>CM062519.1:0-2500000 GCA_031439585.1 Pterocarpus macrocarpus
AAACTGATAAAAAATTTTATTTATTGTTCAATTAGTTCAGGTGATCAAATTTATAGTATTTGTGATAGAAGTGCAATGAGAAAATATAACCTAAAGACTAGAGTATTTGTGATAAACAAGATCTAAAACAAACCAACTATTACATGTTTTGTTTACTGGAAGGACACAGGAGGTTACCGCTTGGATGGTGGAGTCGTCCGTGTCGTTCAATGACTTAGGATTACGAGGTTCTTGTTCTTCCTATCTTCGATGATTAATTGATCGATGTTAACGGACGCTGAGGGGTGTGACATCGTTTCTTGGTCATTGATCGGAGCGGTCCGCCATACCTTGCAATGTTGTCCTAATGAAGATGCAAGACGCAGGATTGCTCTGTTTATTTGGTTATATAGTGATCACCATTTTTGATGCAACACCAACAAGTAACAAGCAACGGGCAACATTATCTCTGCTTACTTTTGAAGTCACTCAGGCTCACTCCACTGCCTCCATTTTAAGCTTAGTGGTAAAGGCCCGCAACGTTTCTAGGCAGAACTCTGGTTCGATTTCTGCAAAGAACTTTAGTTAGAGGTCAAGCCTGACTACGCATGAAAGGTATTAGTCTCTTTTCCCGATAATAGGAAAGGGAGATGCCCTTAAAAAGCCTCCATCTCAAGCTTAATAACCCCTTTACTAGATGATTAATTGACCAAATGAATAAATAAATGAATAAGTATTATAAGGATGACACATATCTTAGGATTCTTTCCTTTGAAATGCATGTTGTTATATTATTAAGTTATAAATAATATTATGTGTATAAGGCAATCGCCTGTAAGAGGGACATTTCATTCTTTTTTTGTTGATCTTATTATATTCTTTCAATATGAGATTAATTTCCTGTCAAAATATATGTATATAACCTTCACCTCTTTAGTAAGCTTTATTATTTTATTTGGACTAAAATTTCTATCGTGTGCTTTTTTAAAGAGTTTAATTGCTATATATTAACAATGTAAAAAAGTCTTATATTGTCATATAATTAAATATTTGTATTTGTAATACTTTTAAGGTAGTGAATGGTTGAGTCAAGTATTTTGCCAATATAGCAATATATGATTAAATATTTGTTTAAAATTTTTTTATACTGACAGTACATACAAATTAAATCTTTTTTTAAATAACTTATATCCTATGTCCATTTTAGTAATTAAATAACTAATTACAAAATCAACTGTTTTCCTTTTATTACATACTAATTTCAAGAAATAAAATTATCATATTACTAATTTTTAAGTAGAAAATAATAAAATATGAGTTTTATAAAAATAAAAATTGATTTTTAAAATTATATTATCAAATTTTATAGAGAAATTGATAAATTATCATATCTAAAAAATAAAACATTGATGCTTCTCTATGATATTTTTAGAAGTGAATTGTTACATTTTTAAATTTTTGAAAATTAATAACAAAATAAAAATATAAGAAATTTTTTTGAAAAAAAAAATTGTATTACTATGAAAAAGAAGTAAACTATTGCCAATTTTATACATAGTTTTTACTAAAAAAATATAAATTGTATTGTTATTAGGTTTTTTTTTTTTCAATGTTACAAAAACATTTGTGAAGTTAGCAATTATTACAAGAGAAAAAAGTTTTTTTTGTAAATTAATAATGCATTTAATTACATAAACCCTAAAAGAGTTTTACATAATCATCTAATTAAATACTTGTATTTGTAATACTTTTAAGATAGTGAATGGTTGAGTCAAGTATTTTTGCCAATATAACAATACATGATTAGATGTCTGTTTAAAGTTCTTTTATATTGACATTACATACAAATTAAATCTTTTTTTAAATAACTTATATCTTATGTCCATTTTAGTAATTAAATAACTAATTACAAAATCAACTGTTTTCCTTTTATTACATACTAATTTCAAGAAATAAAATTATCATATTACCAATTTTTAAGTAGAAAATAATAAAATATGGGTTTTATAAAAATACAAATTGATTTTTAAAATTATATTATCAAATTTTATAGAGAAATTAATAAATTATCATATCTAAAAAATAAAACATTGATGCTTCTCTATGATATTTTTAGAAGTGAATTGTTACATTTTTAAATTTTTGAAAATTAATAACAAAATAAAAATATAAGAAAATTTTTTGAAAAAAAAATTGTATTACTATTAAAAAGAAGTAAACTATTGCCAATTTTATACATAGTTTTTATTAAAAAAATATAAATTGTATTGTTATTAGGTTTTTTTTTTTCAATGTTACAAAAACATTTGTGAAGTTAGCAATTATTACAAGAGAAAAAAGTTGTTTTGTAAATTAATAATGCATTTAATTACATAAACCCTAAAAGATGATGTTGTAACGTTCGAAAAATTTTAATTATTTTTAATCAAGTTATTCGGTTTTAGCAATTAATTAAGATTAATTAGAATTCGATTAAATACTTATCCAAAGCCAATTAAGTGACATTTAGAAGAATTAATTTTGAGGAAATTATATTAGAATCATAGGCAATCACCTAAGAATTTCCTAGAACCGGTTTACCGATTTAAGAGAAATCGGTAAAATTTCGGTATTTTAAACTGTCGGAACCAAACCAATAGGATTTTACACTCAATAACCTTACCTCAAGTGGCGGAAAACTCAGCCACTTAGCCCATAAAAGTGGCGCAAGACAGCCACAAAGAATAGGGGGAGCATGGCTAAAAATTGGCCACAAAATCTCTACCAATCAAAGCCATTAATCCCAACTACCCTTTAACTACTTGAATTAGATTTTTCCTCCTCATTTCCCTGCTGACTTTGCCCCTCCTCTCCTTGTTTCAGCCTTCTCCTTCTTTTCTCCTCTCACCCAACTCCATCAAACCTTCAAGCTTTGACAAGGTTCCATCAATCGAAACTCCAAAAGATAGCAAGATCACATACAAGAGGTAAAGATTCAACCTTATTCTTGTTCTTTTGGTTATGTGTGGCTGATTTGGGGCTTTATTTTTTCACTTCTTGACGTAATGATTAAATGAATATGATGATCTTTGGTTGTTTTGTTAGCTATTTTTTTATGATTAAATCAATAAAGAAGCAAGAAAAGGTGAAAGTAAGAAAAAGTGAGGGGCTCGAAGACCAAAATCCCTTGGCAGTCCGCACGGCTGAGTGTACGGCTCTGCCTATCACGGTTTAAATTCGATGAAACTATTTTTATATGAAATTAGACATTCAAGGCTTTCCATATATATATTATATAAGGCCATTGAATAAGTATTGAGAAAGATATAAATTTTGGAAATTTGACCTAGGTTTTTGAGTTTTATATTAGGCAGACTGGGTTGTTCAGGGCAAAACTTGCCCTATACAATTTGGAATTGAATGAAACGAATTTTGGTAGAAAGCTTATATATAGAAGAATATCCCATAAAAATTTCAGAGTTAGATAAAGTCTCGTTTGCTTCTAGTGGCTCAAGAAAGTTGCCCTATGTCCAAACCGGGCCAAAATGGGGTAGTGCAGGAAGGTCAAGTTTCGGGGCTTATATCTCGAATTGTACTCATTCAAATAATATGCAACTTATTTCATTTGAAAGCTTGCTCTGTTAGCTTTACAGTGATATAAATTTCGTATGATTTCACCTAGATTTTTATTTTTGGTGAATTTTCTCTCATAACAGTATAATTCTGACTAGAGACATGTATGAATACTAGGTTAAGTTTAGATAATATCGGAACTCGGAACTTAGAGACATGTATGAATGCTAGATCAAGTTTAGTTAGTATCAGAACTCAAAAATTAGTAAAATAAAGAAACATGTATGAATACTAGATCAAGTTTAGTTAATACCAGAACTCGGGACTTAGCAAACAGAAAACTAGATTGGGTATACTTAATGTTGAACTCGGAACTCGGAAAATAGCAAACAGAGAGCTAGACCGGGTATACTTAATGCTGAACTCGGGACTTAGCGAATAGGACACTATATTGGGCATCATCAATGTCGGAATCGAAATCACAAGCACATAAAACACTTTGAAATCGGGAGTCGAGGATCTTCAACACAAACTTGGAAGTTGGTACCAGAACATGAAACCTTATACCCGAATCCTGGAAGTCGGGAACCAAAGTATTACATAACTCCGAAAGTCAGGAACCACAACACTACATGACCCTGAAAGTTAGGACTTATATAATCTCAGAACTCAGACCCAATTCAATCTCGGAACTCAGTTCTAAGGTCGAACTTAGGAACATCAATAGAAGTCAAAAGCTTGTAAGATAGATTAAGCATTTTAAGACTTGTACCTATTGATATTGTGACATTCTTGATATAATTGTGATGTTTTATATTGGGTTTGCTGTTTGATTAAAATTTCCTAGTTATCTGGCACTATTCATGGGGAAGTGGACGTAACCCATTATACTACCGAATTTTTGGCAGAATTTTTGTAATTATGATGATTTCTGTTATGAATATGAAATTCTATATACAAGGATATATGAAAATAGGATATATGAAAATAAATAATGAAGCATATGTATAAGTGCATTCAACACGTTTACGTATGATTATGTATGGAAACAAAAGGACATGAACATATTAAATGTGGATCCCTTCACTTGGAGGCAATTAATTGGGTCCCTCCCTATGAAGGCAGTTAAAAGATATGATGAAGGTCCTATATTCCTAAGGAACGTGACATAGCGATCACGCTCTGATAGGGTATGACATGGCGATCATACTCTGGAATGTGGCATGTAAAGATTCTATGATGAAAGATATGATGATGAGTCCATATTCCTAAAGAACGTGACATGGCGATCACACTCTAATGGGGTATAACATGGCGATCATACTCTGGAATATGGCATAATGATCCCACACCCTAAGGAATGTCATATGGCGATCACATCCTGATAGAGTATAATATGACGATCATACTTTGGGACATGGCAGGAAGAACATGTCCCTAAGGAGTGTGACATGGTGATCACACCCCGAGAGATATGACATGACGATCGCACTCTGGAATATGTGTAACAAGCAAAAAAAAAAAGATAAAGGAAGGAAAGAAAAATTATACGTATCTGCATAAATTCAAGTACAAGTAAAGGCGTGTGTAGATCTTATGTTTTCAGTATAATAGTGCTATTGTATTTTAATATAGTTCAGTTATTATTCATAGTATAATTCATAAATTGACTTTGTATTGCTCACCCAAATGACAAGTGTACGAATAAAATGAACTTTGCTTCGGACAATATGTTTTTGAACTATAAAATTAAACAGTTTGTATAACATGATCACCTTTTTCATAATAAACCGAAGCAATTGGAGATGACAATGATGACATTATGTATAATAGTTAAAGAATCCTACTGAGAATTTTAAATTATTACTCCTGTTTTCGTGTTATCTCCAGATAGTTCGAGAAGTTGCAAAGACGGACTAAAGTTGCTGTCAGATACGGTCCGCTCAGGTAACAGTAATAACTCCAGGGTGTGGTACTATGATTTAAGCATAGTACTGTACAGAGGAGGACGTTACAGATGTCACGATTGTATTTATTAAATAAAAGGATTTACACTTATATATGGAGAAAAAATAGTACATATCAGTTTAGGTAATTTAATTGCATTATATTTCTTCGATTTCATAATTAGTCATTATCATTTAATTACACTAAAATTAAGGAAACAATTTAATAGCCTTAATTTTTGGGGGGAAAAAAAGGTGAAATACACTTAACCCCTTAAAATATTAAGAAATAACACTTCACTTTATTAGTCTACAAAATATACACCACCTCAATTCACTAACACCCACTTAACATCTTTTGATTTTTGAATATTTTGACGGATTATTCCTGTAAATCATAATAAATCTCATCTTAAACAATTAGAGAGAGAGAGAGACTATTGGAACAATATTCATCAAGCCACTTCTACTAAACTCGGCAAATCAGTTCCTATAGCAAAATGACAAAAGAGCAACTTCATATATTATAACAAAAAATCAGTTCCTATATCAAAATTGTAATGGTTTTTGACTTTGACATTACTAAGGTTTATTCACAAATGATTGTTGTGGCTAAACTTGAATTTGATTCAAATAATAAGTTACCTGTACGAACTCTGATGTAATAACTTCAATATTTATTTATTATTTGTGAAAATGATTATTGGATACATATTAACGGCAATTGTTATCTAAACTGGAATAGACAACAAAGAGTGAAAAGGAAAACTATACAAAATCATGCAGCCCAATTTGCACTGACGCAATATTTAGCCTAAACAGATACAGAGAAGTTAAATTGTTTACTTGATGTACATGAGTTTGCAAACAACATTACTATAAGAAATTGCACCCTAACAAACTTGGAAAACAAGAAAATTACCATTACACGATTGCGAAGGTAATCTAGAAACACGGTCCAAAATCTTTGCAACTGCCAAGGGAAATAGGATGCTTTCAGACAAACCAATAACTAGTCCAAATAGGTACAAAGAAATCAAGGTTTTAGCTTTAAAGAGCACCCTAAGCCGGTTCCTTTGAAAGTGAATCACAGGAGCTTGACCTTCCAAACCCTAACCCAAATTTCTTTCGCACAGGCAATGGTGAGGGGCTTGATCTTGGAAACCCTGACCCGAATTTCTTTCTTCTTTGGTTGATGGCACTACATTCTTATGGGAGTGTATGGCAAGAAACCCAAGGTAGGTGAGATTTGGGTTAATTCCTCTCTTGTGCAACTCTTTTTGGGCTTAACTTGGATTAACAAGATTGGGACTAAGTAATTGTGCTAAGTGGGTGTCAGTGAATTGGGGTAAAGTGTATATTTTGTAAAGTAATGAATTGGGATGTTATTTTCTTATACCTTAAGGAATTAAGAGTATTCTACTAAAAAAAAAACAAAATATTGAAATTTTTTTTTTTGGATAACATAAAAACTACTCTTGAAATTTGTCAAAATGGCACTAAATCCCAATCTTACATTAATATTGCACTCCACCCCATTTAGGGGACATCCAATATAACTTTTTAAAACTGCAATTTTTTAAAATAAAAAAAAATTAACAAAGGACAAAGTTATGACCAAATAGAAGTTTTAATTTTAAAATAAAATAGGCATTACCTTTTAGGCCCGTGGGCCAGCCTTAAATAGATTGGGCTGCTATTCTACTAGCTTGTTTAGTCGAGTTTACGGTTAGCCCAACTCAATTAACCCACGGGGTCTAAATGAATTAGGCTAACTCGTTTAATACACTACTAGGAATTCGTTAAATACTGACAAATTTTACCGACGATTATAATCCAACGAAAATACCGACGAATAATCCATCGGTAAAATTAAATAAATTATTGATGTGGAATTTTATCGACAGTCTAATATTTCGTCAGTAAAAGCGTCAATGTATGTTCACACCAAATGGCACCAAATCATTATAGACATAAAATCCATCGGTATATAATTATGTTTTCTTTTTAATTTAATTTAAAATTTTAATACTTTAGCAATGGAATATATGTCAATAATTTAGAAAAAAAATATTATTTTAATTTTAATTATTACTGACAAATTTTTTGTCAGTATTTAAAATTTGAAATTATCGCCAAAGGTGGTTCAGTTTCTATATTACCAATGGATTTTTCATCAATAATAGATAATTAATAAAAAGATTTGTTTCATTATCATTTTGTCGATGGAAAATCTGTCTGTAATATGTTATTTATAAAATGAATTGTTTCATTAAATTATTACCAACAAAAAATTTGTCGATAATAATGAAACAGAACATTAAATCCAAACACCCCCTTTTCTTTCTCATCACGCTTTGCTCTCTCTCCCCCCCTAATACGACCTACAAGCCATTTTCTTATTGTTGGAGACCGCCATTGTGTTCGTGGTATGTAAATGAACAATTTAATTGGTTTATTTTTTTTTATTTAGTCTCTTTTTTTATCCTATTTCTTTACTCAAAAATTTTTAGTTTCTATGTTAAGTAACTAACTTAATTTGTTGTGTTAGTTGATAAAGATCTCATTTAGAGTATTTTGTGATTGATGCATTGACTTTGTTGGTTTATTTTTTTTTATTTAGTCTCTTTTTTTATCCTATTTCTTTACTCAAAAATTTTTAGTTTCTATGTTAAGTAACTAACTTAATTTGTTGTGTTAGTTGTTAAAGATCTCATTTAGAGTATTTTGTGATTGATGCATTGACTAACTGGAATGAGTTTGAAAGCTTTAGGTATATATATTGTACCCATTTTTATACTTTATGTTTTCTAAAATATTATAAATTTAAAATTTCTAGAGTAGTTGTAGGATAAAAAAGGAGGATATGATTGTATAACTAAGATAAGATTTAGAGTTCGTTCCCATTGTTTGAATTGTGTAATGTGGTGTTGTATGCCTACATGATGCGAAGTAAGGGAATACACTCTAGAACGATTTTTAGGATTAATTGATTAATTTGTATAACTGCATATGTTTGTTATTTGTGTTTGACTTATGAGATAATTTATGTGGAGATTCCTAAAACAAAGAAAGACTCTATCCAAATTTTGTTGACCATTTAAAATGTTGTTTGAAATAAATAATTTTGTGCATATATATTTCGATGTTATAGTTTGATTCTTTATATTTATAGTTATATATACATATTATGTGTATTGTATACGTTTATTAATTTATATACATGCCATATAAATTACTTATGGCAGGGGAGGATCTAGTTCCAGATAAGGCAGGGGTAGACAGGGTAGACCAAGGAAGCAAGGTCTACCCCCTTGCACTCATGCTCCACCCACCACTTTCACTATGCTCGTATTTACCACTCCCACCACTGTTACTACCTCCACCCTTTCTTGTCATCCTCCACGTACCTAAGAGTTTTTTATAATACCCAACCTTGGGTATGTGAAGTTAGGGCCTCAGTCATCATTCCCCCCTCAACCTTCTTTACCTCCACCTCCTCTAGGAGGTGAGACCCACACCTCAGTTGTACCTGGTTCCATATCTTCCCCTACCCCTAACTAGTCTGGTTTATAGGGTGCCTAAACCTCCTCGTCCACCCCCTCATAAGGCACCATGAACCATGGCATGGAGTTTAGATATGATGGTAAATCCTGATAAGTAATTTTAAATTTAAATTTATTATGAATTTTTAATTATAATATAAAATTTAACTAATAGATACCTGACATAGTCTATTATTTATGATACAATTGGATTCCACCATAGCCAGGAAAACGCAGGATTACCGAAGTATTCGAGGAGAACTTTCACATCCCATTTACCAGTTTTGTACAAGCTCCTAAGGCTATACAACAAATGTGGTGGGGAAAGTGAAAGAATAAACGATTATTACTTTTTTATTATTAGTTTTGATTTTTATTCCTATGAATAATTATTTATTACAATTCTACTGACTATTGTGTTATATATATGTAGCGTATATTCATTATTGATCCACGCGATAAGGCTTCGATTTACAAGGAGTAGAGGACCAAGGTGGGGAAAATTGTTTGATCATGTGAAAATTGTTTGAAATTTAGGAGACCCACCAACTTAAGCAGAGCTATTTTGAGAGACCCACACCCAGAAGCAGGACAAGTTCTAGAGGGTTGATATTCAGTCGGAAACCACATACATAAATACTTATAATTTTAATTTTTAATACTTTTAATTTATTATATTTGTTATTCTTTAAATTTAATTTATTTTATTTCTTCCAATTGTAATATAAGTTCATCTAGCAACTAATCGAGGTTCAGTTGCAGCCATCGCAGGAAAGAGATGAGAGCACTCTTGCCGCCCACCTATTAGCAATGACAAGATATAGGCCCAGACGGTTAGCTGCTACTATAAGAGACGGATTTACGGTATGGAGACCTATTATAGCAGGTCATATTCTCCAAGCTCAATGTCTAGAGCTAGGCCTATTGGGACCAATGCAGAAGACATTTATGATCAGGTTTATGCACTGAATGAATCGGTGCAGAGGCAGTTCAAGAAGGCCGACAAAAGGTACATAGAGCTGTATGAGTGCTAGGAGAGGGATAAGAAGCAGTGGACATAGCAGACACAGTCCAAGGAGTAGAGGATGACAACCATATATAGTTACTTCAAGTAGATATAAAGTGGCGGCTCATCATCCAATGCACAGCCTGCACCACCTCCACCACCTTAGCCTTCTCCATACCACCACACATCTGGAGACGATAACAGCATTTTGGATATTGAAAATGATCAGTACTCGTAGTTTTTAGAATTTTTCTATTTTTAGAATTATACTGTGACAATTTTTTTATTTCTTCTGTTATTGATAATTTTTATTTTAAGTGACAGTCTATATATATTTTATTTAATTAATCATTTTTTTATTTCTTCTATTTTTATGTTTTTAGAATTATTAGTATTTTTTACATTTTATGATATTTTATTTATATGAATTTGTAAATAATTAGAATAATAATTTGAAACTTTTAAATACTAATTTCAAATCTTAACAATTTAAACCAAATAAAAAATAATAAATCTTTAAGTATCGACAGATTTTTCCTTGGTAAATATATAAATTAAAATATTATTTTTATATTACCGACGAATTATCCGTCAATAATATTTTCAAATATAAAAAAGATATAAAATTACCGACGAATAATGCCAAGGACAAATGACTTCAAAAAACCGATTATTTTCATAGATCTGCTAAAATAAAAAAAGCCGATTTGAGATCAGTGACTATTTTTTATGCTATTATTACTGACATTGTTTTTGTCCAATTTTTCATCAATAAATTCATCGATAAGTAACATATTTCTAGTTGTAATACCCTAAGAAAGAGAAGAGAAAAAAAATAAATAGGATAGTTTAGTAATTTAAAAAATTATTAAGTTATTTTTTATTTTGTATAATTATTATATTTTTAATTGTGAATCATTATATTTTTTGGTCTAAATCTAAATTATTCAAATAACATCTATCAGTTGAAAATAAATGAACCCTGATAGTACAAAAAATAGGATGAACCACCACATATCCTATTATTAGCTATGATTAAATTTGGATGTCTGCTAAATAGGATGGAGTGCAATATTGAAGTGAAATTAGGATTTAATGCCATTTTGACAAATCTTAAAGGTGGCTTTTACATTTTATCCTTTTTTTTTTCCAAAGATAGAATAGAACTCAAAAGTGAAAGCATAAATAGAAAAAATTGCCGTGAAAAGACAAGGTTGAATGCATGAGTACCTATTATAGTATCCCACAAGGATTTGCAAAATGAAAGAAATGCTAAATACTTCTATTAAATCTGCCCAAAAAACTCTAATACTTAATTATTTTTTAATTAACTTTTATTAAAATAAATCAAATTGTTGACCACAACATTCCATTTTTTTCTTAATTATTTTTAGAGTAAATAAATTTTTTAATCCTAATATTTTTAAACTGATATTAATTTAATTATAAAATAATTTTTTACATCAAATTAGTTCTAATATTTTGAATTTTAACATCAATTTAATCTTATATTAATAAATTGATGAAACAATTAATTTTACAAAAAATTTGTTAGGACCAATCGATATCAAAACTCAAAATATTAAAATTAAATTGATGTTAAAATTTAAAATATTAGAACTAAATTAATATTAAAATTTTTAAGACCAAATTAATATTAAATTCAAAAGATTAAGACTAAATTAATATCAATTTTAAAATATTAAGATTAAAAAAATTATTTACTCTTATTTTTATCATTCAATTTATTAAATTAAAAGCATACAGCGGGCATTTAGTATAAAATAATCCATTTGAATTACTACTAATATCGAAATAAATTACCGAGACCCACAACAATCTAGATTTCCAGAACAATCCATATTACCTTCAAATACCATCAATGAACCAGAAAGACGAACATTTTCTACAGAAACAAAGTTTCTTGCTTCTCAATTTTGACCCACAGAAAAGAGAGATTAATAGAAAAGAAAAATTGCAAAGAGGAAAGAATTTCAAACAAAACCGTAGATTAGAATTAACTAAAAGGTACCGTCAAAACTTTCATTTTATCATACCCCTATGTCAGTTATGCTTGGCAGCGTCAACCTGCTTTGCTCCGACAGAGAAGAACTCAATGATCACTTCCAGTGGCATGCCCTTGGTTTCTGGAACTTTCAAGAAGACAAACACCCAAGCTATGAAGCACACGATTGCATACATACCAAAAACACCAGCGAGGCCTACAGAACTAAGCATAACCGGGAGTGTGTAGGTGACAATGATGTCACCAATCCAGAAGGTAAGAGCACATATGGCAATGCAGAGGCCACGAACTCGAGTGGGGAAGATCTCTGCACACAGTATATTAGGAATTGGCCCAAATCCCATGACAAAGCAACAGAAATAAACAACAACACTAATGGTTGAGATTGATGCATTCGCAGTGCTGCCCAAATCCACTAGGCTCCCTAGGACTAATATGAGAAGAGATACTATCAAGACGGGGATTGAACTGAGCAGCAAAGTCCTGCAGGAGGGAGTAAATTAAAAAAACGAGTATCACAAAAAGGAGTACTACAACTGAATGAACACAAACAAGTAGCGGGAAGTACACAAGGAATCACATTAGGGGTAGTAAAATGAACAAAAAGCAAATAAACTCAGCAGACATTAACCACTTCTATAAAATGAAATGGCTTACTAACATTTATTCCAAATCTTCGGACACTTCCTAAATTGTAGAAAGAACAATTTCAAGAATTATCTCTTATGATAGTCAGTTTTTAAAACCCCACATTATTGTTGATAACTGCAAAAATTACTGAAACAACCCACCACCAATATGACTTCAGCAGTAAAACATGACATATTGACAGAGATAACCATAGAAAAGATATTTCATCAAACAACTCGTCCAAGAAAACCCTTCAATAGAACAATTTGAGTATCTTTTTGTAAATACCTTCTTACAGGTTCATTGAAAAATAATAATAACTGCGTCTTACAAAGAAATAAGAGTAAAATAATGAAAAGAAAGGGGGCATTGGAGTGCAAAAATCTCTAAGATCATTTATAATCAGACTTGATATAGCAAAGAGTAATAAAGTCAAATCCACCTTGTCATTAAAATCTACAGAGAACTGAAAAAGATTCTAGAGAAGCACACATGGGGAAAAAAAGGCAACACAATTAATATTTTCAAGAGAAAACCGTCACACCAACATACATCCAACAATTGAAACACATTTCTTACATTTTAGCAAGATACCAACAAAAAATGGTAAGCGGGAGCTGAATACCTTCTGCCGGATATATCCATGAGCCTCATGGCAACAGCTATACACGGAAGCATCAACAAGGTTGTCACAGCACTAATAAGAAAAGATGAAGAAGTAGATCCAAGGCCCAGGTTTGAAAGAAGATAACCAACACCTGCTTGCTCAAGAATTTGAGGTGTATAATAGAGGACCCCATTTATACCAGAGAACTGCATTGATTCAAAGATGAGTTCAATGAGGGCCAGGCATAGCTTTTCAACAGTATCGAGTCATGCATAATTAACAATGTTCAAAGATTGGTTAATTTACAATAATTTATTGCCTAAATTAGCCACTTGAGTGGGTTGATTGTTCCTATGCTGGAAATATTTTTGCAAGAATTCCCTTATTGCAATTTTGCCTTTTTTCTTTTTTTCTCTACAATAGAACACTGCAAGCACATGGGACTCTCTAATTAAACTGCCTGCTACAGTGCTAGTAGCCAAGTTCCAAATCAAATAGCACAAACTCCTTTTACGAAATGTGAGTTCGGTTTAGCTTGATTTACAAATTGCCTCAGCCTTGGTGTTACACAGATTTTCTGCATTTAGGTAAAAGCAATAACAAAAACAATACCACTATTTAATGACATCGATGCAAAGGATTGTTCTTTTTTTTCCCCAAAAAAAAGTGCCATTGATTACAAATAATAATAGGAAAACTTTTGAGGAAATGAACAAAGTGTTTCAATCCAATTGGTATTTTCTTTTTTACACCATAAAAGATGGATTCAATAATACCCCCATATGCCCAAATAATTTTTAAATTTTAACATAATTTCTTCAAAGTTCAATTTAATATCATATAGATACCATGAAAATTGTTTTTGACTTTACTAAAAAGGAACCCACTGTTTAGTCTCAGTTTCCCTAAAGAGCTACCGACCAAAAATAAGTTTCAATTAAGTTGGGATTAACAATTTCATTGATGAATAATTGTTCATATAAATATCAACTTTATTAACTAAACAGAAATCAAAAATATTTTTCAAATCCAAAAAAATTCGGCTCGAGTCATTTACATACCCTTAGTTAATTTTACATTTGAAAAAAGACTTGCTCTAACAATTCCCCAACTAAAATATTTTCACTTCCATAACTTTTAAATTAACATATCCAAATGTAAATTTATTTTTTCAAAGTACAGTCTTCGATAAACCTACAGTAGAAGTTATTCTCTTCAAAAATTCAAAATCTCACAGAAAACCCCAAACACACTCATTCTTCAAAGCTCAAAGAACCTGTGTCAACACTGTTGAAACCTGAAACGCAAACTATTTGAGAGGAACAGCATTTTACAGATACAAACCAGAGAAATCGCTAACACCTATTTATACTACTAATCAAGGTCAGTTTGTCAAGTAGTAAAGTGAGTATAGCCCCCGACCCAATTAGACTACTAACATCAGAAGACTCAATACAACACTAAGAGTCCTAATATTCTAACAAATACAATACAGAAGGCATCATATAAAATCTAAACTTAAGCTTTATAAAAAATTGCACAGCTATAACAGAGTTAGAGGATAACAGTAAAACCCATCTTTACCTATTCAACAGTTTTAAGAAAGTAAAAAAGATAAAAACAAGCACCAGTAACCACCACTAGGATTCAACACAAACATATTTTTCATCATAATTCATAAGGCAAGAAAAAATATAAAGTACTAAAGTACTAAAGTACAAATAACAGCGGACATCGAAAAGATGTTATTATATTACCTGCTGAAGAATTTGAATTCCCACCCCCACAATCAAAGCATGCTTCACCCCAGGTTCAAAAAGATCACTCCAACTTGGTCCTTTTGTGGCTGTCTCAGATGGATGAATCATAGCAGGTCCAACTGGCTGCTGATGCATAAGTTCCTTGTTATAAAGCGCTGGCTGACTCACCAGAGCAGCAGCCTGTACAACCTCACCATCTGTTTGCACATCACCACCAGGAAGTGAAACCACAGACCCACGTGCAGATCCAACACCACCCTCTTGGTGTAAATATATTCTCTTAAAACCACCTTCCTTCTTTCCATCTGGGCATTCTCGTTCAGACCATTTCCATGCTAGCTGCCAACCACCACCAATCCCAGTACTACCAGCAGGTTCCCCAGCATTTCCTTGCAAAAGACTACCCTGTCTAATGCTTGAAAGGCTACCATGAGCAGGAGGAGGTATGTCTTTATCTAGACTTGTTGTTTGACGAGAGATCAATGGACTCTGCAAATTGTCATCAGAATCACCGGCACCTGTGTCAGACACATAATCATCACCCTCTCTGGAAAGGCTTTCTTCATCCCAATCTTCATTCCTAGGCTGATTTCCACCAACACTAAACATACTTCCAAAGTGTGGAAAAAGGGTGCTTCGCATGCTTCCTGTTTCTGGGAGCTTCTCATGGACACTACCAAAGAGGGCCACCATAGGGTCCACTAGACCACTCTGATTTGCCATGCTTCCTTTCCGAGATACAAGGCCAATGGAATTATGTACACTGACAGGTCTAGCAACCCAGGACTGACCTAGTTCAGGCCCATACAACTTGATCTGATCTTTACCAGTAGATGGATCTTCTTCATCGGTGAATTCATTGGCTGGACCAATTATGTACTCTTCTAAGGCCGTATCACCCCCAACTCCAAGACCCTCAACCAATAAAGCCATCTCACCTGCTCATGAGTCATGCCCAAGAACAATTATCATTGAACAAGTAAACAATATGAAGTCATGAGGCCTATCAAAAACCACAACATACAAAGATCAAAAGTAACTTAATGCACTACACTTATAGAATCTAAAACTAAAAAAGTAAAAAGATTATTAACAGTTAGATAACTGAAGATGTCAAAATTATCTCAGTTTTCAATACATTTTTCAAAAAAAATTCATGAATACAAATATTTCTGTTTTTTGTTTGAATGTTTTTACTTTTCTGCCCCCTCTAAGAATGCATCAAATATGTGTTAGTCCAATTTTCACATAAATTCCAATCTCTGGGGTAGACCAGACTGTGATAACATTCTGGTTCAGTGGGATTGTTGTTATCCATCAAGTCTCGTATAGTCCTTTTATAACACAGATGAGCAGTAAAATGATTTTGCCAACTGGAACATATTAGGCCCATGGAGTGCAAAATGTAATCCCCTGGAAATGAACAATTGTATATCCAGCATCTGCTGACCAGCCTTTAAAACAATCATATACGACAAGTCTAAGTGCACGAAGCTAAGATCCGAATTGAACATCCGAAGTAGTAAAGCATGTAAAAAAATGAGGGGAAAGGAATCAATGCCTGAAGAAAAAGCGCATAACTAACCAGAAACATCTTCCCTTCCACGAAGGCGCTGCAAAACCTTCTTGGCCTCAAGCATACGGCCTTTACTGACAAGCCATCTTGGAGACTCAGGCAAGAAGAGTAGCGTGAGTGCAAAATAAAAGAGGGAGGGAATAGCAAGAACACCCAACATGAGTCTCCAGCTTGGGGCCTTCATTAGTGACATTCCAAAGACCATACAATAGGAGAAAAACATTCCAGCTGAACCAGTGAACTGTGGAAGTGTATTGAGTAATCCCCTAATCTCGGGAGGAGCTGTCTCAGATATGTAAAGAGGTACCAAGGTAACTGCCAAACCAATCCCCAAACCATCTAAAAGTCTTGCAAAGAGGAGGATATAAACATTTGGAGACCATAGCATCACAAGAGAACTAACAAAATAAAGGACAGAGGAGATAATCAACATAGGTCGTCGACCTAGCAAGTCCGATAAGGCTCCGGAAAAGGTAGTGACCACGGTGGCTCCGATTAGTGACATGGCCACAACTAGACCTTCTACTGTGGGTTCACTTTCTAATTTGAACTCCCTCTTTATGTATAAAATAGATCCTGCATACAAGCACAAATAAATTCAATTGAATTTATCAGGTCAGGTTATTAGTTAGATCAGCCAACTTTACCTCATCGCTACATGATTGAAGCAAAATCGATTAACCAATTCTTATTAAAAGTGTAAAATAAGGGAACCAGTCAAAAACTGACCTGCAATAGTCGCATTATCCCATCCTTGCAGTAAGTTACCGATAGCAGCAGCAACGGCAACGAGAACAGATCCGCTCATTTTTCAGTTATTTTAGTAATCAATCAGCCTGAAAGAGCAAATAAAGCCGCCGCATATTAACCAACCACTGTCATAACAGACTCACGATCTCCAAAGCCTAAGCATAAGCATAATTATTTGGACGGATCATAGATCCAGAACGCAAACCCTATTTTCCATTTCCATACCTAACCAAATCACGTTGGCCTGGATTGTCGCTTGAGTTGGATGTTTCAAGTATCTCAGATGCAGAAAAGCACATGGGTCACTCACTGCGTCTTGTTGGAAGTCGGTGGCCTCCTTTCTTTCTTTTTTTTTTTTTTTATTACTAAAATATAAAACTAACACTAGCAGTGCAGTACCAAGACAAGGAAGGGTGTATAGAAAACAAGGCAAGTAGCAATCCTATTCGCCGGGTCGAAAAGTAAAGCGGGTAATGAAATGAAATTGAGCCCCCTGTTCTTTTTGCAACAGAGGCTCGCTGGTGGACATACGACATACTTTGCGATTCAGTCGTGGGTCAAAAATTCGTCATTCATACGACATACTTTGCGATTCAATATCGTTTTCATGAAAACAGTAAATAACTAGGACATATCCGACCGGGTGAAGAATTCACTAGTCCCCTCGTTTGTCCGCCCTTTTAATACTATTAGATTTGATATTAAAATAAGTAGAGATGACAATGGATCTCCGCATGAGCATGGCCATGCCTCCACCCCTATCCTGTTTAGGATTTTGTCCCTCGTCTCTATTTCTATCACTGTCGCGAGTTCTTACTCCCGGTTAGATTTATGCGGATATCCATGAGTTTTTATATGAAAAATTCAAAAAAATTTAAAAAATATTATTAAGTCTAAATAAAATATTTATAATTATACATATTTTATACCATTATTTAATATAATTTAAATTATAAATAAAATATATAATTATAAAATTATTATAAAACAATATAAATATCTAAATCACAAAATAAAAATATTTATATTATAAAAATTCAAATATCTAAATTTCAAATAAAAATTTTAACAAGTCACGTCACATTTGGGTTAGAAAGAAGGTGAATGATACGGTGGTCTTGAAATGTTTGGGAGTTATGTTAGTCCCATTTAGAGATAGTGGATTAAGTTTTATTACAGCCTTTGAATCTCAAATATTTTAGACCGGACGGCTGTCATTGAAGAAGTGGATAGTAGCATATAAATTAGTTAAAAAAAGTCTAATGTGTGAAGATTTGCTGATAAATCCTTAGGTTTTAGATAGCTGGAGCTATGGTTGCTAATCGTCGGTGAAGCTGAATCCGAGTGTGTGTGCAATAGTAGCAGAATAGAGGTGATGCTGAGAAGAAGGTGCAGAAGAAAAGTTGTTGGAAAAAGCACATAGTTTTTGAGAGCAACATTGCAAACATGCAATTTTGAAGTGGGAGAAAAAGCGATTATTAATGGCTGCCCTATCGAGCTTGTGGAGCCCATGATCCTACAATTCAAGGCGATTGAGCCCATCCTCCACCTCGGAAGGCACCACTTTGCTGAAGTCGACATGTGCATCCGTGTCAAGGGCAGTAGTCACACATCTCAAATCTACGCCATCAAGCAGAGCAAAGCGAAGGCTTTAGTGGCGTTCCATCAAAAGTACGTTGACAAGCAGAGCAAGGAGATCAAGGACATCCTTGTCAATGGCGGCGACAACTTGAGCGGCAGAGCTCCGGCGATACAGGTGTGAAATTGGTGGTGTTGACAGCGTGGTTAGCGAAACTGCACGGTGGTCGCTAGTGGTGGCGTTGCAAGGTTGCTAGGAAGCAAAATAGTGGAAGATAATGGTGGTTCTATTGATAAGTGGTGGTACCCCAATAGTTATAGATGATGACAACGACTTTGGGTATAGTTCTGTTTTTGTCAAGTATACATTTCAGAAGCACTTAACATGTAGCAAGGGCGAGGGTACTCTCTATGGCTCCATGAAGGGCATGGAGAAAACATAATATACTTCAAAAAAATACTTGTCTCCGGCAACCAAAAGCAAATAAGGGAAAAGCCTCTGTTTGCAAGAAAAAAAAGCCTGGACACCCTCTTTGCAAATAAAATGCCACCCAGGACTAACGTTAGTCCCAAACCTTCACGGACTAACGTAACATGCACCTAAAAAGAAAGAAGCCATAGTTATACTCTTATAGAGAAGTAGAACGACAGTAAATAAAGTGAAGTGAGTATAAGGTATTTTCATATGGTTATATATATAAATGAGTATTTGAGTAATTTTATATTTATATAGGGATTTCATTGGTCCCCATTGAGCGGGGATCTTATCCCCCATCCTCGCCCTTATTAGCTTAATGGGGATATACCCCCGTCCCCATGAGGATCAAATTCATCCATATCTTCATCTCCATTGCAAGTAATTTATACGGGTATCTGCTTAAACAGATTTTTTTGCCATCTCCAAAAATAAGTGAATGCATCAGTTTTGATAGATAAAATAAATGAATAAATTTAATTTTAAAAATTACTAAAACAAATAAATTTAATTTTAAAAGATTAAATAAATTTACGATTTTCCAAATGTAACCTTTGTGCGTCCGTCACTCTCTCTACCCACCACTACCTCCTCTCTCTCTTCTTCGCCGGCCTCCGTTGTCCTCGCTCTCGCCGCCGCCATCAACGACTTCCCCCCCGACTATGACAACGCCAACAACAACAGCAACAACGACGACTAGGAGTGCTTCTGTGAGATGAAGGTGGTGGGCAAGGAGGCATTGTCACTGAAGATCCTCAAGAAGGCACAGAGAAGAAGGCGGTGACAAGAAGGCGCAGCGAGCCAAAATGGAGGACGATCCTCAAGATGATCGACAACTCGTTACTCCCCTTCGCCACAAGCAGCCTCATAAGCGCTTCCCTCTCTCTTCCGCAAGTTAGTAACCAACTGCCAATACCAAACAACAACGTTTTGCGTAACTCAAATCTACCGTCTTGCTGTTTTCTTGCATCTCTGCAAACTATGTCTCCTTCTCTAAAACTGAAATCTCTGCAAGGTAGTGATGTACTAGTTTGCCAATGTTGGAGTTAGGGAGGCATGTGCATGTTTGTGTACCGAAATCTCTTAACAGTGCACTCTTAGATATGTACTGGAAGTGCTTTAAAACACCTCCCCAATACCATTCCTTCCTCCTCTCCTCCTCCATTTGCCGCCGTCAGCGCTCCGACGAAACCGGTTCCTTAAGACGGTGAGCTTCATGAGCTCCACCACCACCCTTTTAGAAACAACCAAGTTTGGGTGCTGAAGCTTGTGACTGAATTATGAAGATATTATTAAAGATAATTTGTATTATTGATATTTAAAAAAATTTATATTATTATTTAATTATAATTTTTATTTATAAAATTTTTAAAATAATAAATAATTGAATTAAATATATTTATTAATATAATAATATATAATTAAATGTAAAAATTTTATTAAATTTATTAGCAAAATCCATCAATACTTGGGTGCGCGAACTGTGTTTTATGCAGAACTTGTAGCTATCAAACACGGGCTCATTCTTGCGCGGGATAATGGCATTACCAAGGTGACTTGCCATTTTGACTCTGACGGCAGTTAATCTCATTTCTGGTGGTGTTAATGGCCATCATCTGTATGCTGGGGTGATTCACAGTATAAGAAGCTTGTTGAGAAAGGATTGGGAAGTGGAGGTTGCTCATACCCTGCGCGAGGCAAAATCTTGTGTGGATTGGTTGGCCAAGGGAGGAGCTAGAGATTCCATTTCGATGAAGCTTTGGCACCCTTTCCGTTGAGATTTACATGCTACTTCGGGTTCGGGCAATGCCACAGGAGCGAGTTTTATGAGGCTGTAATTTCCCTTTTAGCTTTCCTGTCCTTTACTTTTAGAAGCATTAAGAAAATATATAAATTTTTAAAATTTAATTTTGATCCACTATTAATACATATATAGATATTCATTCAATCGTTATCATATCATCAAAATTATTTCACTCAACTATTCACTCCCTTAAAAATTTTACGACAGTATAAAACTCTTCTATATTGGCAGTATATTCAAATTAATCTCTAAATTTTATTCTATAAGAGTGTATTTGATTGGAGGATAAAAATAAAGAAAATTTTTCATGAATGAACTCCAAGAAAAATTTATTTCTATTTTTACCTTCCAACCAAATATACTCTAATAATTAAAGATAATGCTCTTGTGTTGTATTGATTTATTAATATTTTTATGAAATTAATTATGATAAATTGTCGATATAAAATTTTTTTACAATATTATCCAATTATAAACATTTATTTTCAAAACCTTTAAGTTAGTGGATAATCAAATCAAATAATTTTGTTGATATGACAAAATATTATTAAATATCTGTATAATGCTTTTTTAATATTGACAATGCATTAAAATTATATTCTTTTTTTATATTACTTTTTAAAAAAATATTTTTTAAAAAATTGTGATAGTGGTTTAAAAATATTCAACTATGAATTAAACATTTAAAGATATTATCGTAATATGTAATACAAAGAATTGCATACCTGAATAGTTGTCATTAGCTCGTGGCATACCTATGTTACAAAAATCTTGGTCGACTCTTAACGAGGAAAAAAATAATTCACTTGTGATTAGAAATATTTTTTAAGAATTAAAAATGTGTTAGAACTAGCTAAATTAAATACCTTTACTAAAATATAATGTATGATCATCTTATCTCATAATTAGTTAACTTTAGTTCACTTCAAACAAAAAAAAAAAACTCGTTAATTATAGTTGATGAGAAAATTGCAATATTAACTTGACAAATTTTACCCGCATTCTTTTTTCATTTATTCACCAAAGAGTGCACCATACTTATCACATTTTGTTACTTTCACTTTGTTTTCCCTGCCAAAATTAAAAAAAATGAAATATCAATATATCTAAAGTTTAATTTTTATATACTGACATTATAAAATTATTTTATATTATCAACTGATAGAATTATAAAAAAATATCAAATTATGGTTTATGGTTATTATAATGAATAGTTATTTAAAATAATTTGACATTTTTACAATTTTATTGGCTGAAGTGCATAAAAATTAATCTCACATATTTAGAAATACATGATTATTGTGGTTAAGGGTCTTCAAAATAAATTTACATCATTGTAAAAACTTGGTTTATATATCACATCTTGCAAATGAATGCTCATAATATTAGGGTTACCCTTATTCATTATTTGCTCTTCAATTGGACTTTGACCAATGATAGTTCCAATTACATCTATCCGTTTTGTAATAAAAATTAAAAATGTTTATACCTATTGAAACCAAATTAAATACTTAATATTAAATTAAAAGGAAACTTATAATAATAAAACATTTTACTAAGTCTAATAATAATAATAAAAAAACTTATTAGTACATCTTTATCACATCACTTTTGCAAGTCTTCATAGTTCACAAACCCAAAAATATATTATAATTTGAGTTTACTTTTGATGCACTAACAGTATAAAAGAGTTTTACACTATCATCCAATCAGATATTTCTATTTGTAAGATTTTTAAAATAATATGTTATTAAATCAAATACTTTTATTGATATAACATAGATGTCTATCTAAAAAAATTCATATTAATAATGCATATAAATTAAATTCTTATACTTTTCTGAAAATATAATTATTTTCTATGGGATTTTATTTTATTATTTTATAATTTTTTTTTATCTTTCAATTTTGTAAAATATAATACAGTATTTTAAGAACAATTTTTTTTTTCTCCATGACACTAATTCCCTAAATTTTTTAATTCATTTAATTTAAGGACAACTTAAAATTAAAATATACTTTAATAATACATTATATTTTGTGAAATTGAAAGACAAAAACTTTTACATTGAAAAATACAATAAAATGACAATAGAAAAGATTTTTTTTTTTTTTAGAAAGATATAGTTTAGAAAACATTCACATTTTTTTTTAATTTTCCATTTTTTTATCGTTTTATTTTTCTTTAAATAAAGATGATTTATTTATTTTGACAAAAAAATGAAAGAAAAAAATCTACCTTGTTTTATAAATAATTTGTACATGCAATTCATAATTATAAATAGACATATCAACGAAATTATTGGATTAAAAATAAAATTAAAGTCTTAAAAAATGTTTTGCTTTCTTTTTAGCTTAGTTGATTTTTTATTAAATTTAATTTATATACACTATCAATATTAAAAAATTTTACATAAACATCCAATCATATACTACCATATCAATAAAAATGTTTGATTTAACTATCCACTATCTTAAAAATCTTACAAACAAAAATATTTAATCAAAAAACAATATAAAACTCTTTTATATTACCAATACATTAAAATTAATCTATTTTCTATTAGTAATTAATTATTTTTTGTCATTTACTTTATCATGCTCATGCTAATATATATCTTAAACACACACAATTATATTCGTTCAACCGATATGCATCTTTGATGTAAGACTAGAACCTTTCTATCAATAAGACATGAATGAAGAATAAGAACGACTCCCGAGTCCAGTCTAGGACCTCACCTCGCCATACACAAAATTTCAATAATCTCTGTAAGATACATGGGATTGTGCTCATAATTTGCACACCCTCGTATCGAATGCACTCAACACTTTCAAAGCACAACATCTTTCAAGCAGCGGATTTGACATCGAGGAGTATTTATATCGTGTGTCATTTTAAGCTCAATATCAATTACTCAGCAACACCACCGTTGATATCTGAAAACGACTAGTCTCCCACGCTGTGAATATTTCATTCCCTCATCCAGCATTAAGAATCTTCAATCTGGAGTAGCTTCAAAGATTCAGGACCAACAAGGAATATACGCCTTGCGGCTGGATATCTGAAAACGACTACTCCTTTGTAGGCTGTCCTGGGCACACCATCCTGGAAGTGCTAGAAAAAATTGTGTATCACGATGCCTTCCCTTTTCGAAGTTAAGAAGAAAATTAGTTGAATTACCTTCCACTCTTGAAATATACCAAATCGGCGGGCAATGTTTTCAAAGTCTGACTGATCTTTATAATTAATACGCACATCGCCATCTATTTTATTTGCCTCTAGAACCATGTCAGCTCCATAGACAGGTTTAGCTTTGCTAACAATGTTAGCAAAGTGCAGGGTATAGTTGTCCTGAAAAGGACAAAACAAAATTCACAAACCAGAACAACATTCCTTTACACACATTCATAAACAAAGAGCACCATCTTACCTCCAGCAAATAGCTCAAGTCCATCGACTTCCAGTCAACCTTCCAACAATACAAGGTAATATAACATCATACTGCGAGAAACATATTTAAGATTGTATATTCTATAAAGCATGTATACCTACCTGGACCTCATTCAGCTTGATTGGCTCAAGATATTGCTTAAAAAACTGTCCCAAACTAGAACCCTGTGCAAGTTACAAGACTTAAAAACATGTGCAAGTATCTGAGACGTTTTGCATTGCCTTCATACCAATAACAACCTAGTGCAGCAAGTTTACGACAAACTGTGCATTCTAAAAAAATTACTGCAACATCAATTCACATTTTTTAAGTAGAATGATGCAAGGCAAGAGAACAGGAAGATGACCTTACGAGGAGAGATGGTTATATGGGAAGCAAAACTGCATAACGGAGAAACTAATACAAAGAAAAATATCCCCCAAAAAAATGAAAGGTCTTTACATGGACTATGATATCTGTTTTACCTTTTCATTGCTATCTAAATCATTTAAAACAATGGAAGGAAGAAGCTACAACATTTAGCATACAAAATTGCATCCCCCTACAAAAGATTGCCTATGCATGCATCTCATATGTAAAGAAATATATTATATGACAAGTTTCTCCTTCAACCTACATTTGCAATTGTGTTAACTCCAAGTAAATATGAAGCATATTTTCAAGAACCAACTATACCAAAAGCTTAAGCTGTTAGGTCTTAGGTGAAGACTTATGAATGGCTTTATACCTAATACATCCTCTCATGCAAGAGACACTTTGGCTTAGTTTGAACAATGTACAAGCCCATCTAACCACCCACCGAAACCCAACTTTTATTCAAAAGAATGGGTGTCGCAAGCAGTGAACTTTTGACTGCTTGGTCATTAAAGGTTCTGATACAATATCAAGAACCAACAATCCCAAAAGTTTAAACTATTGCATAAAAGTTGAAGAATGTTTTTATTGAAAATTGTGAAGTTCATAGGATAGACAGCTGGAAAGTTTCTCCAGGCTGCAGCCTATAACCACTTAATAGAAAAGGTCAATCCTCTTAAGTACAATTAGCAAAGACTTACATGCTCGCCGAAATTATATGTTCTGCATACTTCTGGTCGGATAAACTGTCGTCCTTTGTGATTCTCTTTTAGTCTCAACCAGTCATCCCAGTAAGTAAAATTTTGTCAAAGAAAATTCTATATAGATACATGATATTACTGAAATTAAACAAGGGAGAATCGCAAAAAAGGAATTCCTGTTAAACAAATTCACTACGTAGAAAAAGTTTTGACCTGGATATTATGTACAATATATTGGGTTAAATAATCACTCAGAATGGTTAATACTTCATCATGGCAAATATTTTACCAAGAGTTCCTTCTTTGGAATCCTCCCAATAAACAAATATGGCAACCACAAACAAGAATAATTACTCAAATATTAAGGATATGCCTTTGGCCATTTTGGTGATAGTTCATCCCATGTAGATCTAGCCAGCATCCATCCCAGTCCAGGAAAGAAGTCTGAGCGATAAAGTTCATCTGAAGATTAGATCAAGCAAAAATTCATCAGAATAACAATAGCAATTATTGGAATATCTTGAACAGTGTTTTAAATTGCATATTGTCCACCTAATGCAGGCACAACATCTCAGTTGCGGCAACACCACGATTGCATTCCGCATCAGCCAACAATGACCCACATCACCTTGTGAAAACCACACCACAACCATGGTCGTGCAACCACAACCAAAACTTGAGAGTATTTTGGGATGTCTTATAATATCTTGGGAATATATTTATAATACCTTAGGATACCTTTAGAATATATTGTGGAAACATTTAGTCATCTAATTGAGGAAACAATCTTATTAGTTATTTTTTATTCATTATATTTATCCTTATTTAATTAATATCAGTAGTCTTACAGTATCAGTGGACATGGGCTTGTACTAGCAATATTACAATAGTACTTGACCTAATTTGCAGCTATTTGTATGTCCTAGAAATCCAGTTCCATTTGGGTATTATAAATTAAGTATACAGAGATAAAACTGAACAAACTTACATGGGTCGTGTACAAACTGCTTTTGTCCATTGTCGTTCCATGAGGAAATAGCCATAATTGACCTAGAATACATGATGCTATCTTATAAACAGAACTACTGAAGTCTTCAAAAAACATTTATAGTGAATCAGAAGAAAATAAAGTCAGCATTCGATTCTTCTTAGACTCATACTTATCCTTGTCAAGGAGAGCCGCCGTAGCTTCAAAATAATCAAAGAAATCGGGTGCTATTTCCATGTCATCTGAGATCAAATAAAGATATCCTATCAGCTTCAGTATATTTTACTAATTATGAAAGAGAAAAAATATATATGTTGGAAAGAAAATAGCCCATTTCACCTTCAAGAATGATTACTCGGCTGAAGTTATGCTTGTAAAACAGCTGATCTAGAGCCCACTTGTAATGACCTGAAAAAGGCACATTGTAAACAATGAACTATAGAACTCTTGTGGAATATTCCCTTCGAATAAAGAATAAAAAACGAAAGAGACAAAAGACATGAAAAATTTTCTTACGTGCAATCTTGTAGTAAGCAATTAACTCCCCTGGCCTTTCAGTTTGAACTGGTTCAAAATCTAAGTGCTGAATCAAACTACTATTAGTAAAAAGAGCATGGTTTCTTATTGTCAAACTATTATGTCCCTCAGCAATCACACATCACAAAATCTTGAGATCAAATTAATTTCATCCTTGTCAAGTCTTTATAACATCTTCCAGCGATTTCTAATAATATCCCTTGCAGACATATCTCAAGTTTCACTGTAAACCATTAAAATTCCCAATCAAGTGTCTTGATTTTTTCATAATTCTTTCCTAGTAACATCGCAGTCATATGAGTAAGAAATATTTTCATAGTGCATCATCCAAAGAAATATTTTCATAGTGCATCATCCAAGGGACTAATTCTCCTAAAAGCTTAAGTTGTTTAGTAACAGCACAAGATTGATTTCTATCTCTAACACACCCCTCATGCAAGAGCACTTTGGATTTGAAACATGAACAATGGATAGGTCCAACCTAACTTTTATTGAAATCCAAATTTTTATTAGAAGAATGATACATATCAATGATATTGTGAAGTCTGACCTCCTTAGGGTGCTTGCTGAATTCTACCTTAAAGGTAGAATTAGAATTTGCATTAACTCCACTTTCATCTCCCTTGTCCCTAAGAAGGATAGATCAATAAAGTTAAGGACTTTTGTCCTAATGGTTTGGTGTCTACTGTTTATTTATAAGATCATACCGAAAGTGTTTGCTGTCAGACTGAGCAAGGTCCTTTCTGATACAATTTCTGAAAACCAACGTGCTTTTATCCCAGGTAAGTTGTTAAGCGAAGGCACAAGATTGGTTTTATATCTCTAGCACATCACTATGCCACTGAATTTGAAAAGGACTCATCCTTATGTAAGGGTACAGGACTCCTTCCGAATCCAAATATTGATAAATAAGTAATTCCAAATTCAAGATCTTCAGTGTTTCATTTTCTAATCAATCAAAACAAATTAATAGCTTACTCTTTCAAGGTAGCAATAAACTTAATACAAAAAAGCAGATACATTAAATACTGGTTGGTTACAGTAGTTTCAAAGATTAAAAAAAAAAAAGAATAACAAATAAATTATTTGTAGCTTTTATAACCGTGTTCTCTTCATGATTAGAGTTAAGACATATGTTTGCAGCTCAGTTGGCACTGGCCCCAGTCTCCTAGTGTGATGATCATGTTCGAAGTTCAATCCTACCCACCTATACCTCTCCCTTACCCTGCTGCTTGCACTTCCCAATATAATGGGGAAAAAATGGAAATGCCAAGAATGATTAAAATCCTGAATAGAATAAAGAGTTTTACGGGTGAAATGCAAAAAACACGGATGACATAGGCAAGGAAAGGCAAAAGGAACATTCCACAGCAAGACAACTTCCAAACAAGAACCATGACCCAAACCCAAAAAACAAAGGTGTAGAAGAACAATATGCTCCAAGAAATAAATTTCCAAGGACTTGATTTAGTGGCAGTAAGCCAGTGGCATCAGCCTGCCGTCATGTCCATTCACGTCCAAACTGCCACACAAATATTTTTGGACACAAAATAGACCCAAATCCGCCCCAATGCATTTGGCCTTCAACAAACTCCCTGTACTCCTCATTTTTCATTTTTCAATCATCCAAGCCACTGGAACTGGAACCCAAAATAGGGAATTTAACAGAGGACAGTAAAAAAAGACAAACAGTAAAAACAGCATTAGAATTTTGTCTAATGCCATTGTCTCGTATGTCTTTTCTTAAGGAGCCCATCTCTTTTGCTTCTCTCTTCTTCAAAATTGTTGGCTGGCTTTCCTCACTGCTTTTGTACATTATTCAACAATTCAACATACCAAAACACTTACACGCAGAATGATGCATGCAATGTGCAAATGATACACAAATCAGCACTCAAATAACAGCACTACTGTCTAGAAGCATAAAAGTTGGAGATGCAATGCCAAGTCAACTATGTTGAAAAATTGTAGATTTGTGCAATGTAATGTCAAGTTGGATGTCCCTTCTGTTTGAGAGAATTGTTTGTCATAGCTCGCACACTAATCTCTTATTTTATAGTATAATTACAATCAGTAAGGGAACTAATCAGCAATAACTAACTAATTTACCAGAATCATCAAAATTGCAGTTGACTATTGATTTTATACATGTGCTAAATATGCAAAAAGACAAGTAATTGCCCATTTAAAGTAAGAGAATACAAATAAACTGAGTTGATTCTCAAATTACAGCTGATTTCTGTAACTGTATGTACCTGCATATAGGATAACTGATCATAGCTCAAAGCCTTACTTCTAACATCAGGATTTGATCCATCCTGAATAAAAATAAAGGACCACAATCAACTGTTTATGTTTTATTTGAATTTGCAAAAATAATAACAATGACCCAATCATTTCAGTGATACAATCACAACAGAAACTCGATCAAAGTACAAACTAGAAGCCAAGAAATGTACAATACCTGAGATACAAATAGAGGATACCTTGAAGAAATGGGCTTTTGGTATCTAGGGGGAAAAAACGGGGAGAAAAAAAAAAAAGATAGATCATCACTCAAAAAAACAAGATAGATCATCACTCAGCTGGTCAAATAGATATCGGTATAATCGAGTATAAAAGATGAGTAAATAAAATATGTTGCAATATGATGCATACTTCAATACAGAATTGATAGTCCTCTCCAGGTAATCAGCACGATTACATGCCATGATCACGACAGCTGCCACTGGGACCTAGTAAGTTCAGGAAAAAGAATCACACAATAACAATAAACTATAGAAAGAGAAATAGAAGACTCAGGCAGACTGTCAACTTTCAGCTCAACCTGCACTTTGTCGATCAGCCTCTGTAGGTCTTTTCCTGAAATGTTTATTTACAGAATGTTAAATTCCAAGATATGTAATAGACCAAAAATTCCTTATTAGGGTATGTTTGGTTTGGGGGTAAAAATGGGGGTAAATTTTCATGGATCCCATGAAAATCTACGCCCAAACCAAACAAACCGTTAAAGTATTCATAACATACTTTTGACATGAACCACTGGATATGTGTACGATACAAGACTTTTAAGATATGTTTGTGTTTATACTTATTCACTTACAAACACAAGAAGGAATGCACATTATGTATGGTACAAGACTTTTAAGTTATCACATTCACAACATTACCAAAAAAAACATCATTTTTATGTGATATTATCAATTACAGAATTATAAATTCATATCTCTGTATTATGCTAAAATACATGCGCTGTCCTTCAACCTTGATTAGATGCTAATCCTTATGCAAATTGTTTCTTCCATTAGGTACCTCGCTCACAGACAAGTATAGCCACATGAGCCAAACATCTAGCAACTTTGTTGGAGGGATGGAAGGCAACATGGGGCAATCTCCAGTGGAGGGCATGGAGGTGTGCAATTGGCACCCCCTGATGATGGCATGCATACTACACAAAATGCAAATGATAGCCAAGCAGCTATGGTTGTGGTGAAGCCCCTGTCAAGGCAGAATTGGGTCCTAAACTCCGATTGGAGAGGGGTAATTAAAATCATTTCAATTCCCGTTTTGAAATAATTTATGAATATTTTTGCATTGAATTGTAGGGGAGCGGGAACCCAGACTTTTCTCTATGTTACATGACCTGGTTAGAGACATGGGATTGCCATTGTGGCTCTTTTCAAAACAAGAACTAGTGGACAAGGGACAGATATTGTTTGTTAAAAAAAAAAAACTGGTTTTCCTGGTTGTTGTACGAGCAATGAAACAGGCTTCTATGGTGGTATCTCGGTGCTTTGGGACATAGGTCCTTTAAATTGGATATTCTCAAAGTTCATGGCCAATTTATTCATGCTAAAGTCCAATCAGTGAGGCCGACTCTTCTTGGCTCTTCATGTTTGTCTACACCATTCCTGAAATGGCAGATAGTGTTGAGTTTTGGAGGGAGTCATGTATGATAGCTGATCATTCACAAGAACCATAGCTTGTTATGGGGGAGGCTTCAATACATACTTATCTTATTTTGAGAAGCATGAAAGGGCAAGCCCCAACTGGCATGCCTTGAGCATTATCACTTTGTAGACCTTGGTTACCTAGGACCTTGTTTCACCTGGAGTCAAGATGGGCTGCAAGAGCACTTAAACCATGGAGTGTGTAATCTGAACGGGTGGATGAAGATTCCAGAGGCTTTGATATTGCACTTGCTAGCTCGTAAGTCCTTTAGGTTCATGGCGAGTTGGCTTGCTGATAAGTCCTTTCTGCATGTGGTGAAAGAATCTTGGAATGGGGGGAAGGACTGGTTGGAAGCAGTCCAAGAATTTAATGACAAGACTCAGTGTTGAAATAAAAACAATTTTGGGAATATCTTTCATAAAAAGAGAAAGATCAAAATCCTCTTGGAGCGCATTGGCTAAAATTTAGCAATTGAAAAAGAACACATACTTGCAATGCCTCTGAATCAATTGACATAAAAACAGAATCCAGTTTCGGATGACCTGCGACAGAACTTGTTGAAGTCTCAACAAAGAATGAAAATGCAAGTAGATAAGAAGTGGAGAGAGGTGACCCATAAGTGAGGGATTGGGTTAATTGAAGGTATAGGCCTATTAGCTAAGGTTCTTAGCTCGGAAACAAAATGAGAAACCCAGCCCACAGTTACAAACTCCAACTTCCAGCCACTAGCAGAATCCATCTGGTCTTCCATATCAGCGTGCAAAAGAAAGCTGTTTCGAGATCTTATTGACCACGACCTCTCCCACCAGTGCTAACTGTTAGGAAGGAGTTGGGTAGTCAAAATTTCTCATACTAGTGGGTGTGTTTGGTATTGGGGTAAAAATGGGGAGTAAAATTTCAACTAGTGGAGGCCCACAGCGATACTGACGTGCAAATTGTACGTCTAACTAGGATATAGAGGCGAAAGACTAATTGAACCGTCTCAACCAGCACCTCAACAAGGAGGATGCAACCTGGGGCACAAGAAACAGAGATGCCCACCAATATGCCCCACAATGCAAAGCCAATGTGTCGTCCATGCTATAAATCTTGCCACGCTACGATTCCCACAGTTGTCCCAATGATTCATTCACTAGTACATGCTTGCAAAAAATCAGGTCAAAATTCAACCTCTAGACCTATTTTCCATTTTTCAGCATTTTCTAAATTTTTGCCAATTTAAAAATTCATAATAAATTAGGGTGCGTTTGTTTCAGATTTTGAAAAAAGTAATTTTGAAACTTAAATTTTATATATAACTGAAAAAGCTGAAAACTGATTTTTTTCAGAAGCTACTCTTTTTAGCTTCTCTAAAAAAGCTGAAAACTGATTTTTTTGAGAATTTGGTTATTTTTAAAAAATTATCCAAACATACAAAAACTAATTTTTTTGAATGAAAAAAGTGATTTTTTGGCAAATTAATCTGAAACAAACACACCCTTATTCCCTTAGAGAAAAATTCTAAAATTTTGTGGACAATCTAAACCCATTTTTCTAAGCATGTTTGCTTGTTCTTTTGGCCTATCCTGCAACTTATGCGAAGGAGCCACTGCAAGAGATACACTAGCAACGAATGCAATCACCAATGTATCATTGGCACTGGCCGAAACCACCCCACCAATGCATCCTTCCATCAATGTCGGCCATTAAGTGGCATGACCAGCGCCTCAACACTAGCAACGGATGCAATTGCTCATGTGTACGCAATAGGATCAGAATCCAATGATGTTATCCTATACTAATGTATCCAGAGCATAGGTTTACTTTGAGCCTTTGAGCACTCTAATTTTTTTCAAAGTAACAACACCAAGAAGTAGGGGGTCTTGACCCCCAAAGACACATGCCGTTAGTGGAACTCGTGAAGCAAATAAGCCTTGTAGGATGCCTTGAAGTGCAATTCCAATCGAGCGGTAGCCTCCATTCCTAGTGGTGCCGTTCCATCAATTCCTTTAGGGTGTGTATGGGAGTTCTAGTTTGAAAGGAAAGGGAGGGAAGGGAATGGATTTCGGAGTTTTCTCAATGTTTGGGAGTTATAAGTTGAGGAAGGGAAGGGATTTGAGGGTTTTTCTTAGCCCCTCAAAGCCCTCCATCACCTCCATTTTCTAGTTCCCCAAAGTGGGGGCTTTTTAGTAGGGAGTTGTAGTGGGTTATAATCAATTTCAAAAATTACTATTATTATGAAATATTAATTATATTTAATTATTATAGTAAAGGACTAAATTGTGAAAATACACACAAATCCTCCATTTTCTTTTTTTTACAATTTTTACACTCTCAAACAAGGGGAAGGCAAACCCTCTAAACCCCTTTCTTCCCATCCCCTTCCTTCTCTTTTGATGCCTTCCCTTTCCTTTGCCTCCCAACTCCCAAACAAAGCTTTAAGTTTCAGCCTTGCAACCATACTTCCTCCATAATCTAAAGACTTTGATTTCTCATAAGGTGCCAGTAGAGTCCTAAAAACAACATCTGTTGATCTTCAAATCTCTCCAAAATCATGATCCCCTTCATCCCCAATTAGATTCTGGAGGTTTGTGGAAGGAACCAATTAAAGTACCACTTATTTGGATTTTGCATACTTGCTCTATTCCATAAAAAATTCATAAATGATGAATATGGTAGGGTGACAGCATTCCAATGGCATTTTCTTTGATGTTAATCTTCCAAAAACTGTGAGTTATTAAAAGCAATCTAATTTGAGCCTATTTGATTCTCTATTTACAATGGCCAGAAGGCCTTCTAGGAGAAGGAAAATGATTTTGTACAATAAATGGTAGTGTTTGGTTTAACTTCTTCCAAAAGGCCTTATTCCAGAAGGTTTTTTGGAAGAAGTATCTTTGGGGTTACTTTTCATTCTAGAAAAAGACCTTTTGAAAAGGAATCTTACTATTACTCTCACATCAACAACCAAAAGTAATTTTACTTTATCCTATCCAAACAAAACTAATTCTTCTAAAAGGCCTTTTAACATATTCAAACCAAACAAAAATCATTCTTTTAAAAGTACTTCTTCTAAAAGGTCTTCTTTTAAAAGTTCTTCTTTCAAAAGACCTTCTCCCAAAAGTTAAACCAAACGGACCTTTTGAAAATCAATCCTGTTGTAAATGCAAAAAGAATATTGTTTTTTAAAAACTCACTTCCTCTATCAATGGCTATGAACTAACTGAAATGCTGAAGACTAAATACGTATCAATTTAATCACATGATACATAGAACAGAAAGAGAACCCAACAGGTGGGACGAAAAAATAAAATAAAATAAGAAGAAGGACCTTATTACGGATCATAACATACTTTCAAGATCTTGAACAAGAGACTTCATGTGTCCGCATTCTTGATCTCGGCGCTTCCTCTCTTCTGAGAGAATACAAGAAAACAAACAACTGAACATGACAAAAACTATTATAGGCAAACTAGGCAAGAGACAAAATAAACAAATAAAACGCAACTGCTAATGAGCATAGGCCCACCTGTCCAACTATTTAACCTCATTAACTAAGGAGAACATTTGAATGTACCCAAGTATTTGTGCAATCACAGATAAAGCTAAGATGATACTCCACAATTAAATAATATAGCGAACCTTCTAGGGCCACAATTCGTCCTTGTTGCAAGCTAATCTGATCGATCAGTGATCGCATTTGACTTGTACAGTGGTTTTCAGCTTCAATCTATGAAACAAGAATAAACAATGATGTCAATGATCCACTAAATAGTAATCATGGTAGTATAGAAAATAGATTGATATGAGACGTGATGAAGTGAAATTACAGCCGCAGCGAGGCGATCAGCATATTCTGATTGTGTTGCGAAAAGCCTAATCTGAACAAGTGGAAACTACATGTTACGTTGCCATAGGAAACACATAGGTTCGTTAGGGTTAGAGGAACAGGCAGCACCTGGATGTAGATGAAGACGCCAGCCGCAACCAAGAGAAGGAACCGAAAATCACAGAAATTTTTCGCCATTTGCCTTCGCCCAAATTTGGAATTATTACACCACGCTACAGCATGCTTCTGAGGTTCATTACCCAAAGGCAGCTCCTATGACTGACGCGCTCAGCAACCGCCCACCACCGGTGACTTATTAGTCAACTCAAACTCAATTCGATATCGGCATTACGTCATACGCTAGAATAAAATTTGATATTTCAAATAAAAGTGTGGGTATTATTTTACAAATAATCTTTTTAATAGCTATAAATTGTTATTTTCTAATAAAAAAGACTGTGAATTCTATCATTCATCTAAGTCTCTATAACCATAAAATAATTTTTAACAATACAGTAATTTCTAGTGTTATTGTGTTTGTTATGAAACAAATTGGAATTAGTAAGAAGGGATTGGAAAGTAAAGAAAGTTAAACGAAAAAACAATTACTTTCATACATGTATAAAGGATTAACAAAGGAATAGAAATTAAAATTTATTAACTATATCTAAAAATTACATTATAAATGAAAAGAATGTCTTTAATCTTTAACTACACAAATAGACTTTTTAATAGCCATAGGTTGTTATTGTATATCTTCATAAAAATTAAATATTCTTATCCAAGTAAGATATAAATAAACTTTAAATCAAATGAGCATCTTTCTAAGATATTTTTGGTTGAAAAAATCTTTTGACTACAATATTTAGGGTTTCTTCTTACATATACATGCATACAATCATTGCTTCTATACAATTTTAGATTTTTGAAAATCTAATTAAAATTTATATCATTTTAAATTTTTATTGACTTAATTTAGAATCTAATAAAATTGTACTTACTTTAAAATATGGGTAATATCTATTGTTATTAAATATTTATTTGGGAACTTTACTTCATTAGGTTGCTTTAAACAAATTTCTACCAACTCTATTATTACTATTATTACATTATAGAGGTGGCAACTAATAGACTTATCAGATATTTAAAAAGTGAAATTTATTGGATAATTTTTTACATTAAACCCGAAAACATAAAATTTTATCCCAATTTTTTTATATAGTTAACATACTTTTAAGGGGAAAAGAGAGAGGAACTATTCCCCCTAAGTATATGTTTCTTTTTATCAGTTATTAAATTTCTAAGAAAGAAGAATCAGTCCTTTTTCTCATCATTCTCTTTCCTTTTTTCTATTACTTATTATTAGACAATGAATCTGATATGAAATAAGAATGAAAAAAGTTTAAATAAATTTATGAGTAAAATTAATCTATATTTTTTCTAATTTAATTTTTTACATAAATATCAAATGTAGTTTAGAAAAATATTATTTGTGCACTCAACTTGATACTTTGATTTGACACAGCAAAGAGAAGACACAATACATATGCTGGTGATAGGCAAAGCTAAGCTTCATGCCTTTTCCTATTGTGCCTACTTAGAGTGTCTATTTTTAATGTATAGATAACATTTCTATACTACTTATAGTTATAGTTATAATAACAATATTTGTACCCAAAAAACAACTGTGTTACTGATAGAGTTAGACTCAAATATTTTTTACGAATTAAAAAGTCATATAAAAATAAAATATAATTAATTAATAATATAAAAAAACTTAATATTAATAATATATTAAAATTAATTTTTAAATAAATAAAATGTTTTCCTTTTTGCATACAAACTTACTTTAAGATCCTCATATGACACATCCAACGGGTAAAGGGAAGGTATAAGAACCCAAAAAGAAGAGTCTAATAATAATAATAATAATAAGAGAAAATTACAATATGATATTAAATTTCAAACTTATAAAAAATGGATACTACACTCTACTATGAGAATATATATTAATAATTAAAATGAAAGTAATATTATTATATACTAAATAAATATATTTTAATAATAATTTAACAAAATATTAATTATCATAAAACAATTAAATAATTATCATTAAGATTTATATAATATATATGTATTTTTTTAAAAATATATCTCTCCACATGATTTAGAACCCTTAAAAAATAAATTAATTACTTCTAGTATATTATAAATATTAATTATATTCAAATAAGTTGCAATAATATATAAATAATGTGGATAAAATATAAAATAGATGAGATTATTTATATATGGAAAATACTAACCCCCACACTTTCATGTTGTAGAGATCAACAAATTTCATGTAATCATGTTTTGTTTTAAACCAAAAACTCATTCTTTCTATTCTAAACTAATTTATGATTTTGGATAATTTTTTAATTTATTTTTATTCATATTAAGTATTACTTTAATTTTTTCATTGAATTAATATTTACTCTCTACTATTTTTCTTTACCAAAAATTATTATCTTTATTCTATTCGTATCTTATCTCAATAATATATCAATAATTAATGATTAAATAACTATAAAAATTTATTTACATTGATAATATATTAATTTTGTTTTAATGTAGACAATATATTAACATTAAACCTTTATGATTATCTTAAATTAATGTTATAAAGATTTGACATTGACTAAAATATGTTACCACTATGAGACTAATTATTTAGTATTGCCATAATAATAAGTTCTTCTTAAGAATACTTTTTTAGCAATATTAGATATTAATTAGTTTAGAGAATTTCACATTTCATATATTTTGAAGTTATTTGCATATATTATTTCATCTTATAATTTAAACATAACTCATATATTAGATGTACTAAAAAATAATTAATTTATTTTTTAAAAGATATAGCTAATATGGAGAGATATATTTTTAAAAAATAGATATATATTAAAAAATTTTAATAATAAATTTTTATGATTTTTATAAAAAATGTTTTATTAAATTATTATTAAAGTATATATTTATTTATATTAACTATATATTAAATATGAATTCTTATTACTATCTTATATTAATATTATAAAAATTTAATCTTAACTAAAGTATTATAATACTAATTATTTAGTATTGTCAAAACAATAATATCTTCTTTAGAATTATTTTTTAACAATATTAATTATTAATTAGTTTAATAACTCTCACATTATAACTTATTTAAATATAATTAATATATTATATGCACTAATAATAATTAATTTATTTTTTAAGGAACATAATTTATGTGCAGGTGTATTTTTTAAGAAAAGAAATGTTTTTAAATTTTTAATGATAATTATATATGAATTTTAAGAAATTAATATTAAATTATTATTAAAATATATTTATTTAGCATTTTTTACTATAATATTTATTTGTATACAATAAAATTATTTTTTTAATTTTATAATGTAGTGTTTATTTTATATATATAATTGAATATAATGTTTATATTTTTATAAAAAATTTAATTTGTATGTTTATACTATTATTCAATCATGTTCTCCTATTTATATAACTTTTGGAGTAATAAGAGTGTGGATCATATATATTTGTTTATGTCATAGTATATGATTAGATAATAATATAAAAAAATTTTATATTATCAATATATATAAATTAAATCTTTTTATAAATGTGAATTTTAGTGTTTTTTCTTGAAATATTAGGGGATTGATGTACTTTTTTAATAATAATAATAATAATAATAATAATAAAAAGAATAAAAAAGGCAGAGAATGGTTGCTCAAAAAAAATAAATAAATAAAATAAAAAAAGAAATAGAGAATGAAACAAGGGCGAGGAGCTGTTCTCATCTGATCGTAGAATCCCAGGCTACGTTAGTGGCCAACCCAGTTGGCAACGAGAGGAGAGGAATAAATGAAAAGATGTGGTGAACTAACTAGTTGTTGTCGTCGCACAAGATCGATTCAACCAAGTCTCTCAAATTCAATTCCAATTGGCATGGAGACTTATCCCGGATTATCTCCACGCTTCCCATGTAGCATAGTACTTATATTATTCTTTTCGGTAATTTCTCGTTTCCTTTCAATTTTGGATTTTTAGGGTTTACTACTCCCATCTCTATATAACTGGAACTTTAACTGGAAAGGAAATGAAATGAAATCTCTATTTTCTCTTTCAATTTTGTGAGCAGGTTTTGTTTTATGGTGCAGCAGATTCTTCATACATTTCAACAACCAAGTAAAAAGTCCACTTTTTCCTTTCTTATCATCGTTGCTATTAATGATCCTACCTTCTCTAATTTCTGTTGACATCTTTTCATCATAATTTTTACAGTCAAAGAGATATCAGAGGATCTCGGGCCCTATATGATTGCGACCAATGTCATCGCACGAAGGTATGTTCATCTCAGATGTTGTCGATATGTAGATCAACATTGAAGCTAACTAGGGTTACCCGTTTACTTGTCTTCGTAGAGAGTCTTATGTGTTATCATGCACCTCTTGCTCTTTTTGACTATGTGGCTATTGCTGTGCAAGCAGGAACAAGACATTTTTACAACTACAGTCCGCAATTATCCTGATGAAAAGGTATTAATAGACAGTTAATCTATATCCACAGGAGAGGAGCCAGTAATAGAGCTTATAAAGTAATGTTTGTATGCAGGACATTGATATAATTGCAACATACAGCGATGCATCTGGCCATGTTCGACTGGCTAGGTTGAAAATGAGGGACTTATCTGATTCCTGGATTTGGGAAAACCCTACTAATGGAAACAATGAACATCAAATGAGCTCCCAGGTACTTTAGTCTGATTTTGTTTATATAATCTGTAATGACTAACAACTTATAATCTGGCGCAAATGATATATGAAAAACATAAACTACTAATATGCTTGTAGGGATCGGTGGAATCGTTTCAAACTGATTTAAGATTTAAAGACAATCCCAAGCACTCCCCAGATGAACATTATTCCGAAGAAAGCAGAGTTAAAATTCCCCGTTCCTCCTCATTGACTCCAATGAAGATCAAACGCCGGGTAATTGTCAAATTTCATCTTTTGCAGCTCGGTCAAGCAAAAAAGATAGAGATTAGAGAAAGAATTTTAGTTCCATTCTCTTTTTTTCTGTTGATTTTGGCTTCTTCTAATAGTTTCCAATCCTTTAGATAATGCGGCAAGAAAGAAGGGAAGCTCGTGCTGCTGAACTCATTCAGCAAGACAAAGAAACTGACAATCACTTCATATCAGTGGCAATTGAACGCTCTGAAGGATTTCATACCACTGTCAAGGGAAAGTACAGTATATGGAGGAGAGAATATGAAAATCCGAATTCGGACTCAACTCTGAAACTCATGCGAGATCAAATAATAATGGCCCAAGCATATACCAACATTGCGAAGTCTATGAACAAAACTGTTCTTTACAGTGTTCTTGTTAAACACTTCAGAGAGAGTCAACAAGCTATAGGTGAAGCCAATTCTGATGCCGAGCTTCACCTTGGGTATAGTTACATTGCCTTAGTCTTATTTATTAGGCTTGTTTAGTTTGTTTCAATCATGCAAAGTTTATATTTATTTCTTGCCTGTCCTAGAGCACTTGATCGAGCAAAAGCCATGGGTCATGTTCTTTCTATAGCAAAGGACCAACTATATGACTGCCTTTTGGTGGCAAGGAAGTTAAGGGCGATGCTTCAGTCAACTGAAGACAGTGTGAATATACAGAGGAAAAGAAGTGCATTCTTGATTCAGCTGGCTGCAAAAACAGTGCCTAGACCGTTGCATTGCCTTCCCCTTCAACTTGCAGCAGATTATTACCTTAAGGGCTATCATAAGAAAGGAAGTCTTGACAAAGAGAAGATTGAGGATCCATCTCTTTACCACTATGCTATATTTTCTGATAATGTACTGGCTACGTCTGTAGTTGTTAATTCTACCGTGCAGAATGCAAAGGAACCTGAGAAGCATGTATTCCATATAGTAACTGATAAATTAAATTTTGCAGCAATGAGAATGTGGTTTCTCATCAACCCTCCTGCTAAAGCAACCATTGAAGTTCAGAATATTGATGATTTCAAGTGGTTGAATTCCTCATATTGTTCTGTTCTACGTCAACTTGAATCAGCAAGAATTAAGGAATACTACTTTAAAGCTAATCACCCTTCGTCGCTTTCTGTTGGATCTGACAATTTGAAATACAGAAATCCCAAATATTTATCAATGCTGAACCACCTAAGGTTCTACCTTCCTGAAGTTTATCCAAAATTAAACAAAATTCTATTCTTGGATGATGACATTGTAGTGCAGAAGGATTTGACTCCTCTCTGGTCTATTGATCTGAAAGGGATGGTTAATGGTGCAGTGGAGACATGCAAGGAGAGCTTCCATAGGTTTGATAAATACCTCAACTTTAGTAATCCACTGATCTCCAATAATTTCAGCCCTGAAGCTTGTGGCTGGGCGTTTGGTATGAATATTTTTGACTTGAAGGAGTGGAAGAAACGAAATATCACTGGAATATATCATCGGTGGCAAGATATGGTGAATTTCGCTTGTCTTATTCCTCCTTCTTCATAGCTGTCCAAAGATTTCTTATTATTTTCAACGTCTCTTTTCTTTTGAATATCATTTTTTGAAATTTGTTGCACTTGTGTTTGGTTTCCTGGAGCTATGTGTGCAACATGTCCATGTTTATTTTCGTTTTCAGGCCTCGAGTTCAGTTACCTGAAAGCCAAATCTTTCTCTTTTGTGCGCGTAAATAGTAGTTTCTTCTTGGCAGATGTGGAATTGATGGTTTTTCTTCTCTGCAGAACGAGGATAGAACGCTCTGGAAGCTTGGAACCTTACCTCCAGGCCTAATAACCTTCTATAATCTGACCTATCCGTTAGATCGAGGCTGGCATGTTTTGGGACTTGGCTATGATCCAGCTCTGAACCTAACAGAGATAGAGAACGCAGCTGTCATTCACTACAATGGAAACTATAAGCCATGGTTGAATCTTGCTGTTTCCAGGTATAGATCGTATTGGTCCAGATATGTTATGTTTGATAATCCGTATCTTCGAGTTTGCAACCTCAGCGAATAGTGAACTTTGTATCCTTTTTTTTTTCCTCCTCCACTATCAGATTCTACTTTTTGGACACACATGTAATATATTGTTTCTTATAGAGTAACTTAAATGCAGTTTGGCAACTTTTTGATGAGAAAATGGCATTTGGTAAAAAGCTATGTGCCTCGCATCAAATCATGAAGGTCGTCATGGATTTTTATTCTTTATTTTTTCGCGTAATCTCCCAAATCAATCATGGGATAATGTCTTTGGTGAACATATTGATTCTCCGAAAAGCTAATCGGTCTTGTGGTCTCTAATAATTACAAAAATTAGAGTCATTTGCAATCCGTAAAGAATCAAATGTAAAAATAAAATAATTTAGAAGTGTGTGTGAGTTTCACTAAATAAGGATAAAATAATTAATAATTTGTATTATATATGAATCATACTAATCTTTTGCTTGGATTAGAATAGAAAATCAAAGGGATAACAATGAATATGACACTTAAAAGATCAATATATTGATAAATTAATTTTTAAAAAATATTTTATTAGTTTGTGATATTTTAATTATTAGTATGTTGATAAATTAGTCCTTAAAAAATTAATATCATGACAAATTAATTTTTAAAAGAGGAAGGTGTTGATAGATTAGTCTCTAAAATTTTTTTGTTAACACTAATAAAGTTTATTAACAATAACAATTTATTATTAGAGTATCATATACTAATAAAATATTTTTTAGGGATTAATTTATTAATAAATTAATCTTTTAAGAATTAAAATAGTAATTCTTCCAAAATAAGAGAAAAAAATTAAAAAAATAAAGAAAAAGGTTTATTTTTTCTTCTATTAATTAGATGTAGAGAAAGTTACAAAAAAAGAAAAATTATATGAATATAAAATAATATATATATATATATATCCTTTATATTAGAGCACCTTCATTTGGCTTTTTCGGATCCAATAATGGGATGAAATTGTAAAATTGCTGTGCAGGTCCTATGTATAATAGAGCACCTCCAGTTTTTTTCTTTTTTTCCGCATTTGAGCGAACAAAACTTTGTATCGATCCCACGTATATTATCTTCTTTATTTCCTATTTTTCTATCGATTCAAACGAGAGAAGATTTCTCGGTTGTCATTCCAAACAAGAGCTAAATAACTTAAAAATAAATAATTCTTTATTTTATCATTTTAGAACATCTAAATTCATGGGACCGTTCTGTAACGTTTGGACAAGTAACCTGCCAATTTGCCACCCATCGGGTTGCTCTCTAAGACTCCGGATAACAGGTCAGTAAAGTAAGACATGTACAAATTCATAGAGAGTAGGCGAAAAGAAAAGTCGCAGTTTAATTTTCAATCGACTTGTATCTAGTTACTCTTCAGGTTTAAGTTGAAAAACAAAAATAATATAAATATTATTTAGATTTAGATTCCAGTTTGCGAAAGCTATTGCACTGGTATTTGCATTTTGAAAAATTATTCTATAAACAAAACAAGCTTTGTTTGTGTTGTATTTTATTGCAGATATTTCCATAATTGAAGTTAAGAAGTTGACAGATAATGTAATATTTTTTCGAATATTCAGAGTATGTATCAACACTGCGATTTTGTAATATACTATAAAGGAACTTATGCTAAATTTTTAGTGTTAATGGAGGGTAAGAGCGACGCTGCGATCGAAAAGTCATCGGAGGAAGAAGATCTGGTGGACAGGAGCAACAAAAAGGTTAAAGTGAATGAAGAGCTCGTAAGCAGGAGGATAGAAGAAGTCGAGATGGAAGAAGAAGAAATTTCTCATGGAATGGTTGCGGTAAAGCGATCAAAGGATGGGATCATGACTGATAGCGACGGACCAAAGCAACGAAAGCTTTCTTACAAAGAAACAGTCTCGTATGAGGGCCTAGCAGGTGGACTTTCACCAGCCAAAGTAGCGAAAGCTGTAACATAAGAATATGTTTTGGAAGAGCAACAGGTTACTACGGCAGATGAGATTATCCCACCTTTTGACCCTATGCCAGAGATTCAAGTGTCCTTGGAAGAGTTTGATGAGTGGTGTAAACCATGGAAATATTCCCTTATAGTGAAGCTCCTAGGGAAAAGGCTGGGGATTCGATCGATGGATGCATGGATCCAAAGATTATGGGAGAGTAAAGGTGATGTTAAAGTTCTCGATTTGAATGAGGATTTCTTCCTGGTTCGTTTTGCCAGCGAAGGTGACTACTGTCATGCTTTGTTCGAAGGGCCATGGTTTATGGTAGATCATTATTTATTGGTACAAAGATGGAGGCCCTTGTTCCAACCTACAGAGAACTAGGCGCAAAAGTTGGCTATTTGGATACGTATTCCTGATCTTCCAGCTAAACTATATAATCCAAAATTTCTGGAAAGGGTTGTTGGAAACTAGGCATAATGCTAAAGATAGATGAGTTAACTTCCATCCACTCCAAAGGAAGGTTTGCCAGAATATGTGTAGAGTTGGACTTAAGAAGAAAGCTTGTTCCCTCTATTATAGCTTTGGGGAAACAATTCAAAATCCAATGTGAGGGACTACATTTGATTTGCTTCAAATGCAGCATTTGACTTGCTTCAGATGCGGAAGATATGGCCATAAAGTAGACAATTGTGCTAACTTAGAAGAGTTAGTGCAACAACTTCCAGTTGCTTTGGAGGGAGCTAATGCAATGGAGGACATGAGGAGTGGTCATCCGGAGAAGACGCCAGGGGTGTTGCTGGAAGATGGGGAAACTTCAAAATCGAAGGGGAATCTCCTGAAGCCGGAAAAAATGTGCAGTGATGATTTGATCAGCGAAAATAAAGGAGAATGTTGCTTTGGCCAGTGGATGTTGGTGAAAAAATTTCAAAGAAGGAGATCTCCTGGAGCTAATTGGAGATATGGGAAGGAGGAAATCAAGGGTGGCAATCAGTGGCAATCCCAAGGTTCTCGCTTTGAGGTGTCATCAGAAGATAAGGAGAAAGATCCACGTGAGAAGGTGCATGATAATATGCATGTGGAATTGTCTGGGCCCCATGATGTGCTGAAATAGGCCATGCAACCAACATAGCCACTGTTGATGCCCCCACAGAAATGGACCTCATTAACGCTTCGCCCAAGAAGATGGCTTGGCCCAATAAGCATGTTTTGAATGTTGGGAAGAAAAGCCAAGGGACCCAATCTGGTTTAAAACCAAAACTGGCAATTACCAAAAAATCCTCAGCCTCTATTCTAGACTAAGTGGCAGAGAAGAAGGAAGTAGAGCTCCCTCCAAGCCAAACCTTCGAGAAGCAGAATAGAGAAAATGTGCATAGGGACTACTGGATTAATTTTAGTCATTTATCAAATGAGCAGTGGAAGGCGCATAAGAAGGGTTTCTATGTGGCTATTGCTGGTGAGGGTTGAAATCCGACGGTGGCGCAATGTCAGGGGTACCACACTAGCAGCAATGAAAGATCGAAGAATCCTTTGGACCCAGGCGAGAGAACTGGGATTGAGAATGGTCCAGGTAAGGATGTTAATCCTATGGCATAGAGTGTCACCCCTGTGGTGTTGGAAAATGATACTTCTAGCAAAGATGGTAGGAGTTTTACTCCAATCAATTGATTTCTGTTTTTATGATGAATGTGATTTGTAGAACTGCAGAGGAACAGGTAGTAAGGGTTTTCCTAATGTTATAAATGACTTATCTATTAGACATAGTGCTGGTTTTGTTGTCCTTTTTGAGACTCATATATCTGGGGAAAAGGCTTTGAAGATAGTTAAGCACATGGGATTTGATGGGACCTGCATTGTAGATGGAGTTGGTTTTGCTGGGGGAATTTGGTGCCTTCAGAGGAAAAGTAAGTGGCAAATCTCTGTTGAAGTCACTCATAAACAGTTTGTTCACATGAAGCTGAAATGGAGGAATCGAGAATCTTTTTTCTTTGCAGCAGTTTATGGGTCCCCGCACTCGACAATTTGGAAGGAATTATGGGAGAGCCTACTGGATATTGCGAATACCATGAGGGATGCTTCGTGTGTTGGGGGAGATTTCAACTCAGTTCTAAGCTTGAATGATACTAGGGGAGATTCTAGATTGTCTTGTGATACCAACACTTTCAATAGATGCTTGTTGGACTGTGGTTTGTGTGATATAGGCTTTAGCGGGCAACCGTTTACCTGGCAAAGAAGAAATATCCGCTGGAGGCTTGATCGGGTTGTGGCAAATGCTTCTTGGTCCACCTTTTTTGCAAATGCTAAGGTGAAGCACATGCCCAAATTAAAGTCTGACCATGTGCCTATCTTGATCGCTTTTGATGCTATTAACAATGCGGAAAGTGGGAATAAGCCATTTAGGTTCCTTTTGCCTTGGTTAGCTCATGAGAATTTCAATGAATTCTTACAAGGAATCTGGTGTCAAGATCAAGGCCTACTTCAAAATATTTCTAACTTCTCTTTGAATTTTAAGCAGTGAAACAAAGAAGTTTTCGGGCATATTTTGAGGAGGAAGAACAGAATATTATTGTGACTTGAAGGAGTGTCGCATAGTCTCTCTTTCCAAGAAAACCCGTTTTTGGAAAACCTTCAAAAGGAGTTATGGAAGGACTATGAAAAGATTCTAATTCAGGAGGAAATGTATTGGAAGCAAGTTTCTAGATGTGAGTGGATTAATTTTGGAGATAAGAACTCCAAATATTTCCATAATATTGCGAATAATAGGAGAAGGAGAAATAGGGTGTTGAGCTTAAAAAATGAAGAAGGTGTTTGGATTAAGGATCAGAATGCTTTGAAAGATATAGGGATTAATTTCTTTTAAACAATTTTCTCTACTGTATTGGAATCTGAGAAATTCTGTGTTAGGGGTGTCTTTCCTCCTTTAACTGATGAAAGATTTGGCAAAACTAAATAAGGATGTAACTGATGAGGAGATTTCAAATGCTTTATTCTCTATGAAAGGTTGGAAAGCACCTGGCCCTGATGGTATCCCTGCGGCTTTCTTTTAAAGCAAATGGGAGCTGGTGAAGGACTCTGTGTGTAAATGGGTGAAGTAGATTTTCCAACACCCAGAGGATATTGAAATTGGCAACAGGACCTTTATTTCCCTGATTCTAAAGGTTGATAGCCCAAAATCTTTTGCCCAATTCTGGCCCATCAGTTTGTGTAATGTCATTTATAAGCTAGTGACTAAAATCCTAGCTAGTAGAATAAAGGAGGTGATGAATAAACTGGTAGACCAGGCGCAGTCTAGCTTTGTTCCGGGGCATCAAGCAATGGACAATATCCTTGTGGCTCAAGAAGTTGTTCACACTATGAGAATTAAAAAGGGAAGAAATGGCTTTATGGCTGTGAAAGTGGATTTGGAAAAGGCTTATGATCACCTAAACTAGGATTTTATTCTTGATACTCTAAAAGATATTGGATTACCTACTCGAATGGTCACTCTGATTGAAAAGCATATTTATTGGGCTGAGTTGAGTTTGTTGTGGAATGGCAGCCCATCCAAATCCTTTTGTCTTCCTAGAGGTATCAGACAGGGAGATCGTATCTTTCCTTATATCTTTGTATTATGTATTGAGAAGTTAGCCCAACTGATATCTTTGGTTGTGAGACATAATTTGTGGCAACCAATTCAGCTTTGCAAGAATGGACCTAAACTTTCCCATCTGTGTTTCGCAGATGATCTTGTGCTATTTGCTAAAGCTAGTTTGGACCAAGTTAATGTGATCAAAGGCATTCTTGATTTATTTTGCCAAAGCTTAGGTTAGAAAGTGAATCAAGGAAAGTCCTATATCTTCTTCTCAAAGAATGTAAGTCATACAAGAAAGCAAGAGATAAGTGAGGCAATTGGCTTTAACCTGATGGCTAATATTAGGAAATATCTTAGTGTGCCTCTGCTCTAAGAGAGGCTCACAACTGTGAGTTGCCAGTTTATTATTGACAGAATGAATCAAAGACTGAGTAGTTGGAAGCAACTTCTTTGTCTTTAGCTGGCCGGGTTACTCTGACCAGATCAGCCTTAGCCACCATTCCTAGTTATGTGATGCAAACCATGCTGCTACCTATTAGTGTAGTGAAGAAGATTGACCAAATTTGTCGAAATTTTGTGTGGGGTTCGATTACTGAGAAACATCGAACTCATTTCCTGAGTTAGGATAATGTGTGCAAACCGAAAGAAGAAGGTGATTTGAACCTATGAAAAGCCAGAGAGTTGAATTTAACCTTCATGATGAAACTTGCTTGGGGCCTAGTAAATAGACTTGAGGCTTTATGGGTTCAAGTGATACGCAACAAGTATGGTTGCCAAGATAAGCTGATTCCGGATATTAGAAGGATGCAGAATTGTTCTAATGCTTAGAAAGGTATAACTTCTGTTTGGGGTAGATTTAAGCAGAATCTGATTTGGAGAATTGGTGATGGTAAGCAAATAAGGTTCTAGTGTGATCACTGGATTCTAGGAGTTCACAAGTTGAAAGATTTGGCTGTGGAAGATATCGATGAAGAGGAAGCTGGGAAATTGGTTTCTATGTTAATGGCAAAGGTGAATGGAATTGGGAGTACTTCAAAATACTCTTTCCTGAAGACTGCTTGGGCATATTTCAGTCAGTAAAGACTCCGGAAGATGTTCTTGGACAAGACTCGGTTGTGTGGTTACATTCTTCAGCAAGCATCTTTACGGTGAAGTCAACTTATTATTGTTGGAAAGATGAAGGGCTAGACCAGAGCTCAACTCTCTTCAAAGCAGTTTGGAAAGTGAAAGCCCCCTACCGTATACAACATTTTTTGTGGCTCATTAGTAACAATGCGCTTCTCACTAATCAAGGTTGGTTTAGAAGAGGTATGACGGATGGAGATATTTGTCGGATTTGTGGCAGCGAATCTGAATCGGTGCTCCACTCTCTACAGGACTGTCCTATCACCAAAGATTTGTAAATGAGCATCAGGCATAGTGTGATTCCTAATAATTTTTTTGATGGCTCCTTATTAGATTGGCTTGAGGACAATATTAAGGATCATTCTCGTTCTTTGTATTGGGTAAACTAGCCCCTTTCTTTTGCTACCATTTGTAGCTCTCTATGGTATCACAAGAACAAAGTGCTTTTTGAATGAGTGAATGCTGTAGACTCTAGTTTGCCTACAGAGGTGGGGTTGCTGGTTCAAGAATATGATAGAGCTATTAGTGAGTTAGACAGAGTCAAGGAGAATATTCCTAGCTTTGTGACTAAGCAAATCGTTTGGAAGCCTCCCCCTCATGATTGGGTGAAAATTAACTCAGATGGCTCGGTTATAAATGATGGTGCTGCTTGTGGTGGTATAATCCAAGATGCAAACTCTGATTTTGTGGCTGCTTTTTGTGTGAATTTGGGGTCTTGCTCTATCACTTTTGTCGAGTTGTGGAGAGCCTATTGGAGTCTTTAGTTGGGCTGGCAGTTAGGGCATAGGAAAGTTAGTTTGGAGCTTGACTCAAAGTGTATGGTTCTTCTCATGAAGGATCAGGTACTGGAGTCTCATGGTTGCTCTAGCCTACTTAAAGCAATCAAGGAGCTATTAACTAGGGTTTGGAATGCGGATATCTATCATATATATCATGATGCCAACTCGTGTGCGGATCGTGCTACTAAGCATGGACACTCTTGTGGTTTGGGGTTCAATTATTTTACCGTTCTTCTTGTCTTTATGTCTTTAGAGTTCTCAGCTGACCACATGGGGCACATAGCCTTCCTATTTTTGTTGTTTAGGTTTTGTTTCTTTGGGCCTTTGCTTCGTTGTTTATCAAAAAAAAAAAAAAAGACACTGCAATTTTGTAATACTACAAACTAAAACAATAACAATAACAACTAACCCCAAAATATTGAGGTGGACATGGTTCAAATTCCAAATGATAACTCTTATAAGACGATTATACAACACCTGTATTCTTGCGGTCATATTAAAATTAATCTTATAAATGATTCAAATTATGTTAACCTATAATAATACTAATTAATCTTATAAATTATTCAAATTATCTTAACCTATAAAAATACCTTATAGTCCAACTACTTATTAGCGATTACTTCTTAAAAATAATAATTCTAGAAAACCCTAGGAGAAATCAAAATTTAATAACTCAGATCAAATTCTTAAAATTCATATGATTATTAACATTTGAGTTAGCATTTTGTTTGACTAGCACTTTTTTCTATGATTTTATCCAAACTCAAATGTTAAAACAAATTCTAGGCAAAACGACATACTACTTAAAATTAGATTTTTTTTGTTCAACTTCAACCCTTACCAAGTATTAGGAATGAGTTGCCCATACAAAAAGGGCACATTCTACAGTACGTTTCACGAGTCAATGCACAACATGCTCCATGTACATTTACCAGTAGTTAGAGGTGACTCCTCGCTATTAACCGGTTTCCTGTTTTTTAATATTGGAATATTTTATTCATTCTTCTTATTTTATAATTTGTTAGTCTTAAGCTAGGTAAAGTTTTCCATTTTGACTCTGTTCTAAGATGTTGCTGGTGTTAACCAAGGTGTTGTGACTTGTGACTCCATTCGAGATTATGCACCAGTTTGACACTATGGTTTGCTTCATCAGCGAGGGTCTTTCTAGCTTCTTCTTGACCAGCTCCTCCACCAGTGAGGACACGTCAGTAATTGCTATTGCAGCGGGCCATTAGAGGTGCAAGTGCTGCAGCAACCAGTTGTCCTTGTCATCAGAGTCACAGATTGGTGATGAGATTTCAAAGCATGGTTTATCGGGCTTGGACTTCAGCTTTAAGGGACCATGGATGGGATTGGCGAGGAAGTTCTTATGTGTATTTGGATGGTCCATTTTTCTTTTTTCTTTTTTTTTTTTTTCTTTTGTGGTGACAAGAAAGAGAAAGGAGACGAGAGCTATAAAAGCGGGGAGATGATGATGATGGTGATGAGAGGAGTTTTGAATTTGAAAGCAAGTAGGCGCTAATAGCTAGTGCTTTATTCTTATCGGGATTTTTGTTTTACAACTCTATTGAAATTGACATTGAGCAAGAAAAATCAAAACCTGAAAATTTTCAAATTAAGGAAACTTAATTCACTAGAGAAGTATAAGCAATTTAATTAATCACTTAAGGTACTAAGATTTAGGATTTGATTGAAAAAAAAGATATTAATAAGTAATACAGTTCAATTTCTGTAGTTCTTTTTCAAATGAAGCCATGAAGGTCATCATCAACATTTTTCAGAAGTAACATATTGAGTTCCAATGTTGGATGCTGCTTGAAGACACTCAATAGAGCACCATTCTAAAAATAGGTCTTGCACAATTATTTTTGTATTTTAATATAAATGATAATTAATATCAAATAAGATAAAATCAATGCACCATCAAAAAGAGAACTGCCATGGAAGAGCTATGGAAGAAATGTCAGAGGCACTATTATCATGGAGGCCAAGGAGATGGAGACTAAATATAGGGGAAAGTTTTTGAAAGGAAAAAAAAAATAAAAGTATAATGGAATTGTCTAAGGTACTTTTCATTAACTAGTAATACAAGTTTCCCTTTTAAAATATAAGCTATTCACGATTCTTTACCCCTACTCAATGGCTCAAATAGCATATTTTAACAAGGTGCATTGTGCTCTTTGACCAGTGAAGAGCATATAAATCATCGCCTACAACAAATGGCAATTATTACTCGATTTGCGGGTATTCACTCCACTCTAGCCAATTCGGGTTAAGTTTCAAACTTGTCCCATGATATAGGGTGTAAGTATCATAGCAAATTGGAACAGGTCCGGATTGAGGATATACTAGCCGTAATCTTCTTCTGTACCCCACTTGATTTATGGAACTTTTTTTCTTAGAATTATCTTTCTTCTAAAGCCCGAATTCTATTTCAATTTACAATCTATCTCATGAAGGCATAACAAAAAGGATAACATGCAAGTAGGGTTTAAATATTTGTTTTCAGGACCCATAGGTTGGTTTAGAAGCAGGTTGGGCCTATTTAGAAACATGTGGGTAGGCTTCAGTTTGGCCAAAATTCAGCCCCACCCACCTGATTGCCATGTCTACCCACAAACTAGTTTCTTCATGTTGAAAAATATTAATAAAAATATCACCTTTGTACCATCCCGCACCCTAGTTGATTTATGTTTTTTTTCCCCCTTTATTCAAACTTGTGCCGGACTTTCTAAATCCCAACTTCTATTACAATCTAATTCCTATATCATGAAGACATTAGGAAGGAAAAAAACAAACATGCGAGTAGGGTTTTGGTAGGGACTTGTCTTGATATTTCCCTACAAGATGCGAGTATTTGTTTTCAAGACCCTTTTGGATATATTAAGGGCAGATTGAAACCCGTCTAGAAGCATGTGGAATAGGAGCAGATATGGCCAAAACCCACACTTACCCACCCAATTGCCATGTCTACCCATATAGCAATTTGTTGATGTCAAAAGGTATAAATAAAAGCAGTTGCGCTTTTGGCGCAGTGGTTATCCTGCTGCATCAAGTAGAAGACTGCATTGAGCGTTGCAGATTTGACTCCTTTGGGGCAGAGCCCCCCTAAAGCTAAAAATAGATTATTTTTACCTAACGCTAAAAATAGATTATTTTTTAATTTTTGAGTAAAAATTGAAATAAATATCTTCTATTAAAAGTATTTTTTTAATCAAAAATATCTTTTTTATCAAAAAAAGCTAAAATAAATTTTTAATTTAATTAATTTTATTTTATTTAAATTAAATCAAATCAATTTAATAAAAATCAGATTTACATGGTTCAGAGTATCAAGTTGAAATGAGAAATAAAAATTTATAGTATTTTTAAAATTTTTTATTCTTATAACAAATATTTATAGAATAAAATTAAATTATTAAAAGGTGGAGTTTCATTTACTCTAGGTGTAAGCCTAAAGACGTACTCATAATCCTTACTATTCAAATTATTAAAATTTAATAGCTCAAAATGATATAATTTACTATAGAAAGAGAATAATATATTATAATTTTAATGAAAAGAAAGAAATAATAAATCCAGTAATTAATTAAGAAAAAGAGAGAATTTGATTATATAAGTTAAAAGTTGTAAAATAATTAAAAAAAAAGAGAAGAATTAGTGGAATAAAAATTTAAAATTTAATAAAAAAATATATACATTTTAAGAAAACTATAAAAAATAAATATTTTCAAGTTAAAATAGTTAAAAAAAATTATAAAAACAAAAGTAACATAAAAGTTTAAAATAATAATAAGAAAGAAATTTTTATAATTTTTTAAAAATTTAATAAAAAAAGGACATTTTTATGGTAACTTGTTATATATTTAATGTGAAAATATTGATATAAATATTATTAAGAACGTAAATATATTTCAATAAATAATTGAATAACGTAAACAGTTATTGTTGAATTTTTTTTTCACTAATTAATAAAATTCTGCCATTTTTATAATGCATTTTAATAGTCAGTAAATATTGACGTAAAAATATTTAGCATCAAGATATATAATAAATAGCTATAAAAATGTAAATGAAATAAAAATAAAAAAATTAAGAAAATATGTTTCAGTTGTTAATTAATAATTAAAAATGTAATATTATTTTATTATTATTTTAAATTTTTATGTCAGTTATATTTTTTAAAACCATGTATTAAAAGTTCCAATGTCAAGATTTTTTTTAATTATTTACTAAAAACAATTTTTTTATAGAAAATTTCAATTTTTATTTACTGATTCTTCTATCATTTTTTTATTATTTTATAATTTTTAGCTTATATAATCAAATTGGACTATTGTTTCTCTTTCAAAAAAAACAAATCAAATTTTCTCTTTTTCTTAATTAATTATTAGATTTATTGTTCTTTTCTCTTTATTAAAACTATAATCCATTATTATCTTTCTACGTTAAATTGTATCATTTTAAGCCATTAGATTTTAATAATTTGAATGGTAAAGATTAGGAGTAAATCTTTAGACTTACACCTGAAGTAAATGGATTCACACCCATTATTAAATATTAATAATAATTTGAGTAATTAAGTATCTTAAAAGTATAAAAAAAAAGAATAATTTAATTACTAAGATTAAGTATACAACCTTAAAAACCAACAAGAGTGTTGGCATAGTGATACTATAACCCTAGTTCAATTTTTAGAGAGGATGTCAGGTGAGAGGGCAAATTTATCTATGTCCGAAAGGGATTAGCTTTCTTCCCTATTAATAGTGAGAAGGATACCCTCAATAAAAAATAAAAAAAAACTTATATAATCTTAAAAGCTCAAACATAATTATTTTAAAAAATAAAATAAAATTGATCAGATGATTAAACTAGATATTCAAGTTTCAAGTTGAAAACAATGTCTGTCAAGAAAGTAGGCCTCCTTCGCCTTGTGGTCCAGGACATCCCTCATTCAAGGAAGCAACAGGGATTCAACTTCTTTGAAAGTAGGGGAAAAAGTTGACCATGGATTAATCTACTAAACTAATAATAATTAGTTTGATTCGTTTTCGCTTAGAGTGATTCAACCACCTGAAGCAGTTGAAAATCAAATTTATTCATTTAGTCTAAAATTTCAAGTTCATATAGTTAATCCAAATTCAATGAACACCGCTATCTTGCCGTAAGGCCTCAACATTTCTCCATAACAAAACGTACAATTTCATGAAGTGCAAGGGCGAGAACAAGACGCCCAAGCGGCAATGAGTCCCGGAATTTGATTTTCACAATCAAGAGGTGTGAGAGACTTTCGGGGTCTAGTGGAGAAAATCATATAACTATATAAACACAAACCCATCAACGGAAAAGTTTCCACCGCCTGGGGAAATTAAGTGCAACGCAATTTTCTCCACCGTATCAAGTTGAAACAAAAAATAAAAATTTATAATATTTTTTAAAATTTTTACTCTTATGACAAATACTTATAGAATAAAAGTTTAATTGGGGTGCACTGATTTTACGCTGTTATCCAATCAAAACCTTCTATTTGCATGATCATTCAAGTAGTGGGTGGTTATATAAAAAACTTGTACTGATGTGACAATATATGATTGAATGTCTGTGTAAAAATTTTTTAAATTAAATCCATAGAATAAAATTAAATTATAAAATAGTTAATAATAATTTGAGTAAATAAATATCTTAAGAGTATGCCGAAAAAAAAAGTCAATAAAGAATAATTTAATTACTAAAGATTAAGTATATAACCTTAAAAACCAAGAAGGATATTGACGTAATGATAAAAATACACTACAATCCTAAAGAAAATTTTATTATATCTGAAAGGGATTAATTTTTTTCCTTAATAATAAGGAGAGAGAAAACCCTGGATAGACCAAAAAAAGAAGTATAACCTTGAAAGTTCAAACATATTTAAAAAAAAAAAAAATTGATCAGAAGATTAGACTAGATATTCAAGTTGAAAAATATGTCGGTTACGAAAGTCGGTCTCCTTCGCCTTGTAGTCCAGGACATCCCTCATTCAAGGAAGCAACAGGGATTCGACTTCTTTGAAAGTAGGGTACGACGGGGGAAAAGAGTTGACCATGGATTAATACACTAAACCAATAATAATTACTATAATTTGTTTTTGCTTAGAGTGATTCAACTACCTGAAGCAATTGAAAATCAAAATTTTCATTTAGTTTAAATTTTCAAGTTCATATAGTTAATCCAAATTCAATGAACACCGCTTTCTTGCCGTAAGGCCTCAACATTTCTCCATAACAGAACGTACAATTTGATGAATTGCAAGGCCGAGCAGAAAGAAGCATGGGTGGCCCTACAACTTACAAGACGCACAAGCGGCAATCAGTCCCGGAATTTGGTTTTCACAATCAAGAGGTGTGAGACTTTCGTAGTCTAGTGGAGAAAATCATATGACTATATAAACACAAACACATCAACCGAAAAGTTTCCACTGCCTGGGGAAATTAAGTGCTGCCCAAGGTCAGGATGATCATGATGACGCCTTCAACTTATCTGACCATTCGTCATGATCTGCTGGTGCCTTGAAGTTCTTCACTGATTTTCCCAAGACATTTAAAACCGCAACACGCTGTAATTCTTTAGCTGTCATCATGGTAATACAAACATGTGAGAAAAATAAATCATCAGCTCTCTGTCGTCTGAAAATATATGTTGTTTGCTAAGATTAAAACAAAATTAGTTGCTGAAACTTTTTATGGATAAGAAAGTAAATGTAAGCAGGTTGGTGATGCTAACAGCTGCAACTCCGACAAAATGTAAATCATGTCCACATTCTACCGTCCAGATTCATGACCGTAGGCATGGCATGCAAATAGTACTATTGTAGCTTGTCTCTTTTTCTTTTCTTTTTTTTTTTTTCTTATTTTGAAATGTTAAAATAAAATCAAAAGTGGATCTGTCAAAAATTGAGCATCTCAAAGATCCGACAGTTGTCTCTGTCGAGCATCAACTATAGCTCAAACTGCGAGAGGGAGGGGGAAGAACAGTAAATTTAAAAGCAACAAACTGACAAAGACAACAAAGTAATAGAATACATCAAAAGCAGATGAGTTCCCAAGCATAACAGCAATGAATGACATAAAAGTAATTCAAGGACTTGCTCACATTAATTGAACTACGACATGCGTGATGGTGAACAATTATAAGATTTGAGCTAATGCCTAACTCCACACCTCATATCCAGTATACATTGAGTAAGCATCATCTCTGAGCCCACGATTATGAAAGGAAAAATATGAAGCAACAATTCCATTACCTTCCTCTAGTGAAAGCTGAATTGATCTCTTCTCCAACTCAACAGCATGTCTGCTAAGTTCAACTGAGGACAGTGATCGAAGCACTGCCAAAGGACAATATCAGCCATCTAAAAATTCAAGACTTCACAAGAAAGCATTTAAGGGATTATTTTATGGTTCCTAGACATACTTTGGATATATTCTTCTTGGTCAGATTGGTCTAATTTCCTCAAATACATCTGCAATTGTTGGTACCGCTCCTCCCAGTGCACATTTTTCAATCCCTTTGGATTACCAATGGCAGGGCCAGAAGAAGCTGTCACATAATTGGACTCAACAGGTGCCAATCTCAAGGGAGACTTCCCAAGAGAAATAGGAACTGAAGGCTTTCCAGATGAGCTCATGGAAGAGGTCATAGGAAAAGGCACAAAAGCAGGGAAACATGAAACCTTTGGCTCCTTTATCAGAGGTTTTAGTTGAGCAGTCTCCTCTTCACAACAAGGCTGGCTCGAATGTGGACAATAAGCATTAATGCTTGGATTTTCACAAGCAGTACTCTTGCCCAGTTCTGCTTCTGATTTTCTACGGACATACACAAGATGTCCATTTGGAGCACTATTGCCAAGAGATTGTTGAAGAAGGTGATTAACTGGGAAATCAGATGAGGGTCTCTTGGTGCCAGAAACTCTATTAGAATCAGTACCAGGATCTTTATCCTTTAAAAATGAAGAGCTTCCAAAAGAGGGGATCATTATTTTATTATCATTCTGCAGATCTCTCAATGCTGTCTTCTTCACACCAGCAGTCAGTTGTTTATCATAATTAGGCAAGTCCATTTTGGAATTGCTCAGACCATACTCACAAAATTAGAATCTATAACTTGTTGAAACATCTCCTGCTGTCCTGAAAAGCTAAATATTAGGTAGCGTGTAGTTGCCAGAACAGTGGTCTAATTTAAAATTATATTAAGAAATAATCTATAACTTTGAAGCCAAGGTAACCTAGATAACTTATGCAGACGAAATAGGTGTTTCTGGAAATAAGTTCCACCCATCAATTCTCAAGATAACCACATGCTCTATAATTGTCAACCAAGGAGTTTACCTTAGACTTTAGATATAGATGATCAGACATAATGTCCACAACATATGGATGACTCACAAAGAAAGGCTTAATTGTGTTTAATTTTTTGGTCCCTCTGCTGTGTTCATGAGAGCAGAATAGTCCCTCTTCTTTCAAGTAGTAACAATTTGTATAGTATGTTAGTCTGAGTTAATAGAAATGCTAATCACCCCACCCGAAAGAAAAAATGGAAGTCCACCCAAGCACTTAGTTTAACCATTCCTTTTGTCTAACACTATTGCTGAATCAATAGAGCGAGGAATTGCAGCTTGAGAAGGAAAGTTTAGAACCTGCTTTAATCAGCTTTATAAAGCTCTGTAGAATCTGCTTTATAAATGGCTTGGCATATGCCTCAATAATGTAGCCACTTCTGTAGCTTCGGTTTCAGGTGCATCATGTGAAGAATCCGCTGAATGAATATTTGGGGAATTGCGTGGAGAAGTTGCTGGAGTAGGTGATTCATTAGCACTTGATAATACTGTTTCAATTCTATATATTACCCTCATATACCAGGGATGTTACAATTCCATCAAGTGCTGAAAAAAAGCATTGTGGATGCAGTTTAACACCACAGAGATGTGTCCAGAAGGAAGAGGACTGCATTGTGGAGTTTCTCTTTGGTGTTGTGAAAGGGTATCTTAGAAGATGTATTAGTATACGGGCTTATCTATTCAGAAATAACCATATACAAAATACATAAAAGCCAAAGCAAACTAACTGAAAAGGGTGCTCGACCCTTCATTAACCCTAGGAAAAACAAGTACCCATATGAAGTTGGCAAACTTACAAAACTCACAATCTAAAGAAGACACAGAAATCAAGCGATGCAGTTTCTTCAAAACTTCCAAGGAGGGATTACCTAGGCAACAATGAAGCTGCAATGCAGAACATCAAGATAAACAACTGAATGTGGTACAGCATCAGAGACTCTCTCAAGGGCATACAACCCATTGGAGTCACAGCCTCTACCAAGAATTGTCACCCCAAAATCCTAATAGAAGACAATAACTAGGACAGAAGTAAACACAATTTTTAGTGCATAATTCATTTTACCTATACAACAAATTGAAAGGAAAGTGAGGTTATCAAATTACTAAATCTGAGGAGAAAGAAAGGGAAGAACAGGCTATTCCACTCCCATACTCATTAGCTAGACATTAGGCAAAATTCGAAGAGGGATGGAATCAAGAATGTATTGCCTGTCCTATGATCTATAGCACCTGAATCAATGACCCAAATGCATGAAGAAGACAGGACACAAGCTGTGGGTTTACTTGACTGAAAAATGAAGACAATAAACCCTGTGAGGGTTGGAACTGTTTACTGAGCAAGCTCATCCACTGTCATAGCCACATGCCTAACCTGCTCCTCCTGAGTTGGGTGTATGTAGCAAACCATCTTGAGTAGCAGCATGAATAAATCTCTCATAGAAGGGCTACCCAAACAGTCAGATCTGACTTGGCCAGCAACTTCCAGCAGTCCTTTTCACATGTCTCACCAGAATACCTGCAAATATGAGGGCTGCCATCTCAGCCACTCCCATGATTGTCTTGAAAACCAACCCTTCCTTCTCAACCACCTCCTCTTGAGTTGGTAGTGAACAATGTGGAAGAATCACAGGACTCTGACGTCTTAGGGGTCACATCCTATGATCTTCAGAAATCCAAAGAAGTTAGGTACACACATCACTTAAAGAAGGGAGAGAGTCCAGACATTGGTCAAGGTAGAAGGTATTGTTCTTACACCAAATTGAAATTTAGGATGCATGGAAAGGAGGGGGAAAAAAGAATGTATTTCATTATAAGGACTTTGATTAATTACTAAATGCTATATAAAACATCAATCTTATAGTCCTATTTATACTAATAATCTAGGTCAAGTGCAGGAGTAGTACAACTACAACAATTACAAGCTTAGCCCAATACTACTCCTACAGTCCTACATAATGAGGCTTCTAATTCCTAACACATAAAAAAACCTAATATTCTAAAGAAATCTTCATGAAAAAATTGACAAAATTGGAATATGAGATAATCTCATACAAGGAATAATTCTCAGCTATTTTTACCTCACACATGAAAGGAAACAGAACTTTAACCAGGAGGACAGCTGTACTGTAATTGAAAGAACAAGAACTAAGTCACTTTGATGAGCACTTTACTAGAGAAAGCAAAAACGCAATCAAGCCAAAAAAGTAAACTAACAATGACGATGGAATTTCCAGCACAAAAACACTCAGAAGGGGGAAAAAATAAGGGAGCATCCTCGAAATCTGATAACAAGATTAAAGCTTGTCAGTATAAGTGTACTTTTGACTAATCTGCGCTAAAATGTGAGCCTACAACAATATGTATGCCATGGCTTCTAGTTCTATGAGCTTGGACATGAGGGGCGGTGCATACATCATAGACTAGAAGGTTATGCTTAAAAATAAGTGACACAAAAAGTAAGCAGTCACTCAAAATTTTTATTAAGTAATTGCCAAACCAATTGCATTTAAAATTTTACAGTCATGTCAAGCTTCAAGATCATTTCGAACAAAAGATTGATTCAAGGTAAAAGACTCAAGACAAGATACAACTATCTGATTGCCAAGTTAATGTACTTAACATTGAAAATTTGGAAAAATTTCTTGTATCGGTACAAACTGGAAAATTTGAAAGCAAACGGGCATCAAGTAACAAATGTTTAAGAAGCTGAGTGATAAATAACAACCAAGCAATAATATTCCCACCCCCCCCCCCCAATCCTTCTTTTTTCTCCCTCTCTCTCTCTCTCTATTTAGAAGGTGCATTTTACTTTTCAAGAACAAAGGTGAAGAGTGATATACTAGGTTCTAAACCAGTTGGCCGAATCTTTTCTTTTTTCCCTTTTTTCCCCCTCAAGCGAATCAGAGTACCCAAAGAGAGTCAATTGATCAAAAGATCTAAAACAGCAATAATAGGACCTCTTGCTAGTAACTTATGAGTACCAAATCTATTAGCTAGATGGAATGGATTTTTTAACAAAGGAAATCTATCATTGGGAAGTGGTCATACCATCAAGCAACTATACATGAATTATAATTGATAGTATCAGAGTTAGAATAATAAAATAAATTGTAAATTCACAACTGAAATTTAACATAATAAATGGAAAAGTAATATTCAAAGTAAAATTTGCATATCAAATATATTCATCATATACAAGCATGAAAGATATCATTTGACTAGCTCAGAAGCATAATCAATGGAACAATGACTGAGAAAAAAATAATTTAGTAAAATTAATATTAAAACTAAAAATAAAAAATGAAAAACACCTCATAAAACACACGTTGTCCTTACAAAGGACAAAAGCACATGCTAATATATTTGTTTTCTAGATATCTATAGTTTCTTCTTTGTGTTGCCCGAAATTGATAGTAACCTTCTCCCCCCCACCCCCAACCAAAAATAAAAGAAAAACCTGCAATAGTTAGTCACCATGTTTGAACTGTTTTAAAAGTTACAATTAGTAACATTAAACGACACAACTAATAGTTATCTGGGTAAATCTGCATTTACTGTATTAAAAATAATATCAATTATGTAAACTCCTCGTACACTTTCAAGGAAAACTGAGAATTATGCATGTTAGTTTTAGATTAACAGCCTCCAAAATACCAATCCAGAAGTTTGTTTGCCTGACCAATCATACCGCTCAAACTGTGCATAGGGATATGGCCAATGCAAACAATATAACTATCAAAAGGCAAAATGATGCAGGACTAATGTGGTCAATTATAGTTCTGTGGGGCTATTGCGTATGAGTACTACTGTTTCTGCTAACTGCAGTTGTAGTGCAGGTACTATAGCAGTATCATTTTATATTTAATTTCTTTTCATTCAAGTTGCTTTAAATGGTTAGGACACGATTAGATACTTAGATGCATAAACATAAATTATTACAAGGGTTAAGATTTTTATCTTCTAATTTCCCCGGTTTGGCTGTGTTTTAGATATACTTGCGATTCTTTGCTCTCCAGATGGAAACCCTAGCCTTGGCCTACGTCACGAGCATTAGTAGGTAGAGGTATTGACGCCAAAACATGAACTCAAGATTAACCATGAAATCAAAATGGGATACAATTCGCTGAGCTTCTCCCATCAAACAAACGTGATTATCAGACAAAGCATATTGTGTAATGTAATTTATTGTTCTATTCTTCCTATGTATATATACAATTATTCTTGGTTACTCGTATCTCTATACAAATAGATGGAATAAGAAGATTTCAACGTGTAATTCAATTGGGATATGTCATCTCAATTAGTCTTTCATTCTCTATTCTCTATTACAATATACGTTCAGCCACAAGCAATCAAGAATGTTCGAAAATGCTACACAGAGACACAGAGAGAGACAGAGACAGAGACAGAGGACCTGAGAGGTCTAGAACGTGATGTCAGCGTACGGTGAGAGTGGCGGCGTGGTTACGAAAGCAGCGGAAGCAAGATGTCTATGAGTCATATCCCGTGCTGCTGCTCCACTGATCTGAATCTCATCAATTATCCACTTCTACTTGCACTTGATAGTTAGGCTATTTATTGGGGATTCCCAAATTAACTAGTTTTGGTACGAAAAGTTTTAATCATCAAAGAAAAAAGTCAAATTTTATTTTATAATTCTTGTTTAGTTACTGTTTCATTAACTATTTATTGAACATCCATCCTTCATCAACCATTCTTCCTTATTTGAAAATGTTTTCATCAAAATTTAGTTCTTCTATTAATCGATAACAAATATTAGATAATACTATTATGTGATCAAATCAGGAAAATAAATACACCATTTATTAATTACTTATTCAAATATCCCGTCAAAAAGATTACTTATTTAAATATTTACATATAAATATCAAAATAACTAAAATATAAACAAAAAAATGTTCCTACACCTAACTTAAAATTGTTTTTAATTTTTTTAATCTAATTATAGTTTATTTTAAGGTTCATTTCTTAATATGAGATTAATTTTGATATAATGTTAAGTATAAATTGTTTTACACTATCATAATATATATAAGGTATATCAAATGAGAATATTGTTTTTTATATGAAAAGTCAGACGATTAAATTTTGGTTGTATAACCATATATAAATGGTGATAGTTCATTTAAAAAATCATACGACTTTATATTTTAATTTTGATTCATGTAAGATTTAATGATATATATAGGTGTTTGGCAATTTGAAAAGTCAAGTTAATACAGGAAAAAATATAACTAGTTATATTAACCTATCTAAAAACGAATCAGACTTTTATTATATGATGTTTGGTTCAAAACTAAGTTAACAGTGTGGATTTTTTTTATTAAAGTTAGGTTTAATATACATGTTTTATGACATAAAATTAATAAAAATATAATTTTGATTATGAATAAATAAATACTTATAATTAAAACAATCAAAATTATTTTTACAATGTAAAATAAACAATACATTCTTCTTTTTTATTTACTCACAGTTGTTAAATTCATACAGTAAACTTATTGATCAAAATATTCTATGTGATCTTAGAGACTATTTTTTAAGATTACAAAATTCTTAGTTACAGATAACTTTTTGTTGCCATATATTGTAGATAATGGCTTAAGAAGTGAGTTGGACGATGAAAGTGTAACGTTCGAAAAATTCTATCGTTAATAACTGAGTTATTCGATTTTTATCGAATAAGAGGATTTAATCAAAATTTGATTAAACACTTATTTAAAGCCAATTAAGGGTGATTTGAGAAGATTAGGCTAGATGGAATTAGATTAAGAGCGTAGAAAATCTCACAGAAAAATTTCAAACCGATTTACCGATTTAAGAGCAATCGGTAAGATTTCGGAGTTTTAAACTATCGGAATCGGATCAGTAGAAATTATACTATGAGTGCCCTAGGATCAATGGCTAAGATTTAGCCAAATAACCCACCCAAGTGGCGCCTAGGGCAGCCCTTGATGGTGGAAGCCAAACCAAAATTGATAGGATAATGAAATCCACCAATCACATGTATCTAGCTTTCAAATATTTCTACTTTTTCTTTCCTTCTCCCTTTGTGAATTTCGGCCACTTCTTTTGCTGAAGCTCACTTCATTTTCTTCTCCTCACTCTCACCTTCACTCCATTTTTGTAACATCCTCTTCTTTTTATGGAATATTTAATATAGAGCAATCTAATTAGTCCACCTGATTGAAATATTTTGGCTGATATGTTTGAGTTGATTGACCAAATAATTAAAATATAGATATTAACTTTTAGAGTAAGATTATAATTAATAACAACAACTTTAAAATACATTATTCTATAATATCAAATATCAAATATTAATATTAGGACAGGTAAAGTAATAGCAACATTAGTAATAATAATTACAAATACTAACATAGTTAAAAAAAAAAAAATGAAATGAAAACTCACGTCTAGAATGCAAGACTTTAGCTTTGTAGAATAAAGACCATAGCTTTGGAAAAACACAATACAAACAATAAATGTAAAAGGTGAAAAAAAATATATATATATATATATATAGAAGCAGAACACTTAAGTCAACGGCGTGAATTTTAGAATGGAGACTTCAAGTTTGAAAATAAAACATGGCAATAAGTGTGTATGAAGAAAAGTTGCACATATATATCATGAAGTAAGGATTAAGAATGTCATTAATACTGTGCAAATTGCTATATAAAGAGAAGAGGGGAAGCACGGTAAGAATCAAGAAGAAGAAGAAAGAAAGAAAGAAAAAAAAAAATTTCATTATGTTGGAAGAAAGTGAGCATAGAGTGAGAGAGTGAAAACTAAGAGAGACCGTGAGAGAGAGTAAAATAGAGAAAGAAAGGAAGAATAAAAGCAAGGAGATACGGAAGAAATAAGCTTAGCTTCTACTCACTATCTCTACAAATTATTGAGGTAAATAATGAAATTATTTACGAAATAAAATCATGGCTTTATTTACTTATTGTATGTTATATTATTATCACAGTTTATTTTATATTCCTAGTTCTTTTATTTATAAAAGTTGCTCAGCATTATTTTTATTGCAATTTATTCTATTCGTCATTCTAAATTATTTTATTTATTGTTTAATTATATTATCACTCTTTTATTATTATCATCACCATATATTTTATTTATTGTTTCAAGTTATTTTCACTAATGTTAATTTATATTATTATTGATTATCATTCCTATTGATTTTATTTATCCTTTCAAGTTAATTTAATTGATGTTCTTTTATAGTATTGCTTCTCATTGTGATTTATTATCATTATTATTATTAAGATATTGTTTATACAATAATAGATATTATTTTAATTTTTGAGCACTTTACTTATTTTCAGTTTATAACTTTAATTATACTTTGTGCACTTTTTATTCGTTTTACTTTATGCCTTGTTATTTAATTTATTATGATGAATTTAATTATATTATGATTTATGTTATTTGAGAAATTTTACTGAAATATTATGTTATTTATTTTACTCAAGTTTATATTATTTAAAGTCTTACACACTTCAATTATTTTAAACTTATGAATTAATTTATAGTTTCTACATTTTATTCCACTTATCGATTCTATGATTTATTATGAGAGAAATTTATTATTTAAATTATTGTTTATCTTATGTTATTTGAGTCTTTTATTTACCTTATATTTATTGTTTAAGTTTATGCATCTGTATATTTATTATGAATTTATATATTATGATAAGTAAGTATTTTGAATAAAAGATATTTAATTAAGATTTGCCGCTAACCGCCAAGAAGGCAGAGAGATAAGATGCAAGATCCTTTTATGTTATCTGTCTTGGTTAGTGTGGCGTAAAAGTCTCGCTTTGTCGTCACGATGTTAAAAGTAACACAAGAGAATAGGAATTCTCTAAGAGAAGGCCTTCGAATATGTGTGGGACAAGCAGACAAAGGAAAGTGAAAATTAAAGTAAAAAGATTATATAGATATTAAAGCTTGTTACTTTATTACATAACATATATTTTTTTAACCATTTACTGCCCATAATATTATGATCTTCTTATAAGTAATGTGATAAGATTATGATACAGTAGCCGTGTGAATTTCCGTGCTAAGACACGGCTGAAACCATCATAGTTCAAATGCTTTAGAATTAATCATTATCTACTGAGAATTTTCAATTCTCACTCTATTTCTGGTGGTTTCAGATTAGTCAAGTAACGCCCTAAAGTAAGGTGAACTCTTTCAGCTGTCAAAAATATGTGGAGTTGTAATTAAATAAATTATAGTTTTATTATCGATTTAAAAATGTTTAATTTATGGCAAGCAGAACCTTACTTCTGCTCTTGAACTCTGTACTGTATCTAAGTATATTAATATTCAACTTCGAACTTTCTATGTAAAGTTGTGTCATTAGCTTTATTATGAATGGGTGTTACAATTTTCATCTCTTCTTCAAGCCTCATCACAAATTGCTTGCACCAAAGACACAAAATCAACTAGACAAGGTAGGAATTTCTACCTCTTTTCTCACTTTCTCTAGTTTGCGGCTGAATGGTGATCATGGATAATCTGAGAATTTGATGTTAAGTAGAGTGATGATGATGGTTTATGATTAATTTTGCATGTATGATCTAATTAAAATCGAAATTGATGGCAAATAGCTTGAAAAGGGGAGGCAAACCTAGAGGCAGGTTAGGGTTTCCCTCGGCGGTCTGTACGGCGGAGTGTACAGCTCTACCTACTACTGTTTAAATATGATGAAACCATTTTTATATGAAACTAGACATCCAGAGCTTTCCATACATATAAAATATAAGGCCATTAGATTAGTATAGAATTAGTTATGAATTTTTGAAGTTTAACCTAGAAATCTGGATTCTTACCCGGGCAGCATGAGTTGAGAAAGGTGTTACACCCTACACAAGTTCAAATTGAATGAAACGAAAGTTGTTTGAAAGCTAACATATAAGAGAACATCTCATAAAAATTTCAAAATTAGATTCACTGTCATTTATTCCCAGCACATCAATGAAGTTGGCTTAGGTTAAAACTGACCTAGAACAGGGCAGGCCAGTAGGGTAATGTTTCGGGACTCATAACTCAGAATCTACTTAGGCAAATGACATGAAACCTAATTCATTTGAAAGCTTGTTGCGTTAGCTTTAATTTGATATAAAATTTGTAAGATTTCACTTAGTTTTCTATTTTTAGTGAATTTTCTTTTATAAGAATCCAAGTTTGGCTAAGAACAGGGCATGCTGAGGTAAAACATTTATATCTTGAGTTATACAAATCCAAATGGGATGGAACTAAAAGGGTTAGAAACTAGACACATAAGGCTACAATCTATCCAAAAATTAGGTTTAAATGAGTTAAACTGCAATAAGGGTGGAGTATACAATAACCAGGCAGGATAAGAAAGAATGAACTGAAAACCCTATTGATGCATGAGTTGAAACTAAGGAATGAATCTATGAATATATATACATATTTGCTGGTTTATGTTGAATTGCAAGTTGTACAATTGTACTGGTTGTCTGGCACTATTCATGGAGAAGCGGACTCGATCCGTTTTTCTGCCAAAATTTCGGTAAGAGATTCATATGTTATGTGATTTAAAATAGCATGAATATATGATACTTGAGGAATCAAGCTACATGTGCATTCAATTCATGATATTGTAAAGGATTCCATTTTACTTAGGCCAGCCCCGGAACAATTTAAGAGGAATAGATCAGTGGGAAGGTCGGGGAAAGTAAACCCGACAATCCTGTATAGGAACGAGCTTGGTCATGAAAAGCGGACTATTACCCAGGAGTATATGGCCAATAACACCTAGGGGACCAAGGATGGAAATAAGTTCTAATAAGCGAAAGCCTTCAAGAATAAGATGCATTTCTAATTGCACATTCATATGTACAGTGTAATGCTTACTAATTGACTGTCCTAGATACCTGTTTATTATTCGTAATATGCTATTGCTCCTTTACAATTACTGTTTAATTGCATTAGTGTATCGGTTAATTAAAATTGAGTTTGTTTCGGTGTATGTTTTTCAAATAAGTATTTAAGTTAAATATCATTATTGTGTTGTACCATTGGAAACTATTGAAAGACTGAAATAACTAGGAATGACAGCGATGACAGATGTGTAGAAACTAGGAATTCCTACTGAGAAATTTTATTTCTCACCCTACTGTATATTTCCGCGTCATTCTCAGACTATGGAGAACGCCGCAACAAGAGTCCTATTCATTGAGCTTCCCGAGCTTCACATCCATATCGACCCGTTCCTGGATTCTGTATATATATCTGACAGGTGCCAGTTCCATTTGTATTTCTTTTTCCAGAGAAACTTCGCCGTACCGCTTATGCACCCACTTTTTGACCCTGCTGTCCCGTATATTGCCATTTCCCTTCATATGGCCCATCCATTTCCACCTCCACCAGCAGCAGCAGTAGCACCAGCGGCAGCAGTAGCCCCAGCTCCTATGGCCTCTCCTGCTTCACCACCGCAACAGATGCTTTCCACCTTAACGTTAGAGGAGGATCCATCTGAGGCAGTGAGTTCCTCCTCATCCTCTGCTCCTAGCGCGGGCCACCCTCCTGCAGACACACCCATGGCGAATGGGTTTCTTTCTTCAGACTCCGTTTAGACAGTGAGCATGCCGTAGCAGTAGTAGATGTACAGGACAGCCCTCTTTTGGCAGTCTGAGCCTTGGGCAGATGGGTATAGATTAGGAGGAGTATATGAAATATTCCATGGGGACCATCTAGGGTATTGTTCTTAGGGATCGGCCGTTTTATTTTGTGTTAGCGGCCTCATGTTTTTTTTTTTATCCTGTATCATTTTGACAAACTTTGAAAGCAGACGTCTATGTATATATTTGAGATGTATGTTGCAGTAGTTCCGTCTTTATTGCTATTTTATTTATGTTATGTTGCTTATAGTATATCAGTTAACTAGTATTTATTCCGCTGTTAATCAGAAAATACTATTATGCGAATAGTCACCTTTATGCGAGTGATTAATAATGATACAGAAAACAAAATTTAATCAGCTCACTACACGTAATCACTTATTAGATAATCTATTATAACTTAAGCATAGTAATTATCTGGTAAGGTGTTATAGAAAGAATATAGATTGAGTTCTATAGTCAAGAATTGTACTTAAAAAAATATAGGCAATGGAGATAATTCGTGAAAGATGACACAACCAGTGGAGAAGAAAAGAATTATCGGGAAGTAGGAAAAAAATAAAATCAAGCAAAAAAAGAGAAATGTAGGTTGAGATAAAACTAATTTAAGATTAGTTTTTTTTTTCATAACTACTTATATATAAAAATTGGTTTAAATAAAAACTAATTTTTAAATATTTAGTTAGTTACCTAGTGAATTTTATCCAAAACCTAGTCCTATTCTACCTAGATATCGAATTTTTCTGATTTACCAAACCCCCCTAAAGTGGTAATTATATGAGTCAAGCAATTTTGCACTTGTAGCAATATATAATTAGATAAATATAAGAAAATATTTTATATTGATAGTATATTAAAATTAAATTCTTTTTAATATTTTTTTATTTTCTTTAAGAGTAATATTTTCTTAGTTATAATCTATCTATTTTAAAATAATATCTATATATGTTTTAGGGTGTTCAAATGATGGGTTGGGTCGGGCTAAATCAAATCCAAACCCAGCCCGATTTTTTGACCATGTCATTTCTTTAAGCTTGAATCTGACCCGATAATTACCTGATTAGTGACTAAGTCAACTCAAATTTTAGACAATATATAAAATTTTGGACATTATATATAGTAAAATCATAAAATTTTAAAAGTAAGAAACAAAATGCAAAAGATATTTTATAATACCTATTTCAAAATAAATAAACTATATCAATATAAAAATAATATCAAGTTAAATAAGATATATTAATTAAAGTATAAAATTTTATAATTTGTCACTAATTACTTTAAAAATATAACTTATAAAGAATTATTTTAACTTCGGACTAAGTTCAGCCGACTCGAAATATAACCAAAGCCAACCCAAAAAATGCACTGGGTCAAATTTTAGAACCTGAATCCAGCCCAATAAACTTTAAACTGGGACATGTTATTGGGTGAGGCTGGGTCTTGACTGCCCCTAATAGATTGAAACCAAGAAGCAAAATAGAAGATACAAAACATGTGACAATGCGTCCTCAATTGGATTCATAAAGTGCGTGGGAGGAAAAATCACAGCCGGTGGAGAAAAGTGACCAAGCGGCGATTCACAGCGGTGGAATTGGTGATGAAGGCTTGCACAAATGGGGTGGAATCATGTGAGACAAAAAATGAAGAATCCCCACTTGCACACTGATGAAAAAATTAGGATTAGCGTTGTGTAAATTTGGGAATTTGCATAAATTAAAGTTGGGATAATTAGAAAATTTGTTTGAGTTAGAATATTTGCTGAAAGAACCTTGTGTTTATATTGCAAATAAAAAAAATTGGTAAACACAATATTTTAAATATGTTGATTGCATGTAAACTAGAAGCTAACAAAGATATAGAAACTAATTAAAATGTCATCTTATGGTATATTTTAGTACTATCCAATTATTACATTCATGATTGCGGAGGTTACACATACCCTCAGGGAAGCGAATCAATGTGCGAATTGCTTGGCTAAGCACGGTGTTAATCAAAGGGAGCAACAGAATCGCACTCACTCTAGGGATATCAAAAACTGTCTCTATTTAATACTTGTAGGTAATACCTACAATGGAGCGGATATAGGGGAAAGATTTTACCTCCGCGGGTAATGGAGATGGAGATTTTAAATACCCGTATGTTAAACGGGGCAGGGGTGGGAATTATTATCCCCATATCCGTGGGTATTCGATATAAAATTACTATTTTACCCTTAAGTTATTAATTTAGTTAGGCTAATATTATTGTTATTTAAATTATTTGGACTAATGTTCAAATATAGAAGTTAGATTTATTTGTATTGATTATATGTTATACTAATAGTTGGATTACTATTATATATTTATTTTTATCTTAATTTATTGGAATTTAGATTAAGAAATTGGATTATTGTGTTTATTTTATGTGTTTATTTTTATTTTAAGTATATTAAGTTGTTAGAATTCGAATTGTAGAATTAGATTAGTATTTGTGTTTATTTTAAGTATTTTGGGATATTAGAATTTTTATATTTAATTTAAATTTTTAAAATTTTTTACATTGTAATGGATATCCATGGATACCCGTAAACCCGTGAAAAATTTAAAAGTGGGTACCCGTACGGATATAGGGTGGAAGACGGGGGCGGACGGACGGCTATTCCCCGCCCCTGCCCCGCCCCATTTACATCCCCCTTCGGGCATTACGGGGTTGCTAGCTGCTGATCCTTTAGGGGTTTCTTACCTTCGTAGTTAGTGTTTTGGTTTTTGCTGGTCTTTAGTTTTCTCTGTACACCAAAATCAAAAAAGATTCATGACTCATTCATCAAAGCAAACACTACCAAAACAAAAAGAACTTCAGCTTCGTCGCATAACGGTTGTGTGTTTGCCTGTTCGTGAATGTCACAAAAAACATTGATATACATTATCCTTGTTTAATATTTGAGCTTACCTCTTCAATTATTTTCCTTGTAATGATCTGCGTTTATCTCATCTATTTTGCTGTTTCAATTTGTGCGATGATAAGTTGAGATCTGCCATGGCAATGGAGGGAATATCTTTTTTTTTTTAATAGTGGCAATAGTTGAAGAGAAATTTTTACATGGTCCGGAAGCATCACTAGCTGTACTTTCGGTCAATTATGTAAGTGTATTTTCATAGAATTGTGTGTCAGTGATAGGTCCCATATAAAATATACTTACATGATTGGTATGGGAGTAGAGCCACGTAGTGCTCTCGGACCATGTAAATATTTCTCATAGTTGAATACAACTATACAAACAAGGACAATGACATCAATTCCTGCATATATTTTAATCGGATTTGGATACTCTAAAGCGAGGGAAATTGTAAAGTGGGAAAGTAAGGGATCATTTACCATTAGATTATTTTAGTGGGACCTACATAAAATGAAAGTTATTGATCCAATGGTGAATAGCAACTTACTTGTTCACTTTACAACTTCCCTTATTTTAGAGGATCCAAATCCATTTTAATGCATATTTATAAAACTCAACCAGGTGCCAGACTCAGCAAAAACACTAGATAATTGGATCATTGATTCAATCAATAGATCCCAATTGAACTAAATATAATTAAATAAATATATAAAAATACATAAGTTATAAAATTAAAGGCATATTACTTGTGTTGGCAATCCATGTAGAAAAAAATATACATGTAGCTTGCTTCTCACTATTTTGGTACCATATCAAATAGTGAAAGAATTAGAAGTCAAATGTTTAGTTATAAAATGACTCATTATTTTAATTCCACATTGAGTAGTGGAGAAATTGGAAGTCAAATGTTCGGTCATAAAATAATTCTCACTATTTTAGTTGCATATTAAATAGTGAAGGAGATGGAAGTCAAATGATTAGGAATAAAATGACTAAAACTCACACTTCAAAGCCGAAGTGGTTAAATGAAGACTCGAGAAAGTTGTTCATTATTTCCTAAAAAGGTTAAGATTTTAAAAATAAGTACGATTCACTGGTTTGATTAAATTGGATAAGTCACCAATTTTCATCAAAATCGGCCGTGTCAAACCTGTTCACATCAGTTATGTGACAAATCCAATCCATATAACAACTTGGACCAGCTAGTTGACCACTAGCTAATTGACCAGTTCGCTAGTTTAATTGGCTAGTTTGAACTGATTTTTATGACTATGTTTTAATTTGAGAATTATTTCATTTTGTAATATTAAATTTATTTGTAATACTTGAACATTATGTTGTTAGTAATAAATTCTGCTTGTTGATCTATTTTGTCTAGTTTCCAATGATGAAGTGCCCAATGTCCATTGGATGGACCTTTTGAATGAAGTATAGGGTAAAACAACTTTTTGACTTAAGATAAGTCAACTCTTTAGAGTAAAACTCTTTCATTTACGAAATTTAAATTCAAAATTTTACATAAAAAAAATAAATATTAAATTACTTAAATCAACGGTGAATTAATTTTCATAATATTATGTCATCAATAATAAAATGATCAAAAGTTAAAAAAAAAACTCTTGATTAATATATTCATAAATAAATATATTCAAAAGATACTTAAATTCTACGTAATATAGAACAACACATAAATATATCAAAATAAACGAAGTGGTGACAAATTCTCATCAATCAAAATACCAAATTTTTTTAAAGTGATAGATCCGTAAATGTAATTAACTTAACTGGGATAGAAGCTTCTAGTTTTTACACAGGGATTTAACAATTAGAGAAATATAAAAACCAATTCATTCCTGATCCAAACCTTCTCCCAATAAAAAATAGATAGGATATATATTAACAAATTCTTTAGTATAGGTTCAACTATGACCCAGCAATCTTGAAATCACCACTTTAGTAAAAAGGCTTATCTAACTACCACCATTGATAATGACCAAAAAAAAAAAAAACTACCACCATTGATATGAAATTACATGAACAATTCTTAAGATTAAAAAAAGTAAAAAATTCCTCTTATCACCACATAAATAATTCCTTTTTTTCCCTCACACCTCATATATTTCAATTCAATTGTTTTTTAGAGGAAAATTACAAGTTTATCCTTGAAAAAATGGAGGTGTAACAAATTCGTTTTTAAATTAAAAAATACATATAATTTAGTCTTTGAATTTACCTAATTATAACAAACATAGTAAAAATTTTGTTCTTTAATTTAATAGAATAATCCCTTAAAAGAATTAAATTATTTTAATATGGATAAATCTTGGGACCAAATTGTATGTGTCACGGAGGAATTTGTTACACATCGATTTTTTCAGAGACAAGATTGTAATTTTACTCTACATTTTATGAGTTTATAAAATACAACACAAAATATTAAAATATTACAAAATAAAAGATGTTCCATTACAGAAATAATTATTTAAAAAAATTTAATATCATAATTTAATTTTACAATAATAATTACACATAATTTTGTAAAATTTGTAATTATAAATTTATTCTTCATATGTAAATTTAAATATTTTTTATGTAAATTACCTTTTTTTTATGTGATGCAAATTATCTATATTACATAAAAAAAATCAAATATTCAATTATAGAATAGTAATATTATTAATTTTCACATTATCATGTCACTAACAACAAATTAATGTCATACCTTTCACAATCACTAAACAATAACTTACTTTTAAAATAGAGTTTAATTGTTATGCACTGACAGTGTAAAACAATTTTACACTGTCAACCAATAAAAATAGGGGAAAGTGAGAAATCGTGGTGGGTCCCTCATTATAATGGATAGTTATTTGTGTGAGTTGACACTTTTTACTATTTTTATTGGCTGACAGTGTAAAACTGTTTTATACTGTCAGTGCATTTAAATTAAATTCTTTAAAAAATAGTTAATTTTAAAATTAAAGGAAATTAATAGGATATAATAAAATAGGACATTATCTATTTCATTTTCTTTCAAGTTATTCCATCTATTTGTTTAAAATTCAAATAATTAAACATTTTTTTTATAATAAATAATTAAACATTAAAATATTTCGTTGAATCCTTTTTTTTTTTTATCATATTTCGTTCAATTCTATTTCATTTTATTCTATTCTATTTCATTTCTTCCATTTCCACCCGTCAAAACAATGAAAACATAGGATAAATGGCCAGGATCGTAAGTCCCAGTCAGTACCAGAGGCGTGTAGTGGGCTTCAAGGATGAGCCCAACCTCACAAAAAGGTGAATATAATAAGCTGGGCGGTATATTATCAATTATCAATTATTTAATATCATTACCAAAAAAAAAAAAAGTAATACTGTACCCAAAAAAAAGGTTTATTTAATACAGACCTGTCCATCCCCCCGAAAGAAAGAACTCAATCGAATATGTTACCGTTGCCGTGGCGTGCTGCGCTGGCTCGAACAGGATCCAACGGCTTCTATTTAGTAGCCGTTATTTTCAAATAATCAAGAGTCACAACCCAACCCGACATCTCCGTCTCAATTTCGCTTTTCATCATTTGTTCTTTTCCTTCCTTTTTATTTGCAGCGTCAGTGTTGGCATCATTCAGATTCAGCTCCAGACATCCTTCACCTCTGCCTATTCTGCATTTGAACATACATAAACTGACGACACGAGTAAGACACCCTTCTTCAATTATCTTGATTTTAGCTGCTTTTCTTTCTATGGATTTTTTTTTTCTTTTTTTTTTTTCAATCCTCTTCCAAGTTTCCCGATTTTCGGTGTTTCAATTTTGTTTGCCTTGTCGTGATACCATTGCCTTCTATCTATCTATTGCTTTTGGTTGGACCCTACATTAGAGTATACGTAAATCGGTGGCTCAAAGGAAAACCATCTGGGTCCGCTTACGGTGATACCCTCCTCGGATTTTCAAGGTTAATCAATCTATCATCATCATGCACTTCAAACAAAAATTCTCACTATTTGTTGTTATTCTTTTCATTTTTTGCAGCTTAATTAGATTCAAGGCATATACTGACTCTAGATAGACCTTTCTTTTTTAGAAAAAAAAAAAAAAAAGTGAATTTGATATGAGCTTGACTCCCCTTTCTCTTTCTTGTCGTCCTTGAATTACAAAGGCGCTTCAAGAATGGAGGGCTTGGTGCTTGTGAAGGAGACGGCACGCCATCACCGGCGGCCTCTGAGCAACATTAATCAGAATATTATGTACAAGGACAAGCCGTGTGTTGTCAACAGAGCAGATCTTTCCCGGTATATGTTTATGCTTAAATTTAACCTTTCTTTTACTTTTTCTTATATCCGTCTGTCTATTTTGTAAAAATTGGAATATATTCATGAAGTTTCAGGACCAATTACAAAGTTTTGGAGCTTTATCCTGAGTTGAATTTCTCCTTTCCTTAGAGCATCTGATCCTCATCCTTGACTTTTTATTTTTTATTTCTTTGATCCAGGAAGTGTACACGGACAGTTCGGCACTGCCCTGAAGTACTCTCTATATACCAGATGTGGATGATATGTTTGACTTTTTTCTCCCTTATCTTGGAACAAACATTGAATAGTTACGCATTGGGTTGATTATGTTATTAGGAAACTAGGAAACAGAACCTGTTGGACCCAACGCCCAGTTACCAGTTAGATATTTACGAATATGGGGATGACAGTGATTCAGTTCCAGTATTTGTGAAGCACACTGAAGCAATGCTAGACGAAATTGACAGAATTGTAAGTTTTTTATTTTTATTTTTATTTTTATTTTATTTTTTATCTTTGCAAGATATACTGTTTCGGCAGAGTAATACAATGTGGTCTGCTGCACTGCATCTAACGTTTGTCAGGAAGAAGTTGAAATGGAAGATGCGGAGGAACCTGTTATGGACATAGATGTCTGCGATAGGAATGATCCACTTGCAGTTGTGGAGTACATAGATGATATCTACTCTTTTTACAAGAAAACTGAGGTAACCTTGAATTTGTTAAAAAACTGAGGTAATCTTGAATTTGTAGTGATATTTGCTGATCAACAAAAGAGCTATGTCATGGTGATCATTCATCATCATGACATAGTCTTACCAACAAAAGTGCTCAGACCTTTAGTTTCCTTCTCCTGGACCATCTAGGCTTCTTACAAGTGAGAGGATCATTCATCATCATGACATAGTCTTACCAACAAAAGTGCTCAGACCTTTAGTTTCCTTCTCCTGGACCATCTAGGCTTCTTACAAGTGAGAGGATCATTCATCATCAACTAAGACTATGTCAATGTCATGATGCCAACGTTGAAAGTCTTGGCTTAATGGTTCTCATAACGAACAGTCATTCTACACTGCTACACTAAGTAAACTTGCTGTATTTACCTTGGGCACCATAGTATTCTCTTTTAGAAATTATAATAAATTGCCTTGTAGATCAGAATATGAAACACAACAGACCTTCAGCTTTAGGTAGCCTTTGTATTGCTTGCGTCTCAGAAGGTGAAAATATGAAATGAGATGCACATTTTGGGCTACGATTTGATCGATTCTTTTGACCCATCAATTCTTTTGCAGAATCTTAGCTGCGTCTCTCCAAATTACATGACTACTAGTCAGTTTGACATCAATGAGAAGATGAGGGCCATTCTTATTGACTGGCTGATTGAGGTACATGATTTATGTTTTTTAGGCCAATGTGAATGTGGCAAGTATGCTTCATACTTACGTTTTGAAGTTTGAGTTTCCCTAAACTTACCGTCAAACTTGACCGCATCGAACAGGTCCACTACAAATTTGATCTTTTGGAGGAGACATTATTCCTGACTGTCAATCTCATAGACAGGTTCTTGGAGCGTCAGGCAGTGATCAGAAAGAAGCTTCAGTTGGTTGGTGTCACAGCCATGTTAATAGCTTGCAAGTATGAAGAGGTCTCAGTCCCCACGGTCGAGGATTTTGTTCTGATAACAGACAAGGCATACACAAGAAATGAAGTTCTAAATATGGTAAGTCAATTCTTTTGTACATTATTATTCTTTCTTTTCTTCGTTCCTTTAATTATTGAAATGCATCTAATCATCATGTGCCGACATAGGAGAAATTGATGGTGAACATCTTGCAATTCAACTTGTCTGTGCCAACACCATACGTGTTCATGAGAAGATTTCTTAGGGCAGCTCATTCTGACAAAAAGGTGAGTAATGTAGCACTGTTTTGCAAAGATAAACCATAAATTTTTTGTAACCAACGAGCATGGGATTATTTCTGTGGAACTGTACCAGCTGGAGCTCCTGTCCTTCTTCTTGATCGAGCTTTGCTTGGTGGAAGGCAAAATGCTCAAGTTTTCACCATCTGTGCTAGCTGCTGCAGCCATTTACACAGCTCAATGTAGTCTGTACCAGTTTAGGCAATGGACTAGGACAAGCGAGTGGTACACTGATTATCCGGAGGAGCAGCTTCTGTGAGTTGTTTTTGCAATGTCCTGTTGAGATTTCTCAAGTCTGATGGGATGTTCTAAATAGTCATTATTATTCTTTCTTTCTGTGTGATGTCAGAGAATGCTCAAGGCTGATGGTTGCTTTACATCGGAAGGCTGGATCAGGGAAACTCACTGGAGTATATAGGAAGTACAGTAGTTGGAAGTATGGTTGTGCAGCAAAAATAGAACCGGCCCTGTTTCTGCTGGACTGTTAGTTTCTCCACAGTACGTGGAAGTATGGAAGTATGGTTCGGTCTGGCTGTTTTGAGGGTTGTTTGTTGTACTAAACCTTGCAACAGAAGTTGCGGCATCCGTCTTTACTAAATCTTCTTTATGGTCTTGTCTGTTTTTAAGACTGCAAAATGGCTTCGAAGCTTTGGATAAACTGCAAAAAACATGACTTTTCTTTTAATGGAATTCTATTTTCTTTTTTCCCCGCTAGTAATAGCGGGAGACTATTTTTTTTCATATATAGTAAGACTTGTTCTCCCAAGTGATGTTCTCTCTAGAGCCAAATCGAGCTCCTTCCCAGTGTCATAGGGGTATCTTTACAATTACGTTAACATCCTTATTGGTAGTACTTTACTTTCTTAAGAATTGCTTTTTTTAATCGTATTTGCTAAATCTGTAAATTATATATGAAATTAGTCCATAAAATTTTATCCTCCATTTTTACCCTCATACTAAACATACATTTAGGTAGCATTTGGCTATTTAAATTGTTATGTTTTACGTAATCCAGATTACTACTTAAAAAAATTGTTATATTTTAAATTACTTATAATACTATAATATAATATTTGGTATACCCAAATAATTTAACTAGCAATTCCCAGTATCTATGTTTGGCATATAAAAAGTTCCTATGTAATATATGTCTTTTAATAATAATAATAACAACAAGAAGTCAACAACAATAATAATAATTAGTTTATTTACTATACAATGATAGAGTAAAAAAAAATTGTATTATTATCTAATCAAATATTAGTATTTGCAAAGACTTTTAAAATAGTAGATAGTTAAATCAAACATATTTTTACAAACAGTGCATACTAGTTAAATTCTATTATTACAAGTAATAAAGAGGTGGGCATACAAACCTGTCCGGTCAATGATGGATCATATTTGAACGAACTACGAAATAAATGTGTTGTAAATAGCCCTCTTCCGCACATTTTTTTTTTATTGCATAATCGAACCTAAATCCCCACAACAATTATGAGTGCTACAAACACGTTGTGATTTAAGGCCTTATTCCACTTAAATATACCTTGTTTTGCTAAGATAAGTAGGTTGGTCTACTAACCAGTGAGTTTAACCTATTTCGTCCATGGGACCAAAATGTTTGTGAATTAATGGGTTAGGAAAATACTTGATTTTAACTTGTATAGACTGTGAGTTAAATGGATCAACCCGTGAATCACAGTTCATATTCTCAGCTATATAATAATTATTATATATTAATTATCAACATTATTGGATGATAATGATGATAATAAAATAGTAATAATAATGGGAGGATGTGGTAATCCACATAGAAACCCTCCATGGGGACAATCCACATTACCACTTTAAAGGTAATGTGGATTGTTTTAAAAATTTGGATTATCAATAATGTGGCTCAACCAAACAAGAAAACATTGTGGGTCTAGATAATTTAATCCAACATTGGCAGAAATCCTGATGAGTTACTCTATGCCAAATGTCCTCTTAAGGTCTTATCAATTTTACAAAAGATAATTTGATTCACTCACTCATTTTATTAATTTGATTCATTTTCACTCATTTTATTAATTTTATCGCTTTTCTATTAATATGTTATTTAGAAGAAAAAAAAATACTTTTTCCCCTGAATTATAGCTTATATGTACTATATCTCCTGACTTTTAAAAATATATAAGTTAATCTTTAATATTTCTTAATTATGTAAATTGACCCCTCTATCACTTTTAATAACCATATTACCCTCATCTTCTTCCCTTCTCTCTTCTCCTCCCTACTCTTCTTCCCCTTCTTCCCTCCACTAGAAAAAAGGCCAAGTGGTGGCTCAAAAATAAAAGTTTGGATGGTTTATTCTTATTGTTCTTTCTTTTTTTTCTTTTTTTAGTTTCTAACATGCCTTGCAAAAAATAAATTCATGTGTGAGGTTTTTGATAGAAAAGAAAAAAGAACAGACAAATAAGGGTGGATATTCAATTTTTGGTGGTTTAGTTTTGGTTTCTTGGGGTGGAGGTGGCGCAAGAGATTGTCGAGCGGAGGAAAGAAGGAGAAAGAAGAGCGGAAAGAAGACTAGGGAGATGGAAAGAGAGGAGAAGATGGTGAGAATAGTTTGGTCATTAAAAATAATTAAGTGGTTGATTTGTGTAATCAAGAAATATCAGAGGTCGATTTGTATATTTTTAAAAATCGGGGAGTAAAGTGCATATTACCTATAGTTCAAAGAGATAAAATGATTTTTTCCTATTATATATCATATATAAAGGAGAGATAAATTATTAGAAAATTAAATTGATTGAATAAAAAAGAAAGATAAAATTTTACCTAAAATATAGTAACCCTTTAATCATAATTCATGTGCATTTTACCAGTTGAGATTTTTTAAAGGTAATTAGCCTCTTAAAATTTATTAATAAAAATATATGATTGAATAACAGTGTAAAATTTATATTGATAGACACGCAGCGCATGAAAATTAATCTTGACAATTAAGGGAAGAGGTTTTATATTCCACTACTAAAATTTAAGGGGGTAAATTATACATTTTAAAATCTCAAGGAATAAAATGCATGTCTATTCACTATTCATCCAAAACCTTAATTTCTCAAAATAATATTTATTAGATTTATTTATTTAATAAATTAAACTTTTTATTACTTATGCTTCAAGGAAGAGATTATTGCCATTCATGTGTGTCTAATGCCACTGCCACCCTTTTTCTATCCTTAGTCAAATTAATAGTTTAATTTTTTTTATTAAAATTAATTTTGATGTATCAGTGCAAAAAACTAGAGAAAAAGTATTTTACTTAAAATGTTTATTATCCCTATTTATTTTTATACATTAAGACAAAACAAATATTTTAATATAAATTATATTTTCTTTCTTTATTTTTTTCTCCAACCAAACAAAAATATCTTTCATTTTTTTTATCTCTTTAACCAAAAATTAGAAGACAACATAAAATTTTTCTCTATTTCCCCTTCTATCAATTTTTCCTTTTTTATTTTCCTCCACTTATTGAAACGAAGGTTTAAAGAACAAAAAAAAAGCCAGAATTACCAATTAATCTTCAAGTTTAATATTAATATACAATAAATTAATAAACTTTATGCTATCAACTAATCTAATACTTCATTTTACAATTTTAAAATTAATCATAATAAGAATCGAGAATATTTGTTGATTTTCAGTTCCGGTCTCCCAGGATCCCATTCTATTTCCTTTTGATTTGCTATGATGTATTTCGCCATGGATGATTTTTTCTTCTCTTTTTCTCCCTACTTCTGACGTGGGCGAACTTTTCTTACTGTCAAGTCCCAATGTAATTCTTAATTCTTCTTCTTCTTCTCCTTTTTTTGTTTTAACATGGTTCATCAGCTTGAGGATTATACAAACATGATAAGTGGCACAACCAACGGGAAAAGGGCGGAAGAAGAAGAGAGGAGAGAAAAAAAAAGGAAGGGGGGGGGGGGGGTCGGATGAAAACTACTCCTTTGCTAAGAAATGCTCTCAGTATCTTAACTGCCTCTAAAAATGCATGAGGTATAGTACAATGTGCATCATCACCCTCATCATATATAAAACAAAATTACAGTATTGAAAATAAATAATAAAAAAAAAGATCACAGTATTTCGCAGACAAATACAATCAGTATCAAACCTCAAAATGTTATTTTCAACTTATACACGACAACTTAACTGGCTCTTGGAATGTATTTGAGGTATTTCACAAAGTGCAGCACATATGCATCTTCTTCAAAACCCCTCACAGTTGAATCATATTCTACAATTGGCAGCTAGACAGGAAGTAAAACAGGTGTCAGAAAGAGAGAATAGAAATAAAGATGTTAATATAATAGCCATGTACCAAACCAAATTACAATCAAAATGCACTATATCTGTGAGAACAATGGCTGCAGAGACAAAAATGGTTGAGGATAAATTGCAGGAGAAGCTAACAGCACGGACAAATGTACTAGATAACTAGAGCCAGGATCAACGCATCGCTTTCTACTTTTACACCTTAAAATCCCAAACCAATCTCCATAAGGTTATGAGTAATCAAACAAAGACAATTGGGTAAATGACCAAACCAGTCTCCACTCGGTTGAGTCCTTGGGAGACTGGTCACGCTGTTATTTATTCACGCGTCCAACAAACTTCTAACGAACTCCTACTCTACTGCTATACGAGAGTTAACTGCCTACTCTCTAATTCTGTACATTTGGCCTAACCACCCCCCCCCCCTGGGGGGCCCTCGTTTTTTTTCCCTTTCCTCTATGTTTGCTGCCCATTCCCCTTCCCCCTTTTCTCACATGCACTTGCTTAACAGTAGGCCTCTCATCAATACTCTCATCAAGGTGAAGCTATTGAAATTCCTGCTGTAGCTACACAAAGAGTTCCCAAGAGATGACACATTTTGGCAGCCCATTCCAACTAACGAAAACTTCTAGCTGACCATGTGAGTTGTACCTCCATTCCAACAATTTCTCGGGAAAACTTTGCAACTCCAACCCTCTGTCACCACTTATGGTAGAGGCTGAAGCTGTGTAGCTGGTGGAACCGCCTAACAACCCCATGTGGAATACAGGGTGAATGTGGCAAGAAGTGGGCAGCTCCAGCTTATAAGCAACCAGTCCCACTCGCTCCAAAATTTGGTAGGGTCCTTAGTAGTGTGGACTACCTCCTTTGGGCCAATGATTGCAACCTATACGACTGTATTTTTAAATAAACCCAGTCACCTATGTTATAGACCACTTCTCTTCGATGTCTATCTGCATACTGCTTCATTCAATGCTGTGCCACCCAGAGATAATGTTGTAACTCCTCCATGATCCTATGATTCCTATCCCTTTCAGCAGTAAGAGTGCAAACTTACTTCACCATTGAAGGCTAAGTCTCCCCTTGGAAAAGCACTGGTAGGTCTCTCCCATAAAGAGCTTTAAAAGGGGCAATTTGCGTGGAGGCATTAAAGGTTGTGTTGAACCAATATTCAGCCCAACTCAACCATAATGGTCACTGCTTTGGCTTTTTCCCCCCTGTGGAACACTGCAAGTAAGCTTCTAAACACTGATTCACCACTTTGGTTTGGCTATTCATTTGATGGAAAATGCAGTGCTATATTTAAGCTTTGTGCCAACCATCTGGAATAATTCAGCCCAGAATTTGCTGAGGAAAACTTGATCTCAGTATGAGACAATAGTCTGAAGGAACCCATGCACTCTAACCACCTCATCTATAAAGTGATAAGCTATGTCCTTCGCAGTAAAAAGATGAGACAGGGCTATAAAATGGGAACATTTGGTCATCTGATCAACAACCACCATTATTGCAACCTTACCCCAAGCTTTTGGCAACCCAATAATGAAATCCACAGAAATATCATTCCACACCATAGAATTGGTAAGGGTTGCAGCAAACCCACAGGGGACAAAGCTTCATACTTGTTTCTTTGACAAATTTCACAAGCAGCAATATACTACCGAATATCCTTCATTCCTCTCCAATAAACCACTCCCGGCAATCTTCTTGAAATCTATCAAGAACCTTGAGTGACTTCCAACTGCTGACTCATGAAATTCAGCCAATAGGGTTGGAATATGTGTTGAATGGCTAGGCAAAACCAAAATCTCCTTGGGAAACAGCTTGCCTCCCTGAATTGAATACCCAGGATGGCTATATGATATGGGTCTTGCAGTATCTCCTGCAAAAGTTTCATCAGTTTCTGGTCTTGCTGCCCCTCCTTCTGAATCTGATCCCATAAATCAGATTGTGCCACTGATAAAACTGAATAACACAGCAGCTGTATTCAAAGCCCCAGGTTTATATTGAATTTCAAAGTCCATTCCAATGAGCAAAGAGGTCTATCAAAATTGTTCCTCATACCACAATCCCTGTTCCGTCAAGAATTTTAAACCTCTTTGATCAGTCTGGATAATAAAGTGCTTGCCCAATGAATAATGTCTCTATTTTCAGATGGCCACCAAAATAGCCATCAACTCCCTTTCATATACAAACTTTGCTTGAGCCAGTGGAGACAATGATTGGCTGAGAAATGCGATGGGGCAGCCTTCCTATGCTTAAACAGCCCCTGACCCTTTATTGGAAGCATCTGTTTCGATAATGAAGGGCTTAGAGAAATCTGCAACACCAGGTACTGGTACTGATGTCATTGCTGCCTTGAGCGTGTCAAAAGCCAACTGAGCCTGTTGAATCCACTTGAACCCACCCTTTTAGGTCAATTTAGTCAATGGCTTCACTATTGCACCATAACCCTTGACGAATCTCTGATAATAACTGGTGAGCCCCACGAATCCCCTCAAACCTTTAATATCCTTGGGTTGAGGCCAATTTAACATAGCTTCCATTTTCTTTAAGTCCGCTGAAACCCCTTTTCCGGACACTATGTGACTCAAGTACTATACTTGCTCCACTCAAAAACTACATTTCTTTTTGTTAGCCACCAATTTATTTTGCCTCAGCACTTGGAAAACAACCCTAAGTCTCCTGTACACCAAGATATCGTCAGAGAAGACAAGGACAAATTTGCATAGGAGGGGCTTCAATACGTTATTCATCAGTGCTTGAAAGGTAGCGGGGGCATTTGCGAGTCTTGATGGCATTTAGTCCACACAAGGATAGTCCGCACAAAAACACCAACTCTTGTCCTCCTTCTTGACTAAAATAATTGAACTAACATAGGGACTAATGCTAGGCCGAATAATCCCAGCAGTAAGATGTCCAACCAGCATTTCAATCTCCATTTTTTTGGTAGTGAGGGTATCTATAAGAGCTTAAATTAGTGATAGAGGCCGCCTCCTTAAGATTTATAGCATAGTCCAACTTCCGAGATAGGGGTAATCCCTAAGGCCCTTGAAAACATCTTTGAGCTCCTCCAACGCCTGCAGTACTTCATTTTTTAGCTAAGCCTTTGTTTCCTCATGCTTTGCCAATTGCCATAGCTGACTAACATAACCCTATCCCATGTCTTGGAGCAGCATTACTATCGATTTAAAGGATGGCCCCCCACTAAGCAATTCTGGATCTCCCCCAATCAACACTTTATTTCCTTTATTCTTGACCTTGAGAATAAACTCATTAAATATGGTCCAGATCCAGCCCAAACTCTCTAACCATTCTAGATCCAATACTGCCTCTGCAGAGGTTCTACCTATTTCCACTAGATGGGGCAGGCTCTGAGTAATGGTCAGGTCTGGCAGCTTCCCTTTGCTCTTAATTTGATACCCATCTCCCACTTTCACCCAAAACTCAATGGTAGGCAACACTGGTATCTTCAAATTCTTAGCCAACTGGTGAGAAATAAAATTGTGGGAACCTCCACTCTATCAAAATATCTCACCCTCCTAGTTCCCATTTCCCCCATAGCTTGAGCAACCTATTGGTTGTTACCCCGCCCCCCCCCCCCCCCAAAAAAACAAAAAAAAAATACTCCTATGATCCAATTTCAGAATGTCCTCACCCTTACTCAACTGCTCCTCTCCATCTATTCCCTCCTTAGACTGACCAATTTCCGGGTCCTTCTCAATAATCAGCACATGATAATGCTTATTCTTCCAAACGTAATTGGACGTGAACTTTTAATCGCAGGCAAAACATAATCCCTTCGTCCTTTTCTCCCTAAATTCCTCATCGGATAACTGGTTGTAGTTCCTCCCTTGTTTTCTTTTCCCCTTACTTCTCCCCCTTTGTTCACAAATCGCATGGTAGTGATAGGTCTAGAACTTGACCCAACACTAGCTGTGCTCCCAAGACCTTTATTAAGACTGCTGGTTCCGGCTACCTTACTGCTCAAATTAATTCCGTAACTTTTGTTGATTTTTTTTTTTTTTGGATAAAATAACTTTGTTGAATAATGAATCCCTACTGAAATTTCTCAACCCTGCAACATTAACCCAACCCTTTTTCAACAAAACCCGATTCTTGTTATCAACTAACTCAACAAAATCCATTAGCTCTGTTAAAGTTTCTACACGATGGAGTTTACTCTCAACTCTTACTTCTTCCTCAAGACCATTGAGAAATATGCCCTTCAAGTATTGCCGCTTCGAGATTCGCAAAGGAGCCACATATTTTTTGAACAACTTCTGATACTCCTTCACGGTCCCCTCCTATTTCAAGGCCAAAAGTAAATCGTCTCAGTTATCCACCATCTTGGGCTGAAACCTTCTCACCACCACCTCCTTGAACTTGGTTCAAGTGGGATGAAGATTGCAACTCTCCTGCCATTGATACAAAGTCATCGCTTCCCCTTCCATGACCTACATTGCAGCCGCGACCCACCGGATGAGGTTCTGCATTTGTCATGAGCCCACTGTCTCCTCTTCCTCCCTTTCCCTAAACTGCTCTCCAATGTGTTTCTTCCTCTTCCGTTTCCCCAAATTGTTCCTTATTGCATGGATCTTCTTGGCTCGAGATCTCTGATAAGGTCACGCAAACTTACCTTACCTCAGCTAGCTGTTGGTCACGATCTTGTGTTCTTTCTCCATCTTGTCTTTGCAAATTGCTCAGAGACCTCTCCACTGACTCCAATCTTGCTTCCATTCTTGTCAACACCATCAACAGCTACTTGGATCAAGGAGCTTTGATACTATTTGGTGGGACTAGACCAGAAAACACAAGGTATGAATAACAAAGGAAATTCTATATTTTTGTGTAATCCTTGGTCAATGTAACCAAGAATTCAACAGTGAGGGATAATTCGAGAGACCTTCCACTCTCCCGAAGACTCAACCACTTCCAAAACTCTTTTTCCCTCCCTCAAACTCTATTATTTATTCACATGTCCTAAAAACTTCTAACTCCTACTTTACTGTTGTACAAGAGTTAACTGCCTATACTCTAATACTCTAATTATGTATGACTAGGCTAACCTCCCTATGCTTGCAGCCCATAACCCTTCCCCCTTTCCTTACGTACACTTGCTTAACAATAGGCCTCTCATCAAATTGCCACTTTGGAGTTCTTTGAAAACTCTTTGCACAGATGGAGTTGTGGTAAAGACAACCAATTTTCCATTTTTCTTTTTGCACCAGTTTCCGTGTGCATTTGTAATAGTCCATGCAGATTAGCATAATTTAGAAGAGTGAATCATGTGGCAACTCTACAAAATTACGGCAGATCAAACGCTTCAAATACATACTCCAATAAATAAATTTTAATAAGACCTTGTATGATTTGCCGTTTGGCATGCGGCTGACATGCTCCTATTCTTAGTTTGATTCCAACAATGGACCATTTTTCCTTTTCAATTGCATTTCACATAGGAGGTCATTTTATTTTGATAAAAAACAAAAATGCATCTGCTGGGATTTGAAACCCTCCTTGAAACAAAGTGTCAAAGTGCTGGACAGTTAAGCCACCAACTCCAGTTCTGGGCAGTTGCAATTACTACATAATAGGCACATAGCGCACTCTTATGAATTGCATGCACAAATCCACACATGAAGTAAAAAAAAGAAAAACAAAAAGAAAATTAATTGTTCTTGCCAGCATGACTAAAACAACCCCCTTGGGGGTAAAAATTTTCAAACTAACCCCCAACTGGTAATTAGTTTGGTAGTTAACTCCAAGGGTCATTTACCCATTATATGTTTGCTCAGTGTGTACTTACTGCAATAGACAAACTGGTTCAGATCAAGAGTAACTCTGCCTTGTTTTGCAGTATCAAATGAATTAAACAGATTCCTGTGAGGAAAATAAAATGTCCTTATTATAAGAGTGCAATGAACAGTAAAATGGAAGTTCAACACTACGTTGGAATAAAAATGGGGGTCCTGTTAGAAACGTGGCTTTCCAGCATTTTTTTGTAAAGTGAGAGAACATACCTAGCTGATTGTAAGAATATACAGAGTGATATGAAGTCATCCAGCTGAAACCTCCCATTTTTGCTTTGATCAAAGCTCTGAGAATTATCAAAGAGAAATACTTTGGCATGGTCTTCTAAATTGCAATGTTGCATAGATGAATGGGCAACTAAAGTTTACTCTAGCCGGCCGAAAGCAATCAAACAATGACAAATAAATTTAGATGTCAAACGCACTACATTGCTGGTTCTCCATCTCACCACTAAAGTATCTTCAAGTTATTATTATTCCAAGAAAGGAACAAACAGAAATTAGGACAGAGATCCTAATGCAAACAATAAACTTGGCATAGTTTTGACCTTAACCATTGATTGTGATGTGCAACTTCTCCAGGATAAATTTAGTGCACATCTAAACTATGAAGATGTCTTACCTCACAGACAGAGTAAAACGCAGGAGAATCCAGCATGAAGCCAATCTTTACCAACGCCTGAAAACAGATGGAGGGATTCATCAAGATGAGTTGCAAGAGAGAATCTTATGCAGTATAGGCAGATTATGTAGACACTCATCCAGCATTATACAACAACAAAGGAACTCAACTCGTACAGCTTGAGGAGTACTTATAAGAACCATAAGCTCAACTGGGTGGACTAAAATAGTGACAGTAAATACTCAGTATAGTCTAGAACATTGCTGAAATAATTCTTCAAATATACCTCAAAAACGTCATCAAGGACAAGAAAACCACGACCCCTGCATCAATGAACCCAACAAAACACTCATCAATCCCTACTGCAAAATCAACAATGCAGATGGTGCATAATATTGAAATAAGAGTTCAACACTATAGTACAAATTGTAGTACAATAGTAGCATAAGCGCAACCTACTAACACTATTAGCTAATACATGTTCTCTAACACTCCCCCTCAAGCTGGAGCACAGACATTAATCATGCTCAGCTTGTTACAAAAATGTAGTCTATTCTATTCGTATTGAGTGCTTTGGTGAAGATTTCTTCTACTTGTTAGCCAGTCCGCACATGTCCAATGCCAAGAAGCCTTATTTTTTTTTTTTTAATCTTCTCATGTACAAAATAGCAATCAATCTCAATATGCTTTGTTCTTTCATGAAAGACAGGATTAAATGCAATATGATGGTTTCCTGATTATCAAACCATAATTTCATAGTTATAGTACTCATGAAGCACATTAAGCAGATGATACACCCACACCAGTTCACGTATAGCTTGTGCCATTGCTCAATATTCAAATTTAGCACTTGATCAACCAACAACACTTTGAATCTTACTTCTCCAGGAAATAAATAAGAACACAATAACTAGAGTTGGGTCTTCTATCAATAGGAAATCCAACACAGTTAGCATCAGAAAAGCCTTCAATTACAGTCCATGATCTCTATACCAAACAGCATGCCTGGGACTCCTTTCAAATACCTCAATATATAGAGAACAACCTGTTAATGTGTAGTTTGAGTGGACGACATGAACTGGCTAACCACACTAACCGAAAAGGCAATATCAAGGCGAGTGACAGTGAGGTAGTTGAGCTTAATGGCTTAGCCACTAGTTTTCGGTATTGTTCAGCCTCAAACATAAAATCTTCATCATCGGGTAAGAATTTGATCTTTGGAATCATTGGGGTTACTATAGGTTTAGCTCCAAGCAAGCTACGACCACCGCACCCACAACCACGACCAACCTGGTCACACCTCTTTGGCCAACAATGACACTGTAAGTCGCCATAAAAGTTGCACATAACGCTAATTAGTGCATCAGGTGAGAGAAAACTCGCCCAAACAATACGAAAATAGCCAAACACACACTTAACAGTAAGCAGAAATTTATGAGAACCCTAGGAAAAAGATTGATTGTTTTTGACTCTGGAAAGTTTTTTTTTTTTTTTTTTGAATTTTTTGTCAGTTTTTTTAAGAAGAGTAGGTAGAGGAAGGTGGCTAGAATTTCTCTAACTAGCTCTATATGCCATGTTAGAGAAATTTAAGTGAAAGGAATGAATACCTTGACTTTGTTAGTCATCTTGTCTCTCTATTTATGCTGAAGCATGAATCATAGTACAAAGCATAATACGAGAGCAGCATAAACCCAACCCACCAACACTACAAGTAATTCATGTTCTCTAACAGACCAAAAGGGAGTGAATCTTCAGAACCAAATGTGTTTTGACATCACTACAAATTATACTACCATGAAAGACACGATTGAGGAAACAATATTCAATCACATTGTAAAGGTATTTTTAGACTTAACAAGAAACAGGCTACAATAATATTTAGATTCAAACTACGCATGAATCCATTGTTTGTAAACCTTTATATTATTAGTTTGTCTCCTGAAAGGTCATTCATCATGTGGATAAATCTAACTAAAGCTAAATGCAAAGGAAAGAATTTAGAATAACTGACATAAATAGCACAAGCTTATGGAACAAAAATAAGTAAATAAATCGATCACCTCTCCAGATCAGAAAATGCATGCTGAACCTGTAAAAGCCATTTAAAGTGGTATAAGAATACAACCGGTAAATATCATATGGATAACCTCACATATCCATTGTAATGTGATATAGTCCACAGAAAAAGGGGGCAGACATGAACAATGAGGAAGGAAAAGAAAAATTGAATGCCAATAGCAAAATACATCCATGTCATGCCCATTACACAATAATGTAGCATAAGCGAAAATACTAACCTTAAGAAGGAACTTGTTGAGTGCAACAAATTCTGGGACAAACAATTTACGAGAAGGTTAGAGAGAGAAAATGTTTTAATTCTACCATAAATAAAACCAATAAAGTCAGAAATATAAAATGCACTAATTTCAAATATCGTGTGATTTCGACAAAGATAAAAGCTTGAGAAAAAATTTTACCTAGTGACAAAAAGAGTGTTTGAAGATGGTTGATTTTGTTTCTGTTTCTTCTTTTTCTTTTTTTCAGTTAACTAAAAAAGTCCATTGGTTGGTAAATCGGTATCCAGTATGGAATTAGATTGCATTTGGATAGCACTACTTGTGACTTTTTTTAACTTTTTAATAGTTAAAACTGACCAAATTGGTTATACAATCTACTACTTCTCGAAAAGCTATTTTTAGCACTTTTTGGGAAGTTAGAAATATCTAACTTCTCAAGAAAATCTCCTACAGAGCTTTCTAATAACAAGCACTACAAACTAAAGCACATCTGTTACTGGCCATCCAAACACAAAATAACTTATTCATAAGTTACTTTTCATACAAGTTCTTTTGTAGGAAACTCTTTGCACTAAAGACTTCAACTAAATTGTTCACCCAAACGGGACCTTAGCATACACAGATTACTCCTAATGGCCGGGGGCAATAGCATAGCAAGTAACGGTAAGCAGTCAAAGTAATGGCATACCTTCAAAGTTCATAGTACCATTCCTGTCAAAATCGTACATCCTACAGTATAGAAGTAGCGATGTGTTTTTTAAGAGAGAAAAAAAAAAAAAAAAAAAAAAGAATAATGAATCGCGAAACTGAAACATAAGTGCATTTGAAATAGACAAGAAAGGACCTGATCATCTGCTGAACAATTGAGAGGGGAAATTCGAGGTTGCCGACAGCTAGAGCTGTCTGGTTGTCAAAAACAAATTTATTATTTATTTTATTGAATCACAAAACAAGATTAATTCAAATTCAAAGGACAACAAAAATTGACCTTGAGTTGGGGCGCTGTTATGCTTCCACATTTGTCCGAGTCAACTCGCTCGAACCATTCCCGGAGTACCGCCTTGTCGTTCTCCATTTCATTCACGCTCTATTTTTCTAATCCCTACCCTTCGCCTCCGTCCACCTTCCTCCTCTTATAGCATAAACAAACGGCGTCCTTTTCAGTTTTCGTATATGATGAACAAAGAATCAGAAAAAAAAAAAAAAAAACAGAGAAAAAGAAAATACTACAAAGGGAGATCTGGGACATGTGATAAAAAATAATTTAATTTGATATATTACTAGTATAATTTTTTTTAATATATTTAATTATGTATTATTATATTAATAAAAAATTTTAATTTAATTATTTATTATTTTAAAAATTTTATAAATAAAAGTATATTATTGGATTATAAATTTTTTTTATATTAATGTTATATTAAAATTAATTTTATAATAAATTAAAAAAAATTCATTTTAAAAAAGAATAATTTGATATTTATAATTTTTTGTAGAATTAATTAATTATAAGAAATATTTTTCTAATATAAATATCCCCGTATTTCGTACCAATATTTCGTCTCACTACCATTTAATAGTACACTCCCATGCAATGATGATGGAATGAGATGTTGCCATGAAATACGAAAATATCTATGTATCTACTTATCTATTTATCGATCTACTTAACATAATATTTTAGAAGTATTATTTCAAAAATTATGGTAAGTGGCAACTACTCCTTTAATAGCTTCTCTAATACACTACTGAATTTTTACTATTTTTAAAACAAACCAATCTTCTACCAACCATTTACACCTCCATCCACTATATTGAGAAAAACACCTATTAACTCCTTTCTTAATTAATTTCTATCAACCTTTCCTTTTACGATAGACTTTCCATGATAAGCCATCCCAAACAATAGTATATTAACCTATTTGCCTCACTTATTCTCCAATCAAGAGTAGGTTAAATGTCATATTTATTTATATTTAATTTATTTTTAAAAAAATTGAAATTCAAATTTAAAGAGATAAAAGGTCTCTTAACCCAACCCATTTATATCTCTACAATTCTTTTACCCACTCCCTCACTTACCTCCGAGTCTCTCTATATTTTCACTCTCATTAATTTTTAGAATAATTTTCTTTCTCTATCTTCTATCATTTATACATTCGATTCTTATTTTTTCTCTCCTTCTTTCTTTCTTTCTTATCTATTTAATATAATACTTTTAAAGTATTATTTGGAACATTCTACCAAGTGGTAGCTACTCCTTTAATGGCTTCTCTAATACACTATTAAAATCTTACTATATTTAGAACAAACCAATCTTCTACCAACCATTTTTACTTTCATCTACTATCTTGCAAAAAACACCCACTAACTCCTTTCTCAATTAATTTCTATCAACCTTTCCTTTTACCATGGACCTTCTATGATAAGTCATCCCAAACTATAGTATATTAACCCATTTGCGTCACCTGTCCTTCAATCAGGAGTAGGTTAAATGTCGCATTTATTTATATTTAATTTTTTTAAAAATAAAATAAAATTCATATGTGAAGAGACAGAAGGTCTCTTAACCCAACCCATTTGTATCTCTACAATTCTCTTACCAACTCTCACTTACCTCTAAGTCTCTCTGTCTCTTCACTTTCATTGATTTACAGAGTCATCTTTTCACTTGATCTTTTGTCATTTATATATTTAGTTCTTTTTTTTTTCATTTCTTTCTTTCTTATTTCTCTGAGAAATTTTTAATCTTTGTCTTTACTGATATGTCCATGGTAGTTCAGAGCAAAAGCTCCTTTAGGACACCAATGAGAATCGTGATTAAAGGAGTCTTCTTATTTGTTTTCCAATCCTGACTCAATGTTAGAAGTTATAAGATTATCTTATCGTTGTTGACCGCATATGATTTATTATATCGTCAGTTAAATAATCAAGGGTACAAGTTTTTACTTTAAGTTTTTATTATATCCTTACCCTTGCTTTTGGAGTAAAGTTTTTACATCAATTTTCGCTTACATTAAAATCAATCTTAATCAAATTGATGATAACTATAAACTAAACATGGTATCAGGAAATAAATGAATATGAATATACTTTATTAAATGTAATTATATAATCAGACTTGGACAAAAAATTAAAAAGAAAGTAACTATAAAATAGTATTTGTTGTTACTAGCTTCTTTATATCTGTAGATCGGATAATAAATAATAAAATTATTACTCTCGATTAAGATTAAGATAAAGTTAAAAAACATTATCACTGTAAACTACATTGAAAATTCAACGATATTTGAAAAAATATATTAATGTTATAAACACTAAAATTATTAAGAATTTTTTAATAATAACATTATACATACAAAAATACATGAAAATTATATTATATAATCTAAGAAACCAATATTATGAAAATAGTATGCTATGTAGTACTTTAATGCTTGCATATATATATTGGTTTTTAATATTTTACATTCATTAATTTTCAATTTTTTTTTGGTGTAGATTTCATATGAAATAGTAAGACTTTTACAATTTAATATATTGATAATTTACATTTTTAACTATTTTAATTTGTCAATTGTTTTTTACACCCCGTGCATTGCTCGGGTCACCACACTATATATATATATATACTCATTAATTAATTATATATTATGGTACTCATTTGTCTGTTAGGCAGCAAGAAAGCAAAACTACAATCCAATAAAAAAACCGCCCCATCCTTTAACAACAAAGGATGCAAGGGAGGAGTGGGAATGGACCAAACACGAAACTCCCATCCAATAGTGGTGGGGTGGAATATCAGTACTCATTAATTATATGTTATTGTATTTTTTTGTTTGTTAGATATATCATAAAGCAAGAAAGCAAAACTACAATCTAACAAAAAAACATCCGCCGCATCCCCTAACAACAAAGGATGCAACGAAGGAGCGGGGATGGACCCGACACGAAACTCGGAAGTGCAACGAAAGCCTAATTTGATGATTGTATTTAAAATTGTATGTCAAACACAAAACTAATTATATGTTATTGTATTTAAAATAATTATAATAATAATTTAAAAAATTTAATAATAATATGCCAAAAAATTAAAATAATAATATAATAAAATGAAATAATTTGATGATGTATAATTAAATAATGAAATAAAAAATTTTAAATCATAATATATTAAATTTGTTTTAAGAAAAAAAAATGAAATCAATGAGCATAGACACTATCACAGATTTTTTTTTTTTTTTGGCTAAATTACTAGTATTTGAAATTTATGGAATTTTAATTAATCTGACTCAAGCTGATTGAACTTACTATAGAGATAACAAAGTTCTTTTAACACTAATTTTTTTCATTCACAAGATTAAAATCCAAAATATTGCTTAAGAGAAACAATGTCAAATAAAAACACATAACATGACATAAACATAAATATAGAGACACATCAAATTTTTAAAATCATAAGACACACACACGATATATAGATGTTTAATAAAAGTTTTAATGTGTATGTGTGCCTATATATATATATATTGTTTAATAATTCATTATATATAAAAAGTTCAAGAATCATATATTCAAATATTTATAGATATCAAGTTATCATTCCTCATAACTTTCTAAACTCCTTTCAAAAAATATAGAATATTCTTAATATATGTCAAATGTGTTAGTTGGTAAGAACGCATTTGGTATAGAATTATCCATTTGAATTACTAAGAAGATGATTTATTATATGGTACCCACTCTAAAATAAGAAATTTCAAACTTTTTTAGTTGGCTGGCTATATGTATAATTTTAACTCATCTAAGCACTTACTTGTCACTACTTTTAATTTTATATTTAGATCCACATAATTTTTGTTTGTTTATAATTTCGATTAGAGGGTATAAGGTATAGAATAATCTATCTGGATTATTGATAATATAACTTTTAAATTATCTAAATTCACAATATTGTCTTGTTTGGTTAGGTCTCATTATTAGTAATCTTGATTTCCAAGGCAATATAGATTGTCTTCATACTAGCAATGTGGATAGTCCCGACAGGAGATAGCTATATGGATTATCACCTATGTGACAATTCTCTTAATATAATTATTTTTTTAATATATTAATTATAAAGAGATTTAAACTTAAGACCTTATATATATTACCTAAGTTTCTCATTATCAAACCATTTTTAGTGGCTTTTATTATTATTATTATTATTGTTATTATTATTACATTAGTAAAAGACAAAGTAATTTATTATATATCAAAAAAGGTAATAGGAATTGTTGCTATTATTATTATTATTATTATTATTAATTTTTTATATATACCAAACAAAGTAATGTAAATTACTAGTTAGATCATCAACAATTTAAAAAATAACAAATTTTTTGAATAGTGATCTAGATTATTAGCAATTTTGTTAAACAATATGTCAAACGCAACTTCAATCCTTATTTCAATTATCAACAATTTTTCCCAATTATAAACCCCAATCCTTAAGAAATAGAAAGAGCATAATGTTTTCTCAAAAAATCCTAGCCCCCTTATATGAACACTAATGCCTATTAGTGTTAATTATGAGAGCGAGACAAGTAAATTTTGACTAATGAATCTTAGGTAGCGTCTGCCACATTATCTACTAAGATTGTCAATAACATAAATTACCACTTAGAAAGATTGCCACCTTTTAAATTGCTAGTAATGTTAAATATAATATTTGGTATATATAAGTAATCTAAGTAGCAATTTACATTACTTTATTTCATACATCAAAAAGATTACTAAATAATATATGTATTAAATTAATATAATAATAATAATAAAATTAAATAGTTAATTATTATTATTAATTAATAAGAATGAGAAAATTTAATGATTAATTATGACTATAATAGTTAATTTTATTAATAATAATTATTGAAAATATTAATATTATTAATAATAATTATTAATATAATTAATATTTAATCATAATAATAATAATATTATTATTATTATTAATTAATAATCATTAATATTATTTTTAATAATAACAATAACAACAAAACAATAACAACAATAATAATAATAATAGGATTGTCATATTAGCGATAATCCACATTATTACCTTTCAAGAGGCAATCCACATTACCGCATTGGTGATAATCCATATTATCTTGAAAATCTGGATTGCTATTAATATTGCCCAACCAAATAAAATAATGTTGTGGTTCAGGTAATTTAATCAAATATTATCAATAATCCAGATGGATTATCTTGTACCAAACACTACCTTATATCAATGGTTAAGATTTAAATATAGAGTCATGTGATATTTTTAAGTAATTATTTGACTTTTAAATAACTTTTAATATTGATTATGACCATTCATATATAATTATGTGATCAAGATTTACTTATCTTATATATCATATAAAATATCTCTCTCACTTGATTAATCCCCTATATACAAACAACTTTATCTCAATTTCTAAAAACAATTTAAAAAATGGGGATATACCCCAAATCGTTGGTAAAATTTATGAACCATCGGATCTCAAAGTTCAAAATCCAACATTTACTAATCTTCATGCTGTACAATAATTTTAGAGATTAATTTTGATTTATTATTAGTGTAAAAAAATGTTATATTATTATTTAATTATATATTTATAAGGCTTTTAAAGTAGTAAGTGATTATTTTTTAGAAAAAAGGTAAAATAGAGGACAATTGAATCAAAATTTATTGATATGATAATATATAATTAAATATTTATATAAATTTTTTTATATTAACAATATATCAAATTTAAATTATTAATTTTATATTGTTATTGAATAAAAATGATGAGAATTTTTATGTTATGATGGATTGTTATGTAAAAATAAATTACGTAATATTTTTTTATTTTTTCTTAGATGTTGGTATAAAACTATTTCATATTTGTACATGCAAATTATGGATTTAAAATGATGAAAAAGAAAGAGAAGTGCTGTAAACTTTTTTTTTTTGAGATTAATTATTAGAATTTAATTTAAATACACTGACAGTGTAAAATAGTTTTGTACTGCCAGCCAATAGAAATAGTGGAAAGTGCCAACTCATATAAATAACTACCCATTATAATGAGGGACCTACCATGATTTCTCACTTTTTTCTGTTTTATATTATCAGTGCATATCAATTAAACTCTAATTATTATAGATTGATAATATAAAGTAATTTTATACTGTCAACTAATAAAATTTTAAAAAAATATCAAATTATAATGGATAATTATTATAATAAGTAATTATCTATCATGATATAATAATTTTTTAAAATTTTATTAATTGATAATATAAAATAATTTTATATAAATGTATTTTTTTTAATTAAAAAAAAAAAAAGGAGGAGGAGTGGAGGAGAAAGATTGCGATTTGTGAAAAGAAAAAGTAGAGTTTCCTGAATTCTTAGTTGACGAGACGATCCTGATAAGGTTGACGTCGCCCCCTATCCTATTTATTTTCAATCTTTAATTTTCAATTAATTGCGATACTTTCGTTCTCCTTTCCGAACCAATCCTCTATGGCTGTGATTGCGGATCATCAATTTAATTTTAATTATTGTTATTATCCAGGGCAAAGTCATGTATCCATTAATTATGATTACGCAACCAATCTATGTTGTGTTGTTTTATTATGTTATGTACACTGTGTTCTTGTAATCAATCCGTTAACTTTAATCGTCAAGTGCCTGTGCTGTTTGTATTGTAATTGAATTATGCTCCAAGTCCTCATTCTCAAACCTCAATGAACAACAACATCATCATCATCATCATCATCATCATCATCATCCCATTGGCATATTCGCCTCGCTGCTGCCTTTCTCCTCCTCACACTCACTCTCGCTATGTATCTTTTATTTGAGCATCTTTCCGCATACAAGAATCCTGAGGAGCAAAAGTTTTTGATTGGAGTTTTCCTAATGGTTCCCTGCTGTTCAATTGAATCTGCAAGTTTACTTGATTACTTCTTTTGTATAACGATGCATGCTCGTTCTATTATGGTCCTTCGTGAGTTTTGGACCAAGTTGGTCATTGGGCCGTTTTTCATTTTTAAAGAGTATGAGGTCATTGTTGCCGGTTTTGTATTTTATTTTCTTACTTGCAGGTTAGAATAAAGCTTACATCGGCAATCAATTAGAAAGAATTGACGAAGCCATCCTATTGTTCTTTGCTAAGCTGCATCAAAGTAAATGTTCGGGGTATAGTCGGCATAATACAAGACGAAGAGGCCGGGTTTGTGTCGTCGGAGACCCGGATCTGGCATGATATGAAGAGAAGCAGGTTGTGGTTGCATCTAAAAAATGAGGTATCGTGGCAATTGTTGCAGAGGACCCAATCCCAAGCAGTCATTACGCTAGCTTTGCATTTCCTAAAGGTTTTTTGTTTAAGGCATTTTGCAGTGGTTTTATTCTTTGATGAGCAATTTTGGGAAGTGATGGAGGCAAGATAGAATAGGAATACTATGATAGTAGTCATATTGAGTTTAGTGAGTGGGTTATGTGAAGAGGAGGAACACATTGCTGTAAACTGGGAAACACGTCAGGAAATGGAGTAATTAATGAAGTATTCAATGGTGAGTTATTATGAAGCATATTTTAGGCTTGTTGGAAAATTTTTACAGTACTAACTATGAAAACTTAAATGAACTCTAAATGAGAACACTTTAAAATAAAAAAAAAAAGGTAATTAATAAAGTGACAATGAAGAGCCAAGATTTGTGGAGAATTAGGATTTTTTTTTTTTTTGAGTAATAAATGTTAGGTGGAGGATAAGCTTTGGGTGTATTTGTTGCTATTTGTTTGGTTGAATTATAAGTAATTTGTGATTTTGTAATAAGTTGTGTTATTATTATTCAAAGGTGTTGGTATGGAATTGTGAAATGTTAGTATGTCATCTGAGTCAAACAACTTTTTAGCCAACACAGCATCAAGAAATTTGTTAAATAATTTGTTAATATGGATTAATGGTGGTTAACCATGTTATTTAAATATGATATAACTAATGGCTGGTTTTAACCTGATCTTCAACGAATTATGAACCTTGTTGGTCTTGGGGCCTTTCTTCTATTTTTAAGATTAGGAACCGCATCCTGCAAATTTTGTAGTTTTTATATTTGCCCCATAACTTAAAGTAGATGTCACATTTTTTAGTGAAAATAATCTTGATTAAAGAAGACTTTACATTGGGATTTGTATGGAAGAGCATTAGGAGGCTCTGCTGCTGTGTTTTTTTTTTTTTTTTCCCACCGTTTGGTTGATAAAAGTGAATGGTGGGCAAATTGCTAGGCCATTAAGTAGAACTGACGTTTGAAGAGAGCCGGATTGTGTCAGCAGCAACTCCGTGCTAGCGCGATCTTGCAGTGTTTGAAGAAGATGCCGTTCGAAGAAGGAACAAACTGATTTGGGTAAGCCATGGTCCTTTCATTGTTGTTTCTTTGTTGCGGAATGGGGTAGAGTTTTCGTATTTAGGATTGTCGGATGATTTGTTCTGTTGGCACAAATTATTTGGTGTTGATGGTGTTAGCTTTGGGTGGGAATCATGGAATAGGGGTGCTATTAAGGTGAGTGAGGGTTTATTCTAGGCAAGAGCAAAGCAACAAATTTCTGGTTAGGAGATGTTGGGGCTGTGTAGTGGTGAATAGTTGAGAATGAGAAGGTTATGTATTTGTGGATCGGGATATCCCTGTTAGATAGAAAGAAATTGACAGTAACAATGATAAAAATCCCAAAAAAATGGAGCTAAGAACAGTTGAGTGGACTGAGAATGGGGGTTTGAAGGGGATGACGATTTGGGGTTAGTGTTGGTTTCAATTTTTTGTAATTGTTTCTTTTCCTGTTGAATGAATTGCACAGTGTAGAAAGTGGCGCGGCGAAGGCGAAGCGATCTCCGTCGCCCTCTTCACCTGGGACGTCGCCGCCTGTGTGTCAAGCCTTGGTCCTAATGATGCATTTGCAGCCAATAACAAATAATTCCCCGAATAATAAGGAAAAAGGAAAAAGGAAAAAGCACAGCTGCCATGCACGCCAACAGCTCTATCCAAGGTTTATATATGCCACGTGTGTAAAAATTTCTCGTTCTTTCGATATAATGTATTATTTACGTATATTTCGTTCACCTTTTATTTGGGTCTAACAATTCGCAGAAATATTGTTCATCTTACCAATAACATCACAAACCAAACCATCTTCTGACCTCTCTTCAAAAACTCCCCATATATTTCTTTTGACCTCACATTATATTACCAATTAATATGACTAAGAAATAATCACACACTTGTACCGTATGATTGGACGACAATACACTTGTACCACTACATTGTTGTATTTTAATAAAAACTCAACAGAATACGATTGTTTATCATTATTTAATACAGATACATAAATATTAGTACAAAACCTATAATCTAATGCGATACTTATCTTTATTTTAATTTTCTAATAAGTTGGCTTTTATTTCAATCATAATAACAATAATATTCAATTATTCATCTAATATAATAATAATCAAATAATTAATATTTACTACTCTTATTTACAATATTATTCATTTTATTAGTCAATATTTTAGTATAGCACTTCTTCTATATATCATTATACACTGCTTCTTAACACTATAACAAAATATTTCATTAATCCCAAAATACAACGCTTCAACATTTTCTTTTTCAAAACACTCTTTTTTAATTTATTATTTTCTCTCTTTTTTTATTATTCTCGAAACTAGAATTTTGTTTTCTTCTTTTGTTTTTGTCCGAAACCCATATCATACTATGAACATGAGACTCCCCCGATCCATATTATGTCAGGCCCAAACCCCTCGCCCAGTGTGTGTGCATCACCATCACCATATATTCAATTTAAATATGAAGCATATTGGGAGGACCAGCATGATTGTCACCAAGTCATTACTGAGGGGTGAGGGGTGGAACGATGTGGAAGATAATCAGGAGCCTTGGAGGAATTTCATGCACAGACTACAAGCTTGCAAGCGAAAGCTGACACCACAAGACATTTAAATATGCTCCCAAGGAGATTTCAAAATTAAAAGGGCAGCTGTAAACACTCATGAACGTTGGGAATTTAGATGTTGATATTGACCAGCTAAATACCATAAAGGAAGAGATTCGACGACTTTGGGCCCAAGAAGAGAAGTATTGGGGCCTTCGCTCTCGACTCAAGTGGCTCAAATGGGGAGATAAGAACTCCAAATTTTTCCATGTTACTACAATTCAAAGACGGGATCATAATAGGCTTCAAAGGATTAAGATTTCAATGGGTGAGTGGATTGAAGGCTAGGATGATGTCACAAAGCTTGTGATGGAGCATTTTAGGCAACTATATCAAACTGATGGCAAACATGATGTTAACTCATGCCTAACTGTGGTTCCTAAAGTGGTTGATGATAACATGAATACAGAATTATGCAGAGCGATCTCTGACTGCGAAATTAAAGAGGTGGCATTTAGTTTAGGAGCTCTCAAGGCCCCAGGTGGTGATGGCTTTAATGGTATTTTCTGCCAAAACCATTGGGATGTGGTGGGACCCAAAGTATGTCAGGTGGTCAAGCTATTCTTTTTGGAAGGTACGCTCCCAACTGATATTAATGAAACAATTGTTGCCCTCGTTCCCAAAGTTCCTAAGCCTAAGGAAATGGGCCAATTTTGGCCTATAAGTTGTTGTAACTTTATTTATAAGATTATCACTAAGGCAATTATGCGAAGATTGAGAAAATTCATTGATCGAATCATCTCTCCTAATCAAAGTGCATTCATTAGTGGAAGACTCATACAGGACAATATAATTGTCACCCATGAAATATTACATGCATTGAAACACAGTAAAGACATAGGAAGAAACACCTTAGTTATTAAGCTAGATATGAGTAAAGCTTATGATAGGCAAGAGTGGAATTTTTTGGAAAGCTGTCTCATTAAATATGGTTTTGATAAGGCTTGGGTAGGAAGGGTCATGCAATGTGTTAGGGGCGCTACATATCGATATAAAGTTAATGGGATTCCATCCCAACCAATAACACCCCATAGAGGCCTTCGACAAGGAGATCCACTATCCCCATACTTATTTATTCTCGCACTTGATTCCCTATCTCATATGCTAAGATAGGCAGAGGGTGAAGGTAAACTTAAAGGACTTGTATTGGGAGAGGGAGCTCCTAGAATATCTTATATGTTTTTTGCTGATGATATTATAATTACTGCTAGGTCTGAACTGAGAGAAACTTATGAATTGCTGAATATTTTGAATATCTTTTCAAATGCTTCAGGTCAGAAAATCAATGTGCTAAAATCTGGTATTATATTTGGCAAATTTGTTCCTCATACTACCAAGACCCAACTGTGCAACATTTTAAATATGAAGGAGTAAGATAACCCGGGTAAGTATTTGGGGATTCCAGCACAATGGGGCAAATAAAAAATGACGACACTTAAATGGATTAAAGAGCTCATTGTTAACAAGATGCAAGGTTAGAAGGGCAAACTCCTTAATCCAGCTGGAAAAGAAGTTCTCATTAAGGCGGTGATTCAAGCCTTGCCCACTTATGCCATGACTGTCCTGAAATTTCCAAAGAAATTTTGCGAGGAGATTTGCTCAAAAATAGCCAGATTTTGGTGGGCTGGAACTAGAAAAGATCGTCACATTCACTGGAAGTGCTGGGAATTCCTAACTCAAAGCAAAAAAGATGGAGGATTAGGTTTCAGGGACTTCAACCATCTAAACCTTGCCCTCTTAGCAAAACAAGCTTGGCGGGTAATCAAACAACCAGACTCATTATGGGTTAGAGTCCTGAAATCCATCTATTTTCCTCATCAAGATTTTTTGCAAGCAAAGAAGAAAAGAGGAGCATCCTGGATTTGGGTAAGCATTCTACAGGGAAGAGACTTTCTTATTAAGAATGGGCAATGGATAGTTGGGGATAGGAAAAAAAATCAAAATTTGGAAGGATAAATGGCTTCCAAGTGACCACTTAATACCTAATCCTACTGATGCCTGTGAAGAAACAATTAACTTGCTTATGGATCCTGTAAACAAGAATTGGGACCACGATAAACTGAAACAAGATCTCTCTCCACAAGCTGCAATTCGAGCATGCCAAATCTCAGTTAGTTACAAAGGTGTAACAGACATTTTTCTATGGCCACATACAAAGAATGCACAATACTCAATCAAAACAGGATATCATGTAGCTAACAGATAGAATTTAAACTAAACAACAGCATCACCAAGACATCATCAAATACAAGCTAGCTTTTGGAACAACATTTGGAATGCCAAAGTCACTCAAAAGGTAAAAATGTTCATTTGGAGATGTTGTCAAAATGCTATTCTGGTTAATGAAAATCTCTTTACAAAGAAAATTCTCTCTTCACCTATTTGTCATATATGTTAATCAGAAAAAGAAACTATTGAACATGCTTTATTATTGTGTCCTTGGACATCTCTTGTTTGGTTTGGTTCACAATTGCAATGACCACCAAATGCTGACAATGTAACAAATATATCTGTATGGTTGCAGCAGATGATGACCAAACTAAAGGGCAACAAAGACTTTTATAAGTATGGTTTTTCCCTACTCACAAACACTCTCTTGATGATCTGGAAAAGTAGGAATGAATTCATATTTCGGAACTCACCGTTGAACCCGATTTTGGTAATCAACAAAGCTAAAGCTGCAGTTGGTGAGTGCTTAGGGATCTTACCTATAGCTAACTCAAACTGCTCTCCCATACCTTCACCCAAGCAATGATACCCATGGAGACCTCCACCGCGGGACCTCTTAAAATGCAATGTTGATGCCGCCTATTTTGAGAAGAAGAAAGTAGCATCACTAGCAGCTGTTATTAGAGACAATAAAGGGAAATTGGTTGCTGGTAAGGTCCAAAAAATACCTTGTTCATCTAGTGTGCTAGCAGAAGCACTAGCAATCCGTGAGGGTCTACTTTTAGTAAATTCCTGTTACTGCTCTTCTATCCTCATTGAATCTGACTGCTTGCAAGTGGTGGAGGCCTGTCGCAATAGATCTTCGAACCATGAGATTGATACCGTAGTTACAAATATCATGGTCATGAAGGACTGGTTTCCAACTTGTGCCCTGTTGTGGTGTCCTCACGAAGCCAATCAATTAGCACATCAGATTGCTCATCTGTTATTGGCTGAAAATTTAAGATCAGAGTGGGTTTGTAGAGTGCCTCCTAGTGTACAACGCATCCTACACATGGAATTGTATTCCATTTAAAAGGCTGAATGCTCTGTACTTTATTGTACTCCACTCCAATCAGTGGGTGTGTATCTAATTTTCCTCCTGTATCCCAGCTCGTGGGCTGTATGATCTCATGTTTATGACTTCTCCCATGTAGTAGTTGGGCTTTTCTTTTAATACATTCAGATGATCGGACCAAAAAAAAAACCATCACCATATATTAAACTTCGTAATAATAACGCTGAAATCAATAATCAGTCATAAACAAAACAAGGGCCTCCACTAGGTAATTAACAAAACTGTCATATTCCATAGGCCCAAATAATGCAACCCGTGTCCAAAAATACACTTCCAGCTAACCATTAACTAAAGTCTTAATATCCATTAACCACACTTCTGGCGAACCATTAAATTATTGTATCCTAATTCTAAATACACATTTGGCCTCAAATGCAAATACACAATTTTAATTTTGGAATATATCTCCAATTTCAACAAGTTTCAATCTGGGCTGTCCATTCAAATTATGTGGCTGGGATTCAAGAACTAACTTGGTCCTTGTTTAAAACTCCCCAGGTTAGCCAAAGCCAAAACTAATTATAGTGTCAAAACTGGGCTCCAATGTAATTCCACAATTTTTATTCTTCACTCTTCGGGGGCCAGTTTTGCAATTCTGGCACAGTCTATCATGCCTTCAATCTGAGCTGTCCATAGTAAATTTGAGAGCCTTGATTCAAGGACCAACTTGATGCTTGTTTAAAACTCCCCAGGTAAGAAGGACCATTTGTTATCTCATTGACTTCTCAGTTCTCACTCCCTTTCTTCTTACCTTGCTTGCCAGTTTGTGTCCTTGGTCAATCCATCAATCAGTATTGATTGTGAGATTCTAAGGGATTGCTATGAATCCCTTGCCATGTATTGCTCTGTAAGATACCTTGTTGCCTGTCTAGGCGGGGAGGAAAGGACCATTGAATTTATGGAAAGAGAAGGTCGTGCTCCCTTTAAAACGCCTCTCCTACTCCATTCGTCCGGCAAGGGAACTGTAAGCATCCTTTTCCTATGAACTACTTCCTTAAACCGTGGAAACTTGGTCGAGGGTTTTACCAAATTGTGAAATTTGGTATTGTTCAATGTGTGTCTCACTTCAATCATCGAACCTTTCATCCTTTGTTGCCTCAATATTCTCCTTCCTTTTAAATGTCTCCAATCCCTTACAGATGATGATAAAGTCTTTGACTGCTACTATGGCACTAATCCTTGAAGCCTTCGGAGTATACCGTGAAGGAGAATTTAAATTTGGATGTGGGTAAGAATATTTGAATTCCTTTCAGCTGATTATTATTTCCATAGAGCATATCATTTCTTTTTTTTTTTTCCTTTTCTTTTTCGGTCTATGCAAACGTACATTTTAAGCTAGATTCTTGTGAACCAGTCCTTGCATTCGCCTTCCTTTATGGCTATCGTAATTGATGACTGCCACATCTACATTATAATTTATGGTCATCTTCTTCTTCCAAGTACCTTGACTCGACATTTTTTTAATTACTTTTGCCCTTATCTATACTAACATAATACCAACACAGCAACACTCCTTGACCATTCAGAAACCACTTTCTCCAATTTTTGACGGGTTATGGCAGTTATTAAAGTACTCCAATTTTACGTAAATAGATAAAGAGGGCAAAAATAGAAGTTTTGAAAGAAACATGAAGATTTTAAATTTGGAGGGCGAAAAATGAATATTAGATTGGAAAAATAGAGAAGGAGAATAAAAGGAACGTGGGAAGGGTTAACATTGGTCTTTGAGGAAGCTAATTAGATTGTTTTTCCTGTTGAATGTGCCGTATTAAATTTGTCCCTTGAAACTTAAAAGGCACAAACATTGAGCTGGTTTACCTGAGAATGCCATCAAAAAGCGTAGTCAGTAACTTAGCCATTCAACGGTGTTATTTCTTTTAGCTTTAGGATATTTTATAATAGAGAAATGCTAAATCCTATTAAAACATTAGCCCAATAATCCAAAACAGCAACTTAGTCTTGTTCCACTAGATGAGACTAAAAGTAAAGTTTTCAAACTCTCAAACATATTAAATCCACAAAATTTTTTAATTTTCTTTCTTAAATGGTCACAAAGATTATTAGGCTAATGAGTTAGGACTTTGGAGGATTTAGCACTCTTAAAACTAAACTTTTTTGTATGAGATGCTATTGATTATGTCTGCACCAGTGCACGCACAGTTGTTTGTTACTGGTGGCATTGCGAATCACTTGCACATAGTGGTATAGAATTTATTATATGATTTCATGCTAAAATTTTATGTTTGATGTCTTCATATTAAAGTTTGTTCTATGATGGTCTAGTAGTGACAGCAGGTAAAGGGATTCCGACTGCATGAATCATTTGCCACATGTGTAGGTATCCTTATATGGCAGTGGTTCTGAATTTCAGTCAGTCATGGGCATTGTACTGCCTTGTTCAATTATGTACTGTTACGAAGGACGAATTGTCGCACCTAAAGCCATTGGCCAAATTTTTGACATTTAAATTTAAATCAATTGTGTTCCTCACTTGGTGGCAAGGTGTGGCAATTGCTCTTCTATATACGTTCGGTTTGTTCAGAAGTCCCATAGCACAAGCTTCCAATTTAAGTCAAGTGTCCAAGATTTCATCATTTGCATCGAGGTAGATGTCCTTCACTCGAGTTAATCTCTTTGCATAAGTAAGTACTTTGGTAACTGTAACTGCATTTTTATTTAGGGTGTGTTCATGAATTTGGTTTAGAAGAGGAAAAAAGGGAAAGAAAAGGTTTATAGGAGTTTTAATGTGCACGAGTTTTATTTTTTAGGAGAGAAAGACATTCTAGAGTTTTGTTAACCTCTCAAAATCCTCCATTTCTCTCATTTTATAGTTCCCCAAATTGGGGGATTTTTAATGGAATTATAATATGATTTATTATCTTATCCCAATTGAGAGATTGTAGTACCATTTATACCTATCATTTGAACAAAAAGTCTATATTAACAAAAAGCTGGTATATATATATATCCGTAAAAAAAATATATAAATTTTAAAATAAGACAAAATAAGAATTTGAGAAAAAAACTGTTTTTATAAAAAAAAAATTGAGAGAATTTTTAAAAAATGAAGAGAAATTTTTTTTAAAAGAAATATTTTTAAATTTACAAAATACATAATATTTTTTATTTTAAAATTAGTATTACTATAAAACATATTAATTACATTTAATTATATATTAAAGAGTAAACTTTTAAAAATATATTATAAACCCTCTAGTTCCTTCCATTTATATATCTTACACTCATAAAGAAAGGTAAGGTAAACCATCTAAACTCCTTTCCCGTTCTTCCCTTTTGATGCATTCCCTTTCCCTTCCCTCATAATTTGTGAACAAAGTGTTAAGAGTCCTGTTTATGTATTATATCTTATGACAAAGTTTGTTGTGAGAAATTTTATGCAACCATGACTGATTCAAAGGCCCTCCACTTCCTACCCTTGCTCAGTGTGCAGGTCTTGGTTGGCGATCACATTTGCAAAATGAATTCTCTGTTTTCATCTTCGTGGAGGAAAGTAAATTGTGCAATTTGAGCGTATGTATATCTTATTGATTTTTGTCAATTTGTTGCTAATTGTTCTATCTAATGTCTATAGGCTCATGCCAGAGTTATCTTTATATTACATTATTATAATACTACCACCAAGCATTAATATATGATTATTTTTCATGGAAATAGGTATATGTATTCGTTGTAAGCCCAACTTATAATTACTTATGTGATTTGATTGATCAGTAGATCATTTGATTGATGGTAAATTCGTAATAATAAAACAAACAATTGAACATGAATATAGTAGAAAGTTCAGTAGGTCATGTTTTATAATTTTGTAACGCTCTGTTTAATTTTGCATTTATGTTTTGTCAACACTCAAGCTTGTGGGCTTCTATGCACTGTCTCTTGAACTTGTACTCGAGCCTTTTTGGACTCATAAGTACATGTATAACTCTTCTTATCTTCACGTGTTAAAATTTTTATGTCTGATCCAGATGAAGGGAAGAATAAACAGCACTTTGTATTCATCAAGCACAGATCGATGGGCATTGCTTCCATCGTTCACCTGTATGTGTTTCCAGCAAAGCCTTATGAGCTAATGGGAGACTGCCTTCCTGGAAGAGTTGCAGTTCTTGGAGATTACTCTGCTGACTGTCCTTTCGACCCTGATGAGGACAGTGAGCGACCGACAAAACTGCGTCTTCCTACACCTGAAGTCGATGCCAAGAGTGGGATGACAATTTTCGTGATGTTGTTATTGGTGGTGGTGGATATGTAAGTTTCCTAAAGTGTGCTAATATTACAACTGCAAGTTATTTCCTGGACAGATTTTCTATTCCAGAAAAAAGGGCATGCGGCGCTAATCAGCGATCGGTAAAATCCATTCCTACCAAAAGCTAGGAAATTATATTATTTTGTTATTCTGTGAAATCTTGAATCCTTTAAGGTCTCTCTAAACTTTTCATAAAGGGACTAATTGATATTTACTCATAAATGTAAAAAAAGAGAAAAACTATCCTCTTTCTAATTATTCTAGAGAAATTAGGTTAACCTTTCCGCTTAGCTCTGGAGGTGAAAGCATCGTATGCAATATCTTATACTTTTATTGTTTTCATATTGTGAAGTACAGTACATATTTTACCAGGGAAAAGATAAAAAAAATGGTCTTAGATGATCTGATAGTATTATAGTCATTTAAACCTGCTAGCAGGATCTCGTAATATGTCTGCCAATTTTCAGTTTCTGAACTGGAGTCTACAATTCACCGTTTTCTATTTTTATTTTCAACTTTCTTTATTTTCAGAATTTTGTTAAGAAAATAGTAAAAATAAGAAATAAATATAAAAAATATGATTTTTTTTCATAAAATCCTGAAAATAAGAAAATAAGAAATAAAAATAGAGGTCACCATATTTAATTCTTGTATCTATCCCCTTAATTGAAAACTTGATGGAGATATGCAAAATATGTGTACATTAATTTGGGGAAAAAAATTAGAAAGGAGAGGAACACTACGTTCTAGCTTCAAGGTGATAAGATCTTGGATAGAACTAAGGAAAATGGAAACATAAAGAGAGTGCAGTTATCTAAAATAATTGTGTTCAATTTGTTTAATTAGGTTTTTCACCCCATACCATTCATTGATTTATTTTCCAAACATGCCAATAAGTTAAGGACTTATTAGGAACCTTCAGGATAATAACAGACTGAAAACTGTCCAAAGTTATCTTTATTGGTATTATAGTATAATTGATATGAATTGTCATTGAAAAAAGAATTTATACTATCTTCTAATGATGTATTAGTTGTCAGACCCAAAAGATGATAGATGTGGCAACGACTCATTAAATGATATGGCAACAAGTTGTTAGATATCAATAATATAAAATGTTTTTGTATTAACGGTGCATACGGATTAAGTTGTTAGTATTATACATAGGAGTTCTCTACAATGGGGAGTGTTGAATTTTGGACCATGATGGTCCTTGACTCTCTGCCCTTAGAAAATCTAAGTTAACGGTTAGGATTAAAAAGTTTTATATTAAAAAAATGTTATAATAACATAAATAAATATTTTAATATTTATAAAAATATGATTTTACATTTTTACCCCTTCTCTTATGTCTCTCTGTCTCTTTCTCCTTGTATTTCCTTCTCTCCCAATCTTTCCCCACTTATCTCATTGGCATGGCCACAAGCCACCATCGCGGGCTACCGCGATGCAGAGTTGCCATTCCATTTGAAGATTCAAGGCTTGAGGGTGAGTTTGAAGAAGGGAGATGAGAAGGGTGCCTCAACCACACCACCTCCTTTGCCACCGCCCCTCGTCGTTGCTGCCACGGCCTCTGCCCTCAACCCTTCCCGGAGAAGTGGGATAGCGACCAGAAACCGAACTAGATTTTCGCCATCAACGACGTCCTCAACTTTTCCAACGTGTGTTTCATGGGTTTTTGATAATGCCACCGAAAACTCCACCAAGTCGTCCACTATCAACACCATCAGCACCTGGAACTCCACCATTTTCGGCAGCAAGAACCACTTCTCGGGCAATATCATCTCTTGCGGCTTCACTATTGTGGATATTTGAATAACTTTACATTCGTTATTCATGTGAACGGTATGAGAATAGTGGAACTGGAATGACCATCGAATTTTGTGGAAGAGTTGTTCCGGTGGAGGATGAGCTGAAAATGGTGCTGGACGGCGGTTGCCAAAGGAGGTGAGGTGCGTGCAATGGCAAGGGGGAAGGAGAGATAAAGATGAGGGAGAAAGAGGATAAAATGATAATTATATTAAATTATTTTAATTTTTTCAATCAGGGACCTTCATGGTCTCTGCCCTATTTTAGACAAATCCATTATACATATTGCCTTTTGATATTTTATCTTATTTACCTTTCTTTGTAATATTCAGATTGTGAAAGATGTGAAGTTCACAGTCTATCAAGCTGTAAAGCCTGTGGAAAAGGGGATCACTAGGTTTAATGAAAAGTTACACACAATCTCCCAAAACATGAAGAAGCATGATATATATATAGAAGAACAAGGGATGATAGTTGCATCATCTCATCACCTACAAAGAGGGTGATTCGAGGAATTGATGACCTCCTCTTGAATGGTAGTGTTAGTGATAGTGGGGTATCAAGGGGAAAGAAGCATCGTCGAAAATCTGGATATACGAGTGAAGAGAGTGGAGGAGAGAGCAATGGTGATCAAACCTATGGGAATGGGATCTACCAGATTAGAGGCCATAGGTGGGTTACGAAGGAGTAATGAATACTTAGGGGACACCCATGGTAGTTTAGGGAAAATGCTAGAATTTACTGGTTCATGTACCTAGCCCTGAGCTGTGAGGTATTTAGTGGGACAAATAACATGTTTGGCGCATGAGAGTTCTAGTTGAAATTCCCTTACTCCTCAGATAAAGTCACGATGATCCTGTCCCAATGCTATAATGGTTCTCGCTCTATGATGTATTGTTGATTTAAGTGAACGACAGGCATCCATTGTTGACATGTTTGATTTTTTTTTTTTTATATATTTATCATTATCCCTTAGCTATATTTGTGAAAATTCTCTATGGTGACATCATCAATAATGGCCTGTTCGAGGGTTACCTACTGGTTTGTGAATACCATCCTAACTTTAGAGGAATGCTAGTATAACACGATAGAAACTTTACGATATTAGAGGAGAGAAAAAAAAAAGAAGAAAAGAAAAAGAAATACTGTTAGGAAAATCTAATGTTCTATGGGCTAGTGCTCATATGCTATCAGCTATGATGTTTTCTTAAAAGGAAAGATTTTTTCCCGCATGATGAATTGTGATAAACACCGGCTTCTTTAATGCGATCCAACATTATCTTTAAACATCAAAGGGGCCGGAAACAATCCCTATCCGTATCTCTAATTGTTAGCCACTTAATTTAATGTAATTTAGTGGAACTTAAGTTAGTTAGTTTGTTATATTGTTACAGCTATCATCACTGTTAGTTTTCGGTTACAGCTGCCATTATCAACTAGTTAGTTCCCTTTGCTTGACACATGTATATAAACCCAGTTTCTGATGTTGAATGGCATGTTTCCATGTTCATTCTTATTCTATCCGCAATGAAAAGGCAGGTGGGCATCATAGGTGCGGGTGTCAGTGGCCTCCTCGCCTGCAAGTACATCCGAGCAAAGGGCTTCCATCCAATTGTTTTTAAGGCCAATAGCAGCATTGGTGGAGTATGGACCAAAACCTTGGAGACCACCAAACTCCAAACTCCCAAACCAATGTATCAGTTGTCAGATTTTCCATGGCCATCTTTTGTAACACAAGACTTCCCCGACCAGCATCAAGTGCTTAGTTATATTACAGCTTATGCCTACCACTTTGACCTGCTTTAGTATATCAAGCTTAGTACCAAAGTCCAAGGAATTGAGTACCAAGGCCCTGCTCCCTAAGAGATGCAAGTGCGGCATTTTTGGGGTGGAACATTGAGCCTTTCAGTGCCAAAGGAAAATGGAAAGTTTCAGTGAAGGATATCAAAAAGGATTCAACTGAGATAGGATTGCAACTATCCAATTTCTCTCTCTCTCTCTCTCTCTCGTGCAAGGACAAAAACAAGATTAATTAATTGGCGAGGCCATGGTGGTTCGGTTCTGTATCATGTCATGAGTCATGACCCTCCATCCTGCTTATTAGTTATTGCAACTTCCATAGCCTTGATTTGTGCACTTGCAGGTATATACAGTAGACTTTGTGATTCTCTGCATAGGTCGGTTCAGTGATGTTCCCAACATTCCAGAATTTCCTCTACATAATGGACTAGAAGTCTTCTGAGGCAAGGTGATACACTCCATGAACGATGCCTCCATGGATTGTCAAAGTGCAGCTGAGTTCGTAAAAGGGAAGCAAGTCACCATCGTTGGATTACATAAATGATACGTGCTCAAGAGGGTATTTTGGTTATTACAACACTGGTAAAGAGCTTGTTTCTAGCAAGTTGGTTCTGCCTTGGAGATCAAGCAAACCAAGAGCTTATTTCAAGTTATTTGGAAATCAAGGAATCAAGCATAATTAAAGTAACTTGAAGAGCAAGCAATCTGATCATGTTGGAGATATGTTTAGATTGTAGCTAGATTCTTTTTGATTTGTTTTGACTTAGTCTAGATTTATTTAGATTTAAATTAAATTAGTTTATCTTTTAAGATTTAAATCAAATCTGATCTAATCTATAAAGATCAAATCTGATTTAAATTAATTAGGAATAAATCTTTTAGAATAGAATCATATCTTTAATTTTTGAATTTTAGTTTCAAATTAGATCTTTTGAAATAGGATTAGATAATTTCCATTTTTAGGATTTATGTATAAATAGGCAACTTGGCCTATAGACAGAGGAAATATTATCTTATAGAGTTTTGATCATGGTTTGACTACCAATACAGTTGTGAGGTTTTCCTCACTTTATTCTGTGTGATGCAGAATTTCTACACAGAATAGATGCAGAATTTCTACATTTTGTTCTGTGTGATGCAGAACTTTCTATCTTTTCCCTGTTATCTACGTTTCCAAGGACAGGTTTCTTGGGGGTTTAGTAGGGAGGGTCTTTATTCTACATCTTGTTTTCTATCAAAGTGTGTGCCTGGGGTTTCTGGATCTTTATATCCACGGAGTTCCTTCATAAACTAATTTAATTTAAATCTAAATAAATCTAGACTAAGTCAAAACAAATCAAAAAGAATCTAGCTACAATCTAAACATATTTCCAACATGATCAGATTGCTTGCTCTTCAAGTTACTTTAATTATGCTTGATTCCTTGATTTCCAAGTAACTTGAAATAAGCTCTTGGTTTGCTTGATCTCCAAAGAAACCAACTGCTAGAAAACAAATTTCTTTACCAGTGTTGGAATAACCAAAATACCCTCTTAAGCACGTATCAATAAATCTGCACTAGACACCACAATGGAGTGCTCCGCAGTAAACAGTAACCAAAAACTACCACTGAATTCACAACCACAACCTATAGACCGCTATACTATATTCATGAGTTTAGCTGCCTAGACGGGATTGACCATATATATATATATATATGCATGCTCTCTCTTTGATTTTTAAGGTATTAATTGGCAAGCAATGCAGGTGTTGAGCATCCATGCGGAGTCCTATACAGAACAGAGCATTGGAACCTTCCAAACTACTTCCCATGGGGCATACCACTAGGTTATTTATACCTTAATCATTTCGTGGAACTTATGGTTCATAAGCCCGATGAAGGCTTCTTGCTGAGTCTCATTGCTACTGTTCTTGCACCTGTGGTAGCCTTGTTGAACTTAATTTACTTATCTCTGTCTTTTTTTTTGGTTTAACATGATGTGATCCTAAATAGAGATGGGCATTCTCAAAGTTCGTTGAAAGCCACATAAGAAGGAAGCTTGGACTAACAAAGTTTGGGATGGTATCGAGTCAGAGTTTCCATCGAGAAATTAATTCTTGTTTGATCTCTACCGTGCTAGAGAAATTCTATGACAAGGTCGAGGAGGGAAGTATCATAATGAAAAAAGTTCCAAGGTTTTGGTTCTGCAAAGAGGGCATTTTGGTTGATGGAGAAGCCCCGCCTTTAAAGATAGATGTAGTCATATTAGCTACTGGGTTCAGGGGTGACAAGAAGCTCAAAGACATATTTGTGTCTTCCACTTTCCAAAACCTTATAGCGGGCTCTCCAAAAGCAACCATTCCACTGCATAGGTGAGGTAATTTGTAGATAAATTATTAAAAATAATAAATATTATTCCTGATCTTTAAAAAGACAGATAACAAAATCCAAGTAATACAAGTTGCAGATAAGAAAGAAATAGTCATGAAATGAAATCTTGTTTGTTTCCTGTCAATCGGGGAATGCATACATCCACACATTCCGCAACTGGTGGTGGTTGGGTTCTCTGAAAGTGCTTCTAATTTGTATACCTTAGAGATGAGGTGCCATTGGGTTGCAGAGCTTCTGGATGGCACATTCCAACTGCCAAGCATTTAGGAGATGAAGAAAGATGTTAGAAAATGGGAGGAATACATGAAGAAATACTCGGGGCAATACTACACCAGGTCATGCATAGTGTGGCCTTGCACATATGGTACAAGGATCAACTATACAAGGACATGGGGTGGAGCCCCAGAAGTAAGAAAGGACTACTTGCTGAGCTATTTGAGCCTTATGGTCCTCTGGATTACTCTGCTTAATTCATATGATTATGTATATGAAGGTGCATGCTCTGGTACATTGCACAAAATGTACAAAAAATGTATATTTTGTACATTTTGTGATGAACGGTCAGATTGTGATATATCTTGTGGTGAGATTGTGAGGTGCATCAATGCATCAATCACTTATGATGCACTATAATAATATCTAATTTTAAGAAAATTTAAAAATATAATTAAATATATTTTAAAAATTAATTATCATGACAGTGTAAAATTTATATTGACAGTATAAAATAATTTTACACTATCAGTGTAATGAAAAAATTTTATCAATATAATTTTAATTATCATACACTGACAGTATAAAATTACACTGGCAATATAAAATAATTTTACACTGTCAATGTAATCAAAAAATTTTATCAGTGTAATTTTAATTATCATACATTGACAGTGTAAAATTATACTGGCAGTATAAAATAATTTTACACTGTCAGTGTAATCAAAAAATTTTATCAGTATAATTTGTAATTTTATACTGTCAGTGTATGATAATTAAAATTATACTGATAAAATTTTTTCATTACACTGACAGTGTAAAATTATTTTATACTGTCAATATAATTTTACACTGTCAATGTATGATAATTAAAATTACACTGATAAAATTTTTTGATTACATTGACAGTGTAAAATTATTTTATATTATCAGTGTAATTTTATACTGTCAGTGTATGATAATTAATTTTTAAAATATATTTAATTATATTTTTAAATTTTCTTAAAATTAGATATTTTTATAGTGTATCATAGGTGATTGGTGCATTGATGCACCTCACAATCTATGGCACGATCCTCACCGTTCATCACAAAAAATGCACAAAATGCACATTTTTGCAAAGGTACTATAGAACTCACCTTATATGAATATTATATCAACCATATTCCATAACCAATAAAATTAAAGGTAGATTCTCTAGTGCATCTCTAATATCATACATTTTGTGCATTTTTTGAGTGTAACAAATATGAAGTTGATAAGTGATGTGGTGCATAGTACACCTTTTGTCTAGTCGGGGTATTCTAGACATAGCCTTAAAACTAATAACAAGCTACTGTACCGCCTTCCCAAACAACTTTTTTCCAATGCCACTGTTTCCGGTCACTCTCCACAGCCCACCCACCATCTTCAACCAACGTCACTGCCGGACAGTACTTTTGTTGCCGCCTGCTTAGCCTCTACTTCCAGTCGTCGACACCCCACAACCTACACACCCCCTTCTAGAAACCGTCTTCCTCTTCCTCCCAAAAACCTGCGCCAGCCGGAAGCTTCTGAACCACCTCTTGCCACCAACCAGAAAACCCACACCGCTGAAAGCTCCCAAGTCCAACGATGTCTGTCCCTGATCGTCCTCCATGTTGGGATCCACATCGAGATCTAGAAATAGCTTCGTGACAACAGGTTTTACGTATTTTGCCACTATGTGCAGTGTTGTGAGACCATCGGCATTGTTGTAGTGGTTGAGGTCAACGCCAAATTTTGTGAGGAGATGGACGAGCGAGGTTGAGTATAAGTCTGTTCATGGTAGAGCATGGCGTGGCAGAACTCGCAATTAAGGGGGAATACGCGGTGGTTGTGGTCCATCACAGCGGCCAAGCGGTTGACGCAAGCACCGATGGTAGCTGTGGTGCTTTGCTGACGGTGGAGGGGCGGCGAGGCGGCGTGGGCGTGGTGTGGGTGGCGCAGGTAATGTGGGTGGTGGTGCGGTGAAACGGAGGGGTGGGGGAACTTTGTCTAAAAAATGCACAAAATGTAGGATATTAGAGAGGCATCAGAGAGGCACCAGAGAAGCCACCAAAATTAAAAACTCCAACTATGTCTGATTGATTCTATTTATAAAGTTTGAATTACTTATGTCTCATTGGCTTGCCAACTTAGCAACCTTCATGACTCTGTATTCAAGAACTGTTGATACGCTCCCAGTCACGTACTTGGCTTTCATTCTCTTCCGGTCCCACCCATCGAAAGTATCCAAAAAATTTAAGTAATAGAGATAAGAAAAAAAAATTGGATTGATTTCTTTTAATAACTTTTTTTATTATAATATACAGTTAAATTTAATAAATTTTATATATATACACAAAAATAATAAAAAATTCAAGTTTTATTGTGCCCCCACCCTCTCCAGCATAGATCCATCCCTACCCTTTTCTATTCCCTCTCTCGTAACAACATTACTATCCATAGTCAATACTTCCCGTACTGTTTATTTTACTTGCAAATTTATTACATAATTTAAGTTAGGGTAAATTACACTTGTCTCCATAAGGTTTAGAACCACCCTTTTCATAAATAGAAGTAAATTCCATTTAAATTGTATATGATATGTCCAAAACACCCTCTTTATTAAACCTACCCTACAACTCTCACCCAACTCTTACCTACAGTCGACAGAGGCAGAGAAAAAGCACAAGCCGCGAGCTTGATAGCTGAGACTTTGCCTCGAGGGAGAGATGGCAGAAGTGGCTGCTGTTGTACGCGCTTTGACATCGCCCTGCAGGTTGCGCTGCCGTTGCGGGTATCTCGCGCTGCTATTGGAGGTTCTCATTGCCACCGCAAAGAAAATTGGATGCGGTTTAGGTTGCTGTGCCTCGTAGTTTTTGTTAGCAGGAATGAATGAAAGGGCCGAGGTCATTGCCTTCCTGTGCGAGAGTGAAGCAGGGTGCGCCGCTGCCATGTGTTGCAGCAGCTGGGGGAAAAAGAAAGCTTTCCATGAGAGGGCACTTTTATTTTGGTGCCAAGTTCTGACACAATGACCAAATAACATAAACTCAGACCCCTAACATTTTATTTCCCCTTATCTGCCTTCTCACACAAACTACCAAAGCCAAAGTCAATAAGTTAAAAGGCTCTCAATTTACAGTTAGTCCAACCTCCAAGCTCGAGCAGCCTCAGACAAGAAATAACAACTTTAGTAAATAAATAAAAAAGTAGCCACAGCGAAATCCCAAAATGTAGAACGCGGTGTTAGTAATTCAATTGACAGCATGGACACCATCAAACAAGATATATGATTTGAAAACATTTTCCATCCCAAAACCATATCCAAATCTTCAAACCCGATTAACAGTCATAGTCACATCACATAAAAGGGGTAATTTGTCATTTTCTAGGTAAAATATGTCGAATATATTATCAAATTATCATTAATAAACATGTGCACGCATACCGAAATTTCTTTAATGGATTATTATATATAGGAGAAGTCGATATAAATTTTTATGAAATTCATGGATCTTTGGAAATAATTTTTCAAACAAAAAAAGTATCGAATATAATTACACTAAATTTTAGGAGAAGTTAGTGTAATTTGCACTTCAAGTTAATATGCCGAAAGCAAAATGGTACAATTCTCACATATTTTTCTTTTACTTCTAGTTATTTTCGCAATATATTTGAATTTGAGTTTTTTTTTATGTAATAATTCTAAAAATATTTATATTTAGTTGTAAAATTAAGTGTTCAATTGGATATCATTTTTTCAAATAAAAAAATATTTCTTTTTTAAAGAAAAGCACTTTCTTTCTATGTTTAGATAATTTTTTCATAAAACTAAAATCACTATAAAAATATATTTTTTTGAGAAGCTACTTCTGTTTTTAGTTTTAATTAAAAAATAATACTTTATTTTCAATCTATTTCTTATTTTTACTATTCCCTATACAAAAACTTGAAAATAGTAAATAAATTGAAAATAGGGTGTTATTTTTGCAATTAAAACCAACAATAGGAAATAAAAACACTAACCAAACGTACGGTATAATTTAGATCTTCTAATGCAAAAATCTTTTGTAGATCATAAAAATGTTATTTAAGAATAAAGGAAGATATTTTAATGTTACATCTAAATATCAAGATTCTAAAATTGGATCGGATATTAAACCTAATAAGGTATTGGTTTAGAGGTTTATTGATTCAATCGGGATTCAACCGGTCCAACTAAAATATAATAAAAAATATATAAATATATAATATATAATTATTTATAAAGGTCTAATCCAATTTTTTGGACAAAGATAGAAAATTTTATTAAAAATTTCACTAATAATCTCATAATGAAATATTTTTTTAGTTGGAGTTTTATTTTTTGGTGCATACTAAAAAAAAAATCACGAGACTCAGTTTTTGAATGCCCATAACTATGGGCCAAGCTCACTATTTGTCTAATTTGGTTTGCTTTATGCTTCTTATATAAGACCCAACCCAAATACTTCCTAGATGAAACAAAACCCTAGCTTAATAGTTTTTACTTTCCTTCCTTCTTATTGCAGCAAGCTGTCGCCGCCCCCTCTTGCAACTTCAAGTCTGCAACAGTAATCCACCCAACTCAAATACCTCCTACATGAAGTTGTAATGCATAGCAACATAGACTATGGCAAAAACCAATCAAGGTAGTGACAGCGATTTCAAAGACTAGCGGTGAGATCGCGGGTGGCCGCCACGGCCACTCTTCCTTGCTGACAAAAACAATAAACCCGTAGTCTTCTTCTTTCCATGGTGCCATAGCCATCGTAGGAAGGTCCATGGCTGTTTGGCTGCCATACTTTCTCCCTTCATAGTTTTTTTTTTTTTCATTGAAGTCGCTAGACCATGGAATCGCTTCTGATTTAGACAGTTTGTCGATTTTTGACTGGTTAGAGCGGTTTAAAGCCACTTTATTGGAATAGCGGTTTTTTGATGATGCCCGGATCGGACACCTAGTCGGTTCCCGATTCAACTGGTCAGACCGACCTATTCGGTTTGGTTTTCAAAACTATGCTAAATATAATTTAATTTTACATTCAAACATAAATTTGGGGTTGGTTTGGATGAGCTTTTAAAATAAGATTTTTTTTAAAATGATTTTTTTAAAGATCTTTTAATAAGATGAAAGTTCTTTTATATCTGGATATAAATTAATTACATTTGGATATAATATTTAAAAGATCTTTTATTATTCTTAAACATCTTTTGTTCTTATGAAATAAATCTTTTTCTAGAAGATCAAAATTATAGCTTTTAAAAAAATCTTTTTATATTTTTTCTAAAAAAAATTATCCAAGCATATAAAAAATATGAAAGGTACTTTTTTTTATAAGAGAACTTTTTTACAGTTTAGTGTTTAGTAAAAATATCTTTATATTTGAATATAATATTAAAGTATTTTCCTTCTTTTTAGGGTATAAACTATTAATATCCGAAAATAACTAGTGTCTGACAAGCTTGACTCGAGATAAATTGATCCAGAAATTTAACACAATACTCGGTTGATTCATTTTGATAATTGAAAAAAGTATCTTCAAAATGTGTCATGTTTTCAAGTGGTGTAATTACTTGAGAATTTATATGTCACTTGTTCTCAATGTTAATGTGTTTTTCACGATCGACTATGTATTTTTTTTTAAAAAAAGGTAACAGTACGTTGTGTGTGTCACTTGTTTATGGAACAAGATAATATTACTGTGGGGAATAATATTTACTTGTAGTATGTAGTAAATATTCATGTTTTATTGTATTGCTATAATATATCTTATTTTTAAATTACTAACTAATTAAAGAAAACTTATGTATTTGAGAATATATTAATGTAATAAAAGCATAACATATAACATAACTTAACCATACTATTATTAAATTAAATTCAAAGTATTATATAACATGATCAAATATTAAATTGTTAACAATATTAATCTTAAAAATAAATATTTTAAAACAAACTCGATATAAAACAAACTTTTTAATTATAATTTTTATAAATATTATTAATTTTATATATACGTTTACTTATTTTTACATTATGTAAAAAAAAAATTGTGTAAAAATTTATAAATTAAGAAAATCAGAAAGATTAATTATATTTTAATCTTTTTTGTTTGTGTTATTTTTTTTGTTTTGGGGGGGGGGGGTGGGGGTGTGTTATTTTTTACTTTGAATATGAATATGACCCGTGCAATCTCAAACACAAGTTGATATAAGTAAGTTAAGAGCAGGAGTGACAAGATTAGTTAAATCTGATATTTTTAGTTTTAAAATTATATTTTAATCATATTTTGTTAAATTATTTTTATTACCAACTTAAATTTAAAATTGCAGATAAAAAATTTAATGACATATTTATAATGAATAATAGTAAATGGCATATGATAATATAAATTTTGTCAAAATATGCATATTAATGAGTGATTTTTCTGATGGAGTTTATATGTTTTATAAATTTACAAATGAAATAGATACTTAAATTAAAAATAAAATATGAATGGCAGTATTCTGACTAGCAAACTCAGGCTTTTTCACATAAATAAAACAAAAAAATAATTAAATATGAAAATATCCTGTTTCTTTTTCTTTTTTTGGAAATGTCTTGATTTGAGTTTGTATATAAATCGTGTGAGGCTAGAACAATTTATAAATGAACAGAAATCGTGGCAGCCTCACACGATTTATGGCCATGAAAACTCTCAACCAGAAATCATGGGAGATTGCCATGATTTCTGTGGGAGTCAATTGAACAGAAATCGTGTCAGGGTGACACGCTTTCTATTCAATTGACTCTCACAGAAATCGTGGCAGCCTCTCATGATTTCTGGTTTGCCTATAAAAGTGAAATCGTGTGAAGATTGTTCATTCGCTCAGAAATCGTGGGAGAGCCATTTGAAGAGAAATCGTGTGAGAGGCGAGCGAAGGAGAGAAAAATGGGAATTTTTGTAGAAATGGCACAAAATAATTTATGCCGATTAGATGAAGTTTCACATATTTCTGCATATCTGCATGAAAAGGTATTTTTCTACATATCTATATTTTAATTTAGTTATATTCAATATTAATAAAAGAATATTTGTTTATGTTAGTTTAGATTAGTGTAAAAAACATTTGGTTAGTTTAGTTTAGGGTTACTATTAGTTTAGATTAGTGAAAAAAAATTTAGTTAGCTTAGTTTAGTTTTGGTTAGTTTAGTAAAGAAATCATTTGTTATGTAAATATTTTTTTGTTAATCAAAACTTTAGTTTACAGATTTATTTTAATCATTTTTAGTGTATTTAATATTATTTTATTTTTTATTTATATTACAAGGAAAATGAATGTAAGTTAATTTAAATTTTATAAATATTAATTAAGATTATTATTTTAAGGTTTAATTTAATATATTTAAGTTAATTATAGATAATTTTGTTGTTATTATATTATCAAGTTTAATTGTAATATTTATTTGATTTATTATAGTGTTATAAAGTTTAATTTAATTAATATATTTTTAATAAATATAGTTTACTGTCTTTAGTTTGAGATAATTTAATTTAGCTTTGTTTGAGTTTTTGAATACGAATGACATTATGTTCATGCTTTTATAGCCATCTCGAGTGTTGACCGCTAGGCGTCGCCGCATACCTGCGCCACATCCTCTTATGGAGCCATACTTGAGGCAGGTAGGCTTATGGTATGCAGCTCAGGTCCTATATTATGAGTACGATAACGCGCTGCTTAGCGCGTTTGTGGAGGCGACCGAAAACCCACACGTTTCATCTTCCTTACAGAGAGTGCACCATCACGTTAGAGGATGTTGCCTATCAGTTAGGGCTGCGGGTTAATGGACAGGCAGTTAGCGGATGCACGGGATCGTGGGGCAGATATCATGGCAGAGATATATGGACCATATGTTATGACTTATTTGGCACAGTGCCAAGTTTAGATGAGCGAGATAGATATTCAGTATTTCTGTCTTGGTTCAGTACCATATTTCGTGATTTGCAGGCAGATGCACCTGCGGAGACGGTTATACGTCACACTCGAGTTTATATTATGATGATGTTTGGGGGTTTTTTGATGGCGGATAAGTCAGGGTCCAGAGTTCATTTGAGGTGGCTGCCACTATTGCACGACTTTGAGTATTTTGGGAGCTTTAGTTGGGGGTCTGCGGTGCTTGCGACTCTATATCGCAATCTTTGTCGCGCTACCAATATCAGAGTGAGCGATATTTCTGGGTGCTTGGCCCTTTTGCAATCATGGATTTGGTTCAAAATCTTACCATTGAGACCTCCTCCAACTGAGCTCACTTTTCCACTTGCTGCGAGATATGGTTATGAAAAAATAAATTAATTTTACATTTTTTTACCTTTCGTATTTGAATATTGTTAAGATTAATGCTTTCATTTGTTCCAAGTTAAGGGATTATCGTTGCACCTCTGACAACCACAAGAGACGGTTGCTGGCATTACGGAGACAGCTTGACGATTTGACTATCACCGGGGTAAGAAGCATTCAGTTACCTTACTTACATGTTGCTTTTGAATTTGTTACTTTTAGAGTGATTGAATTATTGTTAAACATTGCAGTTTCAAGACCTAGATATAGCCTAGATCATACCGGACTTTGTTTTTTAGGATTCTCCTCTTTGGCCATCAGTCATAGCCTTGATCTTCTTCACTATGATTAAGTTCCAGCAGCCGGATCGTGTTATCCGACAGTTTGGAGGACAGCAGCCTATACCAGTTGAGCTGCTGAACCTTGATAGGGTTCACGGCAAGGATGCTCGTGGGGCAGATTATTGGTGGCCTGACCAGTACAGGGTATATCACGATTTTTGGGATGCACGGACGAACCAGGTAGTTCGATTTCAGACCTCTTCCGACAATCGCCCATCAGCTGAGTACATGAGATGGTATTCGAGTGTTGCGCGAAAGTTTTTATGTTCAGATCGAGTCCTTCGTGATCCTCGACGGGCCGAGATGCCTCGAGATGTTCCTGAACACGTTCCACCAGTGCCTGCTGTGGCCCTTCCAGCTCATGCTCCAGATCGCCACCGATGGGAGCACCGTTTACGCATCGGGACACGCGCTAGCCGTCACAAAGACGACGACGATGATGATAATGATGATTATGCAGATCCTTGCCAGTTTGGTGATGATGATGATCAGCATCATAAGCACTCTCACTCTTTTGCCGGCAGTCCGAATTGGCAGCCCATGCCTGAGTATGGTACATCCAGCCAGGGACATTTGACAGCCACCACGATGGGGGGTCCTAGTTAGTAGTGTATGGCTGGACCTAGCTCCCAGTTGCTATCTAGTCTTGGCCAGCAGTTTAGTCCCAGTGTAGGTGCGATGTGTGCTGAGCTTAAGGCTTTCCTAAATGCTTCGGCGGGTACACCTACTCAAGATGAGACAGTATCATTAGATGTGTATAGGCCATCATTGGATGGTATTGATCTAAATGTGAACCCATCTACATCAGTGCCTTCTTATCAGGGATTATATGGATTTAATTTACTTGGTGAAACTCCGCCATCAGCATTCACAGTTGGTCAAATTGACCAGGAGGCTCAGCAGGTTCAGCACAGAGAGCCAGCTCAGGACCAGGAGCAGCAGGGAGAGCTTGAGACAGGGCCAGAGCCGGAGTTCGATCATGGGAGGGGTCAGCCTATGCGGGAGATTCGTCCTCATCAGTGCCACATAGGTTGTCATTTACCGGCCCCACGACGGGATAGACGAGACTAGATGTCCGTGTATGATGCGTATAATGTTGACTTGCCTATGGATATTCTGTATTTCAAATCCATGTATATAATTGTTTTCTACTTATTTAGATTCTAATATTTTATTTATGACGGATGAATAAATAACTTATATATAGAATATGTTAAAAAGTAACAAACTCTAATTGGATATAGTCTAAGTGCATATTTATATTAAAAAACACACAATCGAAATTATATTATCAAAGCATTTGGAAAATTAACAATAGTCGAATAACAAATCAAAATCAACAACACGAAACTAAAAAAATAATACACAATAGCTAGAAATTAATTGCTTTCACTAGGTTGGCTAGAGGATGAAGAAGGCTGAGTAGGGCATCTTCGTCTAGTGTGACCCTCTTGTCTGCACAAGCCACACCATTTTGGTTGTCCGGATTCGATAGCATCCATTTTATTACGGATTCTAGTTGAAATCGGACATCCTTTATCGGCTCGTCTTAGTTGTGGATTTGAACGTATTCGAGGTCTGCTGTACTCAGGCCAATAAGCTGTATTTGCAATAGCTGAGAATTTCATTCTGTATACATTAAATACAGTATGCATGCGATAAACATCATCAACAAAGGAGCCCCAATCAAGATGTGCATATGCACACGCAGCAAGTACATGGTGACAAGGGTAATGAAGTGCCTGAAAATACCCACAATCACACCAACGATCTGACAGTCTCACCCTATAGCTTCCTTGACTGTAGTTCCCTATTCGTGCATGCTCCTCCACCACAAAAGACTCATTTGCCCGAGAGAATGCAGAAACAATCATGGATCCTATTTTTTGCCTGTTGATTTCAATTGCTCGCAACAAGGCTTGCGAAAACACTTGTCCGCTTGCAAGCTGGGCCTCCGCTGCCTTCCCTTTCTTCACAAATAATGCTGCAAGATAGAAATAGGTAGACTTCACCAAAGCTGTAATTGGAAGATTGCGTGTGCCTTTAAGAATAGTATTAATGTACTCTGACAAATTCGTTGTCATATGCCCAAATCTCCGGCCCTCATCAGCATGTTATGCCCACTTTTCGATGAGAATTCTATCTATCCAATCACACATAGCTAGATTCTCATCTCTCAACAAGCCACGATAATAAACATACTCTCGGCGGGTCTTTGAATAGGCCGCATTCATCAGAACTCGCTTTGCATCTTTGCTCTTGAAAGCTAGAGAAAAGTTTGAAATGATGTGCCATATACAATATGCATGATGGGCCCGTGGAGGATGCCACCCACTATCATCGGCATTTAAAGCAGCTTTGATAGCACCATGCCTATCAGAAATAATGAGAATACCCTCTTGGGGAGTCACATATTGCCGAAGATTAGTCAAGAAGAATGACCACGCTTCTCTTGTCTCCCCCTCAACCACGGCAAATGCAATTGGCAGAATATTGGAGTTACCATCTTGAGCAATTGCCATTAATAGTGTTCCACCATACTTCCCATACAAGTGCATACCATCAACTGTAATTAGCGACTTGTAGTATTTAAATGCTTCAATGCAAGGAGCAAATGTCTAGATAAACGATGAAACATTATACAACTACGATCAACAAAATTTCCTACATAGTATGGCTGAGTCACCAATTGAATAATTGTACTTGGATTAAATGCCTGCAACCCTTGTAGCCATTTCGGAAGTTCATTATAAGACTCTTCCCCATCACCGAAAATCTTACCAATGGCCTTCTACTTAGCGAGCCAAACCTTCCTATACGAAGTCTTGAATCCATACTTTGCCTCTACTGACCCTTGCAAAACTTTAATAGAAATTGTTGGATTAGCTTGCACCATAGAGAATATGTTGGCACATATAACATTAGTATCTAACTTAGAATGGTCCTGTGAAAGCAATGCAGACAAACACGTGTGTGGTCCATTGTACTTCCGAATTTCCCACACTCCCTTTTTCTGGCGATAAGTCACACGTATGCTCCAACTGCATCCATTTTCAAACTGCTTGCATTTGTCATGGTATTTTATATGATCAGATTCTAGGACCTTATCCTCAACTGATCTTCGAATACTGTAAATTTTAACAGCAAATAATACAGCCTCCTTATCAAGAAACTGTTGCCTAATTTCCAACTCATTTTCTCCTGCCTTACCCAAAATATCACCACTATCTACCATGCCTCCAATCCCTAAAAATGTACTCTCATGCATGGCTTCTAAATTTAAAGAATCATAATGAGACACATGCGCATATAATTGAGAATGAGAATGGGAATCGAATTGAGATTGGCTGCTCCATGGTTGGCTCTGAGTCGTAGGCACTGCCTCCCCATCCTCGCCACTATCGCTATCATCTAGTATTTCATCTGGCTCATTTTCTTCATCTCCATTATCGACAATAAAGTCATAACCCGCAATAGGACTATGCTGCGAAAATGGTGCTGCTATCTCCATTGCAAGTTGTGTAAAACTTGGCTCGCCCATCAAATCATCCGCATCTTCTGCATTAACATTTTGGATCTGCACAGGACTTTGCAATGCCATTGCAAAAGTAGGTGAACGTTCGGCCAGTGACAATGCCACAGATGCTGGATCGAGAGCAGATGCTTCGGAGCTTAAAGCTGAGTCTTGTAAAACAATAAATAGCTCCATAATGCGAATCTCCGGAAACTGAGCACGGCAATCAAACATCACCCCGATATCTTCATCACAGCTGATCTCAAGACTGTTGTACCAAATCGGATCTTTCCCAACTGCTATAGGCAACCTATACACCATTTGTGTTATATGCTTGTTATTTTGTTGGCGCAACTTTTGCAATATTTTACTCTGCAGCTCTAGTAAAGTAATAGAATGATGAATATTCAGACAAACTGAGTTTGAACTGCAACATGTTACTCCCGTATTGTATTTGTGATTTCACTATTATGATGAATAAGAATGTAAAATTTCTCCATCTATCATTCAAATTTTTGGGAGAATACGTATTCTTTTTGCTGAAAAATGATATTGGATGGTTGAAAATGACACTGGATGGTGGAAGCTGAGTATATGTGGTGGGGGATTCATACGAAAATCGTGTGAGACTCACACAATTTACATACATTAAATAGAAATCGTGGCAGCCTACCACGATTTCTATTCAATTGACTCCCACAGAAATCGTGGGAGGCTGCCATGATTTCTGGTTGAGAGTCTTCGATGCCATAAATTGTGTGAGGCTACCACGATTTCTGTTCATTTATAAATCGTTCCAGCCTCACACGATTTATATACAAATCCAAATTAGGACATTTTCGAAAGAAAAAAAATGAAACAGAACATTTTTGTATTTTTTTTTTGTTTTATTTATGTGAAAAACAAAAACCCAGCAAACTTAAGCACGGCAAATAGGAAAATTTTTTTAACAAGCCATAACTCAATACCTTTTTTTGTTCCCTTCAATTGGAATAGAATAACAACGGTTGTTTAAAAATTGCCGCTTACATTTTGTTAAAGGGTGTGTTATTTTCATATTTTATTAAGTTAATATTTGGATGATTTTGATTTTGTTGGGAAATTGAATTTTTTTGGGGAGTTTTTTTTCTTATAATTTTAATTTCACTTAAAAGTTGATTTATTTAATTGAGCTTAATAAATGTGAAGAGCAGTAACAATGTTATTTAAGTGATTTCACCTTTCTATTGAAAATAAATAACACAACTAAATTAACCTAAAATTAAATAATTTGATGATTAATTTTTTATTTACTTAATATAATTATAAATCATTTTTTTAATTTACCACTAAACTTTTTAATTCCTAATTTATCACTTAACTAAAATATACACTAACAATTTCATAGAAATACGAGTTTTTGACCCTTATTAAAAAATATGAAAAAATCAATTTATACAATAAACAATTTCGATTTACATATTCGATCAAAAAAAATTGGATTTACACAAAGAACATTAGATTTATTATATATTAATTTAATTAATTATAAACTTATAATATTTTAACGTCGTTAAAAAAAATACACATTAATCAACCTGTATGAAAAATAAAATAATCTATATAAATAATTGCGTACGGTACATATATGCTAGGAAAAGTGAAGAATAGAAGGGTAGGAGAGGCATCCGGTTTTTGTTTTTTGGGGGGGGGGGGGGGGCGGTGACGTGGCGAAATCGTGATCAGACGAGATGTAGAGAAGTACAAAGACGATGAATGAATGAGTGAATGCGGTTCTCTTCACTTTGGTTGAGTTGAGTTGTGTTGTTGTTCTTTGTTATCTGTCTATCTGTCAATCACACATTCATCATCCCTCGCCAGTTGGTACTTGGCAGCTGCTACCGATCCTCCTCTGGAAAAGGAAAAGGAAAAGGAAAATGAAAATGGCGCTGCTGAGCATGAGGTGTTGGTTACCAACACCAGCACCTACACCTCCTCAACAACTATCATGGCGCTGCACTGTAGCGCCCACCAATGCCATGCTGGGCATGGGCACGGGCGTGGGCTTCCCCCTTTCCCTTTATACTTGTATGGGTGATATGGGTGAGTTCGTATTCCTTCTCCAGTTCTCCTCAACCAACAAGCTAAGTGCTTTGAATTTGAATTTGAATTTGAATTTGCATTTGAATGTGATTGTTCGTTCGATCAGGAGGAGGAGGAGGAGGAGGAGGAGGAAGAGAAGTGGCGGTGAAATGCAATGCGCAGGGAGTGGCGGTGAATGTTGGAGGGGGCACCCCCGTGAGGGCCACCAATATACTTGTGGTGGGTGCCACTGGCACTCTCGGGCGCCAGATTGTGAGGCGGGCACTCGACGAAGGCTACGACATCAGATGCCTCGTCCGCCCTCGCCCTGCTCCCGCTGACTTCCTTCGCGATTGGGGAGCAACCGTTGTCAATGTCTCTACTCTCTCTCTCTCTCTCTCTCTCTTTTTCAATTATCTATCTAACTAATTATTCTCTCTTTTAATTTAATTTCTTCTGCTTCTGGAACAATCTATTCTATTCTATTCTATTCTGTTCTGTTCTGTTCACATATACAATGTATTTCCCAGGCTGACCTCAGTAAACCGGAGACTATTCCTGCAACCCTGGTCGGCATACATACTGTTATTGACTGTGCCACCGGCCGTCCCGAGGAGCCCATCAAAACCGTAACTAACTTCCATCATCTTCTCTTCAATTCTCTACTAGCGTAGTCTAGTAATTTTTTATTCTTTATCTATCTATATATTCGCCATTAATTTCTCATCAATTCATACCATACCAAGTTCTGCAGGTGGACTGGGAAGGAAAAGTCGCTCTTATACAATGTGCCAAAGCAATGGGGATTCAGAAATATGTCTTCTATTCCATCCATAACTGTGACAAACATCCTGAGGTCCCCCTCATGGAAATCAAATATTGCACTGAGAAGTTCCTCCGAGATTCTGGCCTCAATCACATCATAATCCGCTTATGTGGTTTCATGCAGGTAATGCTTAATTAATTAATTTCGCCTTACTTCTTTCAATTTGCTTTATTCACCTTTGCCATCTCGTTTAATTTGTACAAATATCTTTCTTGTCCATCCATTAATTCTTTACACTAAACGCAAATCTTTGATACCATTATTGATATTGTAGGGCCTTATCGGCCAGTATGCTGTTCCTATCCTGGAAGAGAAATCTGTTTGGGGAACTGATGCCCCGACAAGAATTGCTTACATGGATACACAGGTTAACTCGATACAGACACAGCTGCTACTTTCTTTTGCCTGTTTCGTTTCCCAGCTATATGTATATTATATATAGCTCCTTTGACATTTGTATATAGCTGTAATAAATATCTAATCACTTTACATCTATTTTTAGGATATAGCTCGTTTGACATTTATAGCCTTACGAAATGAAAGAATAAATGGTAAACTTCTTACATTTGCCGGTCCTCGTGCATGGACAACCCAAGAAGTAAGTACATGAGCTACTTGGCCTGCTCAATGCTCATTTACCTAGCTCACTTACACATCCCTATTAATGATTTTAGGTGATAACATTGTGCGAGAGGCTTGCAGGTCAAGATGCTAATGTAACTACAGTTCCAGTCTCCATTTTAAGACTCACTCGTCAGTTGACACGGTTTTTTGAGTGGACAAATGATGTTGCAGACAGATTGGCATTTTCAGAGGTAAAATTTGTTTCCTCAGTATCAGTAGTTGTTTTGTGGAATAAACATCTCCTGCCCCTGCTTATTTAATAAAAGAAAAACACTGATTAATGAGTGCCTTATTAACGGCCTTTTCGAGTGCATATGCTTGTCTGGTCAGTTGCCTCATTACTGACATTGCATGTCCATCTTATGACAAGAATTTACCATAACCTTTGTATCTACATAAACGCGGCTACCCCTTTGGCATACTGCCTGATGCTCCCCTTTGATTGTTTGGGCTGTTTGTTTGACCGAGCACGAATCTCTCAAGGAGTTTTATCAACAATAGTAAACAAGATATCATTGTCCATCAAATAAATAGATGGTTATGAAGGATTCTAACTCATTTAAATATATAATTATATATGTTCCAATTGTCGTTTTTTTTTTTTCTTGCTTACTTCCTTAGTCTTGTCTTTAAACTTCATTACATTAAAATTATAAGCCAATGGGAATTTGAAAAGCATTTCTGATTATCAGATATTAATAATAATGAAAAATGATAATTGCAGATGCTCAATTTTAATTCATTTTTGCAGAATAAGTACATGAAAATTAGAAATTATGGGTCAGTTAGCCTAAACATATCGTGAATTGATGGCTGAGGAACTAGTATTTCAGGACCTAGTTATTGCATGGAATTATTTTATATTTTAGCTGTCAATTCACTTGCATGTTGCAGCATTTAGTGATAGCATTTTATTTTTCCTTTTACTGGTAGTGGTTGAAAAATATGCCTAACAAGTAATAATGGACTAACCGCTTGAATGGGAAAATATGCAGGTCCTTACTAGCGACACTGTTTTCTCTGTTCCGATGGCGGAGACATATAATCTTCTTGGCGTGGATTCGAAAGATATAGTTACATTGGAGAAGTACTTGCAGGATTACTTCACTAACATTTTGAAGAAATTGAAGGATCTCAAAGCCCAGTCAAAGCAAACAGATATTTACCTCTGAAAGATGATCTGTAATTGAAAACGAGGTGATGATGTAGGTAAGCTGAAATTATTGCATTGAAAACGCTCACGCAATGTATTTTTTTATTGAATTTTCGTGGGCCAACAATTGATTTTGTTATCCGAAAATTGGAGCAATATTTGTCTACTCTACTTGGTTATGTTATAGGTTTGTTACAGGGTGATCGTGGCTTCATTTGGTTTGGTTCGGTTTTGATAAAAAATTTAATTAATGTTAATAATAAAATTTATTTTAGTTTGATTTGGATCAGTTTGATTTTATTTGAAAAATTGAATCAATTTAAATCAATTTCAGTTGATTTAGTTTTTAATTAATTTTTTTAATAAAATATAAAGTAACAACTTTTAATTTGATCAAATTAAATTAATTATTAAAAGTTATATTAATATCTAATTGTCGGGGGAATAATAGTATTCGAAGAGTTAATCGCGTACCAATGCTTAGCAAGTTGAGTATTAATAGTATCAATATCTAATACAAGCATGTTGAGTATACAGTATAACATTGGAACAAAATCACGTATAGATTCAAGATTATTGAGTAAATTAAAATATTATAAAATATAGTGTATATATATAGAGTTAAAATTAAGTTATATCGACGTAACTTTAAACAAGAGTTAAACTATTAAATAAATTTTTCTTGACATTTTTTAATAAAATCCATCATTGGATTAAAAATTTATATCTTATAGGTTATATTTATAAAATTTTATATTAATTTAACATCATTTGATATATTTAAAATATATTAGAATAAAAATTATTTGATTACATTCTTATTAATATTCAATTTTTATGAAATTTGATATAGATTATCTTTATGATTGATAATTTTAATTCAACGGTGGAATTAATAAAAAATATCTTTTATATAAAGTTATTAAGTGGTATAATTATGCTTGAAATTACACCATTGTAACTTAATCCTAATCTCTAAAAAAAACCAAAATTTATATCGAATCAATTGGTTTTTATAAAACAATATCTAATTCAATTTTTTTTTATTTTAATCGATTTTCAGTTCTTTTAGAAAAAAATTATTTTAATTAATTTAAATTTAGTTTGAACATCAAGTTGTTATTTAAAGAAGGTATAATCACACAAATTAGGATTCGTTATTACTCAATTTATACAAAACATATTCATCTTTCAGAAAAAAAAAAAAAAAAGAGGGGGGGGGGGAGTGGTGCAATCTATTAAAGAAAATTGAGCTTTAATTGTCTTCTAATGAACAATTGCAAACCAAAATTATTTTTCATATCATACTTTTTTTTATACATCAATAATATTATGATCTTATATAAATCATCCAAATTTCTATTTATTTGTTTTTTTTTTTTGTGGTTGAACGGCCCAAACACCCAAACAAAACAAAAGACAACTAAATCACAAGTCTAGAAAGCCATTAGGTGTGGTTTATTGATAAAAAATTTGGTAATTTATATAAAATCATATATTCAAATCCCATTACCATCGATATATCAAAAAAATCACAAGTCTAAGGAAAGATACACCAGCAATATCATCTCTCAAAATAAGACCCAAACCAGCAGGAGGAAAATCATAGAAACAAACATCAAGCTATATTTCATGATAAACAGAAACAAGGAATATCATTATTAACTCACTCTTAATGGCTCAATCATTTTTCATACCGTATATGAGATAAAACAAATATTTCTTTTTTGATACTCGATAAATACCAATATAAATATTAAATATATGTGCTCTACTTAATTATCATTATTCATAATAACTTACAATATATATAATAGAGTAATGGCCACGGGCACTGAATGGCCTGCTAGCCGCTAGGTAGGAGATACTGCATTGTCAGGGAACAAAACCCGTCCTTTCTGTAATTAACTAATGTTAGATGACCAGCACGACCGAAAAAAAAAAAACAAAAGGAACCCGTAAAACTTAACAAAAATTTAAGGATGATTATTGAATACGTCAAATTAGTCGAGATCATTTATTTATTCGAGAGTCTATAATAATATCAACTCATTCTGAGAACAAAAAAGTGACTATATACTATTTTTCTTTCAAAACATAGTACTATGGCAAGAGAAGCGCAACTTCGAAAAATAAAAAGTTATTAAAACAGTTAGCTATATAACCCAAGTCCCCCAGTCATCCTCTCTGCTTCATCATTAGTTTACTTTCTCAATTCAATTCTCCTGTGGAGTGCAGAATTACAGATACCTGCATCCAATGTGAAATGCAGCGGTCAAAAATTACAAGTTGGAATCATGAGTGCGAATGGAGGGCCATGTTCTGTCAGGAGAATCAAGTCTATGGATAACGAACATTTTACAAGGTCTACACCATTGTGAAGCCATTCCTTAAACTCCTTTCCCTCTTTGGATGTAGTCTCCAACATCGAATAATCAACATTTTCAATGGCTTTAGCATAAAAATATTTGCTAGGTGCACTTGAATTCAGTTTCCTTTTTCAGAAAGAGCAGCTATAAGCTCTGACTGAGCCTTCTCGAGGGCACTTGCCAAGTTTTCAGGCTTCCTCCCCCCAGCCTGAGCAAAATTGGGCCTTCCTCCTCCTCCGCCACTGCATAATTTTGCTATCTGTCCAATAAACTTACCTGCCTGAATCCCCTGATCAACGACCCCCGGAGTAAAAGCAGCCACCAGACTAACCTTCCCTTCACCCGGACATGAGCCCAGTACAACGGCCGCTGGATCTGGTAGTGTTTCCATTAAATATTCTGCGGCACTTTTAAGTGACTCGGCATCCACATCATCCAAGCACTCAACTAGTACCCTGAAGATTTTCAACAATCCATAAATAGAAATCATACATATCTACCCAACAATCAAAATTGATCATTTCTCTAAGTCCTACTACAAAGTTTTTACCAGATGTGGAAGTACAGATACACAAGAAGGAGATCCTCTAAAGACTCAAGTTCTAGTCTTTTCTGTAGCATCCACAGAAAACATATTCAAGGGAGTTTCAATAATGTGATGCAATCACTGCTTCTTAATTGTTAGAATTCTTTGGTTATGACATTAAAAGACTTGAAGAGAGAAAAATTTACAAGACTTTATGTATCAGAAATATCTTTCACCATTTTCCTGAGTTATATATAATAGGCAATTAGTACCTTAGTAACACTCTATTATAGCATGTAGTGAACAGGGAAGAAAGCCCTCTCCCATCCCCAATATTATAGCAAAATATACTAACATATGGAGAAATATTACCTGTACTGTTTTGATTTTCCCACCAACAATGCTTTGCTTGCAATAACTGAAGCTTTGTAGACTGCTGCTTTTGCACGCACAGCAGAATTTTCATTTCTTACTACCCGTAACTCCTCCAGAAGGTTTTCTATCCTTGTTGTCACTTCTTCAGGTTTAACCTTCATCCGGTGATGTTAATTATAAAACATTAAGACTTGTAAGGTCAATAATGCCCATGGAATTTTTATTTTAGTAAACATTTAGATTAAAGAGCATCACAAGGAACCAGTACCTTTTATTAGTTTGAGGATATGATTTAACACATGTTCCATATATCCTAAAACATGACTATAATATTTTACTTTTTTTTTTTTTTGAAAAATTTACATTTTAAGTTAGTAAGGCAAAAAGCTAGCCATTAATTACATACGGTACCAGTACTGTAAAAAACACAAGGGTGCTACAGAAACCACCTAGACACAAAGGAAATGATCTCCATATCTGAGCAACCAAAAAAATTCAGAAAGTTTCATTCTCTTATATGTGTAATCCATCGGAGAACAAACTACAAGGAAATCCTCACAAGGCATAAAGAAAATGAGAATTCCTAAGTACTTTAGTGGCATATGGAGAACCCTTCCAGACTATAATCAGTGCCCATCTGGTACAAAGTAATATAGGACGTTTTGTCTTTCATCCCTAATTCTGTTGTATTCAACAGTGTAGGTTAAGGAAAACAAAAGGAAATGCCCCCGTGCACAATTTATATAATTGAAAAAATGGTCACAATGATTGCATGACACATGGATATTAACAGTACCACAAATATTAAAGTATTGGTCCATGCAGATCAAAATGAATATTAACTGGTTCTCCTAAAGACGATTATAACTTTCCAAAACTTTGGCAGGATTATGAAAAGCCAGAATCAGGAAACATACTTTGAGAGTGGAACATAGCTGCTTCAGATAAAAGTCTCGGGCATTGACATATTCAATGAAAGCTTCCCCAGCTACTGCTTCTATACGCCTGATTCCAGAAGCAATACCCTGCTCTGAGATTATCTTAAAACCACGAATTTCACAAGTATTACTGACATGAGTTCCACCACAAAGTTCCATTGATACACCAGGAACCTCTACAACACGTACCTGCAGTACAACAAATTTGAAAACCACAAGAGGCTGCATAAACATCATCAGCTAGATAAATAATGAAATAAAAATATTGAATATGATATCTCAATATTTTCCCTTATTACTGAGAGGTTGAGATTCTGCTGTGTGATTAGGATTTACAATTTATTTATACAGTTTCATTGTTTTATGCAACAAGATGCTCCCACAAAAAGATCATCAGATTCTAGTATATTACTGGGCTGCACATTATTCACTATTATTGTCCATGTGCAAGTGCACAGGTCGCAGACCGGGGAGGGGGGAACTGTTGGTGTATTAGAAAATGACAATTATAGTTGGATATATTTCAACTTTGCCCAAAATTTTTTTGGCAGGATCAGCAATCTAACAACGGTAAAGAGGAAATTTAGGTCAGAAGAAACTATGATCCCCGAGCAATAGTTGCAAACTATCCCTGAAAGTCTAGGTAGGTTTTAACATCTTCTGAAAATACACACTTCATGATAGGTGTAACCTACATGCTCAGAACGGCCAAAACAGAAGCTAGTTGAAATGTAAAGTTCAACATCAAGTGTTTGCTGTAAATCCAACCTCTTCAGCATATTTTTCTCCAAACATTGCAATAGCTCCAGCTCTTTTTGCATCAGCAAGAGGCATCACTTTGGTTTGAAGAAGCGTTGCATCCTCAATCCATCCATTGATTAGCCCTTCAATTTCTGCAAGCTCACTGTCAAGAAGTGGTCGGTGGAAGTTGAAATCAAACCTCAGACGATCAAATGCCACCAAAGAACCAGCTTGTGAGGTCTCCTGACCAATAACTTTTTTAAGTGCTGCTTGTAGTAAATGAGTAGCAGTATGATGAACCTGCAAAGAACCAATTATATTTACTAACATCATGAACAACACACTTGGAATTTGGAAATTTGCACGACTAAGATGATGCAAGGATGTGTTTGTATCACACTGTAGTGAGTAAAGATTCACTAAATCGGTGAATGAAACGAGTAAGCCAACTGTTCTTGTACCTTAGCTCTCTGCCTCAGCTTTACATCCACTGCTGCTTCAACTTCTTTGCCAACCTCTACAACTCCCTTCCGAACTGTACCCTTGTGAACAAATATGTTACCCAAAGACTTCTGAACATCTATTATCTCCACAACAGCCTTTGGTTGATTTTCACCCTCTGTAATATATATAAAACCATGATCTCCAATTTGTCCCCCTGATTCAGCATAAAATGGAGTCATGTTCAGCAAAATTTCCACATTACTCCCTTCACTAGCTTGTACAGCTGGATCACCATTTACCACTAGGCTTTCTACTATTGCTTTAGCATAAAGATTGTCATATCCTATAAATTCCGTGTCCGGTACATTGTCTGCAATATTTGCCCCATTTCCCATGGCAAGTCTGACAGTATTGTGTGCAGCTTGAGATTGACGCCTTTGCTTCTCCATCTCTATATCAAAACTATTTATATCAACACTCACACCACGTTCTTCAGCCACTTCTTTTGTTATTTCCATTGGGTACCCATAAGTATCATACAAAAGAAACACATCTTCGCCAGCCAAGCAAGGTGCAGTTCCATTTTTTTCTGCACTTGACAAAGCATCAGCAAGCTTCTCCTCAAGCAACTTTTCTCCTCTCTCCAGTGTCTGCACAAACCGAAGCTCTTCTCTCTTCAACTCCTCAAGGATACGGGGTGCTCTAGTCTTCACATCAGCATCAATGTGGGTGCTTAATTCCACTACTTTCTCAGCAACAATTGGTAAAAATGCTCCTTCAAGGTCTCCCATACCATCACCTTTTATACCGAGCAACCTTCCTGTACGAACAACCCTTCTGATAAGCCGCCGAACCACATAACCCCTCCCAACATTTGATGGGACAACCCCATCAGAGATGAGAAATACAATTGCACGCATGTGATCTCCTATAATCTAGGATAAATCAGAAAGAAAAAAAAAAAAAAAAGAGACTTACATTAAAAGTTTTAAGAAAGACAACTGTAGGTTCAAATAATCTATATTTAAGATTATACTGCAGGTTGTTGGAAGATAGTCATATTACCTTCAGATTCCTCTTTGTCTGATCATCAGCAGTGCCATATGAAACATTTGCTAATTTAGACACCTTCTCTATGATGGGGAAAATCAAGTCAGTTTCATAGTTGTTTGGAACCTGCAGAAAACACAGATTATATATGTAAAGAGAATTTAGCAGCATTGCAATGATAGGTCTAGTGTCTTAGAAATACTTCTGTAAATATGAATGGACACTTCTACAAAAATGCAAATCAATGTATACCTTTTGAAGGATGCGAGCCATGCGCTCTAGTCCAAGCCCGGTGTCTATGTTCTTCTGCTTCAGAGGTTCAAGTGAACCATCATCTTTTTTGTTGTATTGCATGAATACTAGATTGTAGAACTCTATAAACCTTGTATCATCACCAAGATCCTGCTTCATCCCCCAACCCAGCCCGCAAAATGTAAAAGATAGTAAAATATTGTCATTGAAGTGACTTTTAATCAGACAATCTCAAACCACTACATACTTACAGCATCTATGGATCCCCTCTCAGGATGAAAATCGAAATAAATTTCTGAGCAAGGACCACAGGGACCTGTCACTCCACTGGTCCAGAAGTTGTCCTCTTCACCCAACCTCTTTATACGCTCAACTGGGACACCCACCTGCACAGAAATCAAGATCATGGAGTTCAAGATATCATTATGCGTAGACCCAATACACTTTGTTAAATGTTAATTGGAAAATTGCATATAAGTGCATAACATGATACTTAAGGAAATCCATGTTTTAGCTAACCTCATCAGACCATAGCTCAAAAGCCTCATCATCATCTTCATAAATGCTAACCCATAATCTGTCTGCTGGCAAACCAAACCTAAAAGTAGTTGAAAGAAATGATAAATCTGTTCCTGTCAATTGCAGATTTAAAATGGTAACACTAAATAGCTTTTCATCTTTTGCAGAAGGAACAAGAGGCGCGTTACAATTAGTTTGGAATTAATTATGTGCACAAATAATAAAAAATGTCATGGTATTCAGATGTTATGGCAGTTTCAGAACCAAGTCCTTGCTTCAAAGCAAAACTTTCAAGATAAACATAAATAGAAATATGATATGTTAGCAGGCAAGGAAGCACAATGAAAAACTATCTGTGAGTTGTAAAGCATGATAAGTATGTAACCAAAAGAAGAAGAAGAAGAAGAAGAAAGCAGGATAAGCAATTGAGGAAATTTGAAAAAGGGCGCTTATGCTTACTCTATGGTCGTAAGCTCCCATGCCCATTTTATTGCTTCCTTTTTGAAGTAATCACCAAAGCTGAAGTTTCCAAGCATCTCAAAAAAGGTATGATGTCGAGCTGTGTGGCCAACATTCTCGACATCATTAGTACGTAAGCACCTTTGCGCAGTTGTTGCACGAGGTACTTGCCGCGGAACCTAAGGACAATTATTTGGGTGTGTCGTGTCGTGTTGTGTATGAGAGAGAGAGAGAGAGTGAGAGTTAGCTATAGATAGAGACTATGAATGAAAAGAAAGATAAGGAAATGGACATGAGGGCAGACCTTCCCTAGGAATATAGGCTTGAATTGAAGCATTCCTGCGATTGTGAGCAGAACTGTGGGGTCATCCGGGATGAGAGAAGCACTGGGAAGGACCTTGTGGCCACGGGAGGCATAGAACCTCAGAAATCTTTGCCGTATGGAATCCCCACTCACAGGATTATCGTATTCCTTCCCCGCCAACTGTTGAGGAAGGGGCTCTGCCTCTGTCTGTGCCTGTGCCTCTGATGCTGACACAAACACACAATACAAGAAACCACTGAAATGGATACTTACTATATTCAAGTTAATAGAATAGATAAAGAACCCTTCATCCAAAAAAAAAAAAAAAAAAAAGAACCCATGAAAACCTTACCTGATGCAGTCCTTGTGATTGTGAATGAACGAAAGGGTTTGAGATTGAGAGAGAGTAAGGGTATGATTCCTGTTACAAAGCCAAAGCCACAGAGTCAGAAATGAATACATAAAATTCAATTCAAAACTGAATGACAGCACTGCACCGGTGGGAACGGCATGTTTGCATTTTGGACGCGGCAAGAGTGGATTCCGAAGCGGAACTGGAAGAACCGCCAACCCTTCCATGCTACTGCCACTGGATTTTCTTTTCTTTTTCCTTTTTCTTCTCTCTCTCTCCCCCCTTCAAATTGGCGCTTAAATACGTTATTGCATCTCACGCGAACGGAATAGATAAGCCTCTTGTATTCACCCGCCACAAAACCACATATTCATCTTCACTGTCACCATTTTCCTTTTAATGGATTTAATTTAATTTATAAACAAACTTTTAATAATTATGGAGGGGCTTTGCTAGCTCGGCCCAAATGCTAAACTGTAATGGGTCCTGTCCTGTCCTGGGAAAAACAACGTTCAACTATAAGCCCCAAGGAAAACACACCCAAATATACTTAGTTACATTTGTTGAATGTGACTAAAAGTTGGTGCATAATCCATCACCTTCTGCAGGGTGCATCTAAGGGTGTGTTGGTAAGCTGGAAATTTTGAGGAAAGAGAAAATTTTGAAGAGTAAAATGGATTAGAGTAAATATAGTAATAATTATGGACTAAAAATGGACTCTAGTTTATTTTACTCTTCAAATTTTTTCTTTTTCTCAAAAATTCCAACTTACAAACATACTCTAAGGCATCGCCATAATTAATAATGAATGATATTTTATTATAATAAAAACGTTAGTTAAATATAGAGACAGAGGGAAGGGCGGACATGCGTTGCAGCATGGCTCATGGTCCTATCTATATCTGAATTTTTTATATGTACTTTTTTTTTTCTGCTTAAATTTTTATACATACTTAATATGCTTAAGGATGGTCTCTTCAATAAGAAAAAATTGTTTATTACACCTTACATTTTTTTACTTTTAAGATGTAATAAATTAATATAAAAACGAGACAAAAATATATACTATATATATAAGGAATCTTCTCATTATATTAATTTTTTTTCAAGTCCATAAATATAAATTCTATATTACCTATAAAACAAAAAATGTATATTTATAAAAAAATATAAATTTAATTTAAATGCACTAACAGTATAAAATAGTTTTACACTGTCAACTAATAGAAATAATAGAAAGTATTAACTCATACAAATAACCACTCCTTATAATAAGAAATTCACCATAATTTCTCATTTTTCTCTATTTCTATTAATTAATAGTATAAAATTATTTTATACTGATAATCCATATCAATTAAACTTAAAAAATATACTAACGTTTTTAAAAGGATAGAACTACTCGGTGTCTTAAGAGCAAAGACACGGCGAGCCCACCCCACATTTGTCTGCATGAAAGTTTCACTTCTTCCTAAATAACAACTGCCCTTTCCCCGCGTTCTGATGTTGTTTGGTTTTTTCTTGACGCTGCTGAATACAAGCAATAGTTTGGTTTATAATTTTTAGAGTAAATATACACTTTAGGAAAAATATTTAGTTTAACACTTTAGTTCTCAAAAAATTAAATACATATATTTTTGTCTTTTAAATATTTTATTTTAACACTTTAGCCTTTAAAAGATTAAATACATACAGTTTAGTTCGTGAATGATTTTTTAATATTTTAGTAGTTAAAAGATTAAATATATATATTTTATATATTTTCAATAATTATTTTGTATTACTTTTATGAGAAATATAAAAAATGAGAGAAAGAATAAAGTTTTTATATATCAAAATTCAATAGGGTTAATTTCACATTTCAAAATTTAATTTAGTTATGCATCATATTTATACTTATCTTTATTATGTATAATTAAATTTATATCAAATAGTCTTTATTAAAAATATTATATTTATTTATATATTTTTATTTTATTATGAAAATCACTGCAAGATTTAATTATATAATATTTTTTTATATATATATATATATATATATATATATATATATATATATATATATATATATATATATATAACTCAATTAAATCACAAAATATGAAATTAACTTGATTAAATTTCAATATATAAAGACTCTCTTTTCTCTCTCTTTTCCTATTTTTTTTATATTTATGAAAATAATAAAAATAATTATTAAAAATACATAAATGAATGATAAATCATTTTCAATATAAATTATATTTATATATAACAAAAATTAAAAATAATTAATATAAAATAATTAATAAGAATTACATTTTATTATAATTTATTTTTCTGATTTTATTTTGCAGTAAAAATAGAAAATTTCAAAATATATTAAAGTGTATACATTTAATCTTTTAAGGATTAAGGGTATGTTTGATTCTACGTTTGTGGAATTAATTCTTCGTATAATTATGTCAAAATTAATTTAGTTAAAATTGATTTTGAGGTAAAGTAATTTATATTTAACAGTTCCTCTAAAAATGATTCTAATATAAAATAATAAATTTTCACTTCTCTCATAGTCAGTTCTAGAAGTAAAAATTGATTTTGATATTTAAATATCAAACAATATCAAAATTTAGCAAAATCAATTTGGGAGATCAAAATCGATTCTAACCCCTTCAAACGCAAATCCAAACACGATATAAAGTATGAAAAAACCTATTTAAGGATTAAATTGTATATATTTAATCTTTTAAAAACCTAATGTGTTGAAGAAAATTTTTTCAAAGACTAAAGTGTTATGCATTTAATCTTTTAAAGATTAAAATATTAAAATAAAAATCTTTCAAAGATTAATATATAGATTTACTCTAATTTTTATGTCTTATAATAGTTTGAGAAAATATATTATCATCTAATAAAAATAAAAAAACAATGTAATATATTTTTATTGAATAAAAAGTATAAAATTATTTTATACTATTAACACATAAAAATTAAATTTTAATTATATTAATATCTAAAAATTAAAAAATGTAGCCGTGCCAATTAAACCGCTAGTAAAAAAATTTAATATTTTAAAGAAAATTTTTAGTTTCTTTTTTCAAATAAGTCAAAAACACGTTTTATTTATTTTTCCAACTTTGCGTTTCATTCAGCTTTAGCAAGTTTACTTTAAGTTTTCAGCTACCTTTACTTTTGATAAAATACTAGCGATGAACCAAACCGAGTCCACGCAAAGTCTATCTATTACTTCTTTATTCATCTAATGTTATCTTTTTTTATTTTTTCTTTTCTTTGTTTACTTGTATAGATTTTAAAAATTACAAACGCAAGAAACTTTTTCTTCTTCACATCTTATAATTACTTAATTTTCTGTGCTTATTTTGTTCACTAATACTTAAATTGTTAATGGTGTTTAATATTTAAAATATATCTATTGGTAGATGGTAGATATATCCATATTTTAATATATGCAATTTTTTAGGTTTAATGATGTTCAAGAAAAAAAATTGATATATTATTTTAAGAGAAATAAGAGGATTCGTTATTATGATACAAAATCTAGTGAGCCAATTATAAATTCAAAAACTAATGTTAAAAAATATTGCTGAATTCAATCTTCAACTTGAAATGTGAAATTATGTATTTATAGTTGCTTTATATTCAATTGCATTTAGTATGAATGTTTATAATTTATAACATTTGATTATAAATTGAATTTATTTAAATTTATACTTGTTAGATTTGCTTAAGTATATATCTAATTCTTAATCTTGACCTCCCTAAAATGAAAATTCTAGCTCTGCCCTTGGTTAAATGTATTATATTTATTTATAATTAATTCTATTTAATATTTTTAATACTTTTATAGTTATCCTGAACAATGGAAAATTAATAAAAATCATCTATTTAAAAAAATAGTTTTTTTGGCTCTAAACTACCCTAGTCTAATGGACGACAGGCTCATGTCCAAAAAATAGAAAGAAAGAAAAGAAAGAGATAAAGAACAAGCTAGACTGATCCACCGTATATAGAAGGCCTCCGCTGTCACTCACTTTTTTTTGAAAAAAAATAATCACAACACTTAAGCGCTTCTTTTTGTTGCTTCGACTTGGGTTAAAATGAAGCTGATCAGTGAACCGCCGCCACTGGCACTGCATGCCTCGCTCCGCTTCTGCTAAATACCGCTGCTTTTGGGCGCCTCGGCGGATTCTTCAACGTCACCGACGGGGAAACTTATCCCCTCAGAATTAATCAACGGTTTGTAAATGCGTTTGCTGCACTACTGCATTAATTCATTAATTTTTGTAAGAACAACTTAGAACTAGATACACATGCACTTGGCAAAGAATTCTTATCAATGGCCAATTCCCAGGCCCCGAAATCTATTCTATTACCAACGAAAAATTTATCATAGACGTACACAATTACTTGCCTGAACCCTTTACTTCTATCATGGTGACAATTCTCCCTCTCTACGGCTCTCTAATTTTTATCAGTTTTATGATTTTATTTACAAAGAAATGTTCACTATTATATCTTTCACTACATTTGTTAAGAACAAAAGAATGGACGAATTCAAAATGCATCACATTCAAACTGTGCAAAACGGTGCTTTCTCTGGTGCCCGGCAAAATGTGAGGGCATTCGTACCCTGCTCAATTGTCACCACTAAAAATGAAACATATGTTAATTTTAATGATATGGCATTAATTATTAATCAAATCTTATTTTAATCCCAACACAAATTTTTTTTTACATTTTACCTCAAATATTATTCAAATTTACTTTTTTAATTTTACAAATAAATCCCTAAATCTATTCAATCGAAAAAAAAAAATCCCAAAATCTCATCGCCTTCCTCTTTGGATCTCACATCCCTCCACTATTGCCTAAATCGCCTCCATAGCCGCCTCCACTAGCTGATGAACTGTCGACCGCCGCATGAGCAGACCACCATAGATGGCCATGCTTGCTTGCCATCGTCGCCATGAGCTCGCTGCTACCACACCGCATCTGCCACCATCAAACTTGTCCATGGCCTGCAACTGCTGCCGCGCACAACCATCTCTCTCCACGCGATTCATGCCACCGCACCATGCCAAGCCACCTTGCCGGAGACTAGCTCAAATCGTCATCGCGCCATGGTCGCTGCATCAAGCCACGGCTTCATCCCCTGTTCTGGGTCCGAACCTAACCCATTTCCCTTTTCCTTTCCCTTTCCCTTTGTTAGTACTTTTTTTTTATTTTATAAACTTTTATTTGGTGATTTTTTTTTCTTATGAGTACTTGTTGTGGGCGAAGTTGTTGCTGGAGGTTTGAAGTAAGGTTGGGAATGAATGGTGTGGTTAAGTAGCTATGTGTTTGAGGGTTGGTGTGACCAATGAGTGCCACCCAAAAAGGTTTTATGTTTGTAATTAATCAACGTGAATTTGAAGTTGGATTTGAACAACTGTAAGAACAATGGAAAGTTTAGAGTTCTTCATATTCTTCGTGATTTTTTTTTTCAGTTACGTTTTAATCAAAATGAATTGGAAACAAGGAGAAAAGATGCATAAATAAATTTAAGGATTTATGGATAAAAATCAAGAAGTATATTTAAATAATATTTAGAGTGAAAATATAAAAAAAAATATCTGTTGAAGTCAAAATAAAATTTGACTGATTATTGATGATGTGACATTAAAATTAACACATACCTTATTTTTAGTGTTACCAGCTAGAAAGGGTACTAATACCCTCTAATTTAGTTGGGTACAGTAGAATTCACCGTGCAAAACATATAAATTTTTGTACGCTTCACTTATCTAACTCGCCACATCATCGCTATTTCCCCCCTTTTTTTGTTGAGAGCTTTTCTCATCTGGCTAGTGAACCATCTAGGCTTACTTAACAAATAATTCTACCACGTTGTTCGTAATTTATTAGCTACTTTCACTCCTTAAAAAAAAGTGTGTTTATTTGTGCAATTTTAGCAAAAAATTATTTTTTTATAAAAAAAAATTAATTTTCATATATTTGAATAAATTTTTAAAAATAATCAAATTCTTAAAAAAATCTATTTTTAACTTTTTTGGAGAAACTGAAAAAAATAACTTATAAAAAAAATTAATTTTCAGTGTTCTATTATATATAAAATTTATATTCTATAATTACTTTTTCTAAAAACTGAAACAAATATACCATAAGAGTAAATTGCTATACATGGAATCATCACCCTCCATTTCCAGTCCTCACTTTGCATCTGGAACATCCATGCCATAGCCTATTAGAGAAGCCGTTGGGAACTTTGGAACTCTACAAAAGAGAAGCCGGCAACACCCAACAATTTGATCGAACATATGGCATAACTTTGCGATAATAGTTTGTTTTGCACAGAATTATTTGGTTGGTTGAACGGATTAAGAGTCAAAATGTGTCAAAAAACTATTCCAAGATTAAGAGGCTCAACCAGGACAAAACATAACCGATTCCCACAATCAAGCAATTAATACCAAAAGAGAAACTCTGTCTTTCAACAAATAGATTCATAAACTATTTTAAAGAGCGTTTGATAGACAGATTAGCAAATCAAATCACTAAAAAGGATATTGGTGAACAACTGAAAATTAATAAAATGAACTAAATCTTAAAAAGACAAAAAATAAATGAAATGATGTAAACAAAATGCTATAAATAAATGTTAAAAAGTAAAGGTAAAGAATATAAAATACAAAAAACATACAGATAAATGTAAAAGAGACCTGTGTTTAACTTATTCGCTCGAGAGGCCCTTCTATATACTGTGCTCAACGCTATTTATACACGTACAAAACTTAACAGTTATCTTAATACATCTAATAACCACATCCTCACACAACATGGTTAGCAAACTTTCTTTGAGTAACCGTCTTATAACCGTCTTCCATATCTTCTTTAAGTGCACTGCTCTCAGCATAATAATAGCCGTTTAAAATTGCTCTCTACATTTCACCTATTTTCCCCAATTCCTAAACTAAAAACCATCTTCCTTAACTACTCCCACTTTCCAATAAATGGCCACAAACTTGATCAAACTCTTATCCTTAGCTACTGAAGTACGCTCTTTGGGTTACAACCAAAGTCCAAAACAAGTTCATGGGTTACAAACTGTCAAAAAGACCAAAAACCTAATAAGAAATTTATGCCCTCAGCTAACGATTGACATCACTATTCAACTCTCAGCAGTCAGCTATCAACTGTCGACAAAATCAACTGCTAACTATCGGTTGAAACTCATATCAATTGTCAAGCTTCAAAATCTGCGAATAAGAGTTCTCATAAATGACTACACCAAATTAGAATCCTAATTACAAAAGACAAAATAAATCAGCCAAGACCAAAAAAAAAAAAAAAAATGACCGAAACAATATTGAAACGACTTTTTTAAAGCCAAAACAACTTCAACCAGACCAGCCTTGATTGCCACACCGACGCTCTCGTCTTGTGCTTTCTGTAGATACGCAATAATAATTATTCAAACACCTAGATCTCAACCGATAGACAATTGAAGTTTGGTCGAGCGTTTCAACCTCTTTCAATCAATTTAAGTTGAATAACAAATTCCGTGTCTGCTATCGATCATCGCTTATTCCTCAGCCAACTGCTTTTGGCTGTCGGCTAAATCTGACCAAATATTGTCTTATCTGGTTGTTTTTCCTCGACTGATATCCATTCTCGACTAGCCGCAATTTTTTGGTGCCAACATAGTTAGAGTAGTCATAGTCAATATAGGTCCATTCATGGCTCTCAAACAGAATACTAATACTATTAGCTATTATTCATGCCCAAGAAGATTCAAGTAGATTATTCTTAATGGGTTATTCTTAATGGGCCTTTTGAGAGAAATCTTACTCCATTACACAGAACAAACCAAGGGCACATGACAAGACACTTAGCTAGTTTATGGAACAACTCTCTCTCTCTCTCTCTCTCTCTCTCTAATAGGGGTGTAGTGCTCAAATTGGATGACAATGTGCATGTAGAGGAAGTCAAATTTATATCCTGGTTACAGAGAGATCACAATAAGAAAGGAAATGACTTTTATGAGCTAGCTAGGCTAATTATGAACTTGGAGTGGATGCAAATTCTGTAAGGCAGGAATTGAAGTATACAAGAAGGCTCCGCCACACCATGAATTGAAAATGTCACTACAAGTCTGCTTTCGGTTAGAGGCATGCTTCTTCTGCTAATCATTCACTCAGCAATCTGCCCATACACGCAACAGAGTAAGCTTTATGGGGTTTTGCAACACATAAGCACATAAATGATGAAACCCAAAATTATAAAATCAGTTCGGAGTAGAAAGGTAAAAAAAACAAAATTGAGAACCCGAATCGTGTGGCAAGTAAAAGGGAAAGAATGATTATTAACTTGATTAAGAGGATTGTCAGGAGATTTCTTCCAAAGCTTCCAGATGAGGTCCTTGTATTGAGTGTGAGTAAGGCCTGGTTTATCTTGCTTCAACTTAGGGAGCTCAGCTTCTTCAAAGGCCTGCAGTGCAGTGCAGAGCAGATGATAAAGCAGGGGCACATCGAATCAAATCAGATAAGAGTATTGAATCGATGACTGATTGGCGCATAGCATTAGCATAGCAAGATCAATAACCCTAATCCTATATTCCTATTCCTATTGAAGAAGTAAAAGAAGATGATTCAAAAACACTATATAACAGGGGAGGAGGAGGAGGTTAGGTTACCTTGAAGGAGGCCTTGAGGCGCCTCTCGGGATGCCTATCGGGGGGCAAGTTATCAGCGACGGCCATCTGAGCGATGGCATCCTCCACAGATCGAGCTTCAATGATGGAATCGTCGCGATTGGTATTGGAGACGAGCACCATCCGCTCATACTCCTCCTCCGCAGCAGTGCGGCTCTGCCGCCTCTTTGTCTCCTCCGCCTTTCTCTGAATCTCCGCCTGCTCCTCCTCCCGCTGCCTCCTCAGCTCCGCCTCCGTCACCTTCGGCACCGGGATGGACACGCGGTTCGCCTTCTTGTCCGGCTTCTTCATCGACTTCTCAAGCTCCTTCCCCTCCTGCTCTGCCAACCGACGCACCTCCGCTCGCCGTGCCGCTGCCTCCGCCCTCTTATCCGCCTCTTCCTCCCGCTTCTTGGCCGCGCGAGACTTCGGACCCTGCGCGTCGCGCCAGTACTCTTCCTCCTTCTCCCGATTCTCTCGCTCCTTTCGCTCCGCTTCCACGGCGCTCTTCCGAGCCCTCGCCGCCTCCGCCTTCGTGTTTACCCCCATCTTTTTCGGCATCGCTCTGTTTAGGGTTTCGGTTCTGAATCTGATTCGGTGATCCGGATTCTGGAACCCTCCAGGCTCAGTCTCAAGACACCGGTGATGACGTTAAAAATCTGACATCCTTTCTCTCCAATCAATCTTTAATGGTAGCTGACACAATCATCCACGGGCCTCCCTGACCAATAGGCCCAGCAAGACATAGCCCAAAACACAAATTATGCTTCCCCCTCCCTCCACCGCACCCCCCTTCTTTTTTTTTTTTTACTTTTTTTTTTTTTGGTGAAACTCCTTGTTAGAATTCTTATTGTTGGGAGGTGTTCGACAAATTAAAAAAAATTGGATATTTAAGTATAGTGGGTCAATTTTTACATAAACTTAGTTTGGTTGACTAAATATTTAAAAATTATTTTATCTAAACTAATTTATCTCAAATTAAAAAAATAATTTTAAATAAATTTTATTTTATATCAAATTTTTTTCTTTTCATCTTATTCTCTTCCTACTTTTCAATAATTCTTTTTTTTTTTATCGTTGATTGTGTCCTCTTATCTCTCTATCTTTTTCCATCTTTTTAACACATTTTTATCTCTTCTTTTTATTTTCTTTTTCTTTCATCTTTCATGGATTATCCTTGTTACCTCCATTTTTTTGGGATGAGGTTTTTAATTCTAAAACTCAACCTATGTACTTGCATCATTCACTTGCTTAAGTTATTATTATATGTCAATAGAAAGTTGTTTTGTAACAAAAAATCTTGAAGTATTGAATAGTAGTCACTTCAATGGACTCCTAAAACCACGTAGAGTATTTTGAACAAGTTTTTAATAAGATATCACAATTTTTTTATAATAATTTATTAATTCTTTATTTTCAAATGTACAATATTATCACTCATTTTTAGTATAATTGAATTATAAAGAAATATTTTTTAGAAAATATTGAAGAAAATATCATCTTAATAAACTAGATATTTTTTGAAGTAGAAAAATAAATAAATTCTTTTGTCCAACTAAAAAACTAAAAAAGATTTGTAACTTTATACTTAAAAGAGAGATTGGGACCAATAATTGTTGGGTGCAGTATAAGTGAGCTGCACTCTCAAGAAGATAAATAAAGTTCAAAACTTGAAGAAAACAATTGTGAGAGGGTGTAATCATAACTTTATCAAGGGTAGAGTTATCTTGAAATAACCTACATTATGTTTCGAGCTAGAATTAAGATGTCTAAGTCTATTTTGTTGAAGCCTAAAGCCCAGGATTAAGTGGCCCAAATCGGAGGCCATTCACTACAGGGCTGAGGCTCAACTCGAAACCCGTATAGAGAAGATCCCCCCATATAGCACAAGGATAAGGATGTTGGACAGCATCCATGAGTATGTAGAAATTGCACACACCTAACGTGTTGTCGCATATCTCAAACTCACCAACAAGCATGAAGCCGTTGAGATCCCGAGTTCACTCCCTAGAATTATGGAAACACTCATCTTCATCTTAATCCACTGTCCACTATAAATAAGGGGATAATCACTGAAACCAAATATGCATAACATACCCTATATTTAGTATCACTTGCATTCCCTAACTTAGGCATCGTAGCCCCTGCAAGTACATCCTCTACTACTATGGAAATCCAACCCCAACTTTCCAAGATTGATTCAGAGTAGCCTTGGAGCCCAAAATCTGTTTAAAGCTCATCCGATTTCCAAATTCCGGTAACCCACCTCCAAGCACCTTTCTAATTAATAGTAAAATTCAATATATAATTAGATTATATGAGAAAATCAATTCTTAGATATCTTATATATATATATATATATATATATATATATATATATATATATATATATATATATATATATATATCACCCATTTGGTCTCCAATTTTAAGTTTTAAAAAAAACCATTTTTAATTAAGTATTAATTAAAATGTAGATAAAAATGTAATTTAAATTTTGAGAACATGCTGTTATAGAAAAACTATATATGTTTTTCGTCCACTTATTCATCCACATAGGTTGAGGTTTCTCAACTAATCATAAACTTATAAATTATTAGGCACACTTTAGAAATTTGTCTTTTTTTTTTTTTAATATATATAACACCTTTAAATAATACAAAGGGTTTTGTGCTAAGCGTGACTTACAAGAGTAATTTGGCATTGTAATGCCCAAGTGATTCTGACTTTTTTTTCTCTTTTAAATAGCTATTCTTTATTGATAATTAAAAATTTTGTTTTAATTTTTTTAGAAAAAAACTAGGCGTAATTTTTGGATATTATTTTGAATATATTATTAATATAAACTTTTTTATATTATTAAATGATTTCATATTATTATATGTGTGATATTCAACTTTAAAAAATTATTTTTTACATATTAACCTTTTAATATAAACTAGTACTTCCTAAAATAGTTATTACACATGCATAATATTTCATATATATAGTAGTAATAATTTTAATAAATAGCTAAACTTTTTTTTTTACTATAATATATATTAAGCTAATAAACCAATTGAAAGAGACAAGTTAACGAATACGTTTTGTTTTAATTTAGTATGATTTTATTATTTTTATGTTTAAATTGAATATTAAATATAGTATCTCTTTTTCTTTTTACCAATAAATATAATATCTCTTATCTCTTATATTATCGTAGAATACATCTATTTCATTTTAATACTTATGTACATACTTACACTTCACATCGAGATACAGTGTCTGCCAGTCTTGATCCTGCTCTAGCGAATGTACATCGCACATAAAACATTTTTCTAACAAAAATCTCTCCGTAAGAATTGAGGCAGCGGTCGTGAGCCGCAGGTGTCTGGTAGCAAAGTCCGTTTGGCGCTTAAATTTCTAACAGTCTGACCTGGACTCATCTCACTGCCACTCTGCGCCTTCCACGTGTGGTGCGAGCCGTTAACTGTGACGTGTCCTACTACCGCAAGCGTGTCTTCCTTCTTGTCATCTACAACACGCACCGCATAACCGAAAGCATAACCGACTTTTGTGCGGCATCCTGGAGGCGCTGTCCTCTTTTGGTTTTTTTCCCACTTTGCCCTATTCATCCTATCTATATTCTATTGCTTTGACTTTGGCTCGCTATAATGGTCTTTAAGCTAATATAACCCCTTGAAACTTGCAAGTTCGGTCATGCCACGCCAACTAAACACTAGCCACTCAAATTTTCGTTTATTTGCTTTCTTCCCTCTACTCATTCATAGAATGAGAACAACTTTAATGTAGTTCAATTAAAATAACGAGGTAAAGTAAGTAGGTTATGTATTTAATTTATTGTTTCACCTTAAATAGGAGTCAATGCTTCTAGGTATTCTCTCTCTCTTAAATTGTTAAAATGTTTGTAAATGTACTTCGTTGCAACTTGAAGCAGGGCTTGGATTATTAAAATTGCAATTCATAGTTCACACATAATTAATTTAGATTCACGCTTATATATAATTAACCATAATAAAACAATATTATTATTATTATTGTTATTATTGTAAATTCAAGGAAAGAACTTATGAGAAATAGAAAGGGCAAAGGTTTACATTAAAATGCAGAATAAATGTGGGTTGGTTGGCAGGGAATGGATGTTGATGTTGGAGGAGGGCACATGGCCCCCGTTTGTTTCCGTACGTAATAAAGAGTGAAATATTATTATTGTTGTGCATTCCATCCGAGTGGTGGGATCCTGTGTATTCTCCGGTGAGATTGGGGATGTACAGGCATCATCAGCACATCGGAAACGAAAGGTTTTAGAAGCTACCCACGAGTACGTGTTTGAGTTGGATGGAGAGAAGAGGTTGAGGCATAAAATTTGAGGAGCATTAGGAAGGGAGGAAGAGAAGAGTTGCCCATTCTCCAACAGGCAACAAAAGTTGATGATGATGGTGAATACGATGCAGAGGCAGGGGAGTAAGATTTGGAAGAATGAGAACGAGAATGGGAATGGGAAAGAAGAGGAAGAGGAGGATCCGCCATCGCAGTTGATCGGGAGATTCTTAGACCAACAGAGAATGTCAGGGAAAACATGCCTCGATATGGATTTGGAAATGGAGGAGCTTCGCAAATTGTCTCCGCTCCATGAGTCTCCCATTTCTATTTCCAATAATACCAATTCCAATTCCAATCCGAAGACACCCACGCAACTGCAACAACCCCCACATCAACATCAACGTCAACATCAACATCAACCCGACATTCTTACTTCTGCTTCCTATAAAAGGACCATTTCCTTCCAGAAATCTAACTCTATTTCTGGCTCTGCCTCTGGCTTGCTCCAGGGCAAAACCAAGTCTAGGTTGCTGGACCAATCTGGCCAACTTGTGTCCGGCTTCCCTGGAAAGAAAGGCGAGGACGAGGAAGAAGATCCCTTTTTGGAAGAGGACCTGCCCGACAAGTATAAGAATGAGAGCACCCATTTTAGCCCATGGCTCCTTCTCGAGTGGTTCAGCTTGATTCTTATCCTTGCAGCCCTTATAACTACGCTCTACATTCCCTCTTGGAGGACTACCAATCTCTGGGAGCTGAGATTGTGGAAATGGGAGGTCATGGTTCTCGTTCTAATATGTGGCCGCTTGGTTTCTGATTGGCTCATCCGAATCCTGGTCTTCTGCATTGAGAGGAATTTCCTTCTACGCAAGACGGTCCTCTATTTTGTGTATGGCGTCAGGAAGCCAGTTCTCAATTGCCTTTGGTTGGGCCTTGTTTTGATCGCTTGGGATTTGCTCTTTGACAAGAGAGTGGAGAGGGAGACCAAAACTGAGTTCCTTAAATATGTCACCAAGGTCTTGGTCTGTTTTGTGGTCGGCACTTTGCTCTGGCTTCTCAAAACTCTTGTCGTCAAGGTCCTTGCCTACTCTTTCCATGTGAGCACCTACTTCGATAGGATTCAAGAGTCGCTTTTTAATCAATTTGTGATTGAAACGCTATCAGGCCCGCCTTTGATCGAGCTAGAGAGGTTAGAGGAAGAGGAGCAAAAGCTTGCTGTAGAGGTTCAAAAGTTGCAGAATGCAGGGGTTACCATACCCCCTGACCTCAAGGCCACTGCCTTCTCTGCGACCAAGTCCAAGAGCGCCAAGTTTTCTAGCCCGCTTTCTAGCAAGCTAGAGGCAGAAGGGATAACCATTGATCTCTTGCATAGGCTGAATCCAAAAAATGTCTCCGCTTGGAACATGAAAAGGTTAATCAAGATGGTCCGACATGGGGCTCTTTCTACGCTCGATGAACAGATACTTGGTTCCGCACACACCACGCAAATTACAAGTGAAAATGATGCAAAAACTGCTGCAAAGAAAATATTTCACAATGTTGCTAGGCGAGGGTCCAAGTAATAATAATAATTATAACATTTTCATTTATCTTTCACTTTAATTGACATCTACCCACAAGCACAACTGCAAAATGACACATGCTTTTTCATTTATTCATTAATCCGCTAGTCTTTTACTGAATGATAACTTTGCTATTGCTTATTGATCTTTTCTTTTCTGCAGGTTTATTTATCCTGAGGATTTGATGCGTTTTATGCAAGAAGATGAAGTTGTAAAAACCATAAATCTCTTTGAAGGAGCATCTGAGACTGGAAAAATCAGTAAATCAGCCTTGAAGAATTGGGTGGTAAGAATTGAGTAACATATTTAATATTTTTTAAATTACATTAAATTATATATAGTAATATATTTAATATTTTTTAAATTATATATGTTTTCCTATTCGTCATTTGGAAATTGGAATGAGATGTAAGCAGTCAGCCTAATTGCTTCTTATAACTTTATCTATTTCAGTCACTGAAAGGCACATAAGTGCAGACAAGATAGATTGTAATTTATAGAAATTTCCATTTTCTCTTTTCTTGTGTTGTATATTTTAATGCAAATATCAGCTTTTATATATAAAATGTTCATGTGTTTAGAATGCAAAAATTTCTATTAGGAAAAGAGCTTGGAGCCACTACCTTGTTTAGATGCAAGTGTGTATTGTTTAAGGTTATACTACTTACACAGTATCATGCATTCAATTATCCAGGTGAATGCCTTTCGAGAGAGGAGAGCACTTGCTTTGACATTAAATGATACCAAAACCGCAGTGAACAAACTTCATCGAATGCTCAATTTTTTGGTAGCCATTATTATATTGGTTATTTGGCTCTTGGTATTAGAAATTGCCACTATCAAAATTATTCTCTTTGTGAGCTCACAGCTGGTCTTGGCTGCATTTGTGTTTGGAAATACTTGCAAGATCATATTTGAAGCAATTATATTCTTATTTATCATGCACCCGTTTGATGTGGGAGATAGGTGTGAAATTGACGGAGTCCAGGTAAGGTTTGTCTCTCACTGTGTAAGTACTTTGCAGACAAATATGTTTTCAGGTAAATGGACGTGGACTAATTTTCTTTCACCTTTTTTTGCTAACTGAGTTTAGGTTGTAGTAGAAGAAATGAACATATTGACAACCATATTTCTGAGATATGACAATCAAAAGATTGTTATCCCTAACAGTGTCCTTGCTACTAAAGCCATATATAATTACTATCGGAGTCCTGACATGCGTGACTATGTTGAATTTTGTATACATCTCTCTACCCCACCTGAAAAGATTGCACTGATGAGACAAAGAATACTGAGGTAAGTGCAAAAAAAAAATATGTCCTTAATTTGTCTTGTATGCTTGTTTGAGTATATCTAATTGGATGAAACTGGTATTTACTATAATGCAGTTACATTGATAGCAAGAAGGAGCATTGGTATCCTTCACCTTTAATGTTCTTTAAGGATCATGAACAATTAAACATGGTAAGAATGATGCTTGTCCCAACTCATAGAATGAACCACCAAGACATGGGAGAAAGATTTGTGAGGAGATCCCTTTTGATTGAGGAGATGATCAAGATTTTCCGTGAGCTTGACATTCAGTATCGTCTCCAGCCCCTCGATATTAGCATTAGAAGCATGCCTACCACTTCTGATCGGCTTCCACCTAGTTGGGCCACAATCACAAGTTGAGTAGAAGCATATCCATGTAACTAAATTAATCACCCAACTTGACAGCACCTTACAAAGTGTTACCTTTAGCAGCGAAGGATTTTGTATAGAGGACTCCTCTGTTTTTCTGGGGAAAAAATGGGTGGATAAGCTTAACAAGAAAAACAAAGTCACAAACTACTAAGGTCTAAGGTCAAGATAGCAAGAAGGGATAATGTGGCCCTAATAGCATCAGCCTGAAAAAGTATAAAAGGAGACACAGTATTATAAAATCATACATTAAGAAATACTCTAATCAGCTAACTAGTTTGCACACTGATTCCCTTCACGAGGCACATGGTTGAACTAGATCTCCTAATCTCTCGAGTCCATTGTCATATCCTCTTAAAAAAAGATCTATCCCATGGAGGGACCGCCCCAATTCTACCAAGACAATTGGCAATAGATAGAGGATTGCTTTCCACCACTAGTTTTCTAATAATTAGAGTTAGAGTTCCAAGCAAGGTTAAAGCAGCGGTAAGCCCAAAGCTAAGCAATATAAAAAAGGAAAATAAACCAATATGACAATTGTAGCCCAACTACCAGTTTCCCTTCGGGAACACCCCAACAGCTAGCTTTTCTCTTGGATTGCGTTTAGCAGCACATTTTTATCTGTTTATATTTTTATTATAATATTAGTAGTTCTCACTTTTTTATCCACCAAAACTACTCAATCTTTTATTTCTTTTTCTAGTTTTTCATCTTCATCATTATTTTTTTTTTCATAACATAAATTACTAGTTATAAATTGCAACAAACTAAAATTTAATAAAATTTATTATCCTAATGATACAAATTATTTAGACTTTGAGTTGAGTGACATATTACCTTTTAGTATTATATTATTATAACCATAACTGATATTGTAATCTTCTAAGAACTTAACAGCTAACAATAAAATTTTTATTGTGGGTGTAATAAATTTTTTTTTTTGGATATATTGGAGAAATATTCTACTACAGCATAAACATACATATGTTAAAATATTTTGGTATATAATTAGAAACAATACAAAGTTATATAAATTGAAATAATATAAAAAGATTTTTGAGAAACTTTCTTTTATTCTTTGAAATATAATCTTGTAATATATTTTGTGAAATATAACTGAAGAGGATTAATATGATATATTTCATATTTTAATAGAATTAAATTATTAATTTAACATAATATTTTATTAGTGATGTTTTAAATAATAATAGTCGAATCCTCTTCTATGTAAGAGAAAGCACACCATCATAAAGTGAAAAAAGAATCATTTTTAATGAGTAATATGTAGAACAAGTTGTTCTTTTTCAATCTTTGCCAGCCATTTTTCAAATATTATTCACTAATTGTACAAGGTGCATTACATACTTTATTTTGGATGATGCATCACAAATGGAGCCTATACATTAACTGAATTTAAAAGAATAAACACTAATAACAGGCTAAGAACCACCAACCTCCTTGATCTTTAGAATGAAAGAAACTTAAAATAAAGGAAATATATATATATATATACACCATTCATATAAGATTTAATGGTCAATATTTATTCTTCTCACTCTCACAATTATATATATATATATGGGCAGACAAGATTATTAGTTTCTATATCTTTCTGATGATATATATGACCTTAAATTTTGCTCCTCATCAAACCTGTCAGTGGACTGAAAGTAAATGGAGAAAAGATGTTAGCTAAGGAATTCCTGAAAGACATGAACCATTCTTTATATGAAAGATTGATCCATTAGACAAAGCAAAGGGAGTAAAATTTTTGTACATGTCTGAAGATGAGGTTGAATCAAGTTGTCCTACAAGGCCAAAAATAAACTTAACATAGTTTCTGCACGAGTTTTCGATCTTGTGATGTAAACTATCTGGCATGGAAAGTGAACAGAACATACTTAAAAGAAACTATGCTAATTAAAAGGTAGGCCCAACTTGTTTCGACGCAATGCTACATATCTGTGCCAACCACAATGTGAATGGTCAGAATACTCTTTCCACGTACTAAAACGAAATAAATTTGCATACAGCTTAATTAGTCCGAAAAATTACACAGAGGATCCAGCCTGATAGAAGTAACAAACTTGGACGTACAAAAACTCCAAATATAGAGCAACCTGCTAGTGCATAAGTAATGTGCATGGTTTTCATCAGTTTTGAGGAATTCTTTTGGAAAAATAGAAGCAAATACCGAAATGAAAGCTTAACTTTGAAGTAATGGTAACCATGATATGCTGTAGACAAAGATCTGCATAACATCATTATCATATGCTATATTGTGAACCGTCAATATCCCCTCACTCTACTTATGTGGTGCACTGGAACATATATAGTGCACTGGTATCGGTTCTTTAGAGCTCACAACAAAAGGATACAACCCCGGCATATATATTTTTTCTTTACTGAATTTTAAGAATTGCTCATGTAAATTCAAGTTGAGGATAGTGATTATGTAGAACCCTTTCCAAAGTGATAATTGAGATTAAATTTAAACTCTTGACCTTACAGATAAAATTTAATTTAAATTTACCTAGAATCACAGTTCAATTTCTTTGCTATAGATTAAATCACATGCTTTTGGTAAGTAAGAGACAAAAAGAAAAGGACAAAAACGCCTAGACACTTAAACCATCCTCATGTAGCAGGGATCTGGGATCATCTCAGACGGTGGGAAAGCCCACTTCTCGCGGAAGGAAGGTCTTGGAACCTGTCGCACCCATTAATTAATTTAAGCTAGGATCTATTGGCTGTACGAAGGATGTGGGCAACCTGCACAACCCAGTCTCGGTCAAGCAACTGCTTAATATCCATGGACCATGATCATTGCATCCAGTACTGTCGTAGAGCAGGGACGTGCGGGAGCATTAACAATGGCAATGGCCTCTGCACAATCACTTTTGGTAACACAATAGAGAGAAATAGCCATATCAATTGATATGGTAATATATTCACTGCTAGAATTTATTTGAATTGCGACGGATTTAGTGTTTGAAAAATTTCGGTCACTATTCCGTAGAATTAGTGATCGATTATCAGCTACCGGCGGTTGATTTGCTCCAAAAAAACAATATGAGATGACAAAAGATAAATGAAGTAGTCTGAAAGGAAAAACAAAGAATTCAATTAGATTTTAATGGTGAGTGAGATGTAATAAAATTATATGAAATGGGATAAAATAAAATAAAAATTTTATAGCATTGTTTAAATATTAAAAAGGATAAAATGGAAACTTTTTCTACCATCTTTTAGAAAAAATTCTTTACATATGCATATGAATTCTTTCGTATTTTATTTTTTTAAGGTGTCAAAATATTTTATTATAACATTCAGTCATAAAACTTATTAATTTAAAATATATTTTTAATATTTTGTTTAAAAATATAAGATAACTAGTATAGAAACCCATGCGACACATGGGAAAAAAAATAAAAATATATCAAATTAAAATAATTGAAAAATAATTAATTAAATAATTAGATTCTAAAATTAATGTATTTGATAATAAATTGTCAAAAAGATTTTAATAAAAATAAAATATGAAAAGGTAATAACATAAAGAATGAGAGTAAATTAAAAAAATATACCGAAAGTGAGTGATACAAAGTATATATATGATGTTGCATCAACATCTTCATAAGCATTTGAGAAGCTGTTTTGAAATAAAATACAATACAATATTAACAATGATGAAATTTTTTGTTTTCTTGAGTCAAAAAAAGATGAAATCATTACTAATAAAAAAAGGGTAAAACATAATAAACTGAAAAATAGAATAATATAAATAAAATGACTCATTTGAGACTCACTTGAATTTAAAACATTTTGAAACAGCTCTTTATAAACCACATTTTTGTTATGTTGCTTGAAATTTTATTTTTATATAAAACCAATATTGCATTTCTCACATATTTGTAATAACAATAATCCTTCTTTGCATTATGCTTCAAAGGGAGGAAGAAAAGTTTATGTACATTTATTGTCTGAATTATCCAGATAAAGAGATATAATTAAATATCAAAAATAAGTTTATTATTAGAATTATATAGTTACAGCACAACTTTTCTCGATCAAAGTTGACTTTTCTTTGAAGCATTTCTCAAGCTTTCAGACTCGGTGGTCATTGATAGATTGCAAGGAGTTATAATGGTTACCGACATTGTCTTCTGTCTTCTGAAAACTATCCTTGGTATAAACTTACTCACAATTCCTAATCTCTTCCATTTAAGTTGTAAGGCTTAAGTACCAAAAGGTATATATTTTGACCAAGCTATAGTTGTTACGTCATTGTAGTCAAGCCATCCAATTATGTCAAGAACATAGACAGCATTTGAAAGAGTTTTGCAAATAGGCCTACAAAGAAGATTTGGATTATTAGATTCTAGTTTAGGAGTTTATAAGTTATATACTCTATATGAAGCAATACCTCAAGCCTTACAGCAACAAATAGAAGGTAGAGTTAAAAAAATAAATTAATAAATAAAATCAGATATTGAGACTAAATGTTTCATCTATAGCAGCCGTAGCAATAATTAAATAAAGTTTCCATGTGTGAAGATAGCACCTTAACAGAATGTATTGAGTAGAAATGAGATATCAAGCCATCTCTTTCTAATAGACTATTTGATGTACTGATTGATCATAAATGAAAAAATAAAATACCAAAGAAAGTATGATTGATTGATATTCAATGCTTGATTTCTCCTTCGTCTATGTTCTCCATCTATCATTCAACCTATATTTCATGATAGTCATTAAGGTAATCAACTCATCTATCATTCATATGTCGTACCAGGAGAAGTCCTATAACACTTAGTAAATTCATCAATATGTTTAACTTCAAGACCAATGTAGTTATGCAAGATGGGAATAAATTTTGCTTTATCATTTTGCAGAAAGACAAATGTAGTTTAAAGCTTAATTTCACATTCAAAAAACTTCATACCGGCTGCAAATATAGTAAATGATTGTTGATCTAGTTATCCCTGCTTTTGCATCTTCATCTATCCACAAATCCAAATTTTCAAAAGTACTTGAAGAGAAATAAAATAAATTGAAGTCATGTATAACAAAAAACTAAGCACTAAAAAATCAATATGTAAATAATATAAACAAAACACAATGCAGCAAAGGATAACTGAGAAGTATTCAAAACACCAACTAAATTAAATTAAATTAATACATTCATTATACTAAAACCAAATTAATCATAAAAGTAAAGAATTGATCATAACCAAAATTCACAGTGGAAAATTTTGGTAGAATAAAGGATTAGAAACAACTTTGGTAGAATAGGAATGGAGCTGTTGGAAATAGGAAGAAGATGGAAAAAGATAGCGAAGCTGAAAATAGTTCTATTCCACATAGTAGGGAGGGATTCAGATTTTTGGGATGAGACTGAGAGAAAATAGTTGATAGGGTTTCATATTTTTGGGATGAAGATAGAGGACCTTTGATAAGTGTCTAGCAAGCTTTTAGTAGCATGTTAAAAAAACCAAATTATAAAGGATAGATTGGTAAAATAAACTAAGAGAGCAATTAGTGAGGTTTAGGGAATCTAGATGGTGGGTGGATGTCTAATAATGTGGCTCAAAATTTAGCCAAAAGGAAGTTAGCAAATTAATTTTATTAATATTTATTTTTGTTATGTGGATTAAGTTTGAAAATTTTCCATTTTTAGTAACATTTTGAATTGAAAAAAGATAGGAATGCTCTTGAAGCTGACATTTGGCAGTAGTTTCCAAGTAATGTTTCTGAATTATTATAGTAGTAGATAGTAGATAAACTTAATAACATCCATTTTTTTTTTTTGTCAAAAGTATCCCTCTTCCCTGTTACCAATAAAGGATATTATTCCTTTTTGGGTATAATCAGACTTGACCTCTCAACTAATGTCTTCTCTAGGAAGTTCTATTTGAGGTTATAATGTGTCTCTATCATTATGCCAACACCTTGTTGGTTAATTTTAAAGAGATAACAATAACATTATAAAAATTGAAGGTATATAGATAATATTTAATTTACTATACTGTCATTATAAAAATTTTGTACATAATTATTCAATCATGTTTTATCATACCAAAAAGATATTTAACTTGTACAACTATTATTTTAAAAGTTACAAATATGGCAATAACATATAAATAGTTGATAGAAAAAAAAATTCTACACTAACAATTTATGAGAAATGTTATGAATTTAATTTTGATGCAATATAAAAATATTTTACAAAAACATCTAATTATATATTGTTATATTAACAAAAATATTTAACTCAATTATTTACTATCTTAAAAGTTTTACAAATAGAAACATGTGATTGGATGATAATATAAAACTCTTTTACATTAATAGTATATCAAAATTAATCTCAAATGTTATTTATACATAGAAAATATGATACATACTCAGGAGGGTAATTTGGTCATTTTAACACTGGAAAAGAGCTTATTTCTAGCAAGTTGGTTCTACCTTGGAGATCAAGCAATCCACGAGCTCATCTCAAGTTACTTGGAGATCAAGTAATCAAGTTTAATTAAAGTAACTTGGAAAGCAAATAATCTGATCATGTTGGAAATATGTTTAGATTGTGTCTAGATTTGTTTTTGATTAGTTTTGACTTAGTCTAGATTTGAATTGAATTAGTTTATCTTTTAAGATTTAAATCAAATTTGATCTAATTTATAAAGATCAAATCTAATTTAAAATTAGATAAGAATAAATCTTTTAGAATAGAATCATATCTTTAATTTTAAGTTTTAGTTTCAAATCAAATCTTTTAGATAGGATTAGATAATTTCTAGTTTTAGGATTTATGTATTAATAGGCAACTTGGCCTATAAACATTAGAGAATTTTTATCATATAGTTTTTATTATGGTTTGACTACCAATACAGTTATGAGGTTTTTCTCATTTTGTTCTGTATGATACAGAATTTTCTATCTTTTCTCTGTTATCTACATTTCCAAGGATAGGTTTCTTGAGAGTTTAGTAGGGAAGGTCTTTATTCTATATCTTATTTTCTATCAAAATATGTGCTTGGGGTTTTTGGATCTTTATATCCACGGGATTTCTCATCATTTGGCATATGAGCATTTTTATTGGCCACACATGCGAAAAATGTTAAAAGAATTGGTGCTAAATTTATTGCATATAAACAGACTAAATCTAAGTCTATGCCACACGGTTTATACACACCCTTGCCTGTTCTTACTCATCCATGAGTTGATATATCTATGGACTTTATGCTTGAATTGCCTAGAACTAGGAAAGGTAGAGACAGTATTTTTGTTATAGTGGACAGATTTAGTAAAATGATTCATTTTATTACATGCCATAAAACTAATGAAGCAACAAATATTGTTGATTTGTTCTTTAGAGAAGTTATGCGTTTACATGGTGTCTTTAGGACCATTGTTTCTGATCGTAATGTGAAGTTCCTAAGTCATTTTTGGAAAATGTTATGAGATAAATTAGGAACTAAATTGTTATATTTTATTACTTGTCCCCCACAAACTAATGGTCAAACTGAAGTGGTGAATAGGACTTTAGGGACTTTATTGCGTGTAGTTGTTGGTAAGAATTTGAAAACTCGGGAAGATTGTTTACCTTTCATTGAGTTTGCATATGATAGAATCATTTATTCTTCTACAGGGTTTTCTCCTTTTGAGCTTGTGTATGGCTTTAATTCTTTAACTGTTTTAGACTTGATACCTTTACTTTTGAGTGATCTTGTTAACTTAGATGGTGATAAAAAGGCTGAAAAGATTAAAGCAATGCACTTGAAGGCACATTATTGGATTAAAAAGAAAAACAATGTGACGGCTCAAAGAGTTAACAAGGGTCGCAAACAAGTTATCTTTGAACCTGGTGATTGGGTTTGGATTCATTTAAGGTAGGAAAGGTTTCCTACTCATAGGAAATCTAAACTTAATTCAAGGGGTGATGGTCCATTTCAAGTGTTAGAGAGGATCAATGATAATGCTTACAAGATTGACCTTCTGGGTGAGTATAATGTTTCAGCAACTTTTAATGTTTCAAACCTTTCTCCGTTTGATATAGATACAGATTTGAGGACGAATCTTTTTGAGGAGGGAGGGAATGATACGTGTTCCGGAGGACAAATTAGACATTCTAGCACAAGGAGGCAAGATGGAAATTTTAGTATGCCTGTAGGACCAATCACACGAGCAAGAGTAAAAGAGGTTAAGAAAAGACTTCGGAAACTTAGCTAAAGCAATTGTGGAAGAGACGTATCAATAATGGGCCAAGAAGATGCCAACTCATACTAATGGACAACCCAAGATCTTGTTATTTGCTGCCAATTGGGCTTAGAAACTTATTCTAGCCATATTGGGCTATTATCCTATTTTGATCTTATTTAGTTTAGTTAGTTTAAGTATTTAGGACATCTAAATTTTTAGTTATTTTACTTAGCTCATATTTTATGTTTTATGTTTTATCCAGCTCAATTCATATTATTTAGCATCAGAACACTTCTTATTGGACTTGAACTTAATTTAAGTGTTTAACCTAGTGTAAGAGGTTATAAATACTGCAAGGAACATATTGTTTAGGAGTTTTGGATTAATTGAAATTCTGTTTTGTTTTCTTTCAAGAAAACAGTGCTTTTGTGTGGAAGTGAAGTGAGCGATTTGCTCTACTTGTTGTATCAAGAAATTGAGAGAATTCATCCTAAGGTAAGTTCCTTGTGATATTCAATCAATTTCTGTTCTATCTTTTCCCTATTATCTACGTTTCCAAGAATAGGTTTCTTGGGGGTTTAGTAAGGAGAGTCTTTATTCTACATCTTGTTTTCTATCAAAATGTGTACCTGGGATTTCTAGATCTTTATATCCACTGGGTTCCTCATCATTTTCTTTTTTTTTTTTCTTGCAAATTAAGTAATCTATTTTGAGTCTTAAACTTGAGTTTCTCTTAGTAGTCCTTGTCATCAAATTCTGATCGTAATATTACTTGTGGATTTGCCTTGCTTGATTTCATTTAATTTCTGAAATGTAATATTCTAAAGTGATTAAGAGTGGTAAAAGGCAAGAGTAGTGAGCACAAAAAGAGGGTAAAAGCCAAGAATTGAGTGAAAACACGAGTGTACCCAATTTTGAGTGCAAACACGTGAGAGAGTACTTATGAGGTCCTTTTCTTTTATTAATATTTTGCAAGTTATTCAATGGCTAACAACTCAAGGAAGGAAGGAAAAGAAAATTATAAAGAGGAACCTAGTATGATACTTGACATGAAGCTCATGTACCAAGCTTTCACTAGTCAATTTCAGAAGTTGAATAGTAGACTTGATGAGATGAATGAATGGAGAAAGGAGATGACACAAAGCATGTCCAGAGGTAGTAGATAGGTTGATCTGAGGAATCAACGTCACCATGATTCCAACCATGAGCTATCTGGGGAGGAGTCTGACGAAGTTGATTCAGTTAGAAATAGGATAACTGGAAATAGAGCTTGGGATAACAACATTAACGCTATCAAGATGCAGATACCACCATTCAAGAGTAGGAATGATGCTAAAACTTATTTAGAGTGGGAAAGAAATATGGAGATGATTTTTGCTTGTCATAATTACTCTGAAGAGAAGAAGATCAGATTAGCTACTATGGAATTTTCTGATTATGCTCTAATTTGGCGGGATAAGCTAGTTAAGTCCACAAGGAGGAATTGGGAATACCCCATAGAAACTTGGGATGAGATGAAGAAGAGATTTGTTCCTTCCCACTACTATAGGGAAATGCACCAAAAATTGCATAAGCTCATTCAAGACTCCAAGTCAGTAGAAGATTATCACAAGAAGATGGAAATACTCATGATTAAAGCCAACATTGAGGAGGACATGGAAGTAACTATGGCTCGGTTTATAGGTGGTTTAAATAAGGAGATTGCAGATGTGGTAGAATTATACCATTATGTGGAGATGGAGGATTTGGTTAGCATGGCAATAAAGGTGGAGAAACAGCAAAATCAAAAAAGGGCAGCTAAGGCATTTTCGAATTCCAACTCGAAGTGGGATTCAAAATGGTCTAAGTATGAGGACACAAAGAAGAATAAGGACTCAAATCCCAAAGAGAAGGGACTGGACATGGCCAATAAGAAAGGTACTTCTAATTCATCTTTTCCTACTGCTACTTCTAGACATAAAGATGTTAAATGCTTCAAGTGCCACGGTTTGGGCCATTATGCATCTAATTGTTCGAACAAGAGAACAATGATCATTAGGGAAGGTGAAGTTGTATCTGAATCTGATGATGACGATAAGTCTGATGGTAGTGATGATATACCACCATTAGAGGACTGTTCTGATAATGATGAGAATGTTAAATATGTTATACATGGTGAGTCTCTTGTTGCTAGACGTGCTTTGAATATGCAGGTTAAGGAGGATAGTCTAGAGTAAGGAGAGAACATCTTTCACACTAGATGTTTGGTTGATGAAAAGGTGTGCAGTTTGATTATTGATAGTGGAAGTTGCACCAATATTGCTAGTACCACCTTAATGGAGAAGTTAGGATTGAAGCATGATAAGCATCCTAATCCATATAGGTTGCAATGGTTGAATAATAGTAAGGACGTGAAAGTTACTAGACAATTTGTGGTTGCATTCTCCATTGAAAAGTATAGTGATGAAGTAGTGCGTGATGTAGTACCCATGCAAGCTAGTCATTTGTTGTTGGGGAGACCATGGCAATTTGATAGATGTGTGCTACATGATGGGTACAAGAATAGGTATTTCTTTGAGTATAATGGCCACAAGATCACTCTTGCATCATTATCACCCAAGAAGGAGTATCTTGACCAAATGAAGTTTCAACAAACTTTTATGGGAAATTTGGGAAGTGAGGAAAAAGAAAAAGAGAGAAAAGAGGCCATAAGAGAAAAGAAATAAGAACAAGGTCTAATGGTGAGAGAAAATAAAGAAAAGAAAGATAGAGGTGAGAAAAATGCAAAGAAAGAAAAGAGTGAAAAGAAAGAGAAGAGTAAGAAAAATGAAGAGAGTGAGAGGAAATCATGTTTTTATGCAAAAGAAAGAGATTTGAAAAGTGCTTTGTTAGACAAGAGAGCTTTGATTATGATGCGATTTAAAGAGGTTTTACTCTTTGAAACTGAACTTAATCCAAATTTGCTAATTGTTTTCTTTCTTTGTTGCAGGAGTTTGAGGATGTGTTCCCTAGTGAGGTGCCAAGTGGATTACCACCATTGAGAAGGATTGAGCACCAAATTGATTTTGTGCCTGGAGCTAGTATTCCAAATAGACCAGCCTATAGAAGTAATCCTGAGGAGATAAAGGAATTTCAAAGGCAAGTGGATGATCTGCTAACTAAAGAGTATGTGAGGGAAAGCATGAGTCCATGTATTATTCCAGTTTTGTTGGTTCCAAAGAAAGATGACACTTGGAGGATGTGTGTGGATTGTCATGCAATCAACAAGATAACGGTAAAGTATTACCATTCTATCCCTAGGTTAGATGACATGCTTGATGAATTAAATGGTACATGTATATTCACTAAAATTGATTTAAAAAGTGGGTATCACCAAATCAGAATGAAACCAGAGAATGAATGAAAGACTGCATTTAAAACAAAATATAATCTTTATGAGTGGTTGGTTATGCCTTTTGGGTTAACTAATGCACTTAGTACTTTCATGCGTTTAATGAACCATATTTTGAGAGAATTTTTGGAGAAATTTGTGATTATTTATTTTGATGATATTCTGATTTACAGCTAATATTTGGATGATCATATATCACATGTTAGGGCTGTTTTAGATGTGCTTAGAAAGAAAAAGTTATTTGCCAACCTTTAAAAGTGCACCTTTTGCATTGATTAAGTTGTTTTCCTTGGTTTTGTTGTGAGTGTCCATGGTATTGAGGTTGATGAAGAGAAGGCGAAGGCTATTCAAGAATGGCCAACGCCTAAAAGTGCTTCTGAGGTAAGGAGTTTTCATGGTTTAGCTGAATTTTATAGAAAATTTGTGAAAAACTTCTCTACTATTGCTGCTCCATTGACTGAAATTATTAAAAAGGATGTTAGATTTAAATGAGGAAAGGAACAAGAACTTGCTTTTAATACTTTGAAAGATAAATTATGTTCTACTCCTATTATTGTTTTACCTAATTTTGATAAGACATTTGAAATAGAATGTGATGCTTCTGGGATTGGTATAGATGCTGTTTTGATGCAAGAAAAATGTCCCATTGCATTCTTCAGTAAGAAGCTGAATGGAGCTCAACTCAAGGACTCAACTTATGACAAGGAGCTATATGCTTTAGTTCGAGCCTTAGAGGTGTGGCAACACTACTTGCTGTTCAAAAAGTTCGTAATTCACACTGATCATGAATCTCTCAAGCACTTAAAAGGATAAGATAAGCTAAATAAGAGGCATGTTAAATAGGTTGAGTTTATTGAGACTTTTCCATATGTGATCTCTTATAAGCAAGGAAAAGAGAATGTGGTTGTTGATGCTTTATCTAGAAGGTATGCTTCAATCACTACACTTACCACTAAGTTCTTAGAATTTGAGCATTTGAAAGAATTGTATGCTACTGATTATAATTTCTCTGATAGTTATGCTGCATGTGAACATGGTGCATTTAACAAATTCTGTAAGCATGAAGGTTTTCTGTTTCGTGGTAATAGGATTTGTGTGCCTATTTGCTTTATTAGGGAGTTGCTTATTAAAGAATCACATAGTGGTGGTTTAATGGGTCATTTTGGTATGCATAAGACTTTAGATATGTTATCTGAGCATTTTTGTTGGCCACACATGCGAAAAGATATTAAAAGAATTTGTGCTAAATGTATTGCATGTAAACAGGCTAAATATATGTCCATGCCACACGATTTATACACACCCTTATGTGCAAGTGAGGTGAGTGATTTGCTTTGCTTGTTGCATCAATAAATTGAGAGAATTCATCCCAAGGTAAGTTCATTATGATATTCAATCAATTTCTGTTCTATCTTTTCCCTGTTATCTACATTTCCAATGACATGTTTCTTGGGGGTTTAGTATGGAGGGTCTTTATTCTACATCTTGTTTTCTATCAAAGTGTGTGCCTAGGGTTTCTGGATCTTTATATCCACAGGGCTCTGTATCATTTGGTATTCAGAGCAAGGTCTAGATAAATTCCTATTTATCTTTGTCTTTTACATTTCTCTTTTATCTTCTTTTCTTGTCCGTTAGCGTTCTTATTTTTTTGTGTTTGTGCATTCTATCCTTTTGTGTTTGTGTCGTGTCTTTATCTATCCCTATGTTTTTTCTCTATCTGGCATTTATTTTTTTGTTGTTAGTTTAGATCCAAAAAAAAAGGAAAAAAAAAGGAGAAGAAATCAGAAAAGGTGAGGATTATAAGCATAATTTTTTTCCCTTTGATCTAGGTTGCTATAGACAAGTTTCATAGAGGTCTAGTAGGAAAATTCTTTTTCGATAACCTAGGTTGCTAAGAACAAGTTTCTTAGAGGTTTAGTAGGAAAATCCTATGTTTACTATCCTTTGTTTCTATTTCATTTCTGCTTTGTTAATTTTATTTCCTTAGCTTTTTTTACTTTGCGTTTTGAGTCTCGTTTCCTTAATTGTTATCTACTTTGTCCACATTTTTTTTTTGTATTTGAACTATATTCAGTTCAAAAAGAAAAAAAAAAGCAAAAAAAAAAAAAGAAAAAAAAGCAAAAAAAAGCCAAAAAAAAAAAGAAAAAGAAAGAAGGAAATAAAAGGGAGAGAAAAAAAAGGAAAAAAAAAGAAAAGAAAGGAGAGAGTGTTAGTAAGATTCTTCAATTGTAGGTTCTTAGATGGCTTTATGGAGGAAAGACAAAGGTGGAGATGTCTTTGAATATTACTAAGGCAAGATTTGAGGACGAATCTTTTTGAAGAGGGGGAGAATGATACATGCTCAGGAGGGTAATTTGGTCATTTTAACACAGGAAAAGAGCTTATTTATAACAAGTTGGTTCTGCCTTGGAGATCAAGCAATCCACGAGCTCATCTCAAGTTACTTGGAGATCAAATAATCAAGTTTAATTAAAGTAATTTGGAGAACAAGCAGTCTGATCATGTTGAAAATATGTTTAGATTGTGTCTAGATTTATTTTTTATTAGTTTTGACTTAGTCTAGATTTGAATTGAATTAATTTATCTTTTAAGATTTAAATCAAATTTGATCTAATTTATAAAGATCAAATCTGATTTAAAATTAGATAAAAATAAATCTTTTAGAATAGAATCATATATTTAATTTTAAGTTTTAGTTTCAAATCAAATCTTTTAGATAGGATTAGATAATTTCTAGTTTTAGGATTTATATATAAATAGGCAACTTGGCCTATAGACAACAGAGAATTTTTGTCATATAGTTTTTATTATGGTTTGATTACCAATACAATTGTGAGATTTTCTTCATTTTGTTTTGTGTGATGCAGAATTTTCTATCTTTTTCCTGTTATCTACGTTTCCAAGGACAGATTTCTTGGGGGTTTAGTAGGGAGGATTTTTATTCTATATTTTATTTTCTATCAAAGTGTGTGCCTGGAATTTTTCGATCTTTATATCCACGGGATTCCTCATTAAAATAGATATAGTGTAAAGATAATAAAAGAAAGAAAGACACAAAAGTTGTAGATATTGAAAAAGAAAGAAGATGGATCCACCATCTTTGTATCTTTTTTTTCTTACTATGTCCATGCTATATCTATTCTATAGATACAAATAACATTTTTTATAATTTATCTAACATCAATCTCATGTATATTATGATTGGACCAATAAAAAATTATAGGTAAAATTTCTCTCATATGAAAATTTTATATGACTTGATTATGTATTAATTTTTATAATTCTTTTTAACAAGTATTAATTTTTATCATTAGTCAAGATAATGAAATCAAATATGAAATATACAAAATAATTTAATCAATAATAAAAATTAACATTAAACTTTTTACATGAGAAGGAAGCTTCCCAATGACTACTAACAACTATAACAACTATAAATATAGTTGATGTTTTTTTTTTTAACATATTCTAGTAGGGACCCCGTGCTACGCACGGGTGAGTAATTTTTTTAGTCAATATATGTAGCCATAAGCAATTCTCTCAATAGTCTAACTTTCTAAACTTTGAGCTTTAATTAAAAAAAAGTTGAACATAAAAGAAGAGTGTGGCTTGGTTCGATCATAATTGAGATATTGATTCTATAAAAGTAGTCATATTATAATCAAACTAATTAATAGTTGGCCACTGATAGAAGAAACTGAATCACTAATAAAGAGATTTTCACAACATTGAGCAAGATTTATATCAATAATGATAGTATAACTATTGTTTGATACATCACACTAAGAAGCATGATACTACAAAATGATTTAGCAAGTAGAATTGTCTTATACATTACCAAGAACACACATCACACAACGAAAAAACACACCACATAACTAAACTGGATGATGTTAATATAGAGTAAGTTTTTCTCCCAAACCCAAAATATATGTGACTGCCAAGACACTTCATCACAAAATATATATTTGCCTTCATATAGCAACAATGATTCTTGCAGCAATAATAAATTAGAAACTAATGTCAATGTATGAGAATATACTTGAATCAAATGTTTAGTTATTAACAGTAGTTCAGCAAATTAAATTTGAAATATGCTTTTCATGCCAGGAAGGACCAAGTTCAAGCTGCAGTCTACAGTCTAGTCTTCATCATCTAAAAAAAAAAGAGAGAAGGGAAAAGATTTTCAAAGAAAGTAGAGATTATAGCAAAACTTTACAACAATTTAACTTTCCTAAAATAATTTTTTACATCAATTTAATCCAATATTTTGAATTTTGACATCAATTTAGTCCTTAATCAATTTCAAAGTGTTAGGAGTAGATTGATATCAAAATTTTTTTAGGACCAAATTAATGTCAAATTTAAAAAATTAGAACTAAAAAAGTTATTTACTCTTATAATTTTAATGTAAAATAGAATTTCTCAAGTTACTATTTGTCCTTCAAGTTACTATGGCCATATTGCTATAATAAATATACTACACCACATAACTTGCAAACTAAAAATAGAAAGTTATCATAGGTTTTCATAACATAATATATGCCATACTTTCTCAAATTTGATACATGTTCACACATGGAGCCAACGCATGCAACCCCAAAAAAAAAAAAAAAAAACAGAAAACTAACAGTGGCATAAATTAAATGTATAGGATTTTAAAAATAAAAATTGATACCAAAGTTTATGCAAAACTAAAAAAATATACATTTGCCTCCTGTATATATTATCTCAACATGGATTCCACCAGCCTTATAGTCCAAAACTTCAAATGATAACTAAATACCAGATAATTGTGCTACAGAAATGATATCATCATATACTAAAATGGCATTCGGTTCCCCTTATTCCTTGCCATAATAAGAGCTAACTTTGTTAGGAGAACCACAACTAATGGTCGTTGTGTCTTGTTAAATGGAAAAATAATTACCAAAAAATTAACAAAAAATATGGGATAGAGGTTATATATATAGTTTAATACTTTGATTTCACATTTTTGGTTTTAAGCTTCTTAAAGAAGTACAATCCAATGTATCAAGGAAAAAAATCAAGTTGATATTAGTTGAATCACATCGACATGTAAAGAGTAAAATCTTAAAATGTCACTTCCCAATACATGATAAATTCTACTATGTTTAATTACATGCTAGAAATCTAAGTATATATTTGCCTAGTAACATTGACTCTTGATTAGTGTAGCTTTGTCTTTTACAATTTTTGCTTCCTTATTGGCAGCACAAATGTTACCATAATTTCTAGGGAAAAAATACACTTTACCCTCATAAAGTATAACCCATGTGCACGTTACCCTTTAATATTTAAAAATATGCAATTCGACACATTGACGTCTCCAAACTGTGCAAATGAGACTTTCTATTAACTCTACTGTTAAATACTATCCTTAGTGATTATGTGCCACTCACATGACCCAATATATTTACAAATGTGGCCCTAAATTAAAATGACACTAAATGATACATGAGGAACCTCGTGGATATAAAGATCCAGAAACCCCAGGCATACACTTTGATAGAAAACAAGATATAGAATAAAGACCCTCCCTACTAAACCCCCAAGAAACCTGTCCTTGGAAACGTAGATAATCGGGAAAAGATAGAAAATTCTGTATCACACAGAACAAAGTGAGGAAAACCTCACAACTGTATTGGTAATCAAACCATGATCAAAACTATATGATAATATTCTCTATCTATAAGCCAAGTTGCCTATTTATACATAAATCCTAAAATTAGAAATCATCTAATCCTATCTAAAAGATCTTATTTGAAACTAAAATTTAAAAATTAAAGATATGATTTTATTCTAAAAGATTTATTCCTAACTAATTTAAATCAGATTTGATCTTTATAGATTAGATCAGATTTGATTTAAATCCTAAAAGATAAACTGAATCAATTTAAATCTAAACAAATCTAGACTAAGTCAAAACAAATAAAAATGAATCTAAACACAATCTAAACATATTTTCAACATAATCAAATTGCTTGCTCCCCAAGTTACTTTAACTAAGCTTGATTCCTTGATCTCCAAGTAATTTGAAGTGAGCTCTTGGATTGTTTAATTTCCAAGGCAGAATAGTAAACATAGGGTTTTCCTATTAGGCCTCTAAGAAACCTGTTCTTAGCAACCTAGGTCACCAGAAAAGGATTTTCCTACTAGACCTCTATGAAACCTGTCCATAGCAACCTAGATCAAAGGAAAGAATTTCCCTACTAGACCTTCAAAGAACATGTCCTTGATAACCTAGATCAAAGGGAAAAAAAATTATGCTTATAATCTTCATCTTTTCTGATTTCTTCTCCTTTTTTTTTTCTTTTTTTTTTTTGGATCTAAACTAACAACAAAAAGACAAATACCAGATAGAGAAGAAACATAGAGATGGATAAAGATGTGACAGCAACACAAAAGGATAGAATTAACAAACACAAAAAAAAAAAATAAGAACGCTAATGGACAAGAAAAGAAGATAAAAGATAAACGTAAAAGACAAAGATAGATAAATAGAAATTTATCTAGACCTTGCTCTGATACCAAATGATGAAGGAACTCCAAGGATATAAAGATCCAGAAACCCCAGGCACATACTTTGATAGAAAATAAGATTTAGGATAAAGACCCTCCCTACTAAACCCCCAAGAAACCTGTCCTTGGAAACGTAGATAACAGAGAAAAGATAGAAAGTTCTGCATCTCACAGAACAAAATGTAGAAATTCTACATCACACAGAATAAAGTGTAGAAATTCTGCATCACACAGAATAAATTGAGGAAAACCTCACAACTGTATTGGTAGTCAAACCATGATCAAAACTATATGATGAATTCTCCGTCTATAGGCCAAGTTGCCTATTTATACATAAATCCTAAAACTAGAAATTATCTAATCCTATCTAAAAGATTTGATTTGAAACTAAAACTTAAAATTAAAGATATGATTCTATTCTAAAAGATTTATTTCTAACTAATTTAAATCAGATTTGATCTTTATAGATTAGATCAGATTTGATTTAAATCTTAAAAGATAAACTAATTTAATTTAAATCTAAATAAATCTAGATTAAGTCAAAACAAATCAAAAAAGAATCTAGCCAAAATCTAAACATATCTCCAACATGATCAGATTGCTTACTCTCCAAGTTACTTTAATTAAGCTTGATTCCTTGATCTCCAAGTAACTTGAAATGAGCTCTCGGATTCCTTGATCACTAAGGTAGAATCAACTTGCTAGAAACATGCTCTTTTTCAGTGTTGAAATGACCAAATTATCCTCCTGAGCATGTATCACTAAACTTCCCAAAAAACACAATCAATATTTTTCATCTTTCTCGTCTCACCCTTCATTCACCCACCACGTAATCTAAACTCTGAACTCAGAAATGGCACTGAAATCGAAAATAATTTCTAATTTCCGATTTTAGTATCATTTTAGAGTTCAGATTATACGTCACCGTAAAATGTTGAGCTTTTTCGTGTAGTTTCTGATTTCCGATTTCAATACCGTGTCTGAGTTCAGATTATACGTCGCTGTGAAATATTGAGCTTCTTCATGCGATTTTCGATTTTCGATTTCAATGTCATTTTTGAGTTCAGAGTTCAAATTACACTGCACCGTGAAATATTGAGCTTCTTTGTGTAGTTTTCGATTTTTGATTTCAGTGTCATTTCCGAGTTTAGAGTTCAGATTACATGGTGGGTGGATAGGTGGATGAGATGAGATATGTGAAGAATAGTGATTGTGTTTTTTGGGGAATTCAGTATCATTTTAATTAAGGGGCACATTTATAAATTTATTGGGTCATGTGAGTGGCACATAATTACTAACGGTGGTATTTAATAGTAGAGTTAACAGAAGATCTCATTTGCATAGTTTGAAAATGTCAAGGTATTGAATTGCATATATTTTAAACATGAAGGGATAAAATGCATATGATTTATATTTCTGGGGGGTAAAATGTATTTTTACCTAATTTCTATAGTCATATTCATAGTATCTATAACTATATTTGATGCCAGATAATTATGAAAAACAAAAGAAAATATCAATATAGTTTATAGGTAATACGTGAAAAATTAAACCTATGTGGCACAGAGATCGAGTCCAGGGTTTGGGGTTAATGGAGGGTTGGATGCCCGAGGAAGCATGTAGGGGAGCCGCAGAGACCGGGTTCGAGATTGAAGGTTGGGGGTTGAGGATCCAAAGTTTGGGGTCAAGGTTGTGTGTTGGAGGCGTGATAGTATAGGTGGGATGGTGGTCCTAGGTCGAGGCAATACACTGCAGCTTGGAAAAAGGAAAGGAATTCTCATCGAAGACCACATCACGGGAGATATAAACTTGGCTACAGGGATGAAGGCAATGATAGCCTTTGTGCACGGCACTGTAGCCAAGGAAGGTACATGCTATTGAGCATGGTTCTAACTTGTTAGAGACACATTAGAGACCGAATTTGGGGCTAGCAAAGGTTTGATGAGAGTTATATAGAAAGTCCTAGCTAGTATTTTGTTAGTCAGATCATTATCTAATAGAAGCTGATTAATCGTGAAGATCAAAGTCAATTACTATTTTAACTAATTTCTAAACTAAAAAAATAAATACAAACGCCTAAATCAAAATTTTCATATTTTATGTGACTAAAAATATATTTAAGTCATTTATTTTAATTTTCATTTGAGATATTCAAATCAAAGGAATTTTTTAATTTTAAAAATTTGTGAGAGTGGCAAGTAAAGATTTTTGACCGGAAATGTGGCTGAGTAGGAACTAAGCGCGAGGGGCAAAACCGAAATAAGGCACAAGGGCAGGGATAATTAATTATAAATAAATCAGAGGTGGCAGGGGCAACTCGCATCGCATCGCATAGAATTGGGGTTTCGCTGTTAGCACTGAAAGGGAAAGTAGAATCAAACAAGGCAAGACAAGTAGGAGTAGCAGCGAAGGAGAAAGAGTTCGACAAGTGAACCACGCAACACAACGAGAGACCCTAAAGATCCTGTCTCTGTACGTACCTTTGTAGCTGTATGCCCTTTCGCATCTTCTCCTCATTTTCCATTCGATTTCATTCTCATACAATTACGCTATCAATTTCTTGGACATTTTTCTTGTAGCCTTTTCTTTGATTTTCGCCTTCCTAATGAATTTATTTCAGTCTTGGACAATATTTACTGGATGTTTCTCGTCTCGATTACTGTAACTTCGCAAGTTTGTTGTTCGCTTCAAAACCCAGCAATTCCCTCCTCAGGTGGGTTTGTCTCTTCTTTGGAGTTGAGATTTTCTTTCATTCATTGTGCATGACTATGAGCAAAGCAGAGCATGCACGCTCCTGGAAATACTGTTAAAAAGGCGTTTTGAAACGTTATGTTTGAATATTCCATAATCTTACAATTGAAAACTGAGACCTAATTTGAATCAAGGGGCAAGTGCTATCTGAAATCATGCTAATCACTGGAAATAATTTGAAATTAATATTGGAAAATGCATTTGCTTGTTTGTATGTTCCCCTGTTTTCTTTGTTTCCTCTCTCTGTTTTTCCTTTTTTTTTTTGCCCTAGAAGGAAAAAAAAAAAAAAGAAAGAGCAGAAATTTTTAGCTTTTGATAAATGAACCGGTCAGATTCTAGTAATCCCTCTTGATGTGTATATAAAAAAGAGGGATAATGGATTTCCAGGTATTGCTTTCTCGTCACTTCATGGTTACACTGAGCTATATCTGATATGCTTATGCTAATGTCTTTGTTTCATTTTGTGACTGTCACTTTTCCTTTTGTTTTGATTTGATGAATTCTAATCTAGACACTTGATCTTAAATAACTACTTAAACTTTAATGCCACGAATGCAATCTAAAATAAGCTGAATGGTGTTTAGATTAGACACTTCGAGAAGTGCTTATGTAGAAATGGAATGGCTTATTTTTGCCATCCATATAAGATTAAAATGCTTCATAATCACTTATTTTAGTAGATAAGTAAGCCCAAATAAGCTACAAAGTTGCACTTCCAAACAGGGCCTAATACATCTTGATAATCTTGAAGGTGGTTGGGGATTTGGGTAGGGTCTGTAGCTTAAAGTTATGATAAGTGACAACTGAATTGACAACAACTGCTTGATACACTGAAAGAAAAGGAAAATTAATATAAAATACATGCAAGTAAGATGATAAGAGAAAACATCTGGAATATATTTCAGTAAATGATTTCATGAAGAGAAAAACAGGAATGTAGGGAGTTTTAACTATCTGATTAGTGATCATGTTCCTACTTGCTTGGTTAATTGTTTGTTAAATTAAATTTTCATTAAGTGAAGAGCTAGACAAGTTTTTTTAAGGAGGCCAAAGGAAAAGAAGATTAGACAATTCCGCAAAATTATATTGAACTTAGCTAACCCAAAAAAAAAAGAAAAAAGAAGAAGAAGAAGAAGAAATGTCACAAGCTGTTGAACCCAAAAAGAATGAAGAAGAAAAACTTGCAGCAAAGCAGGTATCTGTTTTGATATTTGAAAATTTGATTCTTGCTTTGTGGTGAGTTGTATGTTGTCACAGACATCTTCATGGTATTTGCGAGGCCAGCAGAAAGAAATTGTGGAGGCCTGCTTATATTTGAATAATTAAATATATATTTAATAAAGGAACTTTATAAAAATTTGGAGAGGCCATGGCTTCTGCATGCAGTGAGGAGGCTTAGACTCTGCTCCTGTTTGTTTGGTTTGTCACAATTGAGGTTGACTGTGTTGGTTTGAAGGTTGATTTCTTTGATTATCTACAATGCTTCTCTGACTCCTGCTGTTTCAGAATATAAGGTAGTGTTTGGTTTGTTTTCTATTTTCCTTTTCAGATGATATTTTTTCACAAATAATTACAAAATTGCCAGCTTGTTTTTGCCTTGTTTCCTATTTTTAAGATTTTGTGAAAGAAATGGTGAATATGTAGAAAATAGGAAGCAACAAAAAATAAGGTGGCATTTTTTAATTGTTAGTGAAAACATGTTATGTGAAAATGAAAACAGAAAACAAAACAAAACCCCCTTCAATTCCCAGATCATGGGGAAAAATTTAGAAAACAAATTTAGTGATGCATTCACATTTATGGTGTTGGTCATAGAATGGTCTTCCTGTTGGAATTTATACTGGGATGATAAGTTGGCAATTGAGACTATTTTATGTTTGTAGCTTTGTGTATAACCTACTTTCATATTTCTATTTTGCAATTGGGACATCATTTGACACTGGTGGATGAGGAGCGTGTTTGTCTTATAATAAATTACAGTTGATAATGCTGCAACAACTCATTGAAGATTGACACATGGATCCCGACAGCAAAAAGTTTGGAGGAGGTACAAGTTTGTCATATCAGCGCATTGCTTATTGTATAATATTCTGCACAGATCTCCTTTTGATTCTTTTTATTCCTATAACATTCCAGACCTGATTTCCTATCTGCATGACATTTGATGTATCCATAATCCAATTGAAAATACTTGGTTGAATTTTTTATAAGCAAGTATTCCTGACCTAAAATGGTAAAATCATTTGAGAATGGGTGCATTGTGAAGTATATCAAAGGAACAGAAGAAGAGAAAGGTAAAGAAAAGAAAATAAGTTGCCACAACCCTTTGATGACTGCAATACGGAGATTCTTGTTAACTGTCTTTGTGAAGGTGAGTGGAATGACATCATGTATATTGTGTAATTCTGCACTTCGGTGATTTTGATTTTCTTTCTATATTGAATTATTGATTATGACAACTACAAAGTATTTGGAGTAGCTGTAAACAGTAAGACTAAAAATTTCACCTTTTTTTTTGGGATTAAAGAAGAATTTTATAAGATGAAGAGAGGAAGAATAGGCTAGCCCTTTATAATCTGGGTTTTCACTCTAGCAAATGTGATCCTTCTCCAGTTTTTAAGGTTGATGACTGAAACTACACATATATTCATAGTCATAGGCTCTTCCTCTGCATTCTTTCAGCAGCTCATGCAACAGCTGAACTCAGAATTCTCACTCAAGGACATGGGTGATCTAGACTACCATTTGGGTATTGAGGTTCAGCAGTTTTCTGAGTAAACAAAGCACTCTTATCATATGTAAGTTCCACAGCTGTATTGGTCAGTGGTAGGGGCTTTGAATTATTTCAATTGCTAGACCAGAAATTTCTTAGTGTCAATAAAGCCTGCCAATTTATACACTCTACTATGGAAGACCAGAAATTTAGCTGGGACTATTTCTCATGGTCTCATACAGTCCAGAGCTAGCCACCATAGCCTATGTGGGTATTGTGATGCAGACTGGGCTGCTGACCTTGGTGATAGAAGATCTACAGCTAGATCTTGTGTATTTCTTGTGCCAAACCTTATCTCTTGGTAGTCCAAGAAACAAGCAATATTTGCTTGCTCAAGCACCAAATTGGCCGATAATGTAGCTGAAATAATTTGGTTACAGTCCTTTCTTCAGGAACTCTGCCAATTGCTAGACCTGTTACCAATTGTGATAATTTGAGTATAGTAATGTTAGTACATAACCCTGTTCCTCATTCATGGACTAAACACATAGAATTGAAATTGCTTTTTGTCTGTGGAAGAATTCTACGAAAGAGGTTATAGATTTGTCATATTCCATCAATATACCAACCTGCTGTTTTACTTATTATGGCTCTTGCTAGCTCTAGATTCACCTGGCTTCGAAGCAATCTGGATTTGCAGGAATTTGCAATTAGCAAGCTGATGCCTCAGATCAGACACAAAACTGAAGCCACTGGTTTGGACAGTTCATCATAACAATTGCTAGATCGAGCATGTGACACATAGTCTTAGGTTTCTACTACTTCCTTGCCTCCCTTTTTCAGAAATCTCCTTGTTCTCTTCCCAGATTTTCCTTTATACTTTCACTGCCTTTTTCATCATGTCATTCCATCCTTTAGGGATATTCAGTAGGTGTCCAAGGTTCCTTAAAATCCCTTCACTCCCATCAGTTTTAGGGGGCGTGTTAGAGTATATTTGAGTACCTATGTGTAATATCAGTGTGTGCACTAAACTCTAGGTGTAGCATGTCAACCATGTTCAGAGTTAGTTAGTTTCAGTTAAGACAACTATCATACAAGACTTGTAACCAACTCAGTATGTATATTTTTAGTCGTAAGCAGATCAGATCATAATGCAATCATTCTCATTTTCTCTCAGAATAGTTCTCTTATTTCTCTCTCTTCAGTTCTTATATTATCCTTAGATTTCTCTCAGTTTTGGCTCACAATCAATGGGCTATAACATTTTCATTCAGCTACAAAGAAGGAAGATCATCAGCTTTACCAAGAGTAGTATGACCATGCAAGATTAGGGGTGAATGCCTTTATCAGCTTGACTTGTCAACTCATTTTGGCCACCTGAAACAGGGAGACAATATCCAAACAAAGATAAGAAACAGACAAAGAAGAAGGAACAATGGAAGAGGATGAAGGGGACAAAATAAACTATTTGTCTAAAAGCAAATAAACTAATTAATTCTTTTTATTGCTTGGATTTTCAGAGATAACTAAAACATCATATCTTTGGAAATCAAAAATCAAATCTCATTTTACAAAACCTAATAATAGTTGGGGAGTGATGAAAAAAGAGGAGAAGTTAATGGATGTTCACTCAAGTAAATACTGTGGTAGAAAACTATTGACGTAGAGTTTCTGACAATTTTTTATGGCTTATAGCGTGTACTCCAATTACACATCTCAACTGATTTTTTTTTTTTTTTTTTTTGACTGAAGAAATTTAACCTCTGCCTTTTCTCGTTCCTTACATTCAAAGGTTCACCTTGTGTTTAAGGTTGTGAAGATTGTAATTTCAAGTGTAGTACTTAATGGTTTTGTGTTCCAAATTGGAGTCCGTTACTTCACTTTTAGAACTTTTACCATCATGATTTAGGGTGTGTTTGGTTCAGCTTATTTTGACAGAAAAAGTGATTTTTGTAAAAAATCACTTTTATAGAAGCTATTATTTTAACTTCTACTCAAAAGCGAAAAAAATTATTTTCTACAGAAGCTTCTCTTTTCTGCTTTACTCAAAAGCTAAAAATAGATTTCTTTTTTAAAAGCTTTTGAGTAGAAGTTGAAATGAATAACTTCTAAAAAAAAATGTTTTTTTTAAGTCAAAAAAATCACTTTTTTTGTCCAAAAAAAAGGTTGAAACAACTGCACTCTTAAGTTGCAATTTAACACTTCATCATATTGACCTATATGGCAATATATATATATATATATATATATATATATATATAATGTTTTCTCATTGAGGATGTATTATGTTATTTGAACCCTTAGGACCAAGGGAATTGACAGGTGCTCTGGATCTATTAAGCCACTTCAAACTACTACCCCATTTTGAGTTTTTCTGCAAGAGGCCACTTCCCATTTCAATTTCAGATGCACGTTATTTACACAATGTGGTAGGAGATACAGAAATCAGAAAAGGCGATGGGATGCAATTGGATCAACTTATTCAGAATACATATTTGTCCAGAGATACAAGTGCTTGTATACAGCCTTTGGACCTAGATATTCTCAACGAAGCTTTTCAACTCAAGGAAACAGCTCCCATTGATTTGCCTATTGTAAGAAATATGCTTTGACTTTGACCTAGTTAACTAAATTTGCTAACATGTTATCCTGTTTTCCAAATTCCAAAAACCATATAGTCAATTTGTTCTTTTTGGTTATTGATCACATATGTGCTTACTTCTTGTGTTTTTCCCTAATAGACGGAGAAGGGGATTCCAATTATTGCAGGAAAGTCGAAAAGTGAGTCTAGAGAAAAGGAGAAAAAGCACAAAAAGCACAAAGACAAGGATAAAGATAAGGACAAGGAGCATAAGAAGCACAAGCATCATCATAAAGATCGAAGCAAAGACAGAGAAAAGGATAGAAAGAAATATAAAAGCGGGCATCATGATTCCAATGCTGATCCCTCAAAGAAACACCATGAAAAGGTTGAGAAATTTTAGTCTGAAGCATAGACATTGTTCAAGATGAGAAAAATCAGTGTTCTAAAAGTCCTGTCGTGTTGTGGATTAATTCAATTAATTGGCTTCTTCATCAAATATCTCATGAAATTTTCATTTTTATTATGCTGATGATGTTTTTAACCCTTAATTGCTTGTGATTTAGGTTCCAATAAAGGACATCTGTTTCAATTGGTGTCAGCATTTTTATAAGGATTTGGTTCACATACTATTTGAAAATGTTTGCAGACATTTATTTCTAATTTTTAAACCGTTTTACTGTCTATGATTACAGAAAAGGAAACATGATGGAGAAGATGATCTTAACGATGTGCACAGACACAAAAAAACTAAGGTAATAAACGGATAAGCTTCGTCTCCCAATAAGTTGTCAATTTTTTTGTTCCTATCTCTTTTTTATCTATACAATTCTGCTTTCTATTCTTCTCATAGACTCACCTCTTCTAATATTTAATGAAGTTTTCTTTTACGTATCTTAATTTTACTGCAGCATAAGAGCTCAAAACTTGATGAATTGGGGGCAATAAAGGTTGCAGGCTAAAATGGTTACATACTGTAGTTCTCTTCTTTTCCTCAAATGGTTGTTGTCATTATTAAAGTTTGGAGGGGTCTTTCACTTGACATTATCAAATTTCTTGAGGTACTTATCCATGCGATTCCCACTTAGAAGATTGATGTAGCCATCATGTGATATATATATTGAACAAAATTTCTACATCGAGAGCAAATTTTACCCTCTATTGGCAATTTGATATGCAATAGTTAGGGATGGGGAGAGAAGAAGGTGGAGAGTCAACTGACATTTATTACTAATAAAGAATTTTAAGATTGAATCTAGCTTTGTCTGTTCTGCTTGTAGAATCTGATCATCTTATATCATAAATAGTGTGGCCTTTTACCCAAAAAATTTAGAAAAAGATTGGCTTTGTATCTTGAAAGTCGTCCTGAACTATTTCTCCCAAAAGTTTAAGCTGTTGGGTAGAGGCATACAAATGACTTTATATATCTTAACATGCTGCCTCATGCTCCTTGTGGGATTAAAATGTGGATAATACTCAGGCCCATCTATCTTTTGTGATACATCATTAGTGTTAATCCTATTAAGAGCAGCAGTCCAAACAAAAGTTTTGACCTTTGAGGGAGATTTAGATTTTCAAATGAGTTTATCCAAGAGAAATCTCTCAATGTTAGGAGAGGAAGTCGGGAATTGAAAATAAGTTTTGCAAAAAAAAACACTAGAGGAATCAAGAGTCCAAGACCTTGTGTAAGGGGTATTGGAAAGATGAATAGAGTCAAGCAGAGGAAGAAGGGGCTTGAATTCATTAACCTTTCTATCATTCAAGTTTCGAATAAAATGGAAGTTCAGCGAGGGATTTTCCTGAGAAAAAAATTGACAAACAAAGGCATTATGTAAAGAAGATATGCAAAAAAGGTGAAGGAAAAGAATCTGAAAGGGGAGCAGTACAAACAGAGCCAATTTTTTCCTTTCCTTAGCACTTTCTTCTTTTATCCATATAAAAAAAAAAAAAAAATCCTTTCCTTAACACTTTTCACTACAGTTGATCTGTGTGCTCGATCTGTCCACTATGCTGCATTCTATGTACAAGTTTATTTTTGAAAGGTAAAATTTCCTGGCCAAAGGGTGCTTTCATTGCTTACAGTTACTCTTATTTGTCAGAACCCAGAACTTCTGTGGGTAATACTGCATTTTTCTCTGTACTCCTGGCTGCTTTGGAATGGTGCATATTACTTGTATAATTCAACCTTCCTTGCACATAAATATTCTGTATTTTGTCTCATACCCACTTCGGCCATGGGAAGGCTGGCTTCCACCATGTATTCCTTGCTTTTGGACCTCGTCTTTGTGGGCCCTTTCCTTTTCTTTAAATTATCTATAGCATAGATCAATAATTATGCTCGAATTGTTTGGTTGTTAGCCAATGATCTTTAAGTTCTATGCAGGAAGTATCAATAGGTATGATGTGACTTGAGACTGATGTAATTGAGATGGATGAGTGGCTGGCAAGAATGCTTTGATTTCATCTTTTTGGTCCTCTAAGTTATAGAAAGTATATCTTAGCACATATTAGCTTTATATATATTTTTTGGATATTGCGCGACGGATTTAATTAGAACTTGATGGTAGGAGAAACCTAGTGAAATAATGGTGATAGTATTTGATCTGTTTTGCCTGTAGAATCTTTCCATTTTTTGGACAAAAAAAGCTTGTAGAGTCTTTGCACGAGGAGTATTCTGTTTTCTGGTAATTATTCTTATTTTAGTGTTCTATTGACTGTGTTAATATAGTACATATAATTGAGTCTGCATGATAATATAGGATGCTTGAAGAAATGCTCCTGAGTTTATGTGGTACAGTTTAGGAAAACTGATGGTAGAAGTACATAACTAGCTGTTCATAGGGTTTTAAGAGAATAGATGTTGTTGCAGAGAAGGAAGCAAAACATTGGAAGGCTGTTCTACTGTTGCACAGCAGCGGGGGTTTTTTCAATTGAGATGGGGAAGTTTGGGAGGGTAGTTTGCATTGCATATGAATGTCACAACATCATATATCTATCACATATTTTATTCAAGCTTGGATATTCTTTCTTCACAAGAGTTGGCAGCAAACTATTCTTGATTGTCATCTCAGATTCAAGAAGCTAAAGGATTAAAATTCAAAAAAAAAAAGGGGGAAGGGGGGTGGGGGCTGGCCCTTGTTGAATCAGAGTATTGGTCTTAACTTTTCTCAGCCAAGTTTACCGTGGTTTATTTCAACACCATGCATATATCTGATGGTGTACATGTGGCCCTTGTTGAAAATAAAATTTACCCAGATTTATGTTTTCAAAACATTTTGTCAAATCTGGGGGTTTGTGGATGCTTAACTTGCAATACTATCTACTTAATGATATCTAAAGCCCTAATGGGCCATTGGTGAATGAGGAATTAGGCTTACTAGTGCCTAACAGAGAGACTGAAAAGCATATTGTTTTCTGATAAATTGCTGGAAGAAATTGTGATACCTAATTCTATTTGTTTCATATTTTTATATAGAGATCTGTTTAAGCATGGTAAGTATTTTGATGCAGTCTCATTGAAAGCGAATATATAATTTCTGAGTACATGACTGCAATCTAGGATAGCATCAATTCTTCAAAATAGTTAATTGAGGCAGTAATACGAATTTTGAAAAAATAAAAAATAAAAATGAACAGGTGATTGGACGGTTTATATGATTGGACTTTTCAGCTAATTTCTGAACCCTTCGGACAACAACTGAAGAAAAGTTCAGAATGAAGGATGATTATGACAGGTTTTGAAGAGGAGGCCTCTCATATTTAATCAAACAATTGAGAATTGAGATTAAAGGCAGCTGCACCAATAGTAATGGGTCTGATTTTAATATTTTTTTTTATATATTGGATCAGTGTGATCAAGCTAAGTTGACACCTTCAAGCAATTGTAATAATTGTTTCCTTAAAGTTTTGGCTGAGGTTCTCATCCATAGGACCTGCGTATTTCTTTACCATAATCCATTCTAATACATTTTGAGACCTTATTGTAAATCATCTGTTGTACATGTTAGATTTACATGTTCCCAAATTAGTACGTCAAATATGCCCGTGTTCACCCAGTAAGACATTCTTTTCATTTGTCTGATAGCCTCTTTTATAATGACAGTTAGCATTTAATTAATATGTTGATACCTACATTTGTCATTCAAACATCATTGCGTAAAATTCCGGTATTGGTTTCACTTTGGCTTCACTGAAAGGATTCTCTTTTCAGTTCTACATATGTTAGATTTACATGTTCCCAAATTACTACATCAAATATGCTCGTGTTCGCCCCCTAAGACATGCATTTCATTTGTCCGATATTCTCTTTTATAGGGACAGTTAGCATTTAATTAATATGTTGATATCTACATTTGTCATTCAAACATCATTGCATAAAATTCCGGTATTGGTTTCACTCTGGCTTCACTGAGGATTCTCTTTTCTGTTAATTACATCAATCTGGAAATGCATACGCTTAAAAGACAATAGAGGGTACAGAAAAGCAAAGAAACGTTTGGTTCTGGCAATGTAATTCGTGCCCTGCGGTGCCAGATTTTATTTTGATCTATCTAGCAATGTTTATGTCTATCTTTAGTTTGTTTCGAGATATGCATTGTATACATGATATCTTCCAATTTTATGCAGAGTAGCTAGTGATCTGACTAAATATTGTCTTGAAGGTGAATTCACCTGATGAAGGAAAAGGTTGCGAGGTACAATATGCTGAAAGTGAACCTTTTATTTTTTGGATTTTAACAATTATTTGATATAATTGCCAGTGATTCGGGGAACTTTGGCCTTTCTTTTTCCAGTTTTTGGCGCACTGGATATATCAACATGTATGCATTAAGTTCTTTGTAGATTTTCTAGTTAATATATATTTGTAGTTTAAATTAGAGCTAGCAGCTTGTTTAGAATGACTTAAATAAGTATGGGGATTGCATGTATATAAATCGATTACTTTCTCCCATATCTTGTACAGTAGTAAGCCTCCCGTTAACATTGACTGTATGGATTTGCACCAAGCAAACTCACTATTTGGTTCCAATATATTGTGTATATTAGGATTAAACGTTTAGGGAGTTCTTCAATTTTAAATTATTATTTTAAGAAGCGTATTAGCTACTATCAGTTGATGGTAAATATAGGCAAGGACGGCATAATTTGTGGTTTATGTGATATTTTGATTTCTTATATATATTTCCGAGTAAATAGGCAGCCTACTTCCTAGAAATATCTCCTATTCGCAATTTAGTTTCATAATTTATTTTGAGTACTAATCCTTTAATGCATAAATTTGATTTACGTCAGTCATTTTGGTATTTCTAGTTAACCAAATTAGAAGACTAGCATGACGAGAGTTCTATAAATTTAAGGCTTAAACTTTTGGAAGTTGGTGGTGAGAAATATTTATGGTGTTTAGAGTATCTTTACAAATATTCTAAAATTAATTCTTCGGAAAGTCTTGTCAACAATTTGAATCTTGGTCTTCTCTTTAGGATTGTGACCCGTTTACTATTAGATCTAACCCTTATTGGTAGTGTAAGGAATATTTACTCATATTTTTGCTCTGTACTTTGCTGTAGTTTATATATTGTAAGGTTGGCCATGTACCAAACTACACCGTATGGTAAATGGTTAGTTTTGAGCGCTGTCACATTATCCGAGGTCTAGCATATGCATCAAAGATTCGACACAGTCACTGGCCTTTTGTTTTATTTTATTATTGTTAGAGAAATAGTTATTGAGAGGGGTGATCAATTATTTGACTGTAATTTCATCCACTGAAATGGTCTGTTTGAATCAGTTTCAAGGACAAGCTCCCCGCAAAGGATAGGGCATTTAAGGAAAACTAAGGGCATGTTTGGTTTTTATTTTTATTTTTTGTTTTTATTTTCTGTCTTTTTGGTTTTAAAAATTTTGTAAAGAAAAAAGTAAAAATAGTAAAAATAAAGAAATATTATTTTTTTATTTTTATTTCTATTTCTATTTTTTATTATTTTTTCCACAAAATCTTGGAAATAGGAAATATGGGAAATGAAAATAGAAATCAAACAGGCTCTAATCTTTGGCAAAATGCTGTCAAATGAACAGTCTTGAAGAGTGAACAGGGGCAGTAGCATGTGTTAGGCCGCTGTTTGATTCAAGATTCTAAAATTTGGAATGGATATGGAATTGGATAAAATATCGATTCAAAAGTTTATTGGTTTAATTGGTTTAATTATGGTTTAACTGATATATATATATATATATATATATATATATATATATATATATATATATATATAGTAATTTAAATAAAGAATAATAAATCTCTATTAATTATTTATTTTATTCTAACAATTAATTTAATTTTAAGCTTAATGAGCTGGTTGTAATTTAAAAAAGAAAAAAACATAATGAGTGTCTACTAATTTTCAAAATATGGGCTTAGATGAAAATGGCTCATGACCTACAAAACAATAATTAGAAAACCCTAACTCCTTGACTATTTTAATGAGTTGTTAGCCGCACCCTTTTTTCCTCATTCTCGTTACTCTCTCTCTCTCTCTCTCTCTCTCTCTCTCTCTCTCTCTCTCTCTATATATATATATATATATATATATATATATATATATATATTTTGATGAACTCATTCTTCTCTTCTTTGAAGGAAGAAATTTGAAACTGCCATTATGCCACAACATCTATCATCCTCAAGCATTTTCTGCTACAGATGGTAGGCAAATGGCAAGGGTGGGCAAAAGAAAGCACACTGATGGCATGTTGGGTCGGCGGTGGAACAACTTGGTGGGGTGGCGAAGGAGGGCTACTCTATTTTTTGTCTTTTTCTCCTCTATGTCAACAATGGGGTAGGGCTTAGGCTAACACAACCTCTCTCTCTCTCTATTTTGAATAGCTCTTTTTTCAAAATAAAAAAATTGCTCAACCAATTGAGTCGATCCAATTTGGTTGGTTTCTGGTCGGTTTGAGTGGTCACGAATGATTTTTGAAGTGGTGGTTTTTTCATGCCACTCGGATTGATGATCTGGCCAATTCTTGGTTTAACCGATCGAACCGGCTCATTGAGTTCGATTTTTAGAACCATAGTTAGATTTGATGGAATTCACCTATAAGTGTCAAATAAGGTTACTGAGAGTCTAGACCAAATTCTTAAAAGCACTTGTTAAAATTAAGGGTTTGTTTAGTTTTAAAAAAATAGAGTAAAATATATTTAACTCCTTTGAGATATTGAAAAAATAATATTCCACCCCATTCATTTATAACATATGCACTCCACCTAGTGGTTGGAGTTTTTTATTTTATTTTTAGAAGAAAAACATATTTTTAAGTTTTTCTTTTAAATTTGCTTTTATAAGTTTTAAAGTGTCTGGATACAACTTAAAAAGATATACTTGTAGGAAAAAAGTTAGTTTACCATTTTTAATAAAAGTAATACCATTCTTTTATAAAGAGCAAAAGTGGCTTTTGAAAGATAATTTTTGGTGTATTTGTTTGTACTTCTAGCATAAAAAAAAACTCATTTATTCCAAAATTTTAAAAAAATTACTTATAAAATTTTTAATGCTATTTATTTCTGCTTCTTAAAATGAGTAAAAATAAAAATAATCAATTTTCTATTTTTTTTAAAAAGCAGTTAGGGAGTTACTTCTCTCAGAAGATAAAACAGTAAAAGAGCGAATTGTTCTTCAAATTGAGGAAGCATTCCTTTTTCACTCTCTCTCTCTCTCTATGTCGTTAATTATATATTTATTAAAAAAATATATTTTTATATTTATCACATGCAAACAGTTTAACAATTTCTGAATAAGTACTTCTCCTAAAATTTTAATCAAACAGACCCTTTATTAAAAATTAATTCTGCTTTAAATTTTTTTAGGGGTTGGGTATTACTAATTCTTAAAAAAAGTGGCAAATTAACTTTTTTTTAAAAGTTATATCCAAGCACATCTAAAAACTTATAAAAGCACTTTAAAGAAAATGTTTTTTTTTCCTAAAAGAAACCAATCTAAACACATTCTAAGTGAATTAGGGTGGAGTATATATTTTGTAGATAAATGAAGTGGAGTGTAATTTCTTAATACCTCAAGGGTGTTAAGTGTATTTTACTCTAAAAAATATTCTCCATTTTAATTTTTTTTTTGTTTTCAATATTAACTATAAAATTATTACCTTATTTTCATTCTATAGCAAAATAAAAAGAATATTATTTCCTTCGCAAGATTTTGAAAATAATTTTATTTGTTATTTTTTTCACAACAAAAAAACAAAGTGAAAATTTTTTAATTAATATTAAAAATAAAATAAAAATATGAAACTTTTTTGAAACTAAATAAACCCTAAACATGCACAAGGTGCCAAATTATTTAAAGCACTTGTAAAAACTATATGTGCACTGTTGGTCGTATGCATAGATTTAAAGACTTAATATTGCACTTAAAATAACCAACAAAAGAATATTGTACTTAAAATATAATGTGCATGATACAACGCGTTGTTAGTCCATTAGTAGTCACAGTTCAAGGCAAAAGATTGTTACTGGCTCAATACTAAACTTGTATTATTGCTAAGTAAAAGCTGAAGGCAATATTACCTTTATTATACATAATGATTTCCTTCTACCCCACGACATTATTTTCTATTATGTGTATATTCTTATAAAATTAAGTAGCGGATTGTTAAAGTATTTAATAAAAATAAGCTTTTATTAAATACTCGACGATTGCAAAATTAAGATCATGGAAATTGTCACAAACGCAAAGTAAAAAGGCCTTGGCCCTGAAAAAATAGACTGACTCAGAAATACACCCCCCATTATCATATCTTTTAATGCTTGAATATTATGAATAAAAAAAGCCACTTTTTATATTTGAATTTGAATTCCGTCATATATATACCTTTTTGTACCTATCTTTTGCATTGACACAATTACAAGAAATAACCTTAGAAGTACTGCATGTATATATTCCAAACTGATAGCCTTCACAACCAAGATGGCAATAATTCTGTCCGGAACTAGCAAACGAAAGATCCTCCCCCTCAAAAGTAGTCCACGGAAGGTGATATGGCTTTCGTTATGATAGGCGAAATTACCTTTATGACGGTACTGATTGCATATAGAAGCTGTATGAAGCAATGAATCTAAACTGGTTGCAACACCCCTTGGTAGGGAAGAGTGTGAACAGAGGATTTTGGGGAGAGAGAGAGAGAGAGAGAGAGAGAGAGAGAGAGAAGAGAGAGGTGTGGAATTAATCTTTATATAATAAAAAAAGGTAATATGGATGGAAAAATGTAGGCCGGATCACGAAATATTATTCAAGATCTATTGTCATCATGCCTTCAAAACAGAATGCCCCTGGTGGAACACGCCTCAATTTGGATTTGTATGACCAAATTGTACTATTTTCGTGAAGCAAAACATCATGCTATTCTCAATAGACTATAGATCTTCAATCACCACTATTTTTGCAATCTCATTTTCTTTGTTTAGCAGCAAGTCGAGGCCTCAGCTGTACGGGATATAAGTAAGGATCTATAAGCCATGAGACCCAAACTACTAATTAATCAACAGAGTCCACAATTATCAAATCTAACAGTTCAAGCGTACCATTTCTATATACTTGAGCTGCTTTAGAACTAGATCAGTTTCGAGCTCCTGCAGCAAAATAAATAGCGGAAATGGTTATAGTTAAAAGTAAAATGGAAATTTAAAACATTGATAGTAATACAAGATCTAGCAAGATATTGTTGAAACCAACAGCAAACAGAAAAATGACAAATGTGCAAAGATCCAAAGGAAAATAAACTTAGGGCTCTTCCAGTAGCACTTGTAACAATGGGTCAGCCCCAAAACTTAACAATCGTGTCATATTCACAGTTTTAATGTCACAGAAGAAAAGTCAATATCTGGAAATAGAAATAAAAAATTTTAGTAGGCTCCCTCCTCATCGCAGTTTAACGCAGTTGCATATTGACTAGTTTGTAAAATTGAAGAACAGCATTTATCAGAAAAAATAAGTTTGAGCTTATATATGTGTGTGTGTGTGTGTGTGTGTGTGTTAAAATTTTAGGAATTAAATGGGAAAAAAGAAAAAAAGATAGAGAAAAAACACAAGAAAATATAATCACTAATCAGACCCTGAATAAATATTGATATCTACTGATAATAAAACTAAGACCATAAAAAGACACGTGACCCTTTACTCTGGGTGGCACCAAAATAGTTAGTTACCAACATAACCAACAAGACACAAACTACTACTACTACTACTACTAATAATAATAATAATAATAGTAATAAGACAGTATGCAATTTGCATCTAAGGACTGCTTGATGTTGATGTGTTATATGAACTTTTCTATCAGAATTTCCCTAATTTATGATACATGGAAGGCACAACACTTTGACAACATCACTCCCACATCTAATATCAGAATATTGAATTTCCATTTGAAATCTTTAAATATATTTTATATTTTTGAACACGTCGGATAAATCCTTGATGTAATTTTGCGTCACATGTTGCCATCACTCCCACTTCGTTTGTTTTTGCCATATTGCCATCTCCATGTTATTTTGTGTCACGTCCTGAATTCATGTCTCTGCAGTAGACTCATGCACGCTAACAGCAAAATTGTATATGCAAGAGCATATAGATCTGACAATATTCAATTAAGATTAAAAAATAATAACAATAATTCTCCAATCATCAATAATCTCAAATGAAATTCACACATACTTTAGTGGGATTACAGAATCATACAATACTTGGTAATATAATCTTGTATATTGAAGAAAATTTGCTGAGCAGGTAGGTAGAAACAAAAATCCACAGTTCTGACTTAAGATTAACAAATTCTAACCCAATTATGACTAGATAAGTGCAACTAAGTTTCTCTTTGAAATTCCACTGTCCACCTACAATACCTCCCATAATATACAGCTCTAGAAAGACAATAATCTGAAGGGTTAAAATGTATCTCACCTGAGGTACAGCACAATCAGCATGAGATGGATCCCAATGGATAGCACAGAAGCACTCCCATGCATCAGTTTGGACCTCAAACAGCGGAGCCCTGCCAAACAAATATTTTTGCTAGATTAAGACGTTTGGTGCACAATCAACAAGAGATTATTCTCAGACTTTTTTTAAAGTGATTCTATTTCTCCCACTTTATTGATTTCTCCCTTATGCGGAAAAGAAAAAAAAGAAGGGGATAAAGTACATGTCTTTATCCTTTCCTCCACTCTATAAGACAAAGGTTGGATTGTACTATGAAACAAAACCAAAGAATGTTTTGCCAGTTTAGGCAGGCACATTTTCTTTTTAATTTTTCATATAGAAAAAGAGGATAAGATGTCCCCCTAAAAGAGAATTGAGGGGAAAAAATAAGAAAAAAGTTGCAAAACTAGCTAACTAATGCATTTCTTGCTCAAATCTCTTTTCCTCTGAATTCCAGTCTAATACATTTTCAAGTGTTTTGTATATTATCAACGAGCTGCCATCCTCAGATTTGTCTCTAGCCCCACCATATACCTTTTTATTTTACAAACCTGTAGATTATACTTCAGTTAAGGTCTCTGGGTGTGCCAGCTTCCCTTTGTTGAGACCCTATAATGCTCACAATCTGCAACTTCAGTCAACAGAATGTACTTTTCCAGGGTACAGCCCTCAACACAAAGGATATAAATGTCTCTTCTCTAGTGGAAGGATGTTCATCTCCACGGACGTAATCTTTGATGAGACTAAATTTCCTCATCAACATTGTACTTCTACACCATCTGCTGTCATCACTAGTTACCCCATCTTCACCCCACCTGTCCTTTATTCCTACACATCCACCTGCTGCCACAAAAACTTCTTCCCACACACCTGTCACTTCCCACACACCTGTCACACAAATGTCATCCCCCACAGCTGAAATGTCTTTGTCATTTCTTTCCTCCCAATCCAACTCTCAGACTCCTAATTCACCTGCTGAGTCAACTTCTACCTCATCAGCAACTCCTTTGTCTACTGCATCATATTCAAGCTCCCTAGCATCCCATTTGCCCATTCCTACCAGACCTCCATCAATACATCCTTTGCAAACCCTATCTAAATCAGGTATGCACAAACCGAGGTTTCATCCAACCCTATTGCTATAAAACTTCATCTGCCAAAGAAGCTCTCACTCATCCTGAATGACTTGCTGCCATGCAAGCTGAATTTGATGCACTTCAGAAAAATAAAACCTGGACCTTGTCTCCTTACCTCCAGGCAGATAACCTATCGGTCACAAATGAGTTTTCCTTGTCATGCAAAACCCTGATGGCTATATTCAGAAGCATAAGGCACATTTGGTTGCCAAAGGTTCCATTAGTAGACCAAATTTGACTATTTTGAGACTTTCTCTCCACTGTTAAAACCAGCCACAATTGAGGTTATTCTCGCTATTGCATCATCACGTCAGTGACCTCTTCGGTAACTTAACATTAACAATGCATTCCTTAATGGTCATTTACGTGAGTAGGTACACGACTCAGCCTGAAGGCTTTGATCATGAGGACAGATGTTAGGAATCTGGCCATAGGAGATAGAAATATAAGGAAATTGTTGTATTAATTCACTGGAGAAGATGATATCAGGGTGATATCAGTCTCCTAAAGAAATACAATGGTTTCTAGGTATTAGAGAGACCTAGAACTCTCCCAATTCCAAGTCTGCACAATTCTGAGATGCCCCCCTCAGCACCCCTCCCCTTGCCTATATTGCTTCCCACCTCTCTCCCCTAACAAATTCAAGATATTCTCTCTCCTCTGCCTAGCTGGCAGTTAGTTACAAAACCCCTCACCCATGCCTTTATCACACATCCCATATACATCAGTAACCCCCTTCCTATTTTCTTCTTACATATACTATTAATAACAACATAGTATTAATATCAGGGGTCCTAATAATACTCCCCCCCCTAAAAAATCACCTTGTCCTCAAGGCGATATAGCCAAAGAAAAACAATAATGCTGACAAATAAAGGGCTTCCTCCAGGGCCCCAAATCTTGAAAAAGATGGGAGGAAGTTTGCTTGTAGGATAGGAATGTCCACTTGGGTCCCATGGATTTGGGCCACATCCAACCTCTCGAGTTTCTTGGTTTTCAGAAATATGCAGGCAATAATCTTCATTTTCACTAAACATAACAGCCTGCACTCCTTCTAAATCATTGATGCCAACCCCTACATCACGGTGATTGGCTGGTTCATCAAGTAAAGGAATAGTTGGGTTCATGAACAGAGCTGGTCCTGTAGTAATCTTCACTCTCTCGCCACTAGAAAAATCACATCGCTTCTTTGCCTGTATCTGATTATTGAAAACCGGACCAAATAACATTCTAGCAGCACATTTTTCTGCGATTGAGGCATCAATGACTTCCAACCTTTCACAAAGAAGCTTTAGAGTTTCACCACCCCCTGCCTGTCTTTGTTTCTGAGATAGTAAATTTAGTTTCTCCATGATCCGCAACACATATAGGATAGAGCTTGTTCTCTAGCTGAGCATAGAAATAGAAGAACTTGTTCCTCACCTCCCTCCAAGCCCTGGTATTCCTCATTTCTTAATCGGATCTGTGCAATATTTGCCCCAACAAAATTAAATTCAGTAGTTTCAGTAACATCACCATATATCTCAACACCCTTTCTTGGTTCTATTATTCCAGCATACACATCTTGAGCACACCCGCTGCCGTAAGGACCTTCAATTCTCTCACTGTCAGGCTCCTTTCGAATTAAGATTAGGATCTGTTGCGTGCTGGGCTTCCTATAAACACGGACTCCCAATGATTGGGCTAGGTGGAAGCTTACTTCCTTTGACCCAATTCTTCTCCAAAAGCTTTGGTCTCCCATGTTAAGTGAGTGGTTCTGACCATCTTCAACCTCATCTTTTGTTATTTTAGCCTTCAATTGGGCCTGGCCCATTAGGTCACTTACATTGCCCAATACCGAAATTGCCCGACCCATAGCCCTTCTATCCTTTTCTTTCGCGCAGCAGTTAGCGGAGTATGGTGCAGTCACCTTCTCCACGGCGGCGGTCCTGTCGGGTTCGGTACAAGGATCCAGCATGTCTTGCGGCTCCGAAGGCTCCGGTGATGGAAGCTTGGCCGAACTTTTTGGACCCCCGAGATGCTTGTCAACGGCCCACTCCTCTTTCCCTTGCTCGATCACCGAACTTTTTGGACCCCCGAGATGCTAGTCAACGGCCCACTCCTCTTTCCCTTGCTCGATCATCGTAGCGGGGTGGTGGTGGCTCGATCCGGCTTCTCTCTCCTCCGTCCCCTCTTTCTCTCTCTCAGCCCTTTCTTTCCGCTTTTTCTCCTTCACACACCCCTTTGCGGTTGTGCTCCCCTGCGCCCTCACCTTATCTTGGTTCTCGGTTGGCGACAGCTCTCCGGCAGCAATCTCCGCCATCAACAACTCAGAAATTGTCGCCACAGCCTTTGAATCCGACGATCTCAGCGGTAGTGGTGAAACCCAAGGTTTCCCTTCCTCTGCCGAATCGTTTCCCCTCTCAACTAGTCTCAACAGTCCGGAAGAAACGGGGATCTTCAGCCTTCTACCCCTCTCTAGGCTAAGCAGAGGTCATTCCCCAGGGGAGAAGGTTTCCCTGCGCCTCGTCAACTTCTCCCTGTCACATGGGCGTGAGTTTCGCGCCTCATCAGAGCCACTCCCGTCTCTTCTCCTCCGTCCGCCCCTCCCCTCTCGCTCCGTTGTTCAGTGGTGCCGTGAGCTGCCATGGGCGTAGTGGCGGCTCCTTCCCCGCAAGCTCCACTTATTCTCCAGCATTAGTTCATTCCTCATTCTTGTTGAGGATGTTGGTTTCATCATCTTCGACACCTTCAATTCTCGTTTATCGTCCCTCACCCATACTAGCTGATCGAAATCGTATTCTGGTTTAAATTCTTTGACCACAGCCTTCATCAACGTCCACCATGTCACCTCTGACTGATGTCGCTTCCACCATTGGTACCAGCTGAAAGCTAGTTCTCTTAGAGCATTCACCATTGCAGGTAACTTCTCATGCTCTAGTGTTCCTTCTGCCTCAAAGTGTTGCATCACTCTGACGGTCCACCCATAGGCAGGCCCATATCCTCCAAACTCTGGAATCTCCTTTCTCTCCTGATAACTCCAATTCTTCCTCTCCCTCCTAAATTCCCTTTCAGATCTGATACAAACAAGGCCCCCAAGATCAGGGGCTCTGATACCAATTGTTAGGAACCTAGCCATAGGAGATAGAAATAGAAGGAAATTGTTGTATTAATTCACTGGAGAAGATGATGTCAGGGTGATATTAGTCTCCTAAAGAGATACAACGGTTTCTAGGTATTAGAGAGATCTAGAACTCTCCCAATTCCAAGTCTGCCCAATTCTGAGATGCCCCCCTCAGCACCCCTCCCCTTGCCTATATTGCTTCCCACCTCTCTCCCCTAACAAATTCAAGATATTCTCTCTCCTCTGCCTAGCTGGTAGTTAGTTACAAAACCCCTCACCCATGCCTTTATCACACATCCCATATACATTAGTAACCCCCTTCCTTTTTTCTTCTTACATATACTATTAATAACAATATACTATTAATATCAGGGGTCCTAACAACAGATCTCTAGTTTGCAAACACACCCAAATGTACTACTAATTGAGATTAGAAGATACAGGACATAACCCCCATCAAATTGAGGGGGCATATTAAAGTGAGTGAATAACTCGGTTATTCAGCAGCACATTAACCATGTGGTGGAATTCTACTAACAGAATCTCACTTGGTTGAGCACATTAATCTTGTGCTGGAAATCTGCTAACAGATTCAGTTATGCCAGCGCAGCTACAACTGATCTAACAGAATCCATAACTGTAGCATAGTTATTCAGAGGATAGAATCTCTATTCTATACAAATGATGTAATCCTCTCAGATCTCTCATAATGAAAATATCTCGGATTCAGATTTCTCTCAAACATTTTCTCTGCACTCTACATATTTTCCTTTCCTTTCTCTCATTTTCTTTCCACTTTCTCGCTCATAGCTGTTCTTCAACAAACTGATTGGACTAACCCAAATAAATAAGGCATTGACCTAACCCTTCAATTAATGGCCTGAAATGACCCATCAAGCAAGAAGAACTATTTGAAGTTTCAATTGTGACCCGCATTGCCTACTCAACTCTAGAGCCCAAGAAACGAACTTGCATAAAATTGCACCATTCTACAACAATTTTCTTTTCTTGCTTGATAAAGAAAGAAAAACTCTAGTGAAACCATTAGAAAAGACTTAGATCTAAATGGCCTTTCTAAAGATTTGTTTTATGACAAAATATAATGGCATCTTTTGATCTTAATAGTTGACCATCAACAGCACCTAATTAGAAAAGGCTTTGATGTTGTTGATAGAAAGAAGTCTCAGATAAGCTGACCATCCCTCAAAGAAACCGCTTATAAAATTAACCATGACTAAAAATAATTGCCATGTGACTTACCTGCGCCATTTTCCACACACAATTCCATTGGCTCTATCTATAATCTCCCGACACTGAAGCCAATTGCCAATGGAACTAAGTCTTGTTGGATTTCTTTGATTTTCTTCCTGCAAACACAAAATGCATTTCCATCACGCAAACTCGAATGTAGATCATAAATTAAATATCCAACACCTTTACCTGCAGTCCAGAAAATTCTGAAGGATTGATTTCCGGTGGCTCGGGACGTTCATCTTCATCACTACAAAGAAACAACAAAAAGATGTTTGTAACAATATAATAATAGCAAAAAATGGCTAAAATAGACTTTTAATGAACAATGCTTATGGATAGAGACAAACCAAATATGCACATTGCCTAATAAGAAAACCTCGCTTCACCCAAGCAAAGAAAACATATGTTTGCAAATATACAGGAATACAAAGAACCATCATACAATCGGGAGAGAAACCTCATCAGTTGTTCTTCTGTTGCGTCTTACTCCATCAAAAAATTTGCTTAAAACCTTTAAGTAAAGTGTAAGCTTGAGTTCCTCTATTCTTTTCCAATTAATTTCCAAACATTTGCAAGGATAGAGGTAAGTGGCAATGTCCATGGAGTGCAACAAGGCTAAGGCTGATGGAAAAGAAAATATCCCAAGGCCAAGCTCTTTGAACAATAGATGCAAGAACTCCCACCAATGCATGTATGATGATCCAGGCAAAGTGCTAACAAAGCTTCCCAGGGAAGAAGAAACGTCACAAAGAAGCACCCAATAAATAAACAAAATACGTGAGCATATAAAAAAAGCTATGATAGAACTGCAGGACATAGCTACCTAAAGAACATAAACACAAGAAATTAAAAATGTGGAGAATAACCAACCGTACCAAATTTGCAGAATGACCAATTGTGCCAAGAGCTTAACATAATAACAACCAAAAATTCCAAAGGACAATATCAATACAACAAAGAATTTAATTTGTATACACTATCAATGTATAAAAGATTTACACAGATATCCAATCATGTATTATTATATTGGCAAAAATGTTTGACTCAACCATCCATTACTTTAAAAGTCTTACAAACACAAGCATGTGATTGGATAACAGTATAAAGCTCTTTTACACTATCAGTGCATACCAATTAAACTCTACAACAAAACCCTTCGATACCAAATAAAATCGGAAAAGATACCCACCGAAAACAACTATTATCATAACACATATGCTTTTCATTCATGTTCTCAAAGGTGTACATTTATAGGAACCATTAGAGTCCAAGTCTGGGCCTCTTGCCCCCATTCTGATAAATGAATTTGAAAGAGAGGACTACAGAACAGGAGGCTTATGCACCCTCCCAACATCAAAAGAAACAAGGAAAAATAAGGCTAGGAAGAAGGAAGAATGAAACAGAGTTATAAACCCCCCTTACATAAACCATAAGCACAAATCCACCAAGGAAAAAAATAAAACTATCCTACACATAAAATCCCCTTCCAAAACCCATTTGGCTGAATCGAGCATTTACCTCTAGCCAAATGCAACAAGTGCTTGCAAAAGGAGCACAACTACACAACACATTAGCCTACTTATCCTTAATCTTTCCAAAACATCAATAACAGGCAGAAGAATAGAAAACAACAACTAAGCCTTGTCCCACTAAGTGAAGTTGGCCATATGAATCAAACAACACCATAGTGCTCTATCATAAATCATATTTACATTTAAATCATTAACATCTAAATCTCTTTCAACAGTTTCACCTATAATTTTTCTAAGTCTTCCTTTACTACCTAGACTACCCTCCATTTGATCCACTTTCCTTAATAGGACCTCTACAGGTCTTCTTCACAAATGTCCAAACCACTTAAGGTGAAATTCTACCATATTTCTTACAATATGCACTGCCCCAACTTTCTCTCTAATGCATTCATTCCTAATCCTATCCTATTTCGTGTGTCTACTCATCTATCATAACATCCTCATCTCTGCAATATTTGGCAGGCAGAAAAAAAAAATGCTCAAGATAGGAAGGATGAGTGTGCATACAAGAAAAGATAAAATTAGGAATTTATGGTTGAACGGTGGAATAGCACTTGAGAAGAAGTTTATAGAAACTTTGGTCAAGTAAGATGAAGAGTGAAGACCAATAATGGCTCTAGTAAGAGAAGATTCCACAAATCACAAGTTTTCATGGATGGAAATAAAGGAGTGCTTCAGGTATTGTTTGTAATAGAAAAGTATCACTCAAGCTTAAGAGAAAATTTTACTACACAGCTATAAAACCTGCAATATTGTATGGTACTAAATGTTGGTCAGTAAAAGCCAATGAGAGAATATGCTCAATGTTGCAGAGATAAGGATATTGCGATAGATGAGTGGACAAGTTAAACAATATAGGACACACTAAATAATATAGGATTAGGAATAAATGTATTAGAGAAAGTTGGGGTAGCACCTATTGTGAAAAAGACGGTAAAATTCTGCCTTAAGTGGTTTGGTTATGTGAGGAAGAGCTATAGAAACCTTAGTGAAAAGAGTTAACCAAATGGAGAGTAGCCCTATAGCTAAATGTAGAGTGAAACTTGTATTAAAAAAAAAGGCACTAAAGGCAAAACCATTAGCAAGGACTTAGATTTTAATGACTTATTTATATTGTGTAGACATGGTTTATGACAAGATGTAATCGAGCTGTTTGATCCATATTGTCGACCACATATTTTGGAATCTAGAATCCCTTTCAAAGCTGGATTCTTGTATTTCAAGTCCTAAGACTCCAAAGGAAGTTTTTTTTCAGTAGGTTTGTTATGCTTCCCAAACCATCACCTTGAGGACAAGGTGATAGGGCAAGTATCGATAGGAATTGGGCCATAGAGATTAGGCCTTTGATTAGATGGGAGTTAGTATATAAGTAGGGAGGGAGGGAAAACGAAGGATAGGAATTCAGCTGAAGAATTGAGAAAGAGCTTTGGGAAGGAAAGGGGTCCCTCGATTACCCATTACACTTGTACTCATTCATAGCAATAACACATAATTCCATGTATTCTTGCAATTTTTTTTTTTGGATAGAAAAAGAAATTTTTATGGAAAGAGTACTAAAGAGGATGGGGCATCCTCACAAAGAAACCAAAATAACAAAGCTAAATCCTAAGAAGATAAGCCATGCAACAACACATACCAATCCCTTTTTATGTCAGATAATGACATACCATGAAATAAACCCAGAGTAGAGCACCAAAGGGAAGCCAAAAAAGTAAATTTATCCCAAATAAAGTCTATAATTGAAAAAGAATCATTAAAAATTCTAGCATTCCTTTCCAACCATATACAGCAAAGCCCGACATAAACCAAGCACTGCCACAAGATCTTGGCATCTTTACGAGAGCCAAAACCTCTATATTTTTGCATTGTTCTTCCCTTTCTTCACTCATTATCTGGCCTAGTTCTATGATGTCATACTACTAAAGCATAATAACTACACAATCTCATAACTGAACTGTTTAAAAAGGAAAAACAAAATAGAAATTGAGCATTAACCAAACATTTCAGGCTCTCTATGTCACTTCTCTGCCAACTAACACACGACACCAATTGATATGAGACTCCACATAAAATAGTTTGTTCACATAAAATAAAGTTAGTAAAAGTCTATATTCAAAGCAATATAAGAAACATCTAGCACAATCAATGGATTTCATGGAAATATTTGGTTAAAAACATTTATGATTATACCTTCCTATCGGGCCTGACCAGTCAAGTACTTCCACTTGAAAACCTTTACCAACCCGCACACTGGTTGTATATGGCTCAGTATCTCTCAGCATCAACAGTATGGGATTCAATTCAGCCTTAACCGAGGCAGTTCTACATTTGCCCAGTTCACTGTGGATACCTGGTGATTTGATGATTGTCTCCTTGAGAATTTTCTGCCTTTTTTTAAGACATGAGTGACAAAACCACTCATCAATTGGCAATTTTTTCAAACGTGGATTGTAGCAAGATGGATGATAAGCATCTTCACAATGATCACATAAAAGCATGTTCAGCGAACTGTCCAACTGACCACATGTTTTGCATGACCTGGAACAGCAGCTATTACCAGCAGTGACAGCATCTTCCACAGAGGCAACATTATCTGCAAAAGAATCTCCTCCAAGAAGTCCATAGCTTCTTAGAATATTCATGCAAAAATCCTTTTCCGTCATTTCTTCCCTTGTGACATCCATAACTATTGCACTAGATGAGGAGCATTCACCAGTTTCATCCATTTCAGTTTCTATTGAATCTGAAACAAGTTCCATATTTGATTTTGAAGAGGAGCAACTATCATTTACACTGTCAATACCTAAACTTTTCTGCATGTTATATTTAGCTACTCCATCACATAAGACAGAAGAAACAGTAGGATCTTTAACCATTTCAATTTCATCCTTAACTTGAAAACCAACTGGCTGATCCTCAGCAGATGATAAAAGCACAGAGGAACTTATGACCCAAGGGCAATTAGCACTTTTCTGCACATTCATTGGTCCTAGCTTCAAAAGGGGAGCATTTGAGCCCTTGCGTAGCTTCTTTCTCCTGTATACCATGTTAGGTGCAGTATTATCAGTCATTATACTTGCAGTTGATGGCTGACCTAAGCCACTTAGACAGTTTGAGTTCCAAGGATTATCAGCATTCGTTCTATAGTCTTCCATTGATTCAGCTTTTCTACACCAGTCAAGGGGGTACTTATTGCATTTCAGGCACACCTGCCATGTTTGACCACTAGGCATCCGGTCACATAGAATATCTTTCCCATCATCAGATACATAACATAGACCAGCTTCAACTGAACTTAGAAGAGAACTTTGTATTAACATTATCACCTTAATCAAATTCAGAACAAAAATAAGTTGTATAATGCTATAGAGAACCAAAGATAAAGAGCCCAAGAAATGGCAGTTCCATGTTTCAAATTCAAGATTATTGCCCCGTTGGAAGCATGTCAGTCAATCTCATCCAGTCAACACATTGATGACCACCTGATTTGAAAATCACACAAAACGAGTGAAGAAAAAAGATAAGAAACAAGTACAAAATGGGCAAATACAATTGCAATCATAAATAACTAGAGATGCCACTATCTTTGGCCATAAAACACAACATATGACTCAAACCCTGCTAGGTTCAAGTTTTCTAACAAATCAATCATAGGAAGTAAGCCAATTACTACTCTTTATTTGCAACTCGTCAATGAAATGAAGGCCTTTGTTTGCCCATATGTTAATCATCAAATTCAAACCAGCCCAGCAAGCTTGAATCCTAACTGATGTCATCAAATATTCTATTCAACCCGTTTCCAAAAGAAATAATCCTTGCTTGTTGTTAATTCCCATTGTTCCAAACTGCAATCAGTAAAACCACACTTCATCTCTGTAATTCTAAACAAAAAATGCAGAAATGTCAATCCTAGATACACCTTATGAGGGGCAGATTTCAAAATCTGTTAATCTTCAATCAACATAGCCAACTAAATTCTATTTGAAGCAAGAAAAGGTGATTCATGGAATATGCAACCACCATAATTTAGGCATATAATATTTATAATACAATTTACATGCTATGGTCGGAAGATTTTGAGCAGAGGGGAAGGGAGGGAAATGGAAAGAGGGAGGGCGTGGAGAGTTAATTTCCTTGTTTGGATATTTAGGTACGGAAAGGAGGGGAACTCTCTTCCCTCCTTTTAGGGAGTAAAAGTAAAGGGAAAAAGAGTTACCCCCTACTTAGCCTCTAATTTGAGAAGGGGCAGGGGCATTTTGGGGCCTTGAAGGGGAACATGTAAGTTATCATCCTTACAAGAATTAGGCCATGTCCATGTCATATCATATGAACATAGGAACATTGAATTCATCAAAGACTAATTTATAATTTTACAATGCAAATACAGAATCTGACCGCTTTTTAATAACTTTCAGTAATGCATGTATAACAAGTGCTTGCTGGCTTCTTATTTCAATCCAAGCAAGTAATTACAACCCATGCCTATAAAAACTTCCTCCAGGCTTGAAATAAATTTGTAACCTAACCTACCCTCTAGTCTTGGAGATCATTTCATAAGAATCAGATGTTTTCTTATCCATCAAAATATTCCAAAGCAGAAGAAAAGCACAGCTTCTTGAATTACCAGAAAGGGGATGGACTATGGAGTTATGGTTCACAGGGAGGATTTACCTAGATATAAGAAAAAGCCCTATGGATCTCACCAGCATTCCAAATTCAATATCCTTTTTATTTAGTAAATAATAATTTAGAATGGTCCCAAGTGCCACAGCACACAAAAGAAATCAAGTGATTAATTCAATATCCAAATTTAGGTCTTGAAGGCAGAGTTAATAGCAGCGGCATCTCCAAAGGGAAAGAATCACAAGCAATTCAAACCGACAAGAAATGAAATCTTTCTATGGCCATAAAGTAGACAATAGTTTGCAAGAAAACAGAAACAGTGAAACGACAAAAATGTTAAATGAGAGATCAGAAGAGCAACGAAGCATCACCTAATCGGATCAGAGATGGAAAGGGCTTGCAGTTGCTTGCATTCATTCAGTTGAGGCTTGAGACCTAAGACAGAACAGACCTCTTACAACAAAGCACCAACAACAAACAAACAAGAAAAAGAAAGGTTTTAACTTTCGACACAGGACAACCCAACCCAAGTTACCGAACCCAGCCCCATTCCTTCGCATCACCACTTTATATTATAGATTATAGACAGACAGCATCAAACCTTATATACCCAAAAGCCAATAACCCTTCATTACCTTCACCTTTCTTGCACCAAAAACTGCTTCCCAATTAGACAGACGCACACAAATCTATATATGGATGTGAGTATGATGAATGTATTAGGCAACGATGCACCTTTCTCTCAATTCCACTCTACGGGCATGTCACTTGCGCTATTCTAGCAATATATAATTAAATATTTATGTAAAATCTTTTTAGCATTAACAATATATTAAAATTAGATTCAGAATTAATAACATTTTGGTAATATGTAAGTAGGAAATACGTGAGAAGAAAATTTAAGACGCTAAACCAATTTTAACATAAGACATCAAGATTTGAAATTTTTCATATATCTCATGCCTTAATAGTATATGGTGTATCATGATTACTTATATAATAAATATTACTTTTTAATTTTTCTAATTAGTATCCTTACAATATTGCTTAAGAAATTAATGGTGGATTTTTTTATAAATTTTCAATGCATTAAAATTTTAAAAATTTTTACTTCTCAATCAAAATGTTCTCACTCTTAATTTCTAAGGGCACTAATTAAAATAACCTTTTTTTTATTATCATGATTGCCTAGCAGATCATATAGACCAAAGGAAGGGAAAGAGAGCAAAACAATAATATGACATATTGTCGGAATTTACAATTCTCATATTGCCTTCGTTCTTTGGATCTAAATAGAGAGGAGAGGGGGACCAAAATAGGTATGAGGAAGAAAGAGCTCCTTTTATTCTACCATTCAAATTGAATATGAGTTTTATCTCAATAGAGTATTAGGCATCTATTTATAGTTGATTAAGAGAAGGGATTTCTCTCTTGTATCAGTAAAATGATGGATTAAACCTATCCGTTATAGCAAAATTCATGCACAAGAATCATAAGCCTAGTATAGGTCCAATAATGATAGTAATTATAGATTTTGGGCTTAAACAATCTCAATTTGATATTTAACTAATCTGGCTCCAAAATCAAGTGTGATTTTGATCTATACAATTCTATTGAAAATAATCAAACACATACCACATTACATACATGATCAATGTCATGTAAGCAATATGGTCTCATAATGTCTATACTTACACTCTCAAATAACATTAATCCGAATTAGAAAATGGAAATTAAATCTACATAAACAGTGTGTAGGACTTTTGTATCTCAATTAACACAAATAATCATCAAAATTCCTACAACTGAATAATTAATTTAACTTTAAATATGATACACTCAAAAGATTAAAGATGAAGGATCCATAATCAAGAGATAAGCTGATTATATATATAGATCTAAGTGATGAGATAATACGTATATAAAAAAAGAAAAGAAATAGTTGTACTTAAACATAGTAAGCAACATATGTTAATAAAATAAATTTAGTAAACAATAAACAATTAATGAAAGATAATGTTAACAAAATAAAAAATTTCAATGTAATAAACTAAATTAGAATACTGCTATTGAAATGGAGATCCCATAAATATGCTCAATTATTACTTAATATCCTGCTAAATATGCTTCAAAGTAGTTATATAACAATTTAAAAATTACAAATATTAACAAACGCAATTAAATTATCTTGTTTGCTTTCTCTTCAATTTACAAGCTACTTAGAATTGTGGGTTAGACCAAATCTTAAAAACTAGCTTATTAAGGAAGAATTGTCCAACTTGTAATAGAAGTTATCTTGACTATATCGATAAATAATTTAAAACTTAACACATTTTGTCACATTTAAATATTTAGAGCTCAAAATTTGCAAGAGTGAATATACGTGAGTGATCTAATATCAATTATAGAATAGATGCTAATACCATTTTAGATTTGTGAGTTTAACACCTTATAAAGAAAGATCTGCTTAACTTATTATAAAAGTTATCTTAACTATAAAAAAAAAATTTATGATAAGGTTGGATATACTTTAATAAGTTAAAAAAATATATTTTAGCTTTGAGTATTAAGAGAGCCTATAACTTTCTAAATGGGGGAATTTTAAATGGTCTAGTTGTATAACTGGATATTGATGATCCAGTTAATTTTGGCCATTCAAATATTATTAAAATAAATTGAATGGTTTAGATTTTGTGTGGTAGATTTAACTTTATAACAAACACACTCACAACATGGGTGGACATCCAGTTATTGGGTAATTCATTTGTGGAATATAAATTAAAGCATTTTTCAAATTACCAAAGTGGATAACTTCGGCCACTGTTTTGTAAACTTCCAAACGCGAAGCATCCGAAAGCAGCCAAGTGTTGCTAATGTACACGTGTCATAAAGTAGACCGGCATGACTTGATTGTAATTTTCTTTAACTAAATATAATTTTTAGTTCTAATATTTTGAAATTAATATTAATTTAATCCTAAAAATAATTTAACATTAGTTTAGTCTAACACTTTAAACTTTAGCATCAATTTGATTTTTAAAAAAATTTGACATCAATTTAATTATAATATTTTAAATTTTAATATTAATTTCATCATTCTAATTTATTTTCTAATAATTTTTGTTAATTTCAAATTAATAAGATAGAAATTATCCACCCTCATTAGTTAAGAAAGACAATTAGACAAATAAGTAACAATCATACACTAATTTACTAGCTAAGATGATTCGTAATGGAAGTTACTAATAATTTGACAAAAGAATAAAATTAATGTCAAAATTTAAAATCTCAAGACTAAATTGATATAAAAAAATTTTTTAGAATCAAATTAATGATAATTTTAAAATATTAAGACTAAAATTGATCTTTTTTTAATCTGTAGTTGTTTTGTATTTTGAAATTGTATCAATAGCAATTCTAGATCGATAGTTATTTCTATAAAGAAAAGGTGGATGCATTGAATATGGGAGTGGCTATTGCCACTCTATGATATCTACTACTATCTCATTTTTGTTGTCTTTATTTTGATATTCTTAAAATGTTTTTAATTAAATATTACATTAGACTTTTATCTATTGCCGTTCACATATTTTAAATTATATTTAATAATTATACTAATTAATATTAAATAAAAAGTTAACTATTTTTAATTTTAACCTTAAAATAAAATTAACCTATTGAATTAAGCTCATACTAAGGCCATTTCATTTGCAAAACCAAATCAAAGTTTTTTGTAATAAAATCTTATTTGATATTTTTCCTAATACAATATTTTTACGATAGTTACCTTCCTACGACCATTCTCTTGTTAATCTCATAAACTCTTTTTGATGGAGTTATAATATAATAAAATTTGGATATATTATTCTTGCACAAATATGATTCAAAGAGAGAGTTATACTTCTTGTTTGATCAAATCAGACAAGTTATTTAAATTTTATTTTACTACATTTTTTTATATGAGTTAATTATTAGATTTAGTTAGATTTTTTTGTGCATTATATGAGTTTAATTAGTATGATTATTAATATAATTTTGGAATATGAGATTGATAATAGATAAAAAAAATTTAAATAAGTTTTAATCTCAAAAATTAAAAAATAAATATATAAGGAACACAATCTCTAAAGATTTAAAAGATAAAAAAGGTATCAAAATCATTAGAAGCAAAGAGCACACACCTCACAATCTTACCTTGTACCAAAGGGTGAAAGGAACCTTATTTTCTTTTAGTTAAAAAACTGATTGAAAATACTCAAAGATTTAAAAAAAAAAAAAAGAAAAAACTCAAATGAGACCAAGAATTTATGAGATTAATGATATATGATAGGTGGAAGCAGACCTGGAAGCTTGTCGGGACTACTCAATCTAGCCTAAATTATAGCTAGTTTGCCTAGCCTATTGAATAAATAAGTTAACTCAGAATTTTTCAAAAAGCCTTTTTAACTAAAAGGGTTAGATTATGAAAACAAGCCTATTGGGTCTATCAGGTTGATTTATTTATACTATATTATTATTATCATTATTATTATCATCTCAAAAATTCTAATGATAATATAAGTCTTTTGGTCTATTTAGAAATAATCTTATAGCCTATTGAAAAATATATTTTTGATATATTTAAAAACCTTTTGATATATTTAAAAGTATTTTTTTGTCTATTTAAAGATCTTATTATCAAATGGACCTCTAGATAAATTTTCAAATTATATCATACTTTTAAGAAAATAAAGCTTAGACCTCAAAAAATATTTTATGTGAGGTAATAGGCCTGTACTCAAATAACATATTTAAAATATAGGTAAGACTTATTTAAGCCAAAGTCTAGCCTATTTTCATTCCTATAGGAGACATGGTTACAAGAAGGTAAGTACTATAAAAATATTTTATCAAGAAAAGTATCAAATAAGGTTCTATTACAAAATTTTTTAATTTAGTTTGTAAATGAATTGGGTTTAATATGGGCTTGATTTGACAGGTTGATTTTATTTTAAAATCATTAAATAAAAAATAGTTAATTTTTTATTTAATATTAATTAGTATAATTATTAAATATAATTTAAAATATAAGAGTGGAAATAAACAAAAATTTAACGTAATATTTAATTAAAGATATTTTAAAAATATCAAAATAAAGGCAATAAAAAGAGGCGTAACTATAGATATTATAAGTATTTATTAGTTTATAACATCTTAATCAATATAATAAGAATGAGACGATAATATCATAAAAAAAAATGAGACGACAATGATGGAGAAAACTTTGGAAAATTAAGGGCATTGTAGTCGTCGTAAATGCCACGATTTTCTTAGTTTTATTTTGTTAGGGAACAAAAGAAAAGTTGAATTATTTTACGAAGGAAGAAAACGTCTAAAAACGTTGTGTTACTGAAATTGAAAAGAAAAGATGTATTAAAATTGTAATAATGTATGCACAGGTGAAAAGGGAAAATAATAAGGAGGAAATTTTTTGTTTTTTATGTTGTGTATAAATCAGTATTCATATTGCCATCTCATATTACTGTATATTTAGCATGTCGAAGTGTTTTTTTTAATTGTTCTTTTTAAAATTTTCTTTTAGAAACAGTGTCCCTGTAGATTACTTGTAAAATATTCTCACCGAAATAAGTACAAACATGAATGAGAGTGCTAATTTTGTGCTTGTCAGGGTTGTAATATAGGCATAGCATTCAAAATTGGTTAATTTGGTCATTTGGATACAAAATAAACCTGCTAGTTACCGGGATAAAAATGGAGCATAAGTATCTAGGTATATAACTAGATCATTTTAAAATTTCTCCTCTAAACGTCCTGAATTAATGGTAAATTTTTACCTTTTTGTTTAGATAATAAAAGAAAATAGAAAAAAATAGAAAGAAAGAAAATAGAGAGAAGAACAAATAAAGAGAAAAGTTTATTCTCTCTCTTATTATTTGAATGAGGAGAAAATGAAGTGAAAGAAAATAAACTTGCTTGGTTAGAAAGAAAAGTAAAAAGAAAGAAAATATATTTATATTAAATTATTTTTTTTTATCTTATCTAACATAATATAAATATTTTCTTGCATTTTATATATGGGATATAATAATAATTTTACATAAAATCTTTTTCTCACTTTAGTTTTCTCATTTCTTGTGAGGAGAAAATTTTTTTATGATTTCTACTACTAATATTTTATTTCTCTCATATTTTCTTCTCACATTTAAACCAAAAAATGTAGCATTTAGAATGCTCACCATAAAATATGAATATTGAATATTAAATATTCACTTAAAACTAAATCATTGATCTAAAGCTATTTATAAATTTAATAATAGAGAATGATAAAATGAGTTTAATATATTAATACATGATATCAGAATATTATAATCTATCAAATTGACATCAGATAACTTGTTGACAATGCCTAACTCAAAACTTGGTGTCTATATATTTTTATTAATATCAGATCTAACTCAAAACTAGGAATCAAGTATTCTTACATTGGCATTTATTAATGCAAAGCCAAATTTTAAACTCAAATTTTAAACTCAAAATTTTGTGTTCATGAAACTCAAAATTCGAAATTTAGTATTAATTAAATAATTAAAATGAAGTAACAATCTATAATAAATAAAAAAAATAAATATTTAATATTCATATTTAAAAATAAACATTCTATAATTTACCATCAAAAAATTTTTAAAATCTCTCTTATTTTTTTTCTCTCCCTACTTCTTTCTCTCCTTTTTCTCTTAAAACAATCAAAAGATAGACTCGTTGACGCACACGGGAGGAAACCCGAAAAATTAAAGGGAAATTTGCTTTTTTTTTTCAAAAGGTTTTCATCTTAGCAGCTAACAGACAAATGCTCATTTTTGTTTATTTTATTGTCCCCATCTGCTGATTTCACGGCATAGTAGTGGGATACTGCACTAGAGATTTTATTCCCCTTGCGACTGACAGGAGTGAGTAGAAATTTGATTAGTTGAGGGACAAAATATCCATTACATGGGGATTACGCCAACTTGAACTACGGAATTCAAACTCATCAGCAAATTTGAAACAACTCGACGTCATAACTAAATTATACATTACAGTACAGCGCAAACTCATCTCCAACCCTCTTCGTCATAAAATAACCATGCAAATTCAATTTGAGGACAACCTAGAGAAAACCAGTGAGAAAACAAAAAGCCGTGCGTGAAAAAAAGTTTAGTCTTTACTCCACATTCTTGTCTCTAAAACAACCGCAATAAATAATAATATGGCAAGGGCAACTCCGTAGCCGACCCTCCATTCACTTGCTTCCTTTGCTAAATGGATTCCATAGAAAATATTGGATATGGCAAGTATAATTAAAACTCTCCCTGTGTTATGATGGTACAGATTCCAATGCTTTCTGACTTTTGACTCCTTGTTCGGTCGAGCAATAAAAGCCATAATCTACAATGTAAAGCAATTAAATACACCAAGTACTAGATTGTACCCCCACACCAAAAAAAAAAAAAAAGCCCAAGTAAATCATAAAACCAATTAAACACACCAAGTAAATCATACTTTTGTACATATTATTCATAAACTTGCACTAGTATATAGCATTGCATTTCAATGGTATTATTGTGTGACTAGATTATGAATTTAATTTCTATGTATTGGCATTTAATTAAATAATATAGTAAAATATTAAATCATCATGAGTAATTATGATAGATAATTATCAATCATAATTTGATATTTTTTTACAATTTTATTAGTTAATAATATTAAGTAATTTTATGCTATTAATATATAGAAATTAAACTCTTGGATTATATATAATATTATAGTACTTTCCCACTATTTTGTTTCCACGGCAATGATAGTTGAAAGAATAATTCAACTATAGTTAGGGATGAAGTGAGTAATTAATCATTAAAATATTTTAATTTAATAAAAAACTATGGTAAATTAACAAAGAAGCAAAAACTTTTTGCTTCAAGTAAAACCGTAGTTTTATCCAAACTAAAGTTTAAAAATTGAGGTATCTCAAAATCAAACACATTGATTTTGCACCAATCCCACTTGAGAGAACAAAAGCAAGTTTAGGGTGGGCGCAAATATGCTATAAGTGGGTCCTATACTTTAAAGTACTCTTACGTTTATTTGGACCCTTTTTATTTTTGAAGTTTATATGTTCACTAGTACAATCTCAAATTGGTCCTAAAAAAAATTGTGTGACATTAATTTAGTATTCAAAAGAGTTGGGATATCAATTTACTTATCAAAAAAATTGTATCATCAATTTTGTTCTCAATAAATTAAAATTTATTATAAGTTAGTTTAAAAGATTAAAAAAATTTAGACTAATTAAAATAAATTTTAATCTTTCGATAACTAAATAGATATAATAAATCTTTCAAGAATCAAATTGATGTTCTATAATTATTTTAAGAATCAATTTAAAATTTTACTCCATTTTCTTTCATAATTATATCAAGAGAGAGGTGTCTACCAAAAGAAGAAAAAAAACATATCAATAGAGAGATAAGTAGGAGAATGCTCTTTACACCATTAAATGAATTGGGAGAAGCCAAAAATAAATGACTCAAAGGGCAAAGAAATAACGTACTAGAAAAAAGGGCAAAGAAATACCTGGAGGCAACCTAGCATGAGAATGGCGATCCCGAGAGCCTCGTGAGTGCTAACGTCGAGATTGAGTTGATAATCCAGGATAAGGCCACTGATTACACCAATCACTCCCAGAGCAAAACCCAGTGATTGAACTGAAGCATGTAAATTAAACCAAAACGGATCCCATTCCCTGAAGTGTCGAGCAATTATTGCTCCTACGATGATTAGGATACCCCATCCCAATATGTTCAGCATTCCATGGATTCTTTTCAGGCTTATACATGGATTTTCTGATGTAATTGAACCTGTTTCAAATTGAATTGATAAATAAAGTTTATGAAAGTCATGCTTGATGAGTGATGACAACTGAAAATCAAATCTGACCATCCATGAATCTTTTGAGTACAATTAAGAACAAAAAGAGCTTCTAATCTTACATGAATATGCCAATAGAAATTAAATCTGCCACTTTGTCATTCCGTACTGTAAAATATTAACTCTCCCAATAAGAACTCGATGCAAAGCGGGATAGATGGAGTTTTACAATATGTAAAACAAGTGCACGGTCAGAAAAGATCGATATACTAAAAATACAAGTTTAGAGTACCATGTCCATTTGAGCTTAGTTTGAGTTGGTTTTAATAGAGTTCCAGGTTCAATTCCATTTAAAATGATATTGTTATGATCGATCATGATATAAGCAAAATGATGGCGATCGCGAATATGAGCAAAATGATGACAACTTGAAACGTCAGCTTAGCTTACTTTGTATGCGGTATTGCAGTTGCAGTTATGCACGGTTAAACGCTCAAAGCATCTTCAGTTCTTCTTCAAAATAAATACTACTGTTTCTATTATTTTTAGAGTACCCTATCTTAAAATATTTGCGAGATCCTCTCATGTTAGTTTTGAATATAGTTATGTCATGTTAGAAAAGAGATAGATACAAATAGTTAAATTGAAACTTACAAATTCTAAAAAAACTCTATCCAATTAAACTATTTTTATTTATATCTTTCCTAACATAACAGCCATGTTTAGATCCAATATAAGTGGATCGTACTCCTTTGTTTCATTTATTTTTATTGGTTATTTTGACAAATTAATAAGATGTTAATTTATATTTGACTTTATATTCAATATTAATAATTAAGAGATAATAGCTAAATAGTGCTAATAATTTTTTGGTATTTTAATAAAGACTAACTTAGTCAAAAGAAAATTACTTTTGCTTTGAGGATTTTTTTCTTTTTTTTTATATAAAAAATTTAGGCCAAGGAAAAAAACTCGTCTCAACCTAAAATCAAGATATATTTTCAAATTTATCGAATATTTATAAAAATATTTACAAAAAAATCTAAAAATTGAATATAAATTATGATAAATAAGTGAAAAACCAACTCACTGAGTCAACCGTTGACCTTTAACAACTTTTTCTAATACTAGTGCAACGTACACCAAACCAAAAAAATAAAAATTCTTGTGCAATAGTCTCAAGCGATAGATGAAAAAGAACAAAGAAGTCAAAGTATAATGTGTAGAACAGTGTGAAATATTTTATATACTTTACAAAATTTTAATTGTATTAAATATTGTGATACAATTCATATTAAATGTGCCAACCTGTTCTGTTAATAAAATCTTTATACAGATCTACCAAAAAGGGATGACCTAGTGCACTGCTACTTGATGGCTCTAGAGAGTAAAAATATATTATGCAAGTAGAGAGAATCTTTTTAAGATTTGAATTTAAATAATCTTTATATCATAAGATAATAATTTTAATATTAAATTAGATTTACTATTTGAAAATATCATATTCATCAAAGTATAATTTTTTTCCACGTAATTTCGTGTCGCATTTGTGTACTGAGTTTCCTTTTAGCACATAATATATTGTTTGGTTTGGTGGAGGGTCTGTTCAGATATTGCATTTCAACTTCTTGTTCGGATTTCGGAAGACGCATGATGACAAAAGAATGTCCGCTCAACACACCTAGAGAGTAAAGCATATAGATCCTATCATGTGCCAAAATCAACGCAGTAAAAGGTCAACACCAAAAGATTTATTGGTCCCCTTGTTATTTAATTAGATTAGATAAAATCACAAAACAGTCACTCACCCAATGCCCACTGTAAAATGTCATTGACCAATAATTACGGAAAAAAGGAGTTAGATGTTTGATTTTCTTCTTAAATATATATTTTTTAAAATTTAAATGTGATATGCTGATATTGTGCATTGTTAAAAGCATTTACAGTGTTATTTAATTATGTATTATTCTTATATTAATAAAAATACTTATTCTTGTAATTATTATATAAAAATTCATATATATATATAGAGAGAGAGAATCAACTTAGACTAGTATAAATTGAACTCAAATCTTGCGCCATGAATAATTTTATATTGAAGTTTTTTTTTTTTTAACAAAACTAATCATTTGATTGAAAATTTATATGTTATCAATCATGTCTATAAAATTTTACACTAATTCAAAATCCTTAGTATACTTTCTATATACATCTAAATTAAGGTAATAAGCACTTCTTAAATACATGTAAAAATAAATTATTTGATTATGATTTTATTAATATCCAATTTTTATAAAATTTAGCACAAATAATTAATATGATGTGTGGTTATAATTCAATTATTAGATTGATAAAAATTGTATTTTATAAAAAATTATTGGAGGTATAAGTATGCCAAATTTTACATTTTCAGCATATCTTCCGTCTCTTTTCTCTCTCTATATATAATAGTATTTAATTAAATGATAGAGTGTATCAAAATCCTTTTTTTTTCCCAGTCGACAATCGCTTGATTAATTTGCAGCCAAGAAACACATGCATGGCTTCTTTGAACTAACTAACTAACCTGTTGCGTAATTTAACGTAGTGGAGACTTTGTCTTGGTGCTGTGCTAGGGCAAAAGCTGGCGGCGAAGGGAAGAAGCCGTTGGGACCGATGGCGTAAATGAGGCGGAAGGGAGGCTGGTCGGTTTGCAATTGGAAAGCCATGTATATGCGAGAGGACTGTGAAGTGATTAAGGTTGAGTTTGTGATGAGTTGTAAGTTACCTCTATCAGGCACCACCTGCTCCGGTGTAGTCCCACCCAGATAATACTGCTTCATCATGCCATTGCCTCCACCGGATGACGTCACCCACCCCACTATTGCACTTGAACCCACCATGCTACTCCCGAACCCCATTGCTATGTAACAGTTTACATTTGGGGCCGACAGAATGAAGCTCCATATGTTTGTAGAACTCACTGAATACTGCATGGAAGCAAATTATTACGTAGTACGTTTTTATTGCATTTCCATATATAGTATAAGTTTCGTGTTAATTAATTTGTAGTAATGAGGATGGTAGAATAATTTTAACTTTTGATAAATAAATGCGATCTACAAGGCACAATAATAATAATAATAATAATAACAATAAGCAATTTCAATTCATACGGGGCCAATTTTTGAGTTGAGTACATGCGCTTGAGTGCCACTCTTAAAATTATTGGTAAAGTTCACAAGACGAGTAACATCACTTACTCTGAGAATGAAGCCTTGAGCATTCCAAACAGGAAGACAATTAAGGTTGGTTGTGTCGAAGGGGATGGGAGCATTGAGGTTTAGGCTGGAGGCACATGAGTCTGCTTGTGAACTTCCATTTCCCCCTGACGAACTTCCATTTTCTTGTGAGCTTCCGAGATTGGCTTAGGCATGGAAAAAAAATTATGAATATGAGGAATTAATTTCACAGATGCATGCCTTCATCTCTCTCTCTCTCTCTCTCTCTCTCTCTCACATACACACACACACGTATTGTTAAGCTTGTATTTTAGCTGGAGGAAAACGCGCGAGATCTATCAAGTTGAAAAAGACGTATTGCTTGTAACATGGGGCCCTTATATCAATAATTACGAGTATGACCAAATTAATAACAAATACGAGCAACTTAAAGACCAAATTTAAGTAGATTATGTGGGTGAAATGCTATCTCACTGAAGCTAATTGTTGAGAAACATTAAAAGAAATCGAAAGAGAAGGGATATGCGAGAAAACTCAAATTTACTGAATGAGCAAAGTTAATTTTTATACAATACAATGATGAATTTATAGGAGAAGCTTTCACTACGACATTTACGCCCAATATGTCGTAACTAAACTAGCAACTGATTGCGTAATGATCGGCAACCTACTTTAACCAATCCATTAACTAGTTAGCTAATTACGCTAACAGAAAGTATAATACAGATATAATATTTATTTTACATATATGGTGAAAATAATTGGGAAATAAAAAAGATGAAAAATAAAACTGTATCATGCCTTAAATAATAAACCACCATTATATATGACAAAAATTGCAGGATGGAGAAAATTTTTATCCGAAGTTTTTTATTTTATTTTATTTTTGGTAGAGAACTTATAAATGTGCTATTAATTTGTTGCGTGAGTATTAGGTTAGGTTGCAGGAGCTGCAAGGATCCCTTTGTGAATGCTCGGTTATCCCACTATTCAATATACTTCCCCGCTATGTTGTTTCGCCTTTCTTGTTTTCGATAAAACACCTCACCCACTCCATGCATTGCCCAACCTAATTTTTTTTTCTTTTTTCGGGTGAATGGACACTGAATGGTAAGCTGTCAATATTCAACGACAAACATGATGATCTACAATAATGTTTGCTTTGGCCCTAAGCTAACTAATCATACTCGTTGTTACCCTTCCACCAAATAGAATGGGAAGCAAGAAAAGGATGATATAGTTTATAATTTCTACTAGTCCACTTGGTTGCTCAAGCTACTCTTTTCTGTTTTTAATTTGGTTTACAAAATACAAAAGCACAGCGTAATTATAATTTATACATAACATATCTGTTGTTGAAAATTAATGTTTAAACTTATATATGTAATTTCTTAGATAATTGATTATCTTGTGGCTCACACTTAACAAACATATATAGTTTGTATATTTTTCAATTAATAACAATAATTTTTATTAAAATATTATCTCGATCCTTTATATTTTGTACATATATGCTAACCTTTATTCTGTTATGAAAGCTTGCACAAAAATTTCTTGTCTATATTTATAAAAGAAAAGCAAACCAAAATTTCAATATATATATATATATATATATGTATGCAAAAGTTTTGTTATATCTTCCTAAAATATCATTCTAAATAATTCTCCCAATACTTAATAAAGGTAATATTAAATGAAAAAATAAACATATTTAATATCTTGTAAATATAAAAAATATTCAATATTTTTTATTTAACAATTAAGATAATTATTAGAAAAATATTTTAGCAATATTATTTAATATTTCAGCAAATGCAAAATGTACAACAGACTTTTTCCGGGCACAAAACACATGGGCATAGACACATCGAGTACTAGTATACTAACAACAATTTATGAGTATCTCGAAGGAGTCAAAACAACAGCTAGAATACTTTGTACTAACCTGCAGAGTAATCAAGTCTTGTGGAAGCCTTGTCTAGGTGTTTCGTTAGTTCAAAACTCGGTGCTGAAGGGAATACACCAGCAGGTCCAGTTGCGTATATCAACCATGACTCAGGTTCAGTGGTTTCCAACTGAAACACTAGGTATAGACGCGAGGACTGTAGAGTGATGAAGCTTGAATTGCCTATGACCTGTAGGTTACCTCTATCAGGCACCACCTGGTTCGGCGTAGCCCCACCGAGATAATACTGCTTTATCCCTCCACTGCCTCCTTTGGATGCCACCCACCCCACCATGGCACTTGAACCCACCATTCCACCGCTGGCTGAGAACCCCATAGCTATGTAGGAATTGGTTTCCGGGGCTGATAAAATGAAGCTCCAAATGTTTGCAGATGTCTGAACGTACTGCACAAATTATGAACATATAGTAATTAACTAATTTTCGTTCGTACATCCGGGTGCTATTGAAGTAAGAAGGATATATATCGTGAAGTGAGAAAATGGTGCACCTACTCTGAGTATGAAACCTTGAGCGCTCCATACAGAAATGCACTGAAGTTTGTTTGTATCAAAAGCAATCGGAGTTTTGAGGTTTAGCTTGCTGGTGCATGAGTCGGCTTGTGCACTTGCAATGAAGAATGAGCCATGAAAAGTAATTATGAAGATAAGCAATGATAGAGATGCCTTCATTTGTCTCTATAGCTACTAGTGGGAGAGTGTGTTTCAGTTTGAAAATTGTGATAAGCATCAGTAGGATCTTATTTATGAAGGCTGTTATCTTACCATTGGTGTTAAATAAAGGGAAAAAAGTTTGAGAATAGCCATGTAATGATTGTCATATATATATATTGTAACTAACATTTTCAACTTTTCATATATATTGTAACTAACATGGGGCCAAAATAGCGATGCGAATGGTGGGGAGCTCTCATTTGTGCAAGAGAAAGTATATTTGTACTTTAAAGTTTTGAATATTGTGCTAACACATATTTTCAATTTGTTAAAAGTGATAAAAAAAAAAAATGAAAACTCAATCACTTGATATAAATGTGGATGCGACAATAAGTTTAGAGATGCTTTTCGGATTTTTATGTTCAAATAGGGGTGTTCATAATCGAACCAAACCGAACTAAAAATTACCAAGAAAATTGAATTGAAAAATCAAAAATTAATTAAAAATTAAAAAATTAGCTTTTTTTTTCTTTTTTAATGCAAAAATCGATCGGTTCAGTTCGATTTTTAGTTCCCAGATTGAAAATAGAATCATACCGAATTGAATCGAATAAATATCCAAATATATCAATTATACCCTTATTAATATATTATATTCTCCAAAATACCTCTTGCATCCTCACCCCTTTAGAAACCCTAATTCACTTTCACACCCTCTCTCTCACTTTTACTTTTCCAGCCCTGCACCCATCTCTCATCTCTCAAATTCTATCTCTTTGAGACTCAACATATTATGTCTCCATTTCACATCTCTACTCCATCTCTCAGTCTCATACTTTCACAAATCTTAAACTTATAAACTGAAAGACACTCACTGCTCACCATTTCACAATTTCACCCTCCTTTCTTCTTTGTCTATTGCTTGCAATCCGCGACACCGACGACCCTCTTCATATCTTTGAGTTCGATGGCCTACAACGATGGTGGCCTTCCTTTTCGTCGACGGCGACATCCCTTCCATCGTGTCACGTCACTTTGGCCTTCTTCTTTGCAATGGCCAGCAATTGTCGAGCTGTAGAGGGTGAGATGGTGGGTTTGGGATGGTAAGGGTTTGAGAAGACAGATGGCGGTTTTCTGTTTTACTCTTTTTTTATTATTATTTAAATTTCAAACTTTGATTTGTATGTTTTTCTAGTTTTTTCCCTTAGTTTTTTATTTGAGTTGGCCATTGATTCATGGGTTATGTGAGATTTGTTTTAGTTTTGAAAAGTTTGTGCTTGTATTCTAATTATTGTATTCTGCTTTCTGATTTTGGATTATTTATGTGTGAATATTGCAATTTGCAAATTCTGGTTATCTAGTTTGAGTTGGCTTTGTTCTTCTTTTTAGTGTATGAATGGTGGAGTGAGAAAGTGATGTAAAATTGGTTCTAATTATTTTTTTAATTGAAAATTGAAAATCAACCAAACTAAACCAATATAGGTTTGGTTCAATTGGCCGGTAAAAAAAGAACCACTTAATTTATATTTTGTATCAACCAATTGGTTTGATTTGATTGTTTTTTGTCCAAAATTGATCAAAAACAAACCATAAACACCCCTAATAGCCCTATTTATGTAAATAGATCTTAACTCACCTCCTAAACTTGCAGTAAAATATTAGGATCCTGCCTACTTGTTATCTTTTTCTTTAATGTGAATACTGTAAATTCAATTAACACAATAATTACCTTAATTTTTTTTAAAAATTTTTATCATCTAACAAATTAAAATATTTAAGGAACTTTTACTTGAATCAAACAATAACACTATAATTTTTAAATATAATAATATTATATGATTTAAACGAATAGAGTGATTGAGTGAAAGATGAGATAGTCATATAAATTAATTTAGATAAAATAGAAAAAGAGTAGTTATATATACATATATTGCTACAACATAACTGAGGAAAAATGTTACTAAATTATTAAAAGAATTGTAAAACTTTTTTAGTAATATAGGCTATACACAACATTTATAAAAATGCTAAGGAGTTATAATAACAGTTTTTAACGTTTTTACCGGTATTTTTTAAATGTTGCAATTCTAATAAATGTTGTTAAAAACTATGTTATAACGTATATAAGTGGGGTATGGTGTTGTTCGAGGTAAATTTATTTTTAAATCTAAACCCATCCTAATCCGCCTCAATTTTTTCACCCTACCCTATATCCCCTTTTGTGGGTAGGTCGAAAACCCAACTCGTGGAAGTTGAGGCAAATTGGGTAGCCGTGAATCGAGGACCAATTGCCATCCTTGTCATAAGGCATAGGGGTAGTGGACCCTTCCTGAATGTCACGATAGATTATGTGTTTTGGGTTAATAACATTTTAAAGCAATAGTCGGACTTAATTCGACTGGATTGTTGTTTAGTTTGCAAGTTTTAAAAATTTTAAAATTAATGGTTAATATTAATTTTTTATATATCTTGAAAATATTATTTTAAAAATATTTATTTATTTATTTTAAGAAATAATTTAATTTTAAATTCAACATAAATTAATTTAAAACTTTTAATAAATAAGTTATCTATACATACATCTATATATATAATAAAAGGTATTCCGTTTGATAAAAAAAAATAAAAAAATGCAGACTAATAAATCGATCTAAATAACTGTCAACTCGCATAAAGTTAAATTAAACTAATAAATTATTGATTTTTTGTATAATTTATTTACAATAAACTAGCTGACAACTAGCTTGAACCACAAGGAGTCATTCTAAATAAATTGGCTCGACCCGCATTAACACGCCAGAGGGCAGGGCACTACCAATTATGGCCATACATGCTAACATAAAGGTTAAAGGAAAAGAAAATCTTCGTATATACAATAAGAATTTTGTTAAAATAATTTGTTATATATTGTTATTGATCATGAGTTATTGGTGTTCATTATTCAATAATCATCTTTAAAATTCGACAAATTCTTGTTGAGTTAGTCAATTTTTTTTTTTATATCAATAGAACTATTAGTACCTGAACCACATTAACAGAAATGCGACTACTTTAACCCGATCTAACGAAAGTCTCTTTAGATGGTGAGGATTTTCTAGCTAAAATTTTTTTCATTTACAGAGTTTAAATTTATAATCTCTAATTAAGAGATTAAAATACCTACCACCTTTATTAACTCCACTTTAATCAGTCAAAATTTACTGCTTGTATAGTATTGCATAAAATGAGAAATAAAAGAAAAGTCAATATAAAAAAGTAAAATTCGTTATTTCTTTAACGAGTTAAAACTATTTTTTTGATTTAATTATTTTTTATCTATTAAAATATTAAGATTTTTTTTTTCATTTGATTCATTGTTTTTTAAAAAGTTTCTTTTTTCTTGGAACTGTTTTTTTAAAAATTTTTCAATTAGTTATTTAAATTTTCTTCATTCCGATTAGTTCCTCCGTCAGTTTTTGTTAGTTTTTCTGCTAAATTCTCATGTGGCATCCTATGTGGAGATGACATGGACTGAAAGGCTAAAAAGAGGAGCAAACAACAAAAAAAAGTAATATTTCGGAGGATAAAATAAAAAATCATAATATTTCATTTATACATACATAGAATAAAAATTATAATTAAAAAATTCAATGAAAACGTATAATTATTATTATGGAATTAATTTATGATTTTAAAATTTTCAAGTAATTTTGTAGTAAAGCACATGCTTTACCTTGTAAAGTTTAAAATTTTTTATTTTATATGTAGTGAAATTTAAAACTTTGCACAAAATATAATTAAAATAAAACATATCATATGATATGTCAAAAAAAGATAAAATAAGAATTCACCTTAAAAAAAGAGTAATGATAATATAGATTCAGATTTACAGCAAACCTAAATATATATTATTATTTATCTAAAAAGAAGTACATTTCTTTCCAATTCTTTCTCATTACAAAAGAGATGTCTACCCTTTCTTTTTTTTGTTATTACAAATTCAACCTCCTCTCCTAACAAAATAAATTTTTAATCTTTTGCTTACATCTTGTATATTTTATTTTAATCATAGTTTATGTAAAGTTTTTAATTCTATAAAAGATAATATAAAAAATTTAAATATTATAAGTTAAAACATATATTTTTCAGAAATAATTATCTAAAATTATTTGATATAATAATTTATTTTATAATAATAATTATACAAAAATTATTTTTTATGCCTTTTATATGTAAATTAATTTCTTTAATTTTTTAATTACGTAAATAAAATATTCTTTTATATAAAATGAAATAAAATTTTTGTTTCATCCTTTAAAACACTACGAATTTTTTTATTCATAAAAATATTTTTATTTTCTTGATTGATTTCTTTCTCTCTCTCTCTCATTTTTTTTTTTTTTTGCCTTCAATTTGTAGCCCTCTTCGTGGGATGTCACACGAGTAATTAATGAAGAAATTTAAGGAAAGACTAACAGAAAGATTAAACATTAATAAAAACAATTTTGAGGGACTAAAAAGGATTAAGGAAAAGAGCATCAAATGGGAAAAAAAAGTTGTGATATTTTAAGGTCAAATATAAGCACAATATAAGAACTAGCGTGGAAGTTTACCCACGAGCCAAAAAAAAAAAAAAACACTAGTGAGAAATAAAGAACCACGTAAGGCAGAGTTGCTCCAAGTAGAAGGAAAGGGGTAAGGAAAGCAAGAGTTGGGTGGCTTAATTTTGTGGAGCGAAATGGATGTCACTCTGTCCATCTCATTCTCTCCGCATCTGCAAAGGCCCAAATGCTCGACCTCCTTAACCCCATCCCCATCTCCGGCATCACTTTCTTCCTCCAACTACCGCCCCGCTGTTATTCTTCCGGTTAATCTCTTTCTCTTTCTCTCTCTCTCTGTGACTGACTATGTATGTATAAGAATATTTATTTATATCCAGTTAGTATCAACCATCACTCACAGCCACAATGTGCTCTGCTGTGCTATGTGATGTGATGGTCAGGGCTTAGGGAACAATTCGGGTGACTACAAGAAGTTGGAGCAGACGCTCAAGGATAAGTACGGCGTGCCCACCGTGGTGGCCAAGGTATCCAGACTTGACTGGCTCCGCAATGCCGCTGGTTTGCTCGACCCCAATTACTGGCGTGGCACTCTTCAACCCAGACCTGTCCTTGATTGGTAATTAATTAATTAATTAATTATTTCTTTCTCTCTCTTTCCGAATCCCATATATGCATGCAATGCAATTTATTATTTATGTCTGTCATGTGCCCTCCCTTTTCCTATTTACTTTAATTGAATGTTTGACTAGGTATTTGAAGAGAGTTCATGATGCTGTTCAAGAGGCTACGCACTTGACACAAGGTTCAACCATAACCCCCCCCCCCTTTCTCTCCCCTCTTCTTCTCTTGTTTTGCTGCATCTATTCTATTCTATTCTATTATGTGCACCCATCCTCCTTAACTTATTTCTTTGTTATTGAGATTTTGTTTTGTTTATTTATTGTCTGCTTCTTGAATCCATTGCTCCCCTTAGCTCCCTTGTGTTGATCAGTTTGATTACATACGTGATGTCAATCGTCTTATAAAACATACCTGCATATTTGCCAAAACCGAGCTCAAAGATAATATAAACGCACTTAAGTATATGTTACTTGATGGACAACTCCCTATAGAGTGTGAAATAACGAAATAGGGTCCAAACTACACCAATCAATTAGCTGTTTAAATCATTGTCAAATGCGAAGGTTAATTTTTTACCAGTAATTTAAACCAATTCAAATTCATTTGTTTTCTCTCCTCCTCATCATCACTTATCTGTCACGCAACATTTGCACTCCAACAGAGAAAACATTTGTTCACCTTAAGGCATCTAAAACCCCATGAATAATCTTATTATAGGTGCAACTTTATCCTTGATTGGGCACTCCGCAGGAGGATGGCTTGCACGTGTCTATATGGAAGAATTTGGCCTGTCCCACCTGTCCTTGTTATTGACTCTTGGAACCCCTCACCTGTAATTTCCTTTCTGATATCCATTGGATCCCAGTAGGATAGCTAGGAAAATTGCAGATACTTCCAGCACAGTAATTATTGGCGGAATGCTCTATCAGCATCAATATTCCATAGTATATCTTGTATTCCATTTATGATTATAAGCTTCTAATCAACTTCTCTTTCACCATTTTTTTCAGCCCACCTCCAAAAGGCTTGCCGGGGGTTATTGATCAAACACGGGGTCTCCTTGATTATGTCGAAAAGAATTGTTCAAAAGCTGTTTACACCCCTCAACTGAAGTATGTGTGTATAGCAGGAAGGTAAACTTGTAGTTTGACTGAGAGGAAACCGGTAATGGAAAAGTATAATGAAAGGGAGAATTGAATATGTTACTCATAAACAGAACCAATCCAGTGGGGATTAGCCCGCTGATACAAGAAAACAAAGAAAAAGAATGGCCCCTGAGCAATTAGAGGAGCTGAGCACCTCCCGAGTCTATCCCACTATTTTCATAACTGAGACTTTTTTTCCCCCTCCCATTCTCACCCGTTATATCCTCCTCACACCCTTACATTCCAATACACTTACACATTACAACTCGCACACACACCTGCTTTCTCTTACTCAACAATTACAACCAAGGCCCAATTTATGATTGACCCGGTATCTATCATTTACCATTTTTTTTTCCTCTCTTCTTCTGCTTCATGCATTATTGACTGGATTCCTTAAAGATGATTGCAAATTGCTTTTCCTAGTTCAATTACTGAGTTGCTACGTGCTATTGCTATGCATGATTGAGAAGATTCTATTTTGACATACGATGTGCCTCTAAAAGGAGTTCAGCTGTGCTGATCCATGAGTATGCTGCACAAAGAACTCTAGTTTAAACAAGGAATTCTATGTCCTGCATTTTAGGGTTGACTATATATTGCATGCTTGATATAGTAAATGAAATATTAGATGTTTCAAGGGAGTGACACCAGTTTTCGTTGGTTTAGTAAATGAAACATTAGATGTTAATTTATCCCTTGAGCCATGCAAGGGAATATAGTTGATAGGAAAGTTGCATCCCAGAGAAGTAGACTTATTTAAGACACTATGATTTGAATAACAACTATAATTTATAAAATGCAAACATTGCGAAAGATAACTTACTAGAGAATCAGTTACTCATTTCAAGTGTGTTGAAATGTGGATTTTATTTGCATACTTCAAAACTAAGGTATATTCAAGGGGCCCCACTCTTTGGCAAGTCAAATGCAAACCTTGAGTCAGTAGTTCCAGCTGATAGTTCCCAGTCAGTTCCTGAGGCTGTTATGGTGAGCACTGCAAGCACTTCTCCACCTAATACAACGACATTGCGTGCTCGCTTTGTTGGGCAAGGTTACAAGCAGGTGAATGCAATTGTTGTAACTGTTCACTTTGAGCTAAAATGATAGTGTCTAAACTTTTATCATCAGACGGATAAATCAGTGAGTGTTAGATGCTGCAAGCAATTATGCTTACCAAAGCTGTAAAGTTTTGTCAGGTTTGTGGGCAAGCAGATGTATGGGGTGATGGTGTTGTACCAGAAGTATCAGCTCATCTTGAGGGTGCACTTAACATTTGTTTGGATGGCGTTTATCACTCACCAGTTGGTTCAGATGATGCACTGAGACCGTGGTATGGTTCCCCTGCTGTGTTGGAGCAATGGATAGAACACCTCCTTAATTAACTTGAAGATATGTTAGAGCACTTCATTTAAGTATTCCCATTGTATTGGTATGCCACTAAATAAAATGATTTTATTTTTCTCTTTGTATTTGTGGCATTGGATTGGTTACTATTTAGTTTTGTTTCATCATTATATAACACTAGTGTTTATGCATGTGATTTCACAGGTTTACTCTGTAATCCTTATTTTTTTATTTGATTTTTTTCATTTTTTGTTTAATTTTTAAAGCATATATTATTTTGTTTATTACAAAACCAAAAAAGTTTCTTACATTGAAATGTATCAAGGCCTCTTAATAGTAATTTCGGAATTACATGAGTTATTGGATGGTTTGTTGAAGAGGATTGAATAGTGAAATTGTGTAGGAATCACAGGAAGAATTTTAATGTGAGAGATTTAGGCTTTTATTGTATAAATTAAAATGATGGAAGAAGATTTTTAAAAGTCACAATTGTGGTTGAAAATAGGAACACTGACAACAGCACCAAAAGAGGCTATCAATGGCTCCGCCCTCCTCTTAGAAGGATGGGTGAAGGGCACTACATCACTGCCATCCTCTCAAATCATAGTTGCTGCTGTGATTTGAGAGTGGAGGCTAAGGGGAGACAAATCTCCGATGGCTCCAACCAGTGACAAAGGAGAGAAGGCGTGAGATCGGTAGAAAGCGTTAAGTTGAGGGGAAAAAAGAAAGATTTTTAGAAAGCGAATGATAATTTTATACGGGAATAATTTTTTTTTAATTGTAATTAGTATTTACCATATGATATTTAGAGATAATCTAGTTAATTATAAAAAAGAGAGAAAGGTTTTTAAAGAGAGAGAAAAAGGGTGAAAATTTTAGATAAGAATATTTTTTTTAATTATAATTAAGAGTTATCATAAAACACTTAGAGAGGTAATCCATTTAGTAATAAGTAATAGATTTCCCTGCCTTTCTTATTCTATTACTAATTTACTATGCTAGCAAAGAAAGATGTTCCGAGGAACATCGTCCCCTTCCGACTTTCGAGTACATTTGCTATGTTAGCGATCGATAGGAGTGTCTTCAACTTTAATGTGATATTCCATTATGGACCTTTCTTTTTGTAATATTAACAGTTTTATATGTTCCGAATATGCTAAAAGCATTAAACTGTAGTTTAATATGTTACAATGTATATTTAGATACAATCCAATATTTATGATTTAGCCTTTAAAAATTAAAATTTCATTAGTATGAGTAATTATAAATTAACTAATACTTTTTGAAATATATCAATATTCATCTTAACAAAAAATTTCTATTCAAATAGTATTTTTTTCATTAATTATTTTCTACAAAAGCCTAATGCAGAAAAGGACATCATAATAAGCCAGAATTATCTTTTTGATTCATAATAAGCCAGAATTATTGAAAACTAAAATTTGAATTAAAATGTTTTTCAATAAAAAATAAGAAAGAACAAAGCGGTCTTTAAAATGATTGATAGGAGTAATGTTACACATCCAGAATTATTTGTTAGAATATGTTAATATTCAATAAAGGTGGTTTGAGTAAGTCAAAGGATTCAATTTTAATATACGAACAATGTGAAAGAGTGAAAAATCATTTATCTATCTAAAGGTTAGAAATAATTTCATATTGTTATGGCAAATATTTTGACAACAAAATTAAAATTTCAGTATTGAACTAACGCGGGTGGTTATAAGACAAATTGAACTAGATTTTGACTTAAAAAACTAGATCTAATTTATAAATAAGGATAGGTCACACTTTATTTGATTAGAAGTTTAATGTTACATGATATTTTAAAATTTATATTCTTTTAACTTATGTTCAAACTATAAGACTTATTGATTTAAATTAATGTTATATACATTTATTTAAAATATATGCAACAAATGTTTTCTTTGATATAGCTTTGTATTTTATTTATATTGAATTGGGATGATCATTATCAGACCATGAACTAACCGAATCTTCTAAACCTGAATAATAATCTAAGCAAAATATGGAATTTAGAGTACTACTACAATTTTTTTGCCCCCTCTTTAGAGGCTGGGTGACTAGTTGGATAATGAAAAGCCCAGTATATAGGGGAGGAGAGGGGGAGGGGTAAAAGAGAAATAATCGTGTGTGTGAATGAGTCATCCCGTCATCCGCACCGCAGGAAGGCAACCCACTCCCACCCTCTTCCTTTCTTCCTTCCTTCCTTCCTTATCCGCATGTTCACTTCTCTCCATTCTCCCGACAACACAAACTCACTCCTCGCTTCATTCTCTGTCAAAACTCTCTCTCTCTCTCTCTCTCTCTCTCTCTCTCCTTCTATAATATGATGATATATGATCCCCCCCAGGCAGCCCAATCTCATTCTCAATGTTCCATTCCCTCTTTGGCCTTCACACAATACATAACATAACATAACATAACTGCGATACAATACACTAGCATTCCCACCCCGACGGACGGACGGACGGACGGACGGACGGACAACACTAGAATGTCGTGTTTATTGCCACACTTCAAGTGCCTCCCCGACACCTTCAGAACTCATCCCTATGTTCTTCCTACCCATCTAAGTAAGCTTTCTTCTTTCTACTTTTCTCTTCAATTGCAAAATTGGATTCTGGCCTTTTCTTTTCTTCGTACTGCGGCACATCAAATCAATTTATCAAATATGCAGCCAAAACCAGAGAAAACTTGTGTTTCCAGCCACACTGTATTCTATCTGCCACCTCTCCTTCAACTTCAACCTCTTTATCAACGGCAACAGCAACGGCACCCGTCCTTAATTTGCAACAGTTGGCGTTATCTACTTTAGATTCTCCTTCTGATCCACTCTCTGCAAACACTCCCTGGCCCTATACTGCTGCACTTGCTCCACCCGCTGAGGTACCTTACACAATCATATTATATTATTCTCAAATAACATCAATTAAATTTCACCATTGTTGCGTCCAGATTCCAGATTTATTGTCATTGTGACATTTGTATGTTGGGACTTGGGAGTGATGTCAATGTGATCTTACTACCGTTGGGCATACATTTTTACTTTTTCATGGACAAACTTCTCCCGTTATCTATTATGCAAGCCCATAATGTTGAAGCGCAAGTTATCATAAAATGCTCAAGTTTTCTTGTTTATGGTTGCATTAGGTCCACGTTTGTAACAAAGTTCAGCAACATTTATCATCATTGTTATTGTTATTGTTATTGTTATTGTTTTTATAATTAAAATTTCACTCCCAATGAGGCTTGACTCAATTTGTAAGATTGAACTGACTGGACAAAAAGCTCTTGGGTATGTTCCTGTTCCTGCTAGAGGGACTTCACTAATAGGTCATCCACAAGTACTATTGGAAGCCCATGATGTGTTTTGTGGCATGCTCTGGTCTGATCTTGTAATGGGGCAACCTCCTTCCCTCCCCCTTAACTTTCTTCCAAAAAAAAAAAAATCCATTGTTTCCTGATTTCTCAACATTCAATTTTTCTTACATGCTCATATTGGATCCATTTCTTACTTTTGGACCATTTCTACAAATCTTTAGCATTGCAAAGAGGTTTAGCTATACCAAACTTACCCAGAAACTAATTATATTTATGCCCATAATCAGGCAAAGTTTAAAGCAACCTTATCTACAGAATCACTTATTACTAGTGAAGAGGCTGTAATAGCTGCTGCTGCTTCTGAAGCTGTTGCTCTTGCTAAAGCAGCTGTGAAGGTTGCAAAGGATGCAGCTCTGCTAGTAAAAAAGAAACCCCCAGCAGAACCGGGGTATAGACCGCATGTATCTTCCAAATCTGATAATTTACTTCTCAAATGGGTTCACCATATGGAAACAGAAGATGGCATGGCAGGAGGATCCATGGGCACTGGAGCAGAAATAATTGAAGATTTTGACATAAGCCACAGTGATGAGGAGTCTGATGATGTGGAGCCTACCCATGAGGAACTTGAATGTCTGCAGGAACAGCTTTCTGATAGTATAGCTGTAAGGTCTAGGCGCCAAATAGAAAGAAAAGCTAGAAGAGTCAGAGCGGCAGAGAAGACTGCAACAAATATTGTGACTTTTAAGTCTGGCTCCTCCAGCAGGAGAAAGCGTGTTCCTATGCAAGAAGTAGACTATTCCGATCCACTTCGTTACTTGAGAACAACGACTAGCGCTACTAGGCTTCTTACTTCAACTGAAGAAATTGAGCTGTCCGAAGGAATACAGGTGGGACTCTCATGTTAGTGATGATGCACCGGCATTATAGTGCAATCTAGTGGAAAACCAACGATGCTTTCATGCTTTTGATATTTAATATGCTCCTAATCTGGTATACAGTCTTCAAAAAGTGCATGCTCATCTTATGATTCATGAATCAATATTTATGTCATTCTTATAAAATATCAAAATGCCACAAGTCTTGTCCATCAGGCTTGTTGGTATTCTCTTCATGATACTTCCTATTCAATTGGCCATTTTTGTAGTTAAGAACGATCTGAAAAGGAAAAGAATGTTACAATGAAGTTAACAAATAATTTATTTAATAATTGTGAATTTACTCATTCAGATTATTATTGATCATAAAAGAATATATTTCAAGAGGTCATAATACGTCAAGTTATAAAGAATTGTCAGCGAAGTTTCTTTCTGATTATGGAGTAAAATTTCATTATTTTCTTTTTGTCATCTAAATTCCTTTGCCTCTTCTACCAATATAATTCAGGACCTGCTAAAGCTCGAAAAGCTCCAGGAGGATCTTGCAGAAAGATTTGGTGGCCAGCCTACGTTTGCTCGGTGGGCTGCAGTGGCTGGAGTAGATCAGAGGACCCTGAGGAGGCGTTTAAATCATGGAAAATTTTGCAAAGACAAAATGATTAAAAGCAATATACGACTTGTTATATCAATTGCTAAGAATTATCAAGGAGCTGGGATGAACCTGCAAGATCTTGTCCAGGTATATTATAGATTGTACAGATTTTCGGTTAAATAAATAGTAATTGTGTAGAACATGATGACCTTATTGGTCTAGTAATCAACTATTTGACTCTTTCTTATTGATTTTAGGAAGGATGCCGAGGCCTTGTAAGAGGGGCAGAGAAGTTTGATGCTTCCAAGGGTTTTAAGTTCTCCACATATGCTCATTGGTGGATTAAACAGGCAGTTCGGAAATCACTTTCTGATCAGTCAAGGACTATTCGCTTACCAGTGAGTATTATATTTATCTTTGATTATTTTCTCTTTGACCATGCATCAAAGTATTTCCTTTACGAACTGTTTATAGGAAAAACCACAAAGGTAATCTTGATTATATGAGCTGAAATTGGTCGAATGTTTATAATTGACTGTATCATTGCAATGTTTTTGGTTTTGACAGTTCCACATGGTGGAGGCGACTTACAGAGTGAAAGAGGCAAGAAAACAATTTTTTAGCGAAAACGGAAGACAACCTAATGATGAAGAAGTTGCTGCAGCAGCTGGACTGTCAATGAAGAGGCTTAGTGCTGTACTTATGACCCCAAAAGCTCCCAGATCTCTAGAACAGAAGATACGGATCAACCAGAATCTCAAGCCTTCAGTCTGTCCTACTCTTATTCAAATTTATGCTTCAGGAAAAACTCTTCCTTATATGATGTGCATTTTGCTGATGGGTGTACGTTTTTGACCAGGAAGTGATTGCCGCTCCTGATGCTGAAACAGCTGAAGAACAGCTCATTAAACAACTGATGAAGAAGGATCTGGAAATGGTACTGGAAAGTCTCAATCCTAGAGAGAAGCAGGTCATAAGATGGAGATTTGGCATGGATGATGGAAGGATGAAGACCCTGCAAGAGATAGGAGAAATGATGGGTGTGAGTAGGGAGAGAGTTCGGCAAATTGAGTCGTGTGCTTTTAGGAAACTTAGGAACAAGAAGAGAACCAACCATTTCCAGCAGTATTTGGTTTCATAACCCTACCAAATATTATCATTCATTATTCCGGCGGAGAGTTAAGCTTATTTGATATCAGCTCGTGAGGTCCCTGGTCTCTTTTGTTCTTTCTGTATGTTCTTCCTCCATTTTTTCTTTCTTGCTTCCACAAAAGAGGAAACAAAACGTTATTAGTATACTAGGAAATGGATGTACACATAAAGGAATAACTTTCGATTTAGAGTCCACCATTTTTTCATGTACGTGAAGTGCTTCGAACCAAATAAGAGTCCTAAAACCTTTCAAAAATGTCTCGATGAAGTAAGCTCTCTGCTGTTCTTTTCATGCAGAGAGCTTGGTGAATAACTGAATTTATATCTTTCTGCGATATTAGCTTTGTTTTTGGGTCTGACGGTGAAAGGTGTAATTCTTAGTACTAGATAATACAATTGAAGCTAAATTAATTTTCGCATTTATCTGAAAGTTAATGCAAAATTTATATTGTATCTAAACAAAGTGAGTAAATCTTATTTATGACAGAAGATTGACCATGGCAGCGTCCGTGCATAATATATATGTGATTATAGGAGAGTTTGATATGCACTGGACTTACCAAGGTACATCACACATTATGTAATCCAACGGCTTGAATATCCATCGAGTATCAATGTTTTCACCACCCATGGTACATTGTAAAAGTATTTCTCTCTCTCTCTCTCTCTCTCTCCCTGCCCCTACAGCTTGCACGTACTTGCAAAGCCCACTGCGTCTCAGCTGCTACCAACCGTCGTCGAAGTCATGTCTCATCCTCCAGCTGCTAGTGAGTTCATCATGCACCACTGCGACCAAACACGCTGACCATCGCGTCTTGCTTACCGCGCAAGTTGCAACCATGATCTGTCTCACAATTCTGTAACTCACAGCCTCAACCGCACTAGTCCATGATTGAAAGAGGCTACTTTCGCCGCCGACACCTCCACCGTCAAGTTGATAGCGAAGGTGAGCAACGACACTCAATGGATTGCAATAATCACTAGTCTGGGGGAGGTTCCACCACCGCTGAGGGAGGGGGGAGCCAAGGACAGTGCGACGGTGGCTGAGGACGAGGCGGGGCGGCAGGACGACCATGAAGGAGGGTGGTGGAGGGCGCGAGAGAGGAGGCTCTGAGGCGAGGGATGAGAATTAAGGAGCTGCTGTAATCCACCACCAAGGTGTAAGAGTATAGAGAGTCTATTAGATTGGCACCGTTTGACGAGGTGGTATATGGTGCACTCGGTAAGTTTGGGTGCATACAAGACACCGCCTTATAATATTCTTCACAACTCATAATTATGTACTTATCACGTACAAATAATCAATCAGAGAACATAATAATGTGAAAATAAATTTAAAAGTGATTGCATGGTAGAAAGAGATGGTTAGATTTATTTTAGCATTTGGGTAAATTAATAAGAGAAAAAGTGTGGGTGCCGTGTAGATTGAGAACCGAAGGTTTATAGAAGAAAACAAAAGGTGGTAAGTAATGATAATAAAATAGAATAATGTAATTGGTTTTGAAATAGTTACAGTTATTATATATAATAATTATTGTTTTTGATTATCTTATTATATATAATTTAATTATTAGTTATTAGTATATATAAAAAATGAGCAAATATAGAAGATAAAGAGAATCTAAAAGTAATAGTGGGGGTGTGAGGGAGGGCTAGATTGTAGGATAAAAAAGGGGAAGAGGGGGATTTAGGCGTTGTTGTGTTGTGTTGTGTTGTGTTGGTGGTGGCCGGTGGAGAAGCGAGTGAGACTCCGAGAGAGAGATAGAGAGAGAGAGAGAGAGAGGAATCGATCAGAATCAGGAATCAATCAATCGGCAATGAAGGGAGGAGGGAAGAAAAAAAGCGATGCTGCCAATGGGAATGGGAATGGGACTGCGGTTGCGGTTGGGATTCATAATCACAATCAGCAGCCTCAGCCTCAGCTTCAGCCTCAGCAGTCCATTCCACAAAAGCAGACGGAGACGAACGAGGAAGCACTTGTGAGTGTTAATAATGGGAATGTCCCTCACACTCACACTCAGCCTCATCCTCAGCCTCAGCCTCAGCCTCAGCCTCAGCCTCCCAAACTCGATGACGGCTTCTACGAAATAGAGGCCATCCGCCGTAAGAGGATGCGCAAGGTACCATTCTTTTTTCCTTTTTCCCTTTGCCCTTTTCCCCTCTCTCTCTCTTATTACATTCATCTCATCTTCTAATCAAATGCAACCACACACAGGGTCAGCTCCAGTACCTTATCAAATGGTCAGTTCCCTTTCTTCTTGTTATTGCTGTTGTTTCTTGTGGTTCTTGTTGAGCTCTTGATACACAGACACAGACACTGACAGTGACAGCGATGACAGGCGTGGATGGCCCGAGACTGCCAACACCTGGGAGCCTCTTGATAACCTCCAGTCAGTTCCTGATGTCATTGATGCTTTTGAGGAGGACTGGTATGCGTATGCGTATGCTACTCCCTTTCCTTCCTTCCTTCCTTCCTTCTACTTTTCACCCCCCCCCCCCCGGTTTTCTCTATTCTCTATTACATTACCAACGCCACCCGCTTAGGAATTAGTAATTAGGAATTAGATATAGGATCCCATCGAATTCTAAGGCATGCAATGCATATGCTTTTTGCATCTTCCATATCCATTCTCCTTTTCCCTATCGTTGCAATAACAAATAACCATACCCAACAGACTTGTCACTTGCATTGCATTGGCTATGCTCTACTAAGCCACCATTTCATTTTTCTTACAAATTAAATCATGCATTGCCCTGATTTTCTACATGTTTCTGAAGCCTGAGATTAGGTAAACAGCGGAGGCGCAAACGCAAGCATGTGGTTCATCACACACAACCCAAGAAGAGGCCCCAGCGTTCCACCACTTCTTACAGCCTTAGACGCTTCCCAACTGGTACTAGTACTACTACAACTGACAACCATTCTGCACCTCTCGGTGACCCTCCTCATTCCGATCCTCCTGCCCATCCTCAGACTGTCATCTTTGCCGATGAAGCAGAAACTAATGCTGATGATGCCACCACTCTTAGCAGACCCCAACAACCTAATGAAAATGGGTTCTCAAATGCTTCCAACCAAATTTTTCAAAGGACTGAGGAGGAAAATGATTATGATCCAAAGCTCAGTGAACTTCGAGCAACAACAAACAATGGGGTTGATGCAGACAATCTTGCAATTCATGTCCAACAAGCTAACACCTCCATAGAAAACAGTTACCTAGATCGTGATTCGAAGGTGGATTCCATGGACCCAGTTCAAAGTGACCACCGCAGAGGCGCGAAAAGGAGGAAATCGGGGTCTGTGAAGAGATTCAAGTATCCATCTGAGCCTGTTGATACACAGAAGGCAATCAGTATGTCTGTCGGTACAGTTGAATCAGGCCGGGCGGGAATGCCTCGTGATGTGGGGAATAATAGTCATGGGAAGAATGGCAATGCAGGGAATATTGTCAAGATTATAAAGCCAATAGGCTATTCAGCTTCTTTATCTGGCAACACACAGGATGTTTTGGTGACCTTTATTGCTGTGAGGTAAGTCACTTAACTAACAACTCCATATTTCATTCTTACACCTTTGATAAAATTTGATGATTACATTAGTTTTCGTGAGTATGTTTGCTAAACCAAATAAATTTCCACTCCTCCTCAATAATGAGCATTGGTTCATGAACTCATAAGTAAAGACCTTAAATATCCGACAAACAAATAGAATGAGTAGAATTGTTAAAGTACTGAAGTTTAGTCATGCACGCATGCTCAACATTTGTTGTACATTGTTGAAGGGTTCAATCACTTGCAACCATGGCTATTAAAAGTTGAAAACTGTGTGGGACTTTGATCCTGTCTGAGCTATTCGTTTGATGCTATAATGAGTAGGTTAATGGTTGAACAGTTGGATGCATATTTCAACTCATCAATAATGAGCATTGGTTCATGGACTCTATAAGTAAATCTTAAATATCCAACAAGCAAATAGATGAGTCGAATCATTAGAGTACTGAAGTTCAGTCATGCATCCATGCTCAAAATTTATTGTGCGCTGTTGAAGGTTTCAATAACTTGTGACCATGGTTATTAAAAGCTTAGCTGGAAATGATACTGTGATATCAGGTTAAGTAAGAATTGGATGCCAAATATTGCAGCATTCAGTATGAAAAGGGGCAAAGCTTGTGACCATGGTTATTAAAAGCTTAGCTGGAGATGATACTGTGATATCAGGTTTAGTAAGAATTGGATGCCAAATATTGCAGCATTCAGTATGAAAAGGGGCAAACTTTGTATTGAAAGAATATAAGGAATCTCTATTGCAGTGGTGTCATCGGTCTCTTAAATTTGTTTTGGTTTAGTAAGAATCTATTTGAGCCAATGAGAGGAGATAAAAAGCTGTTGTTTTGGAAATTAATGCGATGACAAAACTGAGTGTGAGCTTATCGGATGATCTTTCTGTCAACTGATAGATTTTTGCGATTGGTTTTATGTTATTTATCGTAACTTCAATTTGACCATGTCAGCAATGACATATTTGGTATGATTTAATGATTTGTCCTTTAGTATGCAAGATGTTTTAATCGATTTGATTAAGTGGATTTTTATGTATGTTTTTGTTTGAATGTCATGAAAATGTTATTAACTCATATTTACACAGATTTTTTCTTTGTTGTTGGGAGAAAATTTGATCAAGCTTCTCTTAGTAATATTTGCAAGATCATTTAATTCTATTTTTATTGTAGTGGAAAGTGGATAAAACACTTATTTTCATAGTAAGTGTAGAATGGACTTTAAATGTAGCTTGATATTTATTGCTATTGAAACTATATTTTATATAATGCCAGTAGCAGGTTTTTTATTTTGGCTTACATTACTTGATTTTATGAGAGCCTAAGCGAAGGATTCTTTTCCTCAAGTAATTTTGTTGCTCAATTTGTATCTTTGCCACCTCTTTTATGGAGATTGGAGTGAACACAATTATTTTTAATGATCATGTAGCCTGCTTCTTCACATAATGCTTAATTGATTAACTTTACAGGTCTGATGGGGCAGAAATTTTGGTGGATAACAAATATCTAAAGGAACACAATCCAGTCCTGGTAATCTGCTATCCCGTAGCAATGTTAGATTGAGTTGATTATTTCCTTGTCAAGTTTGCATTGCTTCAAAGGCTTCTGAAAATGTTTATATGGCCTTGTTAACCTGAAGTTAATAATTTTCTTAATGTTTCAGCTGATTAATTTCTATGAGCTGCATCTCCGGTACTTCCCGTGACTGAACGTGTTTAAGGAACTTCCTTGTGCAGTTAGATCTTCCTGTGTTTGCTGTTAGTGGTATAGAATGTAGGTTTATATAGGCAGCAGATAGCGAAGGGTTAAGAAATGCGCTGTTGGTTAGTGTGCGACTATATTACCATTAGACCAACTTATTTTTGGGTGCACATTAGACCAATTGTTATAAATGCCTGCATGACTACATACTGTGATGCGTAAGTATTTAACATGAACATGACTAGGAAATCGTATTTTAAATCTCTGGAAGCCTGATTCTACATCCCGTTATATCCCCTTTGCACATCTTGGGTTTTGCATAATTTGGGTTTGAATTGGATTGAAGTTTGTAAAAGTTGATTTTACTTAAAAGATATTTCGTGATAATGGGATTCATGTTTGGAAATTTTTATCTGAAAAACTCTTTAGGCATAAAAATATCATTTGGATAATGTTAAAATTGTTTTTAGGCCTGTAATTACCAAAAAGGATATGATCAAACAAATGAGAGAAGTATAGCAGTTAAACTTTTAAGGCCAAAAATAGAGAAAATGGATACTTGCCAACACTAGCTTAAATTTCTAACTTTTGCCTAAACTTCACGTAAAACTAATCAATCAAATAACAATGACAAATACTCGTTCGCAGTTTGGAGCCCAGGTTTGGATTTGGGCAAACGCAAACCTAAACATGTATTATGTATTTATGTACTGTTTTTTACCAGCTAAAAAAAGAGGGGAAAAAAAGTTGCTTTTTCCCCTTTAGGTGGTACTGTAGGGGAGTGGATTCTCTCATACAAAATTTTTACGCAATTTTGTCATATGTAAATTTTTAACATTCATTAAATTTTTTATTTGTCATATGTAAATTTTTAACATTGATTAAATTTTTTTGAGACACATATTAGAGTTTTGACTTAACCAATAGTAAAAATATACATATGATGAAATTATGTAAAATTTTCATATGAGAGGATTTATTTTTGAAATTTAGGTATAGGGATGTTTATGACTTGATTTGGTTTGATAACTTATCTTGACCCAAAATTTATTGGATTAGGTTCAAGTTTTGAAATATTGATTCGGTGTATTTTTGGATTTGAATTGTAATTCGAGTTGGTTTGATCCGATTTAAAGTCATATAATTTTTATATAGTTATATTTTCTAATAGAATTAGTATTAAATTATGAGATTTTTATATTTTAATTAATACATTTTATATAACATAATATTAGTTTTGTTTGATAGAAATTATTTTCAAATATATATTATAAAGGAATTAATTTGATGCACTGTTAATGTAAAATAGTTTTACACTGTCATCTAATCATATATTTCTATTTGTTAGATTTTTAAGGTAGTGGTGGTTAAATCAAACAATTTTGCTAATATTTCATTACATGATTAGATATCTGTATAAATTTTTACATATTAACAATGCATTCTATTATAAAGTATCTCTTAAATTTTATTTTTTACTTATAAAATATTATAACCTTATTATGCATAACATCCAAAGTTGTATATGTTGTTTAAATGTCAGGTGACCTGATCATTAGTTAGGCCATTATTAAGTTGACTATAGGCTTAAAGAAATGACTTAATTCAAAAATTGAGTTAAGTTTGAGTCTAGTTAAATTCGGTCTAATCTACCACACACACACACACACACAGAGAGAGAGAGAGAGAGAGAGAGAGAGAGAGAGAGAGAGAGAGAGAGAGAGAGAGAGAGAGAGAGAGAGAGAGAGAGAGAGAGAGAGAGAGAGAGAGAGAGAGAGAGAGAGAGAGAGAGAGAGAGCATTTGGTTCTGCATTTCTAAGAGTTAAAGCACAGCCAAACTTTGGTGAAGTGTTTCTTCATAATTTTTTTAGTATAATAATGAGGCAAAAGTCACTTTTTTATTACTTTTGTTCAAATAATGGTTTTAGGGCCAGTTTGGTAGTGTTATCTAAAGGAGTACTCTGATTTATGAAAAGTATAAGCCAATTTTTTTATTTGGTAAACCAAAAAGCTAGAGAGTATTCTCGAGAGCTCTCATGAGAAACTTTTTAGAGCTAACTTATACTCTTTAAAATTTAAAAGACTAGTATAATGCTGCCCTCTTTGATAACATAAAAAATGAAAATTATTCTTTTTAGTATTCATGTATAGTATAGTTACTTTAGATTTTAAGAACAATTTTACTAAATACTATTTTTATGATTTCTACCTATTGAAAGCAACTTTTACATTATTTTACTAGACAATACTACTCTAGCATTTTGAGAGTACCTTTTCGAGAGCCCAAAATATTCAACAGCTCTCAAAAAATCATAATAATAACAAACTAAGTCTTAGAATTCTAAACAAAAATCCAAACATACTAATCGAAGAGGCCACAAAAGCTGCAACTTGTAGATAAGTTAGAATTATCGGTGTTCCTAGCATTCTATATCTTCCATATGAATATATGAACTTGTCAACGCAACAAATTTTTCTTTATTTCCTATTCACAGACCAGTTGATTCGAATTTGAAATGAAAAATTTAAACTAATTAAATTTGATTTAGTTTAATTTGATTTAATTTTTGATAATTTTTTAGCAAATTTAAATTAAATCAATCTGAACAAAATTGAGTTAGTTTAATTAGAGCTATCAAGTTAAAATAAATAATATTTATATTTTAAATTTTTTATTCTCTCTACAATCGATAATAATCCAAAATTAAATCATAAAACAATAATAATTTAGATATATATCTTTAATAAATGCCAAAATAAAAAAAGAATAACAATACTAAATTTTAAATATAAAATTTTTAAAATTTAAAAAATAAAAATATACTTAATCAGAAAATCAAATTATATGCTTAAGTTTTAAATGAAAAATTAATTAACTCAAATATTAAACTAATAATAAATAATGTTAAATAATCATGATTTAAATTATTTAATTACCTAAACTATTTCAAACCAATTTTATTAATTCGATTTATATTTTTTGAGTTCTATTGTATTAATCCAATGCCTCCTTTTCCTCTCCTCCATGAGTGGTACTGCACAAACTATTCACGTTGGTGCTTCCCACAGAAGAATCCTCAAGATTGGATCTCCACTGAATCTCGAAACTATTATGTATTTATGTACTGTTTTTACCTGCTAAAAAAAGAGGGGGAAAAAAGTTGCTTTTTCCCCTTTAGGTGGTACTTTAGGAGAGTGGATACTTACCTACAAAATTTTTACATGATTTTTCACATGGTCTTGTTATATGTAAATTTTAAGCATTGATCAAATTTTTTTGAGACATACTAGAGCTTGACTTAACCAATAGTAAAAATATATACATAATAAAGTTATGTAAAATTTTTATATGAGAGGATTTATTTTTGAAACTTAGGTGTAGGGTTGTTTATGACCTGACTTGGTTTGATAACTTATCTTGACCCCGAAGTTTCTTGGATTAGATTCAAGTTTTGAAATATTGATTCATGTATTTTTGGATTTGAATTATACTTTGAGTTGGTTTGACCCAATTTAAAGTCACATAATTTTTATAGTTATATTTTTTAATAGAGTTAATTGCAGTTTACTTTCTATATTATAGGCTACATGTATTTTACCTCCAATATTTTAAAAATGTGCAACCCAACACCTTGCATTTTTTCACAATATGCATTTTGGTCCATTTTGTCGATTTTTTTATCAATTATAAACAAAAATGCAAGATGTCGGGTTACAAATTTTGAAAAGTTTAGGGAGTCAATTTGTATATGATTCAAAAATTCAGGGGAGTATAATGCACTTATTTGGGGGGCCAAAATGCACATTATGAAAATGCAAAGTATTGGGTTGGACATTTTTAAAATATTGGGGGTAAATTTACACATGGCTTATAATGCAAGAGGGTAAAATACAATTAACCCTTTCTAATAAAATTAGCATTAAACTATGAGATTTTTATATTTTAATTAATACATTTTATATGGCATAATATTAGTTTATTTGATATAAATTATTTTCAAATATATATTATAAAGGGATTAATTTGATGCATTGTTAATGTAAAATGGTTTTACACTGTCATCTAATCACATATTTCTATTTGTAAGATTTTTAAGGTAGTGGTAATTAAATCAAACAATTTTACTAATATGTCAATACATGATTAGATATCTATGTAAATTTTTGCACATTGATAGTGCATTCTATTATAATATATCTCTTAAATTTTATTTTTACTTATAAAATATTATAATTTTACCATGCATAACATCCAAAGTTGTATATATTGTTTGAATGTCAGGTGACCCAATCATTAATTAGGCCATTATTAAATCAACTTTAGGTTTAAAGAAATGACCTAATTCAAAAATTGGGTTGAGTTTGAGTCTAGTTAAATTTGGTCTAATCTGCCTAAGAGAGTGTGTGTGTGTGTGTGCGTGTGTGTGTGTGTGTGTGTGTTTGGTTCTGCATTTCTAAGAATTAAAGCAAAACTAAACTTTGGTGAAGTGTTTCTTCTTCATAATTTCTTTAGTATAATAATGAGGCAAAAGTCACTCTGTTATTACTTTTGTTCAAATAATGGTTTTAGACCTATTTCGGTAATACTCTCTAAAGTAGTGCTCTGATTTATGAAAAGCATAAATCAATTTTTTTTGGTAAACCCAAAAGTTAAGGAGTATTATCAGGAACCCTCATGGAGAAATTTTTAGAGTTGTACTTTTTAAAATTTAAAAGACTAATATAACGCTGCTCTCTTTGATAACGTTAAAAGTAAAAATTATTCTCTTTAATATTTATGTCTAGTATAGTTACTTTAAATTTTAAGAGTAATTTTACTAAATACTACTTTTATGACTTCTACCTATTAAAAATAATTTTTACATTATTTTACCAGACAGTATTACTATAGCTTTTTGATAGTACCTTTTAGAGAACCCAAAGAACTCAACAACTCTCAAAAAGCTACAACAATACCCAACCAAGTCTCAGAGTTTTAAACAAAATTCCAAACATGCTGATCAAAGAGGCCACAAAAACTGCAACTTGTAGATAAGTTAGAATTATCATTGTGTTCCTAGCATTCTGTATCTTCCATATGAATATATGAACTTGTCAACGCGACAAATTTTTCTTTATTTCCTATTCACAGACTAGTTTGATTCGAATTTGAAATGAAAAATTTAAACTAATTAAATTTGATTTATTTTAATTTGATTTAAATTTTGATAATTTTTTAACAAATTTAAATTAAATCAATCTGAACAAAATTGAGTTAGTTTAATTAGAGCTATCAAGTTAAAATAAATAATATTTATATTTTAAATTTTTTATTCTCTCTACAATCGATAATAATACAAAAATAAAAAAAATAATTTAGATATATATCTTTAATAAATGAAAAAAAAAAGAATAACAACACTAAATTTTAAATATAAAATTTTTAAATTTTAAAAAATAAAAATATACTTAATCAGATAATCAAATAATATGCTTAAGTTTTAAATGAAAAATTCATTAATTCAAAGATTAAACTAATAATAAATAATGTTAAATAATCATTATTTAAATTATTTAATTACCTAAATTATTTCAAACCAATTTTATTAATTCGATTTATATTTTTCGAGTTCTATCCTCTTAATCCAATGCTTCCTCTTCCTCTCCTCCATGAGTGGTATTTTGCACAAACTATTCACGTTGTTGCTTCCCACAGAAGAATCCTCAAGATTGGATCTCCGCTGAATCTCAAAACTCAGGTGAAGGATGTTTGGTCCCACCCTTCTTCTGGAGCATCCCATGGTTCAGTTTTAAAATGACAAAATGACCCCTGCATTCATTAACCCCCATGAAAATAATTGCAAAATGAGTCTCATGTCTTTTATTTGCAAAGTTTGGTGACTCTTGTTCTCCGGCGACTTAGTGGATGATACGGATTCATCGTAGAAATCAATGTCCACGAACTCAACCACCGACAGCCTCTTCTCTCTGCAACTCTGAACCTAGTAAGTTAGATTTAAAGCCCATCTAATAATGGAATGTTAACGAACCCAAAATACTTCTTACAAGTCCAATGAAATCAACCCCACTTTTTCCGCTATTTGAAGTTCTCAATATCAGGTATTAAGTTGTGCCATACAAAATTCTGTGGAAAAAATCAAAACTTCTGATCTTCAAAATTTACTAACCAATATTAAAACGAAGAAGTTCAAAACTTCACTTTCATAACCACAAAATTCCAAATCAATCATCACTATACTTTAATTTCTGTCCATCATCATTAGCAGTCTTTTTTGTCTCCCAAAATTAGAAAGGAAGCAACCAATCAACCAGCACCGATCAAATAGTGTGTCTCGAGATAATGATAATTTTATAAGATTGAATAGTATAGTAGTTAGTGCTAAATGATTGATGACAGAAGGAGCATTGACTAGAGGCAAAAGTCAGCATCTGCGCCACCTCCTTCTTCCTATACAGCATGCAATACAGCAGATGTTGATAGTAACAAGACGCGGTGGCCATGCTCTCCTCCCTCTGGCGGCAGCAACAAACACGCATTGTCGACGAGATGCGCTGCAGCAAATATAGGATCGAAGCTATAGCTGCATGCAAGGAGCCCAACGGCAACACATGATGCAATGGCTGTGCTCTCCTCCTTCCGGTAGCAACGACGGACACGTAGCAGTTGGTGGCCCTCAGAACAGAAGACATACCGTTCATTCGTTCGTCGCGTCTTTCATCAAATCACCATCATCTGGATGAACGCCTAAATACTAGAATTCCGCTGCCGGCAAATATGTTCCTCCTCTGGTGTAAATTGGAAAGGGATTCATAAGCAAAATAAGAGTTCTGGTGCTACTGTTTAATTTTAGGACAATAAACCACTTACATTCTCAACCATCCGATTTAACTTAAACCTGATCTAACGGTGAAAAATCACAAACCATGAGATGCTCCATAACAATGGTGGGACCAAATTATCCTTCACCCAAAGCTCAAATACTTAAACTAGGACTAACCTTCCCCTGCTTCTCATTAAGTCCCAGCATCTGTTATATGAAGATGGAATACAGGGCTCTGTTACTTATATATTCCTCAGAAAAAACGCCAGCGCTAGATTACGATATCAAAGTCAAACTCATGCTGCATCTGTAAAGGATTATATATGAGGCATAGAACTTGACATTCTACTGCAAACCCAAATCGAAACGCCATCTGCATCTCTAAAAGATTTCTGAATACGATTGCACGAAAAAAAATATTGCACAGATATTGAGCTAGAGACGAATAACTGAAAGGACAAGTAGCTAAGTCCGCAAACATTCTAAGCTGCTTCCACTTTTGAAAAAAACTTAGATCAAGTTTCTTATGTCCATCCCATTCAATTATCAAATTAAAAATTGACAAAGTGGACAATTTTATTGAGAAGAATAAATAATTTTAAAGTTACCTATTCCAAGAAAAATATCCACATGTTCTCATTTGATTTGAGAAATGGTTGAAATGGATATAAAGAACTTGATACAAGCCTTCTCCTCCTCTTTCTTTATTTTATTTTTTTAAATTTTCTTTTTACTATCATGCAAAACTGAATTTCAGGAACAGGAAACCTCACATTTCTTCTATTAGGTCTCTCTGCTTGTCCTGTTGGAGGTCTTGATAAACAAGGTCAAACTTGTAATGTTGTCTCCTAAGATACTTTTCCACTATGCAATTCATTGATAGATAATAAACTGCATCTACATTCGATTAAATCAATAGTACATAGAGCCTTATATGAAAAATTAGAAGTCTAAAGTTCCACATTGTTTACTTTCAATGGTCTTTCCTCCATAACTTTCATTTCTGTCCTTAGAACCATCAGCGATGCCTCGATTTCGTCCAATTCCCAGCTTAGGCAAACCTCGATTCAATCCATCAAGCAGAACACAAGCTTTACACCATTTCTGCACATGAAACATATTGTATCTCAGCCGTTATTCTTAAGATTGAAGAGGAAAAAGAAGCAAAAGAAAGACCAAACAAGACCTTCAGAATGACTAAGCATGCCCCATTAGAAACTAATCCTTAAAGCGCAAAGGAAAAAGAAAACAAAGCAAAACAAAAAACTAATCTTTCAGGTAAATCATGCACGATCCTGTTCATAGGAGGTCTGAATATGAATGTAAAAACTGAATTTAGCAATATAAAAGGAAACAAGTATATCCAACGAGGTATATCCTTTTTGGTGAAAAAAAAGTTAGGGGGAGGGGAGGTTGCTCCATTCCAAGGTCAAGGTACACCCACCACAAGCCTCAGTAATAGTAAGGGCTTACCATGGTACTTAAAGTAAGACTACTCTAACATAATCTATTGCAGAAGAAACCATTAAAATTTTGATTCACATGCACCATTTGATATAAAATCAAGCTTATGCAAGGTTTCATACCCCATGTTTTCATATTAATTCAATGGGGAAATGGGGATATTGAAGGCAATACCTGACTAGAAATATAACCACACCGTTCACATGTTCCCTGCTCTGGCATTTTCGTAGTTGTAGAAATCCTGAAATTCTCACCTGATTTGATGATGTCAAGTATTGCCCGGGGTCTGCATTTCATGACAAGGCCATTGATATTACAATGCAAGAATACAAGGCATGTCAAGACAAGAATTACTACAAAGCTACCCGGACCGGATACCCACCTTACTCTTTCCAAATCCTTGATGAACTCACGAGCAAAACCACGATATGCATTTGGAGAATAAATGCCTGCGGGTTTCAAGAGAATATTATGTTCGACAGTTTAATGGGCAAATAAATATGTCATAAGTATCATATGGAAAGATAAACATTACATTCAGTGGAAAAGTAGTCCAGCCTCTTGAAATATGCGTACGTGATCAAGTTGTCAAGGATTCGCAGCTAACGAGATCCAACAACAAAACAGAGAAGCGCAAAATAATTTTATGAATGAACTTTTTCAGCTAAAAGGATATATTACGATCTCCTTCTCGTATGTATACTTAAAAGGTTTGCATCTGGGGATGGGTCCATCTTCACCAGTGGTTATTGAAGTGCATCTACTCAATCTTATCACCAAGAAAAAGTGAAAAAAAGACAATCAGTTAGGAAGTAAAAGTAAAATTATTGAATTTAAAAGGCAAAGTAAGAGATACCTAGCAATATCTCCTCTTAGTATGTTCAAGAGAACCGTCTCTGCAATATCATCGGCATTATGACCGGTAACCAGTTTGTCTACTTTCAAGAGTGCAGCACCTCGATCAAGGGCCTAGGTGCATATCATATCAAATTCATCAATTAGCAAACCCTAAGTAAGTGGTGGATAGGATAAACTGGAAATGAATGTGAGTGAGTGAGCAGAAAGGAAAGAAAAGGAAAGAGAGAGTACCTGGCGACGGAAGACACCACAGAAGGTGCAATTGTTCTTTTTACCAATGGTGCTGACGATGTCATCCATGGTCCAACCGTACAAGTCCTTGTAAGAGATGACCTTGAGAGGCAGTCCGTACTGAATTTGGTTTCTGTGAACAGTCTGAAGGGAGTCGTCGCGGTAGCCGGTGATGCCCTCGTCAACCGACAGCAGGAACAGATGGAGGCCGTAGTCGTGGGTTTGGTTGAGCTTCGACAACACATGAGCGAGGACAGTGGAGTCTTTGCCGCCGGAAGCACCGATAGCGACGCGCTCGCCACGCGCGAACAAGCGATTGGAGAGGATGACATCGTGAATCTCCTCCTCGAACACGCGGAAGAAGCATTCCCTGCATATCTGTTGGAGGGTTTTGGGCCTTTTCAGGGCAGGCCGCCGCTCCTTGCATAGGCAGCACAAACGCCCTCCTCCTCCTCCTCCTCCTCCTCCGCCGCTCCTTTTTCCACCAATCCCATTCCTCTCTTCTCCTTCCATTCTACTATTATTCATTCATTCACTTTTCCATAAAAGTGGGGGTTGGGTAGCGCGCGGGTGCGGGTGCAGCCGCTTTATGTATGAACCCAGTCTCACCCATGCCCAATCCCCTCTAATTCTATTCCAGTTTTTATTTTATTTTTTGGTATATAAATATCAATTTTTTTGGTACATATTTCAGTTTTTATTCTCTACGGAAAAAAATTACATATTCCAGTTTTTATTTATGTTAGAATTTAATTTAAATGCATTAATAGTGTAAAATAATTTTACATTGTCAACCAATAGAAATAGTGAAAAATATCTACTCATATAAATAATTATCCATTATAATAAGGGATCCATTATAATTTCTTACTTTTTCCTATTTTTATTAATAGACAGTGTAAAACTATTTTACACTATCAGTACATATCAATTAACCTCTTTATGTTGACCTAAAAACATTCTTTTCAAATAAGTAACTAATATATGAAATCTAAACTAGTCACTCCATTTTAATTTTACTAACTAGAAATTTAAAGAATCTTAAATTTTGAAGGCGATAAAAAAGAGATAAATCATGATTACTGACTTGAATGTATCATAAATTACTTTTATTTACACAAATTTTCAAATGCTGGTTTACACGTAATTTTCGTGATGAAAAGAATATTTTTGAAACAAAACTAACATATGTAGTTATTATTATTATAATTTTTTTTTTTTTGGTCTTGCATATGTAGTTGTTTTTAAGCCTCACTCAATTGAGCCCTCCTAAGGAAATCCATCAACTGTATTTACACAAATCTTTGTGTCAGATTTATCAAATATTACTTCCATTTTGTAAGGAAGATACCCAATTTATATTGAGACCGATTTTAAACTACGGGGGTGTTAATAGATAAATTTGGCCCATTAAACCTTCTAGTTAAATAAATCAACCTAAAAATAAATTTAATTTAAATAAGTCCTAATATTTTTGAAACTCAAACCCACTAAATTATAGCTAATCGATAGGTTAATCCAAGGAGTTTACCCGTTTTGATGGCATTATCAATTAAGATAGTCAATCTATAATTATAATCGTATGGTGGCGCTGTATAGCTCGATCAATGCAATGGATTGAAGAGGGCGAGCACTAAACTTCAACTTCATGCTGAAGGGCTAATGGGAAAGACACAAAGGTTACAGACAAATTAATCAAACCCAATACGAAGTAAAAAGATGGCCCTAAGGAAAGAAAAAAAATGTAAGAAGGAAAAGATAAAAAGTCGAGAAAAAAAGAGATGCTAATTCTTTGGAATGTTCTTCCCGACAATCTTGGCTGGAGTTATCCGCAGAAGATTCCCCGGCTTACCAGGCACAGCACCTTTGATCATTACCACATTAAGATCTTTATCAATTTTGACAATCTTAAGCTTTCTTATCTTCCTCTTGGTTCCTCCCATCCTACCAGGCATCTTCTTTCCCTTGTACACACGCCCAGGTGTAGTTCCAGCACCAATTGATCCTAGTTGTCTATGACTCTTAGAACCATGGGTCATTAGACCCCTTTTGAAGTTGTGACGCTTGATTCCACCTGTCAATATGTTTAAAGGTCATTAATCAACGTCCACCCATTTTTGAGTGTTGAATGGTACTATCATGTCAACTCACACATTAGTTGCATCACCTTATAACATAAAATCTTATGAGCAGTAAATTAAAACCTAAAATATTATGAGCAGGAAATTAAAGTGATTACTGATTAGAGTTTAATCAAGAAAAGATCAAATTTTAGACTCTTACGGGGTGTTTGGTTCCTTTTTTTAACATTGTTCTCTCTTTGTTTCTTGTTTTCAAAGTTTATTGTTTTCTTAATTTCACTCTTTCTTTCACAAGACTTTAAAATCAGAAAGCAAAATGAATAACAACATGGTCTTTTTGTAATTATTAGTGAAAACAAATCAACTGGAAATGATATTGGAAAACAAACCAAACATCTCTTTAGGGCCCAGAATGACTAAGTTTATGACACGTTTCCTTCATCAAACTCGCACAATACCCATCCAATTGTCATAGGTTATTGAAAGAAAAGAGATGTGAATGGGCATGGATTATCTGTCATTCAGCAACATGAACAAGATTTTGTCCTGCAGCACTCTGCCCTACCCTTTTAAATGAACCCTTGATTCTGAAAGTTTTCAAATGAATAAACTGCTGAGAAATTGAACCAGTAACTGAATTAAAATTTGAATACTGCTACCATATGGCCAAATTTTGGTCACAGTAGCACTTTCATTTTTCAGTTTCCATTCTTCTGCGCTGAATGTTGATATACAGTTATACACAAAAGAGAAGATTCATCAAGGATAGTGACAGACTCCAGCTTATCAAAGAGATGAGTGCAAAACATAGATATTTAATTCGGGGATTCAATAGAAATAAAGTAATGCTTTGAGAAATAGTGAATTTCTTTTGCACGAAGTTTTCAAAATTCAATAAAGCATTTTATTTAAATTACCCAAGGACCAACATTATTTATGTTTGTTGATTTTCATATTTTGCGTTCCCTTGTCACTGGCAAATGATGCTAAGACATAATTGTGAACAAGGGTTAAGATACCATTATATTTGTCATATACAATAAAAGATGGTAGAAAATGACTTGTTCAATCACATCGTGAGATTTTTCAGAAATGGCAGCACATGTAAGTAGACAACCAAAATCCACAAAAAAGAAAGTAGACAACACAATTTGCACCCGCATCAGGCAAGAGCCAAGGTCAATTCGTTAATCACAGCCAGCAGCAACAGTATGGGATGAAGAATATTTCAACGAACTAAGAAAGCATAAAAAGTTTATCAAACAATGCACGAAAGCAAATACCAATATGATAATTTCCAGAATCCAGAATGACAGTGATCTAAATCCTTAAACACAGATTATTCAGAATTTTTGTCAAGTAGAGTCAGACTTGATCATTCATTCGTGAGATGATCTTCATTTCTGACAGGACTAGAACTCCAATACTCTAAACTATGCACAAACTACTTATTAAAGGAAACAAAAAAAGAATTGAGGACTCGGTAACTACCAAGTGATGTTAGACACCATATTATAATTATTCTCAGTAAATGGGTAGCGGAATATTACCATAGACACCGCAATTCAAAATTTGTAATGGCAAAATGAGAAATTAAAGTCAGACAAGTGAACTGAGAAAGAACAAGTGTTTTTTGTTTTTTTTTTTTTTTTTTCGAGAGAGAGAGAGAGAGAGAGAGAGACCTTGGAAACCCTTGCCGATGGTGGTGCCGGAGACATCGACGAGATCACCCTCCTTGAAGATTTCATCGAAGATGAGGCGCTGGTTAGGCTCGAAGGCGTCAACGGATTGAAGGCGAAACTCCTGAAGATGGCGCATGGGGATGGCACCCACCTTCTGGAGATGACCCATTTCGGGCTTTGTCAATTTCCTGTCCCTCACCCTTTGGTACCCAACCTGGACGGCGTTGTAGCCGTCTGTGGCGTCGGTCCTGACCTGCGTCACAATGTTTCCTTCTTTGAAACCCACCACCGTCACCGGCACGACCTCTCCGTCGGGCTGGAAATAGCTCATCATTCCGAGCTTGGTGCCCATCACTCCAACGCCAGCCTCCATACTCATCATTACCACCACCCTTCTGGGCCTCGTTCCCGCCCGACTCACCAATTTCAGGAACGGGTTGGGGTTGCTGGTTTGCCATGGCGATGGGGATGGGGATGGGGGAACCCTCAAAGAGGCGAAAGAAGAGGTGAGGCCACAAATGGATGAAGTCGGAGGATTTGAGGTCCGGTAATAACAGCCCGAGCTTGGTGAAGAAATGGACAACACTGACATGACTGGACTGGACTGGACTGACTACACTATCTATAATATTATCTCACAGACAGAGCATCGCCAGAGAGAGAGAGAGCAGAGAGCAGAAAAATGGAAGCAAGAGCTTGGGAGTTGGGACCTTACTTCGCTTATGCAACCATCCGTAACACAGGACACGTTATCCCTTTGCGCACAAACGGATAGACCTTCCCTCACCTCACTCGACCATGTATCCACCCGCCCCGACCCGACTCTACTCTATTTCTGGGTCTTTCATGGGTCCTTCGGTGTGCTTGTAGTCACCACTTCACCTTTAATGCATGCCACCAACTCCTTGCCCGTATATACCGTCCTCCAACGCTCAAATTTGGTTAATAACCATGATAATAATTTTTAGTGGAAAAAACGAGCAAATCAAATATCTTAGAAGAGCATACTTGAAAAATAAATCTTTTGCGAATTGAAATTATATGTACTTGATTTTTTTAAGTAAATTTGGAAGCAACAGAATAGAAATTAATATGTTTCATTTCACTTGTGCGTATTAAAAGTCTACTCAAATTTGGTCCGATTTATTAAATGTCATTTTATTTTTGAAATTGATATCTTTACTGTTATTGGTTAAGAATTCAACATATTTTAAATAAAATATGTTGCTATATCATTTGAGTTTAACAATACATAATATATCAAATTTATTAAAAGACGTAACAGCAAATTATGGGGGCTGGCTTGCTCGTCAATCAGTCTCACCCATACCCCACAACTACTTGGAGATAACTTCACGGGAACATACTTGTCATTTCCATGACTTCAGTTAGGGCATTAATCCTGAACAAAAAAATGGTGGGGCATTGAACTAGTTAGTTTTGTACTACAGGGATTTGAATTTAGGTAAATTATAATATATTTACTTTCAAATATAAATATTAAATATTTACCTTTTTTTTACTTGTTATAGACAATTATTTTATTTTAATTATTTAATTAATACTGAATTTCAAATTTCAAGTTTTATCAACACTTAGTTTCAAGTTCAAAATTAAATGTTGCATTAATAAATATCAATATATAGACATCGAATTTTGAGTTAAATATTAACTATAATATTCCATAAATTTTGAGTTCTGAGTCGAGTCTCGTTGACAAAACAGACACCAAATTCCGAGTTTGATATTAATAACAGATTACTTGATGCCAACTTGATAAATTATAATATTTTAATATCATGTACTAATATATTAAACTTATTCTATTATTTTCTATCATTAAATTTGTGAATAACTTTATATCAACAATTTAGTTTTAAATGAACACTCAATGTTTACATTTTATGGTGATCATTCTAAACACTAACTTGAATCTATACGTTCCAGTTTATGTATCATCTTATATTTAATAGAATACATTATAATCAAAACTCACTAAAAGGTGTAAAGATAGAAGAAAACGATCAAAGCAGTAAATTTGTGGTAATAAGACTGACAAATATGCCTTAATTAACCGGGAGGGGAAAAAATGCCGGCTCTGTATGCTCCAGCTCATTGGTACAGTAAACAATTGGTATGATTCTGACGGTCTCAAGACAAAAGACCAGCAATGTCCCTATTCCTTGTTTCAGCTGAGATCAAGCCTTGCCCTAAAAGTTACAGGATACATCAATGAGAAGGCACAATTATTTCATCACTATCGCGACACTCGAAAACAATTATGTGTGAGAAATTATTTGCTTCTGCAACCTTAGTCCCCTGTAAATAGAAAAGCTAGCAGATGGCTGACTGCTAATGTGACAAATCTAAAAACAGTATTGTATTCCAAACTAAAGCTTCCGCAGTCGTGTATTCTCGAAACAAAACCCAGCAGCTTCCATGAACCATTCATCCCCAAATGTCTGCAGGGTCGTTGATCTCCTGTAAAACAGCAAAAAGTGATTAACAGAACAAAGAAACTCAAAAGCTCATACCGGAACTAGTGTGTACCTTATTCTCAATCACCACCCCACCAGGAATTTCCAATTTCAAGCCAGGTTTTGCAGCAATAGTCACTTGCCCCTGATGAGTGTGTCAAAAATAGAGCAGGTAAATGCAATCACAACACGTTAGTCTCTTTGAACGGGCTTTAATATTGGGCTAAGGCTGAGGTTTGGAGTCCCATTATAAAAAATCCCCAATTTAATGATTATTCTCTTCATCTTTTAGCGTTGATATTTTGCAATGAACGAAGAGAGATCAAAATCTACCCGCATATAAACAATGCTAAGTTTATGACAAGTTCCTAGTCTGACACAGCATACATCTCAGACAAACATGGAGAAAGAGAAAGATTTTTTTTTTTTGGGGGTGTTACTCTGATCACTAGCAGAAAAGGACACACACACAACACTGCTCGCAGCTCTCGCAAGTTAAAATCAAATACGAGTGTAGCCTACAGATAATTACAGGGGATACCAAGCAAGTATCCAAAATGCAGCATGCCTAAAAGAAAAAGGAACATCTATTATACCTTTAAAGTAACATTAGCTCCAAACCAAACATCACCTCTCACGATCAAACTATCCAACCCAAGGATGCTTGGAATGGATTTGAAGCGACTTTGGAAGTCACCAACCTGAGAATGAAACAGATATAAGATTCATGAGAAAAGGAATAACTAGGCAAGGGTACGACAAGAAATCAGTATATCTTCACCTTTTCAAATTCAGGTCCCAAGTCTATCACAGGATTTAAAGGGTTAGTCCTAGCTGGATTACGAGTTAAAACACCCTCTTTACAAGTGTAAAGATCTGACTGCAAGAATACATAATTGGGGAGAGCGGAAGTTAGTCATGTACACCAAAGTAAATTTCTGAGAAACAGAATTTAAATGTACATGAGGCCAGTATCACCTGTAGCAGAAGTATATCTGATGTTGCATCCAAGGGAAGAAAACGAGATTCAGGTACACTGACACCAATCACTTTATTAAAGAACTGGCATGCAAACAAAGGAGGCAATACATTAAAAGAGCACTTAAGAACTTCGTATCTAGCATAAAAGAACTTCTGTTGAACCAGTCAGTAGCTTCTTTTCTCGTTCATTTTCTTTGTGGGGTGGGGGCTATGAGAGATCCTAAGACTCACTATGGATCAAAACAAGAATAAGTTACTTCCTAGGAAAGCTGGGAGCCACTAGAGTACATGGCACAGGAACATCAATCAATATTCATTCTGATTCAGCTTGCAAATTTTAAATAATACATTATGGTACTATATATAGCATTAGCAGTACTAAATGTTTTTACAGATCAATATAATAAAAATGACATTTAGTAGACATGGTCACATAACACTAATTATTAAATCCTAAAATAAACATCTTTTTTTTTTGGGGGGGAATAAAAGAATAATTATATTGAGAAGAAGAAAGAGATATAAAAGATGATAAGAGGACAAGAGATCCTCTATTCAAGAGCAAAAAGCTATCTAGAGGGGAAAAAAACCTATCAAAGGCATATGACATAAACATGCAGTCTAAAATTGATCTTGCAGAGCAGAGTCCAAAGGATGTAGTGAAGAGGTGTATTTCAAGTCAATTAGCCTGTGTAGTTCATATTTTAACTCCTTGGCGGCTTGGTCCACCTCGCCTCTAACCCTCCAATCAAAGGATAGGTGGGATTGCAAGTGGCAGGTGCCATTCAAATTTTTATCAGAATCTATCATAAGGAAGATTTCTTTAATCATTTATAGGGAAAAAGTTTCCATTTTCCACTAATTTAAGGAATGACTTTTAGTGCCATGAAAGACTTAGTCACAACATCACATGACATTCAACTGCATTGTCATTTTAGAAAGACACTTTAATATAGAATAAGATCAGTTGTTTCAGGAGTAAAATAAAAGATCTTCATATTTATTGAAGAAGCTGGAGGTGAATTCCAATCAGATATTTAAGGTTTTCAATAAACTATCGAAAATGCTCAAACTGCAATTACTAGTGTCTCAAAGTTATTCTTAATACCCCCCCCCAAAAAAAAAAAAAAAAAAAAAGCACTATGGTCTCAAAGTTGAAGGCATGATCCTGCTTATTCCCAAGCAAGGCATAAAAACAGAAGCATAAACAGAATATGGCACAGATAAACATAAACAATTATGCATATACCTGCATTACCGATCCCGCTGCTGTTTCTTGTAGAAGTGTTTGATCATAGTCATTTTCCTGGGAGCAGTAACCCCTTTAACACATTTTTACAAAAGCTCACTGTGGAGCAATAATAGTTAGGGAATGGTACCTTTGAAGTTGAGGACTTCTTGTGCTTCGGTGTATCATTGTCAACAAGCCTCTTAATGGCACTTAAACTCACCCACCTATACAGAGTATGACACATGAAATTAGCACATTTGGCAAATTATGGTAAGAGATTGAACAAAAACCTGCATTTCACTCACATGTTTGTTGTATCAATGAGTTTGAAATTGTCCTTCAACTTCAATACATCAACCAGGAGAAATAAACATAAAAAAATGATAAATTAGTATTTATTGCAATATTCTCATGAGTCTTGTCAGATCCCCAATATAAAGCTTCTAGGACTACAGCATAAAATAAAACAAAATAACAAATATAAATTTGAGTTGTGAAATAATATATATATATATATATATATATATATATACAAAACTTACATGTTTGTTTTGGTTCCGAGCAATCTCCCAAAGCTGCAGAAATTATAAGGCACATAAGTTTAACCCAAGCTATTCAACTAACAATCATCACAGCAATCAAATTACCCCATAACGTTATCAGCATTTGTCAAGAATTAGTAGGTCCCAATTCGTGAACCTCAGGACCTTGACCAGTGTATGTATTTAATTTTCTGAATTCAACTATGATATAGATTAGGATTAGTACCAAAGGGTAAAAATAGCATAAATATTACAGGCCTGTTGATGCAGGCAGGAAACAGTGAAGGAAAAGAATATAAACCTTGAAATTCATTGGAGTCAAAATTAAATTAAATGAATGGATTGGTGTCACCTGGAAAGAAAAAGAGAGAACATGAAACAGGAAACTCAGATACCTTAAAAGAGAAGTTGTAGTCCTATGAATAATATGCTGAATATATTAATGTGTACCTCCATGCAACATTCAATATCATTTGTCACCAAATGATTTAGTATGCCTACAAGATGCAGTCAAGGTAGACAGCAATCCAAATATTTGAATCTCAATGTTAGGTTAGGAATTAGTGACTTCAAACAACTAAAAATGTTAATAATAGTAATTAAAACAATAAGAAGGATACTTGGATCAACGACAGTAGCCACATTGTCCGAGGTCATCACAAGGACATACTCCTTACCCTGGAAAATGATATTAAAAAACTTAGGCAACAATAAACAAACAAAAATAAGCACATCCCATATATATGAACATGTTTAATTATAGCCTTTGCTGTTACTGTTATATAATTCAATTCAAGTGTCCTACAGATCTTGCTTATACGTTTTAAAAGATAAGCACAAAGGAAGGAAGAGTGGTCAACTGCATAAGAAGTTCATACCTGTGACAATAATAAATTAAGGGTTCCACCACTCATCAGTGAACGAAACACATCACCATTGTTAAAAGGATGCCTTCTGACATATAGAATTAACAGGTTAATTTAAAATGATGAAGTATTTACTATGTAAGCCAATTTTCTCATCATAGGGAATAAAATTCAATAAATTGGAATATCAATGCTGTCAAATTCCTTCAATGTATTGATAATGATATTTTGACCACTTGATAATTTTGTAGTTCAATTGATGACTACTTAATATTTTGACATAGCTAATTTACAGCTACTGTTAAATATCTGTTTTATAAGTAAACGTATATAATTCAAGGTGTTACAGTCTACATATTACAGAGTACCATGATAATAATACTTTTTCATTTACTATAAACTCCAATGTATTATTAAAATCCAATAAACAATAGTTAACTGTCATCTATAATGCTGTATCCCAGGAAAGGTGAAGGGGACTGTATCATGGCATAAAAAAATAAAGAAAACTTGAACAGAATTGTTAACAAGCATTTTTGCATGTCAAACTGAATTCACAACATGTCAGTTAAAACATAATATGTAACTAGACCCATGGATGTTAGTATCGTGCGATTCGCGATACGAATCGTGCGATTCGATTCGATTCGGGATTCCAACGATACATAAACATGTTTGTATCGGAAATAGAGAAGAATCGTATGTGTATCGCCGGAATTGGACCGATTTTGTATCAGCGATTCGATTCACCAATTCAAGCGATACAGGATGGACTTTTCTTTTGGGCTTTTTCTGGCTCAGATTCTTAGGAATTGGAAGAGCCAAAGTAAATAATTCTTTTTTTATTAAAAATAAAGAAACTAAAGGGACTCATGCATGATGCAATGCATCTTTATAAGAGACGTGAATAGTCTCTGACTCTCTGGCTCTCTACTACCTCTCTGGCCTTTGGGTTCTCTTATCTGAAGCTGCATTTCTCTTCATCTCCTGCCTCATCTTCCACCCAATCACTAGATCGTCCACTTCCACCCCATCTCCTGTCTCCTGTCGTTGCTTCACTGCTTCCATTGTCTCTCTGTTGCTGTGTGCATCAGTGGGTCTTCTTCATTTTTTTTTGCCTCTGCGCATATTATGGCTCCTAAGGTGGCTCCTAAGCCTAAGAAGAAGGGGAACAAAGATGTTACCTAGGAGCACTGTATTGCTCTTGAGAATAGATTACATGTGAAATGTAACTATTGTCCACAAACCATGTGGGGTGGTGCGTTTAGAATGAAACACCATTTAGCAGGAACTCATCAAGAAGTTGCTGCATGCCCCCAAGTTCCAGAAGATGTGAAGAATTTATTCTTGAAGATTTTGAATGAAAAGGAGAAAAAGGAGGATGATACAGAATTTTTTAAAGAGGCAGGAACTCCTCTTGATGGTTCACAAAGCAAAGGATCAATGGATGCCTTTGTTATGAAGGGGAAAGGTGGAAGTAGCTCTAATGCTAGACAACAGACGTTGAATGAGATGGTAAAAGACAGAGACATGGTGGTTAGAGATATATGCAGATGCATTTATGGAAATGCATTGCCATTCAACTTGGTGAAGAGCCCTTTATTTACACAAATGATGAAGTCTATATCTGAATATGGAAGAGGCTTAAAGCCTCCAAGTTACCATGAGGTCAGAGTAACATATTTAAAGAAAGAGGTTGATGATATTAACACAAAATTGGAAGTCTACAGGGCTGAATGGAAGAAGACAGGTTGTACATTAATGTCAGATGGGTGGACTGATGGAAAGAGTAGGAGTTTGATTAATTTTTTAGCTAATAGTCCAAGAGGAACTGTTTTCATAAAGTCTATTGATGCTAGCAATTCCATTAAAGATGCTGAAAAGATGTTTGAGTTGCTTGACAATGTGGTGGATGAAATTGGAGAAGAGAATATAGTTCAAGTAGTGACTGATAGTGCCTCTGCACTTGTTGTTGCTGGGAACAAGTTAATGGAGAAAAGAAAAAGCCTCTTTTGGACACCATGTGCAGCCCACTGCCTTGACTTGATTCTTGAAGATATTGGTAACCTTCCAATATTTTTTGATACAATTGGAAAGGCAAAGAAAATCACTGTCTTCATTTATAGGCACACTTGGGTGCTTAATTTGTATAGGACCTTTTCCAATTGTAGGGAGTTAACAAGACCAGCGGTAACTAGGTTCGCTACTGCTTATCTTACATTGAAGTCAATTTTGGACCAAAAGGTAGCATTCCAGTCCATGTTTGCATCAGAAGAATGGGCTAGCAGTACTTATGCTTGTAAATTTGATGGTGATTCATTAAGGGGGATTATTTTGGAAGACTCAAGGTTTTGGAGATCTTTAATTTATTGCTGCTCTTGTGTCTCTCCACTTGTGAAAGTGCTTAGACTTGTGGATGGTGATTCAAAGCCATCCATGGGTTACATCTATGAAGCCATGGATAGAGCAAAGGAGCAAATAGCAAAAAATTTTCAAAATGTGGAGAGCAGATATAAGAAAGTGTGGGAAATTATTGACAAACGTTGGGACTATCAACTCCATTGACCTCTTCATGCTGCTGGATACTATTTTAATCCTAGGTAACAATTTTTACTTATATTTGGATGTAGTTTGTAAGGTATATTCATTCCTTTATAGCATTATCAATGATCAAAGCCTATTACTATTAGAATTAATTTATAAGTTTATAACAACTTTATAGGTTTCATTATGAAACAAGTTTTAATGCGGATTCTGAGGTGATGACTGGTCTGTACAAAGTGATGGATAAATTAGCTCCCGAAATAGAGACAAGGGTGAAAATCATTGCCCAACTTGGTAAGTTTGACAGGGCAGAGGGAATGTTTGGATATGACTTGGCAGTAGCAACTAGAGATAAGATGCAGCCTGCTACACTTCCTTGCTTTGTAGTCTTCAATTCATTTTGCATATCTACTTTCCAACAAATGGATTCTGAATTTGATCAGATTTACTGCATTCTTTTTCCTCTTTATCAGCTTTATGGTGGAGTAGTTTTGGAGGGGAATGCAATGAGCTGCAAAATTTTGCCATCCGTGTACTTAGTCTTACTTGTAGTGCTACGGGTTGTGAAAGGAATTAGAGTGTGTTTGAGCACATTCACTCTAAGAAGAGAAATCGTTTAGAGCAACAAAGACTTAATGCACTTGTATTTGTCAAATACAACCTTAATCTTGAGTCAAGGCAGAAGATAAGAGAAGAAAGAAGAGAGACATATGATCCTATTTGTCTTTCGGACATGGAATCTGATGATGAATGGATCACAGAAAGAGAGGAGCCTTGCCTAAATGATTTGGAGCTGGAAGAAGGAGATAAACCTTGGATGGATGTCCAAGAGTGCTTTAATATTGAAGAAGGAGATCCAAATAGAAAGAGAAAGAGAGGTAGAATTATGAAGTTTCCTTAAATCCTATCTTCTTATATTATATAAGAAATTTACAATTTATATTCTTTGTTTAGGACCAAGAAACCTTAATGCTGTGAGCAAGAAGGACAAGGGAAAAAGCATACAAGTTGCTGTAATTGAAGGCACTAAAGATGGTGGTGGTGGTGGTGGTGAAAATGGAGATGAAGAGGATGAAGAAGTGGCTGGGATTGATGATAGCACTCAAGCTATTCATGACTTTGATGATCTTGACCTTTAAGGGGACTGGGGGAGGGGAATTGAAGAACTTAAATTTATATCTATTGATTAGTTATTAACATTTAGAGACTAGAGTGTTTTACTCTTTTTTGCTCTAATGTGATATGACTTATTATGAGTTTACTTAAGACTAGTGGCTTATGATGGTATTTTGGACTTTGGTATTAGTGGATGGATTTAATCTAGTGCTTTACTATTTCTTCAATGATATACTAAAAGTTAAGTACTTATTTGTAAATTTTTTAGCATTTTCTTCATGTTCTAGGTATGAATTTTGTTATCTAGGCTTTTTATTAATATGCTTCTGAATCGTACGATACGAATCGTTTCACGATTCACAATTCAAAAATTGATCAAACGATTCACGATACGATTCACGATTTGACAACTATGACTAGACCTCTTTTGTAGGTTTATGAATCAACTACATCGATTTTGCTCACTATAAAACGAATTCTGCCAGCAACCTTGCCTATCCCACAATAATTCAAGAAAGATTAAACACATCTAGGTTACTGTCATAAACAACAAACTATTAAAATTGCAGTACTAATCTCAATATTATTAGAATGTACAAAAAATGTTTGTGCTGAAACTTTAAATCTGTTACTCTACAGCATGCATATAAACATATAGAATTCAATTTCAGAGACAGATATTTGAAGGATGACATACTTTTCCTCCTTGCTGTAATGTCCACCCAGTGATTCCAACTCTGGACCTTCACCCTATATAGATTATGATGTACCGATCATGAAATATCACGAATCAACATCAATTAATCCAAAATATGAAACAAATGCAAACCTGCTTAATCCTCTGTACATCAACAGTTGATTCCGAATACTTCTCCAAAACCTATGCAAGATGAAGCTGAAGATTTCAATAATAGCTAAGGTCGGACAACCAAATAAGGATATGGAAATCGAAATGGCAATTCACCTTTAGAGTATTATCATGAGTGTCATCTCTGTTAAAAAGAAGTAATGGAACTCTGCATCCATACTTGGAGTTGAGGGTCTACAAACAATTGCAACAGTAAAGTAAAATCACAAGAACCAAGAATAAGATATAAAAGTTGGAGAAACTATGTGAGGCATGTGCTCAATCTGCACCATTCATAAAAAGTTGCAGTGGGACGCAAAGGATTATCTAATGGTTTTCATAGGAGTATGAGAGTGTAAGCATGTGTGATTACCATTACTTGTATATTAAGTATAAAAGTCTCACCTTAATCTGGTTAATTATTAAGTCCAGAAACGTCAGCCCATCACAAATATCAACTGCAGATCTACATCAGGACAGAAAAGCATCATCAGTGTAAATCCTGCAAGGGTGTGTTTGGTATGGGAATAAAAATGGGAGGTAAAATTTCATGGATGGAATATAGTGAAATTTTGAATGAACCATGGATGGGGAGCATTAGTAAACACAAAATAAGTGCAAAGTACTATATTGTTTCAGCAAACCTTTCTAATATTTTGATTAAATATTGTAGAGGATAAAGAAGGGTAGAAAAGGGCAGCAGCGCCACCGGGAGAAAATATACATATGAAACAAATGGGGAAAAAAGGATGGTGAAGCCCTCCTGTGACTTAAACTAGGATATTCTACATAAAAATACATTACTAAAATGAAATCAGCATTTTATATAAAGTACACGGGGAAAAAAATGCTTACTTGGGGCCTTCCAAACCCATATCTCTTCGTGGGGCACCGTCGAACTTCAAAACAACAAGCTTGTCCAAAAACTTCTTAGTTTCTTGTATATCTGCTATGGATGTGAAAATTCCTGAGCTCTAATTTGCAGGAGCCAATAATGAGAATGGTAGAGAAAACAGAATGCAGGCACATTAGTTGTTTACCTTGTGGCAACGGCGATAAACTAGCATAGGGGAAAACAGTTACATCGACCTTTGCCAAGTCTCTATTGCCCTTACTTGCTTGAATTTGGCAAGCCGCTTCTTCTCTTTGAAGTTTTGAACATGGCAACCAATCATTTGAGAAGTAATTCAAGGGAAAAAACAGAACAAAGTGATGAATGACGAAGACAAAGAGAAAGAGGTATGTATCGTACCGGGCATCAATTTTGGGAGTAGCAGAAGCAGGAGTAGAGAGGCAGAGCTTGTCCTTCTCAAGAAGCAAGGTCTTGGTGATCAAGTTACAGAACAAGTAAACGAACTGGACAGAAGGATTGGCGGGAACAGGATAGGCGATGCGCTTGAAAGAGTCGAGGGGCATGGAAGAGTCGACCAAGGCAACAATGGGGATTTGAAGCTTGTAAGCCTCGTTGATAACAGAAGACTTAGAGTCAGTGTCGATGATGACGATGCAGTCGGGGGGCTGGGTGGGGCCGAAGACGAGCTTCTTGTTGCGAGAGCGGAACTTCTTGGGGCTGTAGCTGTTGGTGAGGAAGCCGCCGGTGCGCCAGAGGGCGTTGGCGGAGGGGGAGTAGGAGCCCACGCGGGTGGTCATGAGGTGGAAGATGTCGTCGAAGAGAGGGTTGGTGTTGATGAACATGAAGCGCCCGTTGCGGCGTGCCAGGGACGCCATGAAGTTGAACGCGCTGCGCATGCAGATTAGTGTCTTGTCGGAGTCTATGATGGCCATCTTGTTGCGGAGCCCGTACGTGTACACCTTCAGGTGATGCGCAGCAACTCGCCGACCCAGCTGCGCATTCGTGCTCAGCAGCTTCTGAATCACGATCGAATGGATCGTCATGCTTTCCGATTAAGATTCCGATTCACTCTCAATCTTGCATTCACAGTTAGGGTTTATGCATCGGCCTTCCAAGCCCCTCTGCTCCGCCTACTGTTTAACTTACACAGTTACACTCTCGATCTTTTCTCTTCTTGCTCTTGGTGTCCCTGTGACGTTTTTGACTAAAAATAATAATAATATTTGAATAATATTCTTAAGTCGATTAATCTCATATTAGGGGTAAGTTGGTTTGAGCTTTAAAAAAAATTATGAAATTTAAATATTTTATATAACTAAAAAATGTTGGATAGTGATAAATACACTAGAAACATATTATGGTCGAGGGAGAAGTGAGAATCTTGGTTCGATTCTGGACAAAAAAAAAAAAAAAATACTCCAATTGAGACGGAAAATATAACAATAGAGAGGGAGATATCATTGAAAATTAAAAAAGTTGAAAATATATTTTTTGAGATTTTAATTATTTTTTAAAAAAATTACCTAAATATATGAGATTTTTAGTTTGAAAAATTATTTTTTTAACCAAAAAAAAATAGTTAAAATAAATGCACCCTAAATATGTTGTAAAATTCATTAAAATACAGTTAAAAGTCATAAAATATCTCAATTAAAACTTTAATATAAAATAATTTTATTTATGTTATCATATTTTCTATTAATAGATTTTTTTTTATCTATTCCAAAAAAATACATGTTTTTGTATAAAAAAAATACATGTTTTTTAGGAACAAATTATCGAATAAGTAATTCTCTCCTTATAAGGGCAAAAACACAAGTATAACTCTACAGAAACGCATTTATTAAAAGGGAGAGTAACTTTAAATGTCCTATTCCCAAAATTACAAGAGTAATATCTACTAAATAGATGTTAACTCATCTTATCAACTTACTCATGTTATGTTATAACTTTGAATTTGGTTATTAAGTACCTTAATAATTATCTCTTCGACCAATGTAACTCTACAAGTACGAAAACACATCTTCATCTTAAATAAATCCTTCTTATAATATAAACATTTTTTCCATCTTAAGAATTATTTTTTTAAGAATTGTTATCGTCAATATAATTTGCTTATAGTCAAAATAAAATTCTATTATAGTCGCAATCTATTGCTAATGGGACTAACGACTGTAACATAAAAGGTGTGTTATATTAATTCATTTTTTCTAGGGGACCATGTAAATACACTTGAAATTTGTTAAAGACAATAAAAAGGAAATTAAAACAAAAAATTCATCATTTTAACAGTAAAAGATGGATGAATCTACACAATATTCTAGAAAAAATGAGTACACATAACTTTTCTCTTAACATAAACTTATTTTGTAAAGTATTTGTAGACAATACTTGTCTTACCACCAAGAGAAATAAATATTCCAAGGATTTTTTATTTTGTTTCCGACGAGAAATGAAAAAAAGAGATGGTTTATTAAATGGATTAGAACGCAGATATATGATTAGGAATAAATAAATATTCATTTTTGCTAAATGGGACTGGTAGTAGCCCTTTTATTTTCAGTCCCCATGATTTTGGATCTTAAATTCTCCGCAGCTCATCCCCAGAATTGTTGCGAGACCGTCAGCCGCTTGCCCCTTAAGCCCCCAGTTTTGCTGAAGAAGCGCGAAGTTTCTCCTCTCCATGGTCAATACCCAAACCCCCCTTCGTTTCGGCCTTTCCACTCGGTTATTCCAAAGAGAACTTCAATGCAAATAATCAGTTCTTTAAAAGGATTGTTTAGGTAAGTACATGTAGTGACACAGAGAGAGAGCGCGCAAAGACGCCTGAGGAAATACTATACTAGGCGAAAACCAGGGTAACAACCGACACAGCACTGCCAGCATCATTCAAGCCATACATCCATCTTTTACCTCATACCTACACTAAGCCAATCACACGTCCTACAATGTTAGCAAATATAATACAATATGATATAGAAACAGCACTCTGTTCTGTAACTTTACAAAAGTAAGATTATAAATAAATCACAACTCCCCCATTTGTGTTTATCTTCGCCTAGACAGCCACACTCAGCTGGACCCGCCGGGCTTGGGGACAGAAGCATTGTCTTCTGGTGCAGATGCTCTCTTCTGGAAAACTGACCCAAGCTGAATTCCTGCATTAGCACCCTCATGAGAACTCGTTTGACCAGGCTGGCTGTCAGGTTTTAGCCCTTTCCTCTTCTTTGCCTTTTGTGCCCAACCAACAAGGCCCACTTGCACATGCTCATCAAATATTGCCTTCTTAAAGTGAGTTCCCATCTACAGTGCGAAAACATTGGAAATCAATGCAAAGAAGCCAAATTTAAATTCAGAAAATCAACCTGCAATTCAGTTTGAAATCTTGAATAGCTATGCAAACGCACCTGCGTAACAATTGCATAAAGTGGTAGGGTACTGTAGCTACATAGTACCTGAATAAATACCCTATAACCCCAATACAAATGGGCACGAAAAAGAAGGAAGAGAAAAAAATATCGAACTTCAGAGTTCAGAATGCACAAACAAAGGAAGAGGTCATAATGCACAAGGAAGGAAAAATGTCCCAGTTACCCAATAATGAGCCTCGGAACAATGTAGCGAACTTGTCCCATTATACAGGAGTCAAATCCATATGTAACCTGAGAACACAAGCCATAGGTTATACTTGTTACAAGTTTACAACAACATACAACTACCCCTCAACCCCACACCATGCCCTCCCTAAAACAACAAGGAAAATGAAAATGAAAGGAAGAATAAGGAAAAAGGGTGGCAGAGAATATCACAAACTAAATTATGCTTACCCATATCCAGAAAAAAAATGCTATCTCAAAAGCATTTTGGAAAAGGATGAAGTGAATCAAGAAGAGGACAATGTGGGGCCGATGAAACCAAAAGTGATCATCTGATGGTTGAACAACTAATTCACCTTCTATGGCTGCATGCTTTTCAGCTACTTCATGAGCTAGTTGTGTTATTACATGCTCCAGCTTAGTGCCCACAGCAAGTAGAAGCTGAAAGAGTGCAAACCAGAAACAATGAAATTAATAAAGCGGGAGATACAAGGTGCGGAGACAAGAAAAAGAAAGAACGGAAATTCCAAACATAAAGTCCTTCAACACATCAACTTGCATGTATAGATTACATGTCCTCCAATCATGTATAGATTATATGTCCTCCAATCATGGTCATCCAGATGTTCAACAAGGAAAAGAAAACAAAAAAAAAAAAAGGAAAAAAAAAAAAACAGAAAAGCCAAAAATTTTACCAAGATACTTACAATGAAAGGAATGAACGCAATCCAAAAATACGTATGCCAACCTGGAAGATTTTAATTGTGAGATTCAAAGTAATGTTATAACTACCAAAATCAAAAGAAGCAATTAGATCAATTACTCCTGACAGGCAAAAGTATATTAATCATGATCACTAATGCCCATCATGCTAGAAATCCATCACCAAATCACAAAAAATATCTTAAGATCTCTTTTCTTTAAATTAACATTGTCGACAAACACACAGAGATCAGTAGAAGATGGCTGCATTTGTAAACAAGACAAAGTGGTACACAAGTACCAACAACATTTGCCATCTTAGCTCAGAGAATGGTACATGCAGAAACATATAAAAGGTTCTAGATGCCAGTCTCTGCACAGCATAGAAGTATCAGCCACGGCCATGGCAAAGCCACTTAAGTGATAACATACAACATATATTATCATACAGCATAGCTGTTAAGTTATAAAGCATACCGTTGATATTAAGCAACAAGAAGATGACCACAAAAACCCAAAGATACCAACTGCAACCACAAAAAATAGTAGTTATTACAAAGAGCCGGTAACTTTACACAAGACAAACAGCAAGAAAATTTTTCAGAAATTGACTGATGGATATATGTGATATGCATAGAAAAAATAATTAACACTTACCTTATGCCAACTACTTGCTTGAAATCATCTTCAAGGGCCCGAATCATGTACTTGTGAAAATTAAACTTTGGATTTGACCTGCAGTGGGTCTAAAACAAAGAAATAAACCAAAGCAGAATACTATAATTCAAGCAAGGAAGCCACTGGCTAGCAACCAGCTGAGAGGTTAATTGACAACAAACAGGCACACTAGAACTTTACCATAATGAAACCAAGCCGTAATGTCACGTAATCTGATTTTGTCACAGATCCATAAAATTGCTTGAAAAAGGATTGCTGAAAGAAACATAAATAATTAGGAAAAACTACTAAAAAAAAGCATGGTAGAGACACTTAATTAGCATTGATTTTCTGAAACTATTAATATGTTGGGTGGTGGTCTACAGTCCACACTAAAATTACTAATTTGTTGCGGGATCAACAAGTCTTTCAAGGAAATTGTTAATCAGAACATGAAATTATGAAGGAAATAACTACATAGCGGTAATCGAATCAAACAAGAAGGAAAAGAATTATGTAAAAATAAAACAAGGTCTAGCAGTAGCACTAATCAATATTAGAAAGCCATTGATATGGCTGAAATATGAATAAGGTCAAGCTATGCAACCAATCCATTAAATATTTAACATTACAGTCCACATATTTACAAGGCTGAAATATCTCTCATGATACCATTCAAGGTGCACAGATATTCTATTATTCTATTATAATAGATAAACAAGATTGGACGGACAACCGGCAGGAATACCGAAGAAATACCGCATGAGTCTGGGTGCACTATATAAAGCTTGTAATGTTAAGGATCTAAAGATGACAATAGTATATCTTCAAATGAAAAGATGGAGAGGGGATTCAGCATGACAAGAATATATCTTTTGTTTATTCAAAGTTTCAGAGCATAAAAAACTTATATATAACTTACCAGCCAGCCCACTATGGCAGAATCCTTGCCTAAACCCGCAAAGCGGCCCTTGATAAAATCATGCTGGTGAACATGAATCACCTTTCGTTTCAGAACTGCATTAAACCAGCGTGCATTTTAGAAGTAGCAAGGAAAGAGATAAATTTAGATAGCTATTGAGGAGTTAAATGAGAAACATAATCTGTAAAATTCTTTTCAATGGTTTGATTTGGAAAGTATATTAAGACTGCGAAAGAGTGCACAAGTTAATAAAAGAATGGCACACAGAGAGAATAAACTAACCGATCGAATTTATTTACCTTGGTCTGTTTCATAGTTTTTTTTCGCAATGGAATCTTCCCAGTGCTTCCACTGACGAATCTATGTGATGAGATGAGAGTGATGATATTATTAATAGAGAAGTGCTTCAGAAGAAAGACAGCTTTTGTGTTAGTGAGAAAGAGAAATCAGATACTCACTCTTGCTCCTCCAAACACAACGGTGAGAACGGAAAAGGTGACATGGACGACCGCCAGGACAAAAATAAAGATGTGAAGGTGATGCAGTGCTTCCACAGATAATAAAGGTACCTTGTTCTGAAAAGGGGAAAAATATTACAGTGAAGATACGCATGCATCGCATCTCATCTCATCTGGAATTAAGAAACCAGAATAGAACATGAAAGGGACAAATTAAATAATTTTCTGAATATGAGTAAGAGTGAAAAGTCCTCTCGTCAACCTCATTTTACCGAATATAAAAACGACAAGAGAGGATATTTAGTTTTAGATTATTATTATTATAATAATAATAATAATAATAGGATTAGAAGGTGTGAGTATGAATTATAATTGAGATGAGCGTTGATGAATGGGGTAGGAGTGGAGAGTGATGAAGAAGGAAGGATACCTTGCGAGCGCAGAATTCGGTCTTAGTTAGAGGCTGTTTGTGTGTCTCTGCGGCCGCGGCCGCCTCAGCAAGAAGGCGCCTGGCAGTTCCTCCAGGGAAGGAGAAGAAACGTTGGAAATGGTATTGTGCTTGTAAATGCTCCTTCGTAACCTTCTCCTTCTCGTCCAGACCGCAGGGGAGCATATGGCGCGTCAACCCAGGGGGAACGCAGATTTTGGTGATGCCGTTTTGCGATACCGTCAAAAGGAGAGATATGAAACCCAGCAGCATCAGCTCTGCGTAGATACATCACAAATCAAAATCAAATTTTATGTAATGGAATGGAATAAATTAGATTGGATTAGAAATGTGAGAGGGTGAGGTGAAAGTGGATGAAACTCTCTATCTACCTTCTTTGATTTTCTGGAGAGCCTCGTAGAGGGGCTTCTGGTTCTTGCTTTTGAGGAACTTTCCGCCATAATGGAGGAAACGCTCGGCGGCAAGGGAAATGGCGACGATGACAGTGCAAACGGCGGCCACAACCCACGTCGGAGTGAACTCTAGAGTTGCCTCCTCTTCTGCACCTCCACCGCCACTCATTTTCTATCTATCTCTCTCTCTCTCTCTCTCTCTCTGTGGTCCTTAGTTTTACGGTAGCAGCAGTACCAACGCTGCAACGCAACGCAACGCAACGCAAGCCTTTGTCCTGTTGCTCCTGCTCTTTCTATTCGAGTTTTACAATTGTATCACACTCGCTTTGCTTTTAGATTTACATTCGCGTCTGTCATTCATTCATTTCTTCCGCATAAAACAAAACAACACAACACAAACCCACCCCGCACCATCCCATTCATCATTTCACAAACTATACACCCTCTTGCGCTCCCTCCCCTGCTCTACCTTTTTCCATTTTATTCCTAAGATTTTTTTTCTTACACATATACTTATTTTTAATTTTGGTCGAAAACAGTTTTTACATTTTTTTTTAGGAAATGTTTACGGTGGTCCAGGTACGAATTTGGATCGCTAACTCTCCAATTTCTTCCAGGTCAGGTGCCAGTTTTTTATTTTTTAAAGAATGTGTAAAGACCGTTTAAACCATCATTGGAACGAATTTTACAACTCGCACGTCTGTCAAACCAGGACAACTTTAACCGGCTCTCTCTCTCTCACACAACTTGGAACTTTCCTCTCTCTCTCTCTCATTCCCATTGTTATGGTTTCGCCAATAAAGGACATGTGTTTTAAGTTAAATCTTCACCAATGAAAGGCCCCGTATATGAGGATTCTGCCAAGCACCTCCTTTTAAATAGTGCTTGAAAAACCTTTGAGTTGTTAAAATCTCGAGTGACAGATATATCCATAGACTATGACTCACCGATGCATCATAGGAGAGCATATCTCCTTCTCCTTCCTCCCATCCTCGACGTTGTTAAGAGTGTTTGCAATCCGATTTGATTCGGTTTTAGGGGAAATTCTAACCGAATCGAACCAATCAGTTGATATAAAGTTAAATCCAATCAGTTCTATTTTTTCAGGCCAATCAAACTAAATCGAATTGAATGTAATTGGTTTGGTTCAATTTGATTTTTGGTTTTCTAAAAAAGATTATCAAAATGAATTCCACAAAATTTTGAAAATCACATCTTCTATCTAAAACCATCCCCAAATCCCCTCATGTTAGGCCTTGAAATTTCTTGTCATTCATAATTTGATTAAAAAAAAAAACCACCAATCTTTATTATTCGACTAGAATACATATACACGTCTTAATTTTTAAGCAAATGTTCCATATGAATATTAAGTAGAAAATCAAAACCCAAAATATAAACTACTATGCACAGAAATAACCATATGATTATACGAATATAAAAAAGAAAATCAAACAAAGAGTATAAACAATTATGCAAAGAAATAGTTGAAGTGTAAAAGAAACAACACATCTACACGAGAAGATGCTAAACTGACGGAGATCTTGTCCCATCCACGAGATATTGCCTCATGTCCTGTTGGTGAGCTCCCCACTTGCTCTATTAGCATGCAAAGGGACCCCAACAAGTGGCCGCCGCCGCCACCTCATACCAGCACCCTATAAATATTTTTCAGTGCGCCACGCAATGGAAAGGATGAAAGTTGTCACCGTTGATCATCGTTGAACTCGAAGACAAAGGAGACAAAAGGCTATCGGCGTCAACCGTCATTAAGACGAGACAAGACGAAGATGAAGCATAGAGGAGATGAGAGCCTGAGACCATGAATCTGAGAGACTGAGAGATAGAGATGGTGAGAAATGAGACGGTGAAGGGAAGGATGTGTGTGGTGTGGCACCATGTGAGAGTGAAAGTGAGAGAAAATTGGTGAAAAATTAGGGTTTGTGTCCATGAAGGGTGATTTTACGAACACATTATATTAGGAAGGGTATAATAGGAAAATGAGGGTATTAATTCAGTTTGGTTCCATTTTCAATTTTGCAGCTAAAAATTAAACTGAACTGATCGATTTTTGCAAAAAAAAAAAAAAAAAGAAAAAAAAAAACCAATTTTTTTTGGATTTTAATTGGTTTTCAGTTTTTTGGTATTTCTTGGTTTGGTTCAGTTCTAAACACCTCTAGACATTGCCAACATACTCCAATGTCCCTGTCGTGCCTTCCGCGATGACCTAGCGCGTTAAAGACCACTGCAAGACCTGTACTGCAAATACCGCATGGATAAGGCCATAGTGGTGCCAATACCTAACCCCAGCTACCCCCTCATGTCACCAGAACACCATTGATGAAGGCTGATGCCATCCTGACTGCTTATTCAAGTTCTCAATGAGGTACAAAAGCATGACAGCACAGCAATGGAAGGAGCAAAATCTTGCTTTGGGTTCTTCGTTGACGCCGATTCCAGGCTTGTGGGGCTATTGTTATTTTTAGGTAGCCATTGGGGGTGGCATTGGAGGGAGGGGTAGGGTAGCTGCTTGAATGGCCGGTGGAGTCGGGGAAGGGGAAGAAAGACTTTGAGAAATGTTACGGTGTGTCACAAGAAGGAACTGCATAGATACACCTGCACCTTTGATTTGAACAACACAATGGTGCTTGAAACACCATAAAAAAGAAGGTGCATTGCAAATGGCACTGTATGTCATATTTTGTTCTAAATTATATTTTTAAAAGTTGCTTCAAAAATATTAATTATTCATAGTCAACTATATACTAATCATATTTTTTCTAGTAATTATTATTATTATTATTATTATTATTATAATGTTCCAGAATTTATATTTGTTTTTGTATTATTATTATTATTATTATTATTATTATAAATAATAGTAGCAAGTGCTTGTATTTTGACTATAATAACTATAACTATAATATAATAATAATTTAACTGCAACAATAATGACAACAATATTAGCAACAATAATAATAATAATGATAATAATATAGTCAAAATAATTATAGTTAAAATACAAGTACTTGTGTGGGGTAGTGACATCGTTCAGATGAGAAAATTAGATAGTAAAATAAAATATATCGAATGTGTATATAATGGTATTTTTTCACGTAATTTTATAGGATCATCTTGACCTCTTTATTTTTCATATTATTTTTTATTATTTTTTTCATCATTTTTGTTTTTTTTTCCCCCAAAAAAAGCATATGTTATTCTATTTATTGTGAAACCAGAATAAACTTATTCTATTGAAATATATCACGGCTTCTTGATAGCAACTTCAAAATTAAATAAGTTATTGAATGGTTTGTCGAAAATAATTGAAAAGTAATAGAATAGTATATAAAGCAAAAGAATGATTTTGATAAACAAGATCTCAAGTTTTTAATTAATTAACGTTATGAAAGGAGATTTTTCTAAGTCACAACCATAGTTAGAAATATTTTTCAAGTAAGTCAACCTTATTAAATATTTAAACATCAAGCTATTAAAGAGTGAAACATCTTAGATCAATTAATATTTTTAAATGTTACAATAAGGAATTGAAAATAAAAAGAATAAGAAACTTGAAATTGTAGTCACAACTCTTATATTAATCCTTATAATAAGCAAAAAGTATAGTTGTAGTAAAATTTCTCTGGAAGCAAAAGCCCTGTACATTTTCAAAAACCAACTTAAGTTTTGTAGGTGATACAACAAACTAATAATCTATTTTGAGCAAACTAGTCAAGATGAAAGCAAGAGAATCAAATTCAAATTCAATATGTATAGTAAATAAAAGTGCAAAGATCTTTTGACAAAAAATTCAATGATTAGCCGCATGAAGAGAGTGAAAATTTTTAGGATCTTGAATAATTTTTGAGAAATTATTAGATGTTAGCTCATGAAGAATTAGGTGAATTGTGCTTACATTTAATAATAAAATAATATTTCAAATAGGAATACCATTAATTTATGTTTTTATTTAAAATGTAATGTCATTTGATAGAGCATAATCCACCTAGTACTTAATAAATATCAAATAATTTCTCATAATTTTTTAAATTATAATTAAGAGTTACTATGTGACACTTTGGGATAGTCTATTTAATTACAAATAATAGATATTGGCTCAAATAATTTTTCTTTAATTATAATTAGGAGTTATCATATAATATTTAGAGGTAATCTATTTACTTATATATAAGAAAATAGATGTTGTCACATATGGCCCTTAGATATAATCTATTTATTATAGATAATAGGTAAATACGTTTTGATAGAAATAATTTTTTTTAATTGTAATTAGAAATTGTAATATGGTATTTAGAGGAAGGAAATCCTAAATAATAGATTTAACTTGAATTGAATTTAATTACTTAATTAATTAATTCATTTAAAATCATTCATTTATTTAATATTAAAATTAAAATATTTAATTGACTACTTACTCATTAATCGTTCAGAAAATTACTATTTCTTATTTAATTATTTTTTATGTGAATTTATTATTTAATTATTAATTATTAACAATATATATTAAATAATAATTCCTGTTACTTTTTGAAAAATAATCGCAGCATATGCTGGAGTGTGCAACTGTAATCTGGAAACGTTAGCTGTAGTCAAGTTGTTTGCATGACTTTATCTTGTAGCTGCCCACTAACGTCATTTCACGATATAATAATTTTTATTTTTTAAATCTATTACTTGATAACCGGGAGTCTATTGATAGTCTAACAATATGCCTTATTATATAAGGTTTGCCTTGTGAGATCTAAATCGTTGAATTATTTTATTAATATTTGGATGGCCGCAAAATATTGGATCACCAGTGATCCAAATTGGTGCTTGGACCATTTTAAATGCTTTCTATTTTTTATTGTCTCTCCAAATATTTGGTATAAAATAAAGAGATTGAGTTTGATGAACTAATACAGTCATCTATTAGATATATTTATATTTATAAGATTTTTAAGATAATTGATAATTAAATTAAATATTTTATTGATATAGTAATATATAATTAAATATTTATATAAAAAAATTTTACACTAAGAATAATATATACAAATTAAATTTTAAAATAAATATTTATTTTGATATTTGAAGTTTTATATATACTTTATTTTAGTATCTAAAATTAAGAAATTAATTCTTAAAATTATAAAAAGTAATTCAAGTTAAGTTTTATAGTAATTCAATTTAATCCATACAAATATTATTTTAGGAAATAATTTGAATCATTTTTTTACAATTTCAAGGACTAAATCGTTAATTAATTAATTTAAGCTACAAAAGTGAAGCATATGTAAAATTTTAAAGACCAAAATGAATATTTTTTCTTTTATATCAATCAATATATTTTACTTTTTTATTTAAAAATAATTTTAATACATTATCAATATAAATAAATTTTATATTATTAATTAATTTTATATTATCACCCAATCATATATTTTTATTTTTAAGATTTTTAAAACAATATATGATTAAATTAAATAATTTTATTGATATAATAATATTTAAAAGCACCTTTCTAATTCTTAAAAATAATTTTTTAATTATATATATTAGAATCATTAAATCGAATTAAATTCATAAAATTGACATATTTACTCGCCTAAATTATATTACAAAATGAATTAAAAAACTATTAACTCATTTAAAATTTTTAATATATATATATATATATATATATATATATATATATATATATATATATATATATATATATATATATATATATATATATATATATATATATTTTGACAGGTTAGTTTTCAAATTTAAGGGGCCAACAGTTCTTATATGATTGTCACGGCAGTTTTTTTGTTTTTTTGGGGATAAAAAAAAGGAGTAAATGTAGACGAAGTGTAATGTAATCCAGAATCACAATCACGTGGCCGATTAGAAATCTCCGTGATTTGCTCATTAACTCAAAAAAATAATAATAGAAAAAGGAGGAGGGAGGTCGGGATACCAAGCGCAAAATTTCAAAAATGGACTGGGTGCTAAAAATCAAAAGAAAAGTGCCAACACTCGTTAAAGACGACGAAAAAGGTGGTGCCGCGTAATGATTCGGTTGGTGGCAACTTATGAAATGTGAACTCTTTTTCTTTCTGTTTCTTTTTTGTTTTTTAATTCGATTATTTGTTGTTGTTTCTTTTATTAGGTGAACTTGGTTGTTTTAATATGTACTTTATACCAACTATCGTTTGGTTTAGTCGTAAGATTAGTTTATTACAATATGATGAATCATAATTTAAATTTCAATTGAAAAAATTATCCATATTTAAATATCTAATAGTATCCAAATAGAATTATCTCCTACCAAAGAATATTTTGTGGGAAACTCCCAAAAAAAAAATATTTTACATTTTTTTTGGGTTACTGTCTTCACATTTTAGATAATGTAATATATAATCATAGTTATACACTATGTTCGTTTAAGGAAAGGGCTACCACTCATTGAAGATGATGGAATGGTTGGGCCGTGTTACTCAGCTGGTAGCAAGTAACAACTTATGAAATGTGAATTTGGTTGTTATAAAATGTACTTTATATTGGGAATGAATCCTCCCAATTAAAAATTTTATATGATAAGATTATATATTAATTTTTATTATTAATTAGAAATATGGGATCAAATATCAATAATAAATATCAATACATAATTCTATTATATAAAATTTTCAATTAATAGGATCCATCTGACTTTATATTTACATTTTAGATAACAAAATGTATAATTATAATTGTTAGTAAAAATAAATTATTATTCAAAATTTGTAAAATGAAATTAATTTTAATATATTATTAATATAAAGAATTTTATGATGTCATTAATTCATAAAAATCTTTTAAATAAACAATACATTAAAATTAAAATTTTGTAAAATATATGGAATTGATTTTGAAGTATTATTAATATAATATATTATTATCTAATTATATGCTTTTGTTTATAAGATTTTTAATTTATTACATAATTAAATTAAATATTTTTATTAATTTAATTTAATATAATTAAATATTTATATAATTTTTTTTACATTAATAATACATCAAAATTAAAAATTAAAATATAAATTTAATTTAAATATTGACACTATCAATAATAAAAATAATAAAAAATATTAACTCATACAAATAATTATTTATTATAATAAAAAATTTATCATAATTTTTTTTAATTAATTTTTTTTATTTTTATTAATTAATAATATAAAATTATTTTACACCACCAATATATACCAATTAAACTTTTAAAATATATACTAAAATATCATAAATATATAATACTTATTTTTAATTTTTTATTAGAACCATAACCATAATTAAGAATATCGAATCCAACCGCCCGATCCAATCGATTAAAGCGGAACCACACCCCATTCTAGTTCGATGTTTGACAAAAAGTCAACAACTTAAAAACCGGCCAACAACCACAAAAACCACTAAATCGGCTAAACCCTTGGCGGTCCGAACGATCAGAAGTTTTCACAGCTTCTGCAGCTTGTCTTAATCCCTGGGTTGATGCGCATGTTCTCATATTTATAACCTCATAGTTGTGTTCCGTTTTTTCACCCATCGATGTGGGACTAGAAAATATGGAAGACTGTAAGTGAAGAGTCATGAGTCTAGGGGCATTATTCGTTGATGACAATTATCAAAATTGCTTTCCAACAACATAATATCTCAAATGATATTGAGCATCAAGAGTTCGGGACAAATAGCCAGGCTGAAGAGGCAAGGGCTTTGGTTCACGAGGCGACAAAGATCTTCGACGAGTTTAATATTTCAGACTTCATAATGTTTCTCAAAGTGTTGAACTTGCCAGGTTTCAAGAGGAGGGCCATATAGATTCACAAAGGTACAATGCACTGTTGGAGAAAGTCATCTTTGACCGTGAGGAGTCCAAAAGGAAAATGAAGGTTATGAATAAGTAAATACATATTAAATACTTATATATTATTTTATACTAGTTATGTTATAATTTTTTTTATATATTTATATATATGAATAATTAAATACATATATTTTATTATATCTTGATTAAATCCTCAGTTGAATCGGTTGGACCTTTGAACCAGTGCCTTAACCGGTTCGATACCTGATCCGATTTCCTTAACTTTGACTATAAATGTATTTTTTCTTCAAAATGCAAAATTTATTTTAGAACAAATCAATAAAAATGATGATCCAAATAGTAGTTGGTCTCGGTAAAAGTAAATTGTGATTACCTTCAAAATTTACCTGTAATGTTGATATTTGAGTTTCAAAATCATTACATTTGAGAGGGTTTTGTCCAGGGATGTTAATTTTACTCACCTCCGTGGGTAACTACAAGTAATATGCATGACGGGTTGAGTATGAAAGGAGGATTTTCCCCTAACGGGTAATAGGAATAGAGAATTCAAATATTCATTTGTTAAACGGCGCACGAGGGCGAGGATCATGATCCCTGTACTCACAGATACTCGATATGAAATTATCAAATATATATATATATATATATAACGTATCACTTGATAAGGGTAGTTTATTATAAGAGTGAGAGAAATAGATTTGGACTGTATAATCATATATGGATGATCAAGATTTAAAATTATTTAAATATCACATAATTATTATGCTTAGAGTCCTTAATCAATATGATATTTTTTTTTAAATTTATTTTACTACAGGGATAAACGCCCAATAGAAAATTACAAAGCAACAATTCTAAGGAAGCAAATTTCCATCAAGTTGCAAAGTCTGTCAATCCCCAATTTGATTCTAATCAACATATTTTTGTCAAATCACCATAATGGTGTAAGATAAACACTAGGGGGCAGCATCTTATTATTTATATCATTTATAATAATATTATCTATTTACATTTTTATTTGTGTGTTTGTTTTTGTAAGAAACGATTTGTCCAAGCTAAAGTTGTAAAGGGAGTTCCATAATGTGGCCATAATAATGATGATGAATTATGTTTTTGGGTTTAGATTAATTAAATGCTACTATTTAGTTTCATAGTTTGGCTAATATTGTTGTAATTTTCATTGGTGAAACTAGGATTTAGATTTAGAATTTGAATTATGATTTATTTTTATTATATGTTAAACTAAAAATTGAATTATTATTATGTGTTTATTTTTATTTTAAGTATTTTAAGTGATAAATTATAATATTAGAATTATTTTTATTTATTTTTATAATTTTTTAATAATATATAGACACCCATACAAGTATTTATTTATCTATGAGGATCTCCAAATATAGATACCCGTATGGATATAGGACGAGTACCTATCCACGGACAGGGGATACATTGATACTCCTAGTTTTACCTAAATGCCACTCTCAATCAAAAATTGCATAAACAATTTATAAGACAACAAAAAAATCTAAAAAAATTATAATGAAATTCAATATTGGTAAATAGTATTTTTCACTGTAATTTATTTTTTCACTTTTCTCTCTCATGCTTTGTCTCTTATTAGGAGCCCATAAAGAGTCGTTACAAACCCATCTGCAAGCCCACGAAACAAGTCCTTATCGTCCTTTGGGTGAGGTGATGGATGGATAGCTCAAAGCCGTGGCTTATTTTAAAAAGAGAACTAATAGAGAGATGTATGAACAGTAGATACATAATAAAAAGTGAAAAAAATAATAAAAATAAATGGATAATGAATCTTATATAATTATTATTATTTTTATTTAATTTTTTTATTTAAAAATTTTACACAAAATTTACTAATATGTGTATTATTTATGTTGATAAGTTTTGTGAAAGAAAAAAATCTTACTAGCATAAATAATGCATATACAGATAAATTTTGTGTAATATATTCAAAACTTACAAAAAAAAAAAAATACTTATCAGCATGAATGATACACATATTAATAAATCTTGTGTAATATATACAAAACTTATTAGTATATATACTATTTACATTGGTATTAAAAAAATTAAATAAAAATAATAATAATTATATAAAATCCATCAATCAAATATTTTTATTATTTTACTCACTTTTATTTATACATCCCATATTACGCTGCAATCTCCCAAATATCTTTCTTTCAAAAAGGATGACATCCGGTGTTGGGTCGCTGTGGCTTTTTAAAGTTACATGCAAAAGTAACATTAGTACAACTTTTGATGATTGAAAACTCATGGATTTTGTCATGAGTACATATCCAAAACTTTAATATCTTAATATTTTTTTAATTTTTTCTATCAATTATTTCTTTTTTTTTATTTTTTTATAATTTTTTTATTTATCTCTAAATATCCAAAGTATTAACCTATTTTAATAGTACAAAAATTATTTCTCAAAACTTATATATTTCACGTACTCAAATATTAAAATTTAAGATTAAATACATTCTTAATCTATATAAATATGGGTCATATTAGTTTTTATTTCACTATAATTTTTATTTTAGTTTTGATTCATTTTTTTTATATTATTAGATTTTTTATCCCTATCATTTAAATTTAGTATTAAGTAGTGATATTTAAAAGAAAATTCAAAAAATATTTACAATAACTAAAAATAAAAATTCTAATATTTACAAGGCAAATATATATTCTAAAGTACTTATCGTAAATAAAATTTAGAATGATAAAAATTAAAAATAAAAAAAAAGAAGACTAAGAGACTAAAATCAAAGTAAAAATTTTAAAGGAGCCTAAACTCACCTATTGACACAAACTATTAGTCACGTTTGGTGCGACAAACCAAAAGACAGATTAGTTGAGAATTTATTAGTCGTGGAATTGTTATTGCACGAGCTCTCAGCAAAAGGAGACGAGTTAAAAAGGAAAAGCATTGAACCCAAAATATAAAGAAGGGAAAAGGGGGAAAGAAAACCAAAAAATGAAGGATGTGTTTGGTTTACTCATTTTTATTTTTATTTTCATTTTTAGTAAAAATAAAAAGTAAACATGAAAATATATTTGATTGAATATTAAAAATAATATTTTCAGTGAAAATATCTTTTAAAGAAGAGACAAAATTAAAAATGTCAATTTTACATTTTCAGCCTTCTCAATTTTATTGTTGAAGAAGCGGTGATATTATTATAATTAGGAACTCTATTTCATTTTTCTTTTAAAACGTTATCTATTCGATTCCTGAAAAGAGAAGACCATCTTTTTTTTGTCTTCTCCACAACAAATTTGCATCGTCCCACTCAGATTGGATTGTATGTCACTCTTTGACTTTTTTTGGCATGAATTATTATTATTATTATCTTAAATCTTTTTTGTTTCATATATTGTCTTAAATCTTAAATTAAAGATACGGAGCCTTTCGTAAACATTCTAATAACAATATTATTATTACTAAAACTGTTATAGAATTTCGGGAACCAATCAAAAATTGGTATAGAATTTAAAGTAATTTAACAAAAAGTTTTCTAAATATTATAATATAAATTAAAATTTACTTTTATTATTTTATTTGTCCTTAATTAATATTTTGATTAACTTTTAATTATTTTTTTTGAAACAATTTAAACAACTTAATTAAAATATTTCAAATTAAATGGATAAGTCAAAATTATTCTACATAAAATATTTTATGAAAAAAAAATATTACAATTTAATTCTATAACAAAACAATTTTATCTTGTTGCTCAAGAAAATTTTACAATTTTATTTTGTAAAATCTGGCTATTTTGCTCCATTCCATAGCAAAAGATATCATTTGTAGTGAAAGGTTTCTTGTATTATTAGTATTTAATTATATATTATCATATATAGTGCATATAATACCTATGATTTATCATTTTAGAAAAAAAAGTTCTAGCAGCTTTTTAAATTTAGCAATAAAATAATACTCACTATAGTGTTTGAATATTTATCTATGTACAAATCAAAATTCAATAATAGTTATGGTAAAATAACTTAAAAGTAAACAATTTATTTTATTCTTAATATTTTATGGAATTATTTATCATATTAATAAATATTTTTAGTGGATAAACAAAATGTGTGTGTGTGTATATATATATATATATATTATTGTTTAATAATAAATATAAATGTTTATGAAATGTGATAATTTTGCTGAAAATGTTGGTAACTCCCTACAATACACTAGTAACTTTCTAGAATGTTTGATATTTGTATAATTTTTTTTTCTTCTCTAATTTTGTTAACAAGTATTGAATAAAGGTACCTAAATGAATAAATTTAATATTTCTCTATATTTTATGCTTCATAAAATGTGATTTTAAAGAATTAATAAATCGCTGGTAACTTTTCATAAAATACCGATAGTTTTGCTGAAAATACTAATAATTCTATACAATTTGTTGGTAATTTTATCCAAAATACTGGTAACTCTATAGAGTTATTTATTATTTTAATAAATTATTTTAGTAGATGAACAAGATGTTCAATATCATTTTTATTATTTAATAATAAATACAATTTTATTATTTCAAATTTGATTTTGAAATTTATATTTTGAAAATAGACAAACTAAACATATTTTCATTGTTTTCACATTTTGAAAACAGAATTTACTTTTATAAACCAAACACATTCCAAAATTTTAAAAATTTGAAAATAAAAATCTTTTTCAAAAAATAAAAATAAAAAATGAAAATAGATAATATTTTCATAAATCAAACGTATCCCAAATTTTTGTAAAACCCGTAATTTGTAAATGTATTTGGATTTGTTTGAGTACGATAACAGCAAACCACCTTTGGGACATTTGTCGTGTGGCTATGCCGCTCTATGAGTGACAAACGGATTCTGATTTCTGAGCAAGGGTAAACGATTAAGAGTGTGGTTGTGTGGGTGTTTTGGTATGTGGATTGCTTGTCTTTCGTTTTATATTTATAGAATTAATTTTGTTAAAATTAATTTGAAGATAAAATAATTTATATTTGATAGTTTAATTAGAAAAGTAATTTCAATAAAAATTGAGAAAGTGATATATGTTTGGTTCTATATTTATAAAATTAATTTTGTAGAATTGATTTTAATTAATAGTAATTTTAAAGTAAAATAATTTATATTTAGTGATTTAATTTGAGATGTGATTTTGATAGAATTGATAGTGTTTCACAATATTAGTCCAGCTCAAAATCAATTTGTTGTACTTTTCCCATTTGAGATGAAACCAAACTAGAAACCAAACAAGACCAAAAAAAAAGGGGGTAAAATCAATTTTGACCCCCTAAACCCCCATTTGAGACATATCAACACACAACCAAACATGCACTAAAAATCTAGAAGCAATAAATTTTCACTTTCATCTAGAATTAATTTTAAAAATAGATGAAAGACACCAAACAAGAGAGGAAATGAACAAAACCGATTATGAGCCCTCAAAATTGATTTTGTGTGTCTTAAACGATTTTCCAAACAAATTATGATCCTTTATTATTGGAAACACTAGATTTAGAAATATTATTCTTAAGAATAAATTTTTCAAGCATGATGTTTCATGTATATTTGGTATGTCAAATGAAATTTCAGGAATCTTGTAGAATATATCTAAGAATGAACTATTCTTATGTTTAATTGACATTGATCTTTCCACAAATACTTTATATTATTCCAAAAAATTTTCGGCAATTTTAACTAAAAATTCAACTATCAAACACTTTAAACTCGTATTTAGACATTATTATTATTATTATTATTATGGTGGTGATGCAACAACGGCAGTAGCGGCAGCAATTGTGGCGGCGGCGGTGGTGGGCAATTTTTTTTTCTTTTAAGATAATTTGATTCCTATGGTGGTGGACAAATATATATAGAGCTTTCGAAGATATGGTATGTGCACTCCTTTTTGCTCATTGAAACACACGTTTGACTTCTAAAAAAGACAAGCTTAGAAATTGTTTTCTTTGAATTGACCAAGAAACAAGCACAATCATGTTTTCCTTAAATTATGCTAGTCTAGATATACAACCCTCGTTTCGTTACATATGTGATATATGGAGTTTGAACAAAGTTAAACAAATATCCAGCACAGGGTGCTTGGTATACGCTGCTATCCTAATATAGTTGCTTGAATGCGAGGCACTCTACTATAAAATACCCCAACAACATTCAAGATAAACGGAGGACATCATAATATATATAGAGGAATATTGAAGTCCTTGGTACATTTCCCATGGTTATGGGGAGTTAAACACACATTCAAAATATCATGCTTACTACGAGAATGACAGTATACTAAACACATACGCCTGTACATCTTAGTTCAGCAATTGTTTCAAACACCGAATATCTTTATTTTTTTTATTATTATTTACACAAAGTAACTTGATATTTGAAACATATTTATTTAATGGTTTAAATTCATTACGATTTTTTTTTTTTCATTTAAAGTAAACTCCTCACTTTTAAAGAATCAAATCTCTTTGACGTGACCGAGCTCTACGGCTACGCCAAGCAGAACAAGTAGTTATTTATGATCCAGTAGTGAATTGCACATGCCTATTACTTTTTTTCAGTCGAATTCTTGTACCAGCTCATGAATTTTGCTATAAACTCTGTAAAATAAGAATAAGAAAAATTCCACGTTAGATATATTCATTTATAAAACTCTGAAATTGAGCAATTAATTGTTCAAAATGATAAATAATAACTTAATTAAATATACATCATATATGTTTATATGTGTGTGTTTTGTTTTGTTAAATTTCCATATTTCTCTCAAAATTATCTCTTCCATTCTATAGAAATAATTTTTATACCACTTGAAATGTTAGACACCCATATATATCTTTTATTTTTAGAGTTGGAAAAGTTGAAAAAGTATGATGTAGTAAATGGAGATTGTGGGAATCCACCTTTTGTGTGTGGGTGTCTATAGGTGTGTTTAAAATTAGACGTATAAATAACACTACTCTTTTTTTCATGGTTCACACGCATTTAGTGTGCTTATTTCTTCTCTTTTCACTCTCAAAACTTGAAATTCATGTTTGGATTTGTCTACCATCCTCACTAAGCATGTAAAGAGTATTAGATCCTCACAATTGATGCAAAAGAAATTTTGTGCAAAGATATGGGTGGAGAAAGTAATATAAATGTATGAGAATTTCAGGTTATAACCGAGGACAAAATAGCTTCTTTCTCTACAAATTTCTTATTTTAAGAATCTAAGTATTAATCTTTGGGAATTTTAGTGTATTGACTGTGAATGAAAAATTTTCTCTCTTTGAGGATTTTTGAATTAAATTTCTAATTGAATTTTACTTATTGATATGGTAACACTAGTAGATAGAAATCATCATCTAATATATTTAATTTACTAATTGATATTCTAACTTATTATTAGATACAAATTTAATTTTTTTACACTAAGCTTATGTTTGGTTAGAGCATAAAAGAGGGCAAAATTTTTTATGGATAAATTTTTAGGAAGAATGATGTGTTTGGTTTGCAAAGAAAGAAAAATGAAATCCTGGGAGTAAAATTTTTGTCTATTTCTTTGGTGAATCTTATTTGAATCTTCATTAGGTTAATTTGTCTTCACTTTCTGTTCTTTTACACCAGTTACTTCCACCCCCCTCTCTCTCTCTCTCTCTCTCTCTCTCTCTCAATGTCTTGGGAGAGAGAAGGTAGCACTCAGCACTAAAGTTGGAGCTGTCAATGGCATCAAGTCGTTGTCAGGATATGAAGGTTTTCAGTAAGGCAATTTTTGATGATGAAGGGAGGTTGATGGGGAGGAGCTTGACAAAAGAGAAGAGCTAGTGGGGAGAGATTGTGAGAGGGGTGGGGTTAACCAAACATAACGTTTACTCTAGTAATTTATTTTAATGACAATTTTCTTCTTTAAATTTTCTCCCTCAAATTTTAATGGTGTACCAAACATAACGTAAGAGTACGTCAAAATTAAATTTTATAAGCTTATACATAGTTAAGAATTTTTTTGCAAATGAATTGACATTCTTTTCTACAACAATATAATTCTTATTCTTAATTTTGGAAGTAAATTCTGCATTTAATTTGATCTCATTTCCAAGACAAATTAATAAGAATTAAATATAATAAATATGCACGGAAAGAAAAAAAATTAATAAGGGAAAAAAAATACTATAAAGTACTTTACCTTCAACTTTTAAGTAGTTCGGCGCATTCTTTTTTGCTGGTTCATTGTTTCTCTCAACCGATTCCCCTTGTTTGTTTTGAGCATTACCCATTTGCTTCAATGTTTCAAATTCAATTTCACTAGCTTTCTGAAATGTGAAAAAAAACATTTGGATATATTTCAATTTCACTTTTCTGTTAAACAAAATTGATTTTATCAATTTCAAGAATTTTATATTATTATTCAGTAACACATTATAAGTTATATAATTATTAAGATAATAATTGCAAAATTAAATATCTTTCTGATGTAACAATATATATTTCGATGATTGTTTTGAAAATCTAACATTAACATTACATTAAAATTAAATTTCTTAAAAAAAGAAAAACAAGGGACAAAAACAAATCTATCAAACAGTTTGAGTTTTTACGTTGTATTCTTTTTCGAGTCTGGCAACCCCCGAACGTTGTGAGGCATCAACCAGAGTCGTTAACTCTGCTACCAAGAACTGCATGAACCGAGACAACGTCTTGAATTGAAATACATCTAAAAGTTAAAATACACAACTAAACAGAAATGATCCTCGCACATAAATATTGTGCACAGAAACATGATCTGTTAAACGTGAGAAAACTAAGGAAAAGAAATTAAGCAAAAAGCAAAAATGAATAGAAACAAATTTAGGTAGAATTTATAAACTTCTATAAAAATCATAACTCTCACCTTATAAACGAAGTCAGGGGAAACATCATGAACCATAAGATTCTGTAGCTTTCTACGAATGACGTACAGTCTAATCGAAAGGAATAATATTGGCGGTCAGGTAAGTTGATGATCAATATACTATTAGCTCAATATAATATTTCTAAATATTGTTAATTAAACATCTCGATAATGCACTTTTAACTTCAAGCGTTTACCTTTAAGCTTAATTTTCATGCATTGATAGCCAGACAATAAAAAAAAGTCATATAATTTATTTTGAAATTAACTCTAATTCAAATTTTAAAAAATTGCACGAAACGAATGGGTTGTTATTTTTTTTATTAGTTAACAGTGCATAAAAATTAATTCATTTAACTTTTTTTTAAAGGCTTATAAACTTGTTTCATGGTCTACTAACAGTCTAGCACAAATTACTAAAAATAGTGCTTAGATTCGCTCTATTAAAAGTGCCGGTGATCATTCAAATATACCGTCATAATTTATAAGGAAAAGCTCACTGCATTCGAGTTTTTGTTTCTAAAGTAAGATTTTTTTAAAGTGAGTAATCAAAATTTATTTAATTTAAATTTTAATAAATTAAAATAATCATAAACTTTACCCTACATTAATAGTAATTTTTTTTTTTTACTTATTTCATATAATCTTTATTTTTCTTTTTTCTTTTAAAAAGTATTCTCCTTACCTCCGAGGCATTCAAAAGATATAAGACACAAATATACTTACTGTCTTGGACTTTGCTCTTCCAATATATTTTTGGCAATATTCGAAATATCATATTCCCATCCTGTCAAAATTAAATCGTCGTCTCTGAGGGCATCCCTGTACGCAAGTAAATAGTCATTTGAGTAAGTAGTGACAAATAAGTGCGGGAGCCCAATATTCCTCAAAACATTTCTTTCCTCAAGTCCGAGTTCTCTTAAGCTATTTAACCATTTTTTTCTTTTTTTTTTTTCTGGTTGATTGTTTCTCCTTCATAACTAAAGGTGGAAATAGGTTGGATTAAATTAGAATTTGGTTTAAATGAGTCTCATTTGTATTGCAAATATGCATTCTGAATCTAAGCCTATTACTAACATATGCTTTTTTATAAAATCTATTTTGATCTTTTTGAAAGTTTGACATGATTTGAAAGCATAGAGTCCTACTTAATAGCGAGACCTTTAAATAGATTACAAATTCTACTTTTAAATAGGCCGAAAAAATTTTAAATATGTCAAAAAATTATATATTTCTAAATAAATTAAAAAACTTCCTAAATTGACTAAAAAATCCATTTTAAATAGACCAAAAGGCATATATTATTATTATATTTTTGAAATAATAATACATCAATATGTTAGGTCAAATAGGATTTCTTCATAGTCCATACATAGTTTGAATTTTTTGGTTAAAAAGGCTTTGGAAAAGTTTTGGTCTAACTTGCTTATTAAATAAACTAAACCAAATTAGGCAAAAATGTGGACTAGGTCGAAGGTCTTCAATGAGCCGTCTAATCTACTTCTATCCCTATTCATAACTCTTATATATTTTACTCCAATATAAATTAAGTAGTAAAATTAAAAAATATTGTTCAAAATTTTATCCCTCGCCATTTTCTATATGATAATAGAAAAATATTATTGAAAATTGCTTAAGCTAATTAAGTAATTACACTAAATAACCTTGTAAATATATGTAAATGGCATACTTGTCTCGGCAAGTGGCTTCCAATGAACGAATGGCTTGGCGGAGATTGTTTCTTGACCTCAAAATCATCTTCTTGAATAAGCCGCGTGATAATTTTATTCCTTCTTTTTCTCCAATATATACCAAAATCTTAAGAATCTGTTTATTCAAAAGCATTGAAAAAATTCAAACTTTATCAAATGCTTTTTCTTACGGATTAAATAATTAAAAAGAAAAAGATTGGAAATTCTCACCTCTTCGGTTGAAGGTGGTGAAAGGCGAACAGTGGTGCAAAGTGGTTTGACAGGCCGGAGCTTTGATTCGTCGGAACAACAAAAGAACACCTTATTACACCCTTTATACTTTTCTAGTAGCCACTTAATATACAACAAGGATTCTATCGATAGCTTCTCGGCCTCATACAAAACGATTGCTTTCAGAAAAGTAGGTAAACATGTTACTGACAGATTTGAGACCCATAATAAACAACACTTCTCGTTAAAAATTCGTCACCTTTGCTTTGTAATCTATTGCTAGCTGTTTTTCGCTTTTAAAACTTCTTAATATAATAGCTTATTAGGCCTTAAGGTGTTGAACTATAAACGATAAAGAGCAACACTTTTTTGCTTGCTTTGCTGTGAGAACAAATAAATTTATCATCCATAATTACTGAAATTAGAGCGCACCTTGGCAGTTTTCTGGGCTACAAGGCATTGAGTTATTTATGATCCTGCCATATGTTTCCTTGAATAAATCGACAATTACATGCTTCTCATATCCCTTTGTCTCTGAGAGATTGACCTCTACATGATGCAGTGATTTCCTTATCTGCACTTGGAGCTTATCAACCATTTCTCCCTGTGGATGTTATGTGAGGAAGGAAATTTAATCAGGCTATAAAACTCTTATTTTTCTTTAATAATACACTGCACATGGAAATAAATAAGTATAATTCATTTAACCCATATCGTCCTCTTTTCCGTTATTTGCAACGTATTTTTCTTTTTTGTCATAACACACACACACACACTCACTTCGGATGGGAGGGAATGGTTCCCATTAGTGATGGCAAACGGATCAATCCATGCCCGCCTCGCTGCTGGTCAAGCTTTAAGTGGGGCGCGGCGGGCCAACCCGTATTAGTAATTTGGGTTGAATACACCAACCAGCTCTACCCTGCTGCGGGTTAGCGGGTTGGCTAGCTAAAAAATGTAAAATAAAGAAAAAATAATTTTTTATATAAATTAATTCATCTAAATTTTTTTAAAAAATAAAAGAATTTTTAATTAAATGCAATAAAAGAACATTTATACAAAAAATCTCATTTCATTTGCTTATCAAGTATTAAACCATTTACTCAACTCTAAAATGGTTAAAAATCACAATTCTCAATAAGAATAAGATAGAATTTCTAACCAATATAACCACAACAGAGAAGCTCACAAGTCAATATTAAAAAATTTACACCCTACAAATTAATCATGTTCACAATAAAATATAAATTCATAATCAAATAAGACAACAACATAATCCATAAAAGCATAAATATAATCAATAATATAGTAAAAAAAAATATAGAATGCACCAATATTATATAAATACCAATAAAAAAGGTATAATATTATATATATTATGTAAAAAAAAAAAAATTGACTCTCGGACCAAACCTGCCCTGCCCCGCTTCAACCCGTGGGTTAAGCGGGACGGTTTATGCAGTTGAATTTTTTTTACAGATTGAAAATACCAACCCATCTCGCCACAAATTACGGGTTATACAGGTTAACCCGGTGGGTCCGACTCATCTTACCATCTCTACTTCCAATTCTGAGAATCGAACGGCGGTGCAGAGATTACGAGGCACACGTATGAATCACTTGCTTCAAGCCTCGTCTGCAGTTAAGTGCAAACTATTTTGAAGAACGAGCTTCAAATCAATCTTCTCTATCCATATTCGATTCCACCCATCAGTTGTGTTGAGAAGCTTCCACAAGTGCTTGCTTATTAGGCGCCGTCTGCGATGCGTAGGGGTGGAAATATGCTAGGTGGCTTGCCAGGGCCTGTGGCCTGGCTTGTATTTAGCTTGGCCTGGCCTGGCCTATTTAAAAATAGGATAAGGCTCAATCCTATTTCAAAGCCTATTTTTCTTATCAAGCCAGGCCTAGGCTCAATTTTGTTAAGATTAGATACATATGTATGTATTGTATAAATTGCTAAAATGTCTAATATATGATTCAAACCCATGCCTTCTTACAAGTAAAGACCTATCATTCACTTTACTTGCCACTACACCATCACTCTCTTTTAGTTATAATATACATATTTTATAACTTTATGTTTTCATATTATCTCAATCTCATTCAAAATAATTAAACAAAACAAACCCTATTTTTTCCACTCCATACGGTCAAACCCTTTCCTTCATTTTTCACTGCGCAGCTTCCACATTCTGCTGGGCTTCCATTTTCTACTGCTGCACCACCGCACCGACGTCGTCCTACTCTGCTCCACGTCGTCCTGCTTTGCTCCCATCCTCCTACTCTGTAAGCCTACAATTGTGTCGCCGGAGTTGCTACAAGCCTGCAATCGCGTCGCCGCAGCTGCTGCATTGTCGGAACCTCGTTGTTTCGCTGATTTGGATCTGTTTTAAGGTATGTCTCAAGTCTCAACTTTCACTCACATTATAGATTGCTACTATGATTGAGTTTGTGTTTTATGGAAATATACATCAATGATAACATTTTGAATTAGATTGCTATTATGGTTTTATAGTGTTTGTTTGGTTTTTTTTTTTTTTTCTAAAACCCAAATTGCTATTGATTTTTGTAGTTCTTTCTTTTTTTGGTTTTGGAATTCTAAGTCCACATTTAGTGCTAAAGGAAGAGTTATAGATGAATATCGTTCCAGATTAAATGAAGACTCAATTGAAGCACTTATTTGTGGTGGGGATTGGCTTCGCAACAAGTATGGTTTAAAGAAAAAACCAAAGGTACATTTTCCATTGTTTAGATATTACCTTTTTCTTATAGTTATTATTTGTTAAATTATGTTATGATCTAATGATATATTTGATTTCTTATTCTTTAAGGTGTTCGAACAAGAAGAAAAAATTACATTGAAGATTCGATACTTTCCTCAGAGAGATCAACTTCACTTTGTCTTGATTTGAATTGTTATGTGTTGTTGTATTTGGATAATTTGGATTTTAGATATTGTCTTGGATAATTTGGTATCTTTAGGTAACTTGTTAAATTAGTATTTTGGATAACTGGACTGAGTTGTTATATTTTATATATTGGAAGTAGTTTGATTTTATCATTATGGATAGGTACATAGTTATTTAGTGGCCTTTCTAGATATATTTGTAGGTCTGGCCTATTTTGAGGCCTGTATGAAAAGCGGCCTATTTGAGATGCAAGGCCTGATTACAAACAAAAGCCTGATTTCGGCCTGTTTAATGCTTTGGCTTGTTGGGCTGTATAAGATATTTTAAATTACAGTCTTTGTAAACAGGCTGCAGGTCAAGCCAGGTTGTTGAACAAGCTAGGCTCAGGCCAAGAACAAAGCCTATAATAGGCCACAGGCTAGGCTCAGGCCATTTTGTTATTATACAGGTCTGGCATGTTTCCATCCATAGCGATTTGCTTTGCAGTCCAAGGTGCTTAGTGCACCTTGTGACTGCAGCACATCGGATGATGGAGATTTATGAGGTGTATTAATATACCAATCATCTATAATGCACTGCAATAATATATTAATTTTAAAAAAATTTAAAAATATGATTAAATATATTTTAGAAATTAATTTTTATATACTGATATTATAAAATTACATTGATAAATTTTTTATAATTTTTAGAAATTAATTTTTATATACTAATAGTATAAAGTTACATCAACAGTATAAACTAATTTTACACTGTTAGTATAAAATTACACTGATAAAAATTTTTTGATTACACTGACAGTGTAAAATTATTTGATACTGTCAGTATAATTTTATACTATCAGTGTATGATAATTAATTTTTAAAATATATTTAATCATATTTTTAAATTTTCTTAAAATTAGATATTACTACAATGCATCATAAGTAATTGGTATATCGATCTACCTCACAATCTCACCGTCAAATTGTAAGATGCACCGTATTCCTTGACCAGCGAGGAGCACTGTGGATGGCGTCGCTTATTAGATGGTTTGGTATGTTCTTGTGTGTTTCCCTGTCGGGAGTTCAGCTTTGTGTTTTTGTGTAATTTCATGTCGCAAGTGTAGGATTATTTTGAGGTGATGCAGAGACTGTAGATGTTAGACCCCGTACTTGTATGGATCTATACCTATGCCCACCGACCGACATATTTTGTTACATTTAATTTCTAAGCTTTATTGGTTCAAATTGACGGCCTAGCCGCCTGCAGAAGAGGATGTATCATCAATTTCCATGTGGTTGGAAGAGTGCTCGTCGGTTTCCACGTCTCTATTAAGGTGATCCCGGTACAACTGCCTGCACATGAACTTTTTGTGCTCAAGAACATAAGATATAGCTAGGGTCTGGTTTCTCTTGTGTTAGCCGGTTAGGGTGTCTATAATTGTGGGGTTGGAGCGGGTGCTATAAAACGTGGTAAAGAGAGAATGAGGAAATAGTTAATTTCATCTATTATGACAATGATGCCTCTACTCCAAACCGACCATATTCGTAATATTTTCTTTGCAAAATAAGGGGGAAGTATATGATTCTCTTGCGAGTTAAGTCAACTCTGACTTTCCAAGTCCTCATTAGAAAAGGCAAGTTGGATCTTGTATGTTTCATATAATTAACAAGAGACATGATAAAATTAAATTAATATATATCTCTTGGGAATAGGAAATAGCCATCACTTCATTATAAGCCTTGGATCTTAACGTGAAACCATCAAGTTTTAGGCTTTCTTAATGAAAATGACAGATGAAAATACTAAGCTATGAGGCAAAGCTGCAATGTTGGCCTCAGGAAATATTTTTTTTTTTAACTTTTTTGGTTGTCTTAAGCACTCCACTCAGATATTCGATGCTATCTGCTTGTAAATTGATTTTAAGGAAAAATTTATTCATTATTCTGTCGAAGAAATTGACGAAAAGAGAACATATATGTGATGTGATGGCAAAAATACACATTACCTTCAAGTTGAAGTGTTTACATTCTGATATGACCTGATTCAGAAGCAATGTAAAATTATCATTATAGTTTTTTACTATAAATACATATGCATACACATACACGTACATAAATACAGAGAGCTTACAAATACATCTAAAATCTATACCTGCACTTTGTCAGCGCCAAATACCTCGCGAAGCATAGCCCTTATCATGGATCTCTTTCCTGCATTTGGTGGTCCTTCAAATATAAAATGATTACAACCACAACCCTCTTTTACCTGTACAATTATCAAAACGAACGTTATTTCATATTCTATCTGAAATAATGTTGTGAAATAGCTATTTTCTTATTTGAAAAAAATATCTGTAAAGTATGCCGGCGATATTTTAGTTCCATTAGCACTCGTAAAAATATAATTTCCACAAGAAAATTTTATATCTACTTGCTATTTTAAGGTACTTGAAAATACAGTTGTCTAATTTGATATCCACTCCGCATAACATTAAAATGTAGAAAGCCATGCTAGAAAAGAAACTATTTCATACATCCACTCATAATTATAGTAATAACGTGAAAAAAAATATAATAGAGGATACACATGAAAATATCCATTTTTAATCATTCAATCCAAGTAAGTTTGCTTTCCTCTTTTCTCCTTTTTTTTTTTTAATAAAAGGGACATGTAAAATGGAGTATAGAAAAAGTGTAGGAATGAAATCAATAACTAAAAGTTTTCTATTTGAAGGACTTCTAACTTCTATCCTCTGCTTTTCTCTTGCAGGAAAGTAAAGACGAAAAAATAAAAATTGTGTAATACTCACTAACAAAAAGAAAAAAGGGTGTAATACCAATGCTTTGAGTTGAAGGGCTTTATCCTTGTTGCAGATGAAATCTTCCAAGGTCACGGGCTGGTATTTGGTTGACCATATGTAGTCGTACAAATTTCCTTCTTCTGCACTGCCCTCCGACTTGACCCGGCTAAGATTTCCTCTGTGTTTACATGGTAAGTCTGATTCAACTGTTTGTTCAGAAACAGATAAGGGCTTCTCCTTTTCAACATCGATCTCCTTCAAGCTTGTTGTCTCTGCAAGTTTTTCCAGTACACTCTCAACATTACTTGCCTCCGATACTCTCTCCCTCAATGGCTTCTGTTCAATAACCAACTCCATCTCCTCCAAAATCGTTTTGTCTGCATTTTCTTGTACTAATGCACTCTCAACCTTACTTGCCTCTGATGCTCTCTCGCTCGGTGGCTTCTCTTCGATCAGTAACTCTAAGTCGTCATCATCATCACCATCATCATCATCATCGACCCCCTTGGTCATCAACTCCATCTCCATCAAACTTGTTTTGTCCGCATTTTGATCTTCTAATACACTGTCAACCAGACTTGCCTCTGATAGTGTCTCCTTCAATGGCTTCTCATCAATCACCAATCTAACATCATCACGGGCCCCCTTTGTCACCAACTCCTTCTCCTCCAAAATTGTTTGCTTAGAAATTTCTTGTAATGCACTCCCAACGGTGCTTTCTTCTGATACTCTCTCCCTCAGGGGCTTCTTTTCAGTTACAAAGCCAACATCATGATCATGACCATCATCATCGCCCGTCTCTGCCATCAACTGGTCCAAAGTGGGCGGTGCTGGTGCTGGTGCTGGTGCTGTGAGGTTCATGGACAAGATAGATGGATAAGAGTTAGTGTGAGGTGCAAGGGGTGGTTGCTTTGGGCAATGGCCATGAAGGACAAGGGAGTAATCTGTGAGGAGGCCCCTATAGTAAGGACTAGACTGGTATGAAAGGGAGTTGGTGGCAGTGGTAGGATTGCTCTGAAGTGCACGGCTCCAAGAACCAGTAACAAGCGAATAATCAGTAAGACCTTTGTAGTAGGGACTGTAGCCAGATGATAGGTGGAGGTTAGTGGAAGCAACAGGAATGGGAATGGGAATGGGAATAGGAATAGTAATAGGAATAGGAATAGGAATAGGATAGCAAGGAGCGTGAGGGTGCTGAGGCGGAGGTGCAGCAAGGCATGAACCTGCTGCAGTTTCGTCCAAGATAGCAAGGGATTGATCTGTGAGGCCTTTGTAGTAAGGACTGTTGGAGGACTCATCATTGATGCCATATGGGTGGGGGTTCACTGATGACAAGGGACGACCGCTGCTTCCGCTCCCACTCCCATGTTTAGACTTTCGCACCTGTTTTGAAGACAAAGGCTTGGATTTGGAACGAATGGAAGTGGGAGAGACGCGAGTCTTGGACTGGCTCTGGTACGATACAGATTGCTTGAATGTTGGGCTAGGCATTTTGCATTGATTGCATTGCACTGCAGGAGAGGAGGATTCTACTCACCAGACCTCAAATGGCACTGGATGAGCATGCATCTGTCACTTTAACCATAAATATCGGATCTCCCTAAGAAAAGCGATCATATCAATGCAAGAAAACCAATACATTACATCGTTACAAGCTAAGCTTGTTTTACTTCTCAGCACGACAACTCTATGCCGCCCCGCCTCATGCATTCTTATTATTTATTATCTTAATCATCTGTCACTTTAACCATAAATATCGGATCTCCCTAAGGAAAGCGATGATATCAATGCAAGAAAACCAATACATTACATCGTTACAAGCTAGGCTTGTTTTACTTCTCAGCACGACAACTCTATGCCGCCCCGCCTTCATGCATTCTTATATTATTTATTATCTTAATCATGGGGCGGGTACCCACTCCGGTCCAAACCGCGCCGGTAGGATTATAATATCATTATGTTTCAAAATTGCAGTGTTAATTACTTGTGTAATTTATGAAAAAAAAAGGTTCTTTAAACATGTCTTCTAATTTGTTAGAAGATAATGATAATTTTTAAAGATATTAAATAATTGTTGTGTAAATTATATTTAAAAATATTCATGAAGGCATTGCAAATAATAGCAGGCACGTGCATGTCTTATATTTTTCTGTAGAGAGAGAAAGAGTCCTATATTTTTTTTAAAAGTTTAAATTATTGGATAGAAATATATAAATGATATTATATCTAATATGTTTTTTCACGCAAAAATTTATTTGGTTTGAAGTATGAATAATGCATAAGTTCACTTCTTTTTTTTTATGTTGAAATATAATATTTATTTAAAAGAATGAGGACAAAAAATAATCAAGTTATAGGTCATTTGATTATTTATAAGTTTATTTGAATAAAAATAAATAATCTTTTTTTATGGCCAAACTACAAAAAAAAAAACATTTAAAAGAGGAGAAAGAACTAAAATTTGGAAAGAATAAAAAGAAGAGAATATGAACTATAATTATTGATAAAGATAAAGGATAAAAAAATAATAAATTAATTTTTTTAATTACAAGTATATATATATATATATATATATATATATATATATTTATTTATTTATTTATTTATTTATTTATTTAAAAGCCAATCCAAATACCATAAAAAAAAAATATAAAAGCATCTTTTTTTAAAAAAATATTTTTTTTAAGGAAAGTCAATCCAAACGCAATTTAATTAGGCCCAAACTCTACCCATCTCACTGCCATCCCTGCTTAATCAAATTTACGTCCAAAAACCTAAATCCATTTTTAGATATATATTACATATCGCTAATTTTTTTTTCTATTTCTATAAATTCAAGTATTGTTTAATAATTTCATACATTAATTAGCTTATTATATCCTCTTTTAATTATCTTAAAATATTAGTTGACTAGCACGTAGAAATATAACTCATGTAGATAGGAATAGTTTTAAATAGGTTAAAACTAGTTTTTAATTCCTACACATATTCCACATTTTGGTTCTAGTTTTTGTACTAAAAAATATTTTGATTTTAATTCATACAATTGTACTCCATTATCCAGTTAGTCTCTAACGTTAGAAATTACTAAATGGTGTTAATTTTTACTGACATAACTAATAAAATTCAACATAACCAAGGTATGCTATTAATGTAATTCTGAAACACTCCCTTTTAGGTCTTTTTTAGATCTGATACAAGAGTTTCACTATATCCTATATCAACTCCTGTTAATTATGTCAACAAAAACAAACACTATCTAATAATTTTTTAATACAATGACTAACTCAATACCACTATAAAAATTTAAACCAAAATTTTTTTAGTATAAAAACTAAAAACAAAATCTAAAACATATATAACAACCGAAAACTAGTTTTAACCTTCTAAATTTTAAATTGTCCCTCAGTTAATTCCTAGACCACCCATCGTTCTAGATTCCTAACTGAAAATAATTTCTTTCCTGGACAGGATTATCGGCCATCCAGTGCGAGGAGGGTCGTTAAAACAGGAAGCAAGGAGAATCCCAACAGAGACAGTCAGACACGCCCACACAATAATGCACAAATTAGAATCCGTGTATAAACCATGAACAAGACTAGTTATAGGCCGTCGACATGTTATAGAGATACTTGTTGCGTTGGGCTCACTCAAAACTTACAACAAGAAGCTATGCGGGGCACCGCTAACTTGTTAATGAACCAGTGAGCAAGCTCACAAATTGAATAGATCCATTGCACCTAGTCGTGTGTTATTGAGCAAAAAGTCATAGATAAACTAAATAAAAGAAAAACTACAAATGACCTCAAAATTATGAAGCCTCTTTGCTATTACAAATCATAAAGATTATGATTTGTCAACAGAAATAATCAATGAAATTGGGTTTGCATTGCAAAGCTTCATGGACAGAAACTGGTTTCCACACGTTACAAGTATTTTGAAACAAGTGCTTCAAAAAGCCCCTACTTCCAAAAAAACTCAAATCTCATTCACATCAATAAGAGACTCATAAAACGGCACCTTAATCCATACAGTGAATGTAAAGTTGGAGATTTAGGAATTGAAAAGTCTGTATACCTACAAAATGTTAAGAATCCCTCTCATCTGGGGGATCACGATCAACTACAGCAAGTGGATCTTCTCCAGTTTGAGAAGGGTGCTCAGCTGGAGGAGGTTGCTCTTCATTTTCATTGTTCTCGGGGTGGAAGTTGATGGGGAACTTTGTGACCCTTGGTTTATCAGATAAAATGTTCCTTTGAACCCTATCAATTAAAACCTTCGGTGGAGGTTCCTCTCTGAGCTGCTCATCATCATAATCATTGTTTACATAATAGCCAACACGAATAAACTCCTGAGCCAGATAAGAGCAGGTCAAAAGAAGCACTGTGACACCAATTATATCTTCTTCACGAATCTTTGATGGGTCTGGTGGATCTGCCTGCCATCAAAACAGTATTTAAAGTTTGATTCATTGAGCAATTGCAACACAGAACTCAAAAGATTAGTATTCATGAAGCTTGCCTGTAAAACAAAGCGATAGTTTCCAACATTGACAGGACCAACAAGGACACTCTCCAATAACTGGTCATAAGTCTCATCCTCAGCAGATCCAACATAAATGAGCTTCCATTCCAAATCTGCACCAACATGACAGCATGCATTGTTAAACCAAACATATAGTTAGACCTCGGAAGCAAGATGAGACCAGGATTAAAATGATAGTGAAGCTGATAGAAAAATAGGCTTCATTATGACTTTAACAAACTTGACATGACAATTCAGATTTTGTTCAATCCATGTGTTTTCATGTGTCAATAATGTATTGAGCATATCAGGAGGAAAAAATGAAGTCCTCTCCTCAAACTTCAAAAACTGTTTCCAAAACATAATAAAAAACAAACTTTAAAAAGTGTTTCCAAAACATAATAAAAAACTTAAGGGAGAATGTATAATTTTACAGAGTCATATTATATGAAAGAAAGAGAGCACTATTCCAAATAGATAATGGATCCCATCTACTTGGGCATAGTGTAAGTGAGATGAGTAATGACAAGTCCCCCGGTCTAAAATAATAAAAGGACAGGAAATTTGTAGTACTGAACCATCCGTCTGTAATATGGTTAAGCAAACTTTTGGTAGTTAAATGACATGGGGAACACTTTACGATAATCCTATATTAAGGACAGAAGCGCTGGGTTTAAGTTAAGAGAATGACAGAGATTATCCCCTCTTGTACAAAACAAATATTCATTTAAGAAGCTACATGTTGTGGTTCCTCCTGATGTTGTCCCATCACCCATGTGGAGGGATGAAAAAGCAAGATAAATTGGTGGTGTCGTGGGGTTTGACAATTCATGCCAAGTTTGATCTGATGGGTTAACCACATACAGCTATAAAAGTTAGATCTGTAGACATGGACATGGACATGGATTGAAACAAAAAACCGTATCCTATCTACGACAAAGTGTTAGAGTGAGGATGAGGATGCTTGTGAGTGCGACTGAGTCACTCCCAATGGGTCCTATCCTATGAAAATGTGGTGTATAATTAAATATGTCTTTTCTGGTAAACCTATGCGTAAAGTGATACAGTCAACTTCCTAAGAAAATGATTGTAATGAATCTAAGTGAGTAAAACCTAAGATGCAACGGTATCCTTGTCCAAAATGATGGAAGAAAAGAACAAATCTTGGCAGAAGCAAAAGGAAATGTGAAAATATAGATTAGAGAATTGAAAGAAAGAATAGCATAGCAAAAAGGAGAATAGATTTGTGCGCGGCGCTTTGAGGAATGAGGAACCCTAAAAGCCAAAAGGGGAAGAGAAGGTACTTACCATCTTTGAGAGGGGTCAAGCACTCGTAGGAGATCTCGAACTGAAAGGGGGTGAGAAAGGAAGCTGGGTTATCCAGCACCGTCACGTTCGTGATGTTTACGGCGCTCATCCTTCACTTCTCTTCTCGAACCTTCCAACCGCACTCGCACTCGCAGCCGCAAGAACAGTTTTCAAATGGAGGCAGGGGACTTGGACTTGGCCTTGGCGGGAGTTTGAAGACATACACACACACACACACACACTCGCTCTTTCACAACTCGCAGGTACAAAGTAACAAAGCAACTCAACTCAATTTATTGCACAAAGCCCTCTCTACTCTTTCCCTACTCTTTCTTCGCCAACAACATTCATCAATTTAGGGAACCTGCAACTCCCACGGACAACTCTCACCTCTATTAATATATCTATTATTATATCTTTTACAATTCTCTGTAAAGTTATTAATTGTTTAAATTGTTTGCAAAACTTTTCATTGATTGGCAGTTGAAAAAAAAAAAATTTCACTAATTTTTTTATCACTATTTGTGGGCACCGTTATTTATTAGTCACGACTAACGCTCCAGATTTATCTTGTCTTATATTCTAATAAAAGTTTTAAAAGGGGTCATTTTGCAAATTACGAATAACATAATAAATATTCTATTAAAACAATACCCTTCAATAAAAATAATAATAAACTCAGTTAAATTCCATAATTTTAAATTTAAAAATTTTGATACATTATCAATTATCAATATTAATATTAATATTTCACACTCTTAACAAATTATATATTATGATGTGTAATTTTTTGAGTAGTTATTTTAAGAATTAAACATTTGTAATGATATGACAATCATGGTTAAATAATTATATAAATATTTTTTATATTATTATTGCATTAACATTACAGAATTTAATTAGTATATACTAATAATATAAAACAGTCAACCAATAGAATTGTTAGAAAGTGAGAAATCATGACGAATTCCTATTATAATGGATGATTATTTATATGAATTAATATTTTCTACTATTTCTATTAATTGACAGTATAAAAATATTTTATATTATTAATATATTTAAATTAAATTCAAAATTAAATTCTCAAAATTAACCATCAAATTGAAACAGAAAATAGTAATAATCAGTTTAATAATTTATTTCAATGTCTATAAATGAGCAAACCCGTCCATTAACCTATTTCTTTTAAACCCGTCCATTAACCTATTTCTTTTACTTGCTTTTGACCGTCTTAGTATTTATATTTTTGTATGAATCACGTAATAAAATAATATTATCAGCATTAAGCAAAATAGCATAATAATCCTGCATTGGCATAACTCTAATATGGTGATATCAGAGGAGCTTGAAAAAGCATGAGAAGAACGAACCTATCAATTCTCATATTTTGTAGGATCACAATCCCACAAACCTACAACCTGTTATACACTGATTACTAAGTGGTTGAGCATGATTACAAACTAAATCCAAACCAGATTTTCTTAAATCTAAACAAAATATTTGCAATTATATTTATTTAGGTAACGTCACAAGAATCTTGCGTCCGACTAAGACACAACCAAGGATTTGCAGTGGTCCTTGACCGTCCGGTGATATATTTAATGGCATCCACTTTTCCTCCACATTTCTAGATATCATACAGTGTCCTCCATGTGTCTTACAGTACTAAGTACTCTGCTTCATTTTTTGGTGGGAATCAATGAGCACTTCTTTGTGGGAGTGCAGTGCACACGCTGAGCTCCGAAGTGATTGATGCTCCCTCTCTGTACACAAGACATATTTGACATTCCTCTTCCTTGTTTTCAATCAGATACTGCCTGTGGCACACGCCTCGGCCAATAGCATTAGAATCATTCCCAAATAGATGCTTTGTGCTAGAGCCGCACAGCACTTCAGTTGCTCTGCTTTCTTAGTTATGGCTTGTTCCACCACAATCTATAGGTGATGGATCTCACTAGGTGCAAGCTTTTAGGTTGAAATGGGAAGGGTGTGTAGTGGAAGCCATCTTTTCTCAGTTTTGGGCATTTATCCTGTTGTCAAGAGTCCTATTTTCCCCAACTCCCCAAGCAAAAAAGCTTCAAATAATTTAACACATTTACCTGTATACATATAAAGGTATAATATGACATGGAAAGATAAGGCAGCTTTCCAGCAATCAGGAAAGTGATTTATCAACGTCTAGTTGCTTTGACGTAATACCATGGAGCTGTGAAGCCCTAACAGGTTGTTCCTGAAGCAAAATCATATCTAATGAATTTACGTTGCAGTGCAAAGTGCAAAATCAGAACTGAGTGATGTAAGTGCATACCATTGCTTCTAGACTATCTTGAAGGTCAAAACACCCATGCACTGTTGGCATTCTGAAAGTAAATTGTCCCTGAAGCTGCAAATATCGGAAGCTGATGATTACTGAGCAAAAATATTAAGCCATTTCGTTTCAAGGAATCAGGACTGTAAGTCATAACCCACTACCAGTCCTTGCATGCTGTGCTGCATCCCATAATGTGGACCACGGCTTGGCACGGAATGCAAATGTCCCTAAGATTAGTACAAAATAATGAGATCCATGAACATATCTCAGAACAAGAGCTTGGGAAAAAGTACATGCAGCCTAACGGCCCAAGCATGGCCTGTTGAGCTGCGCCTTTGAAAAGTGCAAACAAAAATTAAATTATACATTACGATCATACTACTATTAAAAGAAAGTACTGGGAAGACTAGAGAATACCTTTCCATGCACATTCTGTTGAGCCCCATAACAGCCATCAAGAGTTGAAGCTCTAGAATCCAAGTCCTGTAAGAATAAAAGCAGAACTATCCGATGTACCCAAAGAATAAAATAGAAATTAATGGACAATGGAGGGCTCAGAAATATCCCATACCACTGTTTGTGTGTCCTGTTGAGAAATGTAACAATCATCAAAGTTGTGTGCTCTCGAACTTCTCCGATCCTGCAATAGGAGGTTAGAGCTTTATTCATGCAAGACAAGGGACATTCTGAAAAAGAAATACGTGACAAACCCTCTTTTGGAAGCCATCCATCATCTTGGGACTGGTTCTTTCCGAATCAGAGCATTCCTGTAATATACAAAATGTCAAAATCTGTTTAAGAATGCCCACCACTTACAACAAGTCAAAACAAGTTCTAGCATCACTACATTAGGCGATAATCAACTATCAACTAACCCTTTTATTACATGACTTCTTTTTCTTAGTAGACTTTGTCCTATAACAGCCATAATTCCTCTCTTCAAGATCAGCAAAACCATTAAAAGCCAACATGTTGGGCTCTGAAGTGCTTGTAACAGAATTGTTTGCATTTACACAATGTCTATATACTTCTTCCAAGGCCTGAAATGCAATATCGTAAGTATCTTCAGATAAAGACCCAATCTCACTTAACCTAATAGCCCGCCTACACAGGTCATTAAAACGTTGCACTCGATTAGCAGTCCTGCTAATTATTTTACCAGCAAACTGATTGGCCTTTGCATCTTTTGTCCATCGTTTCAAAATATAGCGGGATGGAATATTGGTTATACCAGACATCTGAATGACAAGTATTGCATGCCGACATAGAAAACCTTTGTATTCAAATAAATGACATGAACAACAGACATCCAACTCTGCTTCATTCCAATACACAATATAGTTCTTTTGCTCCTCAAAATCATCAACACGAAATGTTACATTTGCCCTGTCTTCCGTTTCCTTCTGGACACGACAAGACATCACTCTCAGTATCTCCGACTGAAAATTTCTAAATATGGCATCTGTATAAATTGTAGAGAGCTGCTTCTCAAAAGGTGAGAGAGATCTTAATGCAGGTTGCTTTTGGCTTGTTTCAAAGTCAGCTTTGGCTTCCATGTCAAAACTGTTTGTCGAGAAAACTTGATACTGTTCAATAAATTCCTTAAAGGTAGAATCAACACAAATATACTTGTCAAAGGTCGAGGTTGTACTTTCGGACCTAACAGTTGTTGACAATCCAGCCAAAGAAACATCCCACATATATGTGGGCACCCATTTTTTACGATCTTCATACAATGATTGAACCCATTCATTGTCCTTCAGTTCAAATCTATTGACTAGTTTCCACCATCTCTTCTCAAACTGCTCATCCGAAAAGGAATAATGAATGCATTTATCAAGATTTTCCATAAAATTATTATTTTGATTCATGATATAACCAAAATTCTCAGTGATTTTAGATAAAATATGCCATAGACAGTAACAATGATGTGTATCTGGAAACACTTCTACAACAGCTTCTTTCAAGAACTTCTCTTGGTGTGTGATAATTACCTTTGGAGGTAGGCTACCCATTGCTTTGAGCCATGTTCTCATTAACCACACAAAAGCTGAAACAGTCTCCTCCCCAACCAGTGCACATCCAAGTAAAATGTACTGGAAGTGATGGTTGACTCCCACAATAGGAACAAAAGGAATTTTATATTTGTTTTTCACATAAAAAGTGTCAATGAAAACAACATCATTGAAATTTTGATAATCAAGTCTTCCCTTTGGGTTAACCCAAAAAACGCTTCTCAAATGTCTATTCTGATCCAGGTCTATTGCATAGAAGAAGTTGGGACTCTCACCTTGCATGGACACAAAGTAGTCAATCATTGCCTGGATATCTCCCTCATCTAGAGCCAATTGCATACCCTTCTTCTGACAAGCTACATTACCTGTTTGTTTGTTCCGCCCCCCGAAAAAATCATCTGGACAGATTTCATGATTGTGCTCCTTTACAAAATTGAATATGATCCAGTTACCATCTGGCTTCTTCTTCATATGCATGCCAGCCTTACAGTCTGTCTTTATACACAGACGAGGATTAACAGTTGCACTAGACTCTCCCTTACTTCCAAATCTGGAACAAGCAATTTTAATGTCAATGAATTTCCCAGACTTCTTTGAGCGTCGACTGGCTTTTATTGTGATACCAAATCCCACCGAGCGAGCATATTCCCTGTAGAAAGAATAGGCTGCCTCCTTTGATTCAAATTCCAAGCCATTTTGTGGCTCTTTAAAGGGACAGCGATCAATAGCATTCACCCGACTGGAATTCAAATCCACGGAATCCTGGCCACAGAAAGCAGTTTGACTCAAAACTTTCTTATACTGTCCGGTCATTGAAGGAGGATTAATGCTTTTCTCCTCAACATGCATATTACATGCAGTATCAGAAACATCATTTACATTTGATCGAATATCAAGCTTCTCCTGCTCACGTATAGGCAGCTCAAGATCAATCTCCATGGATAACATAACATTGACCATCATCTAATGGCGAAACCATTTTTTCCACAATGTCTGAAAAGGAGAGTATAAGAATAAGCAACTACAACCTTGTTAATTCAAGATACAAGTACAATCCAATGTGCATTCATACTATAAATAATTGACATTTGACAATCATCATAATTGAAGGTTAAGTAGGATGTGGTTAAAACTAAATATTTAAATACCTCAAAGTTTATTTGAGGTTTGTGTTTATACAGCGTCTGGTTTCGACCTCGGGCTCACTTGCATAGGCTCGGAATAGTAAGTGAGCAGAGCCAATTGTCTATACTCAAATGCCTGAAAATTAACATTCAACTATTAAAGCACAGATATACATACATACGAAAACTGCAACCTAACCGCGAGTGATGAAACCCAATTCTATTGGGATTTATGTCCGTCCAGAAAGGAAGAATCTAATCGTAATTGGAAGAAGGAGTCAGCACATCTCACAGTCACAAAGAGAGAGAGAGAGAGAGAGAGAGAGAGAGAGAGAGAGAGGGCGATATATGGAAAGGTAAGTAAAGCAGAAGAGAAACAGGTAAAGTAAAGAACTTACCCAAACTTGATTGTTGACGAAACCGCCATTCTAGTTGTACAAGATGAAGTGATGAACGACACAAACGCCTAAGATCACACACTTCCGTCCCCCGACTACTGTTATGCCAAACACCAACAACGTACGCCCTAACCTGCGTTAACTTACTGTGGTTTCTCTTTAATTTCTATTTTGATTTGGTAACTCTTTACCTACCTTATACATTTATGTTTTAATTAATTCCTGTATACAACAATTGAATTGATGCCAGATTCACCGTATTAAAATTTAACATAAAATTGGTTTAGTAACGAGAAATTTGAGTAGTTAGAACCAAATCTTATTATCATCAATCAAATAAAAAATTAACATAAGATTTCCAGATCAAAAAATAATTAACACAAAATTTATTAATAAAACTGTCCGATCGCTCCTTTTTTGTTTTTGTCAATTTTTGTCAACTACACAATTTTTTTAAGAGATTAAGGTAAAGCAAACAAGGAAAATAAGGTAATTTATTTATTTATTTATTTTTGTGAAAAAAGCTTCTAAGAATTCAGTTTATGGGCCAAAGCTGTGGTTGTTCCTGATAAGTTTGTGACCAAATTGATATTATAATGTAGAAATAAAATAAAATTATTTTCATGTCTTTTTCCTTTTTCCACCCCTCCCCACACCACTCTCTACCTTTCTGCACAATCTGCTCCGGAGGTAGCTTCATTACCTTTAAGGGCGCCAAGATCATCGAGTCCCTCCACATGACAATCCAAACTGCTATCCTCATCGAGACCCTCACCGCCCTCAGTGCCGAGGTCTGTTGGTGCTCCTACAACATCTTCTCCACCCATGACCACGCTCCGCCTTCGCTTGGAAAGAGGAAACCCTTTAGGAGTATTGGTGGTACATCGAGCACGCCCTCGACAATGGCCCCGACCTCATTGTCGACGACAATAATGACACCACCTTACACATCCACGGGGGTGTAAAGGTCGAGGAATCGTATAAGAAGACGGGTTAGCTTCTCGACCCGGCTTCCACCGACAACGTAGAGGTATCAAAGATTATGAGCTGTTACCGTGTCAGGAGGTTGAGAATGTGGTGATACCACCATTATCGTCTGTGGCGAAGCATAACCAACCATGAAGATGGCACCGTCGGTGGGTGGGCAGGGAAACTGCTTCCACCCCCACTGACCTCGACCTATGCATCATCGCTTTCCTGCTCTCATCGCTGTCGCCGTAGTTTCGATATCTCGACTAGTCCGGGAAGACTAAGGTTCACTTGCATGGTTGTATCTTTTTTCAGGCAACCCGACCCGCCGGTGCCCTGCACTTGCCCTCTCCAAATTGATCATGGCAATTACACCTGCACTTGCTCGAAATAGAATAGAGTTTATGGCAGTGGAAGATGGAGGCTGGATTAAAGAGTAGTTTTTTCTTTTTTCTTTTTTTTTTTCAAATAATTTACTTTATTTATTGTGTATCTATTTGGACATTGAATATTTTAATGAATGCGCCAGAAAAACATTGAATCTATTTTTTTTTTCTTTTTTTTTTGAATTTTGATTTGGTTGCATCTTGGGATGAGTTTTGCCATAAATGTCTAATATTAGTATAAGAATTTCTTTATTGTTGCTTTGTTCTATTGTTGTTCATTGTTATGCTATTGTTCTTGTTGATGCTATGCAGATTAGGTGGCATGTAATTGATCAAGATTATGATATCAAGGGAGGAAGTGGCCAATAGTGCCGGTGCTGGCTGGGTTGGGGGGAAGGCAAGGGTGGGATTGAAATATTACAAAAATAAAAAGGTAAAATAGATCATTCATGATTTGTTAAATAATAAAATATAAATATAAATTATTAAATAATTATTTTTTAATAATAAAAAATTTCAATCTCAATCATTGAATATAATTTTAATGATTAAGATTTAAGGACCAAATTAATCCCTAACTTATAAGAAACCACCACAACCTTGGCCTCAGTTTATGTCCGGTGTGTGCAGGACTACCTCTATAGTGCCATGGCACCATAAAACTGCAGTAGTTAAGTTGCAAGTTCTATGTTGCATTAAATTGAGGTCAATTGCTAGGTGCAACCACAAAATGTATTTAACGAACTCTGTCTTTTTTTTAATCATGCATTTGCTTTCCATTCTTTTTTCTTGTCTTATTAGTTACGAGTACTATAGAATTAATTAGTTCATTTGGGAATTTGCAAACCACCATAAGTAAAAGCCAATGTTTCATTCCATACTCTAAAGATGTATGTAATTAATGAAGTTACTGTACTGGGTTTGCCATAATGAGGTGATGCAAACCACCTCCGCGTATGTGTTACTGACAATGGATCTTAATAGACATAGTTGCACTGAATATGGTAGGTCGGGATAATAAAGGCGACTCTTGAGAAGCTGATACTGATAGCGCTCCTTGCAATCAAATATGGTTAGCCCCGTGCCATGCTGTGCCGTGCTGTGCTGGCTGAGGCTGACCCTGACCCTGACCCTGACCCTTAGCCTGACCCTTTCCAAGCAAGTGCAATAGTAATAGTATTGTTGATACCATATGATACAACGCTAAACTTCAGCTCATAAGCCAGCCAGCAGCAGGTACATCATGGAGTGGGTGACCCTTCCGATTTCTTTCCATTATTTTGCGTGCAAGTGATACTTGCTTGCCCACCACGAATATAAAAGCCTTGCCCTCTCCCTTGGCACCTCTGGCTGTTCTTCCAACACGCCGTACATATTCACTTGGATCCCGTGGGAAGTCGAACAGTATCACATGATCCACTCCTGAAAAGTCGATTCCCCTTGATGCTCTGCACCCAACAAGTTACCACGCTTTCATTTCATTTCATCACCCTCATTACTTATTTGTAACAAATGATTATCAAAATAAGGTAATAAAAATAACAAGAACGCAAGAGTTAGAACAATAAAAACTAGCGAGTTTAACAGATAAATACCGGTCCGTGCAAACCATAAACTGGGCGACTTCTTTTGATGGTGAACATGTAAACTCTTCCATACTAGCAAGCCGTGATTCTTGTGCCATGGCAGCATGGTAAGGTAGAACTTGTATACGTGTTCCCTTTCTATCAAAACGCTTCAATGAATTCTCAACTTTTCTGCATGTTTCAATCTGCAATTTATTTCCAGAGAATTATGCCAAAATAACAAGCAAGAAAGATTGCAGCAAAAATCAAAATTATAAAAGATAACTCCTGAAAGTAAGAATTCAAAAATACTTTGTTGCAGAACACAATAGTTCTTGGGACAGGACGTTCCTCTGCAAGCTGCAGAAGAGCAGATTTCTTGTTCAGAAATGCTGTATCAGGACTTTTTTCTTGTCCATCTTCTCCACTGCAATCTACTATAACCTGAACAAATAAGAAAATAATCAGCAGGTCCATGTACCGCGAAACTGATGATTCATAAAATTGGTGTAGAATTCAGTTATATTGCAAATATTAATTTGCATTATAGTGATCTATAGAGGCCATTATATATAGCATTGCTTGTATACCAAAATGCACCAGCACCCTTAAGAATACAATATAAGTTTGCCAAACCAATTTTATAATTGTTACGAGCTGCAGTGCAATACCCAATTGTACGGAACAAAGTAAATAAAGCTTGAGAACAAGTTATAGTTCAATTTAAATCTCGTGTAGGAGACAAAAGGAGCAATGTTAATACAGCACTTATGTTTCTTCTGTCCAAGAAAAAATAAAACAGAAGGAAACAAAATAGTGTTTGCAACTGAAAGCTAACCTCTTCAAGGCGAGGGCTTATTCGGTGCATACTAGGCCCCATGATCATTTCACAATCGGGAAAAACTTCAACCAATTTGCTGTAAACATCTTTTGGTAGAGTTGCTGTCACAAATAAATATTGTGTGGCAACAGGTGAAGAATTAATCAAGCATTGAAGAGCCACTTCGAAATCCTCATCACCAAAGAGTATATCTACCTCATCCAACACAGCGCTGCAACAAATTATTGTTGTTAAGCTAGAGTCTACAATTGGCATGGATCGATAAACATATCCCAATGTACATATATCCACAGTGCTAACAAAGGGTATAGAATTCTAGTACCTTATTATAATTTAACAATAAAATGTTATAATATTAAAATAGAAATTTAAAGTCTATTATCCCAATGGCATATATCTGCAGTGGCTGACATTTATTCCTGATATGATCACATAGTTATAGTTTAAACATCAACATAATGTAAATTCCAAATATTGGATACTTTATGCCATGATGACAGCAGATAGATCAGCAAGAGAAATCAATTTTGTTGTAGCACATAATAGATGACATTTTTAAAACTGCCCTAGTCTCCGTCATTCCGAGTGTCATGACATGCAAGTCAAAGATTAGACATAAGCTGACTCCAACTATGCAATTTCAAGGACCAGTTTAGTACTGCTTGTATCAATTGTTGCACATTAGCTCAGCAAACCAAGCCTTGTCCCACTAAGTGGAGTCAGCTATATGGAAATGGTGATACCATAGTGTTCTATCATGAATCATATTTATATTTAGGGTTTTTATTTATATTTAAGGCATTAACCTCCAAATCTCTTCTAATAGTTTCACCAGTGGTTTTTCTAAATCTCCCTCTACCTCTAGCTATTGGACTACCCTCCACATGGTCCACTCTCCTTCCTGTGTATTAGCTCAGCAAAATCATAAGATAATTATTGTATTAATTGCATCACTGCTTGTTTAATGATAAAATCAACATAGCTAAGGCTAATAAATAAATCAATCCAAAAGGGACCAAGTTTTACCATCTTAGATTTGTTAACTGCAAGAAGCCTTCCTTTATAAGGAACAAAAAACGGCCAGGTGTAGCTATTAAGACATCAACACCCTGCTGTAAATTTTCCAGTTGAGGTCTTTGTCGAAAGCCACCTGTAACAACCATAGATTTGAATGGAACCCCAGATCTTGACATTGATCGACAATTATCTAAGACCTGCACGCCATACATTGACAAACAAAAGTTATAACACTCTCCAAGGGATGAAACTGCTCATGTTTTTCTAAGCTTGTTGTGTAGTCAGATGATTGATCTAACCCCCTGCACATTTGTAATTCCTCCAGTATCATCATTTTAGGGCTTCTGTTTTCAAATACTAAATACTATGATGGGAAATAATGAAACATACTTTGAAATGTCTCTCACTTTCTCACCTTAGTCAACCTCAGCATTTGATCAATCCACTGCTGAAACTATTATTAGGTTAAATTTACTCTCAAGTCTCAAATGGTTGAAGTAGCAACCCATAAGCAAGAAAATATAAAACTGCTACATTTAACGTGAGTTGAAAGGTCAGCATCAATTCCATAACATAAGCTGCAATACTGTGTATTTATAGGTATGATACAATTCATTTATTACATTCAAAAAGTAGAAGTAAATTGTTTTCACAAAAAGACCATGAAAGTTTGCTCAAAATATTTTGTCAGAGACATCAAATTAATTACTGGAAAATAATCTGATTGTTTCTCATTACGTACTTGAAAAACACAAAAAAGAAGGAAAAACCTATGTCAAGTTCCTGAATAAATAATAAGACGTTTCTTCAAACAACAACATAGAAGCAAGGCTCTTTCTCTTTTGTTTCATGGGTTATTTCCTTGTTTTCCTTTCGGTTATGTTTTTAACGTGGTACTTGATGTATTAAGTAGTCGCATGACTTGAATGTGACTATTTATGTCTAATGGGGTCAATAGAGATGGGACATGCATTTTGGACTTAAAATTCCCCTGTACCTAAACCATAATTTTTTTAACAAGTTGCTGTTTATGTACTTTCTCTCCATCAAACAAGAAACAGAATAAAGAAAAGGAAAATGAGATAGATTCACATTGAGAATATAAGCAGCATTCAACCTGAGAAGCTAATTCAGCTGTTGGCGCCAGTATCACAACTCTAGGAGCTTGTGAAGAGGATTTACTATGTCCTTCTAGTTCTTCTTGTCTAAGACGCTGAATTATCGGTGCAAGATATGCTAATGTCTTTCCAGAACCACTTTGATCAGCTATGATACAAGTCTTTCCATCAATAACAGATGCAAATGCCATGGCCTACATACAATCAAATTATTCACAATAGAGATCGGTTACAGTATAAAAACTAAAAATTAGTAACCACAATTTTTATTTTTTTTTTTGGATAAGTCTACAGTTTAAAAATTTATACAATGTTTTAAAAATAGAAGCAAAACCATAAAAATAAACATGTTCCAAGCCTAAAAAGGAGGGCAATTTTGATCTTGGTAACTTGATCTCTGGCCCTAACAAGCAAATGGCTGTGGCAGTTTCCTCTTGAATTGTGCTCTCTGTGGCATCAGAAAATTTGGAGCAAGTATGGGAATCAACACAATGGCTGGGATACAACAACCGCATGGAATGCATCTCACTTAAGTTATTGGTATTTATCTCACATGGGCATACTTTTTCCTTCCTCTGGTTTCTTTCAGATTTGGGGATAGCTCACTGCTCTAGTGTCGGATTATTTTTAGAGGATTAGAGGATTGGGGTTTATCCTTTCTCTATATCCTGCTCCTATCCCTGCATATAACAAAGACAAATTCTGCCTCTCTTAATGTTGCATTTACATCTTAAAGAACCAAATTTTTGTCACCGCATGGATACTCCTAAACAGCTGTTGTACCTACGTGCCTACCTGGTATTGGTGCTTGTTGTGTACACATAAGTACATGCCGCCCAATATTTTTGTTTCTCAAATTTTGCTATTAAATACTTTTGGCACATCTTATTCAAGCATTGAAAATGAGCTGATGTCAGTTAAATGGAAGTTAGTCCTTAAAAAACATCAAGTTTTGCAACTAGTACTTTAATCTTTCAATTCTTGTGCCTCTTTAAATGTTTTCGCTTACTTGATTTTATTTTATGATTTTCCATACTTATTCCTGATATGAATTGAAATGTCTTGTTGCTTCGAAGGAGGAGTCACTAGAATGCAAAAACAAAACCATTTTCCAAAAAGCACAGTAACTTTGGCTAGAGAAATAAAGAATAAGGGTTGATTAGGTAGCTACCTGTACATGTGATGGGCGCACGAAAGAGAGCTTTTGGAGGGATTGAATCATATAATCAGCGTAGCCTAGTTCCTTAAAGGACTTTACACTGAAAAAATTGTTGTCAGCCGATGATTTTGTGTGCTCTCTGAGAGAGTTTTGTGATTGAGACTTAAGAGGACGAAAAGATCCTCCACCATCCCCCCATCCTCTTGATCTTGAATGAGATGGAGAACGTCTTGCAACTGATACCATCTCGGCATCATCTTGATGTTGTACTTCAAGGAGGCTGTTATCATCGTCACTGCTTCTTCTTTGCTGCTTGGCTCTGTGGATGAGAGCTTTGACGTTGTGGGCTTTCAGTCTTCCAAAACCCGGGCTCAACGAAGAAGAATCAGTACTTGTTGTGATGGCTGGCACTGTCAAGCCATACACAAATTATAAAATGTTAGAGGTAGCCGGTAGGTACCACATGATTATGATTGAATGAATGCAGATAAAAGAAGAAGAAGAAGAAGAAGAAAGAAGAAGAAAGAGTAGAGTAGAAGAGCGTGGCACCGTTATTGGTGGTGCGTGTGTCTCGTTGGGTGAGGCCGTTGCCATTGGCGATGATGGAGAGAGGATTTTTGGGAGTGGGAGTGGGAGTGAGAGTGGGAGAGGGAGAAAGCAGCACGGCCTTCCCAGCACGAGCACGCCTTTGACTTTGAGAGAGTGATACATACAACACATAGTCCCAGCGGTTGGATTTGGGGACCAAGTTCGGAGGAGCAGCTTGCCCAACCAGCATTCCCTCTCTTCTCTACTTCACTGCACTTCTCCCTTCCTTCCTTCCTTTCCTTTCCCTTCCCTCTCTCCGTGTCCTGCGTTTTAGATAACATACCATAACATAACATGACAGATAGATAAATGATACTTTCACAGGAGCATAAGGAAGAGACACACCTCCCCCTGGGCTCTAGCAAGCATTGCGTACCTCGTTCAACAAGATTCGGCCCAATCCCATCAGCCCAAGCCCCACAGTAGTCTCAAATGGCCCAACCATCACCATGCCTAATTCTGAATTTTTCTGATGTGTTTCTTTCGTGATACTTTGATTCTACCTTATCAATATACTAACTAGTAAAGGGCACCTGAAAGATAGCTGCATTCTATCTTGTGAAAAATTTTCTAATGGTTGTACTCAGAGGTGTGTTCCAGCATCCAACCATTAAGGAGTCCAACACCTCTGGAATTACAGCCGCAGAGCACATTAAAACAATTATAATCCATTTTTCCAAAATTAGGCAATGAACAGAGGAATTGAATCAAAACCCAAGGAAATATATTCTCCAATAACCAATTGAACATGATAATATATGACCACTTGTCTTAAGAGTTTTGCCAACGCTCGTTAACAATACGAATGAAGCCAAGGTTGCTATAATCACTATACGAACATGGGGTTAACCACTCATGTCGATTGTCAAGAACCAACACTTCCAAGACCACCTATAGTGAAACCAGCGGCAATTATCATGAAAATATTATTTTTACCAAAGTTCCTCACAGGTATTTTCCACCTTCTGTTAGAAACACGGTCTAACGTTAATTCGACTATAAATTTTTACCGTTAATTCATATTTTATTATTTCAGTCTTATTCTTCTATTAATGCACAAATTAGTGATTGACACAATTATTTGATTTAAGCCGAAATGTCAAATCATAAATAGAACAAGCGCTACATTTCAAAAAACATGCAATATTTTTTCACGAAAAAGGCCAACGGAAGATAACAAAAGCATTATAGCCCGATATACAGTCATCGAAGAGAAGCCGTACTCTGAGAGAAAAAAAAAAAAAAAACAACACAAATTTTGTTGATCTATAAATGACAATTAATCTTGAAAAGGTTATAATAGTTCAAGTGGGTTATATAATGAAGTTCAACATTTTCAGTTCCTTACGTTTATACAACAAAAAATCATCATACCATACCTCTATAAACCTTGAAACCTATTTTTCGCAGGCATACAGAGTAAATCTAAATGAGTACTGAAGGGATGACATTCCCATTTACACATACACAGGCGTGGTAGATAGACTCCGATTTTCAGCTACATATACTAAGTAATATGTAACCAGTTTGACATACCAACGTCACACAGTCACAAAAAACATGTAGCTGAGCATCCAAGTGTTCTTAAGAGATTCAATCAACTTTATTAAATAATCCAAGTCAGCCATCATGTGCTGAAACTAGGATTAGCACAGTGCATTTGGCGGCGAAGTTCTCCCAGGAAGTCCAGCTGTGACACAGAAGATGAAGCACCTGCTGCTGGGGATATAATCTGAAAGAAAGATACAATATTAAAATATCACATGAAAGGTAAGATGGAGAGGAGACTAGAAGGAAGCTTACCTGATGAGGGAGTCTGAACTGAGTCCATACTGATGATGTCGCACCCGAATACATAACTGGCTTTTCTGAAACGTGAAATTAGAAACAAGAGAAAATTAGAAGGCATTCTTTGTGCCTGCAATAAGGCAACATCACGTGCCCATAATTCATAGTTTGTATACAGCACATAATTGATTATCACTTGCTGTTACTAAGGCCATGATATGAATTGTCCATATTATAGGTGCTCACAAAAGCGAGAAAATGGTTAAACAAGAGATCCCAATGGCAATACGGAAACCAAAAGAGTTAACACCAAAAGGCTGCTTAAAGAATGCTTCAATGAAAGAATAACGATATCCACCACTTAATGAGTCCTCAGCTTGAACTACATCAAAACACTGAGATTGAGAGCCTATTTGACATGCAGTATGAAGCCTGACAGAATCAGCTAGTACAATACATTATGACTATAACAATTATTTGGTGCAATTAATATATTATATAAGCTTATTCATCAAACCCTCCTTATATGTTAAAATGATGGATAACTTAATTTCGCCTTGAGATATGGGATTAGGCCTGAATTAGTAGTACCCATTTTTTTATTCCCATTCCATTTGCAAATTTAGTAAAAATACAACTAAACTCACAAGAAACTGCCTGCCAAACGTGCTAAAAAATTTGGTCTATTACAGTAGTTAGTCTGAAATCATTGCATAATTTCACTTATGACTGAGTTGAACTAATCAAAAACTTGCAAGACACACAATTACACAGAACAAGTTTGAGTTCCATCATCATCAAATATTAGAAACAAAGTAGAAAACATTCATAAAATGGAAAAGCTTGTCATCTTTGAAGGTTGCCCACTCACCAGATGGATCTTTGGGATTATTGTAGGACTGTATTGCTGCTGACCAACCTGGAAAAAGAAATTTATGGCCAACAGAAATAACAGGTAATGTTAAACACGCTATGGACATAACAAACTCATAACAGTAAACGAACAACTCCTGCCCCTCCCACACCTCTACCCTCGGACATTTCTTTTCTTCCTCCCTCTCCCTCTATAATCCAATAAATTTAAGACAAAAAGCCCATTTTGGTCCCTGAAGAAAATTTCGGGGGCCAAATTAATTTCTCAAGATTTGAAAATCCACAGATAGTCCTTCGCCATTCAAAAAAAGGGAAATATTAGTCCCTCCGTACAGAAATTTTAAAGATTTTTTGGTGGTATGCATCTGTATGGAGGGACTAATATGTCCCCCCTTTTGAATGGTGATAGACTACCAGTGGATTTCCAAATCCTAAGGGACTAATTTATCTCCCGAAATTTTCGCCAGGGGCCAAAATGGGTATTTTGTCTAAATTTAAATTAGGTGTTGTGGAGAGCTGATTAGTAAAAATACTGAGGATAATACAACTTTTAATCAAACAAAAGGTATGCAACCATGTATGCAGAGGGTTAACACAAAACATGTATCCAATATAATGCAAACAGTTTCTAACATTACTTTGGTTTTGGACTTGGTAACCATCATCTTAAAGGAACTAACTCAATGGGATGAAGACAAAACTTATGAAATCCAATGAGAAAGAATGAGCAAAAACTATATCAGATAAAACTAAAAGTTTGCCATACATATCCCCCTTCGGTCAACAAGCTCAAAGAAATCACTGTGACCTATATACCCCCCTAAAATCTGAGTATCTCAATGCTATGTATATCAATTGAAGCTAATTGTCATTTGTTATAGTAACGTTCTAATAAGATAACCTAAGGAATTATAGAAAGTGTCACATTAAAAGAATATGCAATTACTCAACACATATAAGTCCTCACAAGCAAGTGTTGGGAACTTGGGGTATACTTACGATCATTAAGAAGCTGGGAAGCTGCACTGCAGCTACACCCTTCTAAAGCTACAAATTTTGAATAATGATTCTCATTAAGATTATAGCCACCAGCATCTCCCTGATCTGGAACATGAGCATTTCTTGACAAAGCAATTTGATTCTTTTCTAAATCATTTCCAACACTGTTTGTTCGATCAAGCCGGTCTACAGATTTTGATACAAGCCAATCAACATCTAGAGATTAGAAACAAACCAAATAAAACAGGAACTGGCAACAAATGTGCCAAAAGCTTTGCATTTCTCACTATATCAAAATGAAGAATGTACAGTTGTGCATTGAGGACTGTAACCAAAACAAGTATTTTCTCCTCCTTTTTAAGATTTTTGTCCTTTCCACCATAAAAATTAAGTACCTTAATCAAGGAAACAAACCACATATGAAAAAAGAGGAGGGATTCACTAACGCTGAGAGTAATCTTAAAGACTCACTCCCAATCTTACACCATTTGTTTTACACAGATCTGATGGCAAAAAGTAACTGACATTTATCTTCATGTGACATTTCTTTTAATTTCTCTCCTATAAGAGTATCAATTGGGATCTCATTTACATTTATGAGCAGCAAGTTATTAATTTGGGCCTTAAGTTATGAACTACTCAGCCTTTAAGTTTGACTAGTAGTTCTATATAAGTGGTTTACCTAGCTATCAGTCGATCAAATAATCGGAGATATTATTTTAAAGGAAACCACAGCTCCTAGACATCTGATGTGTCTGTAGGTGTAATGCTTAGGTTATTTTTTTCCCCAAGGATCCTAATAATTTTAATTTTTTGATTTTATCAAGTGCACAGAACTGCTTTCTATGGTACAAAGCATTAAAAATTGACCTAAATCAACTCCCAATTTATGTTTTGCTCGAATTATCCCCAAATTCTACCAAACCCCAAAAATTCTAAACTCACAGGTACTGTTCACAGCACCAACAGTCAATGGTTTGCCTCTTAGTGTTTCCATTGACCGCAAAATGATCATCCCTTATTATGACTTCAATCCACAATCTTACAAACCTAAACTCACCTAAAAAAAGCCCTAATTTATAATGAGACATCAGACTTACTTGACGATGGAAGTACAAAGCATTAAAAATTGACCTAAATCAACTCCCAATTTATGTTTTGCTCGAATTATCCCCAAATTCTACCAAACCCCAAAAATTCTAAACTCACAGGTACTGTTCACAGCACCAACAGTCAATGGTTTGCCTCTTAGTGTTTCCATTGACCGCAAAATGATCATCCCTTATTATGACTTCAATCCACAATCTTACAAACCTAAACTCACCTAAAAAAAGCCCTAATTTATAATGAGACATCAGACTTACTTGACGATGGAATCTATGTCCCTCTTCAACTACATAATGAGGGTGGTAAATTATAGGAGTATTTTCATTAGAGAAGATCAAGTGGTCAATAAGCTAGTGAAGCAGTAACAAGCTTTTTTTTTTAATGAGTAATCCGAAGTCAATTGCTGAACAAAAAGATATTACGTGAAATTCCACCTCAAAAACTCCAGTTTCACAATGGGCATAAAATTTACCAAGATGACATCAACTCCAAAACTCTTTTGACTCTGGAATGGCTTAGGAAGATGATCATGCCCAGCCCAGCAAAGTTGAACATAAGTTACAAATGGAACAGGCAGCAAAAGTATAAAACAAAAAAGTTATGAAATTCTAAAATGCCCTATTACATGAGAATCACTCTGACACCAGCAATGAAAAATTTGTTGAGATTTCTGTGGATATTTAAATCTTGTTACTAATTCAATTCACTTTCTGACCCGTGATTTTAACCCAATTTCACTGTCCCACCTTGTGGTTTAGACTTTGTCACACTTCCTACGGTTACTTCTTGTTTAATTGTCATATAACCACCTATGTTGCATGGATATGGGCACAAGTACCAATTCCAGTACTTGGTAAGGGTTTGGGTACAAGGGTACGACAAATTTCTAAAAACTAAGATACAGGCTCAGGAAGATATATTATATAAAATCATGAAAAATAAAGTAATTAACATGGGTGGTGTAACCATTTAGGGGGACCCATACATCATAGATAACCACCCTATTGTTTGTTACATGCATTTTTATGAAAATGAGACGTGTGTCTGAAAAAGAAGAGAAAAAAAAAAAAAGACCCCGGGGGCGGGGAGGCATCTTATGTCGTTGAAATGCCTCGAAATGAGGCAGGTTTTTGTTGCACGTGCTTAGCCTTATGATGATTATGTGATAACAAAATAAAAGAAACAAGTTGATCCACATGGTGGTACATGTAAAGCAGGGTAAATCAGAGGGAAGGAACTAAGATCTGGATGTAACTTATCTACTTGTCATTCTACATATATGTGCCAAGACAAAAGGAAAGCAATTAAGCTATGTATATGGAATGAATATTGACTTATGAGAATAATAATGAAGGGATCAAGTGCAAAAATAAATGAATAAATGAACGAAGCACAGCCACTGCCGCTCTTTAAACAAAAAGGGACTACAATTTAAATAAGATAGGGCAGATGGGATGGAATGGGATGAGCTGGTTCGGCAAGATTAAGACATATATGTAATATAAAGCAATAAACATAAAAATAATGATAAGAAGGAGAAGAAGTGAAGTAACCAGATGACTTGCGCCTGCTGGCAGAACGGTTCCTGTGAGAAATTGGAAAGGAAGAATGAGAAGAAGGCGAAGGATTCAGACTAAGAAATATGAAAGGGAAGATTAAGAAATAGATAGAAAGAGAGATAAGATGCCTTTGATTGGGAGGAGCATAGCGCTTGACGACAGTGGCCGATTCCGTTGCTTGAGGCAATATGGGGGCCTGAGGGTTGTCCAGCATCTCTCTTCTTCTTTCCTCTGTGTTGTGTCTCTGTCCAACCACTCTTCTCTCTCCTTCTTAGAAAATGAATAGAGACAGAGAGTTAGAGTTGCAATAACAGGAGAGAGAGAGAGAGAGAGAGAGAGAGAGAGAACAAATCTTCCTTTGACCTCTAAGTTCTAACTAATATATATCTCAATTAATTAAGCCACACCTGGATCGGGTCGGTCTCCATGAACCGGGTTTCTTGATATTAGCCGTTTTGCTTAAGAATTACTAATAAAATAATGTAAACAAAAGTTTAAATTCCGTTTTGAGTATATTTTCTTACATTTTCATCTCACATCTATCTGTACTGCTAATAAAATAGAAAATATAACATAAAATCGCAATCAAATTCATTCTGCATTAAGTACATTTATTTGAAAAATAAAAAAGGTAAAATAAGTTAAAAAAAAGGAAAAAAATTAAATGCATTTATTTAAAAAAATTAAAAAGAATTCAAATATAGAAAAAAATGAATGGATTCATTTAAAAAGAAGACTAACATAAGATTGATTAAGGTAGTAGATATTTTGATCCCTTAATCAGATATTTGGGGTTTGAGCTCTAGAAATGGAAAAAATCTTTGTTAGAGGACCCTAACCCTTTTAGGAGGTGTTTGGTAAAGGGATTGATTTTTTATACCTGGGAATATAATACCTTGGAATGTTTGTCCCAAGAATAACTTTCCCAGACATATATTTTGTGAACATTTGATAGACAAATTAAAATCCAGGAATGTTACCAAATATGTCTGAGAATAGATTTTCCTATGTTTGGTTGATATTGAATATTCCCGAGAATATTGAGTAATTTTTCAAAAATACCCTTAACATGCTAAATTCAAATTAGTAAATTTAACTAAAAAATTAACAATTTCAATTCAATCACAATATTTATACACAACTTCTAGTGCATCACAAGCTTTGCTATAACAGAACTAAACAATAAATATGGCAACCTGCGGTGGAAGACCACTCTACTCTATGGCAATCTCGTAGATCAGATAAGTTGCAAGCTAATCATCTAACACTTACTGTGTAGCACTATATTAGAACAAGCAAGATAGCTTCACATGCATACGTATTAATCTAAAAAAAGAAAAGGTTGCCTGAAGAAAAAATGAAGAAGGAAATAGCAACCAACTCCAACTCATCCAAACAAAGTGCTCCAACAAAAACAGTTGATGTTAAATGCACCAAAAAATAAAATTGTCCAAAATATCACCATAGTATACACTAAATCAAGATGTTCACAACATTATCATAGTATGTACTACATCACCATAGCTATTGCAAGCCACAAAATGATAATAATAAAGTGCAACAATTCACAAAAACATAATACAATGCTTACATGAGTTCAAATCCACTACATATTGAAACCCACTGTATAAGGGCTACCAATTCATACAAAAAGCTTAATTCAAGTCCCATAAATCCTGAAATAGAGAGATTAAGCATGCTGGCCAAGGACATTCAGGACCAATACCCTCCTATCTTCTACTGCAAGTGTGAAAAGATAATCAATCAAATACTTGTCTTTTGTAATGATCCTACCAGCTCTAACCCTTTCTTGAATTGACAAGCCATCAATCTCTTTCAAGATATTAGTTACATTCATTCTTCTATCAACTACCTCCTTCTCATGCTTGAAGCAAGACACAAGCTCATGTATATTCCAGATGATTCCTGATAAAAATTTGCTAACTTGTCAATTGTTTTGGCCAAGGACTCAACCATATCTAAGCTTCTGCCACCACTCTTTCTTTTCTTCCTTTCTCGGGTAGATGAAGAACCCACACCAGCAGGGGTTGTATGCTCACTTTCAGGCAATTAAAAATACAATATAACTCAACTTAATCACTAATAAAACAACAACATCACTCTGCAGAATATTACTTTCTAGTTTTCTAATACAATGCACTAGAAATTTCAATACCACTCACTTTTATCAATGGAAATTCATCAAAAGCATGCTGCATTATATTGTATCTGACATGACTAATATTTTTAATTCTTAAAAATTATATTGGGGGATTTCATTTCCTAAGTACTAATGTATCTAAGATTATTTTGACAAGGAACGAGTTTAGTTGTTCATTCCAATGATAGAAGTAAAAGGAAAAAAGAAACGAGGACCTAATTAGCACTAATTTCAATGCTTATTCTCTGTTCAAAATTCGACTTAATCCATGTTTCAGACACCTAATTTGAGTTGAACAATTACATTCTAATTCATCATAAACCTAAGGGCAAAACATTATTTGCAAATGCTATCTCATAAATTTCACATTGCACTAGATCTAAAGCTACAATTAGCCAACTGAAATTAAAAGCATTGTTAAAGACTAAAATCAATAGACCAAAGATGAATTGATTATAATATAATATAACTCAACTCAATCACTAATAAAACAGCAATATCACTCAGTAAAATATTATTTTCTAGTTTTCTAATACAATGCACTAGAAATTTCATCAAAAGCATGTTGTAGTTTCTGTTTCAAAACTATAATTTGTAGGAAAAATTTAGTCTCAAATGTATGAATTACTCTCAAATTCAGCTTCTATTTCATTGACATTTGCATCTGTGCTTTCATGCACGTGCATGTCATTCAATTGTGTTTGAAGTTCGGCCTCCAAAGCGGCAACCGCTTGAGCCAGATCTTCTGCATTTGCTCTTTGGGCCCGATCTTTAACAAAAACTACTCCTAGTTCTTCAAAGTGAGGAATGGCTTGTTGTAAAGACCAGCAGCATTAGGATGTGACTAAAAATCAAAATTAAACCAACAAAATAGTTACTAATAAAAAACAAAACTATATGAAATTGTACTCATAAAAGTTTAGATTTTACCTTTATCCATTCCTTGAAAATTTCTTTCTCAACTACAATCATTTTGTTTTTATCATTCCAACCAAAGCCACTAGCTGTAGGCCCCATCATTTCAACAATAGCAAAGTCTTCAACATCTTGACCATAGACTCGATATGTGGACTAGCTTTAAGACCACAACTAGGAAGCTTTTTGTTAATCATTCTCTCCAATTGCTTTGTATAACCAGGCTTAAATGTTCCATTTTCACATTTCCATGGAGTAGCAGCAAGTTCAACTAAGCACTCAACCACTTTTGAATCTTCTTGAGGCGACCACTAACTCTTGGTTTGCTTTGCATTCGGTTGTGAACACTCCTCCATTGCTTTTTCAATTTAATTATGTCGTGCAATTTAAATGAAGCCATACATTTTACCAACATATTAATGGAAGTAAATGAAACAACAACACATCAGTTAAGTACCAATATACATGAAATAAACATTAAATACGTCAAATAAGTTCAAGTACATGACTAGAAATATCAAATCACAGTAAAATGCATAAATAATAAACAATAAGCCACACGATCAATGCAGACAACCTTCAAGCACGACATTCTCTCCTCCATTTGTCCCACATATCTTGAGCAAGCTCATCTCTCCATCTACCCCAAGCGTCACTTGTCTCAATATGGTGGATCAATTCACCATCTGGCTCCGGATCATTTAGCATATATTCACCTTTTCTCCCATCATCAAGATCTATGAACATCACCCTTTGAATGTGGTTATGCAGAAGACAACAAGCAGTTATGATTCTTCTTTGTGTCTTAACAAGATAAAAAGATCTCCCTCTAAAAATTGCTCATTTCACTTTCAATAAGCCAAATGTTCATTCTACAACATTTCTAGCTTGTGAATGTTTCATATTAAAAAATTCTTGGGGTATAGTGGGTTGATTTCCTTAATTAAAAAGACTCAAATGGTATCTTTGCCCTCTATAAGGTGCAAGAAACCCCTCACAATTCATGTATCGAGCATCACACAAGTAGTAATAACCTAAATATGACATAAAAACTTTTAGATGTAATGAATGGGAAAAAAAAATTAATTGATTACTTTGATAACGTACTAAAACTCTAAATGAATACCTTGTGGAGCACTAAAACCATTATTACGAGATAATGCATCTTGTAATACCTTAGAATCAGCTATCGAACCCTCCCATCCTGACATTACATATATAAATTGCATGTCAGGAGCAACCACTCCAGGCACATTGGTGGTTAAGTCACATTTCCTGTTTCGGTATCTAGGTTTATCAGCCTCAAGAATGTTTACTTTGATATGCGTACCATCTAAGGCTCCTAAGCAATTCTAAAACTCAAAGGAAAAATTAGTTAATTAATTCAATCAGCAAACTTGTTATGCACATCAAATGAAGAACATCAACAACTAATTCAACAAATTACATTGAACCATTTCCATCGTTCATCCGTGCTATCCTCACTAATTGGTTGAGGTCGCTTGAGCAAATGATTATGACATCTCAAAATGGCAAGCAAAACTTCATTGAATCGCCTACTAATTGTTTCTTTCGATCTCACAAATTGTCTTTTAATTACTCTAATTAGGTTCTAACTTACCAACTTACATAAGCATTGCACACAACACGCGGAATGTATGTTTATCTATTTTTGTATTCTCAATGCATGCTAAGTCACTAGTGAAGATAATCTTCTCAACATTTACCTCCCTCACTAATTGTCTACTATGACAATCCCATAACTTTCTCCTTTTATTCTTCTTCAATTGCTCTAGAAGCAATCCTGAACAAACTAATAATATAATGACTACAATATTATTCATCAACTCCGAATGCATAATCAAGATTGCAATAATTTTCATTTTTTGTTCATGATCCATGCTGTGAAAACAATTAAAAAAAAAAGAATTCTTAGAATTCAAACTAATACGCACTATCTAGGATATAGTTCAATATTGTGTACTAAAATTTTGTCACAAATTTGACATCCACAATTGAAACAAAGCAAATCAGTTCAATATATTAACAAATTAGCAATGTCATATTTTCATGTGTGTTAGCTATTTGATTAGTGATTCATAAATATGCATTTAGATATTGAACAAGCTTTCATTTGTCATGAAGAAAGTTCAAGAAGAGTTCATGCTTCCAGCAATGGGAAGGAAAAAGGCATGGTTCTTCCTTTTGAACAACATGGTTCTTCCAGCATTTTCAAAATTTCAATTTAACATTTATCTTTCTAACAAAGACTAATGTCACACAAATTTTATAAATTTAAGAACTAAATTATAAAAATATACAAATTCAAGGACTAAACTAAAAATGAGATATTTTCAAGGAGTAAGTTGCTTATTTACTTAAGATATCACATTCAAAGTACTGCTTAGTGGTCATTATAGATATGATCTCAACTGATCATTCCAATTTGATAAAAGAAATTCCCACTTAATCCATAAGAAATAAAAACCCCAAATAGTCCATAAGAAATTAAAAAATTAACAATCACATTAATCTTTTTAATTATGTAACCACTAAACACATTAGTCTTGAAGAAAAATCGATATGATTAATATTTTTAATTCTTAAAAATTATATTGGGTGTTTTCATTTTCCAAGTACTAATGTATCTGACATTATTTTGACAACAAACAAATTTAGGTGTTCATTCTAGTACTAAGATAACAGAACAACAAGGAAAAAAGAAATGAGGATGTTGTAGAGTTCTGTAACAACTTCAGCTACCTTATTTTAATGCTTTCAGTAAGAATTGGAATTCATCCATTTCTAAAAAAGCACCAATATCTAGCCAACAATATTTACTTCTACTTTTAACGTGAGAAATGCTCCTCCACACACGATTTCACCTTTAACAATGATATACATATATTACAATGAAAATGCAGATACTTTGCACACTACTCTTACCAATTTGTAATAAACTCAAATCAACTACAGAAGCATTAGATCCAGAGCTACAATTTTGAGGTAGCTTAGCTAATCAAAATGAAATTAGTAGCAAAATCAACAAATGAATTAGCGAACTGAAAGTAAAAGCACTGCTAAAGACCAAAATCAGTAGACCAAAGACGAATTGATTACAATACAAACATACACAAGTCTAAATTTACTCTAGTCGCCCCGAGTTTTCCAAAACAATTATTGGAAGCTCAAGATCCTCCAAAAATGGAGAGAAGCAAAAAAAAGAAATGGAAAGAAGCTCAAGATCCTCCAAAAAATAGTGGCATATACGATGGAAATGAGAGAAAGAAATGGAAATTCCATACCTTGGGGTTGACAAGAAGGAAGGGCTCCTCACACAATGGCCACTCCTTGTGGTGAAGGGTTCCCTACAACTTGTGATTTTTCTTGTGGTGGAGGCAGAGATGCCGATGGCAGCAGCTTCAGCAGATGGGATCAACAGAGGAGACGCCGACGGCAGCAGCTCTAGCAGATGGGACCAACAGAGGAAAGAAGGAACGACAGTAGCTCGAGGAAGGGAGGACTGATGAGTGAGGAGGTGAGTTTTGATTGGTCAGGGCTCATGTTTGTTTTATATAGGGAGGGTTAATTTGGTCATTTTACCATCCAGCTACCAAACATAGTAATATTGGAATCTTAGAACAATATTCTCGAGTATACAAAACTAAACCCTTTACCAAATGCCCCCTCAGGGACTTCCGTCAGATTAGGCTAGATTGGTCAAGTTCTTTTTAATAAAGCCAAGATATCGTGGTTCCATCGAAAAAAAAACAAAAATTTTAAAAAGTATTCAACTATAGAAAAAAAATATATATTCATTTAAAAAAATTTAAATAATGAACTATTCATGTATAAATTAAAACCACATAAAAATAAAAATAATATTTTAAAATATTGTAATACTAAAATAAAAAAAGTTAGAGTGTATTAATTTCTATTTTTAAATTTTAAGTAATTATTTCATGTGCTTTATGTAATTTAATAAAAAACACATAAATTTTAAAATAGTTAATTAAATGACTAAATTTAATCAATAAATTATTTAAATAAATAGTATTTAATTTCGAAAAATAACATTGTGATGTTTAATAGTTAAAATTCGACTTTTTTAATAAAGATTTGGTTAATGGACATTTATTTTAGGCTTTTTTATGTATTTAAAATAAAAAAATAGTGTTGAATTCAACACTATTATTGAGAGTTATAATTTCACCACAATGATGTATAAATATATAACTCTCGGTCATTTTCTCACACCTATTTTTTTTTAATTCTCTCAATAACTTTTTTATAAAACTTCTCACAAAATATTTTGAATTCTCACCCAAAAAACTCTCAATTCTCAATTTCAATTCGTTATAATTGTAGCGAGGGTTTATATAGGAGAGTGGGATTAAGAGCGGTTTAGGGTTAGGGTTAGAGTTTAGGTCAATGTTAAATTCGATCAAGGATAAGTAGAATTCAACACTATTTACCAAAATAGTGTTGAATTCGATCTAAGGTGGGTAAAATTTATTTGTAAGATGTTCAAATAAAAATTAAATTTCAGAGAATAATTTAAAAAAAATTAAAACTAAATTGAAACAAAAAAAATTTAAGAATGAATTTAAAAATTTATTTTTTGATTACAAAAATTTAAACACATTTCTTCAATAATATTATGATTAAAATGTGATTTTAATTATCTCCACTACGCTAGAAAACATATACCAAAAATTTTCAAATTTTACGAACAAAGTAATCCTACAAAACACTCGTCCTTAAAATCATGTCTATTATCTCAAAATCAGATAAAAAGAACTATTATCTTAATTTTTTTTTCATTTTTTTAAGTTCTATTTCAGGGTTCTTATATGACATATATTAATTAATTCTTAATATCAAAGAATGTGATTGGATTATAATTAGTGTATCAAAATTAATTTTGTAAATTAAAAATTTTAATTTTAATATATTATTAATATAAAAATTTTTATAAAAATATATAATTATATATTATCACATAAAAAAATATTTGACTCAATTATCTATTATTTTAAAAATTTTATAAACAAAAATATGTAGTTGAATGTTCGAGTAAAACCCTTCTATGCTAACTTTGGATCAAAATTAATCTTTAAAGTAAACGAGCCATTAAAGTCAATATATTTACGGTTTATGAGTGTTTTTTATTTTTTGTTTTTTGTTTTATTTGATGGAATGCGGTTTAAGAGTTAAAAGATATATATATTTTGAAAGTATATGAGGCAAGAATGCAGATGAATGCGAGAGCGGAAAGGAGAGCGGGGAACCTATCACGGGCATAGCGGAAGCGGGAAGGAGTGAGTGGCGAGTGGCGATGGGGAGAGAAGGAGAGATGCCGATGGACTCAACTTCAACTTCAACTGCTACCCGCCCTTCTCTCAAATCCCATTCCCATTTCAACTGGAAGCACAAGGTTAGCTTCCTCTTCTCCTCCTCTGACTCTATTTCTCACTCTAACGTTGTTCGTTCCAGAATGAAACTGGTTGTGTAGATCATAAAATTGAAGTATGTATCCCCCTTCCCGATTGATTGATTGATTGATTGATTGATTGATTGATTGAATTCCCCCTCCCCACACCCTGCGGGCCCCAAAAATGATTCCAGAAGCAAAACACACAAGCAGAAATGTTAGGTTAATTAATTAATTAATATTGATATAAATATAAATATAATGTCCGCAGCTGAGGGAGAATTGCTACAAAAGGGTGAGAGAGGACAGAAACCGCTTGCTCTGGAGGTTGAGAACAACCACCACCCTCCCCACCTCTCAACCACCATGCAATCAAGACCAACAGCAACAGCAGCAGTTTGATATTGTGAGATCCGCATTGGAGGATATTGTATCTGATGAATTCCAAAAAATGAAAGATAACTCCACCAACATTCCTTTCCCTGACTCTCACATGGACATGGATGATCTATTATGGGAGTACGACGGTGTACATAGCTGTTACGACGGTGAATGTGAACACATACTCTTAGAAATGCAAAGGATATTTTATGAAGATCTCAATTCCCAGCCACCCCTAAAACAAGGTACTAACATCTCACTTACGATGATGACATCATACAAACAAACTTGCTACCATTAGCTCTTATTGCTACTGTCTGAAATTTCGCTTTCTCTCATCTATTGATTTTCTATTAGTCAGCCGTTTGTCACCCTCCTTGTTATTTAATATCTCTTTAGGATGCTTTACCCTCAATGGCCTCGGCACTTTATGTGAATGTGACTGCATTGCATGTGTGTTTATGCTTGCTTCCATTGATTGTCATTTATTTATTTTTTTTAAATTTTAAAAACATTTTTTTGCATCATGTTTTTGTTTGAAACCATCTCCCTGTAGATTTGGAAAGCGGAATTGATACTTGGGAAGATGAAGTGAACGAGTACTTGGCATGTGCAGTTTATGAGCATATGCAGCTAAACGAAGATAAGGTATGAATTTCACAACATGACAATTTTATGCCTAATTATGGGCGTTGGTTAATGAAAATGAAGGATAAATACACACACACACACACACACACACACACACATTATGAGCAGCTCTGAATAACAGCAGCCTTTAGGCTTTCATTCTGCGTTTAGACCTCTCTTCTGTCACTGTTCTCAAGTTTGGTATTTGTGCCGCCGTTATTTGTAAGATAAAATGATACTTAAGTATCCTATGGCCACTTCTGCTTCTTGGCTTCTCACATAATTTTGAGTGACATTTCCATATGACATTGATCATAGAATGTCCTGGATGTTATTTCTGTGCTATGTTGCAAATATCACAATCACGTCATTCATCTGTGCTATGAAGATTTGGCTAAGTCTTATGTTGGCTGTCGACTACTTAACCCAATGCTCCTCTTTCATCTGATCCAAGCTTGGGATTGACCTTGTAAATATTTCCAGCAAAGCACAACAGCCAGAGTTTGCTATGTTGCAATAATGTCTATTTATTTGTAGAATGTTCATATTATTATCAACATAATAAATACAAAGTAACCTCAAAAATTAAGTTTCCATTTTTCATTTAAATGGAGTTGAGTCTCTGATTTGATTGTGGAAATTGATAATAGGTACATAGGGAGGAGATTTGGTGTCCCATTTGTAAGCAAGGAGAGCTTAAAGAGGATCACAATCTTATATACTGTACTCAGTGCGAACTTAAACTAAACAAGGCCGATGAGGTACTTATACTTCCTCCGTTTGTCATGACTTTTTATGTTCTCTCACCAAACCATTTTTTTATTTCGCTTTTAGATAGATACTCTCTATTAGCAATTCAATGTATTCATCATTGCTATAGATTGTTTTGAGTTTATTTAGTCTTTGAAGATTTCTACTTGTTTTATACTGTTGATTGTCAACATTATGCTTCAGGATCCAACTATATGGGAGAGAAATTCTCCAGCAGAGACAGGAAATTGACCACTTTTTGCTTAGAAGTTACTTTCCATATTTCCGTTGTTTGCTTTGCCACAGAAAAAACTAATTGCTCAATAGATCTGTGGCGAGTATATTCAAACTATCCGCTAAATAGGCCGCAGGCTTTTTAACCAAAAGAACCTGTCATTTTACCGACAGCAGAGGGAGTCCTATAGGAGTATCTTACCCTAGCAAAATCTCTGGAGATTTGGTGTATAGTTGTTTACCTGGGAAAGGGGGAATTCCGACTTTGGGCCTCCGACTGCTATAATGATAATTCGGTGCCTCCAGATAGGTCATTGGGTTGCTGTTGATTGTTCTGTATTCTTTGATCCGTTTTCTTTTTTGGGCGAGGATATTCTAGAAAAAGGAATTTCTGTCTTTTAATTATTTTTACAAATTTAAATAACATACAGACGAGCCACATGTGCGACTGTTTGATGCTATCATAGTTAGTTTCTAACTGCTAGTCGTTATCTTGTTCTTCTGAGATTTCAGCTTACTTTGGTCTTTCTGCGAGACCGGCTGGCTGAAGCACATACAGAACATCTGGACAGAGGCTGCAGATTGAAACCCAGATTTTGTATAAAGACAAAATTTAGTTTAACTGCATTATACATTTCATGTGAAGGTTGTGAAACATTTGAGGTCGTAATTTAACAACTTCGTCATAACTGTTTTGTAAGTATCAAGGAGTTCAACAGGCGTCAAGATTTTTCCTCTACATTTTCGTTTTGCTTCATCATTGTGTTTGGTCAGAAAAAATGGATGAATGGTTTATCTCTCTCTCTCTGTCTCTCTCTGTCTCTCTCCTTCTCTGCCCACTTGGTCAGTGTTCACAAAGAAGTGAAAGAACTGGTACTCTCCTAAGATATGTGTGTGAGTTGAAATTTTGGAGGGGAATAGAAGTGTTTGACTCCCCTTTCTTACAAAACTTTCACTCACAAATTTTTCTTCTTTCCTTTTTCCTCTAAAATCCCAACTCATAAATATACGTTTATGGACATGTTCCATCAGTTCCCTCCCATCTTGCTTACTGCACATACTTGCGGTGTCTGTGCTTTCATAGTCAGACACTCAATCAATCTAGTCTGTAACTACTGGTGCTTGGGCAAGGAAAGTCAAGCAATCATAAAGCGGATCAACAACAATTGACTCACTTTTTAACATTTAAACTGATCCGAACAAGTCTTGAGATTCTTCATCTGAAAGGAGCAGCTTCAATCCAAAAACAAATAAACAGGCAACAAATATAATTGGTGGTTATAGCCTCTGTAAAATTTACGTCCAATTTACTCTCTAAGTTAATCACATTGATAAACATTATCGAGAAAACTACTCATTATCAATCCGTCATTGTCAATATTCAAGCCCAAAGAACTTATCGGAATTCAATTAATGAAATACAGCTTTATTATTATAAGTTGTATTATAGATCATTCTTTTTATCTATTCTTTCCCCGACGAGTGTAGTAGAGCAAAGACGTATAGAGATAATGCAAGAAAAAAAGAAGTCTGTCTGTGTTTGTAAGAATTAACTCAAATTACTATTAAAATAAACTTAAATCTCTTTGTGAGGAGAAATAAAAATCAAATGAGCATCTCGGATAGAAGCACCCTTGGATTATAAAGCAAACTGATAAGCTTGGTAGAAAATGCTTGGCCGTACCGGGGCGATTACATGAAGACACAAGATCCGAGTCAAACCGTGAATTAAAATGGTTATATAAGCTTCAAATTCAAGTGGGTTACAGCTAATAATAATACACCGAGTAGATACACGATCCGAAAATGATACAGGTAAAAATCAAAGCAACCGCCATAATAGTAGTCTAGATTGACCTACAAAACTAGTCTTCAGGCAAAATAAAAATCACCTTTCTAGAACTCAACTAGCAATGAGACAAAACTCAGCATTCAGATCTCCCCGAAAACCTTCTCCGCAGCTGCTATCGTCTTTTTGATGTCATCAGAGGTATGTGCTAAGCTGGTGAACCCAGCCTCAAACTGCGAAGGTGCCAAATAGACACCTTCCGCTAACATCCCCCAGTAGAACCTCGCAAACTTGGCTGTATCACTCTTTTTAGCGTCTGCAAAATTGTGCACAGGTCCTTCTGTGAAGAAAAAACCAAACATCCCACTTATATGCCCACCACATATTGCATGGCCTGCCCTCTTCCCAGCTTCAATGATGCCTTGAACAAGATCACCTGTAATTTTGTCCAAATATTCGTAAGTTCCTGGCTCCTTAATACGCTTCAGAGTCTGTATGCCTGCAGTCATGGCCAAAGGGTTCCCACTCAAGGTCCCAGCTTGGTACATAGGTCCAGCAGGTGCCACCATCTCCATAATATCCCTCCTCCCCCCATAAGCTCCCACTGGCAGACCCCCACCAATGATCTTTCCTAGCGTTGTTAAATCAGGATTTATGCCAAAATATTCTTGAGCACCTCCATATGCCAAACGAAATCCAGTCATAACTTCATCAAAGACGAGAAGGGATTTGTTCTCCTTGGTGATTTTGCGTAGGAAACTAAGGAAATCAGCTTTGGGAGGAATGAAACCAGAGTTACCAACAACAGGTTCAAGGATAACTGCAGCTATCTCTCCTTTGTTATCCTCAAAAAGCTTCTCAACAGCTGAGAAGTCATTGAAGGGGGCTATAAGGGTTTCAAAAGTGGCAGCTTTAGGGACACCAGGGGAGTCAGGAAGTCCTAAGGTGGCAACTCCACTACCTGCCTTCACAAGAAAAGGATCTGCATGGCCATGATAGCATCCCTCAAACTTGATGATCTTCTCATTTCCAGTATAAGCACGAGCCAGGCGGAGCACGCCCATGCAAGCTTCTGTGCCGGAATTAACAAATCGAACCATTTCAATGCTTGGTACCGCAGAGATAACCATCTCAGCCAAAGTGTTTTCCAGCAGACAAGGTGCACCAAAGCTGGTTCCTTTTTTCATTGTTTCAGACAGAGCTGCAAGCACCTGTAATTATATAAATAAAAATATAATCTTTTGCCACAATGTGAAGTTCTAACGATGAACTAGCCATGCCACTATCTCAGATTAACCCACAAAGAGTTAAGAATTGAACGGATCATATTCCATTACAAGGATCATGTTAAGTGGAATGTTTGAAAGGTTACAGGGAATTCTACAACTTCTCCCACCACACCCCACCCCACCACCATCAAAAGAAAACGGAAAGAGCAAATTGAAGCTTGAAAGTAGGAGATTGCTAGGACAATTTTTTTCAACAGCACCCTTCCTTCTCACCCGCCTGAAATCTAGGTCGCTAAACATTGTTACTAACAACACAGTAGGATCAGAATCGCATTAATACAACAGCAACTCTGTGAAACAACATAAGAAGACCGAAGACGAACCTTCAGAGCTGAAAATAGACCATACAACGATGAAGCACAGATAAGAAAAGATTATAGAAGAAAGCAAAGAGAAGAAAACATGAAACCTGATCATCAGCATGACCAATGATTGCAGGGCCCCAAGAACCGACGTAGTCGATGTACTCATTGCCATCAATGTCCCACATACGAGATCCTTTCACTGAATCAATCACAATTGGCTGCCCACCCACCGATTTAAAGGCACGAACAGGAGAGTTGACACCTCCAGGCATCAATTCCTAACAAGAGTAATAAGAAGAATATGGATGGATGGATGAATCGAAGTGAAATTCATGAGAATGAATTTGCATAGTTGGAAGCATAGAAGACAAGAAATAAAGGGGAATTTTGTTGGGGGGGGGGGGGGAAGGGAACCTTACCTTGGCAGCAGTGAAAGCCTCCTGCGACTTGCGAAGAGTGAGAGACTTGTTGGTCTTCTCGTCCACCGATACAGCCATTGTGACCAAGTGACTCCGACTTCGCAATCGCACCGCAGAGGTGGAAACCCCTAAGGTCAGCCCTACTCCACTGATGCCCGCAGCAGCCATTTTCTGTGTGTCTGTGTCCGTGGAATTGAAAATGAAAGTGAAAAGAAAGCAAAGGAGAGGCGAAGATCAGATGATATGGTAAGAGAATACACAGATTTGTAAATGCCACCTCAGCCTCTGAATCACACACACAACCCTTTACGGCCCCGATGTACTCTTTCTCAACCCCAAAATTAGGGGTGTTCGAAGGATAGATTGGGTTGGGTTTGATTAAATTTAAATTTGGTCTGATTTTTGGATTGAATTATTTTTTTAAGATCGAATCTGATCCGATAATGATCAGATTAAAGATTGGATTATATCAAGTCAACCTGAATCTTAAATAATATATAAAGATTTAAATATTATACATAGTAAAATCATAAAATTTTAAAAATAAAAAATAAAATTTAAAAGATATTATATAATATATATTTTAAAATAAATTATATTAATATAAAAATAATATTAAATTATATAAAATGTATTAATTAAAGTATAAAATCTTATAATTTATTATTAAATATTTAAAAAAATATAATTTATGAAAAATTATTTGATTTCGGGCCAGGTTGGGCCAATCCGAAATATAATTCAAATCCGGCCCAAAAAATGCACATTATCAAATTTTAGAACCCAAACTTGGCCCCATAAGCTTCGGACCGTGACAGGTCTTGAACACCCTTGCCCCAAATGCCCATGACGTTGTAATTCTGATATTATTGTATAGCGAGAGAGAAATTCCAGTTTTAAAAATTATTTAATACTTCATCATACTGTTTTATTTTAATGTATAATGTATTTTTAAAGTATATGTACATGACACTTAATAAATTATAGAGATTAATTTTGATACATTTACACCGTCGTCCAATTACACACTTATATTTGTAAAATTTTTATGATAATAGATGATTGAATTAAATACTTTTATTAATAGAGTAATATATAATTAGATGCTTATGTAAAAAAAATTTTACACTAATCATGCATGCAAATTAAATTGTAAATTATATATCTTTAATATTAAAAAATGAATATATTTTAGAGATTAATTTTAACATACTGATAATATAAAAAAATTTTATATTATCATCTAATCAAATATTTTTATTTGTCAATTTTTTAACGTAATGAGTAGTTAAATCAAATACTTTTACTAATGTGATAATATATAATTGAATATTTGTATAAATTTTTTTTTTACACTAATTGTACACACAAATTAAATCCTGTATTTTTATCATTAAAACAATGTTACATAATTCAATAATTTTAAATAAATATGGAAAAATCATAAACAATTGAAACTATAATTTTTATTACCAAATTAATTTAAATCCCCGCAAGACAGACATGGATAAATACTTTTCGCAAATTAGTAGACTTCTTTCGTATGTTGTATTAAGCTTATCAGGATAAGGGAAAAAAAAATTCAATATACTATGATTTTATCAATTATTTAGTGTAATTAATATATTGTAGTAGCTTATTTATTAAGAATTTAATTTTGATATATTAGCAGTAGAAAATTTTTTTATACTATTATTTAATCATATATTGCTATTTATAGGATTTTTGAAATAGTAAATATAAAAGTCAACCATTATTGCTAAGGTGATAATACATTATTAAATATCTATATAAAATTATTTTATATAGACAATACATCAAAATTAAATTCCTTTAATAAAACCCACTATATATTAAAATAATAAATAACTTAATCATACTTTATAATGTAGGATTAGGTTTGATTAGAATTTAAGATAAATTTAATTTTAATGTATTATCAATGTAAAAAAACTTTACATTATCAACCAATAATATTGTAAAAAAATGCCAAATTAAGGAAAATAACTACTATAATAATTGCCAACTATGATTTGTTACTTTCTTATAATCCTATTGGTTGATAGTGTAAAACCTTTATACACTATCAATGCACAAAAAATAACCTTTTAAAATTACCATTTTTATTATAATTTTTTGTAAGATTTTTATTTGTGATTATAGTTGTTTTTATTTGCAATAATAAAAAGATAATATTATCTGATATAATATAACATAACATTATCTCATATAGCATTATCGATGATAAAAGATCACACATAACAACATCATATAAAAATTTAAAATGTGTTTGCTTAAGCTTTTTCTTAACAAAAGGTAATTTTTAACCACTAAAAAAAATCACTTTTTACAACAGTTATTTAATTTAACTTTTGCTTAAGCTAAAAACAGCTTTTTTTATTTTTAAGTAGAAATTAAAATAAATAACTTCCATTAAAATAATTTTTTTAATTAAAAAATTCACTTTTCTTGTGAAATAAACTGAACCAACCATACCCTAATATGAAAAGATCTATTCCCGAATTTGAAGCATATTTCAAGATTAAGAGCGCAATACAATAGACTGCAATACTAATATTGGAATTAGTTTGCCACTACATGCAAGAATAAGTATAAAAATCAAACATTTTAGTTGATATAATAATTTATGATTTGATGATTGTATAACATTGAGAGTACACCAAAATTAAATCCATTAATATCACTATTCTACGATTCTCTCACCATCTAAACACAATTTTTTCTTCCTCTTCTCTTTTTCCCTTTTGACATGGAGTACAAGAAATCAATTACACAAAATATCAAATACTAAAATGTTTCTTAAACAAATATCACGGATACTGATATACATGTATTTTGAAAAGAATATATCTAACCCAATCGCTCTACATTCAGGTGGTTCCCCTCAACCCTCCCCCCCTTTTTTTTCATAATTTATTTCCCCTTTTGTTCTGACCACTTTCTTAAATCTGCCAAATCTCCTTTCTATCTGTTAACTTGGATTTGAATCACCCAAATCTGGGTACAAAGAGAACTATACTGTAACACCACAAAGTATATACCTGATCTTCCACACACCATGAACCGTAATTACAAAGAATACATCTCTCGCATAAGACCAAATGAAGAAACCACATAAAGTGGTTGTTTCTTCTATGTTAGTATTCTACGATGCCCAGCGAAACAGGGGATCCACCAAACAGACAATACACAGACACCAACCCTTCTCATACTATACTCCTTCATATAGTTTTGAATTATTTGGCACGGAATTCATGCCGAAATATAGTCAGGTTTTGAGTAAACTTATCCCTGTTCTTTGAATCTAAGCTTCGGGTAACATCTGCCATTAGTTTATCAAAACATCGAGAGAGTCGCTGATGCTGATCCATTGGCTGCCAAAAATAACCAGTCTGGGTTACACAATATGAACATAGTGGGAAAACATGATGCACTATTCCAACCACCCAAATACATGTAATATTATAAGAACATTTTAGAAAACAAAAGAATTTGTCATCAGCCATGCATCCTCAATAGTTTTGTTCTACCTGATCTGTAATACCGGATGTAAAACCAAAACCAATCAAAATTATGTAATCCAACTTTGAAGCTACGAGAGAAGGAAAATACCTGTGATGATAATATTTGAGCTTTCAAATCTGAGAATATCTGCAAGTAAACGACAACTCTCAGTTTGACATCTGTCCAGTAAGAATCAAATAGAGAGAGTATGGCTGGAATAGTATGACTAATCACTCTCACATGCATAGATGCATATATTTATAGTATATACAGGATTAATTACGGGAAGAATCAACTCCTAAATTAGAGCACTAATTAGTTGGACAGTAAATAGATGTAGTAAATACATGTCTAATATACTAAGTGTGGGTTTGAATTAACTTATTTTGTGTTCAAAACAACTTATTTTGTGAGTTTGATAGGGTGGTTTTCTGGGATAGGCCTCCACGCAGTATTAGTAATGTTACCATGGGGGTTGGGGCTTGACTTTGTATACTTGGTTTAATTTTCAGAAGCACCGGAAGAAGAGAAAAAAAAAAAAAAAAATTCTTATAATCAAAATCTTACTGAAAGAACTTTGAAAAAAATAAAGTGATTTTTCCTTAAAAATTAATCAAAACCAAACATGCACTAACACTCAAGCTAAAGCATATATATTATATTCACCAAGCTTGTTACATATATAATGCTTGCAGTAAATTTTATGACAATAGAACTCAGATTTATAAGCTCCACTACCTGCTCACTAATAAGTATCAAGCTCAACATTGGCCTGCTCAGACTCCACTGGTTGCCACAGTCTTCAAACAAAATGATCTCAAAAAGGGTCTTCAAAATCTTAGTATGCAAAAGAGAGACAACCAAGTCAAATAACCCTCAGAAAAATGGTTCCCAACTCCGAGTTTCAGAGCAGGAAAAAATAATAAGATGAGCACGATTACTAAACTAAAATGTTAGCTTGTTTTCTGGAGCCAGGATATATTCTACATTAAGTTATGCACACTAAAAGTTCCAAATCAATCATCTAACTTCTATTCTATGATTTGAAGGTTAACACTGATTTAATATGTGAAAATTGGAGCAATTAAGATATATTAGCATTAACTACAGCAGAATTTATTCAGAGTCCAGAAAATATGTTTATTAAAATTTTCAGAGCAAAAATTATGCATTTTTAACCTAATAGTGAGCAGTGAAAAAGGGGAAAAAATCATACTTCTGGAAAAAGATTGGGACACTCTGCAATATGATGGGCAAGATTGACAGATGCAGGTAAATTTGGAGCCTCTCCCACAGTGATGTTGTTAAAATAGAAAGCAGCCAAATTATCAACAGCCGATGCACACTGTAATCAGAAATTAAAAGAGTTGGATAAAGGCAGAGTCACAAGAAACCAAAAGAACAACAATTACAAAGCCTTTTCGTACTAGGTAGGGTCAGCTACATGGATCAAACTACTATTGTGTCTGATCATAAACCATGTCTATAGACAAGTCATTTAAATCTAAATCACAAGAAACCAAATAAATTGCTAAAAAAAATTTGAGTTAATCTGAAGACAGGAAGATGCATATGTGAAGTGCTTGGCCATAACCTGTGATGAGATACTTATATCCAGGCCTTTAAGTCCAGATTCAAGGGATCCAACTATATGCATAAAGGTGTTTGTGTCCAAGTTTAATATGAAAGTGATGTGGCTGTTGAACAGAACCTCCAGGAATGCAAAATAAGCCCTTGTTAACTGCATAAAAACAAAAGCCAAGTGAGGTTCACCTTAACAATATTTGACAAGCTGGAAGATAACTAGCCTGACACGTTACAAATGAAATCCTTGGGGGCAAGGATCTTTCAAGCAGAGGAAATTATTGAGAACCCAATTATCATGCTTCAGGAAGTCTCAGTCCATTCTGATTATACTATAACATAGTTATTGGCAACTGCATCCTTGTAGCAATAGTCACAGCCCATTCTCATCTTCTAAATTAAACTGCTTGTCGCGCAATGAGATATGATTTTCTGTGGAGGCATAACAACTGATGTGTTGGGTGGTGCAAAATCAGTACAGGTTTTGTTCAAATTACTACATAGTGTGAGTGAGTATAAGGCAGAAGGAGTACAGAGAGGTAAGCAAATAGAGAAAGGGCTTATTTAACATAAACAACGGAGGATGTGTTGACAGGGATGGTCGGAACTAGTAGCAGGGGTGATTGACTGTACAAGTATAGAAGAGAGTTCCACACAAGATAAAGAAACAGAAGGGAGGAGCAGAGAGCTAGAGAGAGAGAGAGAAGGGGGGGGGTGCGAAACATCTAAGAATTGGAAATAATTAAAGTGAAATGACCCAAATATCACTTAACTTCATGAGTTTCTAAAAAGAGAATGGAGTGGTTTTATTTCTACACAGAAAAAGAGGGGAATGCTAACCTCCACAAAAAAGTGAGGACTGGTGAGGGAGCTTTCCACTATATACACAAAACTTATGGATGAAGAATGATCAAAAGGAATTCTACCAATAGAAGCATAAACATCAATGTCTCCACTCCAGTATGTAAGTATAGGCAAATCAAACAAATAAAACAATGTAGCTTTCTAGAAGGATTTTAATTCATGTAATCATTTGTTTTTATACCCAACACCATGCAATTGTAAATATAATTTGAAAACCAAGGAATGTATAAATAATATATGGCAGAAAATAGTTTGCGTACCTTCCTATAAGCCAATATATCAGACAGGGGAATTGACAGCGTCATCTTTAGAGCAGCATCAAGCGCATCGGATAGAGCTCTGTCACCATATAGTTCAAATACTCCAAAATTGACATAATTTCCCGCAAGGGCTGTCATTTGGCAAAAGATATTAAATTTAGCTCTCCGGCATACAATTTTGCCAGTACATCAATTAACTGGTATGAATCGACATGGTCATGAAAATTAACCCTCATAACAATGCCATTGAAGATTTAGAATGAAAGAACAGTTAGAAAACCCCCAAATACCAATGATCAAAACAATCTGATAGACATCTATTTGCAGGTACAAAATACAGTGTGATCAAACTGCCAACACAGAAATATTACTACAGCCTGCTAAGTAAGTGCATGCTGCAAGTGAATGTCAAGATATACCTTTTTCTAACTATAGAATTTATACCTTCATATTTATACATAAGCTTAGGCTGTTAGGCATATAGAAAGAAATTGGGTAGCCTAGATGCATTGAGTTTCTTTTGGAGGATATCTCATCCTCCCCTGGTTGTACTTTCCTTTTCTCTCACCAACAAAATTTCTTTTCTACTATTGCATTGAAAATGTTATGATAAAATTTTGACCAACTACAGTTGGCTGATAAAGCTGTGTTGAGTCTAGTGGAAAAAGACTTAGTTGTTGTTATTGTTAAAGAGTTGGATAATAGAAGGGTTGGACGTTGTAAGTTATTCACATAGTCCCAATAGGAGGTGGTGATATAGAAGAAATCATATCAAACTATGGAGGTTAGAGAGATATTATATGTATAATTGCTACTAAAAAATAAGAATTTAATTTTAATGCACTGTCAATATAAGAAAGTTTTACATAAACATCCAATCATGTATTGTCACATCAGCAAAATTATTTAACTCAACCACCCACTATCTTAAAAATCTTACAAATAGAAGCCTTTGATTAGATGACAGTGTAAAGCTCTTTTACATTGACACGGCGTCAAAATTAATCTCAAAATAAATAGATACGCTCATTCGTAAAACTCACTAAGCAATAGTTTTTGATAGAAAAGGAAATTTATTAACGAGAAACAAAAAAAAAATACATAGAGAGAGGATAAAGTATCCTCACAATAACATAGAAAACATGTAGGTACTACGAGATTGAGCCATGAACCAAGGCATGTCAATTTCTTTGCATATCTACGAAAGAAACCTCTAAGAAGACCATCTGCAGCACGTTACAAAGAAGCTAAGAAGGTATCCCAATCCCAAATGTTGTCTAAAGTAGAAGAAGTCCCCTCGAAAATTCTAATATTCCTTTCCAGCCAATGACACCATAGCAGAAACTGGACATTGTCACAAAGTTTTAGCTTGTTTTTGAATCAACAAAAAGCCTTTGAACTTAGTAAGTGGGAACTGAGACAGGTCCTTGCAACAAACCAGTTCTTTCTAAAAATGTCGAAAAGCTTGTTTAAAAGATAATTCACAGAAGAACAATACAAAAAAAAGACAACACATTGATTCCAAACTAGAATATTACATAATATACATATTAGGTGACAAAGTAGTGAGCAACCTGTGCTTTTGTATCATGCCATTAGTGCTTGTCTCGTTAAGGACAACTGTCCAAACAAAAGATTTGACCTTGTAGGGAGTTTTGGATTTCCAATAGGTTTGTCCAGAAGCAAGTTTTCACTACTAGCAGACATAGTCAAGAACTGAAAATATGATTTACAAGAACAAGAAAACAACCCCAAAGATTCAAGAGACCAAATTCTTTCATCATAATCATAGGAAAGATGAATGGAATCAAGTAGAAGAAAAATAGACTCTAACTAACTAACTTCCTTATCATGCAAGTTCCTGTAAAAATGAAAATTCCAATAGAAGTTGGATGAAAAGGAAGGGTGAAATTGGCAAATGGGGGCATTTTGTCAAGAAGGAAGGAGAAAAAGCCTTGGAAAAGCATTATAACGGGAAGCATTTCTGACCCAATTATCCTCCCAAAATTTGATCTGAGACCATCACCTAAACTGTGAGAGATAAACATCCAAGGACTAGCATGTGTAGCTCTTCTTGCAGCACTATCCCACCCATTCAGATGCAAACTTTTCTTACTTCGAATAACTTTATGGCATAAGGGAGAAGATTGTAAAGGAAAGCGCCAATAACTTTGAATAACTCATTAAGCCATATAATAAAAACTAACTAGGTACTGCAACTTCCAAAGCAGAGCCAATAAAATTCAGGCAGAAAACTAAACCATACAACAGAAATAGCAAGAGCCAAACAGAGCAAGGATTTCACCTCTTGACAGAATTGTTAAACATATCCATATTCCTTTGTACTTGTACGTGTATATATCGGCAGCATTTGGAAGAGACAAAATTCTCGATCCATAAGCAACAATCAGTTTACTGACTTCTCGGAAGAGGAGTATGCCATTGGGAGAAGAAGAGTCAAATGTCAAACGTTGAGCTTTATTTAGCACAAACTCAGCCATGAACTTCAACAATGGGGTGGTAACCTGCAGAAACAAGCAAACCCCCAAGGGCAGAGAAGGGGAGGGGAAGCAGGACCAAACTCAGAAATATGCATCACATGAAATTGCACATGTAAACAATGAAAGTGTATTGAATGAAAAAAAATTAATATCCAACATACTTATCATTGATTTACATTTCTATCAGTGCGGCATCACACAATAGGCAATGAAAGCTACATTTTTATAATGGTTTTGGTGCAAAAAAATATGAGGTAATAACATGGAAGTGCGAAGTCTTTTCAATCCTTTTCCAAATTTGTTTGGAGCAAAACACTCACATCATACAAGGTACTCCTTTTGCTCCTAAACCTGATATGGGATGGGGTTCTGTTTATGGTTTCTGCTCAGGGCTGTTTCAAGGGAGCTGATATCTCCAATTATGCAGAGAGCCAGAGAGGTTGGGCAACTTTGCTGAATTGTTGAGTTTTCCCTGCTTTCTATATTGTTATTTTTATCTTCTTTGGAGGATTTTTTTTAAAATTTTTTATCTACCCCCTAATTTTCTTCTCTCTATTCTCTCAAACAAACTACTATCAAAGAAATCTTATGTATAACCCCACGCGTGACACTACTTGTATGAAAGAAATAAAAAAGGGAATGTAAAGAATGTGAGTAAGGAATTAGAAGAGGGTCAGTACAGTGCAACTAACTCTTCCAGATCAGCAGAGTATGATAGAAGAGAGAATAAATGTATGAGGGGGAAGCTAGACTATGAGTGGAAATTGGTGAGGAGAGACTTGAGCCTCTCGACTGCTTAAGGACACATTTTGCTTTCTTCTTTGTTAATTTTACTTACAACCATACCTGAGTTTGCTGTTCTCACACTAATTCCAGACAAGCTCCATTAATATACAGTACTTGTCTCCTCAATTTCCTTTCTCTAATACCAGTTCCTAACATCTTATCCCAGGAAAACAATTCCAATCCAAACATTTCACTGGTTTTGGATATATAGGTAGAGGATAGGCTTGCAAGTACTTCTATAGTTCTTTCACAATGAACTGTGACTAGCACTTGTCAGATTAGCAGTCAAATACTAATTCTTTGCAGATAAAATATGTTTAGCCTGAGATCTAAGTTCAGATTCTCTGTAGATTGACCAACACATTGCTCTTTCTTCTATATCAGCCCAGGCTAAACATCTTCCTATTGAGAAATCATTAGTAATTGACTGCTAACAATGTAACTGCAGGTCACAATCCAATGTTTGAGAACTGCCAATACAACATTGTCACCAGGCAATAACCTCAAAAGCAAGATGCGGCAGAAGCAGCCACATCATGCATCAGTAAACCTCCCGAGAAAGCTGCACCACACGGCTGTCTCTTCCATATTGAGGCAGCCAAGGCCATATGTGGAGCTCCCGGCTTCCCCCAAAAGCCAAGTTCATCTCTTTGGATACCTATAACACTGTATATATATTGATTAAATCATTTGTGCCTAATAATGCTAAGACTCATCACCATAACATAAAACGCATGATAGGAAACTAGATGCTTCGGTGTGTTAAAAATTACTATTACATGTATAGCTGATAAAATGTAGGAAAAGTTTTAAAAAAGAAAAAGAAAACAGTTGCTGTCAATAGGATTGCAAACATTAATTATTCCAGGTTATGATATTATGAAGTAATTCATGTGTTGAGCTAGCATCTGCAGAATGAGATTTAAACATATGATGGACTGAAACTAACCATTTAAACATACATGTAGGTACTGAAAATTACAAATATGGTCCATTACCTCTGGGGTGTCTGTCCAATGTGACACGCCTTTTAAGAGTAGAGGCATGTGTACAGGATACAACCAATCAAATAGAAGGCCATAAGTTCGGCGGCTAAGAAAAACAAATAGGTCAGTTTTAATTGCTTTCCTCAACTTGAATGACAGAAACAGCACTAGTACCAACCTATTTGTGGCCATTGCAATTCCTCTAAGGTCCCTCATCAAACCAACAAGTGCGTACTTTACAGCATCTGTACGAAACACTGAATCTGGAGTTGATTCCAAACTGAGAAAAACCTGAAGCACAAAACAATATATAAGAATTATTATTTCTTATCCTGCACTCACCAATAATCTAGAAGATAGTAGAAATGGCTATCATATGAAATCCAGTCATTTTTGTTAAACAAATAATGTCAAATTTATTTTACTTATTACACAATTGAATCAGAATTGATTTGTGAAGGCATCAGATGAAAATTGACTATGCAAGCATATTAACGAGATGAGTGGGTACCTGCTGGAGTGGATCCATTGAAGATTTAAATTTCACAGGGCTATCCTCCATGAATATCAACCAGCCAATAGTGTAATAGAAAGTGGTTCTGCTGCGCGAGCATCTCTTTGCTTCCAAAAATGGAAAATGCTCCCTCTGAAATTAATTTTAGGGAAACAAAAAATTAGAACAAATATGTAGAGGAATCTAATTCTATACAAGGAAAAATAGAAAAATATGAGGGGGAAGAAGGTATTGTCCCCTGCACAGAGAAGCAAACTAAACAAGCCTGAGAAGCCCAAAAATGCAACATTGCTGTCCATTCACTCAAAGATTAAAGCAATTAGTATCTTTCTTCGATTGAAATAGAACTTCAATAGAAAGAAGAGAGGAAGTGTAGCTGAAAGGAAGAGAAAAATCCTCCAAATCAGAGATAATGAAGTGAATCAGAAAGTAAAACTGTAGCAAGGCTGCCCAACTCTTTACATATCTGAAATGGCAACTCCCTTGAAACAAACATCTGTGGACCTCTATAGAAAGGCCAAAAAAAAAAAAACAAAAAAACAAAAATAACAACAACAACAACACTAAACCAAAGTTGAGAGGCAGAGAGATGCCCCTAAAGTTGCAACCATTCAATTCAAATGCACCAGAGAACAGTGTAAACTGCATGTTGCAACTAAGCTGTCAATGGATAGTGCAAGAGAAGTCAGAGGACAATGTAAACAGCAGAAAACGTCCAAAGTGGGAGACATTTTCATGTCTGCATTAGCTGAAAACTTACACGAATCAATTAGAACCAGAAGGGATGCTAGGCTAGCTTGGTAGCTTCCCAGTCATTTAGCTTGGGTATACATGGGTAAATTTCCAAGTTTATCATTTTAGTCAAAATTTGGTCTCTTAACCACCAAGCACTGTTTTATTTTGATTTTTAGAATCATGAAGTTCTGATGTGTTGCTTTTTCCATGGTTTTAATTTGTATTTCATACTTTATGCCTTGTGTTTGCTTCATTATGACATTGAAACTTGCAAAACTTGACTTATGCTTGCTTTATTATGAATTTATTATATTATGTTTAGATATTATAATTTTTTAAAATAATATTTTTAAGATAAGTAACTCCTATGAGTTTACAATTCAAGTTTACTTAGGCTTCAAAAGTTTAAGTAAATTGACGAGTATGACAACCTTGCAAAAGAGCTTAAGATGGAGCCGGAAGCAATCTCATGTCAAGAGGAAATAAAGAGCAAGGAATGAAATTTGGCCGTCTAGTCATTCTACAATGAGTCCATATTTTTCGAGCAATTTATATCATATTGGAAAATGAATATTAAATCATAGGCAACTCATCTCAACATTCATAGCAGTGTCCTTGTTAGGAATCAGAGATTTAGGCAAGTCTATACTAGAAGAAATAGGAGGGACGGACTGATGGGCCAGAATAGGAGGGACAGACTCATGGGCCAGAATACAAGCCCAATTGTAAATAATGATTAAAGGTCATAGGCTGAGAGGTTGGGTAGTTAGTTAGTGGGAAGGAATTGGCGGGAAAAATTAGTTGGAAAGGAGAATAAAAGGGGAGCAACAGAAAGGGAGGGAGTGAGTCATTGTCAGTTGGTTAGTCAGGAGAGAGTGAGGGCTCTAGAATTCCCTCATCTGGAAGAGTACCTCTAGTGTATTGTTCTTCCCCAAATTCTAGGGTTCCTAGCACTTTGCTAGGGATTCCGATTCAATAATAATACCATGCATTCCCTAGTTCTAACAGTCCTATAGCTTAGCTTCTGGAGAACTTAACAATGATTGTTGGATGATCCAAAACAAAAATGAGAGGAAGTCTCAAAAGTCCCCTCCCACATAACTTTTTAACCAATAAATAATTAAATTATGAATTGCTAAGAAGGCAAAATGGCCAACCCTGACCGCAATTATACAAGAAAGAACAACAGTCCTCTACATGCAACAAATTCCCTTCAAATTAAAATCTTAGCTATATATACTTTTAATAGAACCAGTGTAAAGCTCAATTTCTGTCTACAGTTGATATGTAGTGTATCAGCTGATTGTCAACTTAAGCTTTTGCACAGTAAATGATAATCCAATAGAAAATTGAGTAACTGAAAAAACAGAGATCCTACCGTATGATTGGCAACAATAAATTTCACTGTGTCCAACTTCAGAAGTAGCTTTCCAGTCATATAGCTGTCAATGGATAGTGCAAGTTAAGTCAGTAAATTTGGGTGGTTTGTCTTAACCACGAAAAAGAGGTTGCTACTTGCTAATATTGTTCAATCAAACTAAAACTAACCCAGATGCAAGCTCCAAGAACAAACTCAAGGTGTGATCAATGACCTCTTCACACTGAGATTAGCACAGATAACAAGTGTGTTAAACCACAAAAAATTCAAAAAAGATAAACCAAAAATAGCACAAATAACAAAGTCACCTCCGTGTAGCACTTAAGGTTAGTTGCAATCTTGCCAATGATCACGTTCAACAGTAATAGATGATCATGCAGGCCAAGAAGCTCAGATAACCGGGCATATAACTGCTGCAGCACAAAAAAAATACATCAACAGATGCATGGACAGCTCAATTTATCTTTGTTATTTCTTATCATCAATAACTTAAATATTATATAACCTTGGAAGAATGCATGGCCTGATCTCCAACATAAGACTTTCGAAAATGCTGAAAGAAAGTAAGAATTGCCCTATCAAGTCTTTGTTTGCTTATTTCACCATATCTCTGTCAAATGCCAATAATATGAACAAATAAGCAAATTCTGAAGCATAAGTAAAAGTAAATTCACCATTAAGATAAACAAAAGCAAAATGGTAAATAATAAGAATACCAAGAGAGAGAGAGAGGTTCTCTTTTTGCATGAAGATAAAAATATTAGGTCTAGTACTTCCTCAAAAGACCAAGTGATTTCTACCAATCGCATGTGGACAAAGTAGTTACAATGAGAAACACGAGACATAAAAAGTGTGCATTTCATTTGTTACACAATCATGTTGTTTAATAGTAAAAATTAGAGTAAAACCCTATTTTAGTCCCTGAAAGATCTCAAAGTTTAAATCTCCAATATCTAGTTCTCCATCAATCATACTCAACACATCACTCAACTTTATTAATTGGATAAATGTACTAGAATATTAGAAATTTGAACTTTGAGGGATCAAACTGATAAAATTAATTTGTATGGGACCAAATTGATAAAAATGTATCTTTCAGGGACTAAAAAATCTACAATGTTTGAATTGAAAGGTTTTGGTCGATAGAAAAAGGCCAAAATTGTGACACTGTGCACTTCATACAATTCTTTAGTGCAGTTGGTTGGAGCCAAACAAATGCATCTTTAAGGGCATTTCCTTGTTCGTTAAATCTGCTCAGGGATAAGATCAACTTTAAGCTTTTCTTTGGTCTTGAGCCCAGATTTCACAAGGCTATTACTGTCTCTGATATGTATTGCATTCTTAGTCTCTTGTTCCACTGTCACCCTCCCTTTTCTTTTGTTTTTTTGTGAAAGGGGAAGCCTTATCCTCACCCACTTTGTACTTGCATTCCCCTCCTCATCTCTTTTAACAAAATTCTTTTACGAAAAAAAAAAGGAAAATTATGCTAAAGAGAGCAATAAATCAGCATTCAGCAAACAACATAAAGACAAATTACTAAACATGAATGCCATTCTTCAAACAAAGTCTCAGTCACGATGCAAATTAATAGCTTTAGGGTTATAGTATCAAAAGAAAAAAGGAAAAAAGGGCAAGAACTCATGTCAATCCATGCAAAAACTAACATCTGTGCTGGTATACCTGACTGTGTATTCCACTGTCAGTTACATTAATCAACTGCAAAACTCGAGCTGAAATTTCAGCATCAAAAACTTCCTGGGACTCCACACTACATATAAGAATATTAAAAGGAAATAAATATTACAAACAATTGACATGCATATGAACAATGCTCAGAACTTCAACAGTGCACAACATTCTAACAGATACAGAAGTAAGAGCCAAAAGATTTTACCTACAGCCAGTACATTGTTTTATCTTAAGAATTGCAGCAATGATATGAACAATCCAAGCAAGTTTGTCTTCAATCACAGGAAGGTCGCTGTTATCACTAACCTGGACTCTTGCTCTTTCCTATTTCAGTTATTGAAAGCAGCCAAAACTAATTACTAACTCATTTCTCCCAACAAAATTACAAAAAGATAAAAATGACAGCATTCGAGTGAAAGTCATAACCATACCGTGTATATTTGCAGGACTGGCTCCATTATGTTTATTATAAATAAACTACTGCTTTCATACTGCACAATGAATGCAAAGGAGTTAAAGAACAAACATAGCTCAATAAATTGTAGCAGAAATCAATATAAGAAATAGTTTCCTATGTTAGAAGCTAGATTATCTTCAGAAAAGAAGTAACAATAACATATATATATATATATATATATATATATATATGTCCCTAATCATTGGTTGAAACAAAAGGTTTTAGATTAAGTTGAAGGAATTAAAATAAAGTTGCCTTTGATGGGCACTTTCTCTCTGATTGAAAATGTCAACCCTAAGTTTAGGGTTCAAGGTTAAAGGGGTGTTTAATGGGGAGACCCAATAATTTAACTTCTTATTTTATTATTTTATTATTATTATTTTTTTTTCTTAGCTTGATGGTTGATTTGTTAAGTAGAAAGATTTTCAAGAGAATATTTTTTTTGGGGTAAAAAGTACTTATTCAGAAGATAAACAAGATATCCGCCTTAACAAGGCAGCAGAATAAAACAGAGAAAAGCAAACAGGATTAACAAATGAGTAAAACTCTCCATACTAGGAAAATTCGCTTAAAAAAACTGCTGCATATCTGATTTCCACGGAATTGACAGACAATGTTGAAAAAATGGTATTCACTTGCAATTTGCGGAGGGCAGCACAATTTAATGATTGCTCATACTTGTCATCATATTTTTTAAGTCAAGTCTGGCTTGAAACTCGATTTGGCAAAGAGTGGATTAGATGGCATTAATGCGGAGAGTCAGGTTCTTGACTCTAGCAACTATAATTGTGTCAGGTTTGGGTATGAATGCAAGGAAATTCTCAGGCTGCTTCTGTAGGGACCCTATGAAATGCTGACTGGTTGAACCAGTAGAAATTCAGCTCAGCAGCCAAAAACACTACAGTGGGTTCAAACCTGGGTCAGCAGCATTTCCATCAATGCTTGTTACCATTAGGCTGAAGATGTTTGCTGTGCTTAATACCCCAATCAATAAATATATTACTTTCCAAGTCATGAAGATATCCAATCAAAAATGACTTTAAGCAAGATTCGAACACAAATCTCGTGAGATTCTACCATTGAGCCACCTATGCCACTTGTGTAATAATTTTATATTTGAACATCTAAATTTATTTAATTTGCAAAAATATAATTAGTGTAGCACATATTCAAACATAGTTATATAGTGGGAGATCTGTTTCTTTAATGTATTGACTTATATGCATCATTAATTACTATCATCATAGTATTGAGAAATCATCATATTTTTTAAATAATTTTACTTATATAGTTAACATATACATGTTTTAATTTTTATATATTGTGTTATTATTGATATAATATATAAATAAATAGAAAAACTCAATTCAACTACAAAAACTTGAACCTCTTCCCTTACTAGTTCCAGGACTGGTCCAGTTTTGAGAAGACTGGTTTTACCATTGTCTCCTTCAGCTTCTTGGCTTATATCCTCCTTCGGAATCCTTACTTACCTTTTAATTAAATTACCTCGTATAACAAAAACAGAGGAACGATAATATAAAATACCTGAAATCTGCATAGGTATGGAAAGCAATCTAGTTGATCCTGAAGAAGTTCAGCATTGTCTAATGGGTTCTCAGAAAGATCATCAGGTAATGCAGCCTGTAAAAAACAGACAGAAGAAATTATATTTCTGACAGCTAACAGTTGTGTTAATACATACAGCATGGAAGTATACAGCATGCAACGAGTAAAATATGCACAGAAAATTGGAAATACCTGCACAGAGTTGAACCTTGATGTGATGAAACTCTCAGTAATCTTAGGAACGAATTCATCCAGCAAGCTTGGTGCATCACCTTTCAAATATGGAACAGAAGACACCAACCTGGACCACAGCCCTAATAGGTAGTACACACTATTGCTGGCCCACTGACAAGAAGGTATAACCGTAATCAACATTTCACATTACACTTGCAAATAACGTATGTTGAAATTTTGATTACTCATGAAATATATCTCATTCATAATTCTCATATGATGCCATCCTGAATTTTGTTTTCAAAGGGGAAAGTGTGTCATTAGGCCAAAAATAAATGGCTTTAAAAGTATGTGATTTTTGAGCCACAATACATCGAGTAGTCTCTTCAAAATTCTTAAAAGAGATACAATAATTAACCTGCCATGATTGCAAAGATTTGAGGGTGAACTCCGCAACCAAACGTATCCAATCACTATAGCCTTCCACGTTTACAAGCTCTGACAACTGCAGCATTTATTTTATAAATTTAGCTAAAGAAAGAGTTCCAGCTTATAGGTGAGAGAAGGCAGTTACAGACTAAAGGATGTTCACATTAAATAAATTATTAAATATACAGATATCTGCTATTGCTCCAAATTTTTTAAACTTGACTGTCAATATATGACAAATGTAAGGAAATTAACAACTCATAAAAACAAACCAAATCTAAGTAGTAACAGGGCAGAAAATTGAAAGATTCCTCTAGCAGTCCTTCTAATAGTTTTTGGGCAGCAGTTTTGGGAGGAGAAATTACATTTGCGATTGATTTGCAAGTGCATTAAATGCCAATCAAATTGGATAACCACAGAAGAAACATACAGTTGGCTGAGCGAGAAAAAAGGACAACTGACAAAAAAATAAAAAAGCCGCAGAGGGAAAGTTGTGACCCAGAGATTATTGCCTTGTATTACCCCAAGTTACTAAGTACAAAATAAAACATTTATGAAATTTGTTTTCACATGTAAGGAGTGAAGTTCGTCATACAGTGGCAAAGTAATATAGAAAGCAGCAACAAGTATATTATATATGGTATATACTAAGAAAATTCTCCCAGGATTAATTATTCCAACCTTATATGTCTCTGTGATATACTTATTGCATTAAATTTAAATGAAAGTTAAATGACATAACGATTAAACAGTGTCAAAGTCATTACATAAATTATTCTGAATTTATGATTTTACTTTCTTAGAGCATGATTAAAACTTAAAACCACACAAGTATATAAAATGCTAATTTGCGTGATGCACACAGTACAGTGCCCCAAACCGTAACCTTCACAACAACAACCTCATGTCCCTGCCTATGCACAGTGCATCGACACCAATTAGAAACAAAAAGCCAAAAAGTAATACATAGGCCAACAAAGGAGAAAACTACACAAAAGTCTACCTGATAATTCACTCTGAACCGACCAAGAAGACGGCAAAACTCATGGTAATTATCATGATCTGCAAGACCTGCTTCCCAATACAAGGTCAAAATTATAAATACATGGCCAACAAGAAGAAGGAAAAAAAAAATGAAATGAAAAAGAAGAAGTAAAATATTGCTTGAAAATGTATATGCAGGACTGGCCACTATTTGTTATGTGTAATTTCTTTCTTCATAATTTCCCTTGCTTTGCTGAACCTAAAGGGATTTACTTGGGCTTGCCCCTTTCATTTCTACTTAAAAATAGAGTACAATCTGATCTTAAATTCAACTAATATATTTCCTGACTAAAAGTTGATAAGAGACAATCACATGTCTACCCAATTTCACCTATGACCAAAACCTGACCACAAAATCCCCATTATATATGTAAGGCCAATCTATGGACTGGAAGAGTTAGGCTGAATAACAGCTTTTACACGACACCTGAAGCAAAAATTTTCCCAAATCACTTGAGATAATCCCATATTAACTCCATTATTACCGCTTCATATCTTCTGATTATTAACTATTCTTTTTCAAAAAGAAAAAAGATATTCAAGCAATCCCATATGCTAGAAAGTAACTTGTGTGCAGCCCGTATTTTAAAACCTGCTAACTTGTTATTTGCACAGGTTTATAAGGGGAAGGGCAAAGAAAATTAAATTGGAACTCTCATTTTCTACACAGGCACATAATTACTGATCAATTGCTTGTAAAGCCAGAAAGATTGAACCACCCAAGGCAGAGATAGATTGCTATGATGATAAATGCATGCATAAGCAGCAAGAAGTTTATTACAAGTACAAAACAATATGTAGGTATGCTTTTAATGCTACTCAAAATCAATATAGCACAAAATATTATAACAAAAAAAATATGGTTTTTTTTTTTGTAAAAGTACAAAATGAAAGGTAATATATGCAGTTAATACAAGCAGAGAGGTAACAAGCCAACAACACCTTGCCCTGTTTGCAGGATTACTTTGGTTCCTGTCATTAGATGGGCCAAAAACTTTGAACGAGCAGCATCATTTGTAAACAAAGAACGTCTTACAGAAGCTAGTCGCACCAAGCACTCCAGTGCCTGGAAAGAAAATAATTAACTCCTAAGAGAGAAGGTTCAAAAGTAGCAAACTGATGAACCATCAATCAGAAATTTTCACAATTCAAAAAAAAATAAAAAATCACAAATCATAAGTCAAGAAACTTATTTCGTCAACTTTCTATACCAATTACAATCCAATAGTAAAATGAAATTGTAATCTAATAGAAATGATAATATCACATAGGAAAATAATTTAAAAAAAGAGATAGTGAAGAGCGGGTATAAACCATTTCTAAAATAAATAGCTGGGTAAGTTGTACATGGAAGAGAATTTCCCAAGATCCAAAAATGATTCTAATTCTTGCGGTTAATCAGTGAACTTCAAGGCGTAACTGTTAAGTATAAAATCATAGAAATAAATGCATATACAGACCTCTTTTGAAAGAGGGGGCTTTGTAATGGCATAGTAATCAAAAAATATTTGCAGTGTTGAAGAATCCTCTAAAACAGGCTTCCAAGGTGATGGAATCTGCAGACCAACATATTAAAAGACAATAATGAACCAACATAAAAGGAATTCATGGAGGACTTCCAAACATTAAGGGTGCATTTGATTTACCCATTTTCCATTTTCATTTTTAGTGAAAATAGAAATTACACTGACAACATGTTTGATCGGATTTTGAAGAAAATATTTCTTGAAAGAGGTGTAAATTTGAAAACACTGATTTCAAGTTTTCAGTGTTTTATTTTATATTTGTTGGAAACATTTTCTATTGAAAACACAGTGGCACAATGGTAAATAGAAGGAACTCTTCCTTTTTACTACAATGCACCATGTTCAAACCTGCTGTAAGATTAACCCATCTTTTCTTTTTTCCCCAATGCTTCACGCCTTCACCTGTTCAAAGCTTGCCCGATTGAATAAAAAAGAAATCCAAATTGCATGTTGCTGGATTCAAACCCATGTCCATCCGCACACACCAAGACATGTTACCACTGTGCCACATGATCAGTTACTTAAGCATTACGTATTTAAATGAATTACAGATTATGAATGAATTGTTATCACTAACATGGGTGATTAAAAGTTTAAAACTTGGTGTTGGATCATTCTTTTTCACCATTCATAATCACATAAGAAATTCTTCATATTGTCATCTTCGATTGAGGATTTAACGAGAAACATGATTGAATTGGAATCATATAATGTTAAAGTTATTTGTAACCCAAGGCCAGCCTTATTAGAAATAAATTATTTTATAGAACTATTTACAATGTTAATAAATGTTTTTTGTTGATAAATCAAAAAATATATATATAAAATTTTTATTGTCTAATAAATTTGATTTTGAAAATTGCAATTTGAAAACAGACAAACCAAACATAATTTTGCCGTTTTTTCTATTTGAAAATAAAATATACCATTATAAAACAAATGCATTTCCTAAAGTTTGAAAATCTGGAACTGAACGAAAACAGGAAATGTTTTCGTAAACCAAACGCACCCTAAGTGTTAAAATTAAATTAAAACAAGCAGATACCTGAACTGTGCCAAACTCATCTGAACTTTCATCAACAGATGTCCCCACAAAATCAAATGATAGACATTTCAAAGAAAGAGAAAGTGCCAACTCTTGCAATTGACTAATGACTGCAAATTATATATCTCAACTCTCAAATTAATGAATACCAAAGTATAATAAGCACAAAAGCAAGGTGAGGTGAGGGAAAAATCAGGCATGAGTATAACCATTTTACCATCATTCTTCAGTTGACCCAATGACGTTAAAGATATCTGAAATATTTGAAAAAGTGATTGATCCCTAAAGGAGCAAGCTACCCTTCGATGATTTGTTGCAGGCAAACCAGCATTAGCCTGAGGCAGGATTCCAGATAGAAGAAAAGATTTATGCACAATAACAAAAGTATAAAATTAATTTGGAAACAGTTTAAAAAAATGCCAAAAAAAGCTCATACTATAAGAAAACATAAGCAACCGACATCATTGCATAAGCCTGGCAGATTCAACAACAACCTCATGATGCATATGTTGGCACATGACTAATGCTTTAAACTCATTAAGGAATATGTGCGAATAAAAATCCATCAAAAGTACAATGGAAACAAAAAATATTAGCTAAAAACAGATGTGCCTGTCCCTGAGCTCTATCCCAAAAAGACACCTTCAAACAGATACCATTATTTGGACACCACAAGGAAAACAAAACAAAATTTTAAAGGAAAATAAAATTCCTATACCCCAGAAGTTCAAAGAGTTGGAAAGAACTTTTCCCCAGCAAAAGACACAAAATCTAGCAAACAAAGTATAGTTTCAATCTTCAAGGGACCTTAAACTCCTTTCAGATAAAATTTCTTCATGTTATCTAAAATTCATCAGGGAGAAACAAATCATTTTCAATATAAAGAAGCACAAGAATGTCACAAAGTCTACGTATAAGATACCCTCCTTTAGAGTCACAAAGAAGTGTGGACAACAGTAAAATGAATATTTAGCCAGCTTCCTCATCTGATTAATATCAAGGAATCTTTGGTCTGTATCATTCACAAACTTCCAATAGAAACTTGAACAGTAAACCACCTGTTATCATTCAATCCCCCCTCCTTGCAGAACCATCAAGCCACAACCCGATTTTCACCATATAGAAAATATTCAACTAACTCAACTTCCCGATCATTGGAAGCAAGTGAAGCACAGACCTACTCAATATGATCAACCTTCCATCCAACAGTAAATTGGAACTTTCACTACAGCACCAAACATATTCAGGTAGCAAAAGTTAAAACCTAACCTGATTCATCTCAGAGATAAGCTGATTTAATATCTTCAAGCCAATGGCATAATGCCCCGGTGTTGCCTGGATAAAAGAAAAAAATTTTCAGCGAAATGTCCAGAAACACTTTTCTACAAGTTGTGACGATAGGCAAGGCAACAATTCCATAACGTTAATTGGTCCCCTGCTAACTAACGTAATACGATTAAAAAAAAAATGTAAAAACCAAAGTAACTGCTAATTGTAAAATGAATAGATCGCAACATAAGGAACAAAAGCTTATAATCAACAAATATATGCGAAGGTGAAGAAACCATAAGAGGAATGCAGGATAACTACTTAGAGTAAAATGAGACAACCTTAGCTCACGAGATATAAGGCTATAGCTGAGTGCTAAAGAGAATAAACTATATTACTAAAATTAAAAGACGGCTATATATATATATATCTTTTCTCTTCAACAACCTTAACGTGATGAGCGACGTAATGCAACGTAAACACACACGGATTAATGCCTCTGTTTTATTCGAGTCCAGCGAATCAGGCTTGGATGCAAAAACAATTAATATCAAGAATTCAATGCAAAGCGCAGTGACTTGACATGAAATCACCTGACTCAAGAACTTCATTGATTCTTTGACGATGTCCCGGAATCGGTCATCATCAAACCATCCAAATTTGGTGAGTCGGCACAAAAGCTGGATCAAAGAAGCAGTGACAAAGGGCTGTAACTCGGGTCCTCTGGTGGCAAGATAGTTGATGAGGTAGCTCCATATGTCAAGGCGAAGCTTCAAAGCAAGGCTGTGCTCAGTGACTTGTTTCAACAAGCTGGAACTGGCGAGCATCAAAGCATAGGGGGTCAAGGCATGATCCAGAATGTATTGGCATTGGGAAATGTATTCGGTGTTCATCGAGAAGCATTTCAGAGTGTTCTCCGCATGAGCCCGTTCCACCGAGTCCTGCGAGTTGTACAGCCTCTCACACAATGCTTCTAGCTGGGCCAACTCCATCGTCTCCTCTGATTACGGTTGCGATTAATTTATTTGGAGATGTCAAGAACTACGCGGCGGCGGCGGCGGCGATGACGACGGAGATGCGATGCCGCCGGCAAAGGTGAAGAGGAAGAGGAGGAGATGATTATTAGCGGCGTCAGAAGGAGGCTGTGGCTTTCACATGGCATTGGCAATCACAGAGAAAATGGGGAATTTTGCTGGCGAATTTCGTTTGTGTCAACGCGATCGATCTATCTAGGTTTTCTCATCTCAATCGCTTTCTTGATTTTCTTTCTTTTCCTTTTTCTGATTTTCCTTCTTGGTTTCGAGGTTTTTTGTCCGTTCAGGGATCACAAGTCACGACCGGTCATTTTCCACTCCTTTAACTTACTAGTTTAAGGGGCGTCTAAAAACTATTTATTTATTTATTTTTATTTTTAATTTTTATTACAATTCTTAAGTTATTATTGTTTGGGTTTTGACAATATACCGACATGGGTTTGATAAACTCTTTTTATTTGGGCCAAGATAAGAAGAGGGCCAGTAAGCCCGTAGACTCAAACCCTTGCGAACCCTACCCAAAAAAGCTCCTTCAAGTAACAGCCGTGCGCGCTGTGCTTCCAGTCATTTCAATCTCCATCTCCATCTCGATTGGGGAACATAGTTCTGGGGTCAATGGTACGTAATGTTTTCTGGCTGTGGCGTCTTTGAATTTGTACACATTTGATGTTTTGTTTTAGGCTAATCTGCAGTATCTCTTTCATTCTAGAGCAAGTTATGCTCTCTGAATGCCATATATGATTATTCGTACACTCCTAAGACGAGAGCACTAACGACATTATTTCTTGTCTTGGATGGATAATTAGGCATATGTTAAGGCTCAGAAAACAAAGGCCTATTTCAAGAGATATCAAGTCAAGTTTAAGAGAAGAAGAGGTACTGCTGTACTTGTTTCACACTTTGTCTTTCTCTATCATATTTGCCACCCGCCTTGCTCACATTATTTGCTTCAAATTCTGCAGAGGGTAAGACTGATTATCGTGCCAGGATTCGGCTAATTAATCAGGACAAGAACAAGTACAACACTCCTAAATACCGTTTCGTCGTTCGATTTGTATCCTATCGTTACCCCATTGTTAATGTTAATTATCATTCTGATTGTAGTTGTACATATCTTATTGTGATTGTTTATCCCTTTAAGTGGAAACCTTAACCACATTTTTAGACGAACAAGGACATCATTGCTCAAATAACATCTGCCAGCATTGCGGGTGATATTGTTCTTGCTGCAGCGTATGCACATGAACTGCCGCGCTATGGTCTTGAAGTAGGCCTTACAAATTATGCTGCGGGTACTTCGTATATGAAATGCCTTTCTCCATCTTCCCCTCTATTTCCGTCTGTGTTCTTTATGCATCAGAGCACTGGTTTTCCCTTGTGATTGAAAACTTCAAAATGTGAACAGCATATTGCACTGGACTCCTGTTGGCTCGTCGTGTCCTTAAAATGCTTGAAATGGATGAGGAGTATCAGGGTAATGTAGAGGTATCTGTGATATGCTATACTCGCTCCCTCTCTCTGTATTATTATTTACCTATCTATCTGTCTGTCGCATTCTGTGTATGCTAATTCATTGCAATTGGTAATCAGGCTACGGGAGACGATTTTTCTGTTGAACCTGCCGAGACCAGGAGGCCATTCCGCGCTCTCCTTGATGTTGGTCTTATTAGGACCACAACTGGCAATCGTGTCTTCGGTGCCCTTAAGGTACTCAATTTTGCACATAGGAATAACCATTGCCTGCCTGTTATCACTCACGGTGGAGGTACTGAAAAATTTTGATGAATTACAGGGAGCTTTGGATGGGGGTCTGGATATTCCTCACAGTGATAAAAGGTTTGCTGGTTTTGACAAGGAGAAGAAGGAACTTGATCCCGAGGTTCACCGCAAATATATCTTTGGTGGGCATGTTGCTGCCTATATGAAGGTATGGGGCAAAGCTTTTTTTGTGCCTTTCAATGGGAAATTTTCGTTCAATTTATTATATTGAGTTTTCATAAATCTGTGGGACCACTTTTTAATGTTGTGTGTAGACCTTGATGGAAGATGAACCAGAGAAATACCAGTCACACTTTAGTGAATATATCAAGCGTGGATTAGAGGCTGATGGACTCGAGGAGCTGTACAAAAAGGTTCATGCTGCCATCCGTGCGGATCCGATCGTGAAGAAGTCTGAGAGGCAGCCGCCAAAGGAACACAAGAGGTAATGATTATGATGTTTGTAACTCCGTAACTTTAGAAAAATTGTCTAGTGTACATACCTATCTACTCACCCATTTGATGCTTAGAATATTGGCTAACCTGTTGTTAGATGAGCAATATATCAGCTATCCTATTATGTTTACCTGAGAAATTTTTATTTATAATTTTGGTTGACATCATAACATTTAGTTTCATACTTCCATCTTATTGAGTACTTTTGTCTTTTGAGCAGGTACAATCTGAAGAAGCTCACATATGAGGAGAGGAAGGCGAAGTTGATTGCACGTCTGCAGGCTCTTAACTCTGCAGCTGGAGCTCCTGAAGATGATGATGAGGACGATGATGAGTGAAAGGGCATAGAGGATGGAGTTTTAGTGCTGCATATCTATATTTTCTCCTAACTATATTTGTCATATTCATTTTTTTCTGAAAGTTTTGTTGCATGTACGGTTTATTGCTGGGTTCCAAATTTTGGTATACTTTTAACTTAGTCTGGTTTGGTGTGTTTTGATTTAGTTTAAAGGTTCACACAAGAAAAGTTTTCCTTTACCAAAAAAATTTCGCCGATAACTTTCCCATTGCATACTTACCTTTTAAATCAGACCACGTTAAATAATATATCACTAAATCATGCTTCACTAGTTAAGAAATGAACTCTGATGGATATTTAAAATGTTTATTTTGTTTCACAAGTGGGGATGATGAATTTCAATATGCATCAAGCTTAAACCGTGATAATGTGATGTTCTGACCTTCCTTTAGCGGGGTCCATATTTGTCTATACCTTCTTCGAGGTGCAGAGTTTGGTAAAATCATGTTTTTGAATATTCTTGTAGATTTTATCACGTTGAAAATTTAATATTATGGGGGGGACCAAAACGACTAAATATGGTTTTTTTTTTCCCCGTGTTATTCATGTTTGCTGGAGGAATCTTCTGTTGGCTTGTGGGTCTTTCCTTTCTCTATGTATGTTTTAAGGCGTATTTTCGATTAAAGGCGTTTAAGTTTACAACTAAAAAAAGAGTCTATAAGTAACAACTTGCTGTGAACACCCTTGCTCCATACCAATGGCCTAGGACGCTGTTCAGCGGCAACAGATATCGTCAGTGGTGAGTTTGCCGTCTCTTATTTGTTTCTAAATTTATGCCCCAACTTCATTTTTTGTTTGATGAGTTTCTATAGCTATACTTGTTGCTACTACAACAACAATTTTTCATCAAAGGCCTACTTCAAGAGATATCGAGTTTAAGAGAAGGCGATGAAACTTTAAATTATTCCACCGTCTTCGACTATTCTTTTTTTCTTTTTTGGGTCGGGGATTGAGGGGAGGGTCTTTTGGGGTCTGTGACCCGTGGAGCTCGAACATGGCTACCTTAAACCGGGGTGAAGTCTTGTAAGACTACGCCTTACCTGCACCATCTTCTACCAATCTAAACATAGTCTGAGGTACTCACTGCTCAATGTCACTGCCCTTTATCTTTCAGACTGGGCACTGGAGCCAAAGGCCCATTCAGCCCAGTTCGGGCCAGCCTCAATAACAAGGCCAATTTCACACAAGGGAGTCTGCAACAGCTTAGGAGCCTCAATCCTGGTGGTGCTGAGTAAAGTTATGGAATATGGACCGCTTTGCTGGTTTTGACAAGGAGAAGACAGAGCTTGATGCGAGGCTCACCGTATAGATATCTTCGGCGTACGTGTTGCTGCCTATATGAAGGCATGGGCAAAGTTGTTAATTATGTTTTGGGTTCCTTTCAATGGGAATCTTTTGTGTGTTTATTATAACGAGTTTTCATAAATTTGTGGGACAACTTTTTAATATTTTCTCCAGACTTTGATTCAAGATTAACTAGAGACATGCCATTAGCACTTTGATTCAAGCGTGGATTGTACAAAAGGTTCATGCGGATCCCACCATGAAGAAGTCCGAGGAGCACCCACCAAAGGAGCAGAGGTAAAATAATTGGTTATGATGGTTGTAACTCCTTCTTTTACTCTAGAAAAATTGTGTAGCGCACATATGTATTTACCCACTCTTGCTGACTGACGCCTTGTTAAATAAGCAGTATTCCAACTATCTTGTATTATTTGGTTAGTTCTATAAATTGAGTTGTTTTAATATAATTTTGCTTGACAAACAACTAACATGAAAATATTTGGTTAGGCACTTGCACGTTAGTACTTACTGAGCGGAGCTTGTTCCTATGATATATCATATATCCTTTTGTCTTTTGTGCAGGTACAACCTGAAGAAGCTCCCACAGAAGGAGAACAACTTCTTTAGAAATAGAAGTAGAGCAGAAATAGAAGAGTAAAAAATTATTTTATATTTTGATATAATTATATAAATATTTTTTATCAAAATAAAAAATTATTAAATTATTTAAATATGATAAACTTAATTTTTTTTTATAAAATTATAATTAAGGATATAGAAAGAGAGTATGAGAATAAGAGTGGGAAAGAAATGATATTTTTTAAAAAAATGTTAAGGATAAAACTATGATTGAATAGAAAGAAAGTAATTGTTAAATTTGAGAAATAATATTCTCTCTTTTTTATTATTTTTATTTCTATGAGATATAATTCTTTATCTGCTTCTAAAAAAATTAATTATTTTTTGTTTCTATTTTTCTTTAGAAATATAAACAAATAATATTAAAAATTTTATAAATTTTTTTTTCAAAAATTTTAAAATAAATAGTATAAGAAGCACAAACGAATGCAGCCCACATAAAAGAGAGAAAGGCAAGGTTGATTGCACGCCTTGTACTTTATAGGTACAAATACTGGATACTTTTTAATTAGCTTACACTGATGTCTTTTAATTCTTGATTTTTGGTTTACAAAAGATCATTTCTTACCTTGAATCAGCCAATGTTAAATCATTTTTTTTTTCTATTCTTACCCCAAAAAAAAAAGGGTTTTTTTCTATTCGCGTTTCTTTCGGGTTTTTGATTGATTTGAAATCATATACCAACAAGAAAAAAACAGAAATTTGATTTGTACGCATGTGCATCACGACGCACTTCTTCAAAACTGTTTAATTGGATTGAAAGACACTTTAAAAAAATTTAAAAATAAATATTAGTGATTTTTAACGGTGAATGGTAAGCACGTTCGAAGAAAAGATGTCCCTCGTGAAAAATGGTTTGAAAGTTGAAACTCACACTTTAGCAATATAAATCTCTTTTATTATTCATCCGATCTGAAATGCTGAGCAAATCACGCCAACCCCAAAAGTCCGCCCACAACGTTGGGAGAGGAGTCCATACCATTCTCCCAGCAAAAATTAATCTGTTTTTTTTATTATATTAAAAATTTAAGTAGGTTCGACATGGATCACCGCAACAAGACTAAGGCACAGCCTCGGGTAAATATTAATCCGTTAATCAGCTGCTAAAGCAGACTGGTAACTAAGTTTTCTACATTTTAATGGTCACTGCGCTGTGTCATAAATAGATGGAAATAACTGTTGTCTTTGAACAAATTTACGGCCACGCCACATACATAGACGCTGGCTGGACTTTCATCATTTCATTCGTGCGACGTCAATGGGATGGCAAGACTGGCAAGACATCTATTTATCTCTTTGGTCTCGACAATCAGTTAAGGAGAAATTCCAAGTTGATTCCGGAGATCCTTCCCCACCATTTTAACTTATAAATACAGGTAAATTCTTATATGAGAATTTTCTACGTAAGGCCTGTAAATTAACTTTTAGCATATGTAAAGTCACGTTAATAAAAATAAATATATTATTGTAAAAAGTAAAAATAAGTATATTTTTAATGTTACTTATATAACTTATCTCATTTAAGATCTGAAGTTCTCAGTCAAGAATAAATATATATATATATATATATATATATATATATATATAGAGAGAGAGAGAGAGAGAGAGAGAGAGAGAGAGAGAGAGAGAAGGGATCAATTTACACCATTATAAATTAAACTCACTTTTTATACCATCAAATAACTTTTTATTGAAAATTTTTTTTGCAAAATTACCTGTTAAATTGAAAATTCATATATTATATATAAAATTTTACATTAATGCAAAATCACTTAATATATTTTTTAGGTACATCTAAATTAATGTAATAAATATTTCTTAAATATATAAAGAGCACATTACATGAGAGGAATAGTTTATTATGAGAGTAAGAGGAGCAAATTTGGACTGTATAACCATATATGGATGGTCAAGATTTAAAATTATTTAAAGATCACATGATCACTTATAAAAGTTATGTGACTTTATGTTTTAATCTTAACCATTCACGTAAGATCTAATGGTCAAGATTTACCCCTATCACTCTCACAACTAACCACTTCTCTCTCATGTGATATATATATATATATATATATTAACAAACCAACTTAAACTAGGACTATAGCCCATACGGCTTGACAGGCTCAACAGCAATGGAGCAATTTCTTTGTCCAAATAATACTGCAGTTTAATGGCTGTCCTTGATAAATAGCAAAGTCTTTGGAATATAACAATAGTTTCTTGTATTCACACCACGGAGTGAGGGTAGGAAGCTATCTGCTTTGGGATATATGCCGTGTTCAAAATCAGAATATAATTCTAGTTACTAGTTAATAGAGAAATGTTTATTATCAGACCCTTTCTCAGACATTATGTAAGTGAAATGAAAAATAAATAAAATTAAAAAATTGAAAGAGAAAAATTGATGTCTAATTGACATACAAGTCATATAGTATTCCAAATTAATGTCTAATTGAAATGTTCAAATATATAACACATCACTAAATATCTCATTCGCTTTTATTTTTGACCCAACCCTTCATATGCCATGCAGCCATTGGCTTAGGTCTCTAACTTTCCTTTACTTCAAATGATGGCGACTCGATTTGTCTCAATTTTCTATCGATGTAGATGTTGTATATAAGATAAAGTGGTTTCTAGAAGTTAGAAGATATTTTTTGGTTTGCTTAATCAATAATAATAGACCAGTTTTAGCTTATCAGAAAGTTATGAAAAAATAATAATAGGCCAATTTTTTAATTAAAGATCATATAGAATAAAAAAGCAAGTTGGAAGTTAAAGTGATTGTTTACTTATATCTTTATTATAAATTATTTATATATGAATTAGTTTTAAATTTTATTAAATTCATATCACATTAAATTTTTTTAGCTCATTTTTGTTTTTAAAAAATAACTTTATATAAGTTTTAGAAATTTAATTAATAATTCATTTTCATTAATAAATTCATGAGTAAATTGCGAATCAATGATAATTATAAATATTAAATTACTTATTTATTATATAAAAATTTATTAATACATTTTAAGCAGCATATAAAACAGAAAAGTTGTATAGTCAAAGGGGATCCGCATCTTATATTTGAAAAAAATAGGAAAAATACAATATCTTAATTGAAAAAGAGATAAAAGATTTTTAAAAAAATGCAATTTGCAAACATGTATTTTAATGATATAAGTTAACAAAAAATTAATTTTTAGTGAGGTGAAAACAAGCCCGCCCTAATAGTAAATTGTTTTTGTAATTTATTTTCTTTTTTTATCCATGTATTTAATATATCCTTTATAACATAGGGTTTATGAAAGAGCATAATAGTTTATTCAACAAATATAATATTAATCTAGTTAACCTCATTTTTTTTCATTTTATACGAGTTAGCCTATTCAAGATAATTTTTCAAACTAATATTGGTTTAGTCAAGGTGATAGGTATCTTAATCCCTTAATCATAAGTTTTGAATTCAAGTTTTGGGGATAAAAAAAATTCTTGCTGAACCTCTACTCATTTCAAAAACCTCCATCAAGTTAGATTGGATTAGTCGATTATCTGATAATAGAGTTCGGATACTGATAGTTTCATCGAGATAAAAGAATATATCATTTTTGAAATATTAACTTGTGTAATTTGTCTATTTATATTTTTATAATTTTTTTAAAAAAATTGTAACCGAAAACTCACCATAAAATAGATATATTAATCTTCCCAAACCTTTAGATAAAAATGGATATGATGGGTATATACCATCTCTACTAATTTTTAATGAGAATTTATTAATGAGTGTAAATAACTTTAGACAAATCAATGTTAAAAACACACACACACACACACCCACAAGCACCCTTGCACATGCACATAGATATTATACTTTTATACGGTATTACTATAAAAATTACTTTTCAATTATGCCAGCTTGCCGCGAGTGACCACCTAGAAGACGAGAATTTTGACAATTATTATTTAATGTCAATTAAGCAATTATAATAAGAATTATTATTGGATAAAAAAATAAAACAATCATCATTAAATATAGAATAAAATTGTTCAATATCTTGGTAACTTAAAAAATAATATTTTTAAAATGATTAAAATAATTTAACAAAAATATTTAATACTTATCAACTGGTAATTTCTATATTTGTTTTGTTTAAATTATCAATATTTGAATTTTATTAATTCTAATTAATTAAATTTAAGTTTTATTATAATATAAAGCTCATTTACTAAGGTATTATTTTTTATTTAATAGTTAATATTTTAATTTTATGAACCATCATTTTTTTTTAATTTTATACGTGATTTTACAATCAAATTTTATTATTATTAGGATTTAATTTGAATACATGATCAGTGTAAAAAACTTTTACACAGATATCTAATCATATATTGCCACATCAGTAAAAGTCTTTGAGATAACTACCCACTACTTGAATAGTCATACAAATGGAATATTTTGATTTGATGATAGTGTAAAATTTTTTATACTATCAATACACTCCAATTAAATTCTTATCATTAATGTATCAAAAAATTATATTTTTAATAATAATTTACTCAGATATAAAAATGTTATTTTAAAAGAATAAGCGGGGAATGTATTTCTATGTTTTCATTAGTCAGGGATTACGAAGTTCCGATGAGACATTTCCGGGCCGTGGGCGTCTAGAAGGGAAGAACGTTGACAATAATAGCTTATTGAAATTGTATACATTTTTTTTTTATTTGGTCATGGAAATTGTATACATTCAAAGGGTCCAGTAACAGAGAAGACGAGTATTCAACATCAAAACCAAACTTGTTCGTTTTGGAATTTCATTGGTCAAACGGTCCCTGAAAGCTCACGTTCCTGTTCCACTGCCCCGCCCGTAATCACAATTCGCATCGCATGCTCCGCTCAATAAATATTAAATGGACGCTTCCTTGTTCATTTCTCATTTCTCGTTCATTATTCATTGCTACTGAAATCGAAACACCAGTTCCATTTTTCATTCCATTCCAGTTCCAGGTACTTTCCCTCCATTCTTATCGCTCTTGTTTCTTTCTTCTTTATTTGATTCCTAAATCATGGGTTAACCTGCTAGGAACACACGTTACTTGATTTGCATCTTCTTGTTTCTGAGGCATTTCACATATGCAAAAACTATTCTCTCAAACTTTTTTAATTAATTTTGTTTTCCTTTTAATGATACTGGTATCCATATAACATCAATATGAGAATATAAACATGTGGAGTAAAGGCTTATTTTAATTCCTAAAACGTATTCTTGCTGCAATTTAATCCTTGAAATTAAGAAATTAATAATTTAATCTTTAAAATTGTAAAAAATTATTCAAATTAATTCTTTTAGTAATTCAAGATAGTCCCTACAAATATCTCATTAGGATTAATTTGAATCAATTTTTACAATTTTAAGGATTAAATTATTATTTTTTAATTTTAGGAACTAAAATCAAATATCTATAAAATTTTAGGGATCAAAATGGAACTTTATCCAAATACGTGTTTCAATTGAACTGAGATTGTAGTTGTGGTAGGTGGAATCCACTGCTTCTGCTTATTGCTTTTCTGTTCTTTATACTCAACGTTGAGTGAATGTTATACTTTGTAAATATTTATATATAAATAGATTTAATTTTGATACAATAAAAGTTTTTTTACACTCATTTAATTATATATTATCATATTTTTAGAAGTATTTAACTTTTATAATAATTATCTCAAAAGTCATATAAATAATAATATCTGATTGATTTATAGTATAAAACATTTTAGTATCAAAAGTAATCTATACAGAATACCTCTTTAATGTCATTTTTGTTTGATTGATAAATTGTATTTAATTTTTTGTTTATATACTTATGGAAAAATAACATACAAAATAAAATTATGTTAAAAATATTTAGTTGATGACAAACAAATATAAAAAAAAAGAATTTAATTTTGATTTATTATTAATAAAAAAAATAGATAAATATTTAATTATATATTATCACATTAATAAAAATATTTCTCTTATATTTTTATCTCAAAAATCTCATATATAATAGTATGTAATTGAATAACTGTTTAAAACTCTTTCAAAGTTGATCTTTATAAACGATTTATCTGAAAATAATTTTTTACTAAAGTAAATATAAAATACATAACTTGCATCATTATTTAAAAAAAAAAAAATAACTATGAACGTTAGTTCACAACAGCTATGTAGTAGGCGAGCTAAAGGACCAGTCGCAAATTAATTCACTGTATTTTTCATTTTTAAATGAATCTGCCTTTGACCTACTCAACAGACACGTTGGTTGATACCACAAGTGAGGTGACTCTTGGAGATGGCTCCGAACGGAAGAGTTAACCCGAATTGTGTATATGTTTCTAATCCCTACCATCAATGCACCGAAGCTTGCTTGCAGAAGACCAAGCAAACCAAGCCACATACAAATAAAAAGAGTTCAGGTTGGTGGTATACTGGCACTTATTGTTTGCACCGCTTTATTTTAAAAGATATTGGAAATTTAAGTAATAAGGTCTTATATCGGTAAGAGACAGGTTAAGTAAGTACAATATAAATTAAAAATAAAAATTATAAACTCATTTTTCTGAGATTTAGAATGAAGATGTAAAATATAGTTAATCGCTTAAGCGCATGGATGAGTATCTACGTGATAGCTCCCCTAATTGCCCAACAATAGCCATCAAGTATAATTAACTGACTAGCTGCTATATGGTGCCCTCCCTTTTGTTCCTCTTTTTTTTTCCTGTCGATCCTCTCACCCTCTGCTGGCATTTGCATTTGCGATGTTTTAATTAGTACAAGTAATTCTTGATATTAATTCTGCATTTAGTTATAGGTTAGAGCTGTACTTGAGATTGTGGCTGACTTACAAATATTTCATCACTTAATTATATAAAATATGTGAACACCGCGCAGGTTATCGCCGAAGCGTAACAGATGGTGAGCTCGGCAAAAAGGCAAACGAAAAAAGACGAACGTACGCTGGTTGCCCCAAAGCATCTAATCCTTACCATGAGTGCGATGATAATTGCTACAAAAGATTATCGGATTCAGGTTCCCCCTCCATTCTTCTGCTATGCTATATTACAATGCAGTAATAATTTCTTGTTTGTATCTGAATGAAGTTTAACCTGTTCTACAGTGTGTAGCGAATTTCATTGTCAAGATTTCTCTTCATTTATCTCATGCAACTTATTTCCTCTAAATCACAGTATTCTAATTTGTTTGAACAATGAGTCATCTCAACAGCTAGCCTGAGAAATTTTCTAATTCCACTGCTGTACTGAATCTCAGTGCTTCAGTGCTTTCATTCAAACCATGTCATGTAAACCAACCTCTCTGATTTAAATGAAAGTGGCATGGGATTATCTAGAATTTTGCTAGAAGTAGACTGGGTTAAAGAATGAAAATGAAGTTGGGTCTCATGGGCTTGTTCATAGTCCTGTTTGACAAAACATTTTACTGTCCAGCATCCATGAATTCGTACTATCTGTGAGGCAACTTGTATATGGCTTACTAAGTTCACAAATATGAAGTCATTGTCCATGCACATATAAATAACGGTCCCCTAAAGCATAAATTTCAAATGGTTAATAAATTAAGCTGCTAGTAAGTCTTTTTTCCTTCTTTTTCTGTTTATAGAACTGATACTTTTGAGTTGATAAGCAGATCGTTGATAAAGGACTTTTACACAATATGAATAAATATGTGACTATACTCCGTTCTAATTGTAGGTGCCGCTCCTGTAAAGTTTGACAGCAAAAAGAAGCGAGCTCCAAAGCCAGAACCCCCTGTTCTTGACAGTGTTCCGGCCTCAAAAATTGGGGCAATTTATCTCTCCGATGCTTCATCACCAATATCAAGTGCTTCCGAGAAGAAGGAGGGGGAGCCAAACAGCTCTGAGCACATTCCCATAGAACCAATTTCTGGAGAAATACAAGCCCTAGATGTCAACGTAATGGCAGCCTCTCTTATCTCCCATGCACTTAAAAACAACCCTTTTAACTCTGGGCTAATAATACATACAAACTCAAGCATATATTGAACCTTTGTGTTTCTTTGGCAGCCTGTCTATCACAAAGACAAAGACAAAGACCAACTAAATCAAGAGGACAAAGTTGCCTCTGATAAAGTTGTTCCACTCAGCCACACCCACGTTGACACTAGAGAAGGTATTACTACTTCAGCTGAGGGATCGGCAGATTCTAGTTCCTCTGGCACTCCCAAGGGCTATGAAGATAGTGATCACGGAGAGGGAGAGGGAGAGGAGGAGTCAGCGATGCCTGAATCCCGTATTTCAGTTGGAGGATACCATGTGAAAGAAAGTTATGCTCCCATCTTGCGATCTATCCTCGACAAGTATGGGGATATAGGAGCAAGCTGTCATTTGGAATCACTTGTCATGCGCTCATATTACATTGAGTGTGTATGCTTTGTGGTCCAAGAGTTACAATCTACCTCAATAATGCGTTTAAATGAGTCCAAGGTAAAAGAATTGTTGGCTATTGTTAGGGATGCAGAATCGGCTCATCTGCGTGTAGCCTGGTTGCGAAGTGTGCTGGATGAAATTGCTGAAAATATTGAACTCATCCATCAGCACCAGGACGTGGATGTGGCAAAGGCTAATTCTGATCGTGAAATGGAATCACTTAGGCAAGAGCTAGAATCAAAGATGGAAACTTTGGCTCAAAAAGAACAAGAGGTTGCTGATATTAAAACACGAATTCCTGAGATCGAAGGTCGTTTGAGCGAGCTTGAGCTAAAGTCTTCTGAACTGGAACAGAGCATGCTGTCTACGAAGTCCATGGTTGATAATTTGCAAAGCAAGTCCTTGATAGATGAACTATATATTGTAGTATAATTGCTTAGCATATTCGTCTTTGAAGCGCACACATACATTGTCGTAATGATTGAAAAGTATAATAGGTTACTGAATAAATGCTTGCTAGCAAGATTTTCTGACTGAATGATGATATGAACACGAACAAATGCACCCTCTCTATGGGACTTCAATTATTGGTATCTAATTATTTTAGAGTTTGCTAACTAGAGCTCTTGAGTTTTGAAAGTTATAAGTTTTTATAGAAGAAATAAAATTTTTAAATTTCTAATATATTTACTGCATTAAAAATTTAAAAACTTACAATTTTTAAAATCTTAACATGTACCTTTATAAATATTGGTTAACAAAGCCCTTATATTAGATGCTTAATTTCACTGTTACGAAAAAAAAAATAGGTGTTTTAATATCACTCAATGTCTAATGCCACTATTTTGTGAGTCAGTTTTGTCCCATAATTTAATTAGATTTTCAATGCAAAAGTTAAGGTATTGGGTATTAAATGCTACAAAATATTTATTTATTTTGACTATAAAAACATCTAAAATTTCTTTATTAGTCTAATAAGAGAAATATTTATCGTATATTTAAAAAAAAATGTCGATATCATATCAACATCCCGTAACTTGGGCTTGAAATAGAAATGATAAAATTTTAAAAAATAATTATGAATATTTTTTAACGTGTATTTCATGCTGTATCTATGTATGATGTTAAAAAAATTTATTTTTCACGTAATCCGAATTAAAAGAAATTAGAGCACATAACAACAATTAGTATAAAGTGACTATTTAAGAGACTCTTTTTTTTTTTTTTTGTAACAATCGTAAGAGACTATTTAAAAAAAAGAGTAAAAAGTACATTAGTATAAAGTGTAAGAGTTGGGTGGATATAACATTTTATCTTATACAATTTTCTCTGGCAAGATGAAGAGTCCAGAGTTGCAAAGACCAAAGCTATTTCCTTGACCCAGCCCTGGGTTGGCAGTTACTACTTAAATACATTTGGGTGCTTCCTTGCCCACATAGAAACAGGGTCTAGTTGAAGCACTCGCCGCTGTAAAGCGTACCCCAGCAAAGCGCGGGACCACTGTCAGGTCTGGTTTGACCGTTTCGAAATGGAGGAGAGTCCTCTCCACCTTTTCCCTCCCCCCCCCCCCCCCCCCCAAAAACAAATCATTAATTGGCCTCACGATAAATACTTATATGATTCGATAATACAACGCACCTGTATTTTCGAATTAATTATATAAATATATAACATATTATTAACAAATAATTTTATATAGAATATACTTATGATCGATCAAAAATATAGTTGCATGATTCTCCCTGATGATATAAATATTTCCCTAACACCACACCTTTATCTCCTTTCTCGCACTTTGCATATTTATATGATCCCGAAATTGCATGTTCTCGAAAACTATTGAAGAGAGATGGTAGTACCAGCTTTTTCCGTATCAAATTTAATATTGTCAGATAAATGCAGTAACAGGAGACTTAATTAATGGCCCTTCGGAGTCATGTTCGACGCCCACCATTGGGGCAAAGCCCCCCAAATATAATAGGGGTCACAGCACTCCTTAAATCCCCCGTCCCCTTAGACCAAATTATGAAAACAAGAAAAATGTCCAGCATACATATACCGTGAAAGCAGGGTAGTCTTTTTAGCTTTGGCATTGGCACCATGACACCACCACTCCCGTGCGAGCCTTTATTTGCAGCCACGTGATCATCTGAAACAGACAGACCTAACAAGAGATTACACGTGGCCATCAACTCAGTTTGCATTTCCTCGATCCAATCCTCTCCACTAGGAATGTTACCCGCACAGGCAAGGGCAGGGAGTGCCTCCCCGCTTTTTATTTCTGCAGCCCCAAACTCTCCTTGTCTCAGTTTCTGATTCTTGTTGTGGAGGATTTTTTCCCATTCCCATTCCCTGATTCCCGTGGAGATCCACAAATTTGCAAAAAAAAATTGAAAAAATTTGGAGAAGTGTTGACTCACATACCAAATGGTATTGCAGTGGAAGAAAGTATAAGTTTTTTTTTCCCAAAAAAATTGAAGACAATACATTTTAACTAGATAAAAAAAATACCAAACAATTTTAACCAAATAACACAATTTAACTAGATAGCAAGATTGAACTAGATAGTAAGCTTGAACCAAATTTTCATCTTTCACACCCAAGTGTAGAGGTTGAGGTGCTGTGAGATTGAAGAAGAACCAGAGGCTGAGAAAGTTCGTCATCCACTGCCGAAAACACGTCACGATGGCTAAGGGTTGAAAGGCTATAGAGTTGTGGCGTCCGCTGCTAGCGTTGTGGCTGCAAAGTCACAGAGGAGAAGAAGAGGAAACATGATCTATAGCTGCGGAGAAGAAGCAGAAACGCGTTCTGCAACCCGGAGAAGAAGAAGAAGAAGCAGAAACCGACTATGTTGGAGGGCTGAGAGGCGACGCGATCTGCAACACGGAGAAGAAGCAGCAGAAATCGACTGTGTTGGAGGGTTGAGAGGTGATGCCACTACTGGGCTGCGAGGCAACACACCGCTGGCCGAGCAATGGCGGCAGATTGTGGACAATGGACGATGTCAAGTAGAAGAAGAAGAAGAAAGAAGAAGAAGAAGAAGAAAAAGGGGTGGGGGACGGCTAAATGAATAATGATTCAAAATCGAGAATGACAAACTGAGTGAAATGATTCAGGATAGGTTAGAGTTAGTAATATTTTTTAATTATTAAATTAAATAAATATAGATAAAATTACATAAAAATATAAATATGTATAGATATTTAATAAAAGCAATGTGATCTTTTCAAATATACGAAGTCCCCACAGGACAGGGAGAATAATCCCTGCCTCTGTCCTCGAACCTCCAACAAGGAGACTTTTGTCCCCATCCGTGTCCTCACGAAGAAAAACCCCTAACTGTGGGGGCACGAATGTGGCAGCCCCCACAAAGATTCCCAAAAAATGAAAAATTTTGACATCTCTACCCTCCACCTCCGTCCATTCACCCTTTAGGGCTTTTCAGCTTTTTGCCCTTTTAACTATTCATTCACCCTTTGTTCGGTTTCTACTTTCTTATTAGTCCATTGGTTGGGAGCGAGTGTCAGGAACGAATTAGTTCCATTCATTCGCTTGCTCACATGAATCTCACTTTTGAAGATTCACAGTGAATCTCAAAGTTGGTCCAATGAGGAGAAGACATCTGTCTTATTCTGTAAAGTTGTTTTGTGTGGGCCATCATTAGTTTTCCGGCTGACTGAACGTAATCAAACAATTAGTTTCTAGATTTTGAATTTTAAAAGGTGAAAAAAAAAACATAGAAAATCATTTCCCCCCCGCGACCAAATAGCATTCTGCAGAGCCAGGGGCGGTGCTGCACTCTTCGGCCGCTGACTCGAGCTCCCAGTGTCTTCAGTCACGCCAGATCGCAGCGATCTTGCTGGGAAGGTAATCAGATTCAGATGGGTTTCTTTCTTCATGTCACACAACTGTTGGGGTCAAGGTTTAGGAACAATGGATCGATTGTTACGGTTTGGAGATGATAAAAATCGGTGAAAATGGCTTTGGATGACAAGAAATAGATGCTTTGGATATCAAAATGGCTTCACTATTTGAGAATAAAAATTCATTGTTATGGTTCGAGAATGATAAAGGTGATTTAGGATTTAGGGGAAAAAATTTATTGTTAGAATTTGGAGATGATAAAAATCAATTTGAAATTAGGGGATGTATTTTAAAGTTCGGTGTTTTTTTTATAAAACTTTTTCTTCATTGAGATTAAGATTTATTAATTATATTTATAATTTAATTAGCTTAATTTAACAGTATTTCACATTATCACAAATAGACAAAATTTCTTAACACATCAAGTCACATGTTTATCATTTATTGAACCAGCTATGAGATTCACTGTAAATTTGCAAAAATGAGATTCACCAGAGAACTCACCTTCATTCTTTGTCCCCTCTACGGGCCATACTTTCGCGACTTTCCAGCTTAACTATCACACATAACGGACAAACTACAGGTATCACTCACATGCATAATCATAAAAAGCCCCCTCCCTCCTATCCACAAATCGAGTACGTCCGAGCTAGTACAATTTAAAATGAGTTTATATTATTTACACACCCCATTTTAGAAATAACTATAAATATTCAGTTATTGATATACAAAAATTTTAATGTCCATAATTTTATCATAAAAGATACATGTAAATATCTTTCTTCAAATGGTAGAAAATCATTTCTCATTTTAAATGTATGCTTTGTGGTTAACATGTTTGAAATAAATTAAATTAATAAAAAAATTTCATTCATTTATTAATCAATAATCATGAATTTAATTTAAAAATATATCTTAACACTCGAATTTTTTTTGAATAATAATTATTATTATTATAAATTATAATCAAACAGACATTGTGTCAGATTTATGATTACTCCAATAAACGTGACAGCTTCATATTCAAGTGAAATTCAAGGGTAAACCACTTGTTCAGGCCCAATCTTAGCCGAGTCCTCAACGCCAGATTTTTAAGTTGGACGCTGTATCAAAGTTTCTTTCCTCGCCCGTTACGCACGCAAACAAAACACACTGCAAAGCAACTGTTCTTCCAAAAAAGAGAGTTATTTTTTTTTTTGTTTTTCTTTTTCTGGGATTTCTTGAATTGAAGTAAAGTGGATAAAACAAAAGAAGATGGAATGAGAAGAGGAAGAGCAGGAGAAAGAAACAAGAAAAGCTGCACTGCACTACTCATGAATAAGATCAACAGCCAATGCCAGCAACATCAAAATAGAATGGACATATTAAATAAGAAATAGAAATTAACGGTCATGGGGGGCATCGGTAAAATACACACAAACAAGAGTAAATACATGAAAAACCAAACGAATAAATAATGAGTAATAGAAACAGAGTTGGTTTAGTCCTTTGATATATAGGATATAATATCGTTGGTTGTGCTGATTAGTTGGTGGGGTTGCTTCGGAACGATCCCAATGCCTTGATAGCCGCTGCTCTCAGGATGTACTGGTGGTATGCAGCCGCAGCCAATGCTCCCACGAATGGCCCAACCCAGAATACCCACTGCAACCACATACCCACCATAGTGATGATGAGTTAATATTAAATAATAAATAAAGAACTTAATAATAATGATAATAATAATAATAACAATAATAAATAATAATTTGCATGTTTCAGAGTCAGAGAGAGAGAGAGAGAGAGAGAAACCATACATGGTCGTCCCAAACTTTGTGATTGTTGTAGATAACAGCAGCGCCGAAGCTCCTAGCGGGGTTTATACCAGTACCAGTGATGGGTATGGTAGCCAAGTGAACCATGAAAACAGCAAACCCAATTGGTAATGGAGCCAAAACCTGCAGATATTAGAAACGACCCATTAATTAATTATTATTAGCATAAATAAAAAAAGAAGGAAAAAGAAAAGGCGCGCGCGGGTAAGTCTGTATGTAATGTGCGCAGTTGAATAATGAAGCGGGAAAACATACGGGAACATGGGAGTCACGGGCGTTTCTCTTGGGGTCAGTGGCAGAGAAAACGGTGTAGACAAGCACAAAGGTTCCAATGATCTCAGCGCCGAGAGCAGTGCCCTTGCTGTAGCCGGAAGACACGGAATTGGCACCGCCGCCGAGGGAGTTGTAGGAGTGCTTCATGAAGGCCTTCACCAGCCCTACACCGCAAATAGCACCCAAGCACTGAGCTACCATGTATGATATTGCTCGAATCAGAGACACCTTCCGAGCCAGGAACAACCCAAATGTCACCGCAGGGTTGATGTGCCCCCCTGATCAGTAGTGTTAACAAACAAACATAACATAACTGCTTCAGAATGTTACAGAGAGATAAACACCTCTTGAAAATGCATTCATGTGTTGTGTTGGTCTTACCAGAGATACCAGCGGTGCAGTAGACGAGGACGAAGATCATGCCACCAAAGGCCCAGGCAATGCCGAGAAGGCCAACGCCGTCGCATGGGCCGGTTTGTTTCTTGTGACCGATGACGGTGGCGACGGTGACGTAGAGGAAGAGGAGGGTGGCAATGAACTCGGCGATGAGCGCTCTGTAGAAGGACCATAGCTTGACCTCTGCCATGTCGATGAGAGGCGCTGGTGGAGGGTCTACGTAGTCTTTCCCATGGTGACTCTGGTGCCCTTCTTCACTCACTTCCTTCACCATTCTCCTTCTTCTTCTTCTTCTCTCTCTCTCTGATATGTGTGAAGTGGCGTGTGGTTTGAGGTATGAAAGTGGCAGGGAGGGGCTGGTCCTAATAAAGGAATAGGAGGAGAATGGCAGGGCAGAGGAACAGCAAGTGAGAGGGTGGCTAAAAGAGACAGAGAGATAAGGGCAAACTTGGAAAATAAAAGGGGATGAGAGTGAGTGGGATGAACAGCGTGACCATGTGATAGCTAATCATCTATAATAGGTAGCCACCTCACTACACTTCCACATGTCAGCCTGGCAACCAAATCAATCTCCTACCCGTACACCAACGGTCATTTCCCTCTTCATGATCTCTCTCTCTCTCTCTCTCTCTCTCTCTGCGTTGCATAAGAATCTGGCATCTTCTACATGTTAGGTTATTATTTTGGTTAGATGGTCTTTTATTAACATAACAATAAAAATATATAATAATTAACATATTTAGATATATAAAAAAATTTTTAAAATTTTTTTTAAAATTTAAAAAAAATTAGAAGAAGTATTTTTAGAATTATTTTTTTATAAATTTTTTTTAAGAAAATTATTATTATATTCATATTAATAATTAAAAATAATTTTATATTATTTTATTTAAATAAAAATTATTCTTTTAAATTTATTTTTAATATATTTAAATCAAATAAAAATTAAACCAAACATACGTGTAATTGTGCTTGAATAATTTCCATGTAAAAACACACATAGCACAAACATGAAACCATATCTTTCTCACTTACCCTCAAACAGATTTTGTGTTCAGAATTCAAGTGTCGAAGAAATAATTAATAATTAATTCTGATGTATTATTATATTATTATTTAATTATATATTTTTTATTTATAAAATTTTTAAAGCAATAAATAATTGTATCAAAAATTTTTATTGATATATAAATATATAATTGAATGTTTATATAAATTTTTTTTATATTAACAATATATTAAAATTAAATATAAATGATAAAAAAATTAATCATAATAGTACATTCTAATGATCTAAAGTATGAGAAATTTATTATCAAAATACCTTAATTTTATGAGATTATTTTTTATGTATTAATAATATAAAATATTTTATATTATTATCCAATTATATATTTTTATTTATAAGATATTTAAAATAATAAATAATTAATTCAAATATATTTATTGATATGATTATATATAATTTAATTTTTTTGTAAAATATTTTTATAATAATAATATATCAAAATTAAATTTTAGTCTTATTCACACAAATATTTTAAGAGATTAATTTTGATATATTGAGTTTTATATTATTATCTAATTAAATATTTTTATTTATAAAATTTTTAAAATAATAAGTAATTGGTCAAATATTTTTGTTAATATAATAATGAGTTTAATTAGTATACACTGATAGTGTAAAATAGTTTTACACTATCAACTAATAGAAATAGGGGAAAATGAAAAATTATGGTAGGTCTCTCATTATAATGGATGGTTATTTATATGAGTTAACATTTTTCATTATTTCTATTGGCTGACAGTATAAAATTATTTTATATTATCAGTATTTTTAAATTAAATTCTATAATAATATATAAATAAATATCTATATAAAATTATTTTATATTAATAATATATATAAATTAAATTCACATTTTAATTGTTCAAACATATTAAATTTTATTTTATCTTCAGGAGACCGTTTCAGGTATAAACCATGGCACAAGCGAAAACGCCCTTTCAAAAGTATCCGTTGAGTAAAAGGATGGTCTGGTTCTTTTCTCGTCACTGTCTTGCTCTCCTCCCCTCAACCAAAATTCCCATTGCTTTGGCCTTTGGTCCCTATTGACGCTGACGCATTCGTTTCACTCACACACACCAACTGTTTTAAACATCCAATAATTAATGTTTTATGTCACTTATTTACAGATTTAATTGGGAACATTTCTTGTTTAGAAAATATACCCAAAATTTCTTGTATAGAAAAAAAAAACTCTAAATCAGCATTAACTATTGGTGAGAGTATCTAAATTCAAGTCAATCTAATTAAAACTAGTAAACTAATCCAATCCAAACTAAAAATCAATCAAAATCATAAAAATTTGAATTTGTTTAGATTTTTTTTTCACAAACTACTTGGATTGCATCGAATTTAATTTTTAAATCAATCCAATCCAATTCAAAATAAATAATAATATATAATATAATTTTTTATTATTAAATTTATAATTTTACTTATAATAATTTTAATTTATCATATAATTTTCTATGTTTATATGTCATTTTTTTTTTTGGTAAACTCTGCACCCAAAAACAGCAAAACACCAACCAAACTTAGCCCCCTCTCAAGAGAGTAGCTAAGCCTGCAAAATCAAAGTTCAACAAAGATCAAATACATTGAGGAGCGACCTCATAAAAGTGTACTCCAATGGACTTATCATGACCCAAATGAGAAAAAGTATCAACAACTCTATTACCCTATCTAAGAACATGAAAAATCTGCACCACCCAATCTCTTTAGATCCAAGTTTGAATTCTCCCAGTGATTACTGTAGCCGGATGAACTGGATCATGACAATTCTAAATTAAAGAAATAGCTGCTGTAGAATCTACACCAATCTAAATCCGACGAAACCACACTACCAAGCCATTTGCAAACCATATAGCACCGCAATGAGCTCAGCTAAAGTAATCAAAGCTACTCCCAAATTTGCCACAAAAGCCCGAACGAAGCCACCATCTATATTACGAATGATACCAGCACAAGCTGCACGAGAACCATTCACCACAGATCCATCAGTATTTAAAGAAATAAATCCTTCATCTAGTGGTCCCAGGAACACAGAAGAGGAGAATGCCTGCTCATATTATTAATCAGATCAGCCAATTGATGTCTAATTGTAAAGGATTGCACTCTACTCCAAAAGCGACTTAGAGCACTATGAACATCCATGAAACCACTATTAAAAATCTGATTGTTGTGTTCATTCCATAAAAAATGAATGCCTACAGCAAAAACAAAGCTCCAATTGAACCCATGCACTTGTCGCAAGCTTCTCAGATTTTGAAGGCGCCATTGTCTAATATCTGCTGAGAAAAACTCTTGCTGATATGATGAGCTCACCAACTGTTTTCAAAATTGCGTATTGAAGCTACGATCCCGGACATGCATGATAGATTCTACACTATGATTAACACAACATGAGCAATATGGATCAGAGGATAAATGTCTCTGAACTCTTCTGAAATTCGTGAGGAGATCGTGTCTTGCTAGAAGTCACAAACAAGTTTTGACCCTCTCTGGTCCCTGCCACTTCCAAATGCAACTGTATAAGCTATCATGCCCTGAGGATTCATCGCCATCAATGAGAGAGTAAGCTGACTTTAAAGTAAAATCACCATCATGACTGTCAGCCCAAGCTATTGAATCTGCTCCAGTTTCCTACAAAGGAGGTTGAATACCTGCAATATTGTTAATAATAAAACTGGGCAAATACAAATTGATCTTCTACCAATCCCAATCTCCACCTTCAGTCACATAATCCTTGACTAGAGAGAATAATGTTGGTTCATCCAAATCTTGAGAAGCATATTGTTTTAAAGGCCCCACTCCTGGCACCCAGTTATATGTCCAAAAATAAGTAGATCTACCATCATTTATTCTCCAAATAATTCCCTGCTCAACATATTGTCAATTACTTGAAACTCCCTTCCATAAGTTGGATTGTCCTGCCCTTTCCTTCACTGTAGGCATCAAGTCAGCTCCACACTTATATTTACTTCTCAGCACTCTCACCCATAGAGAATCTTTCTCATTAATTAATCTCCACCCCACTTTAATCATAAAAGCTTAATTAACCAAAGAAGCATCCCGCAACCCCAAGCCCCCACACTCCTTGGGTCTACAAATATTCTTCCAACTAACTAGAGAAATTTTCTTAGCCTCCATAGAAGAACCCCAAAGAAAACTTCACTCTGCTTTATTAAAATCTTCACAAACTGCCTTAGGAAAGAAAATAGATTGCATAGTATAGGATGGTAGAGCTCCAACCACCGATTTACACAAGGTTAACCTACCAGCTAGTGAAAGAAAGTTGGCTTTCCAGGAACTTAACCTACTCATGAATTTATCCATTACCCAACCAAAGGAACGTTTAGATAATATCTTATGATGCAAAGGGATACCCAAATATTTCCCTAGATCATGAGAAAGTTGATAGCCAAATGCACCTGCAATCTCAGAGGCTCTAGTATGATTAACATTCTTGGAAAAACATATCCTTATCTTTTCTAAACTCACTTTCTAACCTGAGCTAGCACAAAAGACCTCCAGACAAGCTCTTATGATAGGAACATGCTCCATAGAAGCCTCTGCAAATAAGAAAAGATCGTCCGCAAAACAAAGATGAGAAATAGGAGGCCTACCCCTTGAAAGAACAATTGACTTCCACCTACCTTGTTCCTTTGCTAGAGAAATAAGGTGAGATAAATGCTCCATGCAAATAACAAATAAGTACAGAGAGAGAGGATCTCCCTGTCTTATTCCCCTAGAGGGACTAAATTCCCAATGCTCACACCATTCCACAAAATGTCTAAAGATGAAGAGGAAATGCAATGCCAAATCAAATTAATAATATATTCATGCACCCCCACATTCCTCAGACAATCTATAACAAACTCTCAATTGAGTCGATCATAAACTTTCTCTAAATCAACTTTGATGGCCATAAAGCTCTTCTTACCATGCATTGAGCGCATCTTATGAATCACCTCTTGAGCTATGATAATATTGTCTGTACCTTGTCTTCCAGGAACAAAACTACACTGATTAGGAGAAATAATAGCAGGCATGATAGCTCAAAATCTATTAGAGATAATTTTTGTCACCACTTTATAAATCACATTACATAAGCTGATGGGTCTAAATTTCTTAATATGGTTAGGGTGATCCACCTTTGGAATAAGAGAAATAAAGGTTTTATTAACCTCTTTCACTTTTTATGGCTCCAAAAAAATATCCTTAACCATTCTACACATTGAAGCTCCCACAATATCCCATTAGGATTGAAAGAAAATGGCATGAAGTCCATCTGGCCCTGGAGCTATCAAACCGCCCATACTAAACAAAGCTCTCCTAATTTCCTCATCAGAAATCAAAGCATTAAAACTCACCGAGAGGTCATCAGAGAGATGAGGGTAACCACCACTGATAGGAAAATTTGAGCTGAAAGAAGTGTGGCAGTATAGCTTAGAATAGAAATCCCTCACCATATCTTTCAATTCATGATCATCTTGAACCCAGTCACCATCCTCATTTTTAAGAGCCACAATCCTATTTCTTTTCCTTCTAGTAATAGTGGATAGGTGAAAAAACTTAGTATTTCTATCCCCAAATTTAATCCACTTAGTTCTTGCTTTTTGCATCCAAAGAAGGTCTTCTTCAATTAAAACATGCTCATATTCAACCCAAAGGTCCCACTGCAACCTTTCAAGAAATGGATTTTCACCCATTTGAAGCTTAGAGTTGATTCCTTCCAATCTGTTCAAAAGTCTGTTTTTACATCTAAGAATATGGCCAAAAACATCCCTATTCCACACTCTAGCTTTCGCTAAAAAGGACTCCACATTGACCAACCAGTTGTCCTCCCCATGTCAACTATCCCTCACTAGAGTTTCAAAGCCCTCATGAGACAACCACGCAGCTAAGAAACGAAAAGATTTGGGCACATTATTTTGTAGAGCCGGATGATATAAGCGAATCCATAAAGGCGAATGATCAGATTTAAAAGATGGAAGATGCGTAACTATAGTTTCAGGAAGCTGAACTTGCCATTGATTGCTACACAAAGCTCTATCTAGTCTCTCTCTGACTTGGCCACGCTTCCAAGTATAGCTAGGACCTTGAAATCCTAGATCATTCAACTCATAATTCTGAACACACTGTCTAAAAGCCCTACAAACTGGAGAAGTTCTCCTCGGACCACCATACCTTTCAGATTCATCTAAAATTGCATTAAAATCCCCCGCAATGCACCAAGCACCCGTCATAGTGCTACTAATTTCCACTAACTCAGCCCAAAGCATATTTCGAATAGAAACTTGCGACCTCGCATAACAAGATGTAAAGAAAAAACTTGAATCACCCATTTTTATCTCCAAATGCACAAGCTGAATACTAGATCTAACTATAGTGACATCCCAAGAGTCATCATTCCAAAGGCACCAGATTCCACTGACAAAACCAGCAACTTCAACTCTAAATGACTTATTAAACCTAATTTTCTTAACCACTATATCTGCGGACTTGCCAGAAACTTTAGTCTCAAGTAGAACAAGCATAGAAAAAAGAAACTTCCTCCTTAAATCTTTCACCAATGCTAGAAAAGCCTTTCCAGCCGCTCCATGACAATTCCAAATAATAATACTGTGTGAGCTATCCATAAAACCACCATAAAGAGAGGAGGGAGCAACAACTGAGTCAACTCAGTTAGTATCAAGAAAGTGTTCCTTTACCTAATCCACACTGCATTCACTATCTCATCTTGTCTTATCCTCCTTTCTAGTCAAATTTGTCGATGATTTATCTTTCTCCACAAGCTGAAGAGCTTCCACTATCCACTCAGCTTTATGTGCCGACATAGTTCCCCGCTGCTTAGTAAAATTCACTAATGCTCTTCCCGTGGATGAAACTTTAGTTACACCACCTAAAGGTCCCGAAATTAGAATTCCTTTTCCCTTCTGAACCTATTTTTTAATACTCGATGTTAATTTCCCCCCTCTTCTGCAGTGCTTACGTTTGCATTAGTAGCGGAGCTACCTCGTCCACATGCTTAACCACGTTATAGTTTGCATGGCTTTGGTCTTTCACCTACTTCTTTAGGCCCCCACCGTAATGGACTTGAACTTTGGACTTAACAAATTAGCATTTGACTTGGACTGCACACCTCCTTGTCTCTCTCCTTGTTGACTTGAAGTTGGCCTATCCACAATTAATTTTTCCTTAAATTTAGCTTATTGTGCACGTGCATGACTACCCTCCTTGATACTTTCCCCATGCATCACCTCAAATTGATTATTCTTTCCGTTACCACCCATTCTTTTGCACCCTGAATATTCCTTCCTTTTTTTCTCCGTGTAACTGTTAGCCAATCACCATGTATCTCAGGATTTTCTTGATTTGTAACTGATATGTTACTGATCTGAGGAGCACATCCCAAGCCTTCCTTTTCAATTTCAACCATCATCTCCGATACACCTTCCGCCATCGAAGAGCTTGTTGCGACCATAGGTTGCTTGTTGGACTTACAATCTCTACTAACATGACCATAGCATCCACATTTTGAGCACAAAATATGGAGGCCTTCATATTCTACTTTGTGCCATGAGTCTTCACTAAGAACCTTCCCCACTACTGGCTCCTTTAAACTTATCTCAACACAAACCCTCTCAAACCTCCCCCTAATTGCACATAAAGTATTCTTATCTACCTTGATTGGTTTTCCCACAGTCGCAGCAATGGCAAATAAAAAACTTTCCTCATAATAAGATACATTCATGCAAGGAAAGCGGATCTAAACCAAAGTTCGCTCCACAGTTGCCTCCGATGCTCTAAAATTAGGATACCATGGATATACTGATAAATAGTGATCAAATATCATCCATAGACCTTCCTCCATAACCTTGGATCTATCCTCTAAACTATCAAACTGAACCATGAAAACACCTTGGCCGACATCCATTAGATCAAAATCACCAGATAATTTCCATAGGACCTTCAACTTATTTGTCATTAGTTGATAGCCTATGATTTTACCCAGTAACTTGATGATTAAAGCCTCCTTCCATGGAGCAGCTAATGCTTCCAGAACGGATTTATCAGCACGAACCCTCGGTAGAAGCCTGCTACCATCGATGTAGTCAATAGTAACAAGTTTTTTGGCTATCAAATCCCTCATTGGCCCTGGTTGTGCACAACTCTTCCTCCTCATCAACTTCTCTCAAAAGCCTGTCAAGGGTCTTCCCTGAGCAACCCCAACCATAGGTGTCACACTACTGGTCACGTCCCCAACTGACAGCCCCTGTTTATCAGGAGAAACAGGCGATGGTTGTTGTAGAGGAGGTGCAAAGTCAAGCTATGTCACCACTCGCTTCACCATTCTCCTTTATATTGTCATTTTCATTTAAATATTATTTTATCTATATTATATAAGTCATTTTTATTTTTTATTTTTATTTATTCAAATTACTTTTTATTTATAATATTTTATACTTAATATTTTTTTATAAAAAATTGATTAAATCGATCCAATTCAAACTGCAAAAAATTAGTTCGGATTGGATCAAATTTAAAATTTAAACTAAATCTATCCAATCCAAACTATTATATATTTTATTATTTGAATCGAATAAATTTTTTACTCAAAATTGATCCAAATTGCACCGCAAACACTCCTAATCCTCATGCATATTATTCTCAAATGTTATAATGTTTAAATCATTAAAAGCAAGTTACTTATTTGAATAATCTAGAGCTATTTGAACAAACATCATATCCCTGTTTATTTTATGAATGGGTTTAGGTAAGAAACCCCTTTTCTGTTTTTGGCTGTCTGAATACTGAAGTTAATTCGTATACGCTAGAATCATCCTCAAAAATGTCCTCTATTCTGGCATTTATTGGATGCAATGTCCATATCCATCAACGGCATCATTTTAAAAGAAGTACAAAGATGCAGGGTGGATATTGCTATGCATTTGTGGAACAGTATTGATACTTTTATAATAATAATAATAATAATTATTATTATTATTATTATTATTATTATTTGTCTATCTTTTATATTTTATGTGTATTTAAAATAGAGTTTATAAATTTAATTTATATTAAAAATGAATTTATTATCTCAGGACTTATGTTTTGAAACTTTTATTCTAAAAATGGATTTGATACCAATGCTTGTTTAATTGAAATAATTTGATATTTATTTTTTCAAAAAAGATCTTAAATTTAAATTTTATGAATAGAATTATATTCTTTAATAAGTTGATTTTGCTCGAACAAAATTAATTGAAATTTAATAAATTCCTAATACTTGTGATCAAAACAATAAAAAGGTCATTAAGTTTGACAGAAAATATTATTTAGATTATATTAATTAAAATCACTTTTACTTATCTAATTACTTAAGAAATGTATTACAATGTTAATATTGTCCTTTTTTTCATTTTTTTATTTTTTAAACATACTTAAACAAATTATATAATAAAATATAAGAGTAGTAAGTTACAAAAATATTTTAAAGCGAACACTTAAAAATCTAGTGAAGATAATAATAATAATAATAATAATAATAATAGTAATATAAAGATGCAATCCTTGTGTAATGAATAGTGAAGATTAGAAAAAATGATTGAGGGAATTGTATAAAAAAATTATAAATTTTATAATAAGTAAGAAAATTTCATAAAAAATTGAAACTTAAAAATAAATCATTAAGAAATTTTCAGAGAAAATTGAAAACTTAATAGAATAAAAATTGTTAAAAAAAGGTTAATGATTAATTAAAAGAACAAATATAACGATAAAAATTTAGAGTAAAACATCGATTATAATAATTACATGTAAACTGACTAAAAAAACCTTAATTTAGAAGACAAATTGTTTTTGAAACAACTTTAGAATTATCACAGGTTCTATTACTCTTATATGTAAACGATTATTATTATTATTATTTATTATCAATTGTTGACTGTTAAAAAATTTAAAGTTATACTATTATCAAAAGAATTTAATTTTAATGTATTATCATTGTAAAAATATTTTATATAATTATCTAATTATATACTGTGATGTCAATAAAAAATATTTAACTCTCATATTTATTATTTTAAAAATCTTATATATAACAACGTATGATTAGATGATAGTATAATTTTTTTATATTAATAATATATTAAAATTACTCTTATATCAAAGTAATATACTTTCACAAATGTTTATATAATTTATAATAAGGAAGTCAAATGATTGAAGCTGTTGTATTTGAGTTAGGATATTACAATTTTGTCAAATATGGGAATGAATGCTCTCAATTTAATTTTTCATTAGATAAAGTAAAGTGTGATATCTCATCATAAAATCTCTTATGTCATATACTTTGTCTTGGTCTCACTTTTTAAATTTGTGGTGAGATATTACACTTAATTTTATTAAATAAAAAATTAAATTAAGAAGATTCATTCTCGTCAAACATGCACTCCGACTACCAAAGTCCACCTTACTTTTAGCTACATTTACAAATGTTGGTAAATTTATAAAAAACTATGGTTAAATAATAATATACTACCTCAATTTTAAAATAACTGTCTATTTTTAAATATATACAAATATTAAGAAAATAATTAAAAAATCTTAATATTAGATAAAATTATATATATTTTATAAAATTATTCTTACTTAATTATATTTATTCCTTAGTTATACTTATTTTTTAATAAGAGTATAACTAAAATAAGTAATTAATATTATTTAAAATTTTTTTAAAAATAGTTATTTATGAATAAATAAAATTTTAAAAGTAAATAATTATTTTAAGATAAAAATAATATTTAATCTCACTTTTTTAAATTATTTAAACACAGTTTTTTGTCAAGGTGAATGGCATAGCATCCGCTGGCTATTACACGCTTAAAAAGTCCAATTTATTCTACCGAACCCGTATGCTGTTGCAATACCCGTTAGGTGACATATCTGTCACGTCTGTATTTCTTTCTAAGTCAAGAAATAAATTTATCACACTACCATTTTCCCATTTATTCCGCCGAACTCAAATGCAAGTGCAAATATCTATGAGGTATGTGACATTTCTATCAAGATTATATTTCTTTCTAAGTTAGGAAATTTATTTGTCCACACTTAGTTTCGTAATAGACATACTTTTGTTAAATATTTTTATTGAACTATAATATCAAGACAGGTCATTAATGCAAACGGGGTTTTCCTTTCAAATATTTCAATTTGTTTTTACTTCTGATCAATAACATGGAGTTGAATTTGAAAAACTCGACAGCAGAAAAGACGAGATGATATGCTAAGTTATGAAGAGTTCACTTTTGATATTATATCTCAATGAGATCAATTTTGATACATTATCAATGAAAAATATTTAATTATATTATCAATTATATTTTATTTTTTATATAATTTTTAAAATAATTATATTCACAGTTAAATAATTTTAATAATATAACTATAATTAATTAATTAATTAATTTTATTAACAAATTATATATTGATAATATATTAAAATTAAATTTTAGCTATTTGAATTATGAGTTACATGTAAATAAAATAGTCACTGTTATTAATTGTGTTATTCGAAGTAATTGTTAGGTAAAACTTTGTTTCACGCCTTCATTAATATTAACAATTTATGTTCAGCAAGGGTATGATATAATTTTTTTTTATTTTCATGTATGAGTATGTTATAGCTTATTCAAATGCAACTTTTCCAATAGTATTCACAACATACCATAGTATAATCTGATACATAGAACCGTTTTGACAAAATATCCCAATATTTTGCGGGTACGTACGTTGATGATTTCCCAGTCTTTGTTGAATATTTTGCTGTGTAACTTTTTTTTTGCCCCTTTTAAATACTTGATAGGGGTTGGCTGAAAATTTAGTTTCTTTATTTGTATCGACTTTTGCGATTGAGTGTGTAGAGCAATCTCATACTTTTCTTTACTTTTAACGAAGGTATATCACTGTTGATAACCCAAAGTTAACATTAAGTTAGAAAATAAGTAATTATATTTATTAACTATTTAATTATAATATAAAAAATGATTAAAAGGGAGAATATAGTTATTTAGGGATATGGGGTGCACAGAATGACGTTCTGACTGGTAAATCTCTAAGATTATAACTATGTTCCTCCTTGGAAATTATTTGTACTCTGGATTGGAAAGATTTTGGGATGTTGTAGTACCCTTAGAGGTGAAACCTCTGAAAAAGGGACATTGTCTTCAGCCTAAGGATAGCTGACGCTCCATGATGACGCCCTCTAACCCGTCGCCCTCCAAGCCCAAGCAACCAGAAAAGGCCTACACCAGACTTATATTAGAAAGGAAAGATTCCTAAAAGCTTACTTCCCCTATCTACCTTTTGTTATAACCAAATGAGGTTATCTGATAAGTGGCAGCAATGAAAAGGTGACTTACTTATCCTTTGGGGCAGGGAAAGGTCCCTTTCACGCTGACCAGGAGACTTTGCTCTGCTGCTACCTTGGACCATGTGAATCTCTTGGTGCCCAAGGTCTCAGTAAGAAAACGGTAACATAAGCCAGAGAAAAAGATAAGAAGCGAAATATACCTGCAAGAGAACCTCTCCCTCTGAAAAAAGGACCATGGCTCACGTACCCAAAGTGATACCAATGACCAAGTCCAAAAAACACATTAGAACACTACTTCCTCTAGCCTGAAACACAGACCCCCTAACCAGAAAAAAACACCAAAACTAGTACCTAGAATCTATTTTCTGATATGGAGGGCGTCTTACAGTTCGGAGACGGCGTCCATTCATCCCCTAAAGGGTTAAGGGCGGTGACAGCATTTGTTTCCTTCTAAGGTTATAGGACGGGTAGTTCCTCTTAATCCTATTTTGCTCACATTATTCCTCCAAAGTTTACGAATCTAGATCTCTAATCTGGGTTAGAGCACAAACTCTCACTAAGATAAAAACGGGTTCGAAACAATTACAGAAGTTGGATAAAAAAGTAAACAAGTTACACCAACACAAAGAAAGCGCTGAAAATAATCAGAAGAATTGTTCCATTTTAATTAGAACTTATGACGAAACTAACATTGATATCCAATTAAACCTCCAAACATAAAAGAAACATTTTATTAAAGGAAAAGGAAAAGGCGAAAAAAGACGAAAGAAAAAAAGGTAATGAAAAAAGTGTGCTAGGATAGATAGTGTAAATCACATAAAATACGAGTCCATTTGTTGGAATCAAATAGGTTGAAAGGAAGGTGCATGTATAGGGATGATAATGGGCATCTATGAGGCGGAAACTTGCCTCCTACCCCATCCCGATTTAGAATTTTGCCCCTGCCCTTATTCCCGTCCCTATCTTCATCTTGATCACAGGTTCCGTTCCCCACTCCCTACGGGGATTTAGATTCCCGAAGATATTCGCAAGTTTATATAAAAAATTAAAAAAAATCTAAAAAAAGAGAAAATTCTAAATAAAATATTCTTAAATCTAAATAAATCATTCATAAATATCCATAATTTAGTATAATATTATTCAATACAATATAATTCAAATTAAAAATAAAATATATGATGTAAATTTATTAAAAGATAATTAAAAATATATAAATTAGGATTTTTTTAAAATTATGTATTTATATAATTTAAGGGTATTTAAGTAAATTTATATTAATAGGGATTTAGTAGGTCCCATGGGGCGGGGACCTCATCCCCCATCCCTACCCCATTTACTAAATGGGAACTTTCCCCCATCCCCATAAAAATCAAACTTGTCCCCATCCCCGTCTCTGTTACAAGTAATTTCCGTGGATATCCGCTTTGAAAAGATTTTTTTATTATCCCTATGCACGTAAAATGCATCTCATTGGTGCTAAATAGGGATGAAGTCCATGATCCATTGGAGGCCTGCTAAGTAAAATCTTTAAAATAAATAACAAATATATAAATTTTATAATTTATAATAAAGGATTTGTATCATATATTTTTATAATATTTTAGATTTTTTATTAGGTTTACATAATATATATATTTTTAATTTAGATTATGTAATATTAGTAATGTAATAATAGGTTATAGATACTTATTTATGCTTTATTTATATTTAAGAATTTTTATTATATTTTTTTAATTTTTTCAATTTTTTCATAAAATCTCATACATTTGCCAAGATTTAACTCTTCACAAGAAGTAGGGAATAGAGACATGTAATGGGGACGAGAACGAGGATGTAAAACAAATATCTAGAAGAAAAAATGGAATAAGGAATATATATCTGTTCTATGAATATCTATTATCATCCTTATATCTCACCGTTATAAAGTTTATGTTTAATTTTGATATCTAAGTGTTAACATTTTTATATTATCCTCTATCAGAAAAATCTATATTATCACCAATGTTTTATTTGAAAAAAGATATTTTTTTATATATTCAAATACTTTAAATAATGTAATTAAATATAAATACATGATGTTGTGAACAATATAATTAAATTTTATTTATTGATGTAGTTAAAAATATGTATTACAAATCGAAAATATTATTTGTTTAATTAAGTATAGGTTTGCAATATTTTTACAATATTAAAAATTGACGAAATTTTTAAATAATTAATATAAATATTAACAAAACCTACACAATGTGACGGGATATAGGAGTAGGCCCTGAGGCCCTTTGTTGAGCAGGAGTAGGACTTGCTGTGATGGACTAAACCACAAAGATTACGTCACCTGGCACAAGCTGCACAGTATCGCGCTTGATGCTACCTCTCGTGCCTACCCACATGCCAATGATTCAACTTAAAGAAATTCGCGGGTTCCGACCAAAAAAAAAATTTTGTTAAGTAAAATTATGTTATTTACGAAAATCAATTTTGAAAAACAATTTTTTATACACATTGTTTTCAAGATGAATATACTTATACAGTTAATAAAATATTTTGTATATATGAACTATTAATTTAACTGTTTAGAAAATAATTATTCAATTATTTTTGATAATTTTTCAGCCCCACACCCTTTTTCGTATTTTTAGTTGTCCTTTCCTGAACATAATTCCTGTGTCCAAAAAGAAACGTACCTCTCTGAAGCCACTGCATCGTACTCAGAGCTTATAAAGAAAATAAGACTGCTATGATGAAAGTCCAACGAATTATGCCGTGACCATTCGAATCCACTCGGAAAGTTGACGACTAGACACTATGCTCGCGCAACCGAGATTATTTTTCACGTGTTAAAGGATGGAATTATGTTATTTATACAACTAATTTGAAAGGTATTTATAGATATTCATGTATATAAAAAGGTGAATTTTCACATTTTTATTATTATATTATATATCTTTTTATCTTTTTTAATTTTAAAAATAAAAAATATTTATTATTTTAAATAGTATAAAAATTATTTTTCTAATGAAAGGGACTAAACAAGTAAACAACCGAGAATTTTCTGTGAAATCCATAAAAATCATTATTATTATTATTATTATTATTTGAATAAGGTTGGCGGGTACTAACTACAATTGCGTTGCGCCGCCCATGCCTTCCAAAACGCCAGCACAGATTGGATCATTCCGGATCCTTCTCCACAAAACAGCCGGGAGAAAGACAGTTGTGTAGAGAAGTTATTGTTATTCTTGAAATAAAATTTACCACTAACAAGGTTGTCCCGCAGCATAATTTGCTAGCTTCAATTCTACTTATCAAGCGAGAATGCTGGTAACAATTGAAATAAAAATATTTTATATACAAATATTATAATAGAAGTATTTTAGCTCTTAATAGCTTAAGAAATTTATACTGGCAACAAAAGAGCAGTTTATGTTAGTTTTAAGCTAAATATTAACAGGAAGCAGTTGCTTGCAATTTCTTCCAAAATAATCACTCACAGTGTTGTTAATTAATGTAAGAGAAAAGCAGCCTCGACGTGGACCAACCCAGCCATCTGTTCCCTTTTTTTCAGTTCATGTTAGGTTTGAAAATAGAAACCATGATGGAGAAGTGCCCTTATGATTCGAGCTGAAACGAAAGGAGTGCCATAATAGCTTGCCCCAAAAACCCTCGCAAGAAGCAAAGGTGGGAAATAGTTGTCTGGCTGTGGTCCCGCAAGCTAGTTCCATTCTAACCAACCGACTAAAATGCTGAGTGGGTAAAAGTATACAGATAATCAGACCTTTAACCGTTGTGCAAGATTCACCAACCAAAATCTGACTCAAGCATTTTTTTTTTTTAATCGACTAGGGCAAACAAAAAAAAGGAGGGAGAATCACAATGAAAAATTAATTTTTGCATTATTTTAAGAGATTGATTGTAGAGCCCACAATGTAATTATCTTCTACATATTTCATTAAGTCTATGATATCCTGTATTCAATTTTAATTTTTCTCTACCTTTATAAAAAAAAAAAGATTGATTTTTGACTTTAGTCCTTCTTGACCTCGGCTTAGGTTTAGTTAGATGGAATATTTTGAGAGAACTAAAATTAAGAGTGTATTTATTTCAATTTTTAAAAAAGTTGATTTTGAATCTTAAATTTTATATAAAACAAAAAAAATTGAAAATTAATTTTTTTAAGAAGCTATTCTTTTTAACTTCTACAAAAAAAGTTAAAAATTAATTTTTTTAAGAATCTGATTATTTTTAAAAAATTATCTAAACATACGAAATTGATTTTTTTCAATAAAAAATAACTTTTTACTAAAAAAAAAATCCTAAACAAATACACTCTAAAACGGCAATCAAATGGAATGTAATGTCTACTTTTGCTTTTTCTTTTTTGGTCCAAGATTTTTGATCAGAATGGGCGAGAATTCTTTTTTTGGTCAGAGTATAGATAGGAATTTAACAGGACCAGAACTCGGCTCCTCCTTTTTCATGGCGAAGAGAACAGCTCCTTTTGTTTTCCCTTTTGGATTTTTGGTCACCAAAAAAGTCCTTTTCCACCAACCAAAGTTATATGTCTTAGCCCAAATTATGTTGGAGTTGAACAGATGGGCCGGATGAGCTGGGCTATTTTAAGACTTATATTAGGTGGAGTGGAAGACCAAAACAGTAGTACTGTGGTGTTGAACCGAAAAACCCATTTTGGTGGAATGGAAATATGTGTTTTGGGACTAGGTTGTGAAGAACTGTTTGTTGCTACAATTATCAGAATACTTTTGGTTTATCGGATTACGATTAATTTAGTTTAAGTTGAGTTAATCAATTATGAATATAAAAATTTTTCAATATCAAGTTTCTTTATTCACAAAAATCGAACCCAATATTTTACTTAAAAAAACAAGTGTCAACCACTCAAACTAACAAAGTTGGTATTGTCTGAATACTTTTATTCCTTGATAAATCACCATTTTCATTCCACTTACCTAACCAAATATGGGAATGTTCACGTTGTTTTTTGGGTGAAATGATTTTCGTTGTCCTTTTGTTGTCAAATTATTTCCATTGTCCTTTTTTGATTCCCAAACTATTTTAATTATCTTTTTGTGGCATTGTCGAGTTATTTTCGTCGTCTATTGGTATATGCCATCTTCATCAAAGAACGGGCTGTCAAAACCAAACTACAAAGGAAGAGATTTTGGTCTATGGGCAACGATTGACAACAGCTGAGGGCAAAAATTGGCTCTCTTCCAAGATTTAAACTTGTATGGACTGGGATTGGGAATCACTGACATCCTTTTATCAAAGGGCCAAAAAGCACGCAGTAGTGGAAATCTGGAGAATAAAAAATAATAATGATCTGTGAAACGGATATAATGAATATGTCCTATTCAAAAATAATTAAGAACAATGACCATATATATATATATAAGAATTTTTTTCAATTTTGTTATAACTAAATATTACTTTGTCGCTTTAATATTTTCAAAGATATTAAAAAAACAGGGAAAATGATGAAAGATACAAATTTTCTTTCATAAATTGATTACAAATGCTTGAAGATGGTTTAAACTTCTAAGTTTAAACAGTTTCGCTCTTTTTTTTAAACCTAATATTTTATATGCATGCGGATACAAGATACCCGTATATCAAAAATCTATATATGAGGAGTAATATTATATAGCCAGTAATCAAAATTTTTGTTAGAAATTATAGTGATGATTGAATGATTTAAAGTGGTAGGATCCATCTACTCATCCAAGAATTAACAATAATACCACATCATTCTGGTACTAAAATTCTAAATGTCTAACATTTTGCATACGTGAGAGGCAAACCCTGCTGTAAGCACCATGTAGAATTCTCTTCCTTTAAGCAGATGAAAAAACTGAAAGAGGATTTAGTATAATACAGTACCCTGGGCCAGCCCAACTGAAAAGAGAGAGTGTGTAGGCCTTACCAGATATCCATTCCCATTTACAATTAAAATCTCACTAACAATAACCTTGTCCCGACCAAAAAAAAAAACCAGAGAAAAGACCTTATTGAAGTTGTGCAATTCCAATGCACCTATACAATTGAATGAGCACTTAGGCGTCGGTCTGGAAAGAAACTGATTGTAATGATTTAGCTTGCTTGTTCCCTCTTTTCGTCCCTTTACTTGAGGATATGTATTGTGAAAGACGAAGCGTGTAAATCTAGCAACAGTTGAATAGGACATGAGGATGTTATGTGTGCACAAAACGTGTCACAATCCAGTGTATCTGCAAGGAAGAAATGTACATCCAAACAGTACAGTTAATTGTGTGTTAGAACTGCATTGAACGTCAAGTGTAAAGCAGCATGCAACAGTATCTTACAATGTTGTTTTCGGGTTTAGTCCAATAAAACCCTTGAATAGCAATCACAACTAAGTTTGAAGAGACAAGGACAAATATACTCAAGGAATGCTTTCCCATCCACTCCAACACAGTTGTCAAACGCCTGTGACCATGAACATCTACCTGCAGTGGGTAATTGGTCCTACAATTTGGTCAAACTGGGTTTATTCCAAAGAATATCCCTATAAGGAATGGCAACGACAAAACTTCAAAATCAGAAAACAGAGACTAAAACAAAAATAAATGTTGCAGAACACAATGCACACGGCAGGAGCCAGGAATAATGAATGAAACCAATAAAGGATGTCATACAGAAACCAAAACTCCAAAACTAAACTCTGATCAGTTTCATGACACATCACACGCTATATAAGCCACTAGGAATGGTTTTTGGTCAAAGGTTTAGGTAATTTGCAAGAGGTTGCAGGTTTTTAAACTTCCTTGCCTCCATTGTACCAAGAAAAAAATGCAATGATATCTCTGTCCAGACAGTTTTCTCTGGTCACAGCACTTATAACTCACCAGAACATATAAAGCGATGAATGTGAGGCCAGAAGCTGCAGAAGTTATTAGCATATAACTGATTGTGTAGAGAGATTTATTTAGAGGAATGCCTGAAAAAGAAGAGTCCAAAAAAAAAAAAGGAATGTCACTTTTTCCATGGCATCATGAACATGGAAAGAAGCTGATTTGGAAAAATCCAAACCATCATGATGATGAAGAAATAATGCTTGAATTATCAGTAACTTCTCGTAGGTACTCCACATATTGAAGCAACCCACAGACAATTTACAGCACACACCTATTAAAGCCAGGAATAATCCAAGGGCCAAAAATGAAGCTGAAAACCATAGCCACTGGTCTAGCCGCCCTTTGTGGTCCTGGAGTATAATTATATAGAAAAGTAAAGGGTCAACTCTACCAAACAATAAAGAAGAAAATTTCAATCCACAATTCACAATCAACATGGAAGATGATGATTCAGTGCTGAAACAAGAGTATACTATTTAGACCACAGAGCTTAGGGTTTAATGAATTCACATCATTGAGAACAATAAATTTTACATGCCATGAGGTTCAATAAACTTTACCTGTAGATGGGCAAGAACATGACCATATTGAAGTCCAATTATGCATGAAACTGCAGCAGTTATGGAGCTGTGAACAAGTGGAAGAATTATAAACTGTCTTCTATAAATCCAACCGACATAAATTTAATACAACAATAATGCATACAACCAACATATAATTTTCTGTTAAATAAATTTATTGTCAAACTATCAATGGAAAATCAATAAAGAATGTAAAAATCAGGAGAAATGAGTAAATTCTACGGATGTCTGCAACTTATTCTGTAGAAAACAAACCTTTCAGTTTTATCAACCAATCATGGTAACAGGGGTACCATAGAAGGAATCAAAACAGGAAGTGATCACATAAAAAACATGAGGTCAGTCAGGTAAGACTGCTACTAAAAAATAAAGATCTCTAGGTTAATATCAACTGAAAGCACATCACACAAGTCTGGTTGCATTTAACCAGTCCGCTATGAGCTCTGTTTTTAATTTTAGAAAGTGTATGATTGTAATTTCATGAGATGACTAATCAGAAAGGAGATCATGTTAACCAGCGATGCAAAAGAAGCTTCAAATTGCACCCAGCGCACCTCTCAAGTTAATCCCTGAACCAGCATAACTACTCTACATGAAGAAAGTTAACTAATTGAATCCCAGGGAAATATCAAAAGTTTAGGGTGGCCACCTTAAAATGCCTTCTGGATCAAAAGGAGCATGACACCATGAAGGTGAACTATCTGAAACTTGGCCCTTAGCAGACATGTTGCACTCCTGGAATGTAGATCATCAACAAGGCATTAGTGTGTCACATTGTGCAGTAAAGCATTGAGCAAAGAAATGAGATCAACTACAAGATACCCTAAGATTTCTGTAAACAGGCTTTCTGTAAAGATGGTCAAGACCAAGCACATAGCGATCAATCATTCCAGCAGAATTACAAGCAGGTCCAAGATCACCTCTCACAGAACAATTCACCTGATATCGAGTTGAGAACATTGCAAGCATTATGATGTAGATATATTTAATTCCCATCAGCAGCATATTTTCAAACAAATGAATTTAAACATTAATAAGCGTGTAACCTTAATAACATTGGAAAACTATCTAGAATAGGAACATGTGGATCATATTACTATTAGAAACATTGGATCATCCATCATCTTAGCATGAACAGCTACATGTGCATTTCTTCCCTAACCTTAACTAGTAACAATTGGTTTCACCATAAAATTTTCAGTGTTTTAAAAAAGAATGCAGGTCAAATCCAGAACAAAAATTGAACTACATAGAAGACAACTAAGTGAGAGAAGCTGGGTTCTGAGCCTACTCTCACCATATAAATATTGCCACCATCAATTGGAGGCAAAGAAGAGGTTGAGCCTGATACAGCAAACTGCCAATCTGGCACATATAGTCCATACAGTAATCCTGAGTAAAGTGCCAACATTATTACTGAAATAAACCTGCATAGAAAAATGTTTAGGAAAACTACATAAAGAAAATATGAATATAGAAAAAAATGATGAATAATACTACAATGTAGTGATTTCAGACAAAGTAAAATGAAAAAAAATAAAATAAAATAAAATAATCCTATTATTCAAATGTAGTTAACTGCTATTGACGTCTATAGGTTTGAACTTTGGAGAGGTCCAAGCAAGTGGTTGTCTAGGTGATCACACGGATTACACTAACCAAGGATGATTCTGGGCTTGAGACAATCTTAATTGCAAATGGAAGAGAAGCAGATATAGACATATGAGAGCCATCAAATTTAATAGTATGAAGAACAAAAAATGACATGAAAGCTTTACCAATGCCAGTAATAACTTTTGACGAAACCTAATTCTTTCCATCGCCCAGCTGGAAGCCAGATCTCACATAAAGCTGCAACAATGTATCCAATAGATATCCTCTGGATTCATAGAACATCATATCAAATTCGTCAGCTGCTGTATGACTTTATTAGTTACCAAAATTTGTTATGACTTATGAGGTCCAGCCAATTATACTAATTATACTAGTTGCATTTCTTGGTACAGTAAATTTCGCATATATAGTCACTAAAAGATTACAAAAGAGATTATGTTAGGGACGGAGGTACCTGTAAAATTCCTAGCCACCGTATTCTTTCAACGTCAATGCCAAAAGTTAAGGAATTTATTCCGTGAAAATAGCCACCTGAAATGAATAAATTACGTCTATTTAACTTATGAAACTAGAATGACACATATACTTATTGTCTACTACAGCAAACTTGGGTGAACATGGTTTATAATGTTTTGTTGTGCTTGTGGATATCAGCGGCAGAGCAGTTCCAAATTAATCAAAGAACACAATTTCATTATACTACCCATACAGAAGTCTAGGAAGATATTACCTTGAAGAATGATACCCAGAGCAAAGAGTTTCACTGCTCTAAGTAAGGCATTCCATGTAGCTTCTCGTCTCTGCGGCCTTCTCTGACATTTTATTAAAAAGCCGGAAAAAAAAATGAAAAGGGAAAAGAACAAGTCTATAATTAATGCTGTTGGCTACACGGATACCGCTTCTTCTAAAATGCTACGTCGAAGGGTAGTTTAGTCATAAACAAGTGAAGCAGAAAAAATATTTGAAAGACAGGCATTAACAAGAATAGGTACCTTATAAACAAGAGCAAGAGAAACTCCAGCAATAAAGAGAAAGAAAGGCATGACGAAATCAGCCAAGTGAATGCCATTCCAAGGGGCATGAGCAATGATGGGGAAGATGGAGCCACCATAGTCAACCAACATCATCAGCTGATAAGATAGATAACAAAGGAAAAGTGGATAGCTTTATGCATAAGCAAACTAATATAGAGAGATTTATTTTTAATTGATTAAGAAAAAAAGAACGATCTCGTATTTTCATGCAAGCAGTAAAAGCAGAGGTTTCTTTTATTAAAGAGAAAAAATCTTGTTAGCAACCAAGCAAGGGCGTTGACTAGAGCCACACAATCCAGAAAGAGAGAGAGAGAGAGAGAGAGTTACAAAAACAGAGAGGCCGCGGAAGACATCAAGGGAGGCAACTCTGGCGGTTGTAGGGCGTTGAAACTGAGTTGGGTCGGAATCGGTGAGAAGCAGCGGCTGAGTCTGCAGCGGTGTCTGTGGGTCGGCCATTTTTGTTGGCGGAGGAGTTACAGAAATAAATATCGAAGCTCCCACAAAATGTGCTCCGTCAAAAGTACGGATTGTGTTTCAGCTACATCTGACCTGGATTGGAGGTTGAAACAAAACAAGGAGGTACCAAAATTCGATGATGCTTTTTTACTTTTTTCTTGGTTTGGTGCTTCTGGCGTTGTCGCGTGCGTCACAGTGTAAGAAAGTGAGGGAGTAAGTACAAAGTAATAGCAGAGAGGACGGCGTCAGAACTTAGGAATATGCTGTCCGAAGTTGTTGTCTTTGACAGCATGGCGCCAGCTGATTGGATGCCCTGGGATTGCTGACTTACACCAATTATGTTCCGAGAGTTGATAAATTTTCGGGCGTTTATACAGTATTACATAAATATATACTCGTAATTAATAATAAAATAATATCTTATAATAAAATTTATTATTAATTTATATTTTTTAAAATATCTTTTTATTATTAATTATAAAAATAATTCACATAACATTTTAGGAGTATCAAGATTTTCTCAGGTTTCAACTTGACCCAAAGCTGTCCAACCAAGTATTCAACTTTAACGTTTTTCGCTACGATGTCCGTTACCGTTTGAGCTTTGAATAATTTAAGCAGACATGGCTTATCCACAGCCATACTGGAAACAGTTCCATTATTCGAAGGTATTTTTTATGTAAAGTAAAAAATTATAAGTTTTACTATATTAAAGGTTTTTGTCTTTTTGTTGGTATAGATACATTAAAGGTTTTGGGAAATTATACTTTTATGTAATATTTTTTTAATTTCTCAATAAGTATTGCAAAACTTAATTTTTAAAATACTTTGCGTAAAACATCACTGTACACTCACATTATTTTATGAATAGCATATTATTTGGGTTATTATTAGCCCCAAAATTAATAATCATATCAAGTTGGTAACCGTAACCATGATTTTTACAAGATTTTTTTTTAATGAAACATGGTAATAATTAATGTCTCCAGATCAAAAATAAATGGTAATAATTAATGTCATAATTAAGCATACCTTAAAAAATTTCATAATTAAAGTTGAGCATAGCACTTCAACATCGAAACTGATATTGCATTTGTTAAGTTTTTAAATTTTTTTATACGCAATCTTTAACTAAAATTTTTTTATTTTCATGAAAATAGCTCCCTGAATTCAGTCATTGGCAATAGTTTCAAGAAAAATTAATGATTCATTTTTTTTGGTAAAGAAAATTAATGCTTCTCATTACGTAAAACAACTTACTGTAAAAACAAAAAAGATAAAGTGAAAGGCTTCACAACATGGGTCATGACAGCACTGCGAGATGGATCACTGGTCAGTTCTTTTGGGCCTAACCTGAGATTGATAACTTCTATTTTCTTTTGGGAATTGGACGGATTTGTCGCTTCAGAAATGCAACAAGACCAAAAGATTCATGAATCTGCCCTCCAGATATTTATTATCATATTTGGGCCCTGTATTTTACATGATTGATTGACAAAGTTTTCTTGGGCACAAATAGTCATCAGAGTGAGTGATGTTTGAGTCCAAGGATGGAGGGCTGATTAGCTTGCAACATCATCCGTGGCTGTCATCAGTCAATTTAATAAAAGAAGCCTCGTTGGTGGTTGCCTTCAGTGTGGGCCAGAATAGTATGTGGTAATGGTTGTCTGGCGTGTGCCTCACACACGAATGAGCAAGGAAGGAGCACGTTCTAAAGTGGCCAGTCGCGTGGGAAAGTACTTGTTTCGCGTTGATTCGTTGAATGTGGACTTCTTATCACCAAATCACCAAAGTCCGACAAAAGTTGTTGGCCCAATATCCACACATCTCCATCCCTCCAGATCGAGAACCACCACATGATAAATAAATTAAATGATAATAAATTACAAGTTAAATTGAAAGGAATTTGATACATACATGGAAAGTACTCCTACTAATAGAGTTTGATTATACCTTTTGTCTCTTTTTTTATTGAAAAGTTACTGAAGGATCTTATTAAGGCGTCTCTTCGCTATTCTTACAGTTGGCACATAAAATCGTTAGTATTATCTCACAAGTCACAATAGATATACTTCGTTTCAGATTAACCGAGTGCAATAAATACCCATTGCTCTTCAATCACTCCAACATTAAAATGATTGCTGGAGACTGGCGACTATGGTTTGCGTGGGAATGTGGCGGGCACCGCGAGGCCAAAAGTTTTAATGTTAATGTTAGACCAGTCAAATATGACAACGGCCAAATGCTATTAGTCATAGGGACGCATTGGATTGTGAATGGTAGTCATGCTACAGCTGACGTATTTGAAACTTTCTTTGTGCCACTTGCTTAACTTAACTGCTTAATCTTTTTCTGCAGAGAAGAGATAGATATTACTTTGGTGATTGTTGCTTTCAAGAGGGGACTAATACATAACACATAATAATAAATAAATATTATACAGGAACAGTGTTAATATGTATAACCAGAACACGGTAACATGAGACTAATATAGTTACATGTTAGCATCATGAATACCACACACTACAAATCAAAATAAATTGGTTGGGTTATGTAATAGGTGGGTTTTGAACTTTGGTTAAGTGAAGGCAGAGCAGGAAGCAGGAAGTAGGAAGGAATCTGGCTTGTGTTTGTACGTTGTAATTTTGCAGACAGGACAGAAGCCGTGCCCATGGATAGGCTTCTATCATATTCATCGTCTTCACCCCCACCCCCACCCCCTTCCCCTTCTTTCAAGCTCTCTGGCTCTGCATTTCTCCCTCCAACCATTCGATTCCACTCTGCAAGACTCCAGTTCTCTCCATCACCGCCTACCCGCCTCTTCATTTCTTGCAACCATCAAAACCCCTCTCCATTATCATTATCATTATCCTCTTCTACTTCTACTCCTCTTTTTGCTTCGCCCAATCATTTACCATCCCTGCCCTCTTCTCCAGATGGGTCCACCCCCCAATCCCATTCTCTCAATCATAACCAGCTCCCAAAGGTACCATTCTACTCTCACTCATCATTCTCATTCACATTCATTCGTCTTTCTCTGCGCTATGGCTCTGTGTTACGGCTGCTCCCATCTTGTGTGCATTTGATTTTGTTTCTTTTCATGGACTGCCATGGTGTTTTTGAAGATCTTTAAGGGTGAACAATCTTCCTCTATTTACAAACTTAAATTTGGACGTCATGTTTCTTAAGACTTTATCTGGCAGTTATGTTACTGTTTCGATCTACAAACCTGTTTTTATTTATTTTATTTTTTTCTTTTTCGCTTTTTGCTGCTATTATTATTTCACGGTAATATACACCTTCACCAGTCTTGGCTCGTCAATTATATAAATTTGCCAATAAATCACCATCATCAAGTCTTGAACTTACATGTCAAGTTATTTGAAACTGAATTAGAGAATTCGATATGTGGCAACTGGAAAGCTTCACTAGAAGATTGCTCTGTTGAAGTCGGTTTCCTTTGATATTCTGTTTTTATGATTTTTCTTATGGGTGATATAATATTCAGTTCTTCACAATAATTTTGGTCACAGGGGTCTACATAGACTCAATTTACTCAGTACTTTTGTCTTTGCTCTTTACAATTCCAGTGTCCTAGACTTTAAGTAGATCTCAAGTAAATAATGCTTTTGTGCTTTTTGTCTCAGGGAGTAACAGCCCGGACACTTGTAATACTCTCTGCTCTTGCTATGATCTTAATCCAACCAGCTATTGCTCCGGCAGCTTTTGCAACCTTCCAAACTGCCGCCAAGACTGGTGGTCCTGCTGCTGCTGCTGCTGCTGCTGTTGCTGCAATTGGGGGAAAACTAATTCGCACGGAGCTCCTAAGTAGTGCTTGGACTGGTTTCTTTGCTGGCTGCTTGCACACACTATCAGGGCCAGACCACCTTGCAGCTTTGGCTCCTTTGTCAATTGGCCGTACTCGAATGGAGAGTGCTGCTGTTGGAGCCCTTTGGGGTTGTGGCCATGATGCTGGTCAGGTTATCTTTGGCTTGATATTTTTACTCCTCAAGGATCGACTTCACATTGAAATTTTCAGAACTTGGGGCACAAGAGTGGTGGGTCTTACCCTGCTACTCATTGGGGTCATGGGAATCAAAGAAGCTTCAGAAGTGCCGGCCCCGTGCGTTGCCTTAGAAAACGGTGAATGCGATGTCGGGGGCGTCTATGAATCACTCGACAATCCGACAGGAGGAGGGAAGAAGAAGATTGGTTTTGCTACTTTTGCCACAGGGATAGTTCATGGGCTGCAACCAGATGCATTGATGATGGTGTTGCCTGCACTTGCTTTGCCCTCTCGTTTGGCTGGTGCTGCATTTCTCATCATGTTCTTAATTGGAACTGTGGTTGCAATGGGCAGCTATACCGTATTTATAGGCTCATGTAGCCAGGCACTCAAAGATAGAGTACCTAGGATTGCTGAGAAACTCACTTGGGCTTCTTCCCTTGTTGCAATTGCCCTTGGATTTGCCATCATCATTAGCCAGTTTTTTGGGCTTAGCCTGTATTAGTACATCTTTAATCTGCAACGAACTTTTTATACCAACATCATTCTGGTGAGCGGTGACAAGAAATCGTAGGGACGTTAGAGAGAAATTTTATTGTTAAGAGCAAGTTGATCATCCGCGCAAAATGTGAAGTTGGTTGTTGTCAATTATTTGACCTCGCTTTTGAATGTGTATAACTATGTAAGTTCAACGATATGCATCTGAGAATGTAGCTCTTTTGTTGGTATATTTCAAATAGATTTTTCCAATATTGTTCATCTATATGAATCATGCATTGAAAATTTGAAATTCATACATCGTGAAAAAATAGGAGTGTTCATAAAGTCATAAGGACAACACAAAAATTAGTCATCATTGTATGATCTTACTCGTTCTGGTCCTGGAAGGCAATGCCAACTCCATGATTCCTATACGTTGACTGATGAGGCGATGCTCCTCCCTTTTTTTTTTGGGTCGAGGTGCTCCTCCTTATTTTCCCAATGAGTAGTGTTATTTTAATGCTACTAGGCTATTCGTTAACTTTAGTATTTATTTTAAGAATGAATTAGACTGATTTTTCCTAAAATTAAGTGTAATTATATTCGATATCCCTCTAATTCACTTTGCTCAGTGTATTATTTATAGACAGAGAGATGTCGAATATAATTATACTAAATCTCAAGGAAGATCAGTATAATTCACCCTTATTTTAAAGCACATACTATAACATTTTTTAAAATGAGTTTTAAAATTGAGCATTTTTATTTCGGTATTTTACTTTTTTTTATGCACTTTACTTTTTATTTGTATCTAAATCTAATTCATAATTTTTTTATAGTGAAAAAATTTTCCACTATTAATTTTTACCATATGCAAATAATTAAAAATATTAATGAATTCGCCTGCGGATTTAAGAATTCGTATTTTTTAGCTGGAGAAATAATAATTTTTTATTTATATATTTGTATTGAGAAAATATAGAATTATATACAATTAATAACCAAAATAAAAGTGAAAAAATAAAGTTATTTTAGATAAGTAGAGAATTTTATCTTTTTTATTTATTTTATTTTTTGTCTAAGCTACATTTTTTATTATTTTAACTGTAGTGGGCCAAAGGCCCATAAAAAGCTACGAACAAAATGAGGTCGTCACTAGACGTCCAATATCCCTTATATATTCTCCATTTTTGGGTTGATCCTCATGTGTGTTATTTTGTTAATGAGATTGTCAATACGTCCACAAAAAAGAAAATGAGATTAGGTCATGACCAAAAACCCCCGCAATAAAAAGTTGGGGTTAGGTTGTGATGTATATATAACAAGGTTAAAGAAATTGTACTGGGCATCGAACTGGTTAAGACACTGTTTTAAAAGTTCAGAAATCCAACCGATTCAATTGGGTTTAACCGAGATATATATATATATATATATGTGACCCTGGACTTTTAAATCAAAGGCCCAAATTTAAATAACATTTCTATCCTTTTTTTCGGTTAATTTTTATTTTGTTGTTGTTGGAAGTGGATGGATCCAATTTGTGGATTAGCGATCTATCTATATGCGATTGGTTAATTGATTGTGGAATTGTATTTGATTGAATGATTGCAGCGATTGAAGTTTGAAGAAGGGAAGGAATGGGGCTGACTTTCACGAAGCTATTCAGCAGACTGTTTGCGACGATGGAAATGAGGATTCTGATGGTGGTCTTGATGCCGCTGGTAAGACAACCATCCTCTACGTATATGTTTGGGTGAATTAATGGTTTGTTTGTCAAATATATTCAAACAAACAATTGAACAAACGAGACGTAATACAAGAGTGAACAGGTACTTTCAACAATTATCTTGTGTATTTCTAAGTCCCACATGGATGGGAGGATATTCCAAACACAACCATGAGGTGTACAAATGTGAGAACATGTGCCAAAAACAAAGTTGCCTCAAATTAAGGAGTGGCCGTTGTTGACCGCTTGAACTGCTATTGGTTTAACGGTTTTTGATTGATTCTTCCTGATATTGACTTTTTCCGATCAATTGGACTGGATAAAGGTCCAATTTCTAATTTAATCGATCCAATTTTCAACTTAGCCCTTTTTCTTTCCTTTTCCCCTATAAATTTTAGAATTTAATTTAAATATATTAATAATAAAAAATTATTTTATATTATTAATTAATAAAAATAATAAAAAATATTAATTTATATAAATAATTATTTATTATAATAAAAAATCTATATTTTTCGTTTTTTTTTATTTTTTAGTGCATATTAATTAAATTTTAAATTTTAAATATTCTTTTTTCTTTCTTCTTCACCTATAAATTTTATATATTTTAAATATAATTAAAAAATAGTTTTAAAAATTTAATAATTTGAGTTAATAAAATATGTGATAAATTTTTAATCACAAATAATTAAAGAGTATTAGTACTTTTGAATTTTATAAGAGTAATAGAGAAATCTCCTAATTAGTTAGAATTGAAATTGAAAATTTATATTTTAATTTTAATTTTGACGCTCAAGCAGATAATATCTCATTTAATATATGGAATCAAAATTTATAATTAGAATTATAATTCTACAAATCAATGATGCAGAATTGAAAAATAACTAATGCCTCATTTAGCTTCTCAAATAAACAAATAATTAGAGTTTGGAGAAATTAGATTTCTCAATTCCAATTTATAAGTTTTGAATAACATATAGAATTTAAATTATACGTAAATTGAAAAATAATTAATACGAGCTATTTTAAATTCTTAACCTTTATCCTAACCCATTTGTATATTGGAATTAGAATTAGAATTATAGTATAAAATTTTAATTTCAATCATAATTCTTTTAAATTTAAATTTGTTTAAAATTTTAAATTTTATGTTTGAATTTGCTAAAAATTAGATTATAAATTGTAATTCTAAATTCAATTATGGTTTTATTATTTAAAGATGAGATTTTTTTGTGCGATATTTAATGATGTGATTTAAAATACAAAGTTCACAAACATGTTAATAACATTTTCTATTAATACTTTAGGACTATTGTTATTATAAACATTTATTTGTGAAAACTATTTATATATAAAATTACAATCTAGAAAATTTTATATTATAATACTTTTATAAAAATATTTAATTTTAATACATATGATTATTAACAAATAAATAAAAAAGATAAATAATTATAAAGGCTTTAATGAAGAGGAAGATGTTTAATTTTTAAGTTTTAGAATTGATAATAGGATATAGTTTAGGAATTATATGAAGCACTTGTTTGTTTTTTGATTCCATAGAATTGGTTTGTGCAATTATAATTTCAACTCCACATGATATTCTAAACTTAAAAAATAGAATTGAGAAATTTAATTTCAATTACAAACTATAATTTCACACTCAATTTTCGCTGGCAAGCAAGAAGAATTATCAATTCTAAAATTTAAAAATTAAATATGTCTTCATTCAACCTAAAAAAAACATCTCTCTTCATTAAAATTTATAATTTTTATAATAATCTTATTTATTTATTTATTTATTTTGATACATTAGCAGTAATTGAACCTAGCAGTAATAAGGTTTAACTGCCGGATCTCGTATATACTGCTCAAATCTATCACCACTAAATTGCTTTTAATGGCTTTCTTTCTCATTTATTTGCTAGAAGGAAGGAAACAAAAATTTACCGATGGCGTTTATTTGGTAGTAAGACAAGCAAGGATACTTCCGCTTTCGTCCCTTCATAAACTCATTCCTCTCCAAACTATCTGTGTGGAAGTAACACAAACCGTGGTGAAACCAGGGACAATAGCAATATGGCTCGTTTGTGCAGCATGAAATCATCAGGTCGCCAAATGATTTTCCCCTAAATTGGATAAAAAAAATACGTCTAACTTCAGGTGGATTTCATGGTTGGCCCATTTACTACTGCAACACTCCCATCCCACTAGCTCCTCACCTCTCTGTCTCCACAAAAGCCACCCATCTTTTACGCACCTTTTCAAGCGAAGGAAACATAACACCACATAAACAATTTAATTTTGCATGTTGTGTCAAGCATTCAGTTTGACGAATTGATAGGAGAAGCCACTGAATTCAGGCATCAATTCATGAATCAGAACGATCTAGGAAATAAATAGTAACAGGCATGAATGGAGAATAATCCATCACCCACTTGCCATTCTTCAGGATGATGCATGGAAATATGGAATTCTAATATTATAAATTATAAATTTCAGATGCAATTGACCATCTAACTCATAACAGATCCAAATGTACAAAGCGAAACTTGAAAAACATGGAGTTTTAAGAGGTACAAAAAAAGTCAACTATTGATTGCCATACTTATAGGGTTATTTATTTGCGAAATAAACTAGGCTTTTCTCACTAAAAATGAGAGAGAGCGAGAGAAATATAGTATAAAGGACACAAATCTGAAAACTAAAAGCGGGTCTAAATAAAGGAAAACGGCGTTAATTTCTAAAATATGATATGATGCTGTGCCAGCCAAGCGAGTCGAGCAAATGCAAATTCTTTTGTTGGAATAAATAGTAATTAAATATTTGAAGCAAATTTTTTGCATTTATGTTGCCATGATGCATCATCTTTTTTTCTAAATTTCTATTTTGGAAAAACCGCCTAGAAAAGGAGAGCCTCTATACTGGATTTCTTTGGCATTCGGCAGGCAGGGCAAGCTTCGAGAAAAGCCTCGCAAGCTTTGCAGGAACAGAGGTGCCTGCAAGGGAGGAACATGAAGCACGAGCTCCGAGAATTACAGCTTCTGCAAACCATCGTGGTGCTCGCAACTTGTTGAGCGCCCCCTTCCCCAACACAGGGCACTCTGTTTTCCCCTTTTCCTTCTTCCGTGGCCATGTTCCTCCGGCTCTCGCCACAGCATGACTCTGCATCTTCCCTTTCCGCCCCGTTGTTGTTGTTGTTGTTGTGACAGTACGAAGACCTTTCCTTTATCTGCTCGAGGGTGTTATGGAGGGACAATACCATGGCCTCGTTCTCTTGAGCCACTCTCCGCCATGATAGATTCTCTGCCTCTAATCTTCTCAAAAATTCTTCCAACTCCGCCCTTTTCTTCGCTGCTTGTGCGATTTGTTCATCCTTTTGGCTCAGCATTCGAAGCGCATCCAATTCCGCATTTTTCAGTAACGCCGCCACTTGTTGCTTTCTCTGCTCTTGCAACATAATTCTCAATTTCTCATTCTGTCAAATTCGGAAAAAATAATACTAATCGCGTTAGATTCCATACAAACTTAAAACTCCTTAACACAAAAACATAAATGTCCTATTCTGATACACTCAAAGCTTATTGAGTCTCCCAGAATTTGGTACGTACGATGAAACTAACCTGTGACCTGATATAGTGATCAACCTCGCCCTTGTGATTCTCAAGCTCAACAGCCAAGCTTTGAGAAATTGGCATCGAAAGAAGGTTATTGGTGTTATAGTTATTATTGGTGGTGGTGTTGAAGGCATTGGAATTAGCAAGAAGAAGAGTGGAGTTAACAATAACAGACATGTTTTGGTTCCTCTGCCTGTCGTTGTATAGCTGTTGCAGGCGTTGTTGCTGTTCTAGTGTTTGTTGCTGATGTTTAACAGAAGATCCATGTAGCTGTTGGGAATTTAAATCCATCATCAAATCCTGCGACCCACATAATGGAAACCCGGTATTACTGGGGTAGGGATACAAGTGCGCTTGGATTGCCATCAAATCAGACTCACTAGCATTATATTCCCAACCAAGGCCTGAACACAAGCCTTTTCTTCAAATCTCCTTCTTCACAATCACACTAGCCTAGAGCAGGCGCTACATTTGCTTCCATGCATAGCAGTTATATATAATAATAATAATAATAATAATGTTAAAAAGGATCAAAGGGACTTGATGATCTAACGCCGGGTTAATGGGTGTGCTGTTATTTCGATGGAGACGCAGCAGAGGTAACAAGTTTGTGGCGGTGGTGGTAGTGCGTGGGATGCCAATATTATTTATAGTTATGAAATTGGCTGGGGAATAATAAATTTGACATTAAAAAGGAGTTGGAAATAAATATATTAATGGATAGATTTTGAATGAATGAAAATAGTAATTGAACTGGAAAGGAAAGAAAAAGCAAGCCTAGGATACTGCGGAGCGTCTCTCTCTCTCTCTCTCTCTCTCTCTCTCTATCAATTGTTTTAACTTTCTTCCTCTTTTTTCTCAATTTATGGTCTGAGCATTAAAGGAAGAGGAGTGCGGGACGCGGTAAGCAAACCATGTACCACATGCATATTTTGTGACTAAACTATCGGGTCCGGTCAGAGGCGTTTTGTTTTGTTTTGAATAAATAAATCCAGGTGGGCGCACCTCAGAAACCTGTGAAATAGTATGAAACAGTAAAAATATATAACAACCAGAGATTTGTCAGCAGCTCCATTATTTGGAAAAGAAAGAAAGGATTGAAAGCGTGGGATTTACTGGCCAAAACTAAAGCCTAGGTTTCCTTCTTATTTTTGTCGTCTCTCTTCGCTGCTGATCCTTTTCAAGAATAATATCCTTCATGTCCTTTTTTATATGTAAATATATGCTCGAGCATTTTCGTTGATAATAAAATCGAAAATCCTTCGTCCTTTCTATAATTCTCAGCAAGCTAAACTTATATTTGCCTATCTTTTCGGTAATGCTACCTACTCTGTTTTCATTAGGATTTGGCAAATCATTTCACCTTAGAAGTTACAAATTCAACTTTTGCTAAGCGCATAAAGAAATTACAAAACAATTCTATATTAAATCGTGAGGTGATTTATATTTATTTATTTTTTACTCTGAAATTGTAGTTTTGACATAAGAAATATATAACAAATCATATTAACTTTAATTGTAGTTGTAAATGATGTTTTTCAAGATAGTATGTACAATGGCAGTTTCTATGCATATTGCAAAATAATTTCAGACAAAAATCTTAGGAGAATATTATTAAATAGAAGTATATTAATTAAAACGTGTGAGATCATTGACAATAATGAAAAACTTGACATAAAGATGCTAATTAAAAATTTCTTATACAAGTGAGTTTTATCCATTTAACAATTCAATTATAACTAATTATTAAAAATATCTTACTCGTTAAGTTGTTTATGAAACACCTTAAATTCATTGATGTGCTTCATATAACTCTACAAAGCTCTTAACAAGTACAGTGAATATAATTAGCTGAAACTATTCAAGACATTCCATATATATAACAAATTTAAGATGATTTTATACTGTATTTAATACTGAGAAGATATTTACAAACTTAAAAATATATGAATTAAAGCTACATCTTGAAGTTTGACTAGAGGTGCAGATGGAAGATAAGTATATAAAGTAATAATATATATTCACCTAGTATACTTTTAATTACTTAAAAAGAAAAAATATTGAATAAGAAAAAATATGATAAATATTTACTGCCTTTAAAATTTTAAAATAAGAAAAAATATATTTTATTTATATAATTAGAGAGAATGTTAAACTGAATTTAATAAAAAATATATATATCAATTTTAACATTAATATTTGTGCAGCGACATCAAAGGAAAAAAAAAAAAAAGAGTGCTCTTAGTTAATATCAACCGTAAGTTGGATTTAATTTATACTTGTGCATTTTTCATATAAGTCGATATATGTTATTAGGTACTACATAATATCACAAACTGAGATTTAGTTTAGTGATAAAGGAATTAGTCCACTACAATATGGTAAATCATAGTTTAAATTTCAATTGGGAAAATTGTTTATATTTAAGTATTCTATAATACTCAAAAAGAATTATCTCTCATAGGAGAATACCTATGAAAAACCAAAAATTTAATACATAATATCATTATAATCTTTGTAAAGAAGTATAAATTATTCATAACTTTACTATATTTTATTTTCTTAAGAATTGGTCATGTAATTTTAGATCAAGAGTGATAATTAAGTAAAGTCATCATACATAACATTATATAAATTGTGCAAGTATCTTTTATCATAAAAAATAACTAAATAACTATTTTTTTTAGGGAAGTGAGCAATTAAATTTTTCTTAGTTTAATTTTGATATAATATTAGTGTGAAATATTTTACACTGTCAATTAATTAGATATTACCTTTCATATGATTTTTAATATAATTATTATAAAAGTTAAATATTCTAAAAAGATAATAATACACAATTTGAATATATCAAAATCAAATTTATATTGTTCCTATTATTATCATAATTATATTATTTCTAGCAATTTGAATTTAATATTCCTAAAAAATTGAGATAATCTATAACTAATATTAAAATAAAAATCTTGTGGCTGAATTCTTTTCACATTTAATTAGTTTGAACTGTTTATAAAATTAATTTTCATTCAACTATGAAAATACAAGAACTATGTGATCCTGTAAGAGTTATCACTAACCCACCTTTTAAATTTGTGAACGACTTTTTTTAATTTTATGTATTTTATTCTGAGTTATTGATGGCATAGAATTACTAATTAATGTCGGCAGCAAATCAATCAATATTTTCCTTTGACTCATTCAATATATATATATATATATGCTGTGATCTGCTGGTTGATCCGTTTAACTTACAATATGCATAAGTTAGGATCAAGTATTTTTGTAACTTGTTAATCCGTTTAACTTGCAATCTGCACAAGTTAAGATCAAATATTTTTGTAATCTGTTAATTTGCAAAATTTTTTGACCTATTCTGCTTAACCTGTGGATTAAACAAGCTAAGCTCGCGGGTTAACGGGTTGGTCTGTTAACCCGGGTATTGTTATTTTAAGACAATAGAATATAATATATTCAACTTGATTGAGTATTATAACATATCTATGACTTTAGCTTAGTGGTAAGACTTGTGTATTATAGCCGCAAGGACTTGGGTTCGAGTTAATTACTTGAGGTGTGGATTGGTCCATAGTTCCGTGGTTTTATACTGTGCGAACACGAACCTTATATAATAATAACCCCTTTATATTGTAAATCAACCTGGTCCAATCTATTTATATATGGTTAATTACATATCAGGCTAAGCAAATTAGGTTGACCCACATACTCACCTATAATTATATATATATTATCACATATATAACTTTTGAGAGGTATAATAAAAGTCAAATACTTTTAATTATATACTAATGAAATGCTTATTAAGTAAAAGAATTTTGTCCTATATATCATTATCTTTTAAGAACTATTTATTAAGAAATAAAAATAAAAAAAGTGTTATATACCACAAGCTGACTTGAATAGTAGATTTTTTTTTTTTTAAAGCAAATCCTTTTTTGAGTATTAGTGGCACTTTTAATAGTCTTCTTGGTTTGCTATATATACCAAGCTGAGTTGTTGGCCATATGTACTTGCTTGTAAGTTATATATCATTTTCTTGGAATAAGTTCATAGCAACATCACGCATGACTTTAATTGGAGCAAGATCGTTGACTTGCTTTGAAAATAAGATGCATGCCCACTTATTCTCTCAATTTAAGAAATTATGCATATTTTATTCATGTTACTGTGTTTTTGCGAGCACTCTAACGTAACTGTACTTACTGATTGCTTTCTGATTTCTAAGTGACTGAAAGCGTGCATGGACCTTATCGTCCACCAAAAGCCAAAGGCCAAAAAGAACACGTAATTCCCTCGAGTTATATATTGCTTTGTTTCGGGAAGTGGGAGCCAACCAGGGTTTTTAACAATGTAACCAAAAAGGAGAGAGTTTAAAGGCGCACAAAGAAACAAAACGATGTGAAAATTCTTGTAGGTTCGATTTTAAATTAAATTAAAACCAAAATTATCAGTATAATGACTCTTAAAAGAATCACAGCATACATGTATGATCTTGATCTCTGTCGAACCATGGACGTTATGTTGGACCTATCTTTTTGGAACTGCACAGTGCACACGTAAGAGCCTCAATGGGAGCCATTACCATGACCCTGACCCACTCCGCTTTGGATGGACCCTTACGGTGGAATCCCAAATCACGGAAACATCACAGTAATGCCTAGTTTATGTCAGCCAACACCGCAAACACACAAAATCCTGCATCATCTCCCTAGGTGTTTGAAAAATGTCATCCACCTTTAGTATTTATTTATTTGTTTATTTCGGGAACATTAGTTTGTTTTGGTTTGTGTTTAAGAAGCAGAGTAGGCTGGAAAATATTTATATGGTTCGAAAGTATTATGTGATTATATTTTTAGATTAATTATATAAATATATTTTATATGAGGTCTATTATTAATATATAATTTTATAAAAATATATTTATATAATTGCCTAAGAATATATCTACATAATATTCATGAATCATGTAAGAATTTCTCGAGTGGAAAGTAAGACAGATGGAGAAAGCACAAAGAGTGGACCTCGGTTGAGCATATCTGAATGTTATTGTTGTGGTGGGACTAGGGTGAGGTGAACTGGTGAAGATGGTGAAGTGGTGAGTGGCGATGGACCCGCGTGCAGGCCACCCACCTTGACCTTGACCCCATGAACTAACTCATCAGGCAGCTCTTGTGTGCAACTGCAATCAAGGGCGCAATCCATGTGAACCAATTAGCTACATTACTATACCGGTACCACCGGCACGTACCCGCATTGACTGACGAATTATCTTCTCTAATATTTATCACCATCACTCTTCTCAAAGAAGACCCCATCTTTCTCTTGTGGGGAATGGGGTTAGCTTTGTTGAAACTAATTATTAAAGGTGGAGGATGGTGCAATATGCACAGCGCATTACTCGTATTTGACGCACAAAGTCTTTGCCGCAACTTCTCAACTACATGTGTTTGAACCTTGGGCAAAGCGACATGGAACTTGTGCAGAAAGGCCAGTCCCACCCCCACCTCCCCGAAGTTGTGTGTCCGTAGTGGACTTAAATAGAAACTGTCAGAAAAATCCAGCCGTTCAACGTCGTAATTGTCCACTTTTAGACTTCGATTTTGCACTATAACAAAACGTAGATGATTGTCGTTGAACCGAGGAAATTCTTTGGTGAGAGAGGGCAGGCGGGCAGGGTCCCTTGATGGTGTGATTCTACCGTCTACTCTCACTTCCTATTACGTACTTTGCCAGTTCCAATTTCTAAGCCACCCTTAGTGCAACCTTTTGTAGGTTTAATTAATAAAACTGCATTTCCCCCGTATAATTGACTAACCTCTTTGCAGTAAATGCATAAATTAACTTGTAAAAGACTCAATTAGTTTTACATGAGTATATATAGTGTCAAAGAAAGTATATATACCTACAAACATCAGACAACGGAAGTATATAGGCTAGCCATCGATTGATCGTTCTCAGTCATCTAATCTTCTCAAGGTTTCTTATATAATAATTTTTTTAATGTAAGAGTGCTAGGCAGCTAAGAATTGTAGATTAGCATTTGCCTGTATAGCCAAATACGTAACGCTATTTTTTCAGAAACAGTTATGCAAGTGTAATTGGAGTTTTTCTCCATTTAATTTCGCATAGGCACGCTTAGAGACACCACTAATTAAGCACCTAACCTGCTCACCTCACCAAGTTATGCCGTTGCTACATGAAAGCCCTGTCGTACTTACACCACCAGTTTGTGTTGAAAAGAACCATCTACTTTTGGTAGGTTTTCATTGATCATGATATTATTAATATTATTATACCTCTGACTTGGATGGGTTAAAGCAGATGCGATCGATTCAATGCTTTTGGCAATCTCAGGACCACCGCCACAGTGCATAATTTGGACGAAAGTTGGTGGATTCGTCCGTACATGCCTTGGCTGAAACGTTGCCGTGTGAGTGCCCAACAAGTTGCGTGGTCTTTTGTTCACAGCATGAGCTCTGTTCGTTCCTTTTGTTTGTGTCTACAATGACAGAGATATTAGATAATCTGACTTGTACGTTTTATTACCAGTCAATCACGATCTCAATCAACATCTACGTACGTAATGCTAATGTCTTTCTTAACATCTTCAGATAAATAAGAAAGCAATAGAATAATGTTGGAGTTGGATCGCTGTGACGCGGATGCCTTCTCTACCAAACAAGAAGCTACGGGGATTTATATTAATCTTTTTTTTGGCAGTGTCATACATAAATATTAAGTCACTAATTCTGCAATATCTAATAAAATGAACTTCTATTTGTTATCTTAGGTAAAAAAAAAAAAAATTTATTCAATTTATGTTATTTTCATATTTTTATAAAAAATTTATTACAAAATTTTTAATTATATTCTCCACACAATTTTAAACATAATAAACAATGAAATATTTATATAATAAATTAGTCGTTAAATAAGAATATTTCAGTGAATATTTTTATAATAAATTTTTGATTTTGGATTTCTTAGTCAAAGTGATAGATATTATAAATTGAAAAGGGTACAGTCTATTGAAGCTGCAAAGGATTTTATTTTTCCCCCAAAAAAATTAAAAATGCAACATCAATGTATTAGCGGATAACAAATTGGCAGGTGTATAGTAGAAATTTGGCATAGCCCGCGTGCTCATGTTTTTGTCTGTGTCACTAGATATCCATAGCATGGATAGTTTCATTACCTAATTCCAGGCAAATTAATCGGCTTCGGAGGGCGGAGGATTAATAGAGAAAAGGACAAATTGCATATTTGAATATAAAACTTTAGTCGGTTAACAAATATACTATAGCATATATTTGGGAGCCTAAAAATTGATTTTAGACTTTCAGAATTAATTATGAAAATTTTGATGATATTTGATTATTCACTCTTAAAATAAATTTTGATCTCTAAAAATGATTGTGAGAGAAGTGAAAATTTTTTCACTTTCTACTAGAATTACTTTTAGAGAAATTATCAAATATAAATTATTTTATCTCAAAATTAATTCTATCTATAATCAATCTACAAGAACAAAATCAAACACACTATATATCAATAATCCAGTTCCCAGCTTCCAGCCAAATAAAACCGAAAATTTCACATTACGCTCAGCAGGAAGCTAAATTGTGACGTTATTTATATTTCCTTTGCAATTAACCAAATAGACAGCAAATAGTAAACCTATCCGTTAACGTTACCTCAACAATTTTCCTTCCTTTCCGTTCCTTTTTCCGGACGTGAAAGTTTGGAGGTGTTTGTTTCAAATTGCAAAACAACAAATTAGCTCACAATAGACCACAGTAGAAATTGTTTTAAAAAAAAAAAAAAACACAGTAGAAAATAAAGTATAGGCCACAATATATTTTAACACAACAATGTAAAAGTGAAAATCGAATCCCCACGCGTAAGAGGGGAACCTAACCTATTTTCTTGTCTAGTTGAAATTAGATGGAGATGGAAAGCGAGAGTTGGTTAGTGTGATCACGTCAGGATTGATTTCTCATATACTTTCCATATTGGAGACCGACACACGCAAATCATGTGAATTTTGAATGTGCCTCTCTTTGTGGGGGGAAGGACCCATCTCAATCCCATTCCATGCATGCTTCGCTTGCACACATCTTCTTGTTGTATGGGTCGCTTTTGTATGCCTAACCCAAAACAGAGAAAGGAGCGAAGAGCTGAGCTTTTGAGTGCTTCTCGTGCAACTTTGACTAAACGCCACTACTTGCTCCTTTTATTGTTTACCAGTACTGAGTCAGTCAATAAAGCCTGAATGGATTTCACAAAGTGGATATGGATGATCCTGTATATATATCCCCTTGCTTCTTTTCTCTTTCCTTTTCATTTCATAAATAAAACTTTTCTTTAAAGCAAATCTTAGATTAGATTCAATATATCTTGTTTTGCTTTCCCTCCCATTGACTTGTTGTTTCCGGTAAAGTCCACAAAATAGAAAAAGGACTTGACAGTCACTTGGATGAGTTGGGAAGGTCATAAATCATATAGATAAATGGGCCTTTAATCATTAATAATTGTCCTGTGAGGATGCAGATGGAGATGGGTGTCCATGGTCAGTCTTGGAGCCAGGGAACATAAGAACGTACCCATATGGACGCAGCAAGCTTTGTGTTCATGACCTTTACCAAATTTCTCTATCTAGGTACCTTATCCCCTAGTAAATAGTGAGTGATATGTGCTGCACCAAATTACGCTTCCAGAGTCCTTATTAATGTTTTGGTCATAAGCTTCCAGTGTCCACCAGACCGAAACTGCTATCTCGAGAGTTTGGAATGTAGCTGTCTTTCCTGGGCAGTGAACTGAAATGACTAGAAAGATTAATTTGATTAATTTAAACAAAAACAATAGTATTTTGTAACCAGAGATATGTATTTGAGTTTTTCATTCCATAATTTGCTTTTATTTGAACACAAGTTTTGGGTCAAGTTGTAACTAAAAAACGACTTGGATCAATTTATCATTATACCAATCATCACGTACTGGGGGACAACAAAAAACAAAAAAAGGGTTTTATTTTGGTCTACAAATAAATAAAGAGGTATGTTAAAAACAGCATTTATGACTGCAAAGGTTCAATTAAATTTCATTTTAAACCAAATCTACCTTTGGTCGGCAACCCAGTGTCCCACGAATCCTCAAAAGAGGCTGGAGCCTTCGCACTGAGCACGAGCACTAAATTTGTACTAACATGTAGTAGTGTGGCGTGGCATCCAATGGGCCGGATAAAATGGCCCTGCAAGCCCTCTGAAAACTCACAGCTAATGACCCCTCCTGAAACATGGGCCTCGAAGAAGAAATGAAAACGATTAATTCAGTATGGTCTCTCTTCAGACCCACAAAAAAAAAAAGAGTAATCTCTCTGATGACCCCTATTATCTCTCTAGCAAAAGAAAAAGGGTATTAGTGTGTCCTCACAAATAAAAGGCTATATGCCATAAATAATTTGACATGACTAGTCAGTCAATAAACAACTCTGTTTTAACTTTTAACCCCTCTCATTTAACCAATAAAAAAAAGAAAATGCTTTGAAACTCCGTTTTAACCTTGTTGCATAAGAGAACCGTCGCACGATGGTCGACAAATCTCAGCTCAGTACCCCAATCAACTCAAGTTCATTTTTTGTTCTCATGTTTAGACATATTTAATTTGTCCCTGCCCCAGCCCTAGTGATCAATACCCAACCAGTTCATGAAATCTCCAGTTCGAAAGTGTTAAGTAAGAAATAAGAATATGCCCTATCTAACTTCGAGGAGTTCTTAAAAAAAAAATATTGCTTGAAGATGGTTTCGAACATAAAAGATGAGTGGTTAATTACATCTCATTTGGCATTTAGGATTGTGTATGGAAGTAGAGCTTGAAACTAGACTCCTTAATTCCAATTTTCATATTTAGAGTAACATAAAAAATTGAACTTATAATTCTCCATATCAATTTCATAGAATTAAAAAATAATTAAAATAAACTCTTTCTAATTCCTAACATATACTATATGAATTATCAATTTCAAAACTTATTAAATATCTCCCTCCTTATTAAAGTATATAGGATTCTCTCCTTTTTTACATTTATATATTATCTATCATATTTATTAAAATATAATTTTTTATAAAAAATTAAAAAGTATTTAAATTTTAATTTATTATTTTATATATCCAAATTCAAAAAAATGTATTATTTTATATATAAATAATTTTCATAAAAATTTACTATAGTGCAAAATTATTGTTTATTAGTATTTTTATTAATTTAAAATTTTGAATCATATATTTAAATAATAAAACTAAAATCAAATTTAAAATTATAATTCATGTACTAATTTTTAACCGATCTCAAATATAAAATTTAAAATTCTAAATCAATTTCAATTTTGATGTCCAAATGAACTATAGTGAATTCTTGAACGAAATAGCTTCCTTATAATTATTTAAAGGGTCCTTAGTGATATAATATTAAAGGAGATTACTCAAATACCAAACAAACGAGTTATGGTACCCTAATAGTTAAATATTAAACATTGTTTTGCCATGTATATGTTAGTCAATGAATTAAATGTTGGGATAGTAGTTAAATTTAATTTTACCAAGTATAATGTTTTTATAATCTAGGTTGTCTTTTTTTGTTTTTTTAATGGCATAATCTTGTCATTTATATTCTCAAATTCACACTGAACCTAAAGTTATTTGATGTTAGTATATTTTTTTTCATCTACGGTTTCACAGTGAAATTTAGATTATATTCAGATATTCTATAGAATAGGCCAACAAAAATTGACTTACTTAATTTACCTTTCCCTCATATATCCTCATCATTTGAGTTTGATTTTTTGGTTTGCTTATTGGTAAATTATCCATAAATATATTTGTAAATGCTGGATAAGGATGAGGCATATCCTAATTCTAAACTAGGACAAACTTTCCCCTCAACCTAATAATGTTTTATTCTATTGTTTTAATATCAAATAAGGATTAAGATCCTCTAAAATAATTATGGTTATGAAGTAAAAAAGTGAAAAGTTATTTATCTTTGAATCCATAACTTCTATTGTGTGTGGATCCCATCAAAATTCCAAAATGATCCAAGAATAAATAATATCTTAATTTCTCACTTTATAACTATATTCACTTTAAAAAATCTAAATCTATTGACTAAATTTTTTTTGAAAATATAATAAAAAAATAACAGTGCTAATTTTATCTTATTTGATCTAAATTTAAAAAAAAAAATATATGTATATATTAGATAAAATAACCAATTGAGATTTGATTTAATAGTAAAAGGCTAGCCTACCAAAATATGATGAATCATAGTTTGAATTTCAGTTGAAAAAGTTACCTACATTTAGGTGCCTTAAGTGTTCAAATATAATTGTCTCTAGCGGAAAGATACCTATATGAAACCAAAAAGATAGCATAAAATAAACTTTATCTCTTGTTAATTCATTTTATCATATTTTAAAATTTCATATCATTCTTTTTTTTTGTTTTTAATGAAAGCTGCAAATTTATTCAAAACTAAGATCCCGAAAAACAAGCTTAGAAATACAATTAGGATCTTCCCTAAACCACACCCTAGATTTTGCTAAGTGGGCTACAGAGTCTGCCACCATGTTGCATTGTCTGAAAATATATTGGGCCTTAAATCTTTAACATTTTAGACCCAACAAACAAATGTCATAGATGAGACTTCCATTATATGAGATTGAGAACTGAGAAGTCCTTCCCACAATTCTCAGATTCTTCAAACAAAGCCCTATCATCTCTTTCAAAAACTATGGCTCGACGACTCAATTCTTGAGCCAGTTTCACCCCTTCAAGCGCACCTAGGATCTCTGCTCTGTGAGGCTCGAGTCTGCCAGCCACCTTCCTGCATTTCGCCCCGGTCACCTGACCAAGCTCATCGCGGATTATAATACTCATTCTATTTTTTTATTTCGCCCAATTCGTTTCACTCGAATCCAAACACATCCGTTGGAATGAACAAATATTTAAATCTTGCGCACATGGACCCTTCGACTATCGCAAAGTTAGATGTGCATTAAGTCCATCAAAGTGCCAAGAATTTTGTGATAGTGACTAGTGGAATAATTGCGCATATGTAGGCATGAAGAAGAGGCAATCGTATAAAAAGCCAAAAGAGTAATGTTATATGTAAAATAAAAAATAATTGTTAAGTGGATTCTATATCTTATTCAACTATGGATGTATGGAAACTGAAAAAATGCATATACAAAAAACAATTCTCAAACCAAAAATATCAATAACAAATAGCACCATACATTTTAATTAAAGTCGAAGTGATTAATTGGCGCTTTCAATACAGAAAAATACCTCGTTCTGTTAAATTAAATATTTATTGTTCTTATTTAACATTTATTACTTGAATTATTGTTCTGTTAACTTAGCTCATTTAGCCGTATCTGAGGATAGAATAAGAAAAAATTTTTACATGACCTGAGAATATTACGTAATTATACTCTCGATTAATTATATAAGTATATTTTATATAAAATTATATATTAATAATTAATTTTATATAAAATATACTTACATAATTAATTAGAAGCACAATTATATGGCATTTGCAGTCCATTCAAATCTTTCTCCACAACGAGAAGCAAGGCTTCAGATGAGTTAATTTTTGATTCAGTGTCAGTATAAGAAGGATGCATAGAGCTCAGAATAGAAGCTATGGTGCACAGAAACACTGACTCCAATATTTTATACTAAATGAATTAGGCAGGTGATATGATATACCTTGCACCAAGCGGATAAAATTTAACTGTGCATCGATTTATCAATCATATGTAATATCTTGTAGTAAGTTTTTAAATTTTAGTTAGATTCTATAGTTAAATTATTTTAAAATTGATTAAAATTGATTTATATAATTTTATAATTTTTCAAAAATTTTATTTAATTTCATAATCACTTAAATAAATTTTATAATCATATAAATAAATTTTAATATTATTATAATATATTATAAATAATTGATATAGCACTATATTATTTAATTTTAACTATTAAATTAGAAGGTGTACAATGTATATATTTGACCAAACAAGGGGCATTTTAGACAGCCTGATGAATTATTTTGCCAAAAATGATCTCTTTTGGCAAAGAATTTAGCTGGCTTCCCTTCCCCACAAAAAACGAAAAAATAAAAAAGGAGAAGAGGAAGAAGAATAATAATTTAGGTAGGGGAATAGCTGTCATGGGCCATGGGCACTGGCAGTGAAACTAGCTTCAAATTGTTAGTGATTAATTAGCGACTGTTGGGGGATGATGGGGTATGCCTCTCCCATCAAGTGGGGCCCAGCGTAAAAGCCGCGTGTCCAGAACTCGGACTTTGGGTGCGCGTGGGGACAAAGCTCGGTTGTCTCTTGTCTGTCGCTGTGGCGCCACAATCGAAACGAAGCGCTACGATTCACACTTCAGAGCTGAGCCTGAGCTGGTCTGGCCGTGCATGGTTAAACCCGTGGACGACTTATCGGTTCTGTAACCATCACCGTCCACTTCCACCTTGGACACGTGGCCCCACGGATCTCATCCTTCAGATATTACGGACGTCTCAGATTTGAAGCAAACCCGCATGTAATTATAACAAGTTCATAGTTGTTGATGAGTCCGTGTGCGAGGAGTGAAGTGTGAAGACTGGAGTGAGGAGTGAGGAGTGAGGAGTGAGGTGCTTTTCTCGTGCTTGTGAGGTGCTTTTCTCGTGCTTGTAACTAGCTCTTGTTGCTTATAAAAGTGGCCAAACAAACCAAGAATCTCTGTTTCCCAGCCCACTCAGCCTTTGTTTGGTTCAACAGATCAGGTTCAGATTCGAATCAAATCTCATAAATAAAGGATTCCTCTTTGGTTAAGGATTGAAGTGGCAGGCAGGCAGGCAGGCAGGCACATAAAAGGTACAAAGTCAAAAATGGGTGCTCTGGATCACATCTCTGAGCTCTTTGACTGCTCCCATGGCAGTTCCAAACTGAAGAAGCGAAAGCAGTTGCAGGTAGTTGTCACTCATAGATCACGTAGATCTACTAGTTAATAATATTATTTATTTATTTATTTATTTATTTGAGAGTATGAGTATGAATTGATGGGAACTGATTGAGTTGATGTTGATGTTGATGTTGACGGAGATCAGACGGTGGAGGTGAAAGTGAAGATGGACTGCGAAGGATGCGAGAGGAAGGTGAGGAAGGCGGTGGAGGGGATGAAAGGGGTGAGCTCGGTGGAGGTGGAGCGCAAGGCCAGCAAGGTCACCGTTGTGGGGTACGTGGAACCCTCCAAGGTTGTGTCCCGCATCGCTCACCGCACTGGCAAGAAGGCTGAGCTCTGGCCTTATGTCCCCTACGACGTCGTTGCTCACCCCTATGCCCCCGGCGTCTACGACAAGAGAGCCCCCTCCGGCTACGTCCGCAACGCCGATGACTCACAGTACGCCCAACTGGCGCGTGCCTCTTCCACCGAGGTCCGCTACACCACCGCTTTCAGCGACGAGAACCCCGCCGCTTGTGCCATCATGTGATGTCATTCCTCTATTTAATTAATATCTTGTTTTAAATCTTTCTCTTTTTTTTCTTTTCTTGTTGCTATAGTATAGTCAATTAGAACACCTATTATGGATTCGGTGTGGGTATGTATGTATGTATGTATGTATGTATGTATGTATGTGCCACCATCAAATTGGGGAAATTTGTTATCTTGACTTTGGATATTGCTTTCATTTTCAGAACCTATTGTGAATAACTGAATGTGACCAATTTTCCATCATATTCAAATGGTTTGGTGATGTGTTTTCTAACCTTCATGTTGGTAATGTAATCAGAGGAAAAATTCGTTTCTATAAAAAACTGAATCCATCATTCTCCTCGCGCATCAGGTTCAAATTTGCCTCCCCCCCCAAAAAAAAAGATCATGGCTAAATAATTACTTGAAAACAGTTTTTATTTTAATTTTTTGTAATACTGGTTAGCTGCAGCTTATTTGAAAGGTGGGGACTTGAGTTTTCCATAATTAAACCTTGTTGAGTCTTTAATAGAATGAACTGACGAGTGAAAACTAATTTTTTGTTTATTTATTTTTTTGGTCATTACACACTCACGTACACTGGACGAGGGGAAAAAGCTGATCCTCAAGATCGAACCGGGTTTATCAGAAGGCTACTGCTTAACCATCTTGGTCTCGACCACAACTAATTAGTTTAATTGAATAATAAGTAACATCCTATATCACGTGGTGTGTGGTGTATGAAAACAAAAGGTCATCTGCGACAAATTGGTGTCACCCGACCCCATCAATCCGATAGGGTTATTGCCAGCAAGAAGGACCATAAACTGATAAAAAATTAACCAAGATGAATTATTTAATTCTATTAAATGAACTTTAGATATTTTGAACAGTCAAATAGTTTTTTTTATAATATTAAAATACTCACGGCTAATTAAAAAAGATAGTGAAAACTATTGTATGCCTCACCTAATCAAATCATCTCTTTTTTCTTTTTCTTTTTTTTTTCTTTTAAATGTTAAGGTTATTCTTAGCACAGATTTATTCGTGCAAAGACTTAAGCCATGGTTACCAAAGTTAGAGAGGAGCTCTTAAGTGAATTTATTTATAAAGTGAAAATGTAAAGAAATATATATTCCTAAATAATGAGTTCCACTAAATGATTAAGTTGCTGTTATAAGATTAAGATGAAGCTAAGCCAAGTTGAAATACGTTATGCCATTTGATTTAAGCGATGTTTTTTGGCTTTTTATTATTATTATTATTAATATATTGTGTTTTTTTGGGGGGTCAGACGTAGTTATTTTTTGAAAGACAAAGCCCAACCAAGAGGTATTTTTTTTCAAGTCTGGGGACGGAGACTTTGGGGGGGAGGGGGTGGGGTTGGAGACTGGAACGCCCCCCGCCCCCCAAAACGTAGAACGCCGTCGATTAATTGTGCTTGAGTGTTTTTGGTTTTTGGGTAACTTGCTAACTGTGCTTAAACCTCTTCCAATGTTGAGAGTTTTTCTTTTTTGTTGAGAATAATTTTAACAAGAACATTTATGCAGTGAATGGGCTTTGCGGGAGGACTGTGAGCAGAGCCCAAGTAATTTCTTTTTTCCGTCTTTTAATATCCAAATAATGGAACGTGAAGTTTATGATCATTCCATCCCATTCTACTCATCATTAAATATTTAAACATAGCCAGGCAGCTACCTTTTTGCGAGTTGATACTCGTTAATTTTTGTAAAACTAACTACCTTGAGTTACACAACATTATTAAGGAAGCCATATTTCTTACGAGCACAGCGCCACGTATTGTGTTTCTCACAAGTTAATATTGATTAATATCTAAGAACGTCATGTTACACAACACTAAATAAGCTACATTTCAAATATTAAAACCTGAAATTACCATATCGACCATTTTACAAAAACCATCTATATAGTACGAAGTTTTCTTTTTTGAGATTACGAGATATTTTTACAGGTTCGGTCCATTTAAATTGCTCATAAGACTAATCATGCGTTATTTGATTGAAGCACGAGAATTATGCAACCTCTCTACAAGAGTAGCCTTTATAGAATTTGAACTTGTATTCTCTATATAGGGAGTCAAAGTTGTTTATCAACTTAACCAATCTTTGTGGATAGTACCAAAGTTTTTTAGACTACATTAACCCCCTTTGAGCCAATTGGTTTTTGAGATAAAAAAAGAAAACACAAAGAAAGAAGCACCAACATTAATTGAGCACAGTGTATGTCACAACAGTACCCACTACAAGAAAATAAGTAACTAGCGGCACAAGATTCACGGAGGTCGAGAACAACCGCCTTCGGTGTCGAGAAAAATGAGTACTTGCTAGCAGTTGGACAAACCGCCCTTGATAGACTGCATTTTATTTTGGCGCTGACACTCCTCTCTCTCGCACTAAGAAACCTGGTGTATCAGGATTTTCTTGTTCTCCAAAACATGAAAAAAAAGAAATAAATTCCTAATCCCCTTTCTCTCTTGCGTCCCATTTCATCTTCATTCTCCACATTGCAGTGCCACACACCAGCACTGACTGACGACCCATAGCATAGCACCAGCAACCCAAACTAGCGGCCAACATCATAGGTCCGATAGCACACTGCCGGTGATGGTAGCGACGATAGCCAGTCACTAGCAAAACAACACTTCTCCACGCTGCACACGAGATAGCGACACTACGACCACACTTTAGTATTTTGTTTTCACTTTTCACTTTCCATTTTGCTCTTCTTCTAACTTTGCAAAAGCATAGTTTCTTCACATAAAGCTTTGAAATTTTATTCATTGGCACTTTTTTTTGCTTGCTTTTGCTGCTTATGGTTGTTTTGGAATTTTTAACTATTGGCGTTGTTGTTAGAATTTTGTAACCCTTTTTTCGTGCTTTGAACTCTGTTTTTGTTAGTTAAGGGACAAACGATTGTTCTTCCATGCTGCTAGCTACCTGTTGCTTTCCAATGTTTTGTGTAACTTGTGTTTAGGCAAACCCCTTTTCCGGTTCTTATTTTTGAAGGAAAAAATGGCTTAACTATGTTGGACTTAAATTTTGATTCATTGTAAGTTTGCTATTGCAGATATCTCCCCCTTTTGCATTTGCTTTTTAAATATGTTGCAATTTCAATGTGATTGTTATGCCTCATATGCCTTTTGTAAGGATGATGCTAAGATTGACTAAAACACTCTGATTGTTAACCTTTTTAAATCAAATTCGTGTTTGTTTGCGTTGATATAAAAAAAGGACTAGTCGTCTGAACGAAATTGTTGGGTTTCATTCTTTGAAGTCCTTACCTTAGGCCAATATTTTACTACTTATATATTGCATGATATGATTTTTCTTTTTGGTTCTTTTTATTTTAGTTCTAGTTTGAGGTTTTTTTTTTTTTTTTTTACCGTACATGAATTTGCAAGAATTTAGATTCGAGATAACTTAATTATGTGATGATGCAACTTTATATGGAGTGGGCTCAATTTTTGAGCTCAACTTATGGTTTGTTGACTAGTTTTCAGTGTGGTTTGATGTGGAGGCGTGTGATGTGAATGAGAACATATTGAAAAAAAATGTGCCCTTAGAAGATTTTGGGGATGATAGGATTGGAAACTAGTGTGTATAATTTGTTCTTTGCTTTCGTGCATTTTCTTTGTCTTGTTCTAATTAGAGTAGTAGTTTGATTATGATGTGAGAAATTAGAACTTTACACAAAAAATGTACTTGTTTTGTATTGTTCAATGAGGAAAATAGATTTGATTTTATGCTTGTTGTGCTATGTACTAATGAGTTCACTCATAATTATGCAAAGCACATGCAATTCATCCCATTATAGCTGTACAAATAGAATAGTCTCTCCGGATTCTTGATATTAAGGAGTAAATAGTTAATCCTCTATGCAGGTTAGTCTGAGTTCTTCTCCAAGTTCATAGAAGTGAAGATATCATGATTGTTATTAAAAGAATATTGAATTTGAACCATCTCCTTAATTATGAACTACATGAAAAGAAGTGAAAAAAAAGAAGAAGAAGAAATGACTTAGTTGCTACTTCTACAATCTACTGCATGTTTGCCTTAATAGTACTTTACTTTCTTATTGCTTTTATGCACATAGGAAGCTTGGTATTGGAATTGTACCATATAACCCTCTTGGTCATGACTTTTTTGGTGGCAAGGGAATTGTGGAAAATCTACTAATTAGCTTCCTGGTATAGTATACTAACACTTACATGCGTTTCATGATACTTACCATGGAATTTTTAGGATGTGCAAAATAGCAAATAGCAATGATTGATTCTTAATCCCAATTAAACATTGAATTAGATTATTTACTTTCTGCCATTTGTATAGTATGTATGTGTTCATTAAATTGCAAATACTTGTGTCTTTAAATAGGAGCGTTGTCGGAGGAAAGTACCATCCATATTATTTTTCAAATCAAAGCTAGTCAAAAGAGTAAAAAATTAGGCTCAATTCTTTTTTAATAGAAAATGTAAAAGTAGAGATTTGGTTGTCTAATAACTCATCATTACACTTTTAGCATGTTTATGGTTAGCATCTTGTCAATGAGTTAAAGTTAGCTAAATTTTTAATTTTTCAGGTTTGTCTTTTTATTGGTTATTAGCAATTAAGTATAAGGTTCAAATAGTATATGCTTGAGTTTCTAATAAGAATTCATAGTATTTCATAGGATGATATTGATTTAACTTTCAGTTTAGTTTTTGTAAAATAAAAAAGGATGTCAACTCAATTATAACCAATCTTATATGGTTTTATTTACTTGAAATTACTCTTATATGGTCTTCATTTTTGTGTTAATATAATCAATACTTTGATGGTAAATAGTGACCTTATAGAACTCTACTTGCTTTCAGTTCCTCTCTCCTTCTTTACTAGTTAGATTATCTTCTAAATTTTAATAGATATCATGTATATGCTAGGTTATATGTGTTTCATAATTATTAATCTTATAGTTGGAGTTGTATCTTTGTAGCCCTTAATATATACAGCTGGTCCATTACCAAATGGAATTGCCATGATGCTTATGCTTTTCCTTGGAATTGCATATGCTTTTGATCTTGTTTTCCTGTTGAGCGTTACTTCTAGTTCTCTTTCAAACATACAGATGAAGGATTTGGACTCAAGAATTAGTAGGATTCTTGTCAACTTAAAATTTTGGTATTAGAATTGGAAGTGAGTCATTTGTAATTTTAGTGTTTATTTTCATTGATAGAGAAGCAATTCTTAGTTGAAGCATTATTAGAAACATTCTTTGCCATCTATTAATGTACTTTTTTTGTAAGGTTTTTGTTTTGAATTAGGATGAAGAGGTGAAGCTTTGAGGTTGAGCTCCTAATGCATGTGCTTCAAAGCTTGAGCTTTTTCATATATTGAACCTTTGGTTTTTCTTTTTCATATATTGAACCTTCATATACTTCATCTGTGTGCATATGTAAGTTTTTCTTGTTGTTTTGGGTTGGGGTTGGCACTAATTACCTAGCAAATAAGTATCTAGTGTTAACTTTGGGATTTCCTTTGAGACTTGGGGTGATTTATGCATACCTATCATTATTTTGTGTCATGAAGCAAATTTTGTTTTGAATCTCTGTTGTAGGGGCTGTTTGATATGTTTGGAAGTTTGGTCTAAAATTTGAAATTATATAATTCTCATGATACAAGATTGGAGGTGTTGGCTCCTAAACTTTGCATGAAGACTTATGATAATGAGATTGAGTAAAGACACATTTTACTTATTCTTTATGATTCTTGGGTGTTGGTCTCACTCCAAAAGATTTTGTTTTATTTTCTATTCAGATTGTAAACTTGGCATCACTGATGCGGGCAAGACTCTCTTCTTCTACTAGCCATGAACCTTAACATAATGGACCATCCAACACTTAGTTATATTCTTGATTTTAGGCCTTCTTCTACTTAGTTCAATATTAGGCTATGAAACTTGGGTTTATATGTTATTGCAAGATGACTAAGACTTGCATATTTTGCAATTTTCATTTTATGATTTGGAGGATTATCAAATGTGTAAGACTTGCAAGATACACTTTATATTATGTAATATTTTGATGTACTTTTATAATTTTAATTAAGTAATGAATGTTTGGTATTTTTATATTTATGTATAATACCTTAATTTTTTCAGTTGATGCAAATTAATTGATACAAGAATTGAAATTAAAAATATATATTACAAAATTAAATATGCTGTTACAGTGAAAACAAAATTTTCCACTACATTTTTCGTGGCGGTCCAAACAATTTTTAAATCATGTTTATTAGTTGCTGTTACAAAACCATTGCTATGTTTTTCATTATTTTAGATCTCAATTTTGTGCTAATTTTGCTCAATTTTTAAATTTAGTATTTCGCGGCGGTTCAAAAACCGCCGCTATGTTTTTTATTCATTTTAAACTTGGTTTTTTGCAATGATTTGTTTTTTCTATTTTATAAACTTGGTTTGTCACAGCGGTTTGCAAACCACCACAGTAAGCTTTGGCAATTCATGGCAGTTGTTCCAGCGGTTTTATGAAAATCACCGCGAAATGACCTCCCAACGCTTTATGAACCGCTGCTAGTTAACTTACAAACCGCCGCCATTTACCTTATTTCTTGCAGTGACCTGAGAATAAGATCAAATACCTTAAAGATAAAAAAGCACTAAAATAACTTTAATTTATTTTAAGATTAATGTTGGGGTTTTGCTCCATCCTCCATGCTTGATTCACCTCCCCATCAACAATTATCTTTTATAAGATTTGAAGTTTCTCATAATGCAGTTTGCTTACTATTGTATCTATCCCTTGTTAAGTTCCTTTTAACTCCATTATTAATCTCTTTGTTTAAACTCCCAATAATATTCTTTTTTAATTTAAAAATATGAACACAAAATTACATTATCATAACATTGGAATATTAAAAGATAACATTTAAGCATTTTAATAAAAATTAATACTTTCTATCTTTTAATGTTAACTTAATTCATGTATTTTAGCGTATAGTATTTAACTATTATTAAGTTATAAATTTTTTAAAAAACAATTGTTATAGTTGAATATTCAAATTCTCTATCAAAATATTTTTTTGGTAGATCTATCAAATTTGAATATTAACGTTTAATATTTAAATATTGAAATGTTATGTCAGCTTTCCATTGATGAGATTAGACTAAAATGGATTAAAAGACTAAATTATTAAACATTCAATGTTTGAGAATTTGCGTTTATAAAATTAATTTCTAAGGAGCCTAGGAAATAAACATAATTTATTTATTCCTTATTTGGTATATTAAAATTTGGAAATCAACATGAAATGGTTAATCTGTTATTGACTATAAATAGAGATTCATGGAATTTACTATATCGTTTATATTTGTCTGATTCACAATTTACTTTTATTGTCGCAAATTACTTTCGGGGTTAATATATTTAAGTTTATCTTTTGTCAGGATATATATTTTTTATAATGTTATCTAATTATATCATTAAAAATATTTAAATTTTATAATAATCATTTTAAAAATTATATATAGTAATATATAATTAGTTAACAATAAAAAATTATACTAATATATATATATATATATAAAATTGTTGGTACAAAATAAAAAATTCTGTATTTTCCTTTAGTCAAATATGGATATTATAAAATTTATATTGAAACACTTTCGCCAAAAAAAGAAAAAAAGAGTATTGAAACGCGCAACACATTCACTCAGTTGTCTCATGTACATATGAAGAAATGAGAAAAAAATATAATTATAAGGGACAAAATGGTAAAATCCTTTAAAGGTGACTTTTTTCTTTCTTTCATAGGATATATATGTGTTCTTGTTTTCTAAAATTCTCTCAAATTCATCTTTTTGAAAGGTTCATATCATAATTGGATCCCAACTTGAATAGACTACAAAATTACATAAAGAAAATCAAGAAGTTTCAACATATTCTAGGCAGCCACCAGCTACAAAGCCAATAGAATAGTGCTTAATTTGAAGCATAAGTGTGTATTGATTAACTCCGTTAGTCTCTTTTCAGTATGTCCAGATGTGTGCCATTTCCACCACCTGGATATGTGAAGAATGGTGCAGGTGGTGAGAAACTCTTAAAACAACTAGAGGTTAGTTATTATCAGTACATCTTTCTTCACTTTGTTTATTGTGTGTGTGTTTTTCTTTTATTTTTTTTTTCAAATTAGATTGTAGTTCAATATTCAAATTATATATGAACACACATATTGTTTAATTAAGACATCTTCTTCATTTTTCAAATAAATTTGAATCCCGATTTTTTTTTAATCTATTTCTGAACCAATAATGGATATCCAATTGATCTCCAAAATATATTTCTTTCAACGTGTGAATTATATATGGGTCTTTCCTCACTTTGGCTATTTTTGTTTTTTTTTAAGTTGTAGTTCAATTTTCAAATTACATATGTGAAAATAGATATCGTTAATTAAAAAACGTGTTCATTATTTTTTTCTTTTAAATAAAATTTTAAGCATGAATTATTTATTTGTTAATTTCTCTATTCTTGAAACAATGATATATAACAAATTGATACTCCAAAATATTTTTCTATTTACCTACGAATTGAACAAATATAGTGCTTTCTGCATAAATATGCACAATTATTTGGAAACACAATGAAGGTAAAAAATCTATTATATTTAATTGTTATAAGAAAACATAAATGACATAAATATTTCATTTAATGTATGTGATTATGCTGGTTGCTGCGTATTCTTGTTCAACTTAAGGTGTTTAAGTATTGCATGAAAGTATTCAGGTATAACAGTCTTTGTATTCACACTTCAATGCAGTGATGGTGGCTGGTCATAGCCATGATAGGAAAATAGCTTCGAAAAATATATATGAAATTTACAAGAATATGAATAGTCTAAAGGAGTCGGAAAAAAAAAAATTTGTAGTTTTTACCTTTTGGCACTATTGTGACTGATAAAAGTACCACTTATATGTTGTTTGAGATCATGTGAATGTTATGTGTACTAAAGCATGAAAGCATTGAGCATCGACATTGCATTGAGGCATGAATTTGGTGATTGTTTGCTGGCGATCTCTATCATACACCTTGGTATTTAATGGCTATGATGCATCTTCAATCTAAACTATTAAATTAACACTAGTAAATATGTGATTGAGATTTAAAATGGGTAAATTGAATAGCAGCTTAAGATTTGAATTATTAAAATTTAAAAAATATATTGGAGAAATTATTTTGTAATTATTTTAACATTTATTTTTTAATTTCTATGATGATTATTTTGAAACAGAATATGTCTTAATTTTTCTTTATTTTGATGTTGACAACTTAAAAAAATATATTTGTTAATTAACTTTTTCATATTAAGTTTAAATTGATTTTTTATTTAAAAATAGCTTTTTAGCTTTCTTATTTTTCGTATTGACAACTTCAAAATAAAATACTTTTTTTTAATTTTATTATTTTTTATCATTTCGAAGCTAGTAATCTCAAAAAGGAAAATTTATTAATTTTTATTTTTTCTATTTCAATGCCAGTAAATTTAAAATAAAATATTCTTAATTGTATATATATATTTTTTCCATTTTGATACTAGCCAGTAACTTTGAAATAGATGTTTTTTTAATTTTATTTTACCATTTCCATGCTAGCAACTTTAAAACGGAATTTTTTTAAATTCTATTTTTCTTAGTTCATGTTAGTGATCTCGAAATAGAACTTTTATAAAAAATAAATAAATTATTTTCCGTTTAGAAGTTGGCAAATTTAAATAGATTTTTTAAATTTTATATTTTCTTCATTTCATTATTCCTAAGCTTGGAATGTTTTTTAAATTTTAAGTGTTTTCCGTTTCCACGTTAACAATAAATAAGTAATTAAATGGACTTCAAGAACAAATTTTAAAATTTTAGAGGTTAAATTATAAAATAGCATTCATCATCAAACACACTAGGACTCTACCGAAAAAAAACAAAAAAATGCAGTACATAATCCTTCTTTGCTATAGCACATCGTCAAATAGAGACACACTTTTAGATGAACTTAAACACTTTTAGATGAACTTAAGAAAAATGTTATTTACATATAATTTTTAGACATTTTTAATTTCTAGATGTATGAAGATCGATATGTAAAGAATTAGGGCTTTTGATTATATTTCTCGTTAATATGGTAATATGATAAAATAATTGATAATATAAAAAAATATTTTATATCACTTAGTTAAAATCCACAATTATTAATACAATTTCTCGCATTTTTTTTATAACAAATTTATCACTTAAATAATTAAAATTTTTGTTTATTTATATATGATTTCACATATATCAAAAAAAGGTGTCCATCATTCCTACACATAATAATCCTCTGAATCTAATTTGAAGAATGTGAATAAGGCTTGTTATTATGATTTAAAATCAGTGTAAATGTTCATAAAAAATAAAATAAAACAAAATAAATCAGTGCAAATAATTGCAACCCACAATTATATTTATGTTTCCCATATTTTGGCCAATTAAAAATAATTTATATGCTGATCTATGCTTGCCATTTTGAAGCTCGGTAGAGAAAAGGCACTGTCTAAGAGAAAAAGGAAGGAAAGAGGAAGGAAGAAGGAAAGGAAGAAACATAGAGACAATGAAGATGAAGTTGATAGGCAGCAAAGTTGTGACGATGGCGGGAAGGACAAAGATGATAAGAGCACAAACTGTCAGGGAGAAATGGACAATCACATAGGAAGGAAACATAAGAACCCTGAGCTTGCAAATATCACTCTTACAAAGGAACTTCAAGGACCCATCATACCCGCTAGTGACTGCTCTCATAAATGCGAATTGGCTCGTAACTTTGTAGAAGAGAAGTCCTCTACTTCTCCTTCCCAAGTTATGCTCACAAGCAACCCTCATAGAGTGAACTCTGAATGTGACAAAGATCTGGGTGGTTGCCTTATGGGAAAAAGTGAATTTGATCCAAATGTCAACCCTGAAACGCCTATATCTACTTCTTCTGAAAGTAGCATGTTGGAGATAGAATCAGAATACAGAAATTTGATTGTGAATTGGGCCCCTCCTCCCTTGCAGTTGCGGATGGTTCAAACTGACTTTGAAGATGAAGAGTGGCTTTCCAAGAAGAATCCGTCCACTAGTACTAAAAGAACTCAAACTAAACAGGTTAGCAGTGTCCTTGACATTGACACCTATCAAGGTATCCAAACATATGCACGTTATTTACCTGATGCTGACATATATGCTTTGCCCTACACCTTACCATTTTAAACCATCGAAAAGGCAAAAACACTTCAGCATAGCATAGCGGTAAAGTTCACAACTCATATGGTATATTGAGGTTATTTTTCTGTCAGTGCGGGTAATCATAAGATTATATTAGCAATTTACCTATATTTTTCAGCCAGGGATGAATCTGAAGACAGTTTTATAGTTAAACTTGCAACAAATGTGAGGCCAAGCATTGAGGATTGCAAAGACAGGCATCATCATCAAAATCACAACTCTCAACAAGCAGCAACATTGCAGAACCTGCGCCAGCTACATAGTGGTTCACTACTGGACATACTTCATATAGTACCGGGTGAATGCATGTCACTTAGTTTACCATGTTTTTGTATGGGGACATTAGCATATGTTTAAATAAATTAAAGGATCAAGACCATTGATAGATCAGATCCCATTTTGAATAATAATACTCACTTTTTCACCTTAGTCCCTAATACGTTGATACCTTTTTTTTTTTTTTGGTACATAATACGTGCGTTGATACTTTCAGCCTACCATAGTTAAGTTCAAAGCTTGATCTTTGCATAATATAACTTCACATGCTTAGATTTACAAATCTCCTATTTATATGGTAATGCCATTGTTTTTCTCAAGAAACCTTTGAAAATAAAACAATAGCTTAGCAGTTTGGGCATCGTAGTTAATGAGCCATTTGAGGGTTAACTAAAATGGCAATATTGCATTGTTCTTTCATTGCGGTCTTAGATATAAACTTTAACCGTTCAAATTTAACTCTGACCGTTTGATATGCCTGATAATATAAGGTCTAATAGGATAAGGCTGATAGTATAAGATTTGATAAAAATTTAATATTATGCAGTATTTGAAATATCATTGTATAAGATATTATTTTATATAAAATATAACCAGAAGAAGATATTATAATAAATATATTTTTTAAATAGTTATTATAATTATTTTAGCTATTTTTTTTATTATATATAAAAATAATTTTATACTAAAAATTATTTATTTATTTATTTTTAATATTTTTTATAAATATAAAAAATATGAGAGAGAGTGTGTGAAATAGAAATGAAGTTTTTATACATCAAAATCTAAGTAGGTTTAATATCACATTCTTATAGTTAATTATATTTTTTATTACATACAATTAAATTTATATTAAATATTATTATTTATATATTTTAATAATAAATTTTTATTCCTATATTTTTATTTTAGTTTGAATAGTTATTTTACAATTATTTTTAAAAAATATTTATTTATTATTAAATAATATTATTTCATTTTTATTATTTATTTAATAAGTAATTTTCTTTAATAAAATATATTAAAAAATAAAAAAATAAAAAAACTTATACATTAAAAGTTAATCAGACTTAATACGGTTTCCCTAGGCCGTATTAAGTTATCCATCATTATAACGTACAAGAGAGGTTTGATGAATAAGCTTATACAATACGTTGACTACACCAAACAACGATAAGATCATAACGTATTGTATTATTTTATCCTATCATACTTAATACAGCATGTCAAACACCCCCTTAGCTCACCAAACGTGAACTCATATAGAGTAAATCATTAGTAAATTATAGACAATATTTAACCTTCAAAGTATCCATAATAACAAGCAATCATAATGCTCATTATAAATATTGATGATTCACTACTTCATTTGGTCATAGAAAGGATGCGAGAAAATTACCATACCTCCAGGGATTGGAGGAATTGCAAAAGAGAAATGAATGAATCACGCATTTTAAAATGTAACTAGTGTGAGAAGTTAACATGTAAGACATATTAGCTGTGTTGTTGCGCTTAAAAAAAATGCTATTTTTAACATGATATCTATAGATATTGTATGAGATAATGTGTACTAATTTAAGTATTAGTGAATATTAATGAAATATGCTTATATTGAGGTGAGAGTGATATAATATAAGAATTTAATTTAAATGCATTGATAGTATAAAATAATTTTACACTGCTAACCAATAGAAATGGTGGAAAGTGCCAACTCATATAAATGACCACCTATTATAATGAGGGACCCATCATTATTTCTCACTTTCCCCTACTTTTATTAATTGACAGTGTAAAACTATTTTATACTGTGAGTGCATACCAATTAAACTCATAATGTAAACGTACGGGAGAGAGATGTTATGTTTGATAGCAAAATCTTAATTCTATAAATAAGAGGATTTAGTATAAAATGTTGTAGTTCATGCAACTATTACTTCTTTATGCGACTCCTAATAAGTCATGTCGTGTGTTTTCTTTTCATTCTAAACGGTATTCTGAAACCCTTCTCGTTTTCAGTTTTGTCATACACTTCCATTTGTATCTTTCATATGACAAAAACTTCAAGTTTTGCTTAATCGAAAACAAAAATGCTTTTTTGTATGAAATGAAGTTCGTACCATTGACGTCGAATCTTGGGGACGTTGAAATATTTTAAGCATAGCAGTACTGTATCGAAAAATCTTTATGATTTTTTAGAGATATGCGTACATGGACATAATACTAATGGTAGAAAAACTCAGGTCATGTCTTATGTACAATGAAATTATTGATCCCAGATCACCCGTGTTATTCTCCAACTCTTGGGCCACCGTCGTCATACTAAGTCTTTCACATCCCAAAATCCAAAGAAAATAAAAAAGAAAGAAAAAGGAAACCTGATAGTTGTACAAAATATCGAAGGGGAAACATCAAATGGAAACCATATCTATCCTAATCTACAAACCACCTCTTAATAATGGGTTTTGGGTCCAGATTTTTATTTAACTGTCCATATACTAGAAAATGACCGCTAATAATATAGCTGTCATAAATTTGAAAGAAACTAATCGAAACTAGATGTTCTGCTCCATTTGTCTTTCGAGTGTTCACTATTGCTGTGCTCCGTACTACTATATGATGTAATGTCATTGTCAACATCGAGTAATGCAAGGCTCAGGTGCAACTCCGCACTTGAATTTGGGTAGACTTCGTCATCAATGTTTTCTTGATTTTCATAATCATTCTCCTGGGAGTTGAGCATATGTTCAACTTTCTCTTCTCCTTTTAGGATCTTCAGTATCTGTACGTAATGGAAGTGAAATACTTTAGCAGCTAAACTTTCTTGAAATATATTGGAAATGTAACATCTGCTACGAATTTGACAGCTCGAGTGTGGCATGAGGTATTTACCTGATTCAGCGTAGGACGAAGCCGTGCAGCCCGTGTAATGCAGAGAGAGGCTGCCAGAGCCATTTTTTGCATTTGGACCACATCAAATTTCCCTCGTAAATTTGGATCCAGTAAGCCTTTAACATCCCCACTCTCTAAGATTGGTTTAGCCTGAAAGTGAAATCATTGTTTATAATTTATTATGTACATTCAAAGTTCTATATTCTAACATATATCATTAACAGAAGTCAAAATTCACTCAAAAATGGAGTTAGTAGTTAGCACTTACCCAGATGACCAGGCTCTCCTGTCCTTTGCAAGCCTCGGAGCTGATTGGTTCCCGTCCTGATATTAGTTCAAGTAGCACTACACCAAACGCATAGGCATCTATCTTGTCACTGACCTTCCCATACATGAAGTATTCAGGAGCAAGATAACCAAATGTTCCTACTACGTCTTCTTGTGTGAGAAAAGATGAAGTTGTTGGTCCCCATATTGCAAGTCCAAAATCAGATAACTGCCACATAAGGACAACTATGAGTCACATCATAAATTTCAAAACTTAATGTTACTTCTTTTTCATACTACTAGTATCAATCTACAAGGTGTTCTTTTCTTTGCAATAGTAAATAGTATCAAACTAATGAGTACTTGTGGCTCAAACCCATGGGAAAGAAGAATGTTTGAGGACTTGACATCTCTATGTATAACAGGCTTTGAAGTTTTGCTGTGTAGGTAATCGAGTGCTTCCGCAATCCCAACAGCTACACTAAATCTGACTTCCCATGGCAAGAAAGGTCCATCCTTCTTCTGGCCTATATCCATTTTTAAATTTCACATTAGCATCATATCCATTTTCGAGTTATCTTAATAATGAGAGGTGAAAAGTGAAAAACAAAAATTCCAGCGAAGAATTACCGTGTAGATTTTCCTCTAAGCTTCCTTTGGGGAAATAATCATAAACAGAGATTAAAACACTGTCCTCAATGCAAATACCAAGTAGAGGGGTGATGCCTTTGTGCTTCAATGAGGATATAATTTCCACCTCACGGGCAAAATCCTTCAAGGCTTCTTTTGATGACTGCAAAACTTTGACTGCGATTGGTCTCCCATCAGGGAGAGTTCCTTTGTACACACGATTGCTCCCTCCTTTCCCAATCAGGTTTTCTGCAACAGAAATCAAGGTCAAGACTAAAACAGAGAAAGAACATGACAGTGGATGTAAGCAGGAGTGGCGCGAGCGTGAGTGACACTCTAACCTGAAGAGAAGTGGCAAGTGCATGACTTGAGAACCTCCAGGCTGAACCACTTGCAATTCAGTGAATTTACGTTTAAAATCCCCTGGGGGGCCGGGGTCTTTGGAGTTGAGCCATTGTTATAGCTCTCATTCTCCAAGTCATTGATGCTCCCTTGGGATGAATTGTCCTCCATGCCCTTGGTGGAACAGTGGGGACTTCTCTGTGGGGAACGATCCGGTAAGCTCATCACCCATTGCACCACAGACATGTCCCTTGCATTTGCATGATGGATTTGTGACATTTCTGAACTGGCTCTGCGGAGAAGCGGCCACCCAAGCTTGTGCTCCGCAGGGTCACCTGCAAACTCTGATACTGATCTTGACAACACTCTCTTGCGCCATTCTGATCCTTCAAACCCTTCTTCCTTCAATTCTCTGGTGTCTTCACATGTTGATTTCTCACTCTCTACCTCGGAGTCACCACATTCGGACTGAAATACTATGCTATTGCTAGCAAGACTTGGCCTTGGATCATCTATAAGACCTCCTGTCATGATTGGAAACAAGCTTGATATAGTTTCTTCTGTCATTGGGGACTTCTTTGTTGTTTCCTACAAATCTAACTAAAAAGACGCGCGCACGATGATTTACCAAACCTGGTAGTTGTTTATCGGTGCACCTTCTGAAGACGACCCTTGCATCTTGGATGGCTAGAACATTGGTAGTGGGTGGTAGTCGTTTGGCGCAATATTTAGCTGTGGAAGCTCGACCCCTGAAAACGATATCTGTTTTAGAATAATCAGAACAGCCAAAAATAAAAATAATAATAAATAAATGAAAATAGAATCAGATAAACTAAATCCACAAACACAATATAGCTCCACGTACCCTACCACTAGAGCCAGAGCTGCATGGTTTGTTGCCTCTCTGACGAGAATGTTTCGAATTGAGTTCCCTGTCAAGATCTGACTACAGAGACCTACCTAAAACCCAGTTAATTAGGCCACATAACATACATAGTGTCGGTGACAGTTACGAAGCAAATACCAATCCCGTGAATAAGAAAACAGCAATCGGGTGTGTTAATTTTATTACGTATATGTACGTACCTTCTTCACATTGCATAGCCCTTCATAAACCTCTAAATAACCGTCTACCAAGGGCTTGCTTTTGGAAACATAATCTGCATTAAAGTAACACGGTAAGATATGGAAAAAAAAAAACTGTATTTTTCATCAAAAAAAAGGTGCCTATGCAAATATGTTAAGTTGTGAACTTGTTTACCTGGACTTCTAACTACATGGACTGCAATTACACAATCCCCAGGTTCAGCAACTTTGACAAGAGCCCAGTTGAGCAGCTGTCTGCTATGGCTGTCCATTCTAATCCCCACCAAAACATATCTCCTCTCAACTGTCATTGTGTTTTGTCCTTTTATCAATCACCTTTTCAATCTCACAAGAGCTACTATTGATTCAAGTCCTCCTTGAATTTGCAGAAGAACTACTGCAAATATGCATGTCTGTTGACAATCTCTCCAATTCTTGAATGAACCATCTCATTCTGTGCAAAACAGAGCTACCATGGTGGAGATTTAAATAAAATTAAATGACACCTGCAAATACTATTTGTGAATATAAATAGCACCCATAAACAGAGTCCCATTAAAAATCACATGATCCATTGGATGAAATGAATGGTGACAACCAACCAGACTTTCAACATTTGTATAGACAAGATGAAAAGACGATGGTATTAAAAGAATGTTGAATAAAGCAAAAAGATAAACAAGAACAGACAAAGAAATATGCACCTAAGCAGAAATGGCCAGAGCCCTTTTTTCAGGGAAGTTGCCGCCAAATTGCATGAGCGTACCTACAGCACTAACAGGTCTCAGAAATTGGTAGGTGTTGAGGGCGAGAACAATGGATTATTGGATTGTACAAGGAACAGAATTGCCGCGACAATTGAGGGATAAACCGTACGTTTTCACGGGAAACCCCTGATATCCGGTCGTATTGCATGGTAGGACCTTAGAAGACTTGAGTTTTTCACCGCCCATTACGTGTGAAAGTGAAAACCTATTTAGAATTTCAACATATAAGAATGTATACAACTACCGCTCATATAGGGAATTTTGATTTTTACAGAGAAAGTAATCGCATACTTTTCCACCTCTTGCTTATTCATAATCCTCCCAATGGTCAATGGAATTAACTTAATTGTCGGCCCATATGCAGAAGATATGACTAGTTGTTCTCAATTACACCCCTTTCTATTTAACAGCCTCTGAATAGATTGACTTGGTATTGGTTAGCAAAAACATCATAATCGTACGTAATAATCATGAACACTTCATAATAATTGCATTGCAGCAATTAATGCAACATGTTCATTATCACAATGCTTCAATTATTGTTATGTGTATGCTATCTTAGTGAGTCCATTTGTTTGCGATTAAGATGAATCGATGATCACGTAATATATATTGTTATCCAAAAATATGGCAACAATATCAATGAAAAGGCTTCAATATTAATCAACGAAAAAGGCTTCTATAGTTTTACACGCCAGGTTTCTACGAGATCTTTAAAATTCATATACGAAGTTATTTTCAAGTGAATTTGTTTACGAACCAAAGTGACAGAAGCTCCACATTCATTTAAGTCTAATGCAAGTTGTTAAAGTAAATTTAAATAATTCTATTAGCAGCAACCGCTCAACAAGCGGCGGCAATCCAACAGTTGAAGCGACACAAGTGTGATGAATGAAATCGTTATTTTTAATTTTGTTTAATTTATTAGGTACTCGGTTAAATGAACTTGAAGGCAATGAAACCGAATATTAACACGTTCAAAAGCTGATTCATCTCTGGGTCCGACAAATTCAAGGTCTAATAATTGGTACCTTTCAAACTCAACGTCAATTTATGCGACCTTGCCTGGCCTCGTCGTTGTAATGTTTGGTGCGAAAAGAGAACGATAATGTTCTACCTTATCGGTTATGTTAGGTACAGTATGGTTTGGTTGTTGCAATTGGAGTTTTTCACTTTTCTCCCTTCGGATTTGTCTGTGACTTTGCTAAAAAAATAGCTTTTATAACAATTGTCAAATAATATGTGCTTTCTTTTAGTCCATTAAGGAATCTTTATGTGGGAGATCAATCATTAAATCTTCTATTTATTTTTGTTAAACCTGCATCTTCATGTTTAATATACGTGGTAGATAAAGCAACGTAGAATCAATCGTAAAATAAACGATTATCTCAAAATTTTAAAGCCCTTTAGGACAGACGGATTAAGAATATGCATAGCACTACCAATGGACCTAAATAAAAGGCTTAAGTCTAAATTATCTATCAAAGTTTTACAACGATGTTAGCTAACGGATGCATCCGAACCAACAACTATGAGAATGGAGGTTAAGAAACTGGTATTAAAATTTCTAAAGTCATGTAATGATTTTTATTTTAGAACATATGGAATCTGAATAAGAACCATTACATAATCATCTATAATATAATATCAAGTGAATGATTCTAAATGTGAAAAGATGCGTGACCAACCAAAGTAACTAGTGGAGAAAACGTAATTCAGAAAATGTCCTCCTTCCTCGTCTTAAAATCAGTTTTTTTCCCAATACAAAAAGGTTTTCACCAAATTCAAAGGAAAAAGTGCATAGTAGTTACAAAATAATGGAAAAACGAGAATCATAGGTTAAAAAAATGATAAACGAAGCAAATTTTTTTTTTTAAAAAGTGTTTTTATTTAAATAATTCGTACAACATATCAATTTTTCATTCCTCTCAAATATTATTATTATTATTATTCCCTTTGTTTTTACTTAACACACCTTGTATTGAAACTAAAATGTCGTATACTAAAGAATATATCCGAAATGTTTTCTTTTTGATACGTTAATGTATTTTCTGCTTAAATTTTGCATAAATTGAGATAAAATTTATTTTCTTGTGCTGCCCTTGTTTGGAAAATAAATTTTCTAAAGCGTTAGCTCAAAGTAGAAAAGAAATAATTTAACATAATAATTATATAATAAGAAAAATTCATATTTTAAAAATTGAATGAAAAAGCATCCTTTTTAACTAATTTGAAATGACGATTTCTCTTAACCTAATTAAAGTTAAGCAAGATATTTAAAATTTTTTAAAAATTCAAAGTATCAAATAAGGAAATTCTTTTTTTTTTTTATAATAAAGATAGAAAGAGGGGAAATGAGAGTCGAATACGGGATATTTTTAGTTCAATGAAACATACAAAGAATAATTACTAGGCTATGAGCTCAATTGCAACATAAAAATTCCTTTCTATAAGAGTAGTTTAGAATTATAGATTATAATAATTTTGTTTTTATTAAGAAAAAAGTCCCCTTCCCCTTATCAACTTAATTTAATAAAATAACAAACAAAAAGAAAGAAAAGGGAGAACAGAAAAAAGCAGTTGAAGCCTCACAATCGCAAGTGGTCGTCTCATCCCCACAAGCCCACCGTGAATCTACCAATAGAAATGAGAAAGGTACTGTGGCCTACTCAACTGCATATTTGGAACCAGGCAAATGAATTATTTTGCTTAAAGAATATTGATGGGTTATACCCTATTCGTTCTGCAGAAACGCCAACCATATGCATACTGTTGGTTGCTGTCATTAAGACGCTCCAAGTAGCGTGGCTGGACTTAATTAGGTTGAAATGGCATACATCAGTAATTTTGACTTCATTGTTCCTGTGTTGCTGTGTGGTGATGGTTGCTCCTAAAGTTGCACAGATAATGCATTTTGCAATAATAAAAATGCAAGTTGAAGCATAAGATATTCATTGGAATATTAATCATGTTCTGCATTCAGCAATAATTGGTAACTTTATTTCCTCTGTGAGTATAATAGTAAGGAAATCTAACCGCTGTGATCCGGTGGGTGCTTGAACAAACTAATAATTTTGGAAAAGCAGAATGACTTAATATGGCTCTTGGCTATTGGTGGAAATCGATAAAGACTGAAAATGATAGCTTGTTTAAAGTGAAATGAGTGGCTTTAAATTTTAATATTAATGCAGGACAGTAATATGTCTATTATAACTATTTGGGTAAGGTTGAGATGTTTGCTTGCACTATTTATATATTCTTCAACCAAAGCTGATAGCAGCATTGGCGGTAATATATTTGCAGAGTAGTTACCTATGAAGTGAGCTACCTTAATATTATATGATTTGAAGTTACCATAGTCATTTAGGAAAACAAGTGGATGATAAATTTCATTAATTAGTAATAAAATGTATGTAAGTCAGCTAAGCAAAACTGAGGTTTCTCTATTAGCCTCCAAAAAGGTCCGAGTGTTAATTCCATAAACAGGGGAATGTCATTTGAGCCCTTGATGGTTGCGTGTCATCGTAACATAGTTGCCTTGTACGAGGTCTTCTGGACCATCAGTGGAGCTCATAAAATTATTAGGTACGTTATCTGTACTAAAATTTTCTCGATCTATGTGTTGATTATATTCAATTTATTATTGGATAGAGTGTAGGATTTGAATCAAATGAGATCTATATCTTATCTAAGATAGATGAAAGTGAGTCAGTATAAAAGTCAAGAAAATTTTAATATAAATAATATTTTTCTAAAATTATTTACTTAATTTTTTAAAAATAATTAATTAATTATTTTTTAATCTAAACTTTTTTATTTTTTGTCGTGAATCTAAACTTATCTTAATTTACTATATAACTTTACTTAAAATTTACTTTCGCTGCCGCTTTTAGTTGAGATTAAATGTTATTTACAAGTATTTCACAACCTCTGAGCCAGTGTGTGGTACTGTGGTTATCAATGAGAAATTATTGGATGGTGATAAAACATCTAATAAATTATTTTTTACTCAATAATAAAGTGATATTTCAAATAAAAATGTTGAAATACTAGAGAGAAATAGTTCCTCATTTTTAGCTCTTGAACAGAAAATTTCTAAATTTTTTATATGAATTACCAATCTAAAAAAAAAAAAAGATGACTTCCTTACACTGCACTCTTAAATTGAAAATTTTTTGACTTTTCTACATAACTACTATGTCAATCAAATAAAATTTACACCATTAGTGAATTTTGAAAACTTTTCATAAAGTCATCAAAACGGGCCAAATTCACTGGATTGACCCAATTACCTACCAAAATTAGGTGGTCAGATTTTAAAAATTTTGGCCTATTTAAGTCAATTTATTTTCAACCCAGCTTATCTGATCTGTCAATTAAATAGGCTAACCTACCAAGTAGATGGGTTTGTCTGCTTATCCCTTTTTTTTTTTTAAAAATAGCAATTTGGCAACAATTTATTAGCCCAAAATAACCAAAGCATACTCAACTTAGTATCCAAAAACCCTAAACAAATATATATAAAAAAAAATTAACAGTTTTTACATGTCCAAAATAGAAAGTCCAACAACTTTTACACATAAAAAAAAGTCCAACAACTTTTTTTTTAATCGATAACTCTAACAACTTTTGATATTAATTATAACAAAAGGATGACCTGTTTAGGCTTGTAAACCAATTTTAAATAAGCCAAGCTAATAGATTTTTGACCTATTAATACTTGCTATAAAATTGGCCCAACCACTTAACCCATAAGCCTAATTGGACTTAGGTTGGCCCATTTGACACTCTAAACTCCCAACATATACTTTTCCATACTATACAAATAAGGATTGAATCAATCGGTCGTAACAAACTTTTTTTAGCGGTAAGTTTTAATGATAAGTCAAAAAAAAAAACCATGATTTGCATTTTTAACAACTTGTTTAAACACGATTTTTTAACTCCCCCTTTAACTTTGCAGCCCATCATTGACGGTCAAATAAGCTGGGACGTCCCATTTCAGAGTCCTAAAATGATATTTGATGCAGATCTTTAACAAAATACATTAAATACAACATGCAAATATAGGATCTGTTCAACTCTAAATCAACATTTCATTACTTATGCTAACAAGGATTGATTCAACCGGTCATAACAAACATCAACAAGAAAATTTAGTTTGATTCTTATCAGTAAACTTCTATTGATAAGTCAGAGAAAAATAAATATCACCATAAACGTTCCTTACAACTTGTAACATGTCCTTGAATAAAACAACTTCCCTTCCCCTAAACTTATATTGAACTTGACCTCATCTGACAACGATCAGGGTTGATATTTTAAGGAAATCCATTAGCCAAAACATAAAACTCCACTACATTATCAAATATCAACCGAGTTCAATTCCGGTCAAACTTGAACCGTAATAAATTTCTCAAATAGATAAGTTCCGATGCTTCATTGGATTGTTTATCCCCATGCCCCAAAAAATGAAAATGAAAGCCAATAATCTAATGAATCTTCGGTATCCCAATGGCCGATTTTGCTGGGTGAAATAAATTCGATTGTGAGAGAATTTGTCGTATTTGACGAAGAAACAAGCCTTTCAAATGCCAATGATGCCATCCCGCAGAAGCCCTCATTTTTTGCTCATACAGCAGATTCTTGCCCAATATCAGTACACAACAGAAAAACCAAGTGTGGCAACGGATAAGTTTCATATGTCCTCGTCTGAACTAACATAATCTAATTCAATCATCTTTCCTGTGCTCTTTGTCGTCTTATGGACCGAAACTTGCCCATCCGTTTTTGTTCTTTTAGCATCCAAGTTTTGGTTTCTTATGATTGCAGAAGATCCCACATTCACAGAAGATGATTTCCTGAAGAAAACCAGTAACAAGCAAGTTTTACTGGCATGCTATGCCACTACCAGTGCCATGCATAAGACGCAAACACGTGAGTAACATTAACCTAGATTCTTATTTGCAACTCACCTCTTCTTTGTGTTATTGCTTTGTTCAATTGGAGTCTTTGGTCCTTTGTCCATCGGTTTTGGGCCCAACTTACCTGCATATAAAAGTAAAAGCCAGCTAAGGAATACAATAGCATGAATACATAAATTGTTGCCATTAAAGCTGTAAAATAATCAAATCACCTGTGACCTCAGAAAGAAATCTAATCCCTTGCGAGTTTGTATTTGTTGTTACTTTTCCTGCATTGCTGGTATAGAGGTTAAAGTATTAATTAATTCCTGGCACCAAAAGAAGTCAAAAGGAATGAAAACAAACTGAGATTTCCTCGCAATTAGCTCGGCAGGTACCGAGCCCATGCTAACAATGACAAACCTCAATGCCTTTCGGAGACCATCCACAGACAACAATTTCACTGGCTGAGACTTTTTCAAGTTAGTTTTGTCTGCAAGACGATCAACTAAGTAAATTCCTTCTGACTTGAGATAATCACTAGGCCTAAATGCCGTTCTTAAGTTTCTGCAAACAAAAAACACATGTTTATATCACACCTGAGATGAATTTAAACAAGTCAATCAAACAAGTTCAGCACAAACAAAATCATTACAGTAATATTGTCGAAACTTGAAAGAGGTAAACACTCACCCGCCCTTGAGTTCAGTTCGCATTGTGGAATATTTCTCCGATGCTTTCTACAGGAAATTATGAGTAGTTAGTGAATTGATATCCTTGTTAGAATAGAATATTGACAAGAAAACATGCAAGTATTAAATGCCGCTTACTGATTTATGATATTTACAATATGCTCCAAGACGTCTGAAATAAAATAGAAACAGTTATGAAGTCAATCAATCAGCATATAAAAAATACCATGATACTGCCGGAAGGAAAACAAATTAAATGGAAAAGAAGCATATTTTACAATAAAAAGTATTAGTTAAAAGAAAAAAGTAGTATGATACTCTCGGGACATCAAGGAGACTTAACAATTATAAAAACAAGTTTGAGCTTTCCCATTCAGCGTTTGAGCTTTGGTTTTCATAAAAAGATTAAAGAATATAAGATTCTCCTTCATCAATTAATAATTATGAGTGCAGTTTATCGTACAGTTTTCTGGGCAACTTATGTATTGAATGAGTTGTACCCCAAAAAAAAAAAAAAAAAGACACAAGCTTATAAGCCGTTTAAGCATGACAAGCACATGGATCAAGGTTACACCTAATTGAATTGTGCTCATGGTTTACAAATGTGAATTCAGTTATTCAGCTAAGTTGATTCTTACAAATCTATAGATGGTTATTAAACTATTGATACTCCCATTCTGCGATGCAGTTCCTAAGGTGCACCTGAGAATCTTTTTCCTTCGAATGTGTCTTTTAAACTTGCCAATCACATTCTGCAGCAACATTTTGCTAGATCTTACTTTTTCTTCTTTGCCCTTAAAAGTGCCAGCCTAAGGTATCTGTACTTACTAACTGGCTATGAGTACCTGCATTTACCCTTGTTCAGCAAATTTTTTGCACTTGGTCACAGAGAAAGTGGAAGAATCAAATCAAATGTAAGCACTCATAATCAAGATTGTACCAAGCAGTGCACGATTACAAATATAAATAGGCACATTCAATAAAGGGAGTATTTTTGAAGGTGCCAATAAGAAAATTGCAATCATATGTCTGGTTCAAACAATTGTACTGCGATTTCACAGGACAATCATATACAAATAATTTGAGATACTTGTTTGTTTCCATACTTATTTATAACCAGTGTACAAGCCATGCCATCTGTTCTTCTCCCTTTGCAAACTCCATAGTCAACAGAGGTGCCCATCTTCAAGACTTGACTGGGGGAATATATACTCAAAGAAAAACCATTACCCTGCAAAAGAAACGAACAAAACAAATTGCATGACTTTTTGCAAACCTCAATGAACAAAGAAAAAGAAAATTAAGCAACTCATAACTGAATACCTTGGTATCCTTGCGGACAGCACAATTAAATAGTGCAAAGACGGTTCCTGCCTGCTCTTGCATGTTCCTCTGATAAGCATCACCAAAGAGGAAGAGAGAAACAGTATTTTCATCCAAACACCCAATTTTCCATATACAATAAGTCTTCCCTGTTGAACTTGTCCTGGGAATCCCCTTCTCAGTCAACACTCCAACAGTCACCCAACTTCCAGAGAAAGTATCCCCAGTCAACAAATTCCTGCATATAATATACAAACAGCAAACAGTAATTCAACAACATTGCATATCAATCAAAGGCACATTAAATTTAAAAGGTTTTGTTTTACATTAGAGCAACCCCAACTTTATTTTCAAGTTAAAAGTAGAACGCGAGGCGAAGAAGATTACTTGATAACGGATAACCGAACAAAACGAATGTCTGAGAAGCTTTCCCTAATCTCGGTAGAGGTTAGCAACTGGTTCCTGGGCAAAACCAGATTAATTATTGTGAACAGTTCAAAAACATGAGAATGAAAGTAGTGTTTGAGTAGAGTAAAATGAAAAGTGGAAGCAACCTTATTCGAAGACCTGAAAACTTTTCAACATCGGCATCGTTGGTGACGAGAGGTTTGGTTTTGGGTTTGGGTTGAGGGGGATCGTAGTGAAGGCAATCCTGAACAGCGTCTCGGAATACGGACATATCGGGCTTTTCCCTGTGGTTGGGGTTGGGGGAGCCATGGCCGTCATCGGAGAGGTAACAGGCGAATGCCGGTGAATGGGGGGAAGGAGAAGCGGGAGGGGTTTCGAGAACCCTATCCTGAAGGGAAAGCAGCAGATCCAGCTCCTCTTGCTCCTGCTCCTGCTCCTGCTCCTGCTCCCGAGACATGCTCTTCTCCTACTCCTTGCTTCACTTCCTTCCCTAACTCAAGACACACAACACAATTTGCCAATTGCCTATTGCCTATTGCCTATTGCCTATTGCCTACTCCTACTGCTAGTGGGGTAATGAATTGAATGGGTATCCATCCATCTTTTAACACGAAATGTGGCATGATTTTTTCGATTTTGATTATTGGTTATGGAGGGAGACACACCATCAATACTCAATTTTTTGGAGGGAATTCAATTATTACGAGTCTTTTTCTTTTTTTTTTTTCCAAGGGAGGGAACTCGATTAGCATTTACATTTCAAGGAACGGAAATGGACGGCGCAATTGGGTTTTCTCAAGCCCAATTCTATACCAAACTGGACTGACAGCCTTTTATGATATTATTACTAATGGGTCTAACCCACTCCCACATCTGGATCTCGCCTGTCCATTCCTCAAACATAAAATACTACCGTTGACCCATATATGTGTATAAATAATATTACTGAAAAGTATATCACAATGCATTCTTTCTTTCTTCCTTCTTTTTTTTGCAGTCTATGAAATGCACTCTTTGTTCTGTTCCCTCTAATTTATTTGGCAGTGTTAAATTGTATTCTTTATTTTCTTTTTCATAAAAAATAAATCAACTTAAATAAATGAATAAAACTTTGAACTACCAATACGTATAACCCAATCACGCACAAAAACAATTTAAAAACAAAAAAAACAAAAAAACAAAGCAAAATATAACCCAGTTTAAAGGACCGCTTAAACAGCCAAGAATAGTTTTCTTTGTTTTTTTTGGTCTTGTTCCGAATGGAGTAATCGATAAACAAGACTTATGTATTGATAGGCAGCTATTATTAGGTTGAGGAAGGAATGAAGCGAGAGTATTATAACTATTAGCCACAAGGAAAGAGGAAATGAAGATGATCCTCCGGTATGCACGTTAAGGGTCAAGGTTATGCCAAGCAATTCCCAAGTTGGATGGCCAAAAATAGGGGAGAAGTTAAAAGTAGAGAATAGGACAAAGCAACGTAGACTTCGACCACTGGTTTGTAACGGAATTCAAAGTAGGAAAGCCGAGGTTTTCTCCGGGTGGGGCCTATATGAGAGTGAGGCGTCAAATACATGAACCAGCTTCTGGGCACCTCCTCCGTCTGAGAAGGAGGATCCCCGTCAACCACCGCCTTGTCGCTTCGGAAGAACGGGGGGGAACACATGGCGGTGCCGAGTCGCAGCATTGTTGTCCTTGCCCTGCTTTCCATCGTTGTTCTATCCACCATTGCTATTGCTGATGCTGCTCTTGCTCTTAGGAAAAGGCACCATCCCCACATTGGGCCCCAGAATGTCACTTATGACGGCAGGTCACTGTTTATCAATGGCAAACGGGAGCTCCTCTTCTCCGGTTCCATCCATTACTCACGAAGCACCCCGGAGGTACCTAAACCTTCCCCTAACACTTGCATGAGAGAGAGAGAGAGAGAGAGAGGAAGTATAAATGCTTGCTTGTGTTGTGACTTGTGACTGACTATACATTGTGTGCATGCATGCATGCAGATGTGGCCAGAACTTCTCGACAAGGCAAGGCATGGAGGTTTGAACGTGATTCAAACTTACGTGTTCTGGAATGCTCATGAGCCAGAGAAGGGCAAGGTAAAATAATACAAAGGAATTTATCTATCCCACGAATTTCTTTTCATTCTTGAGGAACGGTCTGTTTAACTTGGTTTATCTCCATTTTGGGTAGTTCAACTTCGAAGGCAACTATGATCTGGTCAAGTTCATTAAGCTCATTCAAGAAAAAGGAATGTATGCAACCCTCAGGGTTGGCCCTTTCATCCAAGCTGAATGGAATCATGGGTATATATGCTATCCATTAATTAGTTTTTTGGATATATATGTGTCTCTGTGTGTGTGTGTGTGTGTATGTGTGTGTTTTCTCCAAAGACACACAAAATATCAACTACATTCTGCACTTATCTGGATTAATTTGTGCAGGGTTAACAATCATAATTTTTCAGCCTTTTAGCATTACCCTCCCTTTCTGCTCCTTTATTATTCTATTCTCTCCCCGATAAGATAATACTCTCGTTTTACCATGCATGTTCGTGTATCAGAGGACTTCCATATTGGCTAAGGGAGGTCCCTGGCATCATATTCCGCTCTGACAATGAACCCTATAAGGTAATCAACCGTGCTCTCTTCTGTTCTCCATATAGGTAACTTGTGAGCCTCTAATTTCAGGACGTTGACTATGATTTAAGACTACCGAACTAAAATCTTTTCTACTTTGCAGTTCCACATGAAACAGTACGTGCTAAAGATTATACAAATGATGAAAGATGCCAAGCTCTTTGCTTCCCAAGGAGGCCCTATCATCTTGACACAGGTTTTCATTTTGTGCATGATCCTTAATTCTAGGCGCAAGTCTATTTAATTTCTCCTCAGCATTTAACATGATATATTATTAAATTACTGCTGCAGATCGAAAACGAGTACAACCATATCCAACTTGCCTATGATCAACATGGAGACAGTTATGTTCAGTGGGCTGCAAATATGGCAGTGGCAACGGATACTGGAGTCCCGTGGATCATGTGCAAGCAAAAGGATGCCCCTGATCCAGTGGTAAGTTTAATCATCAAATTCTTTAGCCACAAAGTTTTTTTCATACTGTGTATCACAATTCACCTCTTGCTTCATTTGGCAGATCAATGCATGCAATGGAAGGCACTGTGGTGATACCTTCACAGGCCCAAACAAACCATACAAACCTTCCCTCTGGACTGAGAACTGGACTGCCCAGTAAGTATAAAGTGCTTTATCGTTGGTGAACATTACAAGTTTAAATTTATGAGTCCTAGCTGAGTGCACATAGGATAAGGCAAGATATATGAGTCTAATACATTTTGTTCTGTTGGCTATTTGCAAATACAGGTATAGAGTATTTGGAGATCCACCATCCCAAAGATCTGCAGAAGATATTGCCTTCTCAGTTGCTCGCTTCTTCTCCAAGAATGGGAATTTAGTCAACTACTATATGGTGCTGCCCTTATCATCCAAACTTCCTATCTATGCAACTCATATTAATTAATTCGCCACAATTTCCTTTTTAACACAATCTGCTACTCCTATAGTACCATGGTGGAACAAATTTTGGAAGAACAAGCGCTGCCTTTACAACAACCCGTTATTATGATGAAGCACCTCTTGATGAATACGGTCTGCAGAAGGAACCAAAATGGGGTCACCTGAGAGACGTGCACAGGGCCGTGAACCTATGCAAGAAGGCTCTACTCGCTGGTACACCCAGTGTCCAAAAGCTGAACGAATTCCATGAGGTAACCATAACCAACCATCTCACTCATGACACAGCTTTATCAAAACTCCCATTCCTACCACAACAAGGGGAAAAAAAAAATATATCATTTCCACAGATAGATTAAGCTAAGATGCTATTATGGATTATGCAGATTAGAGTCTATGATAAGCCTAAAAGTACCATCTGTGCTGCTTTCATCACTAACAACCACTCTAGAGATGCTGCCACCATTAAGTTCAGAGGTTCAGACTACTTTTTGCCGCCACACTCCATTAGCATTCTCCCTGATTGCAAGACTGTGGTCTACAACACTCAAAATGTAACTTGTTTGCTCCTTATATTACTAACTGAGAACTCAAATTCTAGGGTCAAATCTTTATTCCTTATAATTAACTATTTTGCATTGCTTCTTCAACTGGGGAAAAAACAAAATTAGATTGTTTCACAACATAATGCAAGGAACTTCAAGAGGTCAAATGTTGCAAACAATCATAAGTGGGAGGTGTTTTCTGAGAGCATTCCATCTACCAATCAACTGCCCCCCAGTCGGAGAACTCCTGCCGAACTTTACAGCTTGCTTAAAGATACCTCAGATTATGCATGGTATACGACCAGGTGAGTTTGTCTTCTAGCGACTCGTGATTCAATTATTTTCCTCTTCTGTCCCCTGCATTTCACCATTATGCAACTGCAGTCTCAGACTTGTGAACTATATACTGCAGCTTCGACTTGAGACCAGAAGCCTTGCCAAAGAAGAGTGGAGTATTCCCAGTTCTTCGTATTATGAGTCTTGGACATTCATTGCTTGCATTCGTGAATGGAGAATACGTTGGTAAGCACATAAATTTCATTAATAGTTCATTAACCTTCTAAATGGAAGTTGGTTCAAATGTATAGATAGAATCATGGCAAAGTGTCACTATACCATGATAAGTGAGGGGCCAGGTATTAATGTTATTGTGATTTTCTTTGTGGTTGTAAGGATCTAATCACGGCACCCATGAAGAAAAATCCTTTGAATTTGAGAAACCTGCAAACTTCAAGGTTGGGAACAACCATATATCCATCTTGGCTAGCACAGTTGGATTACCCGTGAGAAACTCAACTTGTTCCTTCTTCCAAATTTGAAGAACTTGCTAAGTTTCAATAATGAGCACAATAACATCCTTATATCCCTCGCATGTCAAATATACAGGACAGTGGAGCATACATGGAACACAGGTTTGCGGGACCCAAGTCCATCTCTATCCTTGGCCTCAACACTGGAACAATTGAAGTCACTGCCAAACACTGGGGTCATAAGGTATGTATCTGTCAATGCGTGGAGGCCATCCCTAGTAACATTACTATTCTATCTATTAATTCAACCAACGGCAATGCAATGACATAACTGAATTGGTGTCGTGCCGTTTTGTTTTGCAGGTTGGTCTCAAAGGTGAGGAGCTTAAGATTTTCACCGAAGAGGGGTCAAGCAGGGTGCCGTGGGCACCAGCCAAGGGAGTTGGACGGCCTCTCTCCTGGTACAAGGTACATCAAATCAATGCTTTCAGAAATATCACATTGCATATCAAGCCACTAAAGCCATTGTGGATCAAAGCAAACACTAACAAATCCTGTTTTGTGGAATTATTTCATAGACTACATTTGCCACCCCAGAAGGCAGGGACCCTGTTGCCATCCGCATGACTGGTATGGGTAAAGGAATGGTTTGGGTCAACGGTAAAAGCATTGGTCGTCACTGGATGAACTTCCTCTCTCCCCTTGGAAAGCCTACTCAGTCTGAGTAAGTAAATAAAAGCACAACCTCTCAAGCTTGTCACTTTCCTTGTGTTTGCGCTTGCCCGCCCATTTGATTGAATTTAATTTAATTTAATTTAAGAACATGTTACTTGCACTGCACTCAGGTACCACATTCCGAGATCTTACCTGAAGCCAAAAGACAACTTGCTTGTTGTGTTGGAGGAGGAGAAGGCAAGCCCAGAGCAGATTGAGATCTTAATCGTTGAGAGAGACACAGTGTGCAGTTCCATCGTCGAGGGCTATGCACCCAATGTTCAATCATGGGCAGCTAAGAACGGCAAATTGCGAAACATTGCGGATACTTTGAAACCCGAAGCTTCGGTCAAGTGTCCAAACCACAAGAAGATTGTGGCCGTAGAGTTTGCAAGCTTTGGCAACCCTTCGGGCTATTGCGGAGCCTTTGCATTGGGCAACTGCAATGCTGCGGCCACCAAGAAGATTGTGGAGCAGCAATGCTTGGGAAAAGAGTCATGCAAGGTTGCAGTCGACCGTGCACTCTTCGCCGGCAATGGCACCGATGTTTGCCCAGGTTTGGTGAAGAAACTTGCTATCCAAGTCAAGTGCTCCCTTTAGACTTGGTTTCGTTGCGATGGGATGGGATGGGATGGGTGAGTACTGCTACTGAATGGCACGTTTGGTTGGCCAAAGTAGAAAAAAAAAAAAAGGAGTCCAGAAGCTCAAAATGAATGAATGAATGAATGTCATTGGGTTTTTGTTAGCGAATTATACCTGAATTCAATGCTTGCGTTTCACAACCTTCATTTTGTTCCCTATCTTCTATCATAAAATTTATCAAAAGAATTTACAAGAATTTAGTTTTGTCCCATATTCGCCACCAACTTCACCTCCCTCTCACTATCTCTTCCCTCTCTCTCTCTCTCGTATAATATATTTATAACTAGGAGTGTTATTTGCGCACTCATTAGTTCACGTTTCGTTAGAAAATGAAATCATTAAATTTTTAACTAAACTAATTTGAATGAATCATGTGTACAACTTTTTTTTCTGCAGACTTTAAAAACTAGGCGTGCAAACACCATTTTCTTGTGATAGTTGTGATGAAGCCAGTGCAAAATAGGATGGACATCAAATTCTAACTCATTTTCTCCTAGAAGTATTAGCAAAGAAAGTTTTGGGTGATTTACGAAAATAGATAATTAAAAAACAAACTCGTTTACAATTTGTTCTCAACATATTTATTTTATTTGTTTGTTATTTAAAAATTTGAATTGGATAATGATAACTTAAAAACCTTTAAGATGATGCATGAGTAAGATTTACTTTCTCTTTTAATCATTTGAAGTAAAATAGAACAGGGTGCGTGCAATTTTTTATTGGAAAAATGTGTAGAGAGAGAAAGCGAAACGGTGAAAGGCAGAATAAGACAAATATAACCTTATACATTTTACGAAGTTGTTAGATGAATAGGGAAAAAAATAAAAATAAAAAAATCAATATAAAATGCAAAAAAACAACCCATGTTTTCTATAAATTATAATTTGACATGATAGATATTGGCCAAGAATCAACCGACCAACTAAACTAACGTTTCTTTGGTATTGTATGATAGAATAAAATTTATAGTATAAAACTTAATGATATAAGATCTAATCAAAGTTTAATATTATATTTAGTGTGATATTGTATAAAATATTATATTATATTATATAATATTATCTTTTTCGATATCACAAATATTTTTAATCATAAAAAAATTGTAATAAGATTATAACTTTTATTAACTATTTAATTATAAATTCAAAATATGATATTATACTCTCTCTTATATAATTTAATAAATTTTACGTGTGATTTTAAATGTAATAAATTTTAATAAAATTTTATTTATTATTTAATTTTTAAAAAATATTTCTATTCTTATTATATATAATGATACTTTAAATTCAATATATTTGTTATTTATTTATACACTTTAATAATTAATTGTTAATTATTTACATATTTTTAATCTTAAATACTATTTGGTATAAAATGTTTATTTTGTATTTTCATTAAAAATAATAACTTTTTATTTCTTTATATAACTTCTTATTAGTTTTGTTTATTAATAGTTCTTCATCTAACAATTATTAATAAAATATTAAAAATCAAAGAATGAAATAAAGCATACAAATTAAAAATTAATCAAGCCTACTTTTATATATTAAAAATTAAGTTAAACCTATACAATAAATTGTTGTACCTAACAATTCATAAAATCGTGATGTATTATATTATTTATCTTTTATCTAATACAGTACGTTAAATATGCCCTAAAGTAAAACAATTTGAAATTTCTAACAACATACAAAACGTTAAATATGTCAGAGGGAACATATGCGTGCGGTGCCTCGAGCTCCAACACTTTGGTCTAGCTCCATTCAAGTTAAGATTTCATTTAGTACCAATAAAAACAAAAAGATCTTTCAAGAGAATAACTAAATTTTAAGGCTAATTTTATCGAAATTAAAATTTATGATGTCAATTTGCAAAATGTTTAAAACTTAAACATCAAAAAAATACTTTTTTAATATTAAATGAATGAAACTTATTAACATATGTATTAAAGAATAAAAAATATTTATTATTCATCCTAATTATTTTAAAAATTCAGCAGTTATTAAATTTTAAAATAAATAAATAAATAAATAAAAACATTTTTTTTTTCAATTTCTTAACATGTCCAACACATATAAACAAAGTCCCAAATTATATTAAGAAAGATCATTAAAAAGTTTGTACCCAGACATCGATGCAAAAAAACAAATTGACATCTTTTATAAAATTATTAATTTAAGTTTAATAATCACTTAAAAAATTGCTCCAGACTATCAACTCCAAATATGGCAATTACTCACCATTAACATCCGTGTAGAATTCCTTCCAGTGAAATTGAACTTTTGTTTTGGTAAGAATTTGAAATTTTTTTTTACCACAATGGAACTCCTCATGACAGAACCAAGAGGAATATAATGAGGATCATAAAGCATTTTACTTCAAATTATTTCTCTTTCTTTTACCATCTTTTCGTACATCCAAACTGCCAGATAGTTAGACTTACCAACAAAATAATGGAAAATTTAGAAGAAAAAAGAAAATCAAAATTTCGACATTCCTATTTTATTTACACGTTCCAACAGCTAAACTTTAACAACAGCTCCGCGAATTCCTTCACACCTTGAAAATGTGGCGAACTGATTAAGCTGCCATTTGTGGAAGAAATTCTTATTAGTTAGTCAAAAAAAGGAAGAATATGAAAAGAAACTCTGAACTACTTTGGGAAAAATAACAATTTATTCATATGCTGCAACAGAGATTATAAGATTGATCTAGATATACTCATATATAAGAGAACAGATAGGGATGCAATCTCACTGACAAACAACGTCAACTCACCTTAACTAAGTCACACCATCACCATTGCGTTGAGCGCCCAAAATGAGACCATTATTTGAGAAGCGAGGCTGGGGAGGACAGTACACGCAACCAAAAAGTAACTGAGCCTCGAATATAAAACCCACATGCAGGGTTAGGTTGGTTGGTTCCAGAAGCTCAAGATAAATCAAAGGATCCCTGCCCTTCATTGATTGCATAGAGAAGCTTCTTGGACATTATTTCCTGTTTTAAATTGGACATCAATTATCAGTACCCACAGATGCTATAGCAGAAGTAATCAATGTGCTTGGACATGAATCTAATTTAATCAAAAAATTTATGCTGTGCGACAGTACCTTGGTAGAGTAAGGAGGAAGCTTAAGGTAATTAGCACATGTCATCACACTAGGCAAGTCATCATCTGCTGATTCTGAAGGTCCATTCCCATTGGATGAAGCATTAGCTGCCGTTGACGAAAGCTGCATCCAGAGATGTAAAACAAGGCTATAAATAGAGAGGCAACAACAAATATTAACATGATAGATAATCATGAAAATAATATGCAAAAAGGAAACATAAAGATATCAAGTACAAAATTACATTAAACCATGAATAGGCCAGAACACAGGTATCTTGTTATAAAAAATCTATGTATAGTACCTTTCTCACAATCGTTAGTTTGGGATTTAGAACTGCCAGCCCACCAGGTGGCAGCCTAGGTGCACCAGTAACAAATTGACAGAAGGCAAGCTGCTGCTCCGGTGTGAACTCTCCCATAATCTCAAGTAACTGAAAATAGCACCCAACATGATAAGCATTGAATATACCCTACCGACATTTTTCATAATACAATATAGTCCTCCTAATAAGGAAAAGAACCATACGTTAACAATGGCAGGGCTCTTGGCGGTGTACCCATGATCAAATTTAATATGATCAGCAAGTGTCTCTGCCTGCAATTTTTTTTTCAGAAGAAAAAAAAAAAATATGATGATGCCCTGTGGTAAGATTTTAACAAGTATTATAAGCAATAATATAATTGGGCAAAAATTACCTCCCACAATTCTCTACGGCCGCACAGCAGATAGTCTAGTTCTTGGGGAGTAAAAATTTGTAAGGATGAGATGTCAAAAACCTGTATTGAACAGCAAAAGAGAGAGCATGTTACAGATGTTTAGTTTTGACCTCAATAAAATAAATAAAATTTCTAACTACTTTTTCCAACTACATCATTGCTCCTCACATCCACAAGAGGCCGGCAGAACTATCACTACCATCAATTTCACAAACAATATCTTCAGAATGTCAAAATTTAATATACAACAGCTGAATATAAAATTCTTTTTGTGCAGGATAAGTAGGGTTGCCCATTGGGAGCCAAAAATAAGTAAAAGAACAGGGAACATACATTTTCAATCTCACAAGAGAAATATTTAAGCATGAGATCAAGGCTAGATAAGTACTGCACCGTATAAGTTATCACTAAACAGGGTGTATTAAACACGTTTCCATTTTAGAAAGACAACTAGCTGTGCAACACCAAAATAAGGTGCACACTTCCAAGTTAAATGAAGCAATGAACCAATTAAGATCAGCACTCAACCTGGTTAAATCCTGTCCTAAATGATTCCATTTGACGCATGATTCCAGTCTTGACGGTAGCATCAACCACCAAGGATATGTACTCCTCCAGATGGTCGATATCAACCTGATAATTTGACAGGAAGTTAAAATAAGTTTCCAAATCAGAAGAACCAAAATATGACTCAGGGATTAACTGCATACAATTTCATCTCCTGGTTTCAAGATGTATTCAGGATAACCAGGAAGTGTAAAATCCAAGCAGAGATCTTCAATTGGGGCGCCACGAAAGTGTAAGTTGGTAGTTGCACTAGGATAACTACCACCAATAGATTCTATATTATGTTTTCGGCAAACAAGAGCATTCAACTCTTGCAAAGTCTTCCCAAGCTCATTATCAATGAAAAGAATGTCATGCAAATCAAGATCCTGCAATGAATTAAAGTTTAGATCTATAGACTAGAACAAATAACCTGTCAGATTAACTTTACACACGAAAATGGTTATTTGACATCAGTATTACACAAACTTACTTGACCAAGAACAAGCTTATAAAAAGCCACTGACAATGGCAGATCCAAAAGTCTTCCATCTTGAAGAGCTTTAGCCACAACACGGCCTAGCAGCCGAAAATACTCAACCACTTTTGAAAACTGGCTACCCTCTGATGCATCAGCATTTGTAGGCCAAGGCCGAGGAAACAATCCCAGAGGAGCTTGAATAAGATCTCCATCTCCAGCCAAATTAGGCCCAAAGCCTTTGCTACTCTTCATTTTCTTTTCATCTCCATCAATTTCCATTTGATGTTTCTCTGAAGAATAAGCTCTCCACATTTGTAATCCAACTTTTTGCAAGTCATGACTAAGAAGTGTATAAAACTCAAGGGTGGGACCCAGGCCAGTGCCAACTTCACCAAAATATTCTACTTCAAGCACAGCTTTTTGGCTGGAATACATCTCCATAACTTTTGCAGCAGAATCCAAAATGCGATTTCGAGAGACTCGAACCTTTTGGCGCTGCAATCGCCCAACTCTAACCTCCCGTTCGTTTGTTGATCCATGACCATCAGCACCCTGGTGCTGCTGAAGTCGATACAGTGCACGAGATAACCCAAAGGCAGTTGAATAAAAGTACTGTCGTCGGGTCTCAAAAGGAAACAAGAAAGGGCATGCTTTAGTCAACTGGTAACACCACAAGGGAAGACTCCCACTACATAGTGCAAGGGTATCTTGCATTTGTCTAGCTAATTTTGGAGTAAGCTTGCTGCTTATGAAATCCTCAGGAAGCACCCTAGCACCGGCGGTAACAGCTAGCTCATTTAAATCTAAGATTTTTCCCTCAGCAAAGCTATCAGAAACCACCTGGGCCCTCAAACGAGGTGCAAGCTGGTTCAAACCCTCCAGCACACGCAGTAGTGCCAAAATATCGTATGTAGGATTAGATTTCTCCAGATCACATGGCAATTCTGCCTGCAATATACCATCTAGAACAGATGTCCGATGCAACTTTGCTTCAGAACTGGAATTTGTGGCAGAACCAGATTTGGAAGACTTTGAAGTATTTGAACTTGATCCTCCAGTAGTGGATGTATCTGCCTGGTTTTCGGCCCTCTGATAAGTGACGGTGTAAATATCACCCCAAAGACTGCTACCATCACTGGGTACACAGTCACTGCCAGCAAACCTCTCATCATCTTCATCTGGCACAAGCTGTCTTTGAATTGCCTGATATATAGTCAAATGCCTATTAAGCTGCTTCCCACCAGCAGTAAAAATCAACTTTGGAGGATCATTATAACTCCCAAACAGCAGGCGCCCTTGCCTATCTTTACCACCCCTGAAACCCCTGCTATTAGTATATCCAAGTCCAGCAGCAGCAGCAAATGACATTGCACCCCTTGAGCTGGAAGAATGGCTACTCCTAAAATCAGCAGATTCAGATCCCCTGACTGCATTAGCTTTGCTGCTAGAACCTGAGGCTGCATTAGTCTGGCTATCACTTGCTGCTGGAGCAACAGTACTCTCCTCAGCATAATCACCGAGTTTCACATCATGTACGTAAGGCGAGCAAACAGGAAGAGAATCATCCCTCAGCACCTGCAGCAAAAAAAAAATTAAGACAAGCACAATATGGATGCAGCTGAACTAAATGATAAAGTTCAATCTTGGTAAACAATAACCAACATCGACTAAAAGATGACAATTAAATTATTAAATAAGAAATAATAATAGCATTTCCATCTGGTAAAAACAGAAAAAGATAGAAGAGTAGAAGTGGGAGAGGAATCGCGATTTGAAAAAATCAAAATGCTAACAGAAATTTAGCATGTCAAAGCCAAATTACTAGCCTATTTAGTTAAGATTTTGGGAGAAATACTTTTTCAAAAGTAGAATTAGAAGCAGAAGCAGTAGAAGCAAAAAATTGTTTTGCGTTTGGATGTAATTATAGAAATACTATTTATCATAATCAGAAGTTGTTAAATTGTTTGGATATGATAAATATAAAAATACATTTTTCTATAAAATTACAATATTAATGGATAGGGAGCGGTATTTTGAATATAAAATTAAGAATAGAATGGCAATAGTGTGGGAAGGTAGTGGGTTCTAAAGTTCGAGCTCTTCTACTGCTTTTGCTTTTGAGAGAAGGCTTCTCAAAAAAAAGCAGAAAAACTAATTATTTTCTGCTTCTGCTTTTTCTAAGAATCACAAACAAACAATATAAAAAGTTTTAGGAGTACATTTTCTATTTTTTTGAAATTTATTTTTTAAAAAAAGAAAGGTACTTCTCCCAAAAGCACAAGCAAACAGGCCTAAGTCTGAAGAAAAAGAAAAAATAGACCAGAAAAGCAAAGAAGATGCTGACAGAACTCTAACTGTAAAATGAGAAATTGATAAAATAATAAGCAAGACGGTAGGATAAAATCTTGGTAGAAGAAGAAACATACATCTTCATGGTCATCATCATCATCAGAAAAATCATCATCTTCAATCACCAAAGCCTCATCAATCTCAACAGGAGATATATCCAATTCTTCATCCTAGCCCACAAAAACAATGGAAAATAATGTCAAATGATTTAACAGAAAAAGCCACCACAGATGCATCAATTAACAGTACCATTTTAATCCAAACCAGCAAAGCCAGCATCAATTAAATGCATCAACTAAAATTGGCAAAAAATTCTGACAGCAGCCTAATTTCAGCAAGTCAATCATTGCCCCCCCCAAAAAAAAAAAGAAGCAACAACTCAACAAAATGCTCAAAAGAGGACTTAGGAAAAGTTTATCATATAAGGGACACACATGATTTAGTTAATAATAACCAACAGTTATTTATAAAACTAAACATCAGAGAAAAATCATGCAGGATCCGACAACAGCAAAATCTAATGACTCCAAAGCTACAGAAATCCAAAAAGTGATTTTGGGAGCTAACAAAATATTCCTGGAAAACTCTGCATTGCAGAGACTCTACTTAAGTTGGTCATCGAAAATGAAACATAGCATCGTTTAGGTGTCTTAAAATGAGACTGTTAGGCATCCCTCCAATATACTTCACTTTGAAGGTTACTAAAAACACTGTCAATATCCATGGCCAGATCTTCCACCCCTCTCTGTTGCTTTCACATGTGATCAAAGTGAAAAAAAAAAAAAAAAAAAGTTGCAAAAGGGAACAGATGGAAGAGCCTAAACATAAAACCAAATCCAAGGAACCCTAAAAATCTCAATCACATAAGCTGTATTATCATGAACTCATTCCTGAAGTTTAGAAGCACACCTCAAAAGAAGACTCATCATTTGTCGGTTTCATTTGAGCATCTTTATCAAGAGCTGCTCTTCTACGTGCAGCATTCCTTGTTTGGGGTCCTCTTGCCTCCTCCTGTACAAGCTTTAATACAGCTTTGCCCTTGCCCTTAGAAGAGCTCATGCTTTTATCTCTAGATATTTCTTTTCTAGGTGAATCTCCTATATTAAGAGATGATCTGGATCTAGTAGAATGACGATGCATAGTGGAGGGAGTTTTAGTGGAAGGAGATGAAATACCTGCTCCTGCAGGAGTTGTTCCACATTCAGAATTCCCAGCAGGTACAGTAGGCTTTTGACCAGTTTCACCACGCTGGATACGAGGCCAGAGAAATTCCTCAATGGATGCTAAACTTGCTAAGGGATCTATCAATAAAATATTGGATGAATAATCCCTAAGTGACTTTTCACCCTGGGCTCGACAGAGACGCAACTTGAAGGGCTGAGATAATGCACCTAGTCCAGAGGAGAGTCTTGCACTTCCACTAGAAGACCTAGATGAATGACTCAGCACAACAGGGAAATGCTCCAAGGAGGACAAAGCATTCTGAAGCTTTTGAACCAAGACAGTCATAGGAGCAACAACCCCATTGTCAATAGTGGAAGGCAGTGCAACAGCTACAAATGACTTAAACCTTGTCAATGCTTGTTGACGAAGCTTGGGAAGGTTGGTTTCTGAGATTTGATCTTTAGAGAAATACCCACAAGAAAAATAATTCAGCAAAGCTGCAACAACACCACTACCAATAAATTCAAAAGTAGATACACCATCTCCTTTACCAAGTTCCTTTAGCATGTCTGATATCAACCCAATCAAATACTCTTCCATATTAGCAGAATTATCATCCAGACCAACTCCAGCAGCTTTCACTTTTCCCTTTGCTTTACTTCTTCGGTCATCAAGACCAGTGTTCAACTTCATGCAAAGATTTTTCAGATGCAAAAGATCATCACTAACACCAACTTCAACAGCCCCCGGATCAGAAGGGAAGTACTTATCTCTAAAAGCTCTAGCAGCTGAGTTGACAGCTACACGAATACTTGAATTAATTGTCCGAGTTTGTGCAGAACTTTGTGGAAAACCAACATTTACCGACACTGGACTCTTCAAATCATCCGAAGGATTTGCTTCAGGATTTGAGATGCCACTGCGTAGGCAATAGCGCCTAGAGCGAGAAGATATTCCAGAAAAAGAATCATTATCCTTCTCAGCAGATGATGCTTGTGTAGAGACATTGGTTGAACTTCCAGCCAAAATAAGTTGATCAACTGCATGGACCACACCTTCTCTGACAAACATCTTAGAGAAAGTGGCAGGAAGCTTTTCCATAAGAATTTCTGCAATTTGCAAGGCAGGAACCAAAAAGTGTGGATCTTTCCACGCTAACACACTGGCTAAGAAACTACATCATCAAAGTGACAGTGCATAAGTTTTCTTCTTAGAATATTGAGCAGTAGCAACCCAATTAATGTTCTAGATACCTTGATATATTTGTCACGCTTGACAAAGACTGGATCATCTCAGCAGTGCTGAAATACATCAATTTCGCAATGACAGAAAGACATTTGTGGCGAACAGGACCATTGACACTGGAACCATGCATCTGTTTCAAAAGCAGAAATCAGTCACAGAAGTTGAGAAATGGGGAATTAAAGGAGCAAGCAAAAGCACCAACTTTTTAAACAATCAAAAATAATCAACACCAACATTAAACCTGCATTAAAACTGGAAGGAGATCCATCCCAAATCGCTGAAGTAGCTCGGGTTGATCATTTAATAGTTTCTCACGGGCTGATACCTCACAAACATTTCCATTTGTGTTGTCTTGGATCCCAGAACTGCTAGCAGGAGGCTTTTTCACAACAGAACCTTTCACAAACACATTGGAGCTGACTGGAAGAGATATGGTTCCTTGTGGCAATGGGGGAAGAAGCTCATTTGCCAGGTTCACAATCTCAAATATCTATATATTAGAACAGAGAATTATAATAATTTCATCTCTTCAAGAAAGTATGAGAACTGAAATTTGCATGGATTTAAATGAGTAGTTTAATCTTATGATCTATGAAATGAAATGCAAAGAGATAAAACTAATTATAAAGTTATAAGTGACCAAAAGAACTCGAGAGCACATATTACCTGATCTGCTGGCCTGCTCAATGAAGGTGAAACAGTGGCATTAGAAGAAACTCCAGAACCAGATAGTATTTCTTTAAGAATGCCACTAATCCCAAGGAGAAGTAAAGTTTTAGCTCCAAGAGGGGACCCACTTGCACAGGTGGAAAGAAGTCGGATTAAATCCTGCATATGCCAATGAAGTCAAAGGTTCAACCACCAGAGGTAAAATAAATCAAATTCCATAGTGGAGACTACACTTACAGTATATGTTGGTGTGCTGAGAGAAGCCTGTCCACCTCCAGCACTGCTGGTAGAAATGAGGGAAGCAGCCTGTGTTACCAGTCCATGATTGCACAATTCATCTAATTTGTCCGGAGATGATGCAAATGCTTCAGTTATCCGAGTCAAGCAAACAGCGGCATGCTCCAGGACCTACAAAAATTAAAGTCGTATACAGTGAAGACACAACTAAAGAATTGACAATATCAGCTTCGATGATCATGATTTTGCAAACAAAATTCCCCTAAAAACTAAGAGAGTAACAAGGGAACTGCAGTTTCCATTAGACAACAAGTATGACAACAAAATATGACCTTACCTTGGAATCATGGTACTGAAGGAGGTTTGTCAAAAGAGGAACAGCTTCCATGACAAAGTCAGCAGCATCAGAAGGAAGCTTCTTGCACATATTTGCAGCAGTGGACAATGCTACCCGCTGAAATATATAATTATGTCAATATAGGCTAGCTCATTAAGGGTCCAAAGTGCCAAATGAATTATGACCGTTGAAAATTATAACCACCCTCTAGGTTTAGGGATTTCAATGATGAGTCACCTGAACTCCTGTTGAGAAGAAGTCCAAAAAAGAAAGCACAGCCATAAGCGCACCAGCTCGAAGGCAGGCAGTTGGGTGCTCCTGAGAAATCTTCTTCAAAGCTTGAAGAGACTGTTCACGTCAACAATCACACGTATCAGAATCCAGGACCTAGAAAAGAACGATAAGGTCTACCTAAAAACAGGAATGTTATTTGATGATAGAAGCCAGCATAATAACTTAGGAACCTGCTAGCACATATTTTCTAAAAAGAAATCATCATCAAACACTTAGCATTGTTCCAAATGCCCAATCCTATGCATACATTAATTAATCATATAAACGCGACAGACTAGGAAACAACCTGCTCGGCCAAGTCCATATACTCTATGGTAAGCAATCTTGCGCAGAAGATGGATACTGCACCATAATGCACAACAGCAGAACAAGACGAAGGGAGCACATCGCAGAGATGGGTCAGCGCCCTGGCCGCGAGAAGCATGATATCAGGATTGCTCTCGTGATTGAGCAACCCCACCAGCACAGGAACAAACGAGTCCACGGAGAATGTGCTAAGCGAGTCTTCACTGCAGATTGAGAGAATCTCACAGAGCTGCGTCAATGCCTCAATCTGGCGACCTTCTTCCCCATCGGCCCGCAACCCCGACAGAATCTTCTTCAGCCTGCCGCTCTGCTGAGACGCGGAAACCGACGTCGGCAGCAGATCGTCCAAACCAGCGCCCAGTTTCCGGAGAAGCCCTTGAAGGGCACTGCTGGTGGATGTGAAATTAGGAGGCAAAATTCCGATGCCACCCTCACTGTCGTCATCATCATCATCATCATCATCATCATCATCATTTTCATCCCCAGGTTCCATGTTTAAGCCCAAGCCTCGCTCTGCATCCCTATCCCTAATCCTGACATCATGCTCTTTCTCCTTCCCTTTGTCGGAATTCTCCCTGTCCGAATTCTTGGCGCGGCGATCGCGGCGCGAACCTGACGATTCGTTGGTGGTGGTGGGGTCCATGGGAGGAGCAGGGGCAGGGTTGTTAGTTCTTAATGATCGCGAACGAGTGGTAACGGTGGGGTTGGGGATGGGGTTCAAAGAAGAAGGACGAGAGCGCTTGGTGGAACGGGTGGTGGGAGCAGAGGATGACGATGAATGGGCAGCTGAGGAAGCCTCCGCCCGCTTCCGACTCCTAGTTTCCATACAAGAACCCGCCAACCCTTCAATTTGTGTCAGCAATCACACCCTACGCTATTCCATTCATTCATCTCTCTCATCTCTTGCTCCGCGGATTGATTAAATCACCGAAAACCCTAATTCGATCAACAACGCCCCCAATTCAATTTTAAAATTATTAATTGAATGATACTCCCGGACAACGAGTATAACGTATTGAGAATGGTGTGAGTGTAGAGTGTAGAGAGACAAGAGACGGTTGCAAGAAAACCCTAAGTAGACAAAGAAAGGAAGAAAGACAGAGAGGGAGGGAGAGAGAGTAGTAATAACATGACTGCAGCGTTTCCTTTTATATGGAAATGGAAGAAAGAGCGTAGTCTGTAATCCATTAATGCGTTTTCCGTCGCGGGTGCGGGTGTGGGTCGGGTCACTGCTCAGTCTATAAACAGAACAGTGAGTCAGTGTAGTTGGTCGCTTCCGCAGTGGCGGTGGCGGTGGCGTATGTCTTCATCCCTCGACGTCGTTTTAACGAATATTCGTGCTAGCCCATATATTATATATTATATACCCAATGTCTGCACACAAGCCGCGTGTTACGAAAAAGTTGGCCATCATGCACAAGGACCTTTTTTTTTTTTTTAAAGAGTTTAATTGAATTATATTGATGGTATAAAATTTTTTTATATTGTCATTTAATTAAAATATTTTATTTGTATGACTATTTAAATAGTGAGTAATTATGTCAAAGACTTTTATTAATGTGGCAATATATAATTAGATATCTGTGTGAAAGTTTTTTATATTAATAATGTATTCAAATTAAATCCTTTTTAAAATAATCTCTTTTTTCAAAAAATCTTTTAAAAAAATAAAAATTATTTTATATTTAAATATAAAATTAATTTATGGTGAGATATAATATTTAAAAAAATTATTTTTAAATATCTTTTTATATTTTTTTTAACAATTTTATTTTTACTAAAAACTTTCACCCAAATATACTAAAAAATATTAAAGGATCATTTTTAATTAAAAAGTTTTTTAGTCAAAATAATGGCAGTCAAATACCGAAACAAGCACTTAATCTTAAAAATATTTTTGAAATTAGTCAAATTTCCAAAAGATAAGTATGGTATCACTTTTATTTTCAAAAGATATATGTGATATCGAAAAAGTTTGTAAATGTATAAAAAAAAAGAAATTAAATAAATATCACATATATTTTTTAGATATTGAAGTGATATCATATATATTTTTTAAAAATTAAACTAATGTCAAAAAATTTTCAGCAACTTCACAAATATTTGTTAGAAACTAAACTAATGCAAAAAAAATTTCACTAACTAAACTGATGTTACATACAACTTTAAAAAATCAAATCATTAATTTAGTCTAAAATCAAATTGGCAAGAAATCACATATCTAAATCTAAAAAACAATATTAATTTATAATAAAAATATTCCTTTTACTATTTTTTGACACTTTTTGCATAAAATTAATCATTATTTGAAGTAATGAAGTTATTTCTCCTTATAAATAATTTCTTGTAGGTATAACTTTTTAGCAAAGATATATATTTATTACGAAATAATTTTCATAAAATTAACACAATATTAATAAATCGTAATTTTTTTTATCAATATTCTCTCTCCTCTCGTAATTTCCTTTATTAAGTTTAATTATTTAGTACAAATACGTAATAATACAATTTGTACTTGCTTTCTTAATATTAAAAAGACTTATCAATTTTAGGGTGCACCTTTCTTTCAATTTAAATTTTTGTTTATCAAAAGAAAAAAGTATTTATCAATTATTAACCTCAAGTTTACTTTCCTGTTAAGTCATTCATTCAGAAAATTTATATGTCATTTTCTTTTAAATTAAACCTGTGTAATTTATCAAACATGATTTAGTAATTTTCAAATTTTGTATTAATTAGCAATATAAAATTACTTTACGCCATGAATGCATATAATTAATCTCTTCGATATAATTATGTAAAGAAATGGAAATATTCAATTTCTTGACTTCTTTCTACGCAAATTTCATGTTAATATATGCATTTATTAATTCGCATTGACCCGATGAAAAATATTTATAAGTTTATAAATTGTATAAATTTATATTTTTGTTATTAAATAAAGATGGGTTTTGAGACACTAAAAGTAGTCTAATAATGAGATATTTAAATATATAATATGCAAAAGATTAATAATTTAAATATCATTATTATCGATATACCAAAAAAATAAAGATGAAGATGGTTTTAACATCATTATTTGAAACGACTAAATGTAATGATTTTACTGCATAAGCAGCATTGCTATAGTGGTTTTATATTATAGCATCTAACTAATGTAACTTATTCTATTCAGTTCAATATTACTTAATTTTTTTTTAAATAATGATAAGGATTCATAATAAATGCTATATAATGGAAAATAATCAAATATTAAAATTATTAAAAATATTCAATAAAAATTATTTTTAAAAAATAACTAAAAATTTTTAATTAATAGACAATAATACACTTAATGATAAGAATACTATTTACATTATCACTCACTCAGTAACAAGAAATGATCATTTTGTAAAAATTAATAGTTCATGACAAATTTTTATCTAATTTTTATAGCTGGCTCTAACTTAAAGCAACATAGGATGACTTTAGACCTTAATTTTTTTATACGTTACAATAATGAATTTATAATAAAATATGAATTATATTAAAACTATAAAAACATATGACAATTGCTAAACCAACAATACTTTATATTTTATTTGTAATTATATTTCATATTATTATTAATTCTTCTATTTTTTTCAGTTATTCTACTCGTTTTTAGAAAAATATGTATTTTATAATTTATGATTATTTGTTAGCCACTCAATATTAATAAATGGCCACTTGATTAAAAAAATATTCATTTGTAAATTTGGTCTTAATTTTCATTTACATTTGCATATAATAGTAAATTATAAATTTGGCCTTAATTTCACTATTTGTAATTTAGTGATGACAAATGGCCCTTAATATAAATACAATACCTTGTTTAAAATTAAATATTGATAATGGGAAGAAAAAAAGAGTTTCACATTAATTTTTATAGCAATAGAGGAACTAAAATAATTTCGAGAGTGATAAAGTTTTACATATAAAAGTGTAGGTTAAAAAAAAAAAAAGAGAAAGAGGGCGTTTGCTTTTCTCTCTCTCCCCCTCTTCTTGTTGAACTCTCTCCTTCTCTAGTTCACCCTCTCTGTTTTTCTCTCACACCTACTCACCACTCCCCTGCCAGCCACCGTCACGCTCTCACTGTCAGCCACATTCACCACCACAGAATCTTTCTCTAGTCTTACTCCACCATATATATATATATATATATATATATATATATATATATATATATATATATATCACTCTCTCTCTCTCTCTCTCTCTCTCTTCTCTCTCTCTCTCTCTCTTTGTTGCTCCCTTCGCCCCTGGGCTCGTAGACTTTGGTACTGCCGTCCTAAACTACCACTACGCCTTCAACGGTGAGTAAACCCTCATTTATAAGTTAAGAGAGTGTGAGGATTAATTGTTGACTTCTTGATTAGCCTTGTGTAGCAGAGGAAATTTAAAGATATAACGTGGTTTCATATTTTTGTATTAGTTGTTTTTATAGCTGTGCTTTTGTGTGTTGATGATAGATTGATGGATATTTTCATGAGGATGTTGTAAGAATGGACTAAGACTTGAAATTTTGGATTTTACATTGAGAGGAAAAAAAAAGTTGTGAGTTAGTGAGCTTAATTTTATTATGACCTTGGAAGCTAATTAAGTTACCTTGTTAGTTGTTGTGAGTGAATATTTACTTACTTAGTGACATACATTTGAGTCCATTACTGATTTATGATTGAGAAATTTAGGAGTTGGGGGTCTTGGTTTACTTACTATGACAATCCATTTATTTGATAGAATGTCAAATTAACCTTGTCAAATGGCCATGAGTATGACTACTGATCAAATATGCTTAAGGTTTGTGAGTTAAATAGTGATGAATTCATGGAACATGTTGTCTAAGAATAATGTATATAGTTTGGTTTCTTTGGTGCTGGTTTGGTTGCTCTTAATTTGTTCTAAACTTCGAACAAGGAATAATAGGCCAATAGTGCCTCTGAAGTGTGATTGATGAATTAATTTGATCTAGTCTACCAATGGACTATTCAGAGCGTTTTATATTGCACAAGCAAGTTTCCTTATACAAATATCTATTTTGTTTTTTGGTAGTTCTATATGTCAAGGACTAATGTTAGTTCCTTATAATTCAATTAATATATGTGGAATTATATTAATGTTGATTTATGGATTTGAAATTTATGTTTAAAATAAGTTGTTTGAGAAAACCATGATAGGTTCTAAGTTAAAACGCCACTTGCCATAGCGAAGAAATATAACGGCACTACTGCTTGCTATAGCAAAGAGATATAATGGCATTATCGCTCGCCGTAACGAAGAGATGTAACGGCATTACCACTCACCAAAGCAAAGAGATATAATGGCACTACCACTCGTCGTAATGAAGAGATATAACGGCATTACCCTTGCCATAACAAAGAAATATAATGGCACTACCACTCACTATAAAGAAATATAATAGTCTATGTGTACATAGTATATGAATTGAGAAAATGGATGAGAGGACCCTAATTGTGAAACTATATTGGGTGAGGCAAAGCCTCCCGCTTGATATATCATGAAACTTATTAAATAGGTTGAGATTACTTCCTAAATGATTTAGTTCTTTTTATATAACCCTCATGGAGTATTTATTTAAGTGATAAAGGGTTTATTTTGTATTATGTTGAGAACAATGATTTATGAAAAGTTTTGGGAAGGTATATTGAGATCTATTGATTTTTTATTTGAGTTTCTATTTATGAACAAGGTATATGAATTGAGGTTAAGGATTAGATATATATTTTTATGAATTGTTACCATTTGTAGAACATTTTATCTTGTCAAGCCAGCAAGGCTATACTAATTTGATATAATCTATGCGTCAGTCACGAGCCCTACGACAGGCCGTGGCAACGTTGGTGTTAAAGCATAGGGTTTAGGTCCTATTGGTTACAAACATGGGTAATAACAAAACCTTACTTGTAACTTGTGTACCCAGTCCCAACATACAAGTAGGGAGTTATTAACACGCACTTATTCTGGAATCGTGTGTCTAACCATGTGGTGTGAGTTTTGTTTTTATTCTTGGATTCTTGAATGTTCTTGTCATGAGTCCTTCTAATTTGAGTGTTGGTGAAGACACCTTTCTACCCATTGCTTCATAATTTGGTGCATGACAATTTGTTGTATTGTGATTAATTTTGTAGAGTATTTAAAAGTGTAAATAAATTTTTGCCTTGAATATTTTCATGTGTGACCTGTACTAAACGTTTGAATAAGAATATTGTTTATGATATTATTGAAACATATAGGCAGTTGATAGCACATGCTTAGCTTTGCAAATTTGAGTAGTATGTGAATGTTTTGCCAAAAAAGAAAGAAAGAAAAGAAAAGATAATAGTATTTGAATGATTGAGATGAGCTAAAAGCTATTCATAAATATATTTGGCTAGTAGGTAATTAGGAAATTATGATCTCTTTCATGCTTGCATTGGTGTTGTATTATTTATCTAGGAATGGCTCATATTAATCTGAGGTACTGAGATGATTTAGAATTAAATTATGTAATGCAGGAATCTAGTTGATAAGTTACAAGTGTAAATTTAGAGCTAATGTCATGTTCAAAAAATAAGTATGAGAAGAATATAAGAAAACATGAGATCTTGATGATAGCTAATAGTGTGCTTTTGTTTAATGCAAACAACTCTACTATTATTGATGATACCATTATTTGAACTTCATTAGATGTTTTCACTACAATATTAATGTTATCTTTGATTGAATTTTACTTGTGCATGGAGATGTATTTTTGTTCTATCATTGTGGCATAATCTTATTAGTAGGCTATTATGCTCTCCCAATTTGAAAGAGTTAGTGATGAATGTATGGCTTGTTAGTTATTAAAGAGACTCTAGAAACACTACTGTTGAAAAGTTAGTTGTTGATTGATCGTGAGTGTAGCTAATGTTGCTTTTGATGTGAAGGCTCAACTACTTTTTGTGTTTCTTTCCATCAAAAGCTTAATTCTTGTAAGAATTTTTTATAACTAGTGAGGCCTACCTATTTGAAGCCTTCTTGAGGTTTTCAGTTTGAATTTTAGAATTACTGAGTTTAGTTTTATAAGATGGAGTTCTCTTTATCAGATTTTTGTAAAACTTTTTTAGATGGGTAACAATAGAGCAACTTTTTGGTTCTATTGCTATTTCATATTTTCCTTTTTCTAGCTAATTCAAGGAGAGTAATGCAGGTTGTATTAACAACATTATGTCTGACTTTGGTGGTCACCATGTTGTAACTTTGAAACATGTGATTATGTTGTTGTGTGTTAGAGTGTAGATATTTGCCTATTGTTTTAGAGTGTTTTAAAACACATGCCATAGCTTCGATATATTTCTTGGTGCTAAGGTGTTTTATTCTTGGCATAGGGGTAGCATACATTTCTAGTGCAAGATAGATTTGATGATCCCAGCATATAAATGTAATAGCTTAATGAATTTCCCTTCTAGAAAAGTTTGTAAAATGATGAAGAAGACTTCTTCATTATCGGTCTTTGATGTGTATGGCAAAATCTGATTATGACTTGTTAGAACCTCAACGTATATAGGTAAATCTCCAACTTGGGAGTGAATGGATTTTAGTTTTACATAGCATGGCACTAAAACTTTCACTTAGTAGATATCTTGAAATTCCTGGAATTCGGAGACCGAATTTCTTAAGAGGGAGAATATAATATTCTATTTAAAATAAAATGCTTGTTTAAAATAAAATATTGGTAATGGAAAGAAAAAAAGAGTTTCACATTAAGTTTTATAGCAATAGAGGAACTAAAATAATTTAGAGGGTGATAAAATTTTACATGTAGAAGTGTAGGTAGAACAAAAAAAAAAAAAGGAAGAGGTGTAGACCACCTACACCTTAAGTGGTGTAGTGCACCTCAAACCTCTCCCATCTCTTCTTCCTCCTCGATGTTGTCACCGTCCCTCACTTTTCACTTTTCTCTCTCCTTCTCTTCTCATTGAGCTCTCTCCCTCTCTAGTTCACCTTTTCTATTTTTCTCTTTTACACTCGCTCACCACCATCGTGCACCACTCCTCTGCCAGGCACCGTCGCGCTCTCGCTGTCCGCCACCCTCACCACCGCGGAATCTCTCTCTAGTCTTACTCTGCCATAATTCCCTCTGTCTTGGCCACTAGAACCTTGTTTCTTTCTCTCTTTGTTGCTCCCTTCGCCCCTGGGCTCGCAGACTCTAGTTCTGTCATCCTAATCTACCACTACGCTTTCAGCGGTGAGTGAACCTCCATTTATAAGTTAATAGGGTGTGAGGATTTGTTGTTGACTTCTTGATTAGCCTTGTGTAACAAAGAAAATTTAAAGATATAAAATCGTTTCATATTTTTGTATTAGTTGTTTTTATAGCGTGCTTTTGCGCGTTGATGATAGATTATTGATGGATATTTTTATGAGGATGCTGTAAGAGTGGACTAAGACTTGAAATTTTGGATTTTACATTGAGAGGGAAAAAAAAAAGTTGTGAGTTAGTGAGCTTAATTTTGTTATGACCTTGGAAGCTAATTAAGTTACCTTGTTAGTTGTTATGAGTGGATATTTACTTAGTGACATACATTTGAGTCCATTATTGATTTATGATTGAGAAATTTAGGAGTCTGGGATTTTGGTTTACTTACTATGACAATCCATTTATTTGATAGAATGTCAAATTAACCTTGTCAAATGGCCATGAATATGACTACTTATCAAATATGCTTAAAGTTTGTGAGTTGAATAGTGATGAATTCATGTAGCATGTTGCCTAAGAATAATGTATACAATTTGATTTTTTGATTTCTTTGGTGATGGTTTGGTTGCTCTTAATTTGTTCAAAACTTCGAACAAGGAATAATAGACCAATAGTGCCTCTGAAGTGTGATTGAAGAATTAATTTGATCTATTCTACCTATTGACTATTCATAGCATCTTTATGTTGTATAAGCAAGTTTCCTTATATCCATATATCTATTTTGTTCTTTGGTAGTTCTATATGTCAAGGACTAATGTTAGTTCCTTATAATTCAATTAATATATGTGGAATTATATTAATGTTGATTTATGGATTTGAAAGTTGTGTTTGATATAAGTTGTTTGAGAAAACTATGATGGGTTCTAAGTTAGAACACCGCTTGTCATAGCGAAGAGATATAATGGCATTATCACTTGCCATAGCAAAGAAATATAATGATATTACTGCTCACCGTAGCAAAGAGATATAACGACTTATATGCACATAATATATGAATTGAGAAAAAGGGTGAGAAGACCTAATTATGAGACTATACCTGATGAGGCAAAGCCCCCAGTTTGATATATTATGAAACTTCTTATTAAATGGGTTGAGATTACTCTCCAAATGATTTAGTTCTTTTTATACAACCCTCATGGAGTATTATTTAAGTGATGAAGGTTTTATTTTGTGTTATGTTAAGAATAATGATTTATGAAAAGTTTTGGAAAGGTATATTGAGATCTATTGAGTTTTTATTTATGAGTTTCTATTTACGAACAAGGTATATGAATTGAGGTTAAGGATTAGATATATATTTTTATAAAATGTTACCATTTGCAAAACATTTTATTTTGTCAGGCCAGCCAGGTTATACTAAATTTAATATAGTCTATGCATTGGTCACAAAACCTAGTATGGGCCATGACAATAAATAAATTAAATATTAAAAAATTATTATATAATTTCAAATATTAAGTCACTCACAGCTAATAAATGATCTCTCAACAAATAAATAAACTAACTACTCAAAATTTCCAAGGTGCATTTTGTAGTCGTCAATAAGAAAGGAAAATAGAAAATGTCAAGAAGAAATCATAACAAACACGACATAAAAGCAAGCAAAATTCTTGTGACATGCATTAAAGAAAATTATTAGATGATAAAAGTAGTTTTATTATAGAATAATTTTTATATGTTGACAACATAAACAATTTTGCACTATCAATTAATAGAAGTCAATTAATAAAAATTTAAAAGATAATTAAGTCATATTTGATGGTTATTAGGTTTAATTTAAAAAGAGGTGATATATTAATTTTCTAAATTTTTGTAAAGTTATTTTACACTATTAATATTTAAAATTTATTTTTTATACAAAATTGTATACTTCTTATTTAAGTTATATCACAATCATCATAACTTATTTAATATATTATATAATAAATTGATTATATTATAAATACATATATAATATTAAAATTTTCAAACCATATGATAATATATTATTAATTAATAAAACATATAATAACTTGCAAAAGTAAGTTAAAGTAATTAGTAAATATAAATCCAAGTTCTAAACAATCAAACAAAAATTAGTGTTATAGATAAATTTAAATAAAGTAAATTAATAAAATCACTTTATATGTTTTTTATCAAAAGTAGTGAGATTAGAAATTATTTTTAGGGGATATTTTTTAGAGAAGAGAGATGAGAGTCAAACACAAAACATCTCAAGTTCAAATAAAGCATGCAGAAGACAATCATTAGACTGTAGAGTTAGTTGTACTTTATAATTAAAATTATATTAAATTAATTCAAAATATAATATTTATGAAAAAGTGGTATGAAAAGATAGAACTTAATGAAGTAAGGTTTGATTTTCACTTTCACCTAATCTATAATCTATGACTGTAACTAGTATATTTAACCCTTGCAATACACTGATAGTTTAAACATTTTAGATGCAAAACAATGACAAATTTTGAAATTCTATTAGATTTAATATGATTTAATAGGAATTGATTATATTTTATGCTTAAATTAAAATATAATAATTGAATTTCTAAATCAATTCAAATTGCATTTATATAATTAGTTCAAAACATGAGATTTAATTTAAAGATAACATTACTTAAAATTAATTTAAATCAAATCAGATTAATTTTCATTTTTAATCGTTAAAACCACTTGAATAAAGTAGATAAATTTTATAATATGTACTTGAACTGAATAAATCAATGTGCCTTTTTATTCGACAAAAGTTGCGTATTTATCCATGGGAAGGTTAGAATAGTATACTTTTTTCTTTTTTTGGCTGATTAGAATAGCATGCATTTTGTAAGAACAATAATTATAAAATGGTATAACCTGAAATTAATAGTTAGGCAAAACTATTCTTATAAGATTTAAAATATATATCAATACAATTTACTAACTTAAATTTAATATAAAATTGATAATAATTATATGGTAAATAAATTTCTACATTTTTACTTGTGTAATGTAGGTATTTGACATCCCACGTGCAATATATATACTTAGCATCACTCGTTTGAGATATAATAATAGTAAAAAAATTATTCTATAACTAATTTTTTTATCATACAAGCATCATTATTTTAAACAAGATTTTAATATAAATTTGTAAACTTGTATCATCATCTTATCAAGATATAAAAAATTAATTGGTATTACATTAGAAACCTATGTACATATTATTTATTAATTTAGACTAAATTTAAGGTATATTAATCATTATCCCAAATTTATATATTTATACCAGCCAACAATAAATGTTTGATATCACCCATTCGAGGTACAAATATATAGTAGATTTAGCTGTGAGATGTAACTATATAATTGAATGCAATTTGTATCTTTATATCACCTGTGCAATATATATTTAATATCACTTCAATGTGCAATTTATATATTTGCATCATTATGTAATTCATTTTATTGTCTTAAATGAGATTTTAATAAAACTTATATCATAAGTTGTAAAGACCTTTAAAATTTCTTATTCCCATTTTGTTTGAACCAATAAATTCATGATTTTTTTAATCAAAGAGTAAATAATTTAAATTCAATATCCATTAATAGTAATTATATGGTATGTCGATTACGACCTTAAATATTTATGTTTGATATCTCTCGTGCAATTTATATATTTTTTATCACCTTATCTACCGAAAGTTTACTCAATTTGCATGTAAATTATTTCATATGACTAAAATATTGCAAGTTTCTCATTTAGCATATATAAGAATCTTGTCACATTGAACTACAGAGGTGATGAAGAATATACTATATGATTTATTTAAATCTATCGATAATCAGCAGCTAAGTACATGATACATTAGGTTAAGAGAATCAATGTAGTAAGCAATTTGATTCAAGATAAGTTAGAAAAATTATTTTGTTCATACTTTATACGAAGAAGTGTTGAAAGCTGTTACATAGCAAACCTGAATATCAAAATAATGGAACCTGTAGCCAGAGTTGGAAATGATAAAACCTTATTCTCAATACTAACAAAGTAAATCTTGGCAGCATGGCCACCAGTCTGCAGAATAAGGAAGTAATGAGAAGATAAGCATCAATACTCCTTCGTGAAGGTGCTGATTTGTATTTCTAACAATAACATTTTACAAAAGTTATGACTAAATACATTACGTTGCCAAAACAGAGAGAACAATTAAATTAAATGACATGAAAAGCAAAAGCTTTTGATCCGCATTGTGTCCATTCACCAGTTGATTCAATAAAACCAATTATACGTATTTCATAAGTTATGTATATCAGAACTTTTCATGGAGAGTGGAAAGTCCTTGGCTGATATGGTTTTTCAAGATTTCTATTCATAATGAGCAAACTCCAACCTCATAATCTACATTAAAAAAAAAAAGAAATAGTTCAATTAATTGTCATACATAATCACTTCGGACAAATTGAAAAAATAATCTTATGCATATAAGATTTAGGATAGGTGTTCAAATCCAAACAATAGCCATTATAGAAAGCACAAGTTTCAAATCCTATTTAATCATTACACATGTTAGGTGTCAAATAGACACCTAGTCATTTCATTATCCTTGACTTTTCACCACATGATCAAAATAGTTCTAAAAGGTAACATGCCATACCCACAACAGCAGCTACCATACTTGACAAACATATTTCCAAATAACTTATCTGGATGCTTTCTTTTTGTGCTTAACATGAAGAAGAAACTTAAATTTGCAAACATAGTCTAGAACTATCTCAGATTACAAATATTGTTTTTCTTAGTTCTAATGCTACAAACATAACTACCACCCACTAATAATATTTCAAACTTGAAAATGTTAAAAAGACGAATTTTAATCTTGAAAAAAAAAAATCAGGAGCATTAAAGAGAATTGGAAAGCTTCAAGAATGGTAATAAGTTCAATGGCTGTTTTCTTACCTAACAATGAGCCAAATCACACAAAACATAGCATGAAAATCACAGATATGGCAAGAAAATAACCATACGAAATCATCCAATATAGTCCATCACTAAGACCGTGCATTTTCATCTTCTTAATTTTTGTTGTTTACCATTGATGTCAGAATAACCTACATAGAAAAAGTAGAGTTATCTTGTTGAACAACTCAATAGTAAACAGCAAAAATTAAGAAACATGATATAGGGATAAGTAAGAATGTGAGGCAAATTTCAAAAATCAAAATTAGTTCAAGCAACGTCCAAAAAAAAGGCCTATATAGCTATATGCAAATAAACATGATATAGGGATAAGTAAGAATGTGAGGCAAATTTCAAAAATCAAAATTAGTTAACAGCAACACATTTTACGATGCAATGTCAGCACTGTCAATTCATTTCTATTAATTTCTCTTGATACACACAAATTGATTCATAGCTGATATACTTGTTCATATATTTTTGCACTTACAAGAAACAGTTGCAGGACGACTCAGGTAATAAAGAAGTTATATTGGAAGAAGAAAACGATTGAAGAACTTTAGGGAAGAAAAAATTTCAAGACATAAATAATGAAAAAAAAAAAAGAGTAGGAAGAAAACTTAAGTGAAAAGAGAATCCAGGATACTACAGAAGAAATAGAAATTTACATTCCCATATATTTTTATACAGAGCAAGTTGTATATTAGAATATAAATAATATGAAATTTTGATACAACAAGTTAACATGATACCAAAAAGTTGCTGGGATAAATATGGTATCATTTTTGTTTTTTACATGATTAAATATGGTATCATTAGTGTTGGTATTGGTTTAAGAAAAACAATTTTAAAGAAAACTATAAATATGGCATCATTAGTACTGGCATTGGTTTAAGAAAAGCAATTTTAGAGAAAAGTAAACGTGCAATAACATGACAATTCAGAATGATAAAAAGCAGGAAGAAAAAGCAATTTGAGTTTGTGTGTAAAAGTAAATACAAGAATTGATCGAACCATATGACAATATTAAACAATTTGGACATAAAGTAAAAGAGGCATAAAAACAATACATGTATCGGTTTACTCCATAACAATAAGAGGGAACAAATACATTTAAAGCAGAAAACAAAATTCACAGAGAGGAATATAATTTCAAAACCGAAGACATGATAAACAATTTAAATAAGTAAATATGAAGCGTCAACCAATACTTTTTATTTTTTTTTTACCTTTTAATCGGTAGAGAACCAATTCCAGAGTCTGCAAAAGCCCCAAAAGCTTAAACACATGTCTATCATTATTAAACTCTCAAGTTAACTCTTAAACTCTTACAAGTTTATGATTCTACCATACAAAAATGAGTTAACTCATTCTCCCCATCTCTCTTGTCGCTCTCTCTCTCTCTCTCTTGCAGGTGTAAAATTTTATCTTGTTGATGAAGTAGCTGGCACAACTCGTGAGCAAGATTAGAAAAAAATTAACCCCCTCGCCCGATTAGGGGTGGAATTTTTTACGGTTTTAGTGGGTTCCACCACCTGTTCTGCACTATTTAATTTTTCCTTTCCCATGCTTACGAGGGTGGCGTAGTTGGTTAAGGTTTAGCTCATACCCCACAAGGGTGTAGGTTCGAATCCCGTTGACCGATATGAGGACCTCGTTGGTGGTGCGATATGTAATCCCTCCCAGAAATTCTTGAAGAGGTTGGGGGGACTTCCTTGGCCCTGGTGGGATACCGGCACTTACTCTAACCTAAACTTTTAATCACAAAAAAAAAAAAAATTTCCTTTCCCATTTTTCTCTCCAACAAAACAACAGAAACCTAACCTTTTCCCTCCTATTTATATCCCCTCCCTTTCCTTCCAACCAAACACAGTGTTAATCAGGAGTGGGTTAAATGCCACATTTATTTATATTTAATTTATTTTTTAAAAAATTGAAATTCAAGCGTGAAGAGGCAAAAGGTCTCTTAACCGACCCCATTTGGATCCCTACAATTCTCTTACCCGCTCCCTCACCTGCCTTTAAGTCTTTCTATCTCTTCACTCTTATTGATTTTCAGAATCATTTTCTCTCTTGGTCTTCTGTCATTTACACTTTATTTGGAATGGTAAAATAATGGGATGAAATTGAATTCAATTGTATTAGTAATTGAATTTAATTGTGTTATGATTTGAATTTTTATGTTTAAAATAAACTAGCAAATTATAGAATTGAATTCATTTATATTATTTGGAATGTATATAAAAATGAATTGAATTCTTTATTTTAACCATTTTATCCTTTATTAATATCACTCTTTGAGAAGAGAAAAATAAATATTATTAGAGTTGAGGATATTTTTGACATATCATCTTTTAATATCAAATCCATTAGGTTAGGAATTACAAATTAGACTTGTTTTGATCTGATTTACTTTTGAATCTTTTTAAAGAATTGAATTCCCTTTAGATTTTAATTTCATGTCATTAGTTGATTCCAATCTAAGGAATTGAATTCAATTTCTTGAATGAATTCAATTCCATGGCTTTCGAAACAACTTGTTATACATACAATTCTTATTTTTTTTCTTTATTTCTTTCTTATTTCTTGGGGAAATTTTTAATCTTTGTCTTTTCTGATGTGTCCGTTGCATTTCAAAGCAAAAGCTCCTTTAGGACGCCAGTGAGGATCGTGATTAAAGGAGGCTTCTTCTTGGTGGTGCCAGCGGTAGTTGATGAGGAGTCGCCGACAGCGTGCTTGGTTTTGTGGTTGGACAAGCTACATTTGGCATCTTTGCAGGCAGTGGCGGCTAGATATCTATAGCAATCGCCCGTTCGCACAACCCATCTATGAGAATTTTCATTCTTCATGCTTTCTTATTGTTATTTTTTCCTTTTTCTTTTTTGCTATCGAATCTTTTTTTTTTTTTTTGGTATCTTATTGTTTTCTAATCTCATTTTTTGTTTTGACCCAAAATTCTGATTTTTTCTTTAAAAAATATCCTAACTTATGATGCATTCAATGCTGCTCATGCTGAAGCTACTTAATTTTCCTTTGTGGCAGTAAGTCAGATCAATTGCCGCAGAGTTGTCTACCAGGGATGGGTCAACAATGGACGATAAGATCAGTCAAGTGGACAATGTCGTCCAGCATTGCGGCATTGAACTTGGGCAAGGTTCATGTTGAAGTAGTAAACATTGAGTATTGTAATTATTTTTTTTTCTTATTTCTGTTAATTGCCGAACTATAGCCTTATATAAATAAATTTTTTTTTTTTTTAAACTTTGTACTGACTTATCTAATATAATTTATCATGACTATAATATTGCATTTAACTTTAATGAATTTATGTTCTATTCATTGATAATTTGATATGTACAATAACGTGATTGCATTACTCTTTGTGAAATTTTCTTTCACAAGCTATTTTGAGTTTGAACATTGTGGTTTGTTTAATAGGTTTGAACTTAGTATAATATTGTGGTTCAGATGCTCATAAGTTCATGTTTTCCACTTATTGAGCTTTTTAAATTCAGTTTGCTTTGTGGGTTCCTTTTTATAACTTCTTTTAAACTGTATCAATTAGTTTAAGGGCTTAATTATTAACAGTGGCCTTTAATTGTTACTTATAATGTGGAATTGTTTGAATTTTGATAGTGATGACTTTCTTTGACAAATAAGCCTTTTTGAACACATGCTTTTTTTTTTTGGAAAAAAAATGTAAATTTTGTACTGAGCTCATTTAATTCATCATAGTTTTCATTTTGCTCTTGGCTTTTCTCGATATTTGTTACTAACATGGCAAATTGAGTTCTAAGATTTTTTTCCTTTTTAAATTCATTCTCAAACTGAATTTATTCTCAAACTAATATTTGTTTACTCAAAATTGGTACTGAAAGAGTAGATTTTCGTGAATATACTGGTTTTCCTTCCTAACTTCATTAACTTTTTGATATAGTGATGGTTATGTAATCAAAAGCCGTTATCAAATTTCTTCTTTTCTTAACGTATTTGAGTTTAGCCTTATAATGATAAGCCTTTTTTAAGAAATATTTCTTTTTGTCAAATTTGGTAGTGACTCATCTTATAAAATGTGAGTTGGTTGGAAGCAGTGGAGAAGATGAAATATTGACAAAAAGCATCCTTTTTTGCTATTTATTTTTATTTTCGAGTCTGTTTCCAGTTGATTGTCGTGTATTATGGTATGTGCTTTATAAGCATTTGTTCTTATGTGATATTTATATATGTTTAGTTTCATATACTAACATTCATCACTGTCATATATGTGCTATAGTATATACTCAAATACTGCTTTTGATCCTGCTACTAGACTATGTCTCCTAATTTTCATTTATTCAAAGGTGTGTATAAACGTTTATGTGTTTCGTGACCATGTCCCGTTCTGAAGTGTTTTCATACTGATTTTTGTGCTCTTGGAGTAGCTTTAAGGTATGATATTTTACTTGCCTTATGAACTTTATCTGCTTGGGTTTTAGTCTCTTCTAATTTGTATTTATTGAAATTTATGTGTAAAGGTTTATGTGTTCTGTGAGTATTTCCTATTCTCATAAGTCCATCTTTAAATTTGTGATATGCTGTTGGAGTTAAGCCTTGCTTTATGATGTATTCATATTAGACCTGCTTGGAATCACAATTCTGCCTTTTGTCATACTGTCATTGATCTTTTTGAATTTTTTTTTTTTAATGTTACTGGAATTGTATGTCTAAAGTGTTTTGATACTGATTTTATGTTCTTAGTGTAATTTTAAGGTATGATTGAGTTCTTTTAAGCATTTTAATTGGCCACTTTGATTTTTTTTAAGTTCATAGTTTGATCATTGGTCTGGAGTCTTTTAAATGTGTTCATTTTAAATTATGCAATGAAGCATGTTGCTTTACTTGCCTTATGAACTTTATTTGCTTGACACTAAATGTATGAAACTGTATTTACTTTACTTGCCTTATAAACTTTGTGAGTATGACATGTTCTCATGAGTAATCTGTTAATATATGTAATGGTTCTTATTTACTCCATTTAGTTTTGTTTTGTCATTGATATCTCCCTTTTTCAGGTATGGTTCCTAACCTGGAGTCTTTGTTTCCTTCATAGGATCTAATGGCTCACTTTGATGCACGGGATTGCTTACAGTTTTCTCAAGCATTGGATGATCTTCCAAATTTTACGCCTGCCAAGCGAAATTCAGATGATTTTGAACCTGTTGATGATGGAGAGCTTTCCTCTACGAAGCTGAATTGAAAATGATTGAATATTGTAGTGTCTTACTTTGGTTTGTGCTTAGTTTTGCTGTCATGATTTGCTATAATCTACACTTTGCAGTGATTGGTTGTTATTGTTTGAGTAGTTTACTTCTGCAGTCTTGAGCATTTGTTTTGCTTAATGGTTCTATCATGACATGATGCAGTTTGTGTATTTTGGCACAATGTTAGCTATTGGGTTTTATGTTATATTGAAAGACCTGTTATTTGTTTTCCAATCCTAACTCAATGTTAGAAATTATAAGATTATCTTATCGTTGCTGCCTGCATATGATTTATTATATCGTTTGTTAAATGATCGAGGGTACAAGTTTTTACTTAAGTTTTTATTATATCCTTACCCTTGCTTTTGGAGTGAAGTTTTTACATAATTTTTTACTTACATGGAAATCAATCTTAATCAAATTGATGATAACTATAAACTAAACATGTTACCAGGAAATATATGAATCTGAATATACTTTATTAAATGTAATTATATCATCAAATTTGGACAAAAATTTAAAAAGAAAGTAACTATAAAATAGTATTGGTCGATACTAGCTTCTTTACATATATAGTTCGGATAATAAATAATAAAATTATTACTTGAAATTAAGATTAAGATAAAGTTAAAAAACATTATCAGTGTAAACTACATTGAAAATTCAATGACAATTGAAAAATATATATTAATGTTATAAACACTAAAATTATTAATCAATTATCCTCCATGTTCGAGATAAGAATATTTTAATAATAACATTATATATACAAAAATAGATGAAAGTTATAGGATTTAATTTGAATACATTGTCAGTGTAAAATTTTTTTACACAGACATCCAATCATGTATTGCCACATCGGTGAAAGTCTTTGACATAACCACCTACTACTTGAATGGTCATGTAAATAGAAGGTTTTGATTGGATGATAGTGTAAAATTAAACTCAAAGTTATATTATATAATTTAAGAAACCAATACTATGAAAATAGTATGCTATGTAGTATTTTAATGCTTGCTTTGTATCATTCACTCTCAATATATCTATGGTCTTTTTTTTATTATTGGTTTTTAATATTTTACATTCTTTTGTTTTTTTTGTAGATTTCATATGAAATAGTAAGACTTTTACAATTTAATGTATTGATAGTTTACTTTTTTAACTATTTTAATTTGTCATTTTTTTTACATCCGTGCATCACACGGCCGCCACAATAATAATAATATTATGAGAAATGAGAAATATTTTTTGAATTTATAATTTAGACATTATTTTAGATATTTAAAAATTGATGTGTAAATAATTAAGATTTTTAATTATATTTTTTGTGATTGTGATAAATATGGTGAGATAACTCACAATAAATATAAATTTATATTTTTTTACTAAATTTACCATTAAAATAATTAAAATATTTAATTACTAATAAATAATTTCCTATAATTTTACACATATATTCAATAATAATGTCATTAAAATTTTAAATTATTTATACGTGTTCCTTCATACGTGGCAATGGATGTAAAAATGAAGGGTATCGTAATGCTGCATCTTTAGTAGCCTAAAAATGTTATTTGTAGCATATTTTTAGACATTTTTGTAAGGAAATTCTCAGTCATTTTAAATTTTGATTGAGAGAAAAATATTGACACTCACTCCCAACCAATGTCCCTTTAAAGATTTAAAAAAAAAAAAAGTGATAAAAATTATATTTCTCCAGCACAAACAAAACTACTCGTATAAAAACAGAAAGTGGAGAAATAATGAGAATAACGTGATCGTTTGCGCTTCTGGTCTGTCACTGCTCAATTGCTTCGTTAATGTTTTCGATGTTCAGCTTTCTCACGTCTCAGTCCTCACAAACAGAAATATATTTTTCTAAATAAATAAATAATATTTTGTTAATCTTTTTGTTTTGAAAAAACTCGTGCGCATTACACGTTTCAACGTAGGAGTGGTGATCCGAGGAGAGCTCGGGGACATTAGAAGTGGCGCATTCGTCAAATGGCTTTTGTGTTTTGGCGGAGAAAGAGAGGAAGCTAGCTCCATCGTCATCTGAAGCGAAGCACGTTTGAATTCTATTCTAGAGTTGAGAGATCGATGGGTTTCTTCGGTACCATATTTGGGCTTTTTGGCTTTGGAATTGGGATATCCTTTGGTCTCGTCACTGGCTATTTTCTCTTCATTTACTTTCAACCCACCAATGTTACGGTATGTCATGCATCATGCATCACTACATCAACTCTGTTGTGATATCTTTTTCTTCAGAATTCATATGCATGTCATTGTCGTTGTCATCGTCATGCATCTTTTCTTTTCTTTTCTTTCCAGCTAGCTCATCAAGTAATATTGCTGCATGGGCTAAGCAATGCTTTCTAATTACTTCATTTGAAATGTATAGGATCACACACGACACGACACGACACGACATGAGAATCTGACAACTTAAAAATGGAAACAAGAGGCAATCAGAAAAGACAGTTAAATGTGTCCTGTGTCGTGTCGTGAATATTTGAATTTGTGTACACTTGTTTAAGTACTCACAGTCTCTTCTGCTGGTGCCTTGGACAGGATCCTGAAATCCAGCCACTGGCGGATCAGGACTCCGAAACTCTGCAACGAATAATTCCTGAGATTCCACTTTGGATTAAAAATCCAGACTTTGATCGGGTAAGCTAAGCAACAATTGCATTTTGCTATCAATATCATGCACTACCTGTCTTATTTTCTGTTTCTTTTGTTTTGACAACTGCACTATTGTTTGTTTGTGCTTTTCTGTAAGATTGACTGGCTTAACAAGCTTATTGAATATATGTGGCCCTACCTCGACAAGGTATACATTTCTTTATTATTATATATCTTTAATCCTTCGCTATTTACATCTAGGGTAACCATTTGTCTGCCTGTATAAATACGTGCTTTGTTTTCTTTATTTAGGCAATATGCAAGACTGCAGAGAACATTGCAAAACCCATAATTGCCGAACAGATCCCAAAATACAAAATTAACTCTGTTGAGTTTGAAGTGCTCACACTGGGGTCCCTGCCGCCAACTTTTCAAGGTTAGTTGAGTTGGACATATTACATTCTGGTATAAGAACCTTTTAGTTGTTTGCGCAGAAAATGAAGATATTGTCGCTGTTCTGTAACCTGTGTCAATATCTAATTTTCACTAGGTTTTTGTTGTCTGTAAGGGGATGTAGAATACAATTTGTAAGTGGATAAGTTATTCTTTCTAGGAAAGGTAACAAACTGAAAATTGATAGTGTTGATATTACAAACTGCAGTATAGCATTTTGAAGAATACATCAAATCTTTAGATACGGCATATCTGCCACTTCAGTTTTCTGCCTACAGCTCTAGTATCATGGGTTTTATTGGTCTTAAATAAATATACATTTCTTAGATACGTGTATATTTTCTAAATACTTCTTCATAAATGCATATTTTCTTCTCAATAGGAATGAAAATTTATGTGACTGATGAGAAGGAGTTAATTATGGAGCCTTGTATCAAATGGGCTGGAAATCCTAATGTCACTATTGCAGTTAAGGCATTTGGGTTGAAAGCAACTGTTCAGGTAATATTTATTTTGTGTGTGAGAGAGAAAGTGAGTGAAAAGTGGATCTAAGCGAGAGGAAGGGACAGATGTTTCTTGATGCTAAGAGTTTTAGATCTTTTCAGGTGGTGGATTTACAAGTTTTTCTTGCACCTCGTATTACTTTGAAACCTTTGGTTCCGAGCTTTCCTTGCTTTGCCAACATCTATGTGTCTCTCATGGAGAAGGTTTGTGACAGATGAGTGTATTACTCTCCCTACCTACTGACCACTTGAATACGTGTAAAGCATTCTACATATAAAAGACACAGGCAATAGAGTATTTGGTAGCTTTGTAATGGCTGTGGTCAACTGTAACCATGTTTAAATGCAGATTCTAATAACAAAAAGAGTAGCTGCTGATTGACATTAATGTTGATACGACCCACCTACCGGAAAATAGGAAATTCAGTTCTTAGTGGAAAGAATGAACTAGTATAGTTCTTTCATTTTGACCTTGTGATATACAAAAATAATGCGGGACGCTCCTATTGAAAATGGTTAAACTCTTATTTTGTTGCATGTATATTTGAAGTGCCATGTTGTGCCCATAGTAGTCTTGAAAGCGTTCAAAATGCAGTTTATTAGACCAATACTCTTCTCCGTGCGGAATACCTGAATCTGCATTTAAGGACCACTAACATCTGGAAATCAAAGCTCCCTTCTTATTTAGATAAAAGTTGAGTGACATAGACAACTCTTTCACTTGCTATACCAAAATGACCTATCAGAAGCATTGATATTTAAAACATGTCAAAACTGTAAGGTGACATGCAAAATGTTTTCCCAGACTCTAGGACTACTGAAGTGATGATCATTTGTCAAACTTTGAGCTTCTGTCAGCAAGGGGATCATGTTCTTTACTGTCTTTTCACTTGTCTATGCACTCAAAATGTAATGGTGTTCGTACATCTTTTTGGTGCCTAGTTGCCTTATATAATAATGTGAACGATTTGTCGTCGCAGGATATCTATGATAATGCTATATGAGGTTATAAATGCCATGTTACGATAAAATTGGGTGATGATGAAGTTCCAACCTTCTTTTTTTGCCCTTTTATACATAGTTAACTAGTTATTTATTTTAATTTCAAAGGTTGAGGATATTATATGCCCAGGATTGACATTTATTTGCAGCCATTCTTGTAAGAATCATTTGTTGTTGTTGTTGCTTATCTTTTATAAATGGTACTTATCCTTTCCATCCTTTGCTTTGGTGTCGTTTATCTTGCAGCCACATGTTGACTTTGGGCTAAAGCTTATAGGGGCTGATCTTATGTCTATTCCTGGCCTCTACAGGTTTGTTCAGGTAAATGACCATATTTTAAAGCTGCCTATATTCATTTTCTTCCCTTAAGCAGAAGTGGTCCCAACCCCATGTAATATCATATTATGAAATGTGATTTCCTTAGTGCAGTGTCCCACCAATGATTTGAGTATGTAACTGTTTTTGCATCAAACCTCCTGCTTGTAGAAGGATGAGAGCATTATCATGGAACATGTTTAGGTTCTGCGTGCATGTGACAGATAGAAATTCGATGGCTAACGAAATAATACCAAACATACTAGAAATTGATAGCAGTAATAGAGTTGAACATGTAGAAGAAAGCCTTCTTCTGGAAGAGTGTGGGTATAAATTTGGGGCCTTCTTCCGGAAGATTAATATGGTCTGGTGGTTTCAGTTAGGAGTTGTTATTTTCAACCTTGTTGCTGGTAGCCATCCTTTAGCTTGTGCCACTGAGCAGTGAATACTCATGCAGTTGCTATAGTAATCATAGAAATAACATTTGATTGGATGCATCAATTGGATTGAAAGACTTTTTATTCTCTTTTTATGAAGATTTATCGTTACAGAATAAAGTGAGAAAATGGATAACCAGTGGTAATATTATGGAGTAGATATTGCATAATCTTCTTTGTCTCGGATGTACTTTTGTGATTGATGACTAATAACGTTGATACAAACAATTTTTATTCTTGTAATGTGTTGATGTTTTTGTTGTTGTCCTTACTTCTTAGCATTAGTTGCTTGAAGTATTTATGGCTTTTGAATTACTTATTGTTAGGAGCTTATCAAAGAGCAGGTTGCGAATATGTATCTATGGCCCAAAACCCTGGAAGTTCAAATTATGGATCCAACGAAGTACGCTTCCACGTTTTTCTAGAAAGTTTTCATAACACATTTGTAATTAGTTTTTACTTATTTCTGTTTTTCCTTGCAAACTCTATTGGGAATCTTAGAGCCATGAGGAGGCCTATTGGAATTTTGGTTGCAAAGGTTCTGAGAGCAATGAAGTTAAAGAAGAAAGATCTTCTTGGTGCATCTGATCCTTATGTGAAGCTAAAGCTTACTGGGGATAATATGCCGTCGAAAAAGACTACAGTGAAGCACAAGAACTTGAACCCTGAATGGAATGAAGAATTTAATTTGGTTGTTAAAGATCCTGAGTCCCAGTCATTTGAGTTTCATGTCTATGACTGGGAGCAGGTACATCCCCTTTATCTGAAAGTTATATGTTATACTTTCTTGTTATGCATCTGAATTGAATGTTGTTTTTTGTATCTTTGCTTAGGTTGGTAAGCATGATAAGATGGGTATGAATGCGATCCCTTTGAAAGAACTTCCCCCTGAAGAGCCCAAAGTATTCACCCTTGACCTCCTGAAAAACTTGGATCCCAATGATGCCCAAAATGAAAAGTCCCGTGGGCAGATTGTTGTAGAATTGACATATAAACCTTTCAAGGAGGAAGACTTGGCCAAGGGTTTTGAAGAGACACAGTCAATAGAAAAAGCTCCCGAAGGCACTCCTCCAGGTGGAGGTCTGCTTGTAGTTATAGTCCACGAGGCTCAAGACGTTGAAGGAAAGTATCACACTAATCCACAAGTACGGCTTATTTTCAGAGGGGAGGAGAGAAAGACTAAGGTACACGATCCCAACGAGAACAAAATAATTCTAGCTTTTTCATTTTTCTGGAAGAAATAAAATGCTCACCTATCTTTTTCCCCCGGCAAATGCAAGATAGGGAAAACTGACTCAGGCTGGAATGTGGATAGGCCTCATATATAATTTCCTGGACTTCTGTTCAGATCTCAGTTTATACCATATTTCATAGAAGCTAGTTAGGAAAAGGTGGGGAAGGATGTTGTGGCTCCACGGTCCAGGCTCCTACTTGATCTTGTGATAGACTGCTCTCACATCATAGGGGCACTTGGCAACTCTCATGTTGTATTAGAACGATAGTAGGATGCAGACGTAGGCAACAAATACCGGTTGAAATAGTACACGCATGTTATGTTCTGTCTGAAATAGGGTTTCTGTATGGTGTGATACTGATACCATGTTCACTATTGTAGCACGTGAAAAAGAACAGAGATCCAAGATGGGAAGAGGAGTTCCAATTTGTGGTGGAGGAGCCTCCCACTAATGACAAATTACATGTAGAGGTTGTCAGCACTTCGTCGCGAAGTCTGCTGCGTCAGAAGGTACATATTTCGTAACTTCTTCATCATGATACCTGTAAAGAGTTTTGCTTGACAATCGGCAAAAGTTTGAGTAGGGAGCCTCATATTGTTGGAAGGATTAACATACTTGCGGATTGTGGAATCCGTTCAAACTTTTTACCGACATAAGATTCAAATATAAAAATATATTATGCAAGATGGTTGGTATATTCATGTTTCTGAAAATTAATGCATATTAAATTGTCTTCATTTGTTTATGAGAACAATATTTTGATTTTGCGGGAAAGGTGCACGATCTTTTCCATGCTGTGTGGACATGCGGTTTATTGGACAAATATTCTAAATATGTTCTGCTTCTGAAAACACTTCATGAAGTACCATTGTTTCTGACGTGTTTCTTGGATTTGATTTTATTGTTAAAATAGATAATAAAAAAAATAGAATAAAATAAAATTCATATGCATACGCCCTTTTTTTTTTTCTTTTTTTGGGCGGGGGGTTGCTTGATTTCTGTGTTGCATGGATATTCTTCTACAATAAAAGTGATTTAGCCCGAAAATATGCCAATGTTTTGTTATTTACCTTCTGAGGTACTTGATGTGATTTGCGTTTGTTGCTTTGTTGTCCTCTGGACACTAGGAATCACTGGGTTATGCTGACATCAGTCTTGCGGATGTTGTGGCTAACAAGAGAATTAATGAGAGATACCATCTTATTGATTCCAAGAATGGTCGCGTCCAGATAGAGCTACAGTGGAGAGCTTCTTCATAAGCCGGTTGAAAAAAATTTCTCCACGGCTTTACGCTTTATCTAATTTCTCTCTTTTTTCTTTTTTTTTTCCCCCTCTTTTCTTTTCTTTTAAAATTAAGATTTACATGCAGTGTAGGGGAGGGTGAAAAGGGCAATTCTTGAATTCTTGTCGAGGTAGATTGGTTTATTGGTTAATCATGTACATGTTTGTGAAAATAAAAATGCTGGTTTGAAAGCAGAATCACATTCATGATTTTGTTTGGATACAAATATTACGATTGAAGACGTTCTGTTCTGATAAAGAAAAAAAAATTGTGAGCATATATCTCATAAGCTCATAGCGTTTCTACAAGAGGCTTATCCCCTTTGCAGCTTGAATTGCAGCGTTAGGTGAAATAGAATGGAGCCAGGGCCACTCTTAAGTTGTTGGTTTAGTGAGCGTCAATTTAGACAAACCATCCCACAAAACCATACTCTAGCTCCGATAATTAACAAATTTCAAGTCCCAAGTTACCTCCGCCCTCCAATAGTTTCAAAGAGGGTGCAGGAAATTGTCGAAAGTAATAAAGGGTTTATAATTCTCAATTTTTTTGACGAAAAAAAAATTCCCAAAATTTCAATGACATATTAATGCGACGACATTTGTAATTCCTTAGAGAGGAAATTGAGATTTTTTTTACCTTGTTATGAACTCGTGTGCGGGACACCAAATTTTGATACACGAATTCGCGAATGGCGATTTGATAGATACTAATGATAGTGATGGTGGGTAGTGCCCTCTCCGCCGGCATCGCGGCACAGCTGAAGGAGAGTCATCGCCAGCATGCTTCGCTTCGCGTAAATTCTCTTTCATTCGCACATATAGTTTTACTTCGTTGTTTTTGTTGTTCTTGAGGATCATTTTTTTCAATTTGCTTAATCTATCTGTTTTGACTTTTGCAATTGCAGCTGCAATGATACGGAGCAAGAGCATTCGCTTGCCTCCAGCTATGGCTATTCATTTGTGCGGTTTTTTCTGTATTCATCATGGTGCATGCTATTTTCCTAAATTGCCCTTCATCAAGGTACTGGCCTACCATCTCATGTTTATGCATAACTATACACTTCAAGTAGTCTGGATTTACATAGAATTGTAGTGGTCAATTTACAAATTTAATTCCACTTTCTATCACCTTGTCATTTCTTGTGTCATAATAGAATCTATTTGAACTCTTTATCTCTTATGCTTTTTTACAAAAGTAGAATCCTCATCCCGGAATCAGTCAGCCTCCTGGTCTTACTTTCTGAGAAGTGAAGGCAAAACATTCTAAGATTACATATACAGACCTTTACCAGGTGATTATTGTCTTCGTTTAATTTTTTATGAAAATCTATACCTCCATTGTTTGTTCGTGTGCCAAAACAATGAATTTTTATTCTTCTTCTGAATTTGTTACATGGAAATTGTCAAAATCTGATTACTTAACCAGGCCAAATGACACTATTTCATATGCCCCACAATCCCCCAAAAGATAAGACAAGAAGAGGTTTCTATGTAGTCATATTAAATCTGGAGTAAATGCTGAGTATACTTCATCAGAAGGCTTGATAGTTCAGAAATGTACAGAAGTACAACTGAAGGCCAAGCTCCGGTGTTAATTGGGGTGAGTTTCAGCAGTTTTAGCATTTACCTGCTTGAGGTCCTCTTCGATATATATGTCTGTAACATTAGTGCCTGAGATTTCTACAATGAGGTTGAACACCAATGCTTTTTCTTATGTATCTATGCTAAAGTCATCAAAATGTTGTACTTTTGTAAAAAATCATAATTTCCATTATAAAATTACCTGGTCAAGTTTTGTCAGAATCAAGACATGGTACTTCTTACTTGTTTTATTTTTATATCATATCCAAACTGATGAAACCCAAAACACTTGTGAGTTCAGGTTCTCTTGAAACAGAGAGGGCAGGGGGATGGGAGGATTATCATTATGTGGAAAATATGCCTGGTGCAAAACAATATGCATGCCATTCCAGAGTAAAGAATTGAACCAATTACCATGTAGGTTATGCAAATCTGAAGAAAAATTGTTTTCTTTCTTCATGTATTTCCAGCTTGCAGGTGTCGTCACAGTTGAGGTTACTGGGGTTTCACAATTGATTTTGCTCCTGGAAGGAAGGAGGGTATGTTTCGCCGTACTATAATATTTCTTGTTATAGTCACTGCTTGTTAGTTCATGTAACTGTCCATCTCTTTTAGCATTAAAAAATACCACCCAAAGAAGGTCAGCTTTGCTAAACAAGTTTCCCCAATTTTTGTGAGTGTTCCAAATCCTTCCCTCAACTGGGGTGGGGAATTATCTTACTAGAGCTGTGAAAGGTGTGCTGTTTGCTGTTTAAGCTTACTGATACACAATCCAACGAGGTTAAGAATGTTACATGGAAGCATAAAAATGTGCGATAGCCATTGTTAGGTGTGCCTTATTTCTGCCACATCTTTACTCGTATGGGCCTCTAAGGGAATAGCACATGCAGAGAGATCAGGGTTTGATGACCCTGCATCCTCTGAAGTTTGATAATTCATACTTCGTGCAAGAGTGAAGCACTTAAGCTGGACATAATACTACTCACCATACATGGCTTTATATGAGGACATCGATAAAGGTTGACTTTTATTTTCAGCTGAACAGTGTTTTGATCTTAGGGAACTACTAAAAGAAAATTCTGTGAGGCGGCTTCAACTTCCAGCAGACAAGGCTTTGTTTGGAGGTTTTTAAATTTCGTCTTTATGTTGAATTGTATGTAAAGGTATTTGGGGTTATATAATCCAAATGACCATTACATAGTCCCTGGTTATGACTTATTTGATGCATTCCCCACGACATTCATGATTTTCGTTTGATTTCGTAAGAGTCTATGTATTTACCATTTACTACCATGAAGCTCAAGATTGTAAGCTTCTTGCCATAAATTATTGAAACAATTTTTTGACCAGAGCCATTGCATTAAGTAGCAGTTGATAAGTAGCACCCTTTTTCTTCCCCTTGATACGCATTATGTTCTGGAATCTTGAGTTTATTATGCACTTTGAGGCTATCTGATGCTTCAGAAGATAAAATGGTATTCTCCGTATATGCTAGTTGGGTGGCAAAATTAACAGATTAACTTTCTTAAGTTAATGTAATATCACTTGTTGGTGTATCAGTTCTCTCTTCATCATTTTCCTCATTGGTTTTTCTTAACATGCCAACTTCTAACCATGCCTTGGTCTTGTTTTCCTTCCATCCACTGTTGGAGCATTGAAATCATACGTATGTGCCTATTATGAGCACGTAAATTAGTTTTATCTATACTAGCTTACTTAGTTTTATCTATACTAGCTTACTTAAGACATCCACGAGAAGTTTCTGTATTGATTTAAACTCTGTTAAGAGCAAAAGAAAAGAAGATAATAGCTATTTGCTGCAGTGTTGATTGTGAGTTTGATGCATCGTTGGATGACATCTGTCCGCTGCCTAATATTTCTCAACCGTGTCCCTCTTGTGGGGTAAGGATGCATTTTTTTTCCAAGATTAAGCTGAATCTCATTAAAAACTTTCATAGTCCGTGCCAAGTTCAAAGACAACGCCCATAAATGGGACTATACTTGCTTAAAGTGCTGTCCGAATTGTAGTTACTGCTGCTGTGGTGAGCCTCAGTTACCTGTATGAACTTCGCAAAAGAGCGAATTAGACTTGGGTTTGTTGATCCTTGGGTGCTACGCACATGTTACCCATAAAGAGCAATATTGGGTTCAATTTTACAGTTTTAGTATCTGCGTATTTGTCAATGCAACAGCCATTTTGAGCATGAATAGCCTACAAGTACAACTGAGTACTCCATTTGAGAGCAATCACTTTCATATGTAAATACCGATTTCTGTAGCCCCAATTGCGCATTAGGCATTCTCGTTCTCTGAAGATTAGAAGAGGGTAGACAACTAGAGATGCTCAAAGAGGCTATTATTGTGTTATATTTTTTTGTGATACAATCAGAAAAATCAAAACTGGGGAACATAATCTGGGTAACTCACAGGCTAATCAGCCCGAATGCGCTTAAGGTTTGTTTTTGTATTACAATTCAAATACATTAATTTAAGAATATACTAAATTATCTAGATTAACAGATAAAATGAAATGGAGGGAGTATATTTTTACATCAGTTATGTGGCATGCTTTTGGGAGTAGGAAAATTATTGTTGTACATTAAATCATTAACTTTTGTATGTATTTTTTTACATAACTTGTTTAGGGAAAAAAATAATGGAGTGCGTGTTGAGAGTTCGAGTTCTCTTATTTTATAATTTAAAAAATATTTAAGTACGTCCTCCATTTCAATATATATGTCAATTTGAGATATGTTAATTTTTAAATGTACCATTTTGATCAAACTAATATAGATATGGAAATGAAGGGAATAATAAAATGGTGTAAAAAAAAAAAAAAGTGCAAATATCATTTCTGCAGGTATAACATTCCGCATTAGTCGATAGAACTTACAGGCACTTTTTTTTTTCTTTAGGTGGATCTCATAGGCACATTTTGACCACTAAGAACTTAACTACTGCATCATTGATTATTGTATGCCACATTCGTGAATCGTGTAGTCTTCATGTAACCAAGGAGATCTAATAATTCTAATATGAGTGAGAAGGGGGCGTGTATCAATCGAAGCTTATGAAGGCACCTCAACAAGGTTGTGCGTTAATAAAGCAAGCGACAACATATATAATACTACTAAAAGCATATCTGCTTCCATTGTAATTACCAAGTATTGATTTCCCCAAACTTGCTCGCGTTGTCTCAAGAATATATATATACTAGTATAGAAACCCGTGCGATACACGGAAAAAAAAATAAAAATATATCAAATTAAAATAATTGAACAATAATTAATTAAATAATTAGATTTTAAAATTAATGTATTTGATAATAAATTGTCAAAATGATTTTAATAAAAATAAAATATGAAAAGGTAATAACATAAAGAATGAGAGTAAATTAAAAAAATACATTGAAAGTGAATGATACAAAGTATATGTATGATGTTGCATCAACATCTTCATAAGCATTTGAGAAGTTGTATTGAAATAAAATACAATACAGTATTAACAACGATGAAATTTTTTGTTTTCTTGAGTCAAAAAAAGATGAATAATTACTAATAAAAAAGGTGTAAAACATGATAAGCTGAAAAATAGAATAATATAAATAAAATAACTCACTTGAGACTCACTTGAATTTAAAACTTTTTGAAACAGCTCTTTGTAAACCACATTTTTGTTATATTGTTTGAAATTTTATTTTTATATAAAACCAATGTTGCATTTCTCACATATTTGTAAGAACAATAATCCTTCTTTGCATTATGCTTTAAAGGGAGGAAGAAAAGTTTATTTACATTTATTATCAGAATTATACATGTAAAGAGATATAATTAAATATCAAAAATAAGTTTATTATTAGAATTATACAATTACAGCACAACCTTTCTCAATCAAAGTTGGCTTTTCTTTGAAGCATTTCTCAAGCTTTTAGACTCGATGGTCATTGATAGATTGCAAAGAGTTACAATGGTTACCGGCATTGTCTTTTGTCTTCTGAAAACTATCCTTGGTATAAACTTACTCACAATTCCTAATCTCTTCCATTTAAGTTGTAAGGCTTAAGTATCGGAAGGTATATATTTTGACCAAGCTATAGTTGTTGCGTCATCGTACTCAAGCCCTCCAATTATGTCAAGAACAAAGACAGCATCTGAAACAGTTTTGCAAATAGGCCTATAAAGAAGATTTGGATTGTTAGATTCTAGTTTAGGATTTTATAAGTTATATACTCTATATGAAGCAATACCTCAAGCCTTACAGCAACAAATAGAAGGTAGAGTTAAAAAAATAAATTAATAAATAAAATCACATATCGAGACTAAATGTTTCATCTATAGCAGCTGCAGTAACAATTCAATAAAGTTTCCATGTGTGAAGACAGCACCCTAACAGAATATATTGAGTAGAAATGAGATATCAAGCCATCTCTTTCTAATAGACTATTTGATGTATTGATTGATTAGAAATGAAAAAATAAAATACCAAAGAAAGTATGATTGATTGATATTCAGTGCTTGATTTCTCCTTTGTCTATGTTCTCCATCTATCATTCAACCTATATTTCATGATAGTCATTAAGGTAATCAACTCGTCTATCATTCATATGTCGTACCAGGAGAAGTCCTATAACACTTACTAAATTCATCAATATGTTTAACTTCAAGACCAATTTAGTTATGCAAGATGGGAATAAATTTTGCTTTATCATTTTGCAGAAAGACAAATGCAGTTTAAAGCTTAATTTCACACTCAAAAAACTTCGTATTAGCTGCAAACATAGTAAATGATTGTTGATCTAGTTATCCCTACTTTTGCATCTTCGTCTGTCCACAAATCCAAAATTTCAAAAGTACTTGAAGAGAAATAAAATAACTTGAAGTCATATATAACAAAAAACTAAGTATTAAAAAATCAATATGTAACTAATATAAACAAAACACAATTCAGCAAAAGATAACTCAGAAATATTCAAAACACCAACTAAAGTGAATTAAATTAATACATTTGTTATACTAAAACCAAATTAATCATAAAAGTAAAGAATTGATCATAACCAAAATTCATAGTGGAAAATTTTGGTAGAATAGAGGATTAGAAACAACTTTGGTAGAATAGGAACGGAGCTGTTGGGAATACGAAGAAGATGGAAAAAGATAGCGAAGATGAAAATAGCTGCGTTCCATATAGCAGGGAGGGATTCAGATTTCTGGGATGAGAGTGCGAGAAAATAGTTGGAAGGGTTTCATATTTTTGGAATGAAGATAGAGGACCTTTGATAAGTGTCTAGCAAGCTTCTAGTAGCGTGTTAAAGAAGCCAAATAATAAAGGATAGATTGGTAAAATAAACTTAGAAAGCAATTAGTGAGGTTTAGAGAATCTAGATGATGGGTGGATGTCTAATAATGTTGCTCAAAATTTAGCCAACAGGAAGTTAGCAAATTAATTTTATTAATATTTATTTTTGTTATGTGGATTAAGTTGAAAATTTTTCATTTTTAGTAACATTTTGAATTGAAAAAAAATGGTGGGAATGCTCTTAAAGCTGACACTTGGCAGCAGTTTTCAAGTAATGCTTCTGAATTATTATAGTAGTAGATATATAGCATCATCACAAATCCCTCCGATCTAGCACCAGCCAAACAGACCTTAAATAAAGGAGTTGGGGGCACTTTAACTGCTCCAACTTGGTCACAATTTTTTTTCCCATTTAGCCATTGTATTAAATATATCCTTCCCTCTATAAATAATAAAAAATGGATAAAAGTGTAATTTCCATCTTTTAATCCTCATTTTCCAGTTCAAACCTACAAGTACCACACCCACGTTCTCACAACTCCACAGAATGGCGCAACTGTTCCTTCACAAAATACAATCCCTGGTTCTCCATATCGTCTCCCTGTCTCAGCCCTTTGTAAATCGAACTTTTGAGGCTAAATAATTTTCTCTTTTGTATGCAAATATCTTCCTGGATAGTTTGTAATGATATTGGATAGCTGAGTGCAAAAATATACCCCCTTGCATTTATTGGGTGCGGCTGTGAAATTCCTTCTCCGTAAATATATGCGCTTCTTTAAATTTTTACCCCCTTTTCCCTTTTTGATCGATTGGTCTGATTCTTTTTGTCTCTTTTAATATGCTGAATCACCTTTATATGCTTTGCATTTGTGACAGATTTACAGCACAGGAAAGAATCTCCTTTCTGGATAATTTGGTGAGGTTCATTTTGTCAAAGCGAGTGCCGGACGCATGATTGCCGAGGCTGCTGAATCTATTTTAGTTTCATGATGGTATCTATCAATGTAGTCTAATTGGGATAGAGTGGATATATGTATGTGAATCAGAGCAACTATAAGGGAAACACAAATATCTCCTCTTTCAAAATTCTTGACCAAATATATAAATGATGGGATTGCATTTGTCTTCTTCTTTGACAAAATATTTTTTCTGTCATTGTTTAATCTTTCATCATTCACTGGTTGTGAACTATGTCGAACAATTTTATCGTTATCACCCCACGACAAACAGTAGTTCATAGATAATTTCAGCCAAAACCTCACGTTGTGAATCGAAAAATAAAAAGCAATGTATGATAGAACATAGATGCGGTACACCTATATTTGTACTTAAAAAGAAGAATAATGTTTGGTGAATGCACAAAATTGTAACGCATATGGGACACAAATGGAAAAAGTGAAGAAAAAATGACAAAAATACTTGGATAATAGGTTTCACATGATCATTGTTACTTTTGTTCAATTTTTTTTATCTAGAAATTTACTAGCGTTGCACTGTTTGCACTGGTAAGTTTCTAGGTAAAAAAGTAAAAAATGAATAAAAGTAACAATAATTATGCAGAACCCATCATCCAAGTATTTTTATCATTTTTCTCATTTTTTTCGTATACATCACGATTTTGTGCGTTCACCTATTATTACTCTAAAAAGAAATATATAATACTAACATGTTTCAAAATTGATTTTCTTTTGATCTAAAAATATAGATGTTGTGAAAATCTAGACACACCACATCTACAATATTTCTTTTGAAATTGAATTTCAGCTTTTAGTTATTTGCCAAAATTGTGATGAAAGAAACGATTGCAAGTTTTATTGTAGTTTTTTTTTATTTATGTATATACTATAATCTGACATGTTAGATGATACAAGTTAGAAGAGAGAAGCAGAGGATCCAATAAAGGGAGGTGGAAATAGAAATAAAGTAAGACTCACAAAATTTTCCTACATACGTAACATAATCAAGTTTGCACTCCAAATGGCTTAAGTGATCTCAAGTGTTCTATACAATATTAGAAAAAACAAATGCAGGGAGGGAAGGATATGATGAAGTGTTTTGTTTTGTTTTGTTTTTTTTTTTGTTTTTTGTTATTATCTATCCATATGTACATTGTACTTTACAATTTATAATTTATCTATTAAATCGTTTATCTATATTTTATCTAATTATTTATAATTCATTTAAAGGATTTAGTATTAAATTTCTTTTACCACAAGTGTCACGTCCAAGTAACACTTTTTATTACTATTTAAATTTTTAAAACTTTTAATTTCAATAATGCATGGTGGGATTCTTTTGTTATTCTCTTATTCATGTCGTATCTAACTTTTCAATTTTCATTTTTATTCTCATCTTCTATCTTAATAAAAGGTTTTATTCTTTGACACCTTCTTTTAATATTAAATTAGAGTTTAATTGGTATGTACTAACAGTGTAAAATTATTTTACACTGTCAACTAATAGAAATAGAGAAAAATAAGAAATTATGGTGGATCCCTCATTATAATGGATAATTATTTGTGTGAGTAGTACTTTCCACTATTTCTATTAGCTGACAGTGTAAAATTATTTTACATTATCAGTACATTTAAATTAAATTCATTAAATTATTGCTTACAATCCTTCATAATTTTAAAAAAAAAATGAAATAAACAAAATAATGCCACCTTTTTTTTTCTTTTTTTGATAAAGTAAAAAAGAATTAGATAGAATAAAAGAAAAACTAACGATGCAGGTAAATAAGGCCTAAACTATCACCAACAAACAAAATAAAAGATATTAATTTTTGACATTGAATTATATGTTTAAATATTTTTTTTTCTTATTGGTGCATTCACTTCAAAGTTAAAACTTAAATAATAAAAATAAGTCCAAAGTAAGGCATATTTAATCTTTTTAAATAATTAATTTAAGAAAAATGCATTTTTACTTCAATCCTAAGCAAAAAACATATATATATATATATATATATTCCATAAAACTATGAAGGAGGTTAATTTTGTTAGTAGGAGTTTGAATAAGAAAGGGGGCTTGTGAGGGAGGATAACCACCTGAGGAATTTAAAAAATGTTTGCTATAAATATATCAAAGGTAATGTACAACTTTTGTCAAGAAATGAGAATGTACCTTACTAGGTAGCAATCTACAATTGTTATTTATAAGTTATTGATATAAAATTTACTCACATAACATATAAATTTTCTTAAGATACATAAATTTTGAATAATTAAAATAATTAATATTTTTTTTTCATTTTGTTCATATAAAATTTATTTATCCAAAAAAATTTTATTTTATGCAAATTTTTTTATATTAACACCCACAAAAATAAAAGTGCAGATATTAATAATTATTCACATTTATACTTTATAAATTTCAAATATTGATGTGAAATTAATTTTATGAAATTATAACGTCAATGTTTATAAATTTTACATGCATGAATTTAATTATATTATTACCCCATAAAAAATAAAAAGATAACTTAACAGACACATCGTATATAATAAATCTTAGGGTGAATTACACTGATCTCCCCTGAGGTTCAATGTAATTACACCCAACACCTCCTCTATTTAGCTATATTACACTGACCGCCATTATTTTTTGTGGAGGGCCGAGCTCCTAATTACTAAGTTCCAAGATAAACCTGTTTTTTAATGTAATAATTCATTTTCGAGTTCCGAGTTTCAAGATCATTTTGGGATAATTCACCTTTTTGTTGGCATAATAATATTGAAACTCGGAAGTGAATCATCACATTATAAACAGATTTAGCTTGGAGCTTTGTAACTCAAAACTTGATTTTCCACGTGAAATAAGGGAGATAAGTATAATATAGTTAAATAAAAGAATATCGGGTGTAATTACACTAATCTTCAAGGAAGATAAGTAATTCACCCTAAATCTTATGGTTGGGAAGTAAGGGGACAATATTTTTTTCTACCAAGAAGGACCTCTCTAGACAAAACACCAGAGAAGCTTGTTATGGCAAATACTAATTAATTCGATGAGATGAGTTATCTTGTCCTTAAGAATGCTTTCATTTATGTTTAGAAGATGCCCCAACAAAAGCTAATAGATTTGAGATGGGACTTTCTGTGACTATAGTACCTCGTCTGTTACAATCCGCAGGTTGGTGGACAATCTGTCCTAATAAAGAGGGAAACAAATGAAAAAGGTAAATGGAAATAAAAGGGAGGCCTAAAGAACAACCCGAGACAGGTTGAGATGGATCTGTAGCTGCAGTCCGCGTCTGTCAATAACAATAATGTCACCAAACTCTATACAAATTATTGTCACTTCTGAGCAACATGTTTCTTGAATCTTGGATGATAGCTTTTTAACTTTTATCCAGCCTAATTCGACATAGGGGAAAAGGTTCGGTTTTAGGGAGACCCACATGGGGAGGACAGCCAAAGAGGGTAGGTAAGGGTTCTTAGGACAGCCTCCAACAATTACCTAAGCACATGACATACCCGTGTTGCTGTGCTGGCTCTCACCACCCACAAACAATCATGTAAATGCAAATCGTACGCCACACTCTCTTCCTAATCTCTCTCAGTCCAGTCCCTTTTCCTTTCATTCTTTTCTTTTCTTTTCTTTTCTTTTTTTTCTCAAAAATTTTGGGGTTTCCCATGTGGGGAGGGGAGTGTTTGCTTTTGTATGCAAGACCTAATTGGGGGAGAAGCCCTTAGCTAAGCAATGTGTATGTAATAATAGTACCCAACTGACGGCGACCGTTGTGGGTTATGCTCAATTTATTAATGTGTGCAGTTATGCGTTTCATCTGCCATTTAGCTTTATTAATGTGTGCAGTTATGCCTTTCATCTGCCATTTAGAATTGGTAATTTTAGCATTACACGCAGATTACATCTTTCGGGTACCCTATGAATAGATTTAGGTATTTCTGCTTGTCTTATTGATTAAAAGGACATAAAATAATTGTAAGAATATATATGCTCTTGATCTCGAATCGGTTGAATTGTTCATTCTTTTTTTAAACATATAGGAGGACGACGAGCTTCTCTCTTACTATTTCTTTTTCAAGTATAAACTTGGCAAAAGTGCGCAAATGAAAATCTCGTTGCCATTCCTCGATTAAAAAATTAACATTAAAAAAAAAAGTTGTTGGGTTTTGTGAAGTATGTGCTCCTTCATCAGTTAGTTGGGAGTGTGGTACTACAAATCATGCCTTAGTTCAACATATAACTGAGCGAAGTGTTGGACTAGAATTGCAAGGACAGTCAGAAAAAGAGTGAAAAGGTGGGAGAAATACTCGCAAATAATTACCAATGTGGACTGAATTTAGCTCTCCCTACTTGAAAGCAACTTATACCCATGATATTAACTCTTACCATCCACATGATCATATTCATCGGGGAAGGATAGAGAGAGGATGACTGTTTTTGTCATTATTATAAGGATTAGGTTTTATCTGTGGATCTAATGGAGGGATTCATGGTGGAGAAGTTCTTGTATGCTCCATGGAGGATACCTTTTTCTTCCTCCATTATTGGTTACAACCACACAAAATATTATATAGAACCTATTCTTATACTTTGTTCCAGAAAATTTGTGATAAAAATAAAAAGGTGAAGTATAATTCTCTTACTTTATGGAGGAAAATAGAATCTCTCCTTATATATCTAGATAGTCTCCAAATAAGATATAAAAGGAGAAAAGGGAGCAAGGAAAAGAAAATTGAGATGTAAAACATTGGTGGAAAACAAGTTCCACTATTCCCCTATGAAAAATTGTTAATTGTTCTTGGAATAAGAAATTTTTTTTGTTATGATCTATTTATTGTTTGATATATAAGTAGATGTGAACCACCTTTATCTTCTACATTATTAACATTCATTAATGTGTCAAATTCTGAATGAATTAGAAAAGCAACCAAAAATTTCTCATTCTCCTTACTTGTGCCCAAACCCAATTCTTATTAACAGTACCTTGTGAATAATAATTTACTACATAATAATATGAAATCGGGAAAAAGATAACAACAAAAAGCAAAAAGCTGAATGCACCCTGACCCCTCCAATCCCAACTATTCTACCTCATGCGTTGCCTAAACTTGCACCACAAGGTTAGGGCAAGGAAAAACCGGAAGTGGAAGGTGAACCAAAAGCCCAAGTACAACCACACCCACAACCACACTCATTTATCTTTTCCTAATCTCCCCTTCTATTCTTTCATCATCTTTCCTTGAACCCAATTTCCAACTCTTCTAGAAACGTGTCCCCCCCCCCTCTCTCTCTCTCTCTCTCTCTCTCTCTCTCTCTCATGCATGATAATGCATCAATATAATAAGAAATCAACTACCATTACCATCTGTACGCTTTTCGCACATGAAATAGCCAAACAACTTACACATTTCTTTCCGGCAAACTCACTACAGCTAACTTTAATAACTAATTTTTAAACCCCAAATCTCACTCCTAACAAAAACAATATCTTTTATACACTTGTGGTGTACAGACTCAAACAAACTACAACATAAAATATCACGGTTAAATATGGATTATATAATTATTTTACAGTATTATTTATTTATTTTAATTGTTAAATATAATAAAATGAATATATGCTAAATTCACTCTCAAAAATTTGCCATTGATCACCATAAGTTGTATCTGTCTGTTTTTACTGCCAATATAGGGTCTATTTGGTTCAACTTTTGGAAGAAGATCTTTTAAAAAAATATCTTTTAAAAGAAGATTTTTTAGAAGAATTACTTTTAAAAGAATTATTTTTGTTTGGTTTGAATATGTCAAAAGTAAGTTCAAGAGAATGAGTTTTGTTTGGATAGGATAAAGTAAAATTACTTTTGATTGTTGATGTGAAAGTAATAGTAAAATTCTTTTTCAAAAGATCTTTTTCTAGAATAAAAAGTAACCTCAAAGATACTTCTCCGAAAAAGCCTTTTGAAATTTCAAAAGATCTTTTAAAAAGTAAGAAGTTAAATCAAACACTACCATTTACTATACAAAATCATTTTCCTTCCCATAAAAGGCCTTTTGGTGGATGCAAACTGTAATCCAAACGGCCTCATAGCATTTTAGGGATATAAACATGGCATAATATTGGTAGGTTCTTAATATAATGCATTATTATAATATATGAAGCTGAATTTCATTGCCAAGTAAAATTCATTAAATAAGCTATTAACATAAAATTAAATAAAAATAGAAAACACATAAAATTAATTTCAAAATCACCAAAAAAATAATTTCAAAATATATACCACCGGATGCAACATATAATGTACAGAATTCAATAAATACTGAAGTGCTTTTCTTTTTGTTTCATTTAATTGTAATATATTGAAAACTTAAAACTTAAAATTCTTATATAATTATATATGTTATGGCATCACTAAAGAATCAACATCTCAAATTATTGTTATCATTATTAAATTTTTAATAATATAATAGTACATAATCAAATAATAATATATAAAATCTTACACCAAATCAAAATTAACTTATATTTGTTTTACTCAAAGAAAATCTCCAACTTTTATTCATATATATATATATATATATATATATATATATATATATATATATATATATATATATATATATATATATTATTCTTAGAGTATGGGAGATTAATATCCCGGAGTATGGTTAAACACTTAAGCGAGGACCCCTCCCAATAGTTTTTGTTTCTCCCAATACACATGAATCTTAGAATTAAATTCAGGACTTTATAGTTAAAGGATCTAAACTTCTTCCACTCAAACCGACACCTTGTTCGCAACTTTTATTCAACATTGGATCATATTTATATAACCTAATTAATTCTAAGAAATTAATCACATGTCTAATTTAAATGGTTTAATCTAGCAGTGCCTTAGTCCTTACATAAAAATGGGTAAATTTTATTCAGTAACCATATATAAAAAAATAATTGATATAACTGAGGGTTTTTACAAGATTTGGGAGGTATTTAGTAAAAAATTTGAATTTTCACTCTCAGAAATAACTTTTTCAAGCATGTGTTTTTTAAAGCATTTGATAGACGGATTGAATTCCCGAAAATGTTCGCACATTTTCTTGGCAGAGGATGGCGACTGGCGGTAGGTGGTAGTGGATGACAATAGGGATAATTTAGTTTTTTTATAGAAAAAAATATTTACATCCTATAAGAATGTTGTAATCTTATGTGTGAGATAAGAATATTTTGATGTGAATTTTAAACCAAAATCTGCATTTCTGAAAATGTGTTTGCAAATTTTCTATCAAATAAAGAAATATTTTCATATTCCCTCTACCAAACACTCCCTTGATAGGCAAAGGTTAGTTTTATATCCGAGGTAAAGCGTATGAGATATAAATTTATGTGTTACTCCCTCCAATTCATAGTACTCATCAATTTAGGTGAATTTCTTTAGTTTAATTTATCTATCATTCTCATATTTTTATAAATAATTTATTACAAAATTTTCAATTATACCTTCCATATAATTTTAAGCACAATAAAAAATAAAATATTAATACAATCAAATCGGAGGTAGTTTTTTTTTTTTTTTTTAAACTGAAAAAGGGAGCTGGGATCACATCTTGTCTTGCCTTGCCCATACTTCACATGTCCTACTTTACACCTACCTGAAGGTTACCCGTAGTTAATGTCTTTTAACTCATTCTATCATTGATGCAAATATAGTAAGATCATCATAGACAAAGAAAACACCAGCCACTCCCCTCTAACCTATCTCACCAACTCACATCTAGAAGCAATTAGGGTCACAACTCTCTCTCTCTCTCTCCAGTTTCCTTTGGGTCAAAAGCCTATAAAAATCACACTCCAACTCCATCCATCCTGCGAGGGCCGGCCTTGTAGTTGCAGCAACACAAGAAACATCAGCTACCACTACCACACAGCCCTTGTTTCCAATCAATAATTCCAATTAATCCCACCAACAACGGGGTGAGGTGAGGTGAGGTGAGGTGACCATATGTTATATGCATCATATCTCTCTCTCTCTCTCTCTCTCTCTCTGTCATTCGCCCTGCCCTGAACCTAAGTGAAAATAAAGAAGAAAGCAATCGAGCTACTCAACTCATCAACAAGTCAAAGGTGTTTGTTGAGGATCCCATCCCATGGGAAGGTCCCCTTGCTGTGAGAAAGCTCACACAAACAAAGGTGCATGGACCAAAGAAGAAGACGATCGCCTCATAGCTTATATTCGAGCTCACGGCGAGGGATGCTGGCGCTCTCTCCCAAAAGCCGCCGGCCTTCTCCGTTGCGGCAAGAGTTGCCGTCTCCGCTGGATCAACTATCTCCGCCCTGACCTCAAGCGTGGCAACTTCACCGAAGAAGAAGACGAGCTCATCATCAAACTCCACAGCCTCCTTGGCAACAAGTAAGTTTCACTATATATAACCAACCTCCTTAATCAAATCAATTAAAGACACATGATATTCATGAGTCATATATATATATATATGATAATATGAATATGAATATGAATGAAAGAATAATTGTACATTGCGTACATAGGTGGTCTCTGATAGCTGGAAGATTGCCGGGGAGAACAGATAATGAGATAAAGAACTACTGGAATACTCACATAAGAAGGAAGCTTCTCAGCAGAGGAATCGATCCTTCAACTCACAGGCATCTCAACGAGCCTGCATCTGCACCTGCTCCTCACAATAATCGAGAACCTGCAGCCACCACCACAATATCGATATCTTTCGCTGCTCCTAATCCTAAACAAGAGGAAGATAGCAGCAAAGGAAGCGTGTCTGGGGAGAACATAGATTCCAAAAGAAACGTCTTAGAGCGCTGTCCTGACTTAAACCTGGAGCTAAGCATTAGTCCTCCCCATCATCCCAACCAGCCATTAATGCCATTGAAGAGTATGGGCAGAAGCAGAAGCCCTTGCTTTGCATGCAGTTTGGGGTTGCAGAATAGCAAGGATTGCAGCTGTGGGATTAATGGTAACACCAGTACTGAGAGCAGCACTGTTGCTGGTTATGATTTCTTGGGTTTGAAAACAAGTGTTTTGGATTACAGAAGCTTGGAAATGAAATGAAACGAAACGAAACGAAACGGGACCATGTAGCAGAAATAGCTAGTGTTGGAGAGGAGTGAGAGATTGAAAGTCGTTAATTTCGGAATCTCTTTTCTTCTCTAATTTGTATAATTAATTAATTAGCTGATGATGATGCAAAAGATACAGTACCAGTACAGTTGAACATTGTTGCCCAATGTTTTTCCTCCTTTTTCATTTTAATGTACTTCTTTCGATCCTTTTTTTTTTTTCCCCGTTATTTTTTCTTTATGCGTAAGTCTGGAAAAGTCATGATATTAATAGGAGATCACCTCAAAAAACGGAAAGAAAGAAAAAAAACCTGTGCTGCAAAGGTGAGTATATAAACTTTTATTATGAATTGGATTGGATCTTTCTAATTAGAATGACAACTGTTTTGATTGTATTTTACTAAAATAATTCCCTAATTCATCTATATCATCACATGGTATCGGATAGAATTCTTCTCCTTCATAATCTAATCGATTTTTAATTAAATTAAATTAATTTACATTCTGGACTTCAGCTAGCTTAGGTAATTATTGCATATATACCATGGAGCCTTTTTTCCCCTCTTTTTCATTGAAATTTTATACTTTTGGAGGCTTTTGGGATTGTCTTTTATGGAGGGAAGGGGGGGAAAGAGAGAGAGAGAGAGAGAGAGTTGGTAGTTATTCATATCATAGGGAGCGTGTGTGAATGGATAAGCTGTGAGAGGAGGAGAAATTAAGATGAAATGGTGGTGGGTAATAACCTAATTACTGAATGTATCTTCCACGTTTCATAAACGCTTACTCGCAGTAATCACAAGCTCAATTCATAGTACATACTGAAGCTTAATACGCTACCTGAATTGCGTGAATGAACTAACGTTTCTACTCGTAGTACCACATGCATCATTCTACCATTTTCCTAACATTTAATTATTTAGGTCATGAACCAACCGACTTCATAACTTTGGTATAACCTATCTAGGTTTTGCCATTATTTCTTTTACCTCACACATATCCTCTATATATTATTGTTATGCTTTTCTAAATTTGGTGACACGTTCTGGATGGGCAGGCCTTCAGAGCATACAATACTACATTACAATAATGAAGTTTAATAAATGAAAGACAGGTAAAACTGATGAGAAAATTAAAGAAAATAATGGATGTGTAGAAGGTTAGCAATATCATATTTGGTACTAGTTTTCTCCAAGTTAGTCAAACCCAACAACCATCGAGTAGTTGCATATTCACTAAGTAGCCTTCGATCAATAATCTATACATGGTTTGGGATTCAAAGAATATTTATTGCTAACTTAGCTAATATAATGCTAGCTACAGAAATTCTTTCTCGTTTATGCTTCAAATCATGCTTGCTTAATGCAAGTATTCTTTCTCAAGAGTAGCTAGCTAGTTGCGTATCCAGGATATAGAAGGAACTTTAATAGGTAAATGAGACAAATCAAACTAAAAGCTGGTTGGCAACTAAAATACAACGGATCGTGAATTGATCCTATCAACCACTCGAAATTTATCTGCGGCATTAATTTAGGGTCATGTCGTGGGGTCGGTGAGTAATTTGATTGGATTGGGCATCGGGGGTCATGACGATTCGCTCACTAGTTATGGTGATTAAAATCTTTTGTTTCTATATATTGCTTATCTTTTTCTTTGTTTTTTATTTAAAATTTGACACTTAAACAAATTCTATGATTTTGCAGTTTTGGACGTGATTGGAATCTCTTTAGTCTATACCATCTTCACATCGTTTGCAGATCTACAATTTCTTTTTCACCTCTATATATATATATATATATATATATATATATTTTACAGTGTATATGGTTGACTTTGACAACAACAAAAAGTGTAAGAAAATTTGTTACTGTAATTTAAGATTTTAATTAAATCAATAATCTTCTGCATGAAATAGAAGTTCAGAACAAAACGGTGAATTAGTTAAGTTAGAAGGTTTGGATCCGAGAGAGGAGACGAAAAAGAAACGGAATGACATGTTAATTTCATTCAAATGCCGGGTGTTTCGAGCACCAGCAATCAGGCAAATTGTCCAATCAAATAGCATTTAAAAAAAAAATCTGAAAAAAGAATCCCATAAAATAGAAGAAAATGAATAACATTTCTGGTAAGTAATGTATAGACAAAAATATAAATAGCAATGAGCGAAGGGACACTACGGGTGGTGGATTATTTGCAATAAGGTGATCCCAAAAACTATGGTCCTACCCACATATAATAACGGGTACCACTTTTCAACCATCAACGCCACGCTTTCTCATTTTCAAATGTGTTAGGTAGAGACATTAGAAGCTTCCACGAGATATTTTTATGTTTCCTTTATTAAAGAAAAAAATTTTCCAGCCCCCGACTCGCAAGATATTTTTTCTTTTAATTTGATAAATAGAACAGCCGGTGAGTGCCATGGTTAGGAGAATTTTGTGATTTTTATTCATTGCCCTCTCCCCGTCAATGTGGTACTGATTGTTCCTTTCCTGCTTTCTACTTTCTCAATTTTTAATTCGGTTTAACCTCCACCAACATCACATGCTTGACTTGTGGTGGGTCCTTTTGGGTTCATTGCTAGAGCCTCACTAATTAAGATGAACTTGGAAACTCCAAAAAAATAGAACCAAATGCATTGCATAAGCAATTGTTTGGTACAGGTATTTTATATCCAGAGCCTTTTCTGGATATACATGTGTGCATATATATACGAATATAAATCATATATGTTCGTGTCAAACTTAAGGGTGTCCGATCAATTAGTTAGGAAGTCTGGTGAAGCGGAAGTATGACCAACGGTCTCAAATATTATAAGTGAATCGGAATATGCCTTAATTATTGAGAGATAAGAGATATATGTTTAATTCGTGGCAACGTAATCCACTGGAAGCAATGGTGTGAGAACCGTATTAAGGCCGTACGTAATAGGAGATGGAATACAATAATGAAATTAAGGATTGGAACTTGAATCAGACCTATTAGTTAAGCAAATGAAGTCGTCAAAATAGCATGCATTTCTGATACGGAAAAATTAGTGAGACCTTGCTTTAGAAAATCAACAAACAGGGGAGGAGATTTGAGAGTTAGTCATCTATCTCTTTCTTGCTTAAAACCAAAAGTGGGTTTGGCACATGATTTAGGTTTAGGGAATTCATTTTTACGGGAACCTGGCCTTTTATACTTGGAGACACCAGACACGATTCGTAGCTAGACTAAGCTTCTTCTTTTTTTTTTTTTTTTTTTGATAATTAAGCAAAAACTAAACTCACCACAGAATTAGTGAGGAATCATAACAGTTACAAAAACACAGTCATAAGACAACCATAACAGCAAATAAAAAACAGACTTATAACAGCTATGACTAATTCAAAATACCATAAAATCTGATTAGCTAAACAATAAGCTATTTATCTTTATTTTCGAATAGCAATGCTAGACAATCAAAAGAATTTAATCAGAATTTTTGACAAAAATTATTGTTGTAATCAGATTATATGAAGTGGTGGAGCTTACTTATTCATCCAAAAATTAATTAATATAATTATATCACATTATTTTGATAATCCAATTTTGACAAAAATTCTAGTTATTTAGCATTTTTCATTCTCAAATTTGTTGATTTGTTGATAGTATATTACACTTTTTCTTTTCCAGCTATTCAGAAGATATACGACAGGCGCACATGATGAAGTTACAACTTAAGAGCAACCGCTGGAGATGAAACAAGCAAATATTTAAGTAGCATCTCAAATTCCTTTTCCATATAAATTACTCGCTAAACAGGATTCCAACGCTTTGTACTTCTTATTAATCTAATAATTAGATACTAGGAAGTGATTTCCCTTTAAATTTCATGCCTAACTTTTGTTTAATTTACTATTACCTAACAATAAGATATTATAAGACAGAGTATATAAATAAAAAGAAAATCAGAAAATCACGTAGTGGTATATAACTTATTTAATTAAATAACTGATCATACATACAAGTTGACTTAGATACCACATAACATAAATATGAAATTCATAGTAGGGAAATAAAGTAATCAAGATGTACATTATTTTTCCTCTTTCTACGTATTTAAATGTATTCTTCTATAAATATTGTTGTGAGACTAATCTTATGATGAGATCACTATTGTCTATAAATAAACTCTTTCAAAAGTTATCTTCATTTTAGTTTCAATCTTAGTCTTTTTTGTCTAAAAATGAGAACCCTTATTAGTTGAATGCATACCTTCTGACTCCTTTTATCAAACCAGGGACTTGCGTAAAATAATAATTATGGGGATGCCAAACGTCAGAAACATGCACGGTTTCAGTTATTACACATTTTTTCAGGGAAACATTACAAATTTATAATCAAACCAATAAATTAGGAGAAAGATATAACATTTCCGCCCGAAAAAATGAGATAACCTATTCAAATTGAAAATTTGCAATGAACATTAGAATTGAGAGGTGTGCCCGTTTGCGTTGCACATTACCAACTCGATCGTGTGTGTCTTGGGTGGTGGTTGGTAGGTGGGGGAAGCACATGTGCGGTGTTGTGGTGGTGGGACCTCTTTCAGTCACCGTCGTTGTCCCTGGCCCCCTTTCTTCACCTTCCTTCCTCAACCTCACGTCGATAACCTTAATTAAGGTTGTTTAGTATCGAAAGGAGAGATGAAAAAAATATAATAATAATAAAAAGAAATAGGAGAAGGAATATATCATCTAATTAACAAAAAATATTTTATTTTATTTATTTATATATATATTTGATCATATATTACTATATCAACAAAATTTAATTCAATCACCCATTATTTTAAAGATTTTATAAATATAAATATATAATTAAATAATAATATAATATTTTTATATTCACAATGCATCAATTACAAAAATTCTTCTCTTTTCTTCCCTTCGTTATGAAATGATAAGGGTATGAAAATAACATAATACATAAAAATGTCACTTTCATATCATTTTTTATTTATAAATGCATACTGTAGACAAATATGATTGTAATTCTTCTCCCTGTTTTTACTTTCCACTCACAAGTATGAAATATCATACTAAACAAGTTAACATAGGATAAGATACCATACGACCCACAAAAATCTCTCCTTGATCCTAAGCGCTCTTTCCCTCTCTTCCCCCCCCCCCCTCTCTCTCTCTCTCTTCATCCCCCAAAACTTAATGTTGGTTTTCCAAAAAGTCCTTCGCTAATTGATCATTTAAACGATAATTGTTCACTCTAATACACACGTAGCATAATGATGGAACCCACGTAGAAAAAGGCCATGGATTAGGTAATGTAATCTCACTAAAGGCCTGTATCGGCCGAGATTTGTCTTTGTTTAGGTTTATTATATAATTATTTTGACCAAAAAAAAAAGTGTATTATATAATTATGAACGTCCGTAGCATCGGTTTTACGAGTTCATCTTATTTTGTCTAATCTTGCTTCTTTTTTGGGATTAAGGTAAAAATGAATTAACATTCAGGCTTATATATGGATTAAATATAAATTACATCATTATTTAGGCAAAAATTGCTAAGAAATTAATAAAGTGGCCATACCTTAACTCCTGATTTGATATTTGAATCTAGATATTATTCTCCCTCACAATATTATAGTTTAAAAGCAAAATGGACTTTTTGATTCCTTAACTTATTTTTATATTTTGTTTTGGTCTCTTAACTAATTTTTTGTTTATTTTAATTCCTTAATTACTAATTTTTTATTTATTTTGATCTCCTAATTAATTTTTCATTCATTTTGGTCTCCTAACTCTTTATTATTAAAAGAGCCATAATGAATAAAAAATTAGTTAACAATAAAGGGTTGAAGGACCAAAATGAATAAAAAATTAATTAGAAAACCAAAACAAATAAAAAATTAATTATGGAAACAAAATAAAAAACAAAAATAACTTGAGGGACCAAAAAATGCATTTTGCCTAGCTTAAAAGAGCCACAACCAAGTTAATTTGTGATTATGTTCTTAGTCTAGGTTGATAACTGTTAGGATATAAAGCCCATTATGAGCTTGTATGTTATGAATGGTTTTATATCCTAAGAATAACTAATAAGATAAGCTTGCATATTTAATAGAAAAGATCCAGTGAACCAAGAAATAAAAAAGATTGAGGAATTGAATGCATTATGCATTTGGACATCCGGGTATGATTATCGTGGTAGGAAGATAGCCCAAAGAGAAGCAGTAGCTTCTTTTATTTCCAACTCCCAGACAAGCATGGGACAGTGCATGACAGAAGTCCAGCGGACTCAGAAGTAAGGTATATGAATCTCCTACCCTACTAGCTTAGTTACATTTGGATTTCTGGTTCTGGTTCTGACTCTGCCTTGTAGTGATGAGTTGCTACCAAATTTTCATACTGTCTGGGACCGGGCTCGGATCGGTTGGGCAAATTGGATAACCATCCTCAATAAATACCACTAGTGTGTTTTACTTGTGTTCCTTTTCCCTGCATGAACAATGAATTGAAAACGGTCCAAGTATATGATGCAATGAACAAGTTGCTAGTTGCCAAACCTGGCCACTTGTCAGGGACTGAAAGGAACATCCCAACCTTTCCCTGCCCGGTTGATATCAAATGCAAGAAATGTTTTGCTTGAAATTATTTCAGAAGTTCGTTCTTTTAGACCATATAAATTTGATTTTAAATGTCTTATCTTCTTTCTTGTTGGCTTGTATAATCGTTTATTTGCAAACATGGAAAATGTCATGGATTCCCCTTATTTTTAAGCTTTCATTGCTTTATTATAGTTACAGTTGGCAAATTAAAACATGCGTTATTACTTATTACTTATTACTAGAGCTCTTGCCAGCGGATGAAATCACTAGGGCCACAGCTGGGCCTGAGTGTACCAAATTGTGACAATGACTGGGTCCGGTCACCGAAGCAGGGTAATTGACACCTGGCGCAGGATAGCAAAAACGTAGCTGGTAGGAAAAGTTCGTAAAGTTTGGCGGGATGTCTGTGATGAAATCATGAGAACGAGATTGAGATAAGCGGAAAAGATCATATAAACTGAGAGTGAGAGTTGATGGAAAGTAAAAAAGTGAATAATTTTTCACTCTTGAATCTATAACTTTCAATGTATAGGAATTCCATCAAAATAATTCAATAATAAATAGGCTCTCATTTTTAGAGAATTCAAATCCGAGATATACACCGAAAGAAGTGGAGGGGAGAGAGATGGGCCATGAGCACAAAAAGGATATGATATTCATATTGTGCGGCGGATAGGCATGGATTCCCATGTTGTTAGGTAGTAGTTACTTGGGTTTGGATGATGGTGATTGGTGTGTGAGGTATCCCAAAGTCATCCTCGCACTCTCACCCATCCTATGTACTCCTTTCTCAGTCAACTGTCCATCCTTTTCACCAAACGGAACCTAGCCCATAAAACTCTTCTTTTATTTATTTATGCATGAAAATTATTTTATCCTTTCCTCTATTAATAACCTAAACCTCATCTTATATCTATTCTCCTTCACAAGTCTCATCCCCTACTGCCCACCAGCATACACTGCCAACATTATCTTTAACTCATATAAGCATACCCTATTTTATATATTGTGGATTTTCTCAGATCGGATATGGAGAGAGTTAATGAAATAAAGTGGTCCCCTGCCAATAACAAAATGGAAAAGTCCTTTTGGATTTGAGAATTCTTTTGCACACTAGTTTAACTCACCACCATCAATACTTTAATGTTTGGTACATCTAGTATTGGTTTTTGTCCCTCGGAAATTAGGCATTTCTTTAGGAGTGTACGTGTTGGGCGAGACATGGGTTAATAATATATCGTGTTAATACCCAAAAATATGTTATTTGATATGAAAAAACTTATTATTTTCTGCTTTATTCGATTTATTCAATCCTGAAACAGAAAGTACTGAAAATTAAAGAAGTTAATAAGCCGTTTTACAAAGAGCGATGGTATAATAATAGAAAAAATTACCAAAATTTTTTACAGAAATGAAGAGTGGCCATTAAATAGAATAAGTAATATGACTTGTAGGGTGAAGTTATGATTAGTCTTGTATTTATGGTCTACAATAGGTGCACGGGAAAGGCGATGAATTTGCAATTCCATTTTGTGACATGCATGGCTTGAATCTGCTGTCCATATGTTTTATGAACATTTTTAATTGTGAATTCAATTGCAATACGAGGCTACTTAAGACATCCTCATGCGTAGATAGTATTCTTTGCTTATTTCTTCTGCTTTGAAGGCAGTGTTGTTGTTGTTATTATTATTATTATTATTATTAGGAGTTAACGGGACGGGGAAACATTTTGCGTTGTTGCTCAGTTGTTGCAGATGGCGTTGATTGATGTTCAAGTTCTTCAACATCAACTTGAAGTCCTTACGTGTAATGATTAGACGAAATCAATCCCGTGTTAACAAACAAAAGGAACTTTAATTAATTTCATGACAGGTTAACTTAACATGCATCATAGTCTTCTCTAATGATTATGACAGACAAAAACAGATCAAACAACCACTAAAATCAAGAAGCCCAATGTACCCAAAAAATAAAAACATTAAAAAAAGAAGAAAAAAGACAAATTAAAGACAGTAATTTCAATTTCTCCTAGTACAGACACAGTGCACTTCCCTTTAAATTCAGTGGTCTTGTATTAATCATTTAACTGGCCTGGTCGAGGGTTGCTTTGAGTGTGTTTATATAATTGGAAGGCATTCCATGTTTTTAGGTATTTCTAGCGCTTCCTAGAGAATTACACCTGTCTTGCAGGTTACCAGAAGTAACAAGGATGAATTTTCCTTCGAATATATTATCAAGCATCCATTTAGAAAATCCCGAGATTTATAAATTTCCGAATTGACATTGACCATAATTACAAGTTTGGTGAATGATTTTTTAGACATGACATTCGCAGCACATGGTGTTGGGGCCCTTTACCCTACAATTAAACTGAAAGTTCCGGGGACATACCAACGACGATCTTAAATATGATAATGACATTTTAAACGGTACGCTACAATTATTGGATTTGTTCTTCGTTTCTTCTCTTTCACGCAGCCGTGAGATCACACACAATAACCACGCCCTAATATATGAGATGAGAGGAGATTATGGAGACTAGCTAGTTCCAATTTCTTGGGCAGGACCTCACTTCACTTCTTGGGCAGGAGACTAGCTAGTTCCAATTCCCTCAGGCTTGCCACACATGCAGCAAGCTTGAGAAGCAAGATTTGTTAAGACCTAGCAACAAACAATTTGCTCAGAGGCGCCAGGCCACGGTTGAGTTGGACAAATTTTATAAATAGTCTTAGCCCTTCTACCAACTAGCACAACCAATCGACTTTGATATCATCACAATCACTATTTAGATGTTGATGTGATGTGGGTTTTGAGTAACACCTCTCCTATTCAATTCTACACACTTTATTATTCATTTATTTCCTTTCCCGCGTAGCTTTATATGTCAATTTCGTGTGGAAAGGTGTGGTTTACAAAGAAGGGTTGCTAAAGATTTTGAAAAAACCAAAAAAGGGAAAATTTTGACACTTCCAATATATCAAAAATTTAAAAATTTTAAATTTTTTCAATGCAAATTTTTTTTTTCATAATTTCTTAACCAATGTCCTATAAGAGCACTGGTCAAATAAACCCTAAATTGAAAAGGGTGTTTAGTGCAGTAAAAAATCAAGCTAGTCATTTCCAAGTTGATGATATTGATATCACTAAGAGTCATCAAGCTGGAAATAGTAGAAATTCACAATGGTGGTCCGTATTAGGAGTGTCAATGGGGTGGGCGAGGATAGACGTCATCCCTCACAAATCACTCCACCCCGTCCCCCGTCTCCCGCCTGCACTGTGCAGTGTTTGGAGACCCATGCGGATATCCATGGATACCCATCATATTTACTGGGTGACTTTTCATGGTCTGTTAATTCAGGATCAAGATGAGGTACTAGTGTACTAGCACACTCCATAATTGTTCCTAAAGTGCAATCTACATTGGTACTCCAGTTTTGCCACTATCCCTCATTTCAATTTCACATTTGATAAAGAATAGGGTGAAAGAAGCTGCATAGATCCATAGTATCTATTATCTTCTATTGAAGTACGCATCCCCAATTCATAACTTTGCCTATTTATTGTAAAGTATAATGCCATTGCTTTATTTTATTCTTGTGATCTAATTTCCTATGCTCGTAACAATCTCAAGAAGCACTAAAATATTGCTCTCTTCCCTACAGAAAAGCTTCTAGTCTGTCTTCTTTTGTTAAAAGTCCTTTTAGTGAAAGTTTTTTTTTTTTTTTTGCCACAGGATTGGTTAAACTAATACAAATATAAGTAATTTTTTATGCCAAACTGCATTAGAATTAGTAACTACAACTACCAATAATTATTGTTTGTAAAATGTTTTCTAGATAGCACAATTAAACTACATAATTGAATGGCAGAAATGGGAAAGGGGGGCAATTGCTCATCTTCAAAGCAATCAAAAGCATTTACATATAAAAATCACAGCTAGAAAAAGGGAAAATCTATTAAAAAAAAAAGTTCGGTCCAATTTTAATTTAATTCAGATTCCTTAACCCTTGCTATAAATGGACTTGTTGAGAATAATCTGGCAAGATAAAGCTAAAGAGTAGTTGAACCATTAACTCAGTTAGATCAAAACTCATCAAAAACCAAAGAAAGACTATGAATCACTTTTGTTAAAATGAACCATCAATCAAACCAATAGATAAACAACAAAACCCATGATCAATTAATATTTGTGTCAACCCCAAAAATGATTATGAAAATTCAGACCAAATTTCATAAGCTTTTAGTTGAAAAAACACTCATCAGAGATAAAGAGAGAGTATATGGCATACCTTTTTAGGTTTTCCTTTGTAGGTTTTAGTTTAATGAGACAATCATCAATGGCTTCAACCACATTTGACTAACTTAGTTTAATTTTATCCAAATGAATTATTGAAGAAGTAAACAAGGGCACTAATGCTTCAAATAGAAACTCAATAAAATATAGCCTGTGCCAAAAAAAGGGAAAAGAATCCCTTGCAACACACACTCATAAAGAAAACCAAACAAATTGTGGATCAAACAATATAAAATTCATTAAAAAAAACATAAAGAAAAAAGTTTTTTTAAAAAAAGGAAAATGATTTTGATCAAAGGAATTCACCTTTACGTCAGAAAAGGAGAATAGCCTGATCAAATAAGGGAAAGCTCCGGCTACAACTTGGGATGACAAAGGAATGGCAGAGGAAGAAGGATTGACCCAAGGATGACAGAGTAACGATCTGGGATGGCAAATTTAGGACGGCAGACGACGGAACGTGAACTCAGCAACGAGGGAGGGGCGGAGCTCAACAAGGAAGGGCTGGTCATCGGTGGCTGTGAGGGATGAAGTGATGGATGGCGGATGGTGGACTCAATGACGAGGGAGGGACGAAGTCGAAGCTCAACGAGGGTGGGGGGGCTGGGGGCGGCCTATTAAGCGAAAGTAAAAAAGATAAGAGAGACAGAATAGAAGCTTGAGAACAAAATTAGCGTAACATGTTGGGTTTGTGTATATTATATATATAGGGGTAGCTTGATAATTTCATACTGAGTATCCGCTGGTATGGGGATTATGATTCTCGTCTTGTCTCATTTAATAAATGGGTATCAAAATCCCCATCTCTTATTATCCGCAGGCGAAAATTCCTACCCCCCGTACCCGTTCCGTCGCGGGTATTACCCAATACCCGCAATGGGGCAAGTAAAATTGACATTCCTAGTCTGTATTACTGTGACTTCTTTTATTGGCTTTGGTATTATTTTGACTACCTTTTTTATTTTTGGTCAACTATTTTGACTATCTTTGAGCATTTTCACACAACTTTTTGTTTTTTGGTCAGTATCACCACACTTCCAGTAACTTGTCTTTTTTGGGTCAATTCCTTTTTTTTTGGGTCTTGTGAGAGTGGGGAATAGGGCTCTTCGCCTGCGACTCGAAATCGCACCCTTGAGGATGCACCTGCTCAAAAGCCTAGAACCTGGACCATCTGTGCTGGCCTCTGGGTTTTTGGGTCAAGTCCAACAGCCATGAATCAATCAGCCTTCGGCTTTTTGTTGGACAGGATCAACCTTTGGATTCATGAGACTGCTATTTTATGGGCACTTTGGGCCCAAAATAACAGCCACATTTGACCCAAAAAATATCTTAAACCAAATCAAGGAAACGGCGGTATTTGTCAGGCGTTTGACCATAACATGTGTTGAAGTGGGCTTTCCGTGCGCTCGTAATTGACGAAAGACTTTCCAAAAGCAGTTAACAACTAATTGACCCAAAAAAAAAAAATCTCCCCTGGACGATCAAAGTTAAAAAAAAAGTTACTTCTTGGGGCGTCCTCCATAATTTGAATTAGTCTATTTTGTGTTTAAAATAATCTATAATTAAAACAATTAAAAGTTTTAAAAAACACTTATTTAACTTAAAATAAGCTAATCTGAATATATGTTATTTTAAATGTAACGGCATTTATATTAAGCTAAATAATGGTGTGTGCTTTGACTGCATACCTAATGACTTGGAACGAGAGTAAAACTAATGATTATAGTAACTGATCTATGATGTAAGATGTCATATAAGGATGAGGAATTTTGATATACAGATTATTATTCTAATCCATCGAATGTTTTCTTTCATTCACATTAATATATAATTATCTATGTATGTCTAACGTGTCAGATAATGTTTTCTTTTATTCACATTATTGCCAAACTCACCCTATATCATCACCGATGAGGCAGTCCCATAAATCACTTGGGGGGAGTTCCAAAATTTCGTGGAGATAAAGTCAGTTGAGAGGTAGTTATTAGCTGACCAATCCGCACACCTGTCACCTTGCATGTAAGTATGGTTAAACTTGATTTCCTAGTCTTTATTGCACCAATCCTAGATCCTGAGAATGATGGCTCTATGGTTGGTCATGTGTGAGGATTAAGTTAATGAGAATCAACTCAATTGGTAATAATTTAAATTATGGTCTTTAATAAGTCATATGAATATTAAGTTGGGATGAAATAATTCCTCTTTTATTAATCTTTTCCTTAAAAACAGAGGAATGTGAGGATCAAGGTTGAGCCCACCTTGACATTTGGTCACCTTGTATGATGAGGCACAAGGACGTGCTTGTGACTTAGTGATGGATGGTAACCTTCCATTAGCCACAGTGGTAAGCAAAAGTGATTGTGGTAGCTGCAAAATTATTTGATCTGATCCACCTTTCACCGGGAGGGGAGACCTTGTGGGTCACAAAAGAACCATACATTATTGAGTCGCTTGTTGTAAACCATTACCTTTAGTACAATTCAGTCCTTCTCAATTATTGATTTTATAATGAATAATAACAGTAGCATGAATAGGAAATAGCTCAACTCCGTCCAGGTTAGAATGAGAATATAGAGTTCATGTATACACGAACTCTCTCTCTCTCTCTCTCTCTCTCTCTCTATATATATATATATATATAGAGTTCATGTAATTTTAAACAAAAATAATAATTAAGTAAAATCTTAAAATGACCATTTTCCTCTCAAAATCTCTTAGAACCAAAGGAAGCCCATGCTTCCAACTTTCAGGCGAATAGAACCAGGGAAGGGGGATTACAGACTACGAATTCCAGGTAAACGATGCATCGATCTTGCATTCTGATGAAGGACTCAAAACACACTGCAAGTGCACTCGAGAGTTGAGACAGTTAAAAGGTCCAACTAACAGCCGCCAAACCACTGCTGACTACCGTGTTCTCTTGCTCCCATAAATAACGAATTTGGTGACAATTGAATTTGAAACTAAGTAACCAATGAAACGGCATTCATTGACAGAAATGTATCAGTATCTGTTTCCATAAATTAAGTTCGTTAATATTGAGTATAAATAGACGCCTCGTAGTCTATAAATACAAGAAGTAGTTGAAGTAAACTCGCATAAAAAGAAGAAGAAGAAAAAAATTAAAAAAAGGAACAATTTCACACTAAAACTAAACCTGAACCAACCAGTTCCTTGAGTTTTGCCCCTAGTCCGTCCAACTCCAACAATGCCATTTTTAAGAGGCGGAGTAGAGACACACGGCACACCCACATGGCTAAGATTTAGAAAGGAAATGACATACGAACAATGGCATCTCTGTTTGTGTTCTCTGGTGTGCGGAGTTTACACACACGACGAGTCACATCGATCAAAAGTTGCCTTTTATTTATAAGGGTTCTGTTTGTGTTACGACAATGGGGCTCCGAACCACGCGGTTTCCATCGGTCCATGAAAGCGACCCGAACACTGCCCCGGACTTACCCAGCATCAGATTCCGGGAATCCGCGGTCACCGTCACCACGAAACTACGCTTCTTCACTGCTTCCGAGAACGCAAGCTGCGACGGCCTCACCGTCACCGTCACCCCTTTAGCATGCAACTCCACCCTCACCCTGTAAACCGAGTTCGCAGGCCCCACGTTCGTCACTGTCCTGAAGAACGTCTTTGTGGACAACCCTCTCGACGAAATCGGAAACAGAGCAACAAACGAAGGGTAATTCAAGTTCTCCAGCAACGGCTTCCTGGCCGGGCAATTGGGCCGTGATCGGGTAATCACCTGAATTAGTTTGGGCCCGTAACCGATGGCGCACAAGAAGTCAACGTAATCGCTGTTGGCGATGTCGTAGACGAAACCGGGGTCCATGGCAAGACCCAGATTGAGATGCCCAGCACCAAAGTCATAGGGAGTGGAAGCTTTCCCGGTGGCCTGGTCAACGAGGGGCATGTTTCTGTTGTCAACGAGGGTGGCGGTCGTCATCATGGCAGACCTTATGGCCGCAGGGCTCCAATCAGGATGCGCAGATTTCAACAGCGCCGCTGCACCACTCACGTGAGGGCAAGCCATTGAAGTACCCGACAATATGTTGAACTCTGTTCTCCGCGTATCGGAATCCAGGCCAGAAGGACCAACCGCATCGGTCCAAGCAGCGAGAATGTTCACTCCCGGTGCTATCAAATCCGGTTTGAGAATCTCTGGGTTCAGCCCGTTGGGCCCTCTGGCAGAGAAGGAGGCCAATACGGGTGCGGGTTTGATTCCAAGTACAGTGCCTTTGAAGTCAAGTGTGGCTGTGGGGTTTGCAGAGGACGAGACGTATGCTTTGATGGCATTACCCTCGTCGGCGCCAACGGCACAAGCAGGAATGAGATGAGCATCGCCAACAAGACCTTCGCCGTTGGATATGCCATTCGCAAGAATCATTCCCACGCCGCCGGCTTTCTTCACCACAAGTCCTTTGGCAACTCTGGGGTTGCTTCCCCTATCGCACACCACGATCTTCCCCCTCACAATGCTGGGATCGAGTGCATTTTCCATGCACAGTGAATCAGCCATGACCCCTGATTTCCCAGGGTAAACTAGTTCATACATTCTCCCCTTGAGTGGCGCTCCAGAATAAAGAGACACGCCGGAGAGCCTGCGCCCATCGCCCAGCACCACCTCTGCAGGGAAATCCCGATCGATGGTGCCTGCTCCCACCGTCGTCAACCACGGAGAAAGGTTAGTCACTGACATTCCACTAGGCCCGTCATTTCCGGCCGAAGAAGACACAAACACCCCACTCGCAACTGCACCGTAAGACCCGATTGCAATGGGGTCCAGATAATACGGCGAGGCAATACCGTCGCCGCCGCCAATGGATATAGAAATAACATCAACGCCGTCAGCTACGGCGGCGTCGAACGCTGCCAGAATATCAGAATCAAAGCAACCCGAATCCTTCCAGCAAACCTTGTAAACAGCCAACCGCGCCTTCGGAGCGACGCCTTTCGCGACTCCAGAAGCGTAGCCCGCCATGCTGGCCCGAAAAGCGTAGCGGCCGGCCGCCGTCGACGCCGTGTGGGTCCCGTGGCCGTCGGCGTCTCGCGGCGACCGGAAATCGATGGTTTCGTTGAGTGGGTTGATGGAATCCGCACCTGCCTCCTGCCCTTTGGAGAAATATCTGGCGCCGACCAACTTCCTGTTGCAGTTACGGGCTGAGAATCTCTCCCCCGCCTCGCAAACCCCCTTCCACCGCCGGGGAATTGGGCCCAAGTTAGCATCGGAGAAGCTCCGGCGCTCCGGCCAAATCCCGGTGTCGAAGACGCCGATGATCACGTCGGAGCCGTAGTCGGATTCGGACCAGAGACCGCGCTGGTTTCGGAGGCCGAGAAACTGAGGGGAGCGAGTGGTGTGGAGTTGACGGCGGCGGTCCTCGAAGATGGCGAGCACGGAGGGGAGGCTGCTGAGGGAAGCAACTTGCTGGTGGGTGAGCAGCGCGGAGAAGCCGTGGAAAACGGTGTCGTAGAGATGGAGGATGCGGGTTGGTTGGGCGAACTCAGAGGCGTACCAGTGGTAGTGGGTGGGGAAGATGGACGGCTTGGATTCATGATCGATCCTGAAGATGAACGTCTTCGAAACTTGATCCCCGGAAAATGCGCAACTACTTTGGGATTGGGAGAGTAAATGTAAAATGAACAAGATGCAGAAAAGTAGTGGGGGAGGAGGAGTCGGAGTACCACTCACCGCAATTTTGGCCATTGCAATAACAAGAAAGGGTTGTGAGTGAGTGGGATAAGAGTGCCATTGCGAGTGAAGGGACTCGTAATATAACGGCCACGCACACGCACTCGCGGAGAAACACAGGGCCGGAGGGGCCTCTTTAATTGAAGGATAAAGTAAATAAAATAGTAGTTCTAGTTTAACAATGGAATTAAGATTATTAATTCTGATTTAAAGTGCAAGCAGATATTTGTCATAGAGAAATATTTGATGTATTAATTTTTTATGGGACACCGTATCGACTCATACCCCATCTATTATTAGATGGGATATGGATCCCACTTAAATAAGATCTACATCCTATTTAATGGTGAATAAAGTATGAATCGACACAGTATCCTCTAAAAAATAAGTACCTCTATCATAACTTTTGACATATATTTCGTGAAGCCAACTCGTGTGTGGATCGTGCTGTTAAGTATGGACACTCTTGTGGTTTGGGGTTCAATTACTACATTTTTAGGAAGCGTTTGGTAGATGGAATGAATTTTTATTGTTAGAAGTAGGATTCTCAGAAATGCTATTTTCGGGAATAATTTTTTCAGGTATGATATTTTAGAGTGTTTGATATACAAATTAAATTTTCAGGAATATTTGGTAAATTTTTCAAAATACCCTTAATGGAGATAGTGACAAGTGGCTGGTCGGTAACAGCACCAGCGTGGTCGACGGTAGACGATGCCGGAAGGTGGTGAATGGCGGCAGTGGCCGGCATCGGAAGGTGGCTGGAAGTGGTGGCAGGTAGTGGACGGCAGCGGTGGCAGGCGATGGACGGCGGCGGACGGTGGAGGCTGATGATCGGTGGTAGGTAGCTTTGGGTGGTGATAGGGGTATTTTGATCTTTTTATAATGACAAATATTCTCTTCCTATAATAATATTGAATTTCCATGAGGGGAGATGATAATATTTTGGAGATAAAATTTATTCTTGAAAATGTAATATTTTCGAAAATATTGCTTCACATCTTTTACCAAATATAAGAATATTTTCATATTTTTGAAAATATAAACATATATATGCATATCAAACACTTCCTTAGAGTTTTATGGGGCATCATAGCCCCATTGTTTAGGTTTTGTTTCTCTGGACTTTTGCCCCGTTGTTTATCAAGAAAAAAAAAAAAAAAAGTGTGTATCACTGTGGATAGTATACGACGTTAATTGTCGTCGTTGATGGCCTAGTCCAATATGATGAGTCCCACAAGAAGAGAACCACAAAAATTCTGTTTAGTTGGTTTTTTCTTTTTGACTTTTTTCGTTGCACCTAATGCATGGAATTGAAAACAACGTTAGCTGAGGCTTGAATTGGAGGGTTCAAGTTCATTGACCTTCTGGTTTAAATATCTAATCAACCCATTTACTGTAATTTCCAATTTCACTGTAATGTATAGAGTATGAAATTAAAGAGAGAGAGAGAGAGTAAAAATAAATTGAGAGAAGATGCTAATATTGGAATTGACAGAAGCTGCCGAATGCTGCTTGGAATTTCATAATGTGGGTGTCACTTTCTGTGCTTGCTAAAATTGGAGGAACGAGATTCTGTACGGCTGGATTTCCCTGGTGCTGATGCCTCAACTGTTGCCATTGGATTCGTGGAAAAGTTTTAATTCAAACACCTGTGTTATCATCATTAATAAATTGTAAATCTGAGAGTGTCAAATGGTGCTACATGGTCTTCTTTCTTATCTTAACCTTTTCACTTAGAAAGACAATATCGCAAACAGAATGATGTTTGGGACCGGTTAATATTAGATCTAAGAATTAGACTTTGGATTTTTCACCTAATAATTTGTGGAAGAAAATGAACCGTGCGGTGCTCAATTTTCTTTTCTTTTTCTCTTTTTTTTTTTTTTTTCAAAAAAGCCCGAAGCGTGGAAGAATGTTGGCTCAAATAATAATATTGAACCGTTATGCTTTTACTTTTCGTTATTGTTAGTGGTAACTTTATTTTATTTTTCATTTAGTATGTTGGTAGGGGATTTACAATCTAGCTTCACTTAAAATTGGCATTGAGTATTATGATCTTCCAATTTTTTTTTTATAATATCAATTTGATTTCTAATTAATACTTTGCTTTTTTTTCCCTGATTTTTAATTATAATTCTTTTCCTTCATCTTGTTCTAGTTAGGGGTGTGCACGAGTCTAATCAGGTTGAATTTAAGGATAAAAAATGTCTAATCCAATCAAATAAGACCAAGTTGAGTTGGATTGAATTTTTGAAAATTTTGTTACCAACCCAACCCAATATTAGGTTGGATCGGGTCGAATGGTCGAGTTGTTAAAGAAGACAAAACACAATCCATATTTCTCCATCTTAGATTTGAGATCTAGAAACCTATTTCAATTTTCAAATAAATATCATCAACAAAAAATTACAAAACTCAAAAAAATTTCATTCCAACAAATTAAACCAAACAAATTCTAAAAAAAGAGAAAAATACAAAGCCCTTTACTTTCATCAACATCAACAACAACAATAGCAACGACACCACCAACAACACCACCATTACAATAGCAAGAAACCAACAAGAAGGGGTAATCGGCGACCAACTCTATAACATCCCAGCCCCAGACCTTACCTTTGCAACTGGCAATGAGACGACATTCTTGGATCTCGCGGCATGGCAGCCTCTCTCTTTCTCTTTTTGTGTGTCTCTTGTGCGTGGTGGCAGAAGAGCCACATCCAGCGGTTGGACATGGTTTCTCACGACGACCAATGAGGCCATTTTAGTGGCGGCAATGTGGAGAGCAAAAAGGGGGAAGAGCCCAGTTGCAAATCGCGATTTAAGGCCAAAGAAGAGATTTCTGGAATGAAACCAGGAAAATGGAAGAGAACCAAATAAGGTCTCTAGCAACGATATGGCAACGGTGGTGAGGAAAGCCGCGCGGAGGGTTGAAGAAGATGAAGGCTAGTGGAGAGTAAGGGTCAAAGAAAATGAGGAACATGTTTTGGATTCTTATTCATCTATTTAGGTTTAAAATGTTTCATGAGATATAAAAAAAATAAAAAAAAAATAGAGAATAAGGGGGTTCAAGTATACAAATCAAATAATTAGTTTAATTTTTATACCCAATATACGACTCGAATATTAGACAGGTTAATAGAATTCTAATCGAATAGATCCGATTAATAGACTCAAACTACATTTTTTTGTTTGGATCAGGTCGGGTTGGTTGGATTCGCGAGTCTAATAGGAACCGTGAACACCCCTGGTTATACCTTTTAGTCTTTTACTTTTCAAAATTTGTTGTAGCCAATAAATCAGGCGGACAACATGTTAAAATACACAATCAAGTAACAGAAGATTCAGCTTTCATCATATGTTTGTCGGTTGATGGCAAATATCTTTTTAAAAGGAAAAAATCTGTCGGTAGTTGTCGCTACTGTGTGCCAATTTATATTATTTTTCAGCTTTTATGTTTTTTATACTATTTTTAAATAATTTTTTAATGTTAATATTAAACTGAATGTTAACATTTTAATTAATAATTTAAATATTTAATAAAGGTATTAATTTTATTAAATAGTATAATAACATATCATTTAATGTAAATATTTTACGCTAAAATTTGCACCGAGTCATCTTTTTCCTCCTTCCCAAGGAGAGCTGGTGTTTTAAACCTTATTTGTCAAAGTAGATAGGGGAGAAAAATTACATGACGAACTTTACTCAGACAAATGATAAAATATTATTAGGTGAGGCTCCGGATTGTTGTGCATGGAAACAAAGTGCACGAAGTAAATTGAATGATGAGAAGATAACTCATATCATATTCATGACATGTAATTTTCTTGCATGCCTCTCCAATATAAGTAATTCACAAAAAGTAAAATAATTATTTAAAAGTTGATAAATTTATATGAGTTTAATTGATATGCACTGACAATGTAAAATAATTTTACACTGTCAATCAATAGAAATAGGAAAAAGTGAGAAATCATAGTGGGTCCCTCATTATAATGGGTGGTTATTTGTGTGAGTTGACACTTTCTACTATTTCTATTGTAAAACTATTTTACACTGCCAGTGCATTTAAATTAAATTCAATTTATATTTTAAATTTCAAATGAGCATTAATCGATTATACCTATTACAAAAAATTTCATAATTAAAACTTAGTTTCAGATTTTTAAATTTTTGTACATCTTATTAAAGTGGCAAGTAAATTTAAATAGATTAAGATTGGTAAATTATAAAATTATTGACAATTATTAAATTCAAACTTAACATCTAAATAGATTTGATTAATATTCTAAATATTTATTTGGTCCCGTTTAATTTAAGATTTAATATTTAGGATTAACTAATTTAAAATTCAAAATAATTTATAATTAAAAGTTTTCTAAAATATGTCATTAAAAAATGGTGAAGGATTTGATAATTTAGATGAGATCATAATTCAAAACTTTAATACAATCGATATATTAAAAGAATTTTCTAAAACTACAATATTAGAGAACGATTATTTGGAACAACTATTTTCAAACATGTACTTAATTGATACATTTGTCATAAAAGCTCCATCAATGTAACCTAGTCAAAACTGAAATCAACATTTTTTCTTTTTCTTTTTCTTTTTAAATAAAAAAACTATAATTTAAGGTAAGAAAAAGACTTAACATAATTTTGTCGTAGAGAATATGTTCAAATTCATTAAGTGTCTATTTATATAAGTACTTATAATAACTAATTAATAAGGTAGTAACAAATTAAACCCAGCTTATAATAAAGTATAAGTAAAAGATCAATCAAATGAATCAATTATTGGTGAGTGAATGATGGATTTGGATTCTTTAAAGTGAGAAGGTTGGTAAAGTAAGGAAGTGAGAGGTTAATAATCATTTGATCATTTTTGTAGATCTCACTCATAATAGAAGTTATTGATATAAAGGTTATTAATTTCTTATTTTCTCACTTTACTAACCTTTTCATTTCAAAGGATCTAAATCCGTGAATGATAGTTTATTAATTCATATATAAATAATGTTCAATATTTTGAATATTTTAAAATTTTTCTTTTAATATTCTATTATTTTTTCCTTTATAATCTATTCTTTGTTAGTTTTTATTGAAAAATTAATATTTTATTTATTTAATTTTTTATTTATAAAACATGTTAAATTTATATTTTTTACATAAAAATAAAATATGTGTAATTATGACTCGTCTGGATATGGATGAGAATTAAGCATTCGAGTGAAAGTGTTATAGGCTTTTAAGAAAGGGCCATCATATCATATGCCTCTGTCCCACTTTTTAATCAGTGGGCTTGCCCAAGTACAAAAAAATTCTGTGAATTCGCTAATTGCTTCCAGCTTTATATTTTACATTTTTTTACTTTACACTTTCAAATTGCTAGTCATTTCCTAACCAAAATAACAAATTGCTCGTCGTCGTTCGTTCTGGTAAATGCCTTACGATGATATACATTTTGGTTGTGCATGTTCATGTTGTACGTAAGTCTCTGTTTAATAAGACACTTATCTTTCCATTATTGCCTTGCGTTCTTACTCACCGTCATCTTGAGCTGTCAAATATTTCTTGTAACACAAAGTTTACAAGTAAACTATCGTTATTGTCCCTAAAGTTAGCAACCGATTACAAATATCTTCCTATTACTTGAAAACCTCTCCCAAAATATATAAAATTGGTAAAAATTGGTCAAGTTAATCTTCCGACCTGATTAATTTAGTCCCTTTGACATCATCAGTCAAGTTGAAGGAAAAAACCTAACTAACTTTTGGCAACTTCAAAATCCTTGAAGAAGTTTCCAAATAATAGAGATAAATTGATAGGCCGCTGCAATGTTTAGGGATCAATTTGATGGTTTACTCCAATGTTTACAATGAAAAAATGTATAAGATTTTTGTATCTCAGATTTTTTGATAAGTTTAAAAAACAAGGCAAAAAGTTAAAATCATTTGATTTTATCTCTTAGAAAAATAACAAGACATGTCACATGATAATAGTCAGGGATGAATGCACTTGTAATACTTTGGAGGCACATGCCCACATTAATATATAAATTTTTTTTTAAGTATATAGATAGCATATATATTTTGCCCCTATTAATTTACTATATTTGACCCCATATTAAAATAAAAATTATATAAATTTATTGTTATATATATATATATATATATATATATATATATATATATATATATATATATATATATATTATCTCTATTTTTATTATTAAATTTTCTAGATCTATCATTGAAAATAGTATTGAGAGGCTTTTCTTGCAGACTTGTCGTTTGCGGGTGCTACTGAAGGATTAACACGCATGCTTATCCACAACATAAACTAGAACATAAATAAAATAGTACTTATTATATGTGTACCAAATTTTTTAAAATATATTTGAAATACTTGTAAGGTCATGTACTATGAATAACTATCATTGTATTATTCATAAATTTGTATGAGAGAAAATATAAAAAATTCTGTATCAATAATTAAAAATTTTAATTATCTCACAGATGAATCTAATGAAAAATTTTACACTTATTATTAATAGTGTTTATTATCGTAATTTTATGAGTTCATTTTAACCACCTTATTTTTTATTTGATGTTTTTCTATTATTTTCTTATTGTGAACTTGGATCTTGGTCTGTCTGAGTCGAAATTAATGTTCTATAAATTGCACTAACATGTGGATACTTCATATAGGCCTAGTGAAGGACTCTCAGCTTCTAAGCTGCATGCCTGTTTTGCTTTGACGTTCTAACACCAAATTTACGACCATTGAAATGCACGTGGAATTGTGGATACTTGAAATGCATGTTCTGCTTCTGTGCTGCATGCGTGTGCCGTATTGAACTCTGAAAAATAGACCTTAATGTATTAAAATAATAGCACTCATTGATTTGTTAAATCAATTTTTAATTAATATAGCAGAATAAGCATATCATATTGTTTAGCACCGTCAACCTTCAAAGATCCCTGCTTGTACAAGAACCTGGCGACATAATAGCCGTAGTGTATTTTGTGTGGATGTGAAACAACTACTGACAAATATTATAGTAAAGATTCAGGTTTTCGACAAGTTCCTCCCTGGTGCCCACGAGTATATCTCTGGGGCCATTGTACCATTAGTGAGAAGGTTCTGTGGCATTGCATATAAATCTGAGATATCAAGATGATGGGTGGTGCGTCCATTTTGGTAATGCTGATTCTGCATTGCAGCAGCAAGTTCATCATCCTCCAATGGCAGACGATCAAAAGTAGCATGCATGAATGATGCAGCCATGATCACAACAGGTCCTGAAGCAATCAAGGCACCAACAACACCACCCCCCACAACTTGCCCTTGAGCACCAGCTAAGTAAATTGTGAGGCCAGTGATCCCTGGTGGTGCTGGTGGGGGAAGGATTGACCCCAGAAGTGAGAGGATCTCGAAACGGCCATGAAGGGTCACAATGGCACCAGATGAGGCCGGTTGGCGCAGTGTCACATTTGTTACACAGCCAGTTCCACTTAGGATGCAAAGGCCACGCTGCTTCCTCCTTGCAAAGTTCAACAAGCTCTCATTCACATCACAGCCAGAGCTCACTTCCATGGCATGAGCCTTGAGCGCACTAGCACTATCCCTCGTGACAATTATTGGTGGCTTTGGCTTGTTCTTAGAGCCGGCGGGCCGGCCGCGAGGCCGCCTTAAGGCTTCCCCCTCGGCAGCAGAAGAGACTGGTGAAACCGCTTTTGGGACTTTGGTGGGAGATATTAGAGTAACATCAATGCCGCCAGACCTATTGGGGTTACCCTTGTCTTGTTCTTGCTTTTTATCCATTTCACCAAACATAAAAGGCACTCGAGATGTTGTTGCCTCTTGAAAATGTGCAGTAACTACGAGCAAGTCACTCTCTCGCTGCTACATTGAAGTTTAAGTAGTTGCTTTATGACAATAAATTTCATAAGACCCCAAAAGAATGATTGCCTTTTAGGATGGAGTTAAGTAATACCAACCACACCATAATTGTTTGTCTTTCGCATTACTCTCTGCCTAATTCCAACTAACTTTTGCCTCATGCCAATTGCCTTCCCCAACAGATATCTCATGCCATATAATTATTATTACGCTTTACTAACCCGTACACAATATTAGCCACCTACCACCTTTCTCGTCTTATGAGGATACCTATCATAGTAACTAGCAAGCATCAGAAATAAAACGTACAAAAACTCCCAAAATATTGTCATGCAAATTGGACAACTATGGTGCATGCTCACAACTTGCAAACAATCCTACAAATCAATGCTGACCAATAATTCTTATCAACTTTGTTGGTTTTTTAAAAGGTGCAATGTAATGAATAATGTCAAACTGGATGGTGCCAACTTAACATATGCATGTTTGTCCCGTTCGATGTTTTGGGTAGATATGATATTGATGTTTTTAAATACTTAAGTTGAAAGCTTATGCTGTGACATTTACTAAGTAAAAGCCTCACTCGTATTACCCCCCCCCCCCCCAAACAAAAAAAAAAAAAACAAAAAACAGAGAAATCTGCAAATTTTATTTTATATTATTTATTGATTTAAAATTTTATCAAAGTATTAATTATTTTATTTCAATTTTATCTCTCTTTAAATATATGTTTTGGTTGTAGTGTTAGTAAAAAAAAAAAAAGATACTAATTAATACTGATTCAATTAGATAAAGAATAATTCACTCAAAAAAAAAAAGATAAAGAATAATTAAGGCTTTTACTTTAATTGTTTTTAAAAGATTAATTGTGCATTTATTTCAACTTTTTTAAAAAATAATTATAAAACTTAAATTTTTTATATAATTAAAAAAATTAAAAACTGATTTTTTTCATGAACTATTCTTTTTAGCATCTTTATAAAAGTTGAAAATAATTTTTTTGAGAATCTAATTATTTTTAAATTTTTTAAATATTTAAAAACTAATTTTTTAAATAAAAAATAATTTTTTACCAAAAAAATTACAAATAAACACATCCAAAAGCTATTAATAATGTTTTTAATTCTAATAAAAAAACCACAAACGACAATTAAAATGAAGAGTAACAGTTATCATGATTAAAAGAGACAACAACCAAAGGTTTGTCGTCTGTAAGCTTTAATTTATGATGCACTGGATATTCACGCTAATTATAACTTATTATCATCATTAAAGTTTAGCCGCCCCACAGACATTTCATCACGTCTATGCCAAATGCCAGCCAAAAACCTCCATATGATGCAATAACCAATAATAAAGTTATTATAGAGAACAAGAAGAAAGAAGAGCAAATGCCAGTGGAGCTGCTCAACTAAGACTTAAAGAGAGGGTAACATTTGCAGATGTAATGATTAGCCTATATAGCACTTGTATTTGATTCTATCTATTTGGCTCTGTCTCTAGTTATATCGAATCCCATCTCGGTTGGATTGGTGGCCTGGAGTTCATAGTGTATGCCATCTAGCGCTCTTCTCAGCCCATCCTTTGAAGTTGCGTACAGCATCTGTGCTCTTATCCTTGACGCTGTTAGAGACCTGAACATTCAATTCATTTAGCCCATAAAATCAAATCAAATGAAACCCCCACCGGGAGTCTCCTCCGTTGATAACAAGAAGAAGAAAAAGAAAATTTTGAGATCGTCATACAATAAATCGCACTTAGAAAAGGACTACTTTTTCCCCCACTACGGGAATCGAGTGATTTTCCCTTGCCATTATGTACAACATTATTACTACTACTATTATTATAGTCATAATTAACATAGCAGCAAGACACTGGGATAGTTAGTTTTTTTTTTTTTTTTTTTTTTTAAGTTTAAGTGAATTCAATTCCAGTTATCCCATAAGGAATAGAGCAAAATCCAGAGTTCAAAGAATACTTATAAGGGAATCGCCGCATCAATTACGAGAACAAAATTTGCATTCTTATAGAATATAAAACCATTTCTTACCGATTGTATCTAAGCTCGTTGACGCCAGGCTAGCTAGCTACTTTTGTTTGGATGTGAAACTATATATGACTCCCATGTGGAAAGAGCTATAGGTTGGAGAATTTTACAATAGATCTTGTTGAGTTATTGACTATGGACGGTGACTAAATCACAGCCTTCAAAACTTTTTTTTGAATCAAAACAGTCTTGAAATATTTTTTGGTCGAAACAACCTCTTCCCTCCCCTTCTTGCTCTTCTTCCTCCCATATCCACCTATCAAGACTGTAAGTCTCCATCGTCAACAAATCTCAAATTACTTCAATTATGCAACAAAAATGGGTCTACCAGAGTCGGTGGCATGATTATCCAACAATTCCTTGCAGTTCCAAATGCTCAAATGCAAAAACATAAAAGTAAAAGGAAAAACCAAACTTTGTAAAAAAACATTATTGTTAAAGATTGCCTTCGACGTTATGTTAAGCAGCTTCTCTGCCTGTTACCCCATAAGAGTCAGCATCAAAGACCATTCTATCTTCACCCAAACCTAAATCTTTTTTTTGGTAAGTACCCAAATTTGAATCTTACTGTTTCCTAAGAGTGTGTTTGGAATGTTAAAAAAATAGAAATGATTTGATTTAGAAATCAAATATTGTGTTTGGGTGTTTTAAAAATAAGAAATGAAATAATTTTTAATTACCATAGAATTTAACAACTTTCTATTTGAAATCCTATTAAAATTGAAAGGATTTGATGGGAATTGATTTGATTTTAAAATTTAAGTATAAATCAAATCAAATCAAATCAATTTCATTCTTAATCATTCCAAACACAATCTAATATATTATAAATATAAGAATTGATTTCTAAATCAATTCAAATCCTATTTTTACACAATCATTCCAAACATAAAATTTAATTTATAAATCAAATCAATTCAATTTAAATCAAATCAATTCCAAAATTTAATTAATCCAAACACACTCTAAGTTAAAAATTCTAAATATGTAAAATCCATCTCCTACTGTGTAAAAGATTCCATCTTTTTTTCATTTTTCAATAAACTTCTAATTTTCTCTGTGTAAGTGAAATAGAACAGGACACAGAGCAGTTGATTGAAACAAGAGTTCCATAAATACCAGAATTCTACAAACATAAATAAAATATCACTTGATAATTATAACAAAACAAACAAAAATGAAAAACATAGAACCAAAAGGTTTTCTTGTTTGAAGAATGTCAATAACTCTCTCGCTGCTCAAGGGAAAGGAAGGCATCGCATATGAAGGAAGAGGGCGCAGGAGAGAAACGCCGCTGCATATGAGGGAAGGAAGAGAAAAAAACGTTAATTTGATACAATTCATTACTTTACAGCGAAGTGTTTTCTTTTGCACTTCACCAAATTATCCACCATTTAGGAGAAAGTACCATAGGATAAGGGTCAAAATGGTAGTTATGATAAAGCAGATGGAGATAATAATTGCGTTAGAGTAATGATAGAGTGGAGTGAGGGACCATGCCATGCAATGAAGAAGATCTTGCTCTTGCGGCAATTATCAACGGTGACGAAGTCGAAGAGGGCGAAGCGGCAATCGTCGGTGGGCAAGGAGGCGGCGAGATCATCATAGCCCTCAGCGGGGCCACCCACTTTATCAACGGTGAGGAGCCTGTGGATCTTTCGTCGATCTTGAGCACTATGTATCTGTGCACCTTCTTCCACTTCATCTCCATGAACGAGTTCTTGCACTAATCCGTTACCCACATTCCAGTAGTTGCCTGCAATTCAATTAACTTTCAAGATAATCGATCCTTTCTATCTAATACACACAGAACAAGGCAAAAGTAAATTAATTAAGAGTACCATCTTGAAAGCCTTCGCCATTGATTTCCTCTGCTGCTCTACTCTGAATTTTCTCGATTATAATATGGTTGGGAGGACACACACAGTTCTGTATATAAAAATGTTTGGGTTGCTCAAATGACATCCACATTCCTCCTATTTACACTTTTGTTCTTGATTTCACCTTATTTGGATATTATTTAGGGAGCTTTTTTGGTATTCTTATTTTTATAAAGGTACTAGTATTTTTTTATAATCAACATTTGTGATTTAGTTATAGACTTTAAATATAATTAAAAATAATTTAAAAAATTTAGTAATTTGAGTTAATGAAAGACATAGTAAATTCTTAATTATAAATAATTAATAAATATTGATACCCTTAAATTTTATAAGGGTATCAGAGAAATATCCAATTATTTGTATTTATTTATTTAATGATTAATATACCTTTGATTTATATTTAATTCATATCTTTAAATTGTTTTCCACATAAAAAAAGGAAAACATTTAATTTTTAAGTCATTAAAGAAATAATTTAATCTTGTCTTCTTACTAAAATTCAACAACCAAGAAGAAGGTACTCTCGATTAAGAAAAATATATCTCTGTCAATCAAAGCTAGCTCAATCAAGAACTTATACTAATAATCTTTAATTAATAAGTCATTACAAATATCATGGCAAAATTGTATCAAAATGTATAATATCGATCCCTTGACCCTAAAATAAAATATAGATTAATTTTGATATATTATTTATGTAAAATATTTTATATTATAAACCAATTAAATTTTATTATTCATCATATATGTAATTTTTCAGATAATTGCTATAAAAGTCAAATACTTTTAATTATGTGACAATATATATATATATATATATATATAATTGGAACCGTGTAAAAATTTTTTACACTAATAATATAACAAAATTAAATCCAATATGATAACACATTCTGTTGAATTATTTTCCACCAAAGAGTATATAGCATGTCTCACGTGATTATATTATGATTAGACTCTTTTTAAGTGAGAAAGTAAAAGAGAATTAAATTTTATATTAATAAAATATATTATGAGATGAATATCTTTTATTTTCTCACTTTAGAGATAAACTCATGTTAAAAGATTTTTTTCCCAATATATTACTTTATAACTCATGTGGACGTTTAAACATGGAAAATTATAAAAATAATCTAGGCTCATGCTCTCGTTAATTATAAATTAGAATTTTAGTATAACGATAATTAAAATTTATGAAGTTTCTTAAATTTCTTTAACTTAATTAGTATTTGGTTATATCTAATGAATTTTAAATTAATGAAAAGTTGCTTGCTATTAACCTTGTTTAATTTCCAGCCATTAATTATTTGACTATTTATACATTTTGGCAACGGCACACATATATCAATTTTAACCACTTTGCAGCCAGACTTTTCTGCACATTTTAATTATAATTTTATTATTTCACTGAATGATTCAAAATTTAATATTAATAAAAATATTAATACACAATAATTTTGTACTATAGTAATTTTTATTATTTTTTGTAAAAATTATTTATCTGTGAAATAATAAATTAAAATCTAGGTAATTTTTTATGATGTATTTAACATATATATATATATTATGTTTCAATAAATATGCTACCTAGAAAGTAAATAAAAATGATAGAGAATCATATAGTCTTTAATGAGAAGAGAAGTATTTAATAAGTTTTAAAATTGATAATTCTTTTGTTATGAGTTAAAAATTAAGAAGAGCACATCTTAATTGTTTTTCAATTCTATGGAATTAATACTTTAGATGAGAAATGCTTGTTTTGCACAAAATAATTGGGCTCCTCAATGCTTTATTTTTTATATTTCAATTCTAGATGTAGATATGAGAAATGCTTTTTTTTTTCGATAGTTATCAAAACCTCGACTACTCAAAAGAGGGGAGCAGTAAAAACAAGCATAACAACATAACAACAACACAAATTAACAAAAAGCAAAAGAAGCAATAGCTACACAACTAGACCTATCGGTATACTCCACCCTACCCTGCAAAAAACACCAAGCACAAGTAATCACTACCTAGAACAAAGACCCAAAGACCCCCAACAAAAAATATATACAAGACACCAGCTAAGAAACCCACCAAAGAACAAAGTTGGCAAAGGGGGTAGGTCAAACATTGAAACATTGATGCTATGCCTAAAAGCAGAAGACAAACCACCAGACACTACAGCCAAGCACCACCAAGATCAGACCACCAGCCAGAAATCAAGCTCCCAAAACCCACAATTCCTAATACATTTTTTGCCTTCCTAGGGCGTCTTCTTAGAATGACAAAATCTTGACAATCCTAAACTTTGGCTAAAGTATCAATCAAGACCTTCTCATTGCTGACCTTAAGTCCCAAAGTCTCCCTAAGATCCCAAGTAACTTGTGCTTCCACAAGGTCTTCTTCACATAGCACCTCATCTTTAATACCTTCTTTATGCAAGAAAGATACTGATTCCAACATCGATGTTTGGGGATCCTTTTCTATCAGATTTGAGGAGGAGCATAGAGATTTTCTAACTCCTTGATCAACCTAATTCCCCTTCTCCAAAAAATCCTCACTCACAAAATATTTATAAACACATTCTGCCCTTGATCTTTGTTAGACAGCCCAACCCCACCAAAAAAATCCTCAAACCCAAGCAAACAATCTGGCCTGCTGCTTTCTAGTTCTTCATGGCCCAATCCATCCATGATTAAGTTGTCAGGATGCGGATAGTGGGCTTGCAAATCTAGGCTTCAATTTTCTTCAATGATCGAGGGTCCCCCCAAAGGATCACTCTGTCCAAAGCCTTTTAGACACTATAGCAATTCAAACGGGCCAATGAGGGAATTTGGCACGTGTTGGTCTTTGTGCCTCATTGAAAGAACCAATTCCTCTTCTAAGAATACCCCTAGTTGCTCATCCTCTCCATCCAACCTCGGTTCCTCATCTATCTTCCTATAATCAACCGGCTCAACCTTCTCATCTTCATTCATTTGAATCGCAATCATCGCCTCTTCACACACAACTCTAATTTTTTGATTGATCTCCTCTAAATTTTCTGAGTTGAGAATTTCTTCAACCAGTCTCCAGATCAATCCCTTTAATTTATCTTCTCAACTGTTTTCCTATTCTTATCATCACCAAAATCTGCCAAAATCCTATAGTTTTCCTTCACCCAACCATCTGCCTTCGGATGGTGCAGTAAGCCTTCCACCACCTCTTTAAAACTTCTTCCATTTTTCGTATCTTTCATGTATTTTCCTACTCTCCCCATTGCCTTCGAATCTTTACTAGTGTCTTGCAGAAGAGAACCATTCCAAGGCATGCCATTCTTATCATATTTAGCAAAAGACACTTTCATGCTCTTCTCTTTTATCTTAACATCATTCAAGTTCTTTACTACCTTTTTATCTTCCTCTAACTTCTTAAAATGAACAAAACCAAATAGACAATCATAGTTGCTTCTTCTCTTCTGTGAGATAAATACATCAATGACTTCTCCTTCCCTCTTGAAAATTTGTAGTAACCAGTCCCATCTCATCTCTATTGGAGGTCCATTGATGAAGAGAGAAATTGCATCCCTCAGTCCCATCCCTCATAAACTTTGTTCTAGATATGAGAAATGCTTATTTTGCACAACAAGTAATTTCATATTTGGAATATCCAAAAAGTAGTGATTGATTATCTATTGATAATTTCCGTCTTTTTTTTCTCCCTTTTAACTTTGAAATCTCTCTTGATAGATTGAAAAAATATATATTTATAATTTTTACAAAAAAAAAATTATATTACCAGTGTATTATAATTAATCTCTATATGAAATATCTTTCATTTCAAAATAGGGTTATTGTTTAAATATTTTTAGCTGTCTTCTATGATCACGGACGTGCAATTATAAAAAAAACTTGCCTTTTTATCGTAGCAACTAGTATGGTCAAGGACAACAAAAACGGCATTATAGAATCAATAGAAGGATTAATCCATGAAAATATCTTGGATAAGCATCTACCTACGTAGACCCACTTGAAGTTCAGTAATACATAGTTTTACAAGAGTTTTATGTACGGCCTCGCCTATATTTTTCATAACTTTTGCCCAAATTATAGTTATAGAAATCTACACGTGTATTAAATCTATCTGAAAATGAAGTGCAAAAAATGAAGCACCATTTAACGCATATTAACACAAATAGTTCATAGATATTAGCAGTGGACACTGTCCATGGTCCCATCTTGGAACAAACACCCACATCTCGTCACCATTGCTTTTGTATTTCTTAAAATAGTTGCTTCTCGGTGCAAACCAGTCTATGTACGTCTCACCAATCACTATTCAGTTCTCTTGCCAACTTGGTCAGCATTTGTATTGCTTTATATCCCATGGGTGGCTCTGTTCTTCAACATCGAGATTTCATGGCCCAGGGGCTGGAGTTTTCCCACAGAATTGTTTAAGAAAACCAATGACATGTTTAGTTTTTGAAAAATCTAAAATCATAGTTTGTGTAAAAACTTTTTCTTTTTTCTTTTGGTAATTTTTGCTTAAATCATAGTTTTAGAATTTCAAAAGTCAAACTAAACACATTATAAGTGGATAGACTTAACAAGACAACCATTGTCACTCCTACCAACTTGTGAATATTCACATAAGATGGATAGGAGGCATTTTTACGCATTTAGGGTATGTTTGAAATTTCATGGATAACACACATGAGTAATTTTATACATAAATCTCATCCATAAAATTTTACTCTTCATTTTTACGCTGATGCCAAATACACCCTTAAGGTAATGTATCCAACAACTTAAGTTTATTTCAAAAATAATTTCAAATTAGCATTAACAATTAAATCATATATTATGCTTTCTTATACTTGTGTTACTTTGAAAAATATGCGGCAATTAATTTCTCAGTGAGTTATGACAAGAGAGGAGAAATAGATATTACAATTTAATTCAGGGAAGTAGCTAGAACGGGAAGATATGAAGGTGAATGGGGAGGAATGTTCATCAAATGGATGGCCCGGTCCTTGACTTAATAAACCGCTGATTAGGCCCACAAGTTGGGGGAGCAAGATTCATTTGTTTCTAGACTTGATATACAACCCAGGATTTTCTAATTGAAAAAGAATGCCGAGCAAAGGATGGCCGTGCTTGATGTGTACCTATTTTGTGGTAGACCACTAGTATCATATTTTGCAGGAGTTTATTCAATGCATGAAAGCACTCAATTTTGTCGTTAGATTTATCCTTCTTCACGGAGTTGACAAAAAGGCATGTACGTATGCTAACTTTATGTTCTTGGTCCTTGTTTGATTGAGTGTATATCATGCTTGTCCATCTATGGCAATTGATCAGGGTCTCACCTTATACGCCACTTCAGAAGAGTTCTTATTACGAACTCTTCTGAAGTTTCCTATCGCTGTTCACACACAATGAGAACTAAGAAGCAAGTTTCATTTGGCAAACTAGAGGGAGAAAACTTGGCATAATATGCCATATTCTGATTGTACTTCCTGTTTCAGAATGAGATATAGACTAATACACCGGAAGAGCCATATTAAGCATCTGATTAGAGTTACGTCAACTTTGGACCCTTAAAAGAGCCATACTGGTTCGATTCTTGCAGCAAATTATCCTGTTAATTAGAAGGATGAAGTGCATGAGTATGGCATAAGGCCAACTTATGGACATGGACCACACAACAAAACAATAGCAAGCCATAACCTTCAAGCAATTGTCCCGAAACACACAAGGCCTATGCATTACAGCTAGTCAGCCGCCGGACATCTCTTCGTTAGTTATATTCATTGATTCATTCTGATTGCTCAACACAAGGCCTCAACCTGTAAGTTTAGATATCATTCATTCATCAGCATCTTGAGGTAGTCACAACGTGCTCGGAGAGTATCACGACAAGAGGCAACAAAAAATATTAAAAAATAATTTGAATAGAGTCGCCATCAATTTTCATTTATGGAAAAAAATAGGAAAAACTTTTTAATTTTGCAAAAAATTGATCTTTTAGAGTGCTTGGATTTGGGAGTCTATTTATACATTGAAAAGAGTGAAAATTTAATTCCACTACACCCCAAATACAACCGTTTAAAATGGTAACCCTAGAGTTTGCTATGCAAATTAATTTATAACTATGATAATATTTATTCTTCCCCTTGAAAATATAACAAAAAAAATCATTAACAAAAGAAAAAGAAAACAACTAATGTGATAACTATTTACAAAAAGAAAGAAAAGCAAAATTGATATGATGATTATTTTCAAAAGCAAGAAAAAGATTAATATATAATTATTTATAAAAGAAAAATAAAGCAAAATTAATGTTACAATTATTTACAAAAGAAGTAGAAGTTATTATAATGATTATTTATAAAAGGAAACGAAAGTATAATTAGTGTTACAATTATTTAAAGAGTTAAAATTGGACAAAATTTAAGAAAATTTAGTTTTTTATTTGATAGAGATTATTCGTTCCTATATATTCTCCTGTGCAATGAGAAATTCAAAATCACATAGTTCTTGTAGAAAATAATTGTATGTTAGGTTGCTTTTATTTACACAAAAAAAGATTTTTGAAAAGAAAAAAGAAAAAAAATTTATCCACTTTTGCATAATATTCAGAATAATATAAATTATATAATAAATCCTTATAATTCTCATAACTATTGAGAATGATCAGCCATACATTAATATTAGAGATTGTTGCATAAATTTTAAAAATAAAATTTTTTGTTCTTTTTACTTGAGTAAAAAGAGCTTATTTTGTATATATTTAAAGAATAAATAAAATAAAATAAAATAAAATCAAAAGCAAAAAGTAAAAAATAAAAATAAAGAAAGAAAAAAAGAGCAACACCCAAAATAAGAAAAAAAACAAGCAACAGAACATTAAAACAAGTAAAAAAGGGGGACAGAGCTTAAAAAAAAAAAGGCACGTCAACTCCAGCATAATGACGATGCACCATAGAACATCCTTGGCAAAAGAACATTACGAGTTGTGACGGATCAACGTCAGCCAAAACATTAAAAAATGACAAAAAGCATACGTAAGCTCCAACATGATGGCTACGCAGCCTATGCACCATAGAAACATCCTTAGCCAAAGAAAATTGGCGAGCTGTGAACATTGATTCAAGAGCTCAGCTCAGTGTCAGCCTTGACCGTTTCAAAAAAATTGTATGGTGGCTTTATGCTAAGGGGCTGTGACTGTGGTAGTAGTGTCGATGGCTTTGATGACACGGGTAAGTGGCAATGGGGCTGTATGTTTGATGATGCTTGCGAGGCGGTGGTTATGAACGATGGTTCACGATGGCTTGGATGAGGTGGTTGCAGGCTGGAGGTGAATTCAAAAAATCCCCATTTACTCTTAATGTTTGATCTATTTATATATATTGGGAGTATCAATTAACATGACATCTTATTGATTCTAATTGAAAATTTAACTTAATGATGATTAGTAATTTTGGAAGAAACAAATGTCAAATAAATTATACATAAAATTAATAGATATTGACCATATTTTATCTTTATTTATTTGATTTGTTTTTTTTTTCTTTTTTTTTCTCTATTTTCTTTAGTTTTCTATCTTTTTAGGGTTAAAATATTTTATAAGTGGGCCTAATTTCCTATCCTAAAAAATGGCCAATTTTTTCTTTTTCTTTTTTTTTGTTTTTCTTTTGTTTCAGGCAAATTATGGTAGTGTCATGGTGGCCTCGGACAAAACCACTAGGCTTTCTTCCTAAGTTAACTAATTACCGGTGGAAGTTATGAAGCATCTACATAACTGGCCGTGCACAGTACTAAACATTATCCGTTTGTGGAATGTGACATGCTATCTCACTTGCTAATTTCCAGTTGAAAAAAAGATTTAATTTTGATACATTAAAATTAATCTCGTAAAAATATTAGGCCTAACAACATCCAAAAATTGTATAAATAATGACACAAATAGTGAAATTAATATTCCATAAGTTTTTTCCCCTCCTCATGACCACGGAAAGAGGTAAGGTTGGCACTCGGCAGTCGGCGGACATGACGAGGTGATTAATCAACGATCAATTGTTGCAAGCTACCAGCAAGGAGGGATTAGTCAACAAGGCCCAGTACGCATTGCGGCCATTTTTTTGTGTCAACAAAAAGACTTTTAAACTTGGAATTATCTAGGCCCAAAAGATTCAATTTGTGGCCGTTTTCTTTAATCGTTTGTTCAAGACAAGGATAGAAGTAATCACTGATTTGTATGGTCCGGCCCATAACTATGAACACGATATCCCGGTGACAAAACATGTTGGAATTTAGGCCCGCCTTATGATGTTCGAATAAGGAGGGGAGTGTCAGTGAGCGTCAGTTCCTTGGAAGCAAATTCTCCTCCTCTCCCGTTAGACAAATAAATAAACAACTCTCTTTGATAAAAGACATAAATAAACCAATGAAACAAGCGCACATAAACGAGGGGGTTTCTTTTTCAATTATAATTTTATTTTGACAATCAAAACCTATTATTTTGTGTACTTGAGAGATTTTAACCCTATAGTTTGCCTCCTAAGTGATTCCCCTAATATAATCAATTAATCATCATCGTTGATTTATGTTGACATGTAATGTTAAAAATTGGCTTTAGATTTTTTTTTCCTCATTTTTTTTTAAAATATCCTAATCAAAGATATTAAAAATCCGAGTTTTTTTTTTTTCTAAACAAGGCTTATTAGCTTAATAAACGAGTCAAGTCTACTTATAAGATCCTCAACAAAACACCTGGATGGCTGAGCACCGGATACTAACTAGATACTACATTTTAAATGCAATAAGGACCAACGGTGATACTAAAATAATTGAACTCGATTTTTTTAAAAGCTCGTTTAATTAATCGAAGCCTAACTTGAACATTATTTACAGTCTACACGTGACAGAACAAACCTACACAATACGCAGGGAACTATGTATAGCTGCTCAACGTGGAGAATACAAAGACCAATAGTAATTAATGATTCATGAACTGTTACGCAAAAAGCAAGTGGTAACGTCAATGGCTCAATGCTCACCAGATAAGTTTTACAACGGTCAGGGAAATCCTCTCTTCATAATTGAATAGGTGAATCGCCTTTGTCAAGAGGAGGCATTCTAAACGTATTTTCTTTGAATAAACAACAATAACAACTAAACCTCTCCTTAATAAGTAGGGACGGCTATATATCCTATCATAAACGACTTAACATTGTACCTAGTTAATCTATCTCACAAAACTTTGCAAAATTTTATCTGTCAAGTATTTAACGCAATCCTTTTCTTATCTGAATTTAAAACCAAACTATATAAAAATTTATATGACAAAATATCAAATACATTGAAATAGTAGTTTCTACAACATGGATTAGCGACTTGTGAATGCCGGTCAGCAAGAACACAGCAAACCACAGCCCCAGAATCAGGGAATGAAAGAGCAATATACTGAAACAGATTTTGGTCAGTCCCCCAACATTTCTGTTCAAATTTATTAAGGGTATCAAGTTGTAATTCATCACCCCAAAAATTAAAAAGAAAAAACAGTATACAAGATTCAGGCTATAATTGACAAGGTCAACTTTCCTCTGTGTAAATTGTAAAACACAATTTATAGAAGAAACACTCACAGGCATGCACAGTGGGTTGACGAAGAATTTTAACCCCATACCGTCCACAAAATAGCAACCCAACAAAATTTCAATCCTAAGGATTATTTACACACCCTAAGCTACTGTAGCAAGAGATTGTCTCTGACTTCTGCTAATGGGCAGGTGAACATAAACCTCGTGAACTTCTTGTTTGCTAACCTCTCCTCTGTCCCTATCTATGGCATAACAGACATAAACTGTATCAATTACCATGTCTAGCACGTGTACACAGTAACTCAGCACTAATATCAGCAGCACCCAAGCCAGTGCAGCCACAAAATATGAATCAGCCCCAAGATTTGTCACAGCTTTTATGATAAAAAATGCCTGCTTGTACAACAACAATTAAGATACATCTAAAGGAAGAAATAGAAATAAAGGAAATAGAAAAATGCAATGGCAAAATTCACTAAGTAGTAAATAAACAATATAAACAAGCCTACCAAAGAAATTCCATGTGTATTTTAACAAGGGTCTAACTTCAATAAGGCATGTGCAATTTTTAGCTAACTGAAATCATCCTGTATTCTCATGTCCAAACAAATAAAAAGGCCCGCAATTGAACCTGGTTGGTGTGAAAAATTGAATGAAAGGATATGCAGAAGACTGTCAATTGTCAACATCCACAGGTTACAAGTACAACCGCAAAAGCAATCAGTAAATTATCCCAAGTAGGCCTAAAAGTGAGCCGAGCCGAGCCCGGACTTGGCATAGTGCATAGTTTAGGCTTGGCTCGTTAATATTAGGCCGAACTCGAGCTTGAGCTCAAAACGAGCCTAATTTCTAGGCTCGAGCTCAGCTTATCGAGCTCGAGTTAGCTCACGAGCTGCTCAAACTTAATGAGATAGCTCGAGTTAGATTTCAACAACAACAAGTCTTTTTGGCTTAATGAACTATATATAAGATATTTAGTGATAAGAAGATAGTCTCAACAACAACAACATAATAATAATACTAATAATAACAACAACAATAACAAAATATAATTTTATGTATATAAATATATATACACATATATACATATAAAGCCAGCTTATGAGCTAATGAGTCGAATGTAATAAAGCTCAAATTTGGCTCATTTAATAAATGAGCTCAAATCTCCAGCTCAAGTTCAATTCATGAGCTCACAAGCCCAGCTTATTGAGCTATTAATGAACCGAGCTAGAAATGGTTTACAAGCTGGCTTGACTCACTTCCAAGCCCTAATCCCAAGCTTCAACAGAACTTGTTGACATTTTTATCTAAATTTTATCTACGGCATTAACTTTTTCATAGTAACAATATCTAAACCAAGCATAAGGAAGAAAAGAATATTAATGAAACGCACCACAATTGTGTATATTGCTGAGAGGACGAAGGCAATTCCAGCCAGAAGACGAGATGAGATGGTCTCCACAAAAACAACAGAGAGAAGATTGCGTCTTAGAAGTTCATATGTCATCCTTGCTGATGAGCAGTATGCTTCACCAGTTATTGCAGCAAAGTTGATGGTAAACTTATTAAGAAATTCAACTGAGGCGAGTAAGGCATTAACACAGCACCGCAATACAAGGTTCACTATCCCTGAAGCATCCTCTTGTCTAGCACTATCAACTGCAGAACGCACCATACGAACCACAAAGATAAGCAATCCTGACAAACACACCGTGCCAGAGGAAGGGCCAAATGCATTTCTGCCACCCAAGTTCTCAAAGTTAGTATCGTTCTCAATGTAAAACAGTCATTTAACTTAGCAGAATACTTCGTTTCTTGTTTCCTATCTCACAGTGAAGTGATTTGCATGGAGGCATGACTAAATTTGGAAGCAACAAGACACACACCACAGGTAATGGCAGTCTTCCACTGTTGAAGGAAGTCTCAAACTAAGCATTCTAACATTGAAGTAGGAATTTGTCAAGTACATATTGATGGGTAAAAGACTGATCTATTCGAATCAAAGTGACAATTTGTGGTTAAACTAATTAGTCTCCCACTAGATTAAGTAGATAGTATATATGCATTCCACAGGGCAAGGTGACTTAATATGACATATTCCCCAACAATAGATGTTAAAATTGGGTGGATTATCTGAAAATGATTTTCTTTGACTACATAGCTCTCAATTCATATCGACAAACATAGGCTTAAAAGGTAACACCAATAGAAATATATGATAATCACAGTCTAAGTTGGTTAGAATGAAGAGAAAACAAGTGCAAAGCAAGAATAATCAGGAAGATGAAATGTATAAAAAAGAAAGAGAGAAATTATGTTGACCTCAAAGAAGATCTAATACTCCGCTGCCTGGGAGTTTGACCGTCCTTAGAGAAATACCACCGTGCAATAGTGCCACTGATCACATAAACTTGTGCTTCCAGCATAGCCGCTGCAGACCACAGCATGGTGAGGATTGCCAGCGCAAAATAAGCGGGCACCCAGCTGTCCTGCTTCCACACACACCTGTACTCTCCATTGGAATTCTTTGGCACAATCTTCCCATTGAACCTCGCAAACACCATGAACACCACAATCGGGGCATAAAACACCACCAATCCAATGGTCAAACAAGGTAGCACCCCAAACAGCCCCAAGTTCCAAGAAAGCGCGTTGGAAGCCACCCCGATTATCTTGACAGTGAGCTCAACCCGGTGCCAATTCACCACCAAGATCCACACAAGAACCCCAACTATCAACAAGAGGAACAGCAGCACCAGGATCCTGTACACAAGCGGGAACGCATCGCTGCAAGAGGAGCTGACAGCGCAGGCAACGAACCAATACACGTCCAAGAAGATTGGGATGATGATAAAGAACGGCAAAGAAGCGTAGACAATCTGCTTGGCGTAGTGCTTGAGCAGCAGAAGCAGGGCCCAGCATAGGGGCACACTCAAGATGAAGGTAACAACAAGGGTCCACGTGAGATCCTTCACAAAATGGGAAGAAGAGAGAGAATTGAGCCAAACCCAGTTGGGAGGAGAGGTTGTGGAATGCTTGACGCAGGAGGTGGAGGTGGGGTTGTAAGAGTAAGAAGAGAGAGAGGAGTAGTTGGTGTTTCTGTGGAAGACAGCGAAGATCCCGAAAGCGAAGGTGGAGAGGAGGAAGAGGAGGAAGAGGATAAGGAAAGGGATGTCCTTCAAGGAGCGGGGGCCATGATTGTAAGATATCTGAAGGTAATGATTGGAGTCGGAATCGTTATCGTTGGGAGGGTCGTCTCGGATAGAACTGGAGAGGAGTGGCTGTGAGGGCGACGAGTCGTACACGGAATTCAGTTTGTCGGGGTCCTCGCTACTACTCATGATGGATGGACAAGCACAAGCCGAGGAAGAAAGGGAACAGGAAAGAGGTCGAGGCTGAGGCTGAGGCTGAGACTAGGATTAAGGGATTTCAAGTTTCAAGTTGATGATTTGAAGGAGAAGGAGATGATGGTTGCTGAGGTAACAAGTGGTAAAGTGTAGACAAAACACTACACTGAGTTTCGGTAGCAGTTCACTTGGCTTGCGTTGCGTCGAGTAGAACAGTAGGTAAGGACAATTCCGTCCCTAAACTCTAATCTTATGATCTTATCTCGAGTTGTCGCTCTTCTACTTCTACTCTATATATTCCAGAATGAAAATGTTGTTTTCAACTCTCGAGATCAATGTACCAAAAAGAAAAACGCCCTCTCAAGATCAACTAAACTAACATGGGATCTTATTTTCCCTTCTTCTTCTTCTTCTTCTTTTTTTTTTTTTTTTTTTTGTTTTTTCTTTTGAGAACCAAATGAATCTATACGGGCCAAAACAAGAGAATGCAATATAACTCATTCAATTTCGTCAAACATTGCCAGAATTTACAATTCTTGAAAAAAAAATTTACCGGAGTTTAAGGTACATCATTCCTTATTTAAATGTAGTAGACCAATCAAATCCTACTTAACACTTGTATTGAAAGTTAAATGTTGTAGGCAAGTAGTCAAAATATTTTATTTATTAAATATATCTAGATTATTATTTAACTTTCTTTTCCTCATATAAATGAAGAATATCTCTGTTTTAATAACATCTAATTTTTCATTTCATTTATGAAATATTAGGTCACACAAAAATATATATAGATATTAGTTTAACGACAATAGATTTTCGCTACTCTTGGAAGTTTAACTATAACCCCTTCTCATTATTTCAGATTCTTTTCTTAATTATTGTGGTGTAAATTTTAAAACTTCTAAGCTGCAGCCCATATGTTTTGAGAAACCATATAAATATGCTGTGAACCTAGGTGCCTTCCGCCAAGCCTACTAAAAAGAAATTAAGAATCAGCTCAAAGTCAGAAAAATCGGCTCTTTTTTTTTTTTTTTTTTCTTATCATATCATATCGTACTGCCTCCATTAAAATAAAATGTATAATTTCAACTGTTGATGAAAAATTAACAATTTGAAATTTTATAAAATATAAATACTAACATGATATATTATATAAGATAAATTATAGAATGCTCACCTTCAAATATGAATATTAAATATTTACTTTCTTTTTATCTGTTATAAGCAATTACTTTATTTTAATTATTTAATTGATACTAAGTTTCGAATTCCAAATTTCATAGATGCCGAATTCTAAGTTCAAAATTAGGCATTGCACTAACAAATATCCATATATAAACCCGGGTTTCGAGTTTAGAGTTAGAAATTGACTATAATATTTTAGGAATATTAAATTCCAAACTGAATCTCATATTGATAAAAATATACAAATAGCAAATTCTGAATTAAATATTGACAACAGGTTACTTGATGCCAATTTAATGGATTATAATATTCTAATATCATATATTAATATATTAAATTTATTCTATCATTCCCTATCATTAAATTTATAAATAACTTTAAATCAACAATTTAATTTTAAGTGAATATTCAATATTCATGTTTTATAGTAAACATCTTAAAAGCCACCATTATATGTACATGATAATCTATATGATAACACAGGAAGAGACTACTATGCTGTGGTTGACATCTGACTTATCTACCAAGTTCAGCTTCTCTTCAATCTAGCTTTATCTCGTGCTCTAACTCAAAAAATCCCAAGGTTATTATCTTTTAAAAAAAAAAAAAAGGAACGTGAGCGATTTGTGTTTCATTATTTCCAGGTTGCAATGCTGGAGATTTGAGTTCTGAAATTCCTTTCAATTCATAAACTTCCCTGATTTACATACAACAGTATATAAAAGCCTTCCGATAAAAAAACTCACCAAAAAGTGCAAGGTATGATGTGTCAATGAAGATCCAAGGGAAACAAGATTAGCCCCTTTGTCTTCTCTGTCTTTCTGTACAGAAAAGGGCTTTGTGCTAATCTAAGTTGTCAAATACAATACACAAAGCTAAAGAAAATAACGGGGAAAAAAAAGTGCCTAAGAAGGTCATTTGGGAAGGAAAAAAAAAAAACAAAAGACAAAAAAGACTCGTGAGATTTCCTGCACATCTTAGAGTAAATTTAATGTAAAACAGATATCTAAACCAATTTAACTAGGGATAATTTGTTGCCACTATAACAAGGAAGTTCATCTTTCCTCATCCCACTGGCTCTTGGGTATCTCTCCAGAGTCTGCAATCACTACCTTTTTTCTGGGTTTCCCACTGTAGGTTCCAGCTCCCCCTTCAATTGCAAACACGGTATCCATGCCTTGGACAACCTTGCCAAAGACAACATGTTCTCCATCCAACCTGGAGAGTTTGCAAGTGAACTTACATCATAACTAGAGAAAACGGCACAATAATCATCCAAGTTGAAGTACAGATCAAATTCTAAAGTTAAGTGCTTCTAACTTTCCCCCGGCGCCCCTGGGGGGGGGGGGGGTGTTAAAATAATATTCAACCAAATTCTATTTTTGAAAGACAAATAACAGAGTTTTGGCCGTCTTAATAAAGCCTGTTCATATGATAACAACTTAAGTGATTCTAACCCCTAGTTCTGCAAAAACAATAATAAGATTTGAAGAAAACGATAGAAGAGTTTAGATAATATAATGATATTGAAAATAGCCTATACCATGAACTGACAGGACACGGAAGATTTATCTCGGAGCAATAATTTATGGCCATGACAGAATAACTTACCAACTGGCCTTCACTGTGGTAATAAAGAACTGTGAGCCATTGGAATCAGGGCCTGAATTTACCATAGAGACAACACCTGCAACCAAGAAGTAAATTTAAAAGGAAACAATTCAAATGTACAGCTCAAAAATGAAGAAAAATGTTATGTTTGAAAAATGGGAAAAAAATAGACCACCAAAGTAAAATGCTTGTATCCAAGCAAATAATGTTACAGACCTGCGTGTGAATGTTTTATCTTGAAATTCTCATCAGGAAAGTTGTCATCATAAATAGATTCATATCCTCTGCCATCATGATGAACAATGTCTCCACCCTGAATCACGAAACCAGATATTATCCGATGAAAAGGTGTTCCTTTGTAATGAAGTTTCACACCTCTGGCATTTTTGCCTTTCTCCCCTACACAGTATGCAATAACGCAATCAGTATGTGGACAAAATGTGGGCTCAAGTCGCAAAAAAAAAATGTGAAGAAAACACCAAGTACCTGTGCACAAAGCTCTAAAATTTTCTGCAAACAGAAAGTCTTCAATCGTTAAAAAATTGCAATGCGCAAGGATAGTATAAGCATTACTCTATGTAAACAAAAATCATATCGAATGAGGTAGTTTCATCAGGCGATTTAAGTTTGGATTTACTGAAAAGAAGGGAGTCTAGCCACCGTGCATAAAGGGTGACAGAAAAGTACAGCCCACAAACTTTACAATTTTCTACTTATAGCTCTGGTCACCATTGCTTCATGCAAAAAGGGGATTTCAGATTCCTATTTACAGCAATTAAGGTAGTAAGTTACACACTAAAGAACTTGAAATAAGAAATCAATGACATACCTACAGTTTTTGGTACAACTTGGCCATATAGTCCAATCACGATCCTACCTGCAGAAATTAGTGTATGGCAAGGTGTTAGTAGTAAACATGAAAGGAAAAGTAACATATATTTTTTAATGCTTACAGATGATAAGTTGTTGCTTATATCTGCCTACATCCTCTTTCCACAAAAAATATTTAGTAAATCAAATTGGTTCAACTGAGAGAAATTGGTTGAAATTTCTACAAACATTGCTCCAACCTAAATGTTGTCCATCAATATCAACGTCCAAGAATACTCTGTGTGTAATTTCAGGCTGTACTTCTTCTTTCTCCTGGACCTACATCAGAAAAGGCAAAAGTTTACTGTTGATGGCAGACAATCAATGAAGGTGGTGGAAATTGTAAGTACAAAAAAGAACAAACCATTGATTTTCAATCAGACTGATATAGAAGACAAGTTATGCTTAACTTCTGATTGTTACAGATTGTTCTCTCTACACAAGTATATAGGGTCATAATAAGGTGGGGGAAAGAAATTCCTATATATTTTGAAGTTTTGGGCTCTGATAGTCTGGCTACAGCTGATAAATTTATTTGTGGCATCCAAGAAGTGCTCATAAAAAGCTGGAAAATAAAAAGGCTAAATGATAAACAAGCATGGTGGTCAATTTCAATGTATGTCTCTCCCACACTCAAATTGAAAAATGAAAGGATAAAGATAACTCTTGCAACATTGATCAATTCCTATGCATAAACTTTTTTGTTTTTTTTTTTCATCCATCTGAATGGAAGCCTTGAGTGTTGAGACTAAAAATCTAGCAAACCAAATCCTAAACTTCCTTATTGGGTGGTGAATAACAAGCAAAAAGAAGTAAACCATGAACATCGACTCCTATGGTACCATCACACCAAATAATTAAATTACTCACATGAATTATAACCAAGATACAAGAACACATGATGCAACCATGCTCCATATATTGCTAAAGAATCCATAGCTCACAGAGCTAGATTAAATAATTGAAAGCAACTCAGTGCACCTGCAAGGGTTCTTACCCTCGGTAATGCATATTTATCTCAAGTCCAATTTAATAGGTAATAACTTATGTTAACCAGGTATAAACTTCATGGATGGAAGTCATTGTACAACTTTACTAGTCATTGTACTTACTAGTTATAAAATAACTTCAGCATGCAATGGCGATGGGGATACTTCTGCAAACTATCACGCAACCAATGGCATTCTCATATATAAAAAGAAATTTTTCTAGTGCATAAGAATTTCCTTTCTTCTTCATATGTCCCAAAGTCCTCTTTTTTAAAAAATATTAATTCGCTCATCCAAATGTGTGCCTGTGCGTGTGTGCGTGCGCGTGCTTATTGTCGGTTATGTCATATTTTATGCATCTATCTCCATCATGGCAAGTTCTCAATCTGAAGATTCAACTTGCCTACATATCCATACCGCCACTGTCAGTCAAGCTCAAGCAGCCATTAGAAGGCGGTCAAAATATCATCCTCATTCCCCAAGCTACTCAACCAATTTGCCAAAGACAGAAAGGGACGGATTACAGTGCAAAGACAAGTTACAGCATCAAACCATATCCACGATCCATTTAGAATGCATACACCCACCAAGCAGCAAAATGTTGCAGTCAAATTAATCAGAGAGCCGTTCTACAACACAAAAGTTCACATCTTGACTGCATTTGCATTGATTGTCAGAAAGCGAAAGTGAAGAAATTTGCACAGCACTAAAACTATTGTCTATTGGAATCGAGCATTCAGATCAATGAAATCAAATTCAAACCAAGCCCCATCAAACTCACAGTATTATATTCAATGACAGATCAAACAATTTGCTCGAAACCCGGTTCAATTATCCAAATCAGATCCACAGTGGCAGCAGTAAACAAAAAATAAGGGGGTTATAATTGGAAACCTGTTTGGCACCAGATAATGCGAAGATGAGGAGAATTGAGAGAGCAAGGAAGAGAAGGAGGCATCGCGGTTGAAGGAGAAACGAGATCTCTCTACGCATTGCTTCAAGACCCACTATGTTGAGTTACATCTAATCACCGGAAAATCGCAACTTTGTGATCCTCCACGGAAGTGAGCTTACTGGGTTTGTGTCGGAAACATTATATCCCCAGAAGGACAAATCAAATCGCGACAGTGCGCATTAGCTGAAGGTTGAAGAAGGTTCGAGTTGCAGAAGAGGCGCTGCAAAGGGCGTAAATGTAGTGCGCAGCTAGACATCGCGAAACGCAAATAATTAAAAATAATTAAAATAAACACAAATAATTAAATCCTAAAAATAATTAAAATAATTGATTTTAAAATTAGAGCATAATGGAATACAATCTCTGAGGGGCTTATCAATTTTTATATGGAATTTGTATGGTAAAATAATTTAAAGGTTAGTTATTTTGAATATTTATGAATATATATTTCCTTTTTTTTTATAATCCACCATAAAATAAGTAGAAGATTTTATTTTATTAATTTTTTAGAAACTTATGCAAAATCCTACCTTCTTGGTGGCAGATTTTGGAATAAAGGAATTGTGGCACAAAATAATTTACCACAAAATAATTTACAAAGAATTCTACATATTGCATATAGGGTTTTGAGACAACAAAATTTGTAAAGAATCCTACTTGATCCATGTAAGATTTTGACACATCTAATAACAAAAAAAAAAACACACACACACACATAAATCCATACGATCACAATAAGTAATTAATAAAAATAGGGTGTATTTATTTCAGTTTCTTTTAATAAAAAATAATAATTTTTTTAATTACTAAAAAAATTATTTTTTACATAAATTATTTATTTCATCTGTTACTCAAAAGTTAAAAACAATTTTTTTTTAACATTTGAGTGAATGTAAGATGGATAACCTCAATAAAAAGTTATTTTTTCAGTCAAAAAATTATGTTTTATCATAAAAAAGCTGAAATAAATGTACTTATAATTTGGTTAATACTAATCAATTTAAAATAATTGGGATGAGATTGGTTTTGAAAATTAAAATTGAAATTTGATCTAATCTAATCAATCTCATATGTTTTGAAAAAACAAGAATTAACATAATCATTTTTTTTCTACGATAATCAATTCTTAATTTTTTAATATATTTTTTATTTTATTAGAAGTTTTCCTTTCAAAACTTGAATAACAAAATATATAAGGGTAATTAGGAAAATAAAAACATATTAAACTTTAAAATTAACTAAGGTTAATTAGGAAAATAAAAATTACAAGTAAATATAAAGAGTTTACATTGACCAAAAAATGAGTCAATAGTCTTATTCATAAATAACTAGAAGCCCAAATTACTAAAATTCTAAATTATACTTGCTAATAAATGTTCAAACAACAACTATTTACATAGATGGGTTAGTGTCAACTACCCATGGAGATTTGACTACAACATCATCAAAATATAAAGGGGTTTAGATAGTATTGGTTTGCATAATAAAGTAATGACTAAAATACTATGGTAATTCCTATAATATAGTGGTCAATATTATATGTATATCTCATTTTTTTTTATTTTATAATGCAATTGCAATTTCTGTGGCATCACTATAAAATTTCTACGATTGTTAGCTATGTTCCAAGCCATGTGTGGCAAGACTTTGTAGTGTGTTACACTATCATTGCACTAATACACACATACACACACACACACACACACGCAAAATTCATGTCAAGCAACCATGTGATATGCCAATTTGGCCTTTATCAATTTGTTCATTCTGATCCTGTGAATCTTGGATCATCTCATAAGCAAGACTTGAAGGGAAAGTCAGATTGAAATTTGATAGAGATGCATCAATAGCGGATTGATACATGACACAGGCGATCTAAGAATAGGTTTCAACGAAATATTTCTTCCATGGTTATACTTTTAAGTTCAGTATTTAGCACACCTCAGCCATAATTACGATAAGCAATTACATTCTCACTGTGTTTTTTATTTATTTTAATTCTCTCCAATTTAGTGTTTTTGTTATCAATTATTTGGAGATAATTTTTATTTCTATTTATATATTATTTGTGTTGTCTCGTTGAATTTTTTCAACAATAATAAAAATTATAAGCAAATATAGCAAGTGTAAATAGACAAAACAAAAAAAAAAGAGCCAATAGTCCCATTCATAAATAACTAGAAGTTCAAATTACTAAAATTGGAAATTAAATTAACCAATAATAATAAAAATTAAAAGTAAATATAAGCGAGTATAAACAAACAATAAAAAAAAGAGTCAATAGTTTCACTCATAAATAACTAGAAATTCAAATTACTAAAATTGGAAATTACATTAATTAATACATGTTCAAACAAAAAACAACAATTTTTTTGTTTTTTAAATTTGAAGTGAAAATATTTTTAGAATACTTAAAATATTTTTGTCAACAATTCTGTCGATTTTAGTTTGATTATTTCATTCAAATCTTAAGGCCAAAAATATAATTTTTTTTCATTCACTGCATTGACATGAATTAAGAAATCATGTTTAAGTAAAGTTAATCACTTTGACTTACTATTTTTATGTTAAATAATAGAATTAGAGCACTATATCATTCAATAGTAATATTTACATATATATTAAATTTATTAATTTTAATTTAATAATTAAAAAGGTTATACTAATTATTAGCGTGTTTTAATACATTAAAATTAATGATTTTATATATATGTTAATATTATTATTTAATAATATTGTGTTTAAAATCTACTATTTAACGTATAGGTAGCTAGTCAAGGTGACTAACCTTACTTAAACATAATTTCTTAATTCATGTCAATGTAGTGAATGGCGAAAAAAAAAAAAAGATTCCTTAAGATTTAAATGAAATTATTGGCTTAAGGTTTAGTTTAGTAATGTTATTTGAGATAATGCTTCTACTTAGAAAAAAATATAAGCCAATTTTTTTTGCTTTGATAAACCAAAAAGTTGTGGTATTTTTGTTTCTAACTTTTAAAGCAAATTGATGCTTTTGAAAGCCCTTGTAAAATATTTTTCAGAGCTATTTTATGCTCTTCAAAATTTAAAAAATTAATATAATATTAAATTTTCATAAAAATCCAATTTTCTTATTTCATTAATTAAGAATTCTAATTTCCATTTTTTCTCTCTAATCTATTTAATATTAATATCCATTATAGCAATTTTAAATTTTAATAGAAGTTTCATAAAGAAGATGAAACAAACGCATCCTATATTTATTAATTACTTATTGTAGCTGCATGGATTTTTGTGTTTTTTTGTTGTTATTGGATGTGTCAAAATCTTACATAAATCATGTAAGATTTTTGCAAATTTTCTTGTCTCAAAACCCTACATACAACATGTAGGATTTTTGCAAATTTTTGTGCCACAATTCCTTTGTTCCAAAATCCGCAGTTGCAAGGGTACGATTCCAGCCAACTTTTTTTTGTTTCAAGATCTACCACCAAGAATATAGGATTTTGCATACATTTTTGGAAAAAATAATAAAATAAGTTTTTCTATTTGTTCTCTTGCAGATTGTGAAAAAAAAAAATCACACATTTGTAAATATTCAAAATAACCCACATTATAATAATTTTATCACATAAATTCCATATAAAAATTGATAAGCCTCTATGAGGATTGCAGTTTAATGAACTAAACTCAAATTTTATATGTTTACACTTAGATGTTGAAGCCTAAAAAAATTTTAATATATGTTGGGGATTGAAGTTTGTGATAATTTTTTATTTAGTGGAAATTACTATATTTTTTAATTTGTGAAATAAATAAAATTCACAATGGTGTTCAAGTTTTCACCCTCCCTTCACCACCCCATGGGGATGATTTATAGGGTTTATAACTACTCCTCTTACTATAGGATGCTTACCTAGCCAACATTTAGATCCGGCTCTACCCAAACTCTTCTGGTTTATCCCAACATTCCCCATTTATCCGACTGTTGCTGAGCAGTTTTTGGATATCAAACGGACCTCCCCGAAAGATAATTTTAATGTGGCTGATTTCCCCTTTTTTGCAATCAGTTTCGCTGCACCAACTCAAAGTTAATCTTGCAAATTTGAAGCAAAAGAATTTAGAGTAAATGTATTTTTTTATCCTAATATTTTAAAGTTAATATTAATTTAGTCTTGAAATTATTAGTAATTTTTGTTATAATTTATCAATAATTTTAAGTTAATAAGGTAAAAATTATCTTCTCAAGACAAATAAGTGACATAATAGTACTTTAATGTGACACATTCTCTCTCTATAAGTATAGTTCGCTTGTCACTGCCCAATTATTGTTGATGTATATAGGTATTTTAAATTTTGTCATAATTATATGCTCATTTAAACAGATAAAAAGCTGACAAATATTTATATTGTGGAAAAGTTCTATAATTTTTTTTTATTCCTAGAAATATTCTATAAATTAAGTTTAAGACTGGTCGTAATTCTGCTTTTCTATCATCTCTTGGAATATTGGAAACATTAGTCTATAGATTAAGTTAAGAGTTTTTTATTTTTCTTTTGTGGTCAGCATCCCAGTACTTTTACGTCTCACTCTCTCACTTCTGAGAAAATGGGGAACAAAAAAAAAGTTTCATGGCAGCGTTACTGGGCCCTGTTATTGCAGACCAGCACATAACCTCCTGCGTTACTCCGTTGGACCAAATTAGAAACAAACAAGGCGACAATCACGACCGAAAAAATGAAAACGACGACCAAAAACATTAGAACCTGACCAAAAACCAAAATACCCAATTTGAAGCAAACTTGTTTCTTCTAATGTTTTTTAAACAGCAGGTGACGCGTAGCTCGTATGGTCACGCGGTGGGCCTCACAAACACTGCAGCTGGGTTCGAATTGGCCGGAGTCCAGTATGTGGGCAGAACCCCCCATCCTGACCCAAAAAAAAAAATTTTTTTAACATATCAATTATTGTAATTATTAATTTTTAAAAATTGCACCCAAAAATGTTTACTTAAATTAACTAATCAATTTGATCACTTATTTATTTTTAATTACAATTATAAATATAAAAACCTTTAATTATAGGTTTTCCAATCGAAAAGTCTATCATTGTTCACCAACAAAAAAGGGAGTAAAATTCACCATGTACTGGATTGATTTTTTCTTGTTAAAGGATGATGTTAAATTAGAGATTTCGGGTTTGATCTTTGCGTATACAGCTGTATTTAAAACTCAAAAAAGAAAGTTACGTTATCTAAGTGATCATACCCAACTCAAGCTCTGGTAAAATGATACCTATAATTTCAACCAAAAAGAAAAAATGACGTCACATCTTGTTTATCCTTTTCAGTCTAAAATCCTGAAAACTTTTGCACTTCACTTTTATTTTTCAATTATTATTGATGACTCATCACTTCTAATTGGATATTTATGCGACAATATTTGCATAAAATTTGTGACTACCAACATTGCCAAGAAGCATCGTTTTTAAGAATTTTGGTGGGTTGCCATTTCTTGCCAAACTAAGTTTTAGGGCTTTGTTTTCATTCTCACCAGTCACCACCAAGGTGAATTAAGCCATTTTGACTCTTTCTTCACTCTGTTCTCTATTATTTACCTCCTCCAAATCTATATTGATTTTACCTATCTATCAATGCCTTTCATGCTTTCGTCCCACATATAACTATGTGCTATTTCCTTCTCTTTGGCCAATTTCTCTTCTTGCCCTTAGTTGTAAGGCTATTAGTCATATGTTTACCGCAATTAAAGTAAAAGAAAAGAATAGAAAAGAAAAATAAGCTTGTATCGAAGAGTATTCGCCATTTTTGAGGTTCAGCAACCACATATAAATTTGGCAGGAGGAAGCCCAAGAAACTGGAAAGAAGATAAGCAAAATGGCGTCATTTGTGCCCAGCCGGCCTCTCTGTTTGGGTGTGTCCCTGCTGTTGGTCCTCCTTGTAGCCCTTTCCGCCGGTTCTGGGGGAGCGGCACCCCTCACCCACCATGGGGGCCGTCTACTCACTGGAAGCTTGAACATTGGCATCTTATGGTACGGTCCAATTCCAAGGGCGCAAAGGAAGGCCATTCTGTCCTTCCTCAGGTCCTTAAACCCCACTGGAGGTGGTGCTCCCGACCAACCCCAACCTCAAGTCTCATCGTGGTGGCAAATTGTGGAGAGCTATCTAACATTCGCCAAAATGCCTGCAGCACCAGGTGGCATCCCCAGGATCACGGCCAAGGTGGTGAACCAACAGTTTGATCCAGATTACTCTTTGGGGAAAGTCTTGATCAAAGATTTCATTAAGCAGCTCCTCCCTACAGCCACTGGTGGAAAGCCAAACATCCTCGCTCTCATTGTAGCCTCTAAGGGTGTCACCGTCCAAGATATGTGCGCTGGATCATGCGCCCAACACGGTCTCATCGGTGCGTATGCATAACATATTGTATAGTACTTAGTTACGTACGTATATTAATTAAAACTAGGTATGCATGCGTGAATACATGCAATTAATTAATATTGCAGGGGAGCAAGCATATGTTGCAGTGGGGGACCCAGAAGAGGAGTGCCCTGAATGTGCATGGCCGTTCCTGAAGAGCCCAAGCAAGGCGCAGGGCGCCACAATGAAACCACCGAGCGGGGACGTGGGTGCAGATTCGATGGTGATGTTACTGGCGGGAGGTTTGGCGGGAGCGGTGACAAACCCATACGGGGATGGGTTCTACGCAAATGGGCGTGGAGACGAGCCCCTTGAAGCCACCAGCAACTGCGCTGGTATCTTCGCAAGCGGGGCATTACCGGTGGACCCCAAAAATGGCGGAGCCTTCAATGTTCATGGCATGGGAGAGAGCAAGTTCTTGCTCCCTGCACTTTGGAACCCAAAAACATCTTCCTGCTGGACTCCTCTGTAGCTGATTCGCTAGCTAGGATCCTTCCATTTACTCCTTCCAAATTTTTGGTTCATCACTAGACCTATTTGCATTTAGGCATTACAATGACTCCAAGTTGATACATACAAGTTAGATTTTTATTTTTTATTCTATTTTATTTTATTTTTTGGCTTAAGCTCGACTCAATGAGAAGGTTGAGCTTTACTTGAGCGGCTCGAGTTGAACGAGCCAATCTTAAATCTTGTATTACTTGAGTTTTTTAACTCAGAAAGTTAGTTTTGTCTTTGTAAGTTGATAAAATACAACTTTTTTTTAACGTATGAGAGTGACAAGGCTTGCTTCTTGTCTCCCATTACCTCTTTCACTGTCCTCACATCAGTATAAGGTTATAAAATCATCACAGTATATGTGTATACAAATTTTAATGGCATCCGCTAATAATAATAATAATAATAATAATAAAGAGGTAAAATCCATACTTTCTCATATTTAATAAATATGTACAGATGGTATATATGAGTCAACGTAATCATAAAGTCAATAAATTTCTAGACAAATGTGATGCGTTCCCCAAACAAGGGGGCGGGGGAAACCTAGGAGTATTATTGTTTTAACTAAGAAGGTATTACATATTGGAAAAAGATACTTGCATATTGGGATTTCAAATGTCGCTATGGAGGTACAGTATAAGGTAGTTCTTGGGAAAGTGTATAACACTACTAACAAGATAATGTGGGCCCCTTTATTTTTGTGTGTCACTTTGGAATTGGGACGTTCAAATATCATAGCCCTAATTACATATTTTGGTTCGTTCCCATGAAAAAATATAAGAGAATGATTTTGGTGGCTGACTGCTTCCATTTGCTTCTGTTTATTTAGAAATAAAGCATGAGATGATCTCTATAATAATGTCATAAATCAAGAGAAAAATCTAAAAGTATAACTACTTTTAATTTTATCTGCTTATGAATTTTTATTGATTAATACCTTTAATCTTTTTATGAATTTTCAATTATAACTTATTTAAGTATAAATTTTATTATATATATAAAATATCTTTTTAGTCAATTTGTTTTCCCTCGTGTGCGAGGCACATCTCTATATAAGAATAAAATTAACAAAAATAATACAATTTAATTTAATTTTGATATACTATCAATATAAAAAAAATTTATACACACATTCAATTATATATTGACATATCAATAAAAAATCTTTGATTCAATTATTCACTATTTTAAAAATATTATAAATAAAAGCATGTAATTGAATGTTAGTTTAAAATTCTTTTACATTGACAATGCATCAAAATTTATCTAAAAGAAATACAACGATAATATCATAAATTAATTATAATGTTTCACATTAAAAATATCAAGTAAAACCTCAAGTTGATTTTTGAAAGAGTTGTAGGATATCAATTTGGTTCTCAAAAGAGTTGTGATATCATTTTGGTCCTCGAAATAGTTGTGATATCAATTTAGTGTAAAAAATTAAAAATAGGTTAGACTAACTTAAAATGATTTTGAATCTTTCATAGACTAAATTGATATCATAAATTTTTCAAAAATAAAATTGATGTCTAACAACTCTTTCGAGAGCCAAATTAATATCCTACGACTTTTTTGGGACCAATTTTGGGTCTTACTCTACCCATGACGATCCTAGTCCCGTACTTGAACGTGTGGGTTGGCGGATATGCACAACATCTTACCGAAAACAAAGCGACAGGGCCTCCTTCAAGTACCCGTAGTCACGGCATACCGTTAGGTAGGACTGAGTAGATTAGACACACAACTACATGCCAGGTTTATATCACCCGGGAGACAAAGCAGACCCCGCCATAGTCGTACACAGAACAGGACACAGAATGATCTTCATCAAACAATGGATTTGTTTTAGTCTATTGCAAGTTTGTGCGGAATAACGAAATTTTAAACAGGTAGAGCCAAGGCAATCGGGCAAGTTGTTCACGGAATATGATAAAAAGAAGAAAGTTAACGTGCAAATTAAATCACCATACCTAGACAATTTTTCAATTTTTGTGAAAATTAAGACTTCGCGCAAGACAAATATGGTCATTTCAGCTTTGGTCTTTGGCGTCAATATCACTACGACTACTTTCCAGCAAGCTAATTTCAATACTATACATATGTATATGGCATAAGAAAAAACATAACATAACCTTCGATTGCGATTATTATATATATTTTACCTTTAATTTTGGGAGAAGCGGTATACAGTAATGTTAAAAAGCCCCACCTGAGTTGATAACTTGATGTTAACATTTGTGATTGCGAGCTAGCGTAGCACACAGCTCATTTGGTTTCGGGGAAACGACAGCCGCAGATCCAAGATATCTCGAAAGCCATTGTTTTGGTTTTAATAACTAGTAAATTTGCAGAGTGGTCATGTGTTCTGTGGAGTAAATTGGTTTCAATAAGCACAACTCAAGAGCACATAAGGATTGTTTTGTCTGCACCTCAGCTACCCTTGCCTAATCCATCCGTACATTGCTTCTTACTGGTTATTATCATTGAGCAGCGAGTGCGCATTGCTTTGTTCTGCTTTGTTTTTGATAGGATCTTTCTTGAAAAATAATACCATGACAAAATTATTTACCCTATTCAGAATGTGTTTTTCTTTCCTATAAATGAGGAGGAGAAAATAATTTTCATTTCTTTCTCGGCAATTCTTTCATACCAGACATTCGGACAACCATTGAGATGGCTTCTTGTATATAAACGTGAAGCTGGGAGTCCCAGTCATAATAATAACCTGAGTCTATTTGACAAAGGGAATTACGCAACTTTCGCGTGGCATAATTTAACTTCCAAATGAAATTCGAGAATACGTATGTACCTCAACTACCATTCCGACTCCTCAAGGTCATGAGTGGTTCGTTGCATTGCAACTGGCAGTCATTAACTTGAATCAGTTCCATTTTCCTGTTGAGTGCGTTGGTTTCTTCTTAACTCGGATTCGCCAGCAGTGAAGACCATTGCTTTGTTTTATGCACCAAAGAAAAAGACTTATTACTTCGTTTTAAACGAATAAATGAATAATGACCGTGCTTACATCTGAAATTTTCAAAATTATACTTCTCTGTCATTTGTATCAAGAAGAGAAATTTCATAATATGAATTAAATTAATCCAATTAATGTATTTTTCTTATGAATTACATTAATCATCTAATACAACTTATTAATATAACTATATATATTGAATAATTATTACTAGTAACGTAACTACACTAGCTAATGCAATTTTACTAGAAGCTAAACATGCCCTATGCATAATTCACATTAATTATTTTATCATTCGCTATAACCTGTTAGACAATCAGAATCATTACTCAAATAATATGGTATGCTTATTGGGAGATATTTGGAGATTTTTTTTTGTTTGAAGTTGGTTAACACTGCTCTCTTTATTGTTGGTGAGCATCAGGCCATGTTTTTAACTTCAACGCTTGGAATATTTCCCGGTACGAGGACTAGAATATTGAATATTCGGCTTATGTTTGGCTCGTTAACATCTACAAACAACTCGTGCAAGTAGAAAATATACAAATGTCCAGTATAAATATTGTAAAAGGTTGACCGAAGACAGAGTCTATATAATATTGCGGAACGTACAGGGACGTGGCTTCCAAAAATATAACACTGATGGGCTCTCCAGCAAATTAATGAGAAAGATAAAATGAAACGGTGGTTACGGTGAAAATGATAAAAATATCTCTATGTAAAAATTATTTTTATTTTTTATATGTGGATCTCATATATTTATATAAGATTTATATACAAAATAGTAGAATCTATATATAAAAAATAGAAACATTCTTGATATGAAGATATTTTTGTCGTATTAATCCACCAAATGAAAATACTGAAGGAATGGCTTGAGCGACTGCCGTGATTGGTGGCGCCATTCCTGTATAGTATAGTATATAACAAGAGTGGAGAGTGGAGTAGTATTGGCTCGCTGAAACCAACAAATAGCAAATTCAAAGCTCGCTTTAGCTTGGTTAATTAATTAATTAATTAAGAATGGGGTGGGAATTCTATCAGGTTTCCGCGGCGAGCAAATGGCTTGGGTTAGTGACGGCGGTTTGGATTCAATCAATATCCGGCAACAACTACACCTTCTCAAATTACTCAGACGCACTCAAGACCCTGATGAACCTCACCCAGATCGAGCTCAACAACCTCTCCGTCGCCAAAGATGTTGGCAAGGCCTTTGGGCTTCTGGCGGGCCTCGCTTCCGACCGATTCCCCACCTGGGCCATCCTCCTCATTGGCTCCCTCGAAGGCCTCCTCGGTTACGGAGTTCAGTGGCTCGTCGTCAGCCAGAGAATTCAGCCCCTTCCTTACTGGCAGGTAACCCGTAACGCAAAATGATTCGATTTCCTAATTGGTGGGCTTTAATGCATAATCATGAGTTCATGACCATAATAACTAAGACATATATATACATACATACATGTAGATGTGCATATTTCTGTGCATGGGGGGCAACAGCACAACCTGGATGAACACGGCAGTGTTGGTGACCTGCATACGCAACTTCCGTCGCAACAGAGGCCCCGTTTCCGGCATTCTCAAGGGCTTTGTGGGCTTGAGCACTGCCATATTCACCGACCTCTGCTCCGCACTCTTCGCCGACGACCCCGCTTCCTTCCTCATCATGCTCGCAATCGTCCCCTTCGCCGTTTGCCTCTTCGGCACCTTCTTCCTCCGCGAGCTCCTTCCCGCCACTTCCACCGTCGACCAAGACAAGCAAGAGTCCAATTATTTCACTCTGTTGAACGGCGTCGCCGTCGTCGTCGCAGTGTACCTCTTGGCGTTTGGGTTCGTTCCAAACCCCAGCGCTTTGGTATCGCGGGCATTCGCCGTCGCTTTGCTCCTTCTCCTGGCGACGCCGTTGGTAATCCCCGTTCACTCTTACTTCATGAGCCGCCGCTTGGACCGGTTCAGACCGGCGCTGGATATCGAGGGGGGAGTCAACGAGCCGTTGTTCAGCAGTGAGAGCAAGAAGAGGGAAAGCGAGGCGGAGAGAGTGAAAAGATCAGCGGAAGAGACGGAGGCGGTGGCGGCGGTGGCAGCCGAGGAGGAAGCGGCGGTGGTAATAAAGACGGGGCCGGCGGTGGGGGAGGAGCACACCATAATGGAGGCGCTGAAAACGGTGGATTTTTGGATATTGTTCGTGTCGTTTCTGTGTGGGGTTGGAACGGGTTTGTCGGTTATGAACAATATGGGCCAAATCGGGTTGGCGCTGGGTTACTCGGACGTGTCCATATTTGTGTCCCTAACCAGCATTTGGGGCTTTTTCGGCCGGATCATTTCGGGTTCGGTTTCGGAGCACTTCATCAAGTAAGTTGCTTAATTAACCACTATTATTATAAAATGAAGAATACCTGCATTCTTTTGGGTCTATCCAGGGATTCAATTTCTCTGTCTTTTCCTCGTGTATGTTGACCTTCTTTTTCTGAAAAAAATAGAAGTTTCTTGGAATTTTCGTCTTCCTCTTTTACTCTTTTTCCAATAAAAAAATTGAGGACTTTTTAATTCCATTTTATTTTTTGTATAGTTGAAGTTACTTGCGGTGCAGGGTAAAAGTTAGGTAAATTGTCTTTACAGAATTAGACTTTATTGCAAACATGTTTGACGTCATATTCTGGTTTTAAAATTCTCGGAGGAAAGAAAATGTAACATGTTTTACGGTAAGTCCTTGAATTGCCTATTTTAGGAACTGAAAGTGCTAATGAAAGTTAATTATTAGATATTCTTGAGGGAATCAGGGTTAGATCCTCAATGAATGCAAGATCATGATTTCAAGATACATTATCCTACATTTTGTGTGATCTTGTGTGGCAAGAATGGTTGTCGACATTGACTGTCTATGTTATTCTATAATCTTTTCAATTTCTCCCTGTTTGTTTGCGTTGCAGGAAGGCCGCAACGCCTAGACCTCTATGGAATGCAGCGTCTCAAATTCTAATGGCTGTGGGATACATACTCATGGCATTGGCTATGCCAGGTTCCCTTTACATCGGGTCTGTGGTAGTTGGCATATGCTATGGAGTCCGTCTAGCCATTACTGTCCCAACGGCCTCAGAGTTATTTGGGCTCAAATATTATGGTCTGATATACAACATTCTGATCCTCAACCTTCCCCTTGGCTCTTTCCTATTTTCTGGTCTGCTTGCTGGCATACTGTATGATATGGAGGCAACTGCCACAGCAGCAGGAGGCAACACTTGTGTTGGAGCTCACTGTTACAGACTAGTCTTCATAATCATGACTGCAGCTTGTATTCTTGGGCTCTTCTTGGACATTCTGTTGTCACTCAGAACCAAGAATGTTTACAACAAGATTTCCCTGAGTAAAACATCCAAGAAATCCTCAGCGACATCAAGTAGCCGATGATCCGGAATGGCACGTATACGATGGCATAACAATCCTGCAATTAACGAGCTTTCTTATTCGAGGATCTCCTAATTTCTACCAGTATGGTTAACACGCAATCAAGTGGTTAATATATTTAATTGTTTTTTGAATAAGATAAAGGAGGCTGTTTGTTGTTGATGTGAAGTTAATACAGCCTACGGCGTCTGTATTGTAAATTATGTTTTTGATGATATGAATGCGGCAACACTTTGGAGAGAATATTGTGAAATTTTTGGGTACATGAAAATATTTTGCAGAATGTTATGCGCTGAACTGGTATTCTGCTATTTTTAGGTGACAGTGTACAGGCGATGGGTAATAACATGCTCGTAATCTTTGGCAATTTTTCTTCGCATCATACCATGTATGTTCTCTAGCAAGACAATGTAATTTGATCAAAGAGGCAGCACAGCAGGGAAAATTGATGTAAGAGACTATTAGGATATAGGAAGCAATGGATAAGCTATGATCCTAACAAAAATGTTTTATAAAAGAATAGCGGATTTTCATATTTCTAAATCCCAAAATTTTATGGCTAAAGAGTTGAAAACTTTTGGTGTTTTGTTTGGGTTTTTTACGTATTTAAAATTAAAAAAATATTATTTATGGATATCCTTTATTTCAATTTTTTTTTACCAAAATATCCTATTTGTGAGATAGTAATAAATTCGATCGAGCCTAAATCGAATTTATAACTGTTTAAATTTTTTCGAAACACAAAGAATTTGATCTAAGGTAGGTAGAATTCAACATTGTTCGGGTGAATAGTATTAAATTCTACCTAACCTGAATCGAATTTAATACTATTCATATGAATAGTATTAAATTCGATTTAACCTTGATTGAATTTAAGAAAGTTGTAAAATTTTAGGTGAAATTCATGGTGGATTCTTAACTTTAAGGTGCATGATGGACCTAATATGATTAAATGTAAAAAAAAATATGATTAATTATCATATAAATATAGTTAATTGCCATATAAGATATAGCAAAATATCGGATCCACGATAGATTAGGGTCCATCCTAAAATATAACAACTATTAGACCTTATTCTCTATTGAAACTGTAAAGAAACAGATGAGGATAACGTCCAAATCAGTCGTTAAAGGCTTAAGAGCTGCAATATTTAATATTTAAAAAATCTATACTTATTGTTCCTATGCATGCGATTGTGGATGTATATATATTCTCTCGTTATATCTAAAGACAATTTGTTTTATACTTATATTGTATTAGTGAATCGAATTCATCACTATTTACTTGAAAGAAAAAAAAATATAAATATGTGACATTTTTTAATTAATTATCATTAAGTTTGGTTAATTTATTATAATGATAATTAATTAAAAAATATCATAGGTTTATATTTTTTTTTCTTTCGGATAAATAGTGATTAATTTGATTTACTAGTGTAATATAAGTATTAAAAAAAATATTGCCTTTAGATATAACAGAAGAATATATATACACCTACAGTCAAATACATAGAAATAATAAATATAGATTTTTTAAATATTAAATATTGTGACTCTTAAACCTGATCCAAACGTCATCTTCATCTGTTTCTTTACAGTTTTAATAGAGAATAAGGTCTAATAATTTTCATATTTTAGGATGGACCCTAATCCATCGTGGATCCGATAGTTTACTATATCTTATGTAGTTATTAATTATATTTATATAATAATTAATTATATTTTTTTCATTTAATGACATTAGGTCCACCATGCACCTGAAAGTTAAAAATCTATCATAAATTTCACCTAAAATTTTGTAACTTTTTGAATTCGATACAGATCGGATAGAATTCAATACTATTCACCCAAATAATGTTGAATTGTGAATAATATTAAATTCTACCCACCCTATATCGAATTCTTTGTATTTTAAAAAAATTTAAATAGTTATAAATTTGATCCAGACTCAATCAAATTTATCACTATTTCATATATAGGATATTTTGGTAAAAAAAGTTGAAATAGAGATATCTATAAATAATATTTTTTTTTTATTTTAAATACGTAAAAAACCCGCTTTGTTTAGGTGAAAAAATGTACATATGAAGCCGAAATCAATTGCCCTCTTTGAAGCCAACTAGTATAAGAACAACAGAATATATTACCTGTTCGAACTATTGGCCAAAAAAGAATCTACTAGACTCTGACTGAGTCCTGGGTGCGAGTAATAATAGATCCATTACTTCTCACTCGTTGGATCCTAGGCAACATATATTGAAATATATATTGAAATTGCAAATTTCGGTCTTTTGGCATGTTAGTATTTTGATTCAGATTTCAGAATCTTTAACTTTTGTGTTCATACTGATTATCAAATAAATAAATAAAAAATTAGTTTATTTTTGCCTTTACATCCAAGGCATGCTTCATCCATTACTTCTAATTCTTGTTATGATTATTAAATCTTTTAACATACGTATACAATTCTTTTTTTTTTTTTTTTTGGTCTTAGTATACAATTCTTTGAGCAAGAAATAAAAATCACAATTTTTTCCATGTCAGCATGGAAACAACTATCCGATGTTTTGTTTGAAGGTGAATTCTCTGGTACCGTTGTATAAGTGTGTATTTTATGTATTTTTGTAATGAATGATGAGGATCATGTCATATCTTATGGTGAGATTGTGAGGTATATTAATACACCAATCACTTATGATGCACTATAATAATATCTAATTTTAAGAAAATTTAAAAATATAATTAAATATATTTTAAAAATTAATTATCATATACTGATAGTATAAAATTATATTAATAGTATAAAATAATTTTACACTGTCAGTATAATCAAAAAATTTTATCAGTATAATTTTAATTATCATATATTGACAGTATAAAATTATATTGATAATATAAAATAATTTTATACTGTCAGTGTAATAAAAAAATTTTAGCAGTATAATTTTAATTATCATACATTGACAGTGTAAAATTATACTGGCAATACTGTAAAATTACACTGATAAATTTTTTTTACATTATCAGTATATGATAATTAAAATTACACTGATAAAATTTTTTGATTACACTGACAGTATAAAATTATTTTATACTGCCAGTATAATTTTACACTGTCAATATATAATAATTAAAATTACACTGATAAAATTTTTTGATTACACTGACAGTATAAAATTATTTTATACTGTCAATATAATTTTATATTATCAGTGTATGATAATTAATTTTTAAAATATATTTAATTATATTTTTAAATTTTCTTAAAATTAGATATTATTATAGTACATCATAGGTGATTGATGCATTGATGTACCTCACAATCTTATCATAAGACATGGCACAATCCTCACCATTCATCATAAAAATGCACAAAATGCACACTTTTGCTATGATACCATAGCATTCACCTTGTTTGAAAAAGAATCAGCGCTTGTATCTTCTGGCCTTCATCATTTTAATTGAACATCTCTGTGTTGGCACTTGGCAGGTCCAGTATTGTCTCCATACACACTTGGTCGGGACTAGGGATGTAAATGGGGCAGGGTGGGGCAGGGGACGGAAGGGGATAAATACCTGTCTCTGTTCCCTGCCCCATATTAGTATGGGTACCTGCTTTTAAATTTTTTACGGGTTTATGAATATCTGTAGATATTTATGGATATCCATTATAATATAAAAAATTTAAAAAATTTAAATTAAATATAAAAATTTTAATATAATAAAATACTTAAAATAAGTATAAATACTAATTTAATTCTATAATTTAAATTTTAACAACTTAATATACTTAAAATAAAAATAAATACATAAAATAAATACAAAATAAATATAATAATCCAATTTCTCAATCTAAATTCCAACAAATTAAAATAAAAATAAACATATAATAGTAATCCAACTATTAGTCTAACATATAATCAATACAAATAAATCCAATTTCTAAATTTGAATATTAGTCCAAATAATTTAAATAATAATAATATTAGCCTAACTAAATTTATAACTTAAGGATAAAATAGTAATTTTATATCGGATATCTGCAGGTATGGGGATAATGATCCCCACCCTCACTCCGTTTAACATACATGTATTTAAAATTCCCGTCTCCATTATTCGTGGGATAAAATCTTCCCCCATATCTGCCCTATTGTGGGTATTATCTGCGAATATCCGTGAGGACGAGTTGTTTTGATATCCCTAGCTGGGCCTGATAACTAAATCTGGGTTGCAAGCTCAAGATACTACAATCCCGTATGCCCATTCTCAAAATACTAGAATCCTGTCGACCAAAAATAAAAGATACTAGAAACTTAATGACAAAACAAACAATATACCAGCACAATGGGAAGGACCAATATGACAAACGCCGTGCAACATTTGTCCGTCCTCGTTATTATGGTGTCCACGCAGCCTCTAACCATCAGAACCGAAAAGAGTAAATTTGGTGGACTGCATAGAAAGCCCAACTGAGAGAAAAAACTAATAGCCATGTTGTCTTTTTCCCAAAGAAATCAACAAATTTCGACAGAAGTTGGTGATTGCAAGCATACTTCTGTTAAAGGCAGTGGTGTACCGATTTTCATAAGAAAAAGAAAATTCATGTGGTTTTTTGTGACTCTCATTTCACTTTTCCCCATTCTGTGTTGTCTCAATTGGTTAGTGACCTAGTGCCCGTGCTTGGAACATAAGGCATTTAGAAGGGTGGTGGAGAGCACTCTACTGTGTGCTTGCGCACACACATCGTGCGTGTAATTCACATACTATGGTCTCAAAAAGAAGAACGCGTGCTAGTCCTCTGGCTTAGTTAATCCATATTCCATGGTCCCTCGAAGCTACAATGATCCATAAGGAGGTGGTAATGGTATCTCCAGCAGTATCAGTCTGGTGAAATTCATGCTAGATTCATTTTTTTTTTCCTTTCTTTTCCTTTCTTTACCAACATTGAAATTTTGTGCAACACTTTTTTGAGTATGACGAATTGCATTTCCATAATAGGATTGCTGATCTGTGACTTTATGAAGTTTTATAACATCCACCTAAATCCCTATTCACACAACAACTCATTCCAAAATTGGATCATCTGCTTTGACCCTGAGTTGGTAATTAATAAATAGGGTTTCTCTAGTTAAAGCAATCAATCAGTGTAGATTCCATGTTATTAATAGAACTGAGCAGGTAAATGCAAGAGCGATAACTAATGTTCGAATTCGCTGGCATTTGAAGTTTTTCTTATTTATTCTTTAACAGTAATTTTTCCGTTCATTTATCATTTCTTTCACTTGTGTGTAAATATTTTGTTCATCTATTCTACTGATATCTTGAGCAAATAAGTGATGTAGAGCGTAATGAGACTAAAGACTAAGCGGGGATTCAAAAGTGCAAATCAGAGAACAAAACAATGAGTCGTGCTGGGGACATTTAAATGACTAGGACAAGTTTGTTTCCATCCTTAACTAATATTGCAAATGAGTCAACAACTGGTGCCTTGTTAATCAATGATACAGCAGGGAGGGAGGAGCCTAAATAGTAAAACTTGCCAACTACAGCCCACTATAGAGTGTGACCGCAAGCTGTATATGATTGTTAATCAACAGTCACATGAAGTTCACTTTCACGTACATTGTGAAGCCGAGCACGGGCTTCCTCAGAGGTCCCTGTTTCCCATGTGATATCACCTCCCCAATCCCAATAGCCTCAATGTACAATTTTTTTGTCGTCTCTCCTTCCCTCTTCCTCAATGCTCATGTTTTTTGGGGAGACATACTAACACGGGCATTTGTGTATACATGCTGAACAGTTCCTTTCACAAGATATAACATTTTTATTTATCGTCAATAGGAAAGTAACCTGCTCCAGCTCCAATATCCAACTCCAGGGATGCAAGACAATCCTTTCTTTAGCCTTGTGGTTTTTTCCCTTCTGATAGAGGCTTCTTTGGTTTCTCCTTTATATGGTTTTTATCCCTAATCCCTTTGGTGGTCAATTTATTTCGAGTGGCAAATTTTATTCTGTTGAGACCCTCAATATTCATTGATTAATTTTTTATTTTGTTTCCTGTGTTGCAGATGGACCCCTATATGACTACACTGCTTACACTGAGGTAATTAAAATAAACTCACTTCGGCAATTTGCATAGAACTAGAATCATTATAATCACTCACTGGTCTTTAATACATGTATTTTTTGTAAAATATGACTTGTGTGGTTGACAGTGCAAAAAGCGGCCTGAGAAGCCGCTTTACGCAGGAGGAGTTTTCAAGAGTGAGCCTCAGTCTCGCGGTGGTTATATGCCTCCACTCGTTCTGCATAATCTCACTCAGGGCACTTTCTACTCTTTTTCCAGTTGGGTTATGTTCTTTTCTATCTTTCTGTTACTTCGACATTTTCAGCTTAGTAATTGACCAGAGGCTAAAAATACATGGTTTTTGGTTAGTACGGGGTTTGCCTTGTTCTTTACACTCATTCTGCTGCTTAGTAATTGACCAAGTCCGAATACAAGCATTGCACTCCTTTGGTTAGTACATAACAATTGAATTCCGTTGCCGGGACTCAAACCCAGGTCTTTCGGGTGAGAGCCAAATATCCTAACCCTCTAGACTACAACGGAATGCTTTCTATGTAATCACTCCAACAATAATCAATTCTGTTCATTTAATGATTTTTCCTAAAATTAGAATTAGGCACCCTGTTGCACAGTTGTTACATATGATGTTGGTGCCTAATTATATTTTACAGCATGGGTGAGAGTTAAAGGTTTACATTCAGTTTTGGTAAGGGCCAGCCTGCAAATGGAAAAACAGAAATATGACTGCATTGGGACAGTTTTGGCCAAGCATGGATGCTGGTCATTTCTAAAGGGTGGATTTGCTTTGGATTCACCTTCAAATTTATCTATAATATTCTTTCAGGTAACTAGACTTTTTCAAAAAACAATTCACTGGTAAAACTTTTCAAGTTAGTGATTTGCTTCAAGATATTTTGATTTTGTTTCTTGGATTATGGTAATTTTTGTAGAGCGCAGATGGTGATGATATGAATGTAGATGTAGCTAGCACATCCTTGCATCCATTTACCAAGCAGCAATGGAGAATCAATCAACAGTATATAATCAATACTGTGAGTACAATTAACTTCATAATTTAAACAAGACACTGCAATGCTATAGAAGCCAAACAAAACTGATCAAAAAGTGATGGTGTTGCTAGACTTTCAAATAGGTAGATCAGAATAAAGAACAAAAAGTCTAGTTTGAAATACTAATTCTTTGTACTCAAATAGACAGAGAAAAAAGGGATGTATATGCTATAAAGTAGAGGGAAGAAGAATAATTGTGTTTTATTTTGCATTTGACAGCAAAGAAAGCGTGCCGTAACTATTCATGTGTCAGATACACATGGAAACAGATTGCAAGGTGCTGCCGTTATTATAGATCAAATCTCAAAAGACTTCCCTATTGGATCTGCAATAGCAAAGACCATTCTTGGCAACTTGCCCTATCAGGTTTGTATATTTTATGTACCCAACTGAGCACTGACATTTCACAACATATAAATCAGAGAAGTGTTATTTGTACCACTCTTTATTGTGGATATCCAGACACCCAAAGACAAGATTAGAAAAAAAAAATTATAAAAGAAAAAGGAAAAGTGAAAAAGCAAGAGGAGAGAGGAGAAAGATAGATACAGGATGTCAAAGTATGTCAATTGGGATGATGTACAAAAAAATATTTCTCTATAAATTAACACAACTAACCCCACTCCTGTGACCTTACAGAAATGGTTTGTGAAGCGGTTCAATGCTGCAGTCTTTGAAAATGAGCTCAAATGGTACGCTACAGAGCCTGATCAAGGCAACGTTAATTATACCATTTCAGACCAGATGCTGCAATTTGTTAGAGCAAACAAAATCATAGCTAGAGGGCACAACATATTCTGGGAAGACCCTAAATACACACCGGCATGGGTTCATAACCTCACCGGCATCGAGTTACGATCTGCTGTGAATTCCCGAATCCAAAGTCTCTTGAGCCAATACAAAGAAGAATTCGTACACTGGGATGTCAGCAATGAAATGCTTCATTTTGATTTCTATGAGAAAAAGCTTGGACCTAATGCCACATTGCATTTCTTCGAAGCAGCACATGAATCAGACCCATTAGCAACACTGTTTATGAATGACTTTAATGTTGTGGAAACATGCAACGATGTAAATTCCACAGTGGATGCCTACATCTCACGGATAAGACAACTCCAACAAACTGGTGTTTTTATGAATGGAATTGGCTTAGAGGGTCACTTCACAATACCAAATCCCCCCTTTATCAGAGCTATCCTAGACAAGTTGGCAACACTTGGCCTTCCCATTTGGCTTACTGAGGTTGATATAAGCAAGACACTTGATACAGATAGACAGGTGAGCTAGAGCAAGTCATGTTCTAGAACAAAATAAAACAAACAAATTGTCGTTTGCTTAATTTAATTTTAATTTATTTGTCTTTGCTTTCTATACCCAGGCAATTTATTTGGAAGAAGTGTTGAGGGAAGGCTTTTCACATCCTTCTGTGAATGGGATAATGCTTTGGACAGCATTCCATCCAAAAGGGTGCTACCAAATGTGCCTCACAGATAATGATTTCAAGAACCTTCCAGCAGGTGATGTGGTGGATAAACTTCTTGAAGAGTGGCAAACTGGTCGTGTAGAGGGACTGACAGATAACCAGGGCTCCTATAGCTTTTATGGGTTCTTAGGAGAATATAGAGTTAGCGTCAAGTATGGCAACAAAACTACGGATTCAACGTTCTCACTCTATCGAGGTGAAGAAACTAGACACTTTACTATTGCACTGTGACTCGTAATTGACTTATGATGGAGCTTAACTTCGCTAAAAACTTCACTTTCAAATTTAAAGGATAGTGCTACCGTCATAGATTCATGCAATGCAACTTCAAATCTATAAATTCATCATTTCAAATTGTAGACTGCTTGAATCAAGAAAATGTCTTCAGAATTGTGCTGTTCCATCTACAGTCTATATTTCCTGATCCAAGCCATATACATTCCAAAGATTGGTGTGAGATTTAGATTAAAGAGTAATTGCATGGCAGGGCAAACATATGCATCATATACACGCATGTATATTCTCTCTCCGAAAATGACTTTCAAAATAATTATTTCTCTTTTCTTTCTATTGAGAAATTCATTGATGAAAACCTGACCTTGCCATCCCACATGGAGAGTTCTGTAAAGTTGAAAAGGGATATGGAATTTTGGTATCAGCTCTACTGGGGAATTTGATTGTCGACAACAATGAAGGGCCTACTTTGCACTTTGCGGAACACATGGTACGTTTCCGAAACACATACATATTTGTAACTAGAAATTGAGGAATAAAGGTGTAAATAATCTTAAGCAAAAAATAGTTGTAAATAATCAGCCAAAAGTAAGGAGAATTAGCCTTTTTATTTGGGTTTCAAATTCTTTAACTCAAGACCAGTGGCCTAAATTTCTAGCAAAATAAAATGTTTGACGAGCAAAACACCACACAAACATGAGTACCACCATTAAAGGAAAATGATTCCTGCAAGAGAATGAAATTATTACTAAACTTATTATGAAAAATAGGGGGCAAGGTACAAACAAAGAAAAACACCAAGAAACTGAAACCACGAGGCACACAAGCTTCAACAAAATCATCGAAGACTAGCTTCCTCAGTTCACTAGGAGTAGAAGTCACTTGATGAAAACAATAAGGAAGGGAGATACTCCAATTGGCCAACTAATCCCTACGTCTCTTGCCTTTCCTAGAGACTTAAAGTTCTGAAAAAGACTAACTCTCCAGTCCTTATCAAACCACCGAGAGATTCCGATCACTAGCTGTTGTGATCTTTACTCGTCATCACAGATCCGGAGAGTAAAGAGATGGTTGCTGCTGAATCGCTTTATTTACATCTTTTTACTTTAAAATCTTAAAGTATTGTACATGAGCTGATTTATATTTTCTACTAGACCCATAATAACTACATCTAATACCGCATCACAACAATGAGCAAGCACATTGCACCCAGTGACCTACTATATTGCATCGCAGACTGCCAATGAAGTACGGACCTTTGTGGTCTAATGTTTATTACTGGACAAAAAATAATAGCATTTTTTATTATGCAGTAAGTATTTGAAAATTAATTTTCATGTCCACTAAAATTTGACCTTCTACAAACAAGTTTATTGACATGTCACATCTCCACCTCTTGCATTTCTCCTGTGGAGGCCCATGTGTTTACATCAAGTGAGGTAATAACAAACCAAAAAAAAATTAAATCAGCCTTGAAGTCACTAATATTACTCTTACCAAAAAGGATAAAAAAAATAAAAAATAAACTATGTCTTCATGGCGGGTCCCCCTCAATGGCACCATTTAGACGACATGGTTCTTCTTTTCGAAAATTGCTGAAGAAAAGTTTGAACACCTTTAATTCAACGCTACTGCAATTTTGACAGATAAGAATGGTTTTAAATTTCAACGGGATGTGCGATCATCATACTGACTTCAATCTTGGGAAAAATGGATATAAACAATTACAAAGTGTGGCTTAATTAATAGAATAAGCTCTTTGTGAGTTAACTTTAACACAAATTTAAAACCTAATGAAAGCACTTTATGGACGCCACCATCCTAGCAAGAATTAATCCCACATAGTGTCTTAAAAATAACAAAAACGAGGATTTACAATAGGACTGAAGCACTTTGAAACTAATAATAGAAGTTAATGTTCTGCAAATTGAAAGTCCTCCACTTGCATGTCTCAATTTCCTTTTCTATTTTCTATCCACATTCAATTCTATGACTCCAATTGCTGATCAAAATTCCTCCTTAAATAGTAGACAAATGACAAAAGCCAAGCAAACTACTTGTCATAACCGCAAAGTGAACCCTGCCTCAGACACAAGGTGTAGTGCTCATAACGTAATCTTTGCAACTTGTAGTGTTCATAATTAGCTTCTTTTAGAAGCCTTTCTCTCCTCTCTTTGCCGAGAAACCAAAATAAAGCCATTCCATACCACAGCATATTTTGATATTGAACATGTGATGTGAAACCAAAAAAGCCAAGCCAAAATCGCATAAGCATGTCTACTGCTTTGCTTTACAATTTCCCCCACAATCAAAGAACCTCGAAAAGCTTCGATAGGAGAGATAAATGCTCTCAAAATTAATGTAAAAACAATCACTCCATGGCATGAAACATGGAATAGTTTTTTTCAGCATCTCGGAGTGGGTGGTTTACAGTCAGAAAGAATCTGCCAGCTTTATTGGCAAAGCCAAAATTCATGAACCCATGAAACCCGCAGAAATCCACTAACCATTTACATTTTACAATTTGCAAGCAAAATCTTTAGGAGAATGCTACGTCCTAGTGAAGCTAGATAAAGGAGAGAACAAGCAAAAAGCTAACAGAGTAAACGAAGGCAGCAGGGAAGTCGTAGGTTCTGGGAGAGTCTCCCAAAGCCAAACCAGCTAAATATGACCCATCCGCAAGGAAGGCCTCTCCAGATCCTGAACTCGACGCTGACCCTGACCCTGACCCTGACCCTGAACCATCCCCATCAATTGAGTACTCGTGACCAGGGCCCGTAACCGTGGATCCCTGTATCCCTCCGGATCCTATTCCTGACCCTTGTTGTGACGTTGTTGGGGTCACGGGGCTTTTATCTCGTGAAGATTTCTGGCTGCACGTTTACACAATCATCAATTTCTCAATCAGCAAAAAAATTAAGTACAAGTCAGATTCCCGTCAAATAAAGTTTGGTGATTGTGTTATGGTTCTGACTTCTGAGTGACGATATTCATCAACCATTAAAAGCATAACTACCAACCATTGATTTAAGACCCACCCATTATTCCAACCAACAATTATTTAATTTATCAATAACATCTACTTTGGCCGTATGGATTATGGAACATCCACCAACCACCCTGCCACTGGAATTTCAAAAAATAAAAATCATGATCTGATCACAAGTTGCAATTTTGCAGATATGCATAACGTAATGCATGAATAACACATAGACAAAAAAACCATCTTAAAATAACAAAGATATAATGATCACTGAATGCTTCTGAAACAATGATAATAGAAAATAAAGGCTTGTTACCTTGGAGAGGATGGGCAGAATGTGATGGTATAATCGGCACGAGCACAAGTAAATGTACTGGAAGCATCATCGTAAGCGTAGCTATACGATGTGGGGCAAGCAGCCTTGAACATCTCCGAGTACACAGACGGTCTACACGTCGCCGGCGAGCTATACGTGTCGCTGCAGCAGTATTCGGGGCTACCGAACGCCTCACACGCGCTCCTGCACGCGCTGCCGGCCCCGGATTTCAACTCTGTCGGGCATTGCTGGCTGAGATCCATCGTGCACCCGGTTGAAGGGCAGAGACCCGACCCGCTGGACCCTTCGAGGATCATGGGCAGGTTGTAGCCGTCGACGAGGCTGACGTCGTAAAAGTCTTGGCCCACAGTGCCCAGCGTGAACTCCGCCAGCGTCACTGGCGGGGCTGCTCCGGCTCCATTGCATTCGAGGAGGCCGGAGCCGCAGTCACCGGTGAGACAGGATCCTGAACCGGATCCGTCGAAGTTGCAACCGGTTCGTCCCCAGAAGCGACCGGACCAGCCGGTGGGAGCTTGAAAGGACCTGGAGGTATCCTTGGGGAGCTCGAAGCCGGTGGTGTCGAGCACTGGGCTACCGGCATTGGCAAGAATACCTGGCCACACTGTGTAGTCACACCTGTTTACAAATGTGAACGTAGCACCCATTATAGTAACACCTGAAAAACAAGTTACATGAGTCATTAGAACTGGCAAGTGTCTAACTTTAAGCAAAATCAAAACTTGTGGTGTACTCTTGTGTTGGAAGAGAAAGAGCAAAAGCGAAGAGCGTGTTGTTACCTGGAGGAGTGAAGAGCAACAGTGCACAGCAAAGAATGAGGGTGAAATGGCAGCAGGGGAAGGGATCCATATGATATGATGCGGTGCTGTTTGAGTGGTTCGGTTTCTCACTTGTTAGCTGGTAAAAGCAAAGGGGTAATCAGTAATGTAAGAGATTTACAAATGGGTTATGTTATGAGGACGGTGTAGATGGGAAAGAGATGGCTGAAATGGTGAAGTGAGACTGAGAAGGAGGAAGTGAATGCTGCATGGAAAGAGAGAGAAGAACACTGCTAGGAGTTAGGATGGAGAAGGGCTTGGATGCTCGTTCATCATAAGAGTAGCTGTTTTGTCCATAAGACGACAAAAAGTGTTTTCAGGAATAAGGCAGAAGGAGAGGAAACAGGGCATATAGCAAGGCGCTAAGCCTCTATCACTCTACCAGCTAATTCAAATATGAATTCATTCTGATTCCGAAAAAGAAAAAGCCTATGTTGTCAAAGAAAGAAAAAAATTATGATAATAATTACTTCTAAAAATTATAATTAATAATGTTCCATTGTCATGCAATCACATAAACAATAAATAAAAGAGTTGTTACCGTTGTGTAGTTGAATAAACAAACTAAAACTGTTCACTCTCAGGTCTCAGCTTATGTTTATAACTAACCGCATGCGAGTTACCAGATACCCGGCTTTGTGATCGTTTATAAAATGAAATGATGTTGTTAAGAGGCTGTCACTACTTATGTTGCTGTCGTTGTTCTCAAGTGAGTAGGCCTAGGCTGCTGGAAGCTTGGAAGGGACCTGGCGCGTATAGTTGCCGTGGCCTACGAAATTCTCTCTGTTTCAAAATAATTCTCATTGTTATTGTGATAATACGATACAGTGAGAATTTTCTTTTTTTTTTTTTTGAAAAAAAGTGCCCGGGCTCATTAAACACACTCACCCTTATTTTCTGCAAGAGAAATTCGTTTACACCATACCAATCACACCCATTGCATTTAGAATTTATGGGTCTGTCACGTAAAAGCGCCATAATACTCCATCCAATGTAAGAAAAAGCTAGAAAATTTCTCTCGTCAATAGAGAAGTACACCATATCCGTCGTTCACGTCCTAGATCCCAGTCTGCTTTTTCCTCCCCTCTCTTTCGGTGCGGTGATTCTAGTATGTCGCTGGTCAAACGGCCAAGAGAACAGCGGGATCATCATCCCCATGTCATCCATACTTTATTCAAAACAATATTCAATAAAATGAGTGCCGGGAAACTTACTCAAAGAGAGGATTAATCAAATATTTATAAATGTTATCTAAGCTGTATTTCTAATCGATATGGGACTGTAATTAATCCAACAAAAATAATCCAATAGTTGAATTCACAAGCAAAATTGGAACAATAGTCAATAAAATTAATTCACTCTAAATACCTGAAACAATTAATTAATTCAAATGATTGGATACTTAATTGCCTTAAATTTAAGTCCTATAAATAGAAAAAAAAATCACTATATTAAATTAACTCAACTCAAGCAAAATTAATTAAAGTTTAATGACTTTTAATTAAATACTGATTGTTTAGGGGGAAATGGAGGGAGAGATAAATCAATCATACAAGTTGATTTTTTGTCTTAAAAAATTAGTCATTAATAAAAATACCATGAATTTAATGGCTTGAAGAAATAGAGGATAAAGAATTTTATAATATCTTTACAACTTATAAAATAATTTCTTATTAATTAAAATCTTATTTAAGGCAAGAATACTTGCATGCAAAAGAAATTAGTTACAAAACAGTTTTTTTTTTATAAATATTAAAATATTAAATAGGTGATACCAAATACATACATTACTTAGGTGGTGATTTATCTACCTTATAGTTATTATTATTTTATATTAAATTTAAATTAATAAATTATATTTATGTATATTGTTAATCTTATAATAATTTTTTATTTTGATAATAAAATATAAAGAATTTAAATTATTATTAATAATTTTTTTGGGAAAACTCTTCAAAACCCCTTCAACTTTAGTCTATGTGTAGTTTAGTATTCTTGCTTTAAAAATATGTAAATTAGCCTTAAAATTTTTCGATATATGCATGTAATTGCAAAATGAACCAAAGTTGAAGGATTGTTAAGACTTTTTTCTTATTTTTACATCACTACAATTATATATTTACATCTTATAAATATATCTATTAGATTAAGTAGTTTAAGCCTCAATTAGCAATTTTATTTAATTTTTGATAAATAAAACTATCGTGGATTTTATGTTTAGAGGAAGCGTTGATGAGAAATTTTAGAACGTCTTTACCACTTATGTTATAAATTTTTATTATAATCTTATAAATATATCTATTAGATTTGATATTTTAGTATTAATAAATAATGTTATTTATATTTTGGTTAGAAAAAATATGATGGATATAATAACTTGAACAAGTAGGCTTGAACAATTTTGCCATAACTTTTTTTAATAGAATTAAGTTGTCAAAATAATATGGCATATTATTAATGAATGAATAGACCCTATCTATTCATTTAATCTAATTTCTCTCATAATTTTTGTCAAAAATTTTGACAAATTTATTCTAATTAAATAATATTGTTGTAACGAAATAAAATTTTTAAATATGTATTATTATATATTTATCATGATATACACTAATTAATTAAAGTTTAATAACTTTTAGTTAAATACTAATTGTTTAGGGGGGAAAGGAGAGAGAGATAAATTAGTTATACAAGTTGATTTTTTGTCTTAAAAAATTAACCACACAATTTCAAGCAAAAAGTGGTTACGAGATGAAGCTACTTCAAAATGAAGTTTTTAAGATTTGAATCCCTAATAATACAAGAAAATTTTACCTACAATTGTATTCGTACAAGCTGATATAAACCAAAAGAAAAAGGAATTAAAAGAATTATTAAAAAAAAAGTATGTGATTCTTACTAGTTTTGGACGGATAAATTTGACGACGAACCCCACTGTCCTCTTATTTATAATATCACGTGCAAAGTAAATCTTGTAAAAGAATGTGTGTCGGAAGGGTGAATGTAAAATAAGCATCCATTACTTCTACCGAGAAAAAAATATATAAAACCATTATACGTTAATGGATTCCGGCATCTTATCAAGAGTTAGGAGAATGTTCATAAATTATAACATAATTGATGCCAAATAATCCAACAAAATCCTTACCGGGAAACATTTGAGTTGGATATGGGCGTTGTCTGGTGGGCATAGTAGGAAAAAATATAATTAAGTTAAATTTAATTTCAAATTTTTTTAGCCAATCTAAATTAGCCGCGTGGTTTCTCTCTTGGATATTTGATTGGATGCTTTGTTTCTCCCAAATTTTTTAGGTTTAATCGCTTCCATGATTTCTTTCTTTCTTCGACATGGCTTTTTGTGGTCTCTTTCCATACGAGTCAAATTCCGTTTCAGTTTAAGTTACGGCCTTTTTAATTTTGGGCAGTAGATACATAGAGGCTAAGAAAACCATTGTAGATTGACCCGATAGATGATATGCCAATTTGGGCCGCAGCCGATTATACTCTTCAAACTCATCCTGAATCAGTGTCCCGACGAATCATCAGGGTTCAAGACATCAAAGTCAAGTCTTCATTCTGACCCAAAAAATCAAAAAGGTCAAGACTTCATTCGTATTCAGGACTGAAAAATAAAGCTTTCATAGTGCGCATTACTCTCTTGGCACCCGGCGGCTACAGGCTACAGCTACATGAAAGCTCAAATACAACACGGCTGTTGATGCTGAATACTAGGAAGCAGCTGAAAAAGGGAAACCTACAAAAGATTTTTCAGCAGTGTAATGCATATTTATGTTTAGGGGACTTTGACGATGGCACTACTCCTCGTCATCAGAATTCTTAAAGCAGGAGCACAATTGATAATGTTATCTAGTCATAAGATTTTTTTGTTTTTATCTAAACCATCCATAAATATAGTTTATTGGACCCTAATTAATTTTTATCGAATTAAATCAAATTGATTTATTATAGGAGTAAAATTTTTATGGCACTAATTTTTTTTTCTATTCATAATATAATCTTAAGAATTTAATATTCTATTTTTAACTTTTCTTGTTAGTTAGAGAAGCATAAAAGTGTTTTTTTTTTTTTTTTTTGCTTTAATTTAAGATAATAATTTTTATACATTAATAATGTAAAATAATTTTATATTATTATTTAATAGAAATCAAATAAATAGTCAATCTAGTTTATTTTTATGTAACTATCCATCATTAGATGGCAAATCCTATAATTTTTAATGAATGACAATGTAATTTTACAATGTTAATACATGAATATTAGTCTGTAATTTAAATATTATTTTTATTCAACCGTCATAGCCGAATAATATTAAAGAAAGTGAAAAGATAAATGGAGTCTTGAGTAGAACTATATATTCCTCAAGTAAATGGCTAATATACTTACTGCAAAAGAATGTACTAGAGTGAAGCCATGTTTTGTTTGTGAAGGAAATGACTAAAACAGTCTCTAGTTTTAAGGCCTCAACTCGTCATATGACCCATGTAGCTCGGGGCTCTGGCGTAAATGTGGCCGAGATATATTCTTGGAAATCAGCTAGAAAAGACTCATAATTGAACCAGAAAATGGAGTTTGCATTAACCATCATTTTGCTCCGACATTGCTTCAAAACGTGCAGAACAGACGGAATATGCTAATTATGTGGACACCCACGTTAACCACCAGTTTACTGTTTACCTGACAACGTAGGAGAGTAAAAATTTTAGTTGATTCATAACAATGAGACAATTCCCTGTATCAAAACATGAATATCATCAAGAGCAGATATTAATCAAAGGAGAGCAACGTGCTTATTATTCATTTATGCTAAGAAGATATTTGAACGAAGTAGATGGTCTGTTGCAGATTGAAGGTGGTCAAGGAGACACGAGTCACAGAGAATGTTTCTGGTCCCCGAGCCTAGAAAGTATGACTAAACAAGGAGTGGGATGTGGGCGTCCAATGCACTCCATGAATCATGAATATGTTTTTCTGCAGCAAAAGTTTTTCAAGTCCTGCTTCCCTTTTTAATTTAATTTGCCCCTGATCATACGATCAGCGGCACCACTAGGTAAATGGTTTTTTTTAAAAAAAAAAAAAATTAATAAAACTGACAAACTCATTCTGATTTATCAAGTTATCATGATGACAAGAAGGAGAATAATCAATGACCTCTTTAACCAACTCATTCGAATTTTAAAAAGGACAAAATCTGAATGCTGGTAACTTTTCCTGCCGGATTTGGGCCAGTGTCAGAAAGTTTCAAGACAATGAAAGAAAAGCAAGGGGAGAGAAGAAGCGAATTATTTTAATCAATGATGAAATATAATGTTTCTGTGAAGCTTTTTTGATCGCTTGAAGATTTGGAACTGCTGAATAAATATATGACAAAACTGTAGTAAAGGTTGGCTTTATTTATTTACTAGCAAGGTACCCGTGCAAATGCACCGGCCTCTTTTCCTTCTATTTATTTATTAACAATCAATTTATATATTGAAAAAAGTTTAAGTTATTCGTTGTTCGTTGTTTTATTTTTTTCCATTATATATTAATAATTTTAATAAAAAAATACCATTCAAATTTTCTTATTAAAAAATAGAGTAAATATTGTTTTTATTCTTAATATTTAGAAGTTGACATTAGTTTGGTCCTAAAAAAATTTTATATCAATTTAGCCCTAACAATTTGAATTTTGACATCAATTTCATCTTTTCACTAAAATCATTAATTAGTAATTTTTGTTACAATTCATTAGTAATTTCAAATTGATAGGGTGGAAACTATCTTCCCTTATCAGCCAGGAAGACAAATAAGCAACATAGGAGTCCATTAACATACCAACTAAGATGAATTTCTCCAAAGGTGCTAATGATTTTGACAAAAGGATGAAATTAATATCAAGATTCAAAGTATTAAGGCAAAATTGATTTTAAAAGTGGACTAAGAACTAAACTGATATCAACCAAAATATTAGGACTAAAAAGGATATTAACTTTAAAAATTATTTTGAAATTAACATTTGTGTAATCAATATTATATTAATAACGTGTTTATATGCTGAAAAAGTTTACTTTATCTATTATTTTATTTTTTGCAATAATATATCAACAATTTCTAAGATTAATGCATTAATTTTATGAGTCTCTATAAGTTGAATAGTAAATGCTCACTTATTGAGCTAATGGTAACCACTCTTAACAAAAAAAAAAAAGAAATATAAGCTTATTTAAATTATTAAAGTGTTCTCAATAATAATTGAAAGCTTTTATGTTTATAAAAAAAATATTTTTTTCTATAAAACAACAATTAAATATAATTTTGGTCTCCCTATATATCATAATTTTGAATTTAGTCATTACATGAAAAATTTTTAAATAAGTTCCTATATATGTAATTGTTTGCAAATATATCCTTATAGTCAATTGGATTTATAATTCTGCGAACTCTACGTGATTAGTAAAGTATGATCTGATTTCAATATATGTTCAATTATTAAGCATTTGCCATGTTATAGCCAATCAAACGAGTAAAATAATCAAATCATCCTCTGTTAATCATATAAAATTCACGAAAGTATAACTCCTATTGACAATACGGATTTTTCCAGACAATTGCATGTCTAAAAACTTATTTAAAAACCCTATTTGTGTAGCGGACTAAATTAAAAAATGATATTATGTATAAGGACTAAAATTATATTTTAACCAAAAAGGAATCATCACCTCTAATTATGCTCACCTTAGTTCTTTTATCTTGCTAGCCTGTGAATATCTGCGATGCACGGGATGAGTATTATATAATATATGTAATATGTAATAAATTAAATACAATAAGTCATTGTATAGTGTTTGCTTCCAATTCTTAACTGAAAATTGAAAAACTGAAAAAATAATAAAACCGTTCATTTTTTTTCCTCTTATTCCTTCAACCTTATAGTAAACTGATATTAAAGAAAAAATCTTAAGGGAACATTGTGTATAACAACTCATTATTGAAATTTTAATTCATTTTAAAACGATATCTACTTTTAATTCTTAAGAGTGGATCAAACAACTCAGAGAAAAAAAAAATCACTACATTTTTCTCTACCTCCTATTTTTTGTCTCTAGTATAGTAATTTTAAAGGAATGTATCTATATAAAATTATTTCATATATCAACTCATTATTGAAAGAGTAATTCATTTCTTATAATAACTCATTATTGAAAATATAAAAAGTTTTATAAGGATGTCAACTTTGGTAATTAGATCCATCTGAAAGATTTTTCCATTTGCTATTTTGCAAAAATGATCACCAGTCCCATGCTGAGGATGGGAGAATAGCTAGATTCATCAAGGTCTTTTGTGCATTTGTATCCATAAATATAATGGCTTTGATTGGTACATCTTATTTGGAAGGAAGGATGTGGATTTCTATGTTGGGTAAATTCACTTAATTAAAGTAAAGCTTGTGGCACTCTAAGTAAATCGTTATACACAAATTCATGTTTTGTTTTATATTCAGACCATACATCTGTAGCATTCATATAACATTTACCATATAATTTTAGAATCTCTAAATTAATATAAATTTTCTATATCATATATTTATCATATCGTATACTTTATTTAATAAATTACATAAAATGAACAAAAATACTAACTTCAAATAATTGTGAATTGTAATAAAACATAATGACATCTTAAAAGGAAGAAGTATAAAATTATTTTTTAATTAAAATAAGAAAGTATTAAACTAAATTAAAAAAAAATTAAACATACCTTTCAAAATTCATGAAAAAAACAAAGGACTAGTTTATTAAATTTATAGTAAAATATATGAATTTAAAACATGGATTGAGATTTGCTGTATAATATTTATAGTACTAATTTCTTATTTTGTATTTCTTATAAGCAACAATTATCTTAACTAAACTTACTTTTTATTTAAGTTTCATCTAACAGAATTTATTTAAGTGTTATAATTATATAAATTAAAAAATGAATAGGCTAAAAAATATTCAAATGGAAAAAGAAAAAAGGTTTGCAGTTTTGATATTTAATCAAATGTGATAATTGGGTGCAGATTTTTGTCCAATAGTCATATGTTTAACTTAACAGATAAAATAAGGTCAAAAAAGGTTGAATAAGAATGAAGGAAAGCTTTGAGCAGGAGAAAAAATTTCTCCAAAGCTGACGCATGTACAGTCAGGGTTTCTTTTAAATCGTGTTTGGTAAGGAAAATATTTTCATATTTATGGGGATGTAAAAATATTTTTTTATGGAAGTATTTGATAGAAGATTTGAATTTTTATCTTCAGAAATAGAATTTTTTGGAAATATTATTTTTTAGAATAAATTTTTTAAGTATGTGTTTTTTATAATATTTGATAGATAGATTAAATTTTTAAAAATATTTTGTATATTTTCAAAAATATCATTGGCAGTCGACGATGGCCGATGATAGAGGGCGACAACTGGTGGCGGTCTGGCTGCTGAGGGAGGCAATTAGTAGGGATGTCAAAAAAATCCGCACCCGCGGATACCATGCAGTAATACTCAAGAAGTGGCGGGGATCATTATCCCCATACCGCAGTCAAACCATGAAATTACTATTTTATCCTTAAATTATTAATTTAGTTAAACTAATATTATCATTATTTAAATTGATTAGACTAAAGTTTAAATTTATAAATTAGATTTATTTGTACTTATTTATTAGACTAATGATTGGATTACTATTATGTATTTATTTTTATTTTAAGTATTTTAAGTTGATAGAATTTAGATTATAGAATTGGATTATTGTACTTATTTTTATTTATTTTATGTGTTTATTTTAATTTTAAGTATATTAAATTGTTAGAATTTGAATTGTTAAATTAGATTATTATTTATAATTATTTTAAGTATTTTATGATATTAGAATTTTTATATTTAATTTAAAATTTTAAAATTTTTAAAATTTTAACGAGTATCCATGGATATCCACTGCACTGTAAACCCATGTAAGGAAAAACTGATACCCATGGATATAGATGGATGGGGGCTGTAGTTACTAGCTGCGGGGGACGGAGGCTTATCCCCCGCCTCGCCCCGCCCCATTGACATCCTTAGCAATTAGCGACAAAGGGTGGTGGTTGACGGTGGCCTGGCGGCAGAGGACAGTGGTCCCACTTGGCTTTGATATTAGTTACATGCAAAAAGAAGAGTTATGTTTGAATTCAAGTTTTCATGACCTCCATACTTATTTATTTCCATCCACTATTAGAGAGAGTGTAGGATCTAGATTAAATAGGTTCCACATTCCATCTAATAATAAATGAGAGAGAGTTAGCATTAAAGTCGAGAAAGCTTGAGTTTAAATAACATCCAAAAAAAAGAAAGACAAAAATGTGGGACTTTTTATTCTTTCTTTGACAAAAGGAAGACGAGAGTCTTTGTGATTGCTTTTTTCTTTTGGAACAGCGGGGAAGGAGATAAAATACATAGAAGTATACAAGAGGTAAAATACATAGAGCAATTTTTTCCTTTCGAGGAGACAATAAAGAATAATAGCGTACCAAGGAAAATCATGAAAACTAGTGACAATGGGGTGGTGCAGCTCGGCAACTGCCAAGGGAAACCATGAGAAAGATTAACAAAAAACAACCGAGAGGTGCAGTAGGGCAAGAACACATAATCTGCATTCTATTAAGAGAAATAATATTTGTACTTATTTTCTTATCCAACTCATTTAAAGAGAGAGAGTTATTAGAGAAAAATATCTGACATACTGTTCAGAAGTTTTTGTGAAAGTATGTCAAGCAGTAAATCCCAATTTGTGAGTATAAATATCAATGCTCTTCTAGCAATGTCTTATAATGTTGCCCATATATTTGTCATAGTTCAATACCATGTGCTATATTATATTAAATGTATATGCAAGCAAAGAAATTGGGGAATAAATTCTCTTAAGTAGAATCTCATATGATATTATTATGTATTAATCTTTACTATTAATTAGATGCTCTTGTAAATCTTATATTTGATGTCACTTTTTAAATTAATGGCAAAAATTAATACATGATAACGTAATGTGAAATTTCCACTTTAGATAATTTATTCCCAAGAAATTGCATGTGGAATAGGGAATTTTAGTTGGGTTTGAGCTAGGAATTGTGTGGAAGGGATGCTCAAGTCTACACAGAGTTGGCCATGTGAGAAAAGCAGCTTTCTTAAACTTGCAAAGTGACCACGCCCGTTTGGCTGTAATAATGCGGTCTACTTTGTTATTGTTTTCATTCATTCTTTCCCCTAGCTTATTTATTTTTCTCATCCCTCTGTACTGTCCTAATTTAACTCTGTCCTGATACAATAAATAATAATCCTTTGATGTCCCATGCTATCTCCGCTGCCATAACAAAAGGAAAAAGGAAAAAGGAAAAAGGAAAAATATGTGCGCCTAAGCATTATGGTTAGGACAAATTAATAAGGTTTAGACAGCGATGGTTGCAATTTCATTTGTGCCTTCTGTAAAACCATCAACTAAGCTAAGTGCAACGTTGGCAAATGCAAACCATTTCAAAATAAAGGGCCATACCCTTGAGTATTGAGCAACGAACATTGAAGCAAAGGCTGTGAGTAATGGGCTAACTAACTTGCAGACAAGCTGTAACGCTTCTGTTATGCATATATTAATCGGTAGCAGACATCCACTAAGAAAAAGATTTGGTCTCATCCATTACTATAATTTTTTTTTTAATCTTTCTCTTTCTCTAGATGTTTATTTATATATGCACTTCTTAAGTATAAATAATATTAATCTTTATGTTAATAGGAGGTTTTTTTTTTTTTTTGGGGGAATTAATCAAGATGCATTAGGTATTAGAAAATAAAAAAACTTGCAATAACAGAATGGATCTTCAAAACGAAGTGATTTTGTCAAAGCACCACGGGAGCTTTTACATGTAGTCCTTGAAAAATAAAAAAATAAAAAAAATACTCGCTTCCCAAAACCGTTCTCATCAATACCTTTCATACAGGACTTTCGCAGCCTTGGAGCACTGTTTGGTGTTCTGTATATATATCACCACTCGAAGATCCTCTCGAATCCATCCTCAGCTTGAAATCTCATTCCCGGCACTTGCCGTTCCATATAGTAATAAGACAACAAGACAATAAGACACCAGGAGTGAGTCGGACTTGAGATAGTGATAGTGAGAAGAAAAGTGCAAGTCATCCAGATATAGATAGATTATAGATCAGGATCAGGAGCAAGAAAATGGGATCGGAGAAGGAGGTTGAAACTGTAATTGTTGGAAACTATGTGGAAATCGATACCGAAGGGAAGTCTACGGATATAAAATCCAGGCTGTCAGGCTTGTTGTGGCATGGTGGTTCTGTTTATGATGCTTGGTTTAGCTGCGCTTCCAACCAGGTTGGTTTGTAGCTTGTGCTCCATTCCATATAGTAGTAGTATCCAACTTTTGTTATGTGCTACGTTCTTTACATGTAGATGATGCTTTTGTTTCCTAACGGCTAACGTTCTATATTTTCGTGTCAGGTGGCTCAAGTTCTGCTCACGTTGCCGTACTCATTTTCCCAGCTAGGAATGCTTTCTGGCACACTCTTTCAAATCTTCTACGGCTTGCTGGGTAGCTGGACCGCTTACCTCATTAGCACACTCTACGTTGAGTACAGAACCAGAAAAGAGAAAGACAAAGTTGATTTCAGGAACCATGTCATCCAGGTTCAACTCTACCAAATTGATTAATCCCATTTTATTTAATTATTCATATTCTAAATGCTACTCCACTTCGTGACTTTTCAATTAATTTTCAGGTACTCCTAGCCCTGCCTTTTTTTTTTTTTTTTAATACATCAATGACGTTAATTTGTTTACTGCAGTGGTTTGAGGTTCTTGATGGCCTCCTCGGGAAGTATTGGAGAAACGTTGGTTTGGCCTTTAACTGCACATTTCTTTTGTTTGGATCTGTTATCCAACTGATAGCTTGTGCAAGGTATCTACCCCCAATCCAAAAGGATGTCACCCGTGCTCTAACTCTTTCTTCATATATATATATATTTAAAAATTTTATTCAACTAAACAAACACACCTCTACCAACTATGCAGCAACATATATTACATAAATGATAATCTAGACAAGAGGACTTGGACTTACATCTTTGGAGCTTGCTGTGCCACCACTGTCTTTATCCCTTCTTTCCACAATTACAGAATCTGGTCTTTCCTTGGCCTCCTAATGACCACCTACACGGCTTGGTACCTCACCGTTGCCTCTATCCTTCGCGGCCAGGTAACAATTATAGCTTTGCAGACAAATAATATAACTACGAGTCTACAAGCTTAGGAATATATATTACTGCTAATAAATACATATGAATCATTTTATTTGTTAATATATATATAATGTGGTCTTAATGTTATTGTGATTGTTCGTGTAGGTGGAAGGGGTTACGCATTCGGGTCCGACTAGATTAGTTCTATATTTTACCGGAGCCACAAACATTCTCTACACATTCGGGGGACATGCCGTTACTGTGTAAGGCTAATCTCAGATATTTCTCATTTCTCCTCTTTGCCTTTGTTTGGACGAACCTCTGAGGTAATGTCTAATGAATGGCAATTGGTAAAGCGAAATAGCCAAGCACGTTGCCCCCATTGTGGCTTATTCCTAATATTCTTTCTTTAGTAATTCAACCTCTTGACTTCTCTTTGAGCATGATCTGACAAAGTATCTGAGGACCCATATTAAATCTTTTTTTTTTTTTTAAACTTTGAGACGAGATTCTATCCATGTTGGGCGTGCATGTGTTTCTAAATTCTGAGTGCGGAATGTTTTCAAAATATACTACAATTTTTCTGCCCCCAAACCAAAAAAAAAAAAAAAAAGAAAGAAAAGAAAAGAAAAGAAAGAGTACATATATGCTGTATAACTGCAAGGGCTCCCCCGCAGAAAAACACAAAAAAACTTGCTGGGCATGGAATGCAAAAGATGTCCCTTTTTTCATGGGAAACTTTGAGTTTCTTTCAGGGCCGTAGAAAGCCAAGGTTCTTTCTGTAAATGGATCTGCTTTTGATGCTTTTATCATGAGTATGACCCTGAGAAGTCCAGCTTTCCTCAGTGAACGTTAGACTTAACTTTCAGGTCTTTTTCTCAGCATAGAAAACCAAAAAAATTGCGCAAAAAAGTACCTTTTATTGTTTAAATTCACTTTTTACCCAAAAAGTTATATCTGTATTAGTATCGCTTCCATTCCAAAGTTGATAAAGAAAAAAAATAAATAAATAAACAAATAATGACTTAAAAAGATAAAATGAATAGCATCCTCAAAGTATATAAGTGTGGGAAAAAGAACTGTAAGGTCTGGAGGGTTCAATTTTTATTTTATTAAGAGTGATATGCTACTAATTCTAATTAATTAGCGGGTGAAATGTATAATGAGAGAAATATGTTGGTGGTGCTGGTACAGGGAGATAATGCACGCTATGTGGAAGCCTCACAAGTTCAAGAGTATATACTTAATGGCAACCTTGTATGTGCTGACACTGACACTTCCATCGGCAGCTGCAGTATATTGGGCATTTGGAGACTTGCTACTGAATCACTCCAACGCTTTTTCTCTCTTCCCAAGGTCACCCTACCGAGACATGGCTGTCATTTTAATGCTCATCCACCAGGCAGGCATCTATACTACGCTCATTAATCATTATCCATTCGATACTTTGTATTATTCATACGTCTATGTATGCTAAACATTAAACAATACATGCAGCATGCAGTAACGTAACCCTTTTTATATTTAATTATTGCAGTTTATAACATTTGGGTTTGCATGCACGCCACTATATTTGGTGTGGGAGAAAGCAATAGGGATACACGAGTGCAGGAGCCTGTGCAAGCGTGCTTTGGCGAGAGTGCCTGTGCTAATCCCCATATGGTTCTTGGCCATAGTTTTCCCCTTCTTCGGTCCCATCAACTCTACGGTTGGATCCCTACTTGTCAGCTTCACTGTTTACATAATTCCTGCCCTCGCTCACATCTTCACCTTTTTATCACCCGCTGCCCGGGAGGTATTTCCTTTTTCCCCCTTTTCTTCATTATATACACAGAGTTTTAGTTGACTTTGTTCCTTAATTTGTCACACTAATACTTAAGCTTCATCCATTAAATAACACTTGAGTGAGGTGCTACAATTTGAACAAACACATTAATTATTAAGCAGCTAAACTGTGGCAAATTTTTATTTATAATTTGCAGTTGCTAATTAATACATTAACAAGATAACGAATTAAAAAAATGTATAATTAAATAGGCTATAACAATAAGTGTAAAAGATGTACAGGTACTGTTTTCCTAATCTCATAACTACTCTTGGTCGATACAAACTTTTATTTGATTTTTCAACGGGTGAAATGCAGAATGCGGTAGAGCAACCTCCCAAGTTCGTAGGAAGATGGATAGGTACCTACACGATCAACGTACTTGTGGTGGTGTGGATACTAGTGGTAGGGTTTGGATTTGGTGGGTGGGCCAGCATGATCAACTTCATACACCAGATTGACACATTCGGTTTCTTCACCAAGTGTTATCAGTGCCCCTCGCCGCCTCCTCTTGAGGCACCGCAGCTGAACGCGACCGCGCCTCCTCCTCTTCACCACTCCCCTCGTGGTCACTGAAGAGTGTTGGACTTTAAGTTTTTGTTGATGAAGATAGATCCCCCACCCAAGGCTGTACCGAAAACGCTGTTGACCAATAATAATGAGTAAATACATTTATGGAGAGAGACTAATCAAAGTTCACTCGTATCCTGGATTCACCATGTCTTGGATTCTGATTACCCTTATCACGCTCGGCAATATATAATGCATTCTTCTTTAATTTCTCTATCTTACTCTTTCTCTCTTATAGTCTTATGGTAGCTGAGGATTTTGTCATGAATCTGGTGATGATTTCATAAGAAAGACAATTTGAAGGGGAAAATAAGTTGCACAAAGTTTATTTCGAGCAATCTTGGAGGAGCTCAACCAACCGATTGTCCGACTTACTTGAGAGTTATGCTTGAAAAAATGCTAATAGCCGTGTATAACCATATTAGATCTCTTCTAAGACATGTTTGCCTCTCTTGTTATGGATTTTTTTGGGTCGTTCTTGTGATCATATTAGATTTCTTCCAATTAATTAAGACTAGACATGTTTACCTCTCTCAACCTTTTTTTTTTTTCCTTTTTTTTTGGGGGGGGGGGGGTTATGATTCAAGTGAATCATCTTAACGAAAACTTGATCGGTTGCATTTGCAATTCCAAATTCAGATCCAAGATAGAATCGGTAAGGGCGCAACTTTTACCTACTGCACTATAGTCATGGCCAATTTACAATTGCTAGAGTGTATATAGACATTGCTAGACTGTATGCCACGTGAAAATAAAGGGAAAATGCTAAATATTTTCGAAAAAGTTATTAGAGTAATAAAAAGCAAGTTACGGTGAAGTTTTACCCTGTAATGCAAACCTTTGTGTGTATAACTGACCTAACACTTTCCGCATGGTTAGAGCACAAAATGAAGGAATTTGTAATTATATTTACTAAGCATATGAAGAAGGCAAATGTATGAAGAAAGGGAACATAAAAGAAATTCTCTCGTCCCGGCTTGGGAAAAGCAAAACACAAAATGAAACCCATCTTCCTTTTCCCTCCACAACGATGAGCGTGCAGGCACTTAGGTCATGAAAATGATTAGTCATAAAATAAAGGCATAACCCGGAGCTAGAATTGAATATCATAGTACAGAGCATCTTCTCCTTTTCGCCGAGTTTCGAAGACCTTTTCATGATTCTAAGAACAGTAGATGCCTGCCGAGTGCTGAGTTGATGAAGGAAAAGGAGATGGCCAATCAGACAAACCCAAATAATTAAAACACGTACAAAGGCAAATAATGGAGCTGGGGCATTTGGTATTGGGCGTACGTGGCAACATTGCCTAGAGCAATAAGGCTGCTGCAGTAGTCAACATGTATAAGTAACATGCAGAGCTCGGTGGGGAATCTAATAATAATCTATCCACCTCCCTCGAAACGCTAGCGCAATGAACAATGACAATTGATCTATGATCTATCTAAAGTCTAATTAAACAGAACTTTCATCAGAGCTCTGATCCCTCGTGCAGCTTTTTACATTACAGGCATGCAAAACCCCGGGATCAACAAGCCGCGTTGCAACCATAATATCATCCTCTACACATCTCACTTTTCAGTTAAAGCTCTTTTTCTCTTAATCGACTTACCTCTCTTTTATTTCCCCAAAATTGATGAAGCTGATATGCTACCAAAGTGAGCTCCATTTACTTCTCATTGAATCAAATAAGACAACAGTAATGCACCTCATAATTAAAATGTTCTTTAGCTTAATTTATTTTATATTTAAAATCACTTTAAATCAAATGTGTCATGAAAAATATTTTAAAAGAAAGGAGAGGTTGATTTGGCTTGAGTTTGAAGAAAAAATAAATTTGAACTAATTAAATTTAATTAGTTTGATTTGATTTAATTTTTAAATATTTTTCAGCATCAAATCAAATCAATTCAATTAAGATCAGACTAATTTAGTTCAGATTATCAGATTGAAGTGAAAAAATAAAAATTTGTATTGCTTTTCTTAACTTTTTTTTTTTTAATAACAACCAATAATAATATAGACTAACTAAGATATCTAACAATGGTGTAAATAGATAAATGACTCGAACAAATAAAAAAAATGTAACTTTATTACTAAAAATTTAAATGCAAAATTTTGAAAGCTTAGAAATAAATTAAAGAAACATAATTGATTAGATGATTAAGTTGATTATTTGGGTTTTAGGTTAAAAAATCATAATTCGAAACAAAATTGATAATAATTGATTTTGTTTAGTTTTGACTTAAAATAAACCAATTATTTAGACCAATTCAAACCAATTTTATTGATACTGTTTGAATTTTTGCACCCCTAGCATGTATAAATAACCATATACTAACATTCGATTAACTTTTATATGAGCTCTACTTGGTATCCTTTCTTTACTCTACCAGCAATTATATATATCCTCACAACTAAATGATAAGGAAGACCAGATTTTGTTCTTGATATGTATTAACACTCAAAAATAGATTATAAACACTAATCTTTAAACTTGACGAAACCTTCCCTATTTCACTAATCCAATAAGTAAAATAAAAACAAAATCCGAACAATTAATTCCGCATAATGAAAGAAAGCCACACTAGAAAAAAAAAAAAAAATCCATCATGAAAATCATAACTAACCTTAATTCAATACATAATATTGAAATTGGAATAAAAAGCAAGCAAAGTAATGGGCAGAGATGTTGAATAGCAAAACATTAGGTCAACAAGGATTGGAACGACAGTTGTTCGCAAAATGCCCAAATTCCCCACTGATGCAGCAGATACCACCGCTGTCTCCTTGGTAGCAATCCCTAGCTACGTGGCCCGTTTCCCCACATTTATAACAAGCCCTGCCTCCTCCTCTACCACCTCTTCCACCTCGGCTCCCACCACCATATCCACCACTTTGTTGGCTATTGCCCTTTTTACCACATGCAAGGGCAACGCTACCTTGCCAACTGCTTTATACGGGTGATTGGTTAGGGCCGCTGACATCAACGGCCCCAGTGCGTCCATCAAGATTGGATTTGATGCGGAATTCAACGAACTCTCCATGGGCAAGGCTATGGAAGCCTTGGGATCGGATAGAGGATTGGTGGACAATGAGATCCTCATGGCCGTCATCAGGGGTTATAAAGCCAAGTCCCTTTTGCTCATTGAACCACTGCACTTTCCCAGATACTCTCTCACTCATCTCTCTTCCTTTCCCTCTAATTTGTGTCCCTCTCTCTATTGTGTGTGTGTATGACTCCGTAGAGATATTATCGCGTTATGTTTTTATTCTATTAATTATATTTTTTAATATTAAAACATAATAAATAATAGCTATATAAATTTGTAATAAACTCTACCAATACTGGAAATTAAAATGTCATTAATTAATAAAATAAATGCAATAATTTCTCTTGTTATTAGCAAATTAAAACTAATCTTTTTATTGAAATTGAGCATTAATATTCTTTGTGGGTCTTATTTTTGCTTTTGCTTATCCTTAAGATCATTTTGGTACACTGTATAAGGTCTGATTATATACGCTAATACGTAGGATACACTATGACTTCATCAAATGCCAATATAATATTATATTAACTTATCCACTAAAGTCCCTTTATACATTGAAATGATGTATAATTCAATTAAGCCTTGAGATGTGGGATTAGGTCTAGTTAAACTTTGATATATAAGAATTTTTCTTTTCTCTCTTTCTCTCTTTTTCTCTTTTTTATATTTATGAAAATAAGAAATTATTAGAAATATACAAAATAAATATTTTTTATACAAATTATGTTTATATATAGTAAAAATTGAAATATAATGAAAATAATAATAATTTAAATAATTATATAAACGTTAATTTTATTATTAAATAATTAATGAAAATTATTATTTTATTATAATTTTCTTTTTTCTTGTTATAATTTCATAGTAAGAAATAGAATATATCAAAATGTATAAAAGAGAGAGTATTATGTATTTGTTATTTTTTATATTTTGTGAAAATTATAAATTATTATTAAATATATATAAATAAATAGTAAATATTATTTTAAATAAACTATAAATTATATATAATAAAACTAATATTTATTTAAATTAATTCTACTTAAAAAATTAAAAGTATTTGAATAATAATATTTATTTATTGAGTTGTAATTAATAAAAAATACTATTTTTTATTATAATTTTATTTTTTGTGAAACTTTTGCTTTTAATTAGAATTTTTTTTATAGTAAAAATGCTTTTATCTAACATAACGTTTTATGACATACCTAACGTTGTATACATAAAGGTTTTATCACATCTAGCCATTTTTGGGTCAACATCACGTCTGACTTTTACAATCAAATTTTATACTGTTAATCTTTTTATTATTAGGCTCATGTTAAACGTGGCCCCTATTCTAATACTCCACCTAGATCTCCATCCAACGGTCAGCGATCGGTTCCTCACCCTTCTTCCTTTCATGTTAGGCGGGCCCAGCCCATGATCCTTAACACTCACTGGAATGGTGATGCTATTCGAGTGTTCAAACCCAGCTGCCCAATCATGACCCTTTCATGTTAAACTAACTGAATCAAGTGCCTTGCACTACCAGCCTCTATGATGGCGTGGCTCGTGGAGAAAGTTGTCCGCACAAGCAAATTTGGAGAGTGCAATGGCGGCTTCCATGGAAACGTCTGCTTCTCTGTCGTCGAGCAGGCTCACCAATGGGGGAATGATTCTTGCTTTTGTCGCTCTAAAAGTCCTTGCCAAGTTACCAGCAGCTCTAACGCAAGGTATGAGCAGGTCAGAGTCACCTTTCTCAATGACCTTAAGAAGCAGCTCTACAACAGCCTTTGCAGCAGGGGAAGTAGGCTTGAAAGCAGCACGTCTTAACTCTGCACGTTGATCTGCCACGGCCGTGATTTCCATCAACGCCATTGCCGAATAAGATTGCACATCCTCGGGGCCTTTTCCCTATAGATCGAACTGCGAAGCACAGAAGAGCACTTGATTCAGTTTTGCTCCGACAAATGGTGAGGTTTCCCCTAGAGAGCTGCCAAAGGGCTCTGGCTGCCATGGCCTGGATCTTCGAACTCCCTCCCCTTGATAATTGTCCCAGCTATTGACACGTGCGAATTCCCATGTTGCTGCTTCTTCGCATTGTTGTGGTTGCCCTTAGCATTATCTCCATGCCTCTGTTGGTGATCCCTCTTTGGTGTTTGATTCCCCATTGGGTGAGCAATCTGCTTATTATCCTCTTCATGTGCCTTGTTATTAGCATTAGAATCGGCGGTGTTACTGGCTATCACAACTGAATGAACGGACATCTTTTGTTTATTGGCAATGGCGTACTTACTGTGCTCTTGAATGGTCTCGAACGCAAGATGTCTAACAAGCAATCGAATGGCATTGTTCTGGGCGAAATGATCCTGGCACTTGGGGTGATGCGCTGCGAGCTCTGAACTAGCCCATGCCACCACCGTCTGAACCTTCATGTGCCAGGTTCTTTGAGTATTTTCAGTGTTAACAATGTGTTCCACGCTTTCAGGATCTTTCCTAAGTAACCCAATTGCCCTGGCAGCGTCTTCTTGACCCTCCATTCGCCCTTCTTTCAACAACTTCTGAAGCGGGGGCACTCCACCTTCCTCAACAATCAGTTTCCCGTAGCGGTCGTGTCACGAGCCACGAAACCAAGGAAGCTGCAGCGTCTGAACGTTCCGGTGATTGGCGGAAGACCCAGACTCTCATCATCGCGTTCATCGGCGGAAGCTGAGACCCGAAGGAGCTATTGGACGTCACCTTGGAATTCTCGAGCTGCATGGAGGTCTTGCGAAACGGGGTGGCGGGAATGATTCTGAAGAGTCTCTTGATGAACGCTGTTAGCGCGGCACTTGATGACGAGTGCAAGGGCTTTGTCGAGGACTTGTTCGGTGTCGTCGATGATGCGCCTAGTGGGGCGTTCGTAGAGGTCGTTGCTGCTCCTTGCAGCTTGGCGAAGGAGACCTGCGAGCTTCTCTGTTTTGGCCTTGAGCTCCATACACTCTTGCCTGAAATTGGGGACTTCCTCTCCCATCTTGGATATCTGGTCCGCCATCTGTATCGGGCTCGCCAGGTTCTCCTTGACGATGCTCGACATGGTTTTAGCGGACCAATGTTTCCTATCTTATGCCACCAGATCAAATACGCGAACCTGAACCCAACAATGCAAAACTACTTCTCTCTTTGAAGGTTGTCTTGTCTTGTGTCTATGCCTTTATGGATAGGCTTATTCAAATTTAAAAGATAGATCAAACCTAGAAGTTATGGAGGTGATGGTGAATCATGGGGTTTGGGGTTGCGTTTGCTCCTGCATGGAGGAGGGGCAAGCGGCGATGGAGGCGGCAGTGGTCGCGCTGCCAGTTGTGAGTGATGGAAATTCATGGATGATCCAACCTTTTTTTCTCCAAGTTTTGTGTAAATTACACTTTTTTTTTTCAATGTAATTGGTATGCACTGACGTATAAAATAATTTTACACTATTAACCAATAGAAATAGAGGAAAGTGAGAATTATGGTGAGTCCCTCATTATAATTGATAGTTATTTGTATAAGTTGACACTTTCCACTATTTCTATTGGCTGACAGTATAAAACTGTTTTAGATTATCAGTACATTTAAATCAAATTCTTTTTTTTATGAAATGTATTATTTGTATATAACCCAACTTTCGTACTTCGAACCGATGTATCACCCATTTACCATTGGATGGGTGTGGGACCCAGTCTAAGTAGAGGCTACATACCCATCCAATGGTAGATAGATGGTATGTTGAGCCGAAATACAAAGTAGACTGTATCAAAATATCATTTCTCTTTTTTTATTAATAAAAGTTTTGTGAAAATTACTAGTTGCTACTTACTCCGATACTAGGTTGCCTTATATATAGTAGATGGAATTGGTTGGTCTATAGTCTACGTTGTCAGTTCTAGTTTCGAGTACTGGGAAGGACGGCCTCCCCGTTACATACAACGCTCAGATCAAGTGATTGATTACAATGCTTTCATCCTATGGCTTCCTAATCTTATTGCTTTTGAAGAGCCTGTGTCATCATCTTTGGTGCGATGAAGAAACAGGAGTTTACGTGCAACGGAGGTGAGTGGTGCTAGCTTTTAGCATATGTTCATACAACCCACACGCCAGTTTGTGAGATTAATTAATTACAAGTGCATATAAATAACACCATTCTATATCATTGATGCTGATTAAAGCATTAACCGTTGAGAATTTAAAAATAATTTGTTATAATAGAGATCCTATATATGACTATTTGATCTGTTCAAAGTTTTGTGATTAAAACAAACTTTACAAACTAAGTTATTATCAGATTAAAAAAAAAAAAAAGGGCTAAAGTTATCACCAAAGATTATATAATCAGTAATGCGTAATAGCACGAAAGCATTTTCATAAAATGCAGTACGAATAATGTAAAATAGAAGATGATATTTGCGTTTTGATTGAGGTTAACTTTTCTCTCTCTTCCTTAATTTTTGTCACCTCTTTTTTTATGGTTATAAACCACTAGTTAACATTGAGTACGAAATTCGTCTCGTACTCGTGCTAAAGAGCACTGCTCTTGCTTGTAAACTTTGAGAGGACGATTGGCATTTGGTATACATGTAAAGGTTAATACTTTGATGTATTAAATATTTTAAGTAATTAAATACGCTCGAGCAAAAAATAATTTAATATAATTGTTCTTTACAAATGATAAATAATTGAACTAAAAACTAATTACGAACGATATATACTTTTTTAAATTACTGTGGATTGCATGTCTACTTTATTGAGGTTAAGCTAAGAGTTTCTTGTGGGGGAATGGTATAAGAGCCTTTTCAGTTATTTTCCGTTATTTCGTTTGTTAAAATTTTTTCAAGTTATGAAACACACATTCACTGCTATGACTCAAAATGAAGCGAGTAATTCATAAGATCAAAGGTATGTTTGGTATGGAAATAAAAAATATAAGAGAAAATTTCATGGATGAACACATACTAAATACACCCCTTAAAAAAAATAAAATAAAATAAAATAAAAATAAAGGAGAGGTGCGCATTACATCCTCCTTTTCTGATGATTCCCAGTCACAGTTGATATATGGCGAATCGATTTTGGCATAAAAGAGCATTTGGCCAAGTGAAGGACAGATCATAATGTCGGAGGGAACTTGTTAAGAGAAGTTCCATATGTCCAAAAAGGCAATAACACTTTGAGAAAAGGCAAAAAAAAATAATGATATCAACGAACTAATCATGTGTCAGCTTCGTTTTTCAACATAAGTATGAACTAATTAAGATGATTACGAACCGAAAATGACATAGGAGTAAAGATAATATTATAATTTATACAATATCAGTTCCAGGCTTCCAGCTACCAACACTGGTCCGTCTCCCACTTCGTTCCAGCTTGAGAATATGTTGGATACCTTCCTGGCATGGAACTTATATTTGATGAAGCCATATATGAGTGGTTAAGAGGCCTTCTGTGCCGATGAAACTGTCTATCATATTGAGCACGCTTGTCTGGGTCCGACAATGTCGAATAAGCTGAATGGATCTCCATGAACCGGCTAGCCGAGGCTTCCTTCTGCTTCATTGCCACAACATCAGGGTGGCACCTTCTTGCCAGCTTTCTATACGCGGCCTTTATTTCATGGCTACTCGCACCCATTGAAATCCCCAGCACATCATACAGGGAACCAGGGGAAGCCATATCTGCGACTAAATGACTGGATGCTCTTTTTTCGGTTGTGGTATAAGTGGCAGTGGCAACAATTTTCCTTGAAATGTATATGCTTCTAATTTTCGAGGATCTGAGATCACTGGGTAAGAATGAGGTTTGGGAGTAGAAGACAACAAACATTTGGAATTCTTGGGTAGTGAGACTGAAGGTGGTTCATGGCAAAGAATACACTGCGTATATCTTTATATAGAGCAGATCTTGTATTAAAGATGTACAAGAAAGTAACATTATTTGTGTACCAAATTTTTTATTATACCTATTTGTTCTACGGCTTTTTTTTTTTTTTTGTAAAATATAAATGCTGGTACTTGTGTTCAAAACAAAGAGATATGGGTTCCCTTGACGGAAAATCAACCAATACTATTTATGTTAAAAATAGAACAATGTATTACACCAAAATTTTAATTTGTAAAATCACATGTGAGCTAGATTGTAATGTACTGCTCGATGTCGGGTGCAACTAGTTTATCTACTGGTTGCTATCCTGTGCTGACTCGGATCACTGTTCGAATGGATAGGCAGTGTGTCTTTTTTTCGGTCAGGGGAGGGAGGGTTTTATGTTTTTTGGGGGGGGGGGGATGGGTTCTTCTACCACTACCTGCCACTGGCAGTGTGTCTTTCATTATGGTACGTGGTCCTACTTTCTTTTTGAATCACCCCAAACAAAAAAAATACAAAAAAAAAGCTAAAAACAAAAAAATGCTAATGCAGAGGCCCAACGAAGGGGATAAACAGGTGGCTTAATTTTCTTTTCATTAACGAGCCCTTGTGGTTTCCAGTTTCAACAATTTCTTTCCTCAAAGAGAGAATCTTCACTTCATGGGTCTGACTTAGCTTCAGACTGCAAAACCTTCGTTCCATGAGAGGAAGCCAGGTGATCCGTTTCAGTCTAAAGAGTGTCGGGAAGAAAGAAACGACATAAATGATATATTTATTTCAGATTTTCATGCAGAATTGTAAATAATAAGATTTTCTTGGTGTTGGCTAGATATTATTAATTTTAAAGCAATTAATTACAGTAAGTATAAATACAGACAAATGTCTAGTTTTTTTATCTTTCATGTGCAAGAATTTAGGATGAAAAGACAGCCTAACAATCATTTATATTGAATTAAATTAGAGTACGCTGCAGAATACGAATCAAAGAAAAATTACTTGTATATGAATCAAATTCAAAGCTTCCGTTCAATCTACTGGTTTAATCAATCACCATTCGCAAATCACAATATATGTCTCTCTAACCATGAGTTTACGAAGGCTTCACCAACAGGTCTAATACAAAAAATTATATCTCATTCACATCATCAAATTTTAGACTTCATACCCAAGAGAACTGTGAAAAAATCAGCAACTTACGATTTTTTAGCATTTCTGTTAATGTTCTACTATATTTTAGAGCGCCTTTATGATATCAGAATTGGTTGATCCCTTACATACAATGATAATGTTTATTTGACATAAACTTTCAAGATTTAATGTGCGTTGTTGATATAATGGAAAAAGGTGGAAGCGAGAAAAAAGAAGAAGCAATAAAATGTCTTGACAAAACATATGACAATTACCATGTCTTGAATCCTGCAGCAAAAGATCCCATGTAATGTGTCTCATGTTAACGATGGTTGATTTCGAAAAATAAAAGCAGCAATAATATATCTAAATAAAGTAGTACTTAAAAGTGTCAGCACATACATCTCACCGATAGAGTGAAACAGCAAACCCTTTTTGAGAAGGAAATCAACAAAGAGGAAAGGACATCGAGGTTTAATGATGGGAAATCTATGTAGTTAAAATGTTCAAGAGAAAAGAGCTTGGTAAAAGTGAGAAATATTAGAGATACTCATTATAAGCGTTATAAGTAGATGTTCCTGCATGCTTTTTTAGATGGTCAGTACTCAGGGTCTGTTTAGTCTTTAATTAAGGTATTTAAATAAAGGGGGTGAAGTAGACAAAATAAAACATGTTCTGCCTTGTTCTATGGAGTGTTCTTATAAGATGAAATATGTTCTAGGTAACCAAATAACTCCTTTATGGTTAATTAAGAGTCCTTAAATAGGAGATTGGCCATATATGAATCAACATGTCAGATTTTGTAGAAGTGTTCAGCTCTATTCAATCTTATTGGACTAGACTGAATACACAGGTCAGAAAATTATTTTAATTCGGTAAAATATAATTAAATTTTTTAATATTTATTTGTGAGAATTTCCTTTTTTCTAAAGCTCTTAATAATGCACACTTACATAAAAATATATATTTTTAATGAACAAACGGAGATTGAATTTTTAATTCAAACTACATCAACCTCCTAATCACTAAGATGAAGGGAGATAACACTTGAGTTATAATTTATTGGCAAATATAATTAAATCTAAATACATATTAATCCACATATTGATTTTTTGTTCTGAATTTTTGTATTTCAATTTTTTTTGTCTGAGTTTTTTATTTCAGTTTAGTCGGGCTGAGTTGACCTTGTTTTCATATTCAAACACAAGCCCAACTGAGTTTGTTTTAAAAGGGTCTCTATGTTAGTCTAAATCTATTATTTCAAGTCCATTTGTTTTAGATTGAAGATGGGTCAAAAATCGGGGCCGGGGCCTAAATGCCCACCTAGAGCGCATTTGCTCTGTTCTCGAGTTCACGGTCAAGTGTGAGATGTACTGGATATCAGAATTAACAACTATTTAATCTCATTATGCCATTAATAACAAATTTTACTCTTCCTTGAGGAATCTCCGAGAATTATCTTCGGATCCAAAGTTCTTTCTTTTCTTGGATATCACTATCTTATCATTTATCAAATATTTTTTTCTGATTGCTGGTTATATGTAGAAATCAAAACGCGTAAGTCAGGAACCAACTGTATTTCGCAACTCAGAAATCTCATGAAAAATTTGGATATCATAACATAGCAACACATTCTATTATTTGAAAAAACGAAAAACTTTCACATCAAAAAATTAAAAAGAAAAAGAAAAAACTTTGAATCTTTGTGCGTTGGCAGCCACGTTCAATGTGCAGATACATTAAGATACGAAAGCAATGCCCTAATTAGTGTGGTTGAATTGAATGGAATTCTTAGGCTATGTAGTATTCTAGTGTCTACCCTCTCATTGATATTCCATGCGGTTCAACGAGCCATGAACCGTTAAATGAATGCAAGACTCAATTTAAAACAATGGAATCGTACAAGAAACCAACGATTATTTGACATTACAATTTACAATCAAATCTATACACGTTTACAAGCCAAAAAAAAAAAAAAAAATCTACGACCTGACTGCTGACACCATTAACCGTGATCTACAGATAAATAAAACACAGCACCAAGGAACCCGAAAAAAAAAAAATAATAAACCCACGGGTGGAAACACATAGCAGGACAAGAATTGAGTTTTGAACAAGATGAATAATAATTTTCAGGCTTTCCCTTCAACCCTTGCATAAGTGAGTCCAACGCATGCATCAACAAAGTCCTCGTCTATGTAATCCATAGAAAAAACCTGCAGTTTGTCTGCGTAGCCCTTAGCGAAGCACTGAGCGATGAAGAGCCTAGCATACCCATGAATGCGTCTCGTGACAGGCTTCACACACAGAACCGGGTTATCGGCCACCGGGGTAACCGTGTTCTCCACCCTGTAGAAGAACTTCCTCGACGAAACCGGTGGCTGCTGGCTCAAATGCTTCAAATTCCCATCGAACTTGGTTGACGGCAAATCCGTGTTGATCCAATTATCCTTCAGAAACCCCGCACTCCACAGGGGACTCCCCGCCTTGGGCTGTGGCGATTTTCTTGGCTTCCAAACGCATATGATTCTCTTTGGTAACAAATCCGCGATGGTCTTGCCAAACACGTGATCGTCTTGGTGAATCAAGAACTCACCCAACTGCTCCTCCAAGTACTTGTCGAATTCCGGTGGGTCCTCGTGACCGAATTCCGTTCGAATCTCGAGGATTATGATCTCGGATTGGGTCTCCGACAGGAACCTCTTGACATCTTTGATGACAACATCGACGCTGTAATTGACGAGGATGCCGTGGCAGACGCGGCGGTCCTCCTGCACTCGAATGTCGAGAACGCGCGTGCCTCTCACGAGCTGGCGATAGATGGACAAGGATTGGCATTGAGCGAAGGGGCGAGTGACAAGTGGGATGCCAATCTTGTTGGTCGCAGAATCGTGGGTTCCAGGCCAAACAATCTGGTTGATGTGCACTTTCTCTGGGTTGAGACCCGACATCCAGTTTTTCCTGTCTGGTGGGTGGTAGTCAGAGCCAGGGTATTCCTCCCCAGAGCTTTTGAGATCCAATAGGGTTTTCTTCTCAGTGTGGATCGCCTTTCTTCGCTCAACCTGTTTAGAGACCTGGGAACCCATCTTCGGTTTCAGTATCAAAGTCAAAGAGGAGAAAAAGATATCAGATGATGAAGATTGAAGAGAAGGAGTTGGTATTTCCTCCTCCTCTTTAACTATGCTTTTTCTTGTTGCAGCCGGAGTTAGCTGTAGAAGTTAAGGACTAAGCTGATGAGAGAGATTTATTAAAATAATAGTAAAGCGAGGGGAACGTCAAAATGGGTTTTCTTTTTCTTCTTAGCCAATTGGTAATAGGCCTGCTGAATTGGACTAATGCAGTGAAATTATGAAATCTTGTTGTATTTTTTTCCCTCTCAATTTTTTTCTTGAAGGATTTTGGTTTGGGATGGGAAGGCCACCTGTATTAATTAATTAGCCTATTGTCTTTTGCAATGTGGGGAACCTTCGCTCTCATTATTGGTGGGGAGTCATGATCGATGTATGTTTTTGGTTGGTCCACCTGTGTGGCTGTCCAAACTTCTCTGTCTCAATGTTTGTTTTGGTTTATTCACTTGGCTTTCTCCATTTCTTGTAGTTGCTAAGTTCAATTCGTTATAATACCTTTGTCGTTAAAGGATTACTCACATTTATAAATCCGATAAAGAAATTTATTCAGAAATTAGATTTGTAGACATGAGACATCTATGTATCAAAATCGACATATGGCCAAAATTCTCTCTTTTGCGATATCGTGTGATATACATGTGACGAAGTGCGATGAGTCATTACTATTTCTCTTTTTCCGCGAGATTTATATGTGATTGTTGAGAAGATGTTAGGGAACAGGTAAAGGAGATTACATATCAATTAGACACGTGGATAGTATCTATTCCATATCAATTATACAATTAAAGGAGTCTAGAAGATTTGCTAGTTAACTAGAACCTCAAACTCGATACTAGAGTCAGAGCTCATTTTGTTTGATGCTTTGATTTCAGGGTGCTATTGAGCGATGCCTCTTTGGCATGAATCTGCCTGTTTTGTGTGGTTTTTGTCTCGCTTAATTTATTGTCAGCGCATCTTTGGCTAACTTCCAGTTTTGTTTTTGTTGTGGACCTCCAAGCACCACATGGATCAATTTGTAAGTTTATAATAAGAAAATAAAAGAAATATATCAAATATTGCACGTTATTGCAGAAAATGTTTATTTTCAAAGGATATGTTACCTCAAAAAATGAAAATACCTAATGAAGAAAATAATTTTCTAGGTCGTTTTGATATTGCAATCTATTACCATTAAAAAAAGATAACACCTTTCACAAAATCAGAAAGATGTTTTTTTTTTTTTTGTCATTTGTTGATATATAATATAGCGTTGAATTTTTTTTTGAATAATTTATATTTCTCATTAATTGTACATTAAAAATGTATATCTTTTGTGGATTTCATAAAAAGAGAATTGTACGCGTTATTCAATATGTTCTGCCACTATTTGAGTTTTTTTTTTTTTTGGGTCGGGGAAGGGAGATTTCTTTCATTTTTGGTTAGGGTTGGGGGTTGTTGGAGGGGAGCCCAGGATCGAACTCGTGATCCTTCTCACGAGGCTCTATGGGGTAAACACTGAGGCACTGGCCTCGTCTCCACTATTTGGGTTATCTTGAAAGATTTGTTGTAACGCAACCAAATGATTGAGTAGGGTATTTCGGTCGACTGATTGAGTAGAGTCTGATATTGGTGGTTTTTTTTTTGGGGGTGGGGGGATTTGTTGCTGTTGCCCAACAAAACTAGTGCAATGGAGTGGGTTGATCCATAGCACAGATTTGGGCCTCAGCCCTTTGCTCCACCGCCCAAAAGAAAAACAGTGGGCATTTTTCAATTGCTTCTAATATAAGGGCCTGTCTGGATTTGCTCCCAAAAAAAAAAACTGTTTAAATTATGTGTGAAAAAATATTTAATAAGAAATAATTATATGTATTGAAACAAAAAGATACATATATATGACCAAAAAAAGAACAGAAATAATTAAGTATACTTATATGTATAATCAAATGAAATTTTCAAATGTTAGTAGAAAAAAATTAAAGAAAATATATTTTATTTTAATTACATAAAACCACCTTTATATAATAAACTATTGAAAGAGTAACCATAAATTATAATTGACGTGAGGAACTTAATGTCGCGGACGTCTTTCTTGGAGGGCTCACTCATTAGAATATTCTAGAAGACTCTATAAAAAGATAGAATAGTATCAAGAATCTAAATGGTTCTATGTAAATATTCTGTGTTTTTTTTTTATATTAATATGAGATTAATTTGATATATTAACAGTATGAAATTTTTTTATATTGTTATTTAATTAAAATTTTTTATTTATATAATTATTTAAATAATAGATAATTATATCAATAAATTTTATTAATATGATAATATATAATTAAATATCTATATAAAAAATTTTTTTATTAATAATATATTTAAATTAAATCCTATTAACATATAAAATTCTAGAAAGTAGTATAATGCTGGAAGGATTCTGGATGCGTGATCTCCACCATTCATAGGATAGATCTCCACCGTCATTTGAGGCGTGGTTGCATATATATTCGCCAAGCCATCAAGTCTTTTGTAACTTTCTAATTTTATAATGAAGTATTCTCTCTTCCAACTTCTCTTGCTCACTAGCTTTTCTTCCCATTTTTCTTCTACGCAAGAGACGAGAGCGTGGTTCAACAGTGGAACCAGGTCTGCGCTGCAGGCACACGGCTTGAGCCTAACTTATGGTCTATTATACGATTTTATTTAAGTCTAACTTTGATCTGTTTAAAGGATTGATTATTTTAAAGTCTATTTATAAAACCTATAATTTAAAATACTTTATAAATATAATGACAGGCCAAATTGCTAAAAAGGCTGACTGCAGACCTTTTATTCTCAAATAAGCCAAGTATAAGGATTTATAATTATAAGCTATGTATAATATACAAGAAGAATGCATTGTTGTTTAGTGGTGAAATAGTTAGTCATCATTAATCACCTTATAATTTTACATAAGGGTGTTCATGACCTAACTCAGTCCAATAACCCATCCCAACTCAAAAGTTATTGGGGCGGATTTGGATTTGAAATTTTGACTTCATATATTTTTTTACTAGGTTTAAGTCATATTTTGAATTGACCTTACCTATCTCGAAGTCATATAATTCTTTAAATGTTATATTTTTTAATAATATTAGTTATAAATTATAATATTTGTATATATCAATTAATATATTTTATATAACATAGTATTATTTTTATATTAATTTACTTTAAAATATGTATCATAAAATAACTCTTGAATTTTGTTTGTAACTTTTAAAATTTTATAATTTTATTATGCATAATATTCAAACTTGCATATATTGTGTAAATATCGGGTTGACCTAGTCATATATTTTTCAGATTATTATCAGATTGGGTTTAAATTCAAAACAATGACTCAATAAAAAAATTAAGCCAAATTTGAGTTTAACTCGACCCGGCCCTTAAACACCCCTAAAACCTCATGCGATTTGGAGCTAAATAAGAATGTCAAATTGCTGTTGAAATTGGAAAATGTATAATGTCCCATAAATAACGTGCTATCTTATTTTTTTTAGGGACAACTATGTACATATAATCTTAGCAAGGGACAATTATGTACCCTTAACAGCTAAGCAGTACGCTACCAGCTGTCTTAGGCACATTTAGAAAATGATTATTGTAAAACTCGTTCATAATAAAGCTGCTAGTTTAAATTACACAGGAAGTTTTTAGTTAAATATTAATATATAAAAATACACTAAAGCGTTATGAGTAAAGGTAAAGCGTTACTAACCATAGGTTAAATATTTCTAAATTATAAAGAAACTGTAATTTATTTAAATATAACTCCATTCATTCTTAGTAGTTGGAGGAGTTTACTTTTCTCTAGTGTGTTACTCGATTAATCTAAAACCACCAGAAATAAAGTAAATATTGAAAATTTACAATAGATAATAAAGAATTCTAAAGTATTTAAACTATAATGGTTCTAATCGTATTTTAGCACAGAAACCCATATAACTATAATATTATAATATCATCTTATTACTTATAAGCAAATCATACTTCATAATATTATGAGCAATAAATGCTACACAAATATATGCTATGTAGTATAAAATGCGACAAGCATTAATATGATTTTAATCTTTACTTTAATTTTCATTTTCCTTTTCTTGTTTATCTTATACATATTCAAAAGTCTTCTCTTATAGAATTCTCATTCTTTGGTGTTATTCTTAACATCGTGAAGACAAAGTGAAACTTTTATGTCACTCTAACCAAGGCAGGTAATATAAAAGGATCTTACTTCTTATCCCTCTGCCTTCTTGGTGGTCAGCGATAAATCTTAAATATCTTATTTTCAAATTATTTATTTGCCATTATGCACAAATTCACAATAAATATACAAATATATAAACTCAAGCAATAAATATAATTTAAATAAAAAACTCAAATAGCATAAAATAAATAATAACTTAAATAATATGAATAATTTCATCTCAAAATAAATTAAATAATAAAATATAAAATTAAGCAATAAATGGTATAAAGGTGCAGAAGTTATAAATTAATTCATAAACTTGAAATAAACGAAGTGCACAAGCATTGAAATAATATAAACATGAATAAAATAAATAACATAACATCTCAATAAAATTCTTCAAAATATAATGTTATCAATTCTAAATATTAATTTATAAAGGAACCGAATTTAACATCATTTTTTTTAATTTCTTTTAAATGCTCTCATTATGGTCCATGGATCTGTTTGTGTCATTGTAGCGCCTTTAGTGCGCAAAAGTTATATCTTTATAAAGGTCATCATAAAATTATAGTAATATCCATAAGTCAAGTTATAAACTCCCATGCAAAGGTAAAAATAATATAATAGTTCAAGTATATGTATAATAAATTTTACTTATTTGAAGTGTTAGATATAATATTTTACTCTTAATATTGGTCCCTTAAAGAAATTTCAATAAAAATGACTGTTCAAAATAATATATCATTATCTAAACAATATCTTAATAATAATAATAATTAGAAATTGTAAAATAAAAGAATAATTAAATACCTTGCAATAAAAAAGGCGATATTAATATAAAGGAATATTAAATAAAATAAATCATAATAGTAAATACATGAGTGGATTTAATGTAAAGGAACGAGAAATAAAATAATTTGGAATAAATAATAGCAATATAAATATAAAGAAACAATAAGTAAAATGAATTGTAATAATTGGGCAACTTTAATATGGAGAAATAATAAATAAATTAATTTGAAATGATAAATAAACTACAATAATAAATGATAATAAGCAACTTTAATATAGGGGAACAATAAATAGATAACCTGGAACAATAAAACATATGACAATGAATAAGGAATAATGAGCAATAATACAGCAGAACATTAAATATAATAACTTGAAATATACAATGAATTGTGATAATAAACAAAAATAAACAGTAATATAAATGGATATTAAATAAAATAACCTGAAATATAAAATAAATTATGATAATAAATAGTAATGGATAATAATATAAAATAATATTAAATAATACAACTTATAATAAATAAATATAATCATAAGTTTATTTCGTAAATAATTTTATTATGTACCTTAAAAATCTTGTAAGGATGAAGATGCTATGTGTAAATTAAACCCTCTTCTTTTTATTTTTGCTTTCTTCTCTCCCTTGCTCTCTTTTTTTTTCCCTCTCCCTTGCACGGAGCTATCTCTCTAATTTCTTATGGTGCTTCAAAGCAATTACAGCCCTATCTTCCTTTTATTTTTCTCACAAGTTCATCCACCGTCAAGAAATTAATGTTATTGGTGACATTTTTCTTATATTATATATATTTAACTAAACTTGTCTTTTGCGCCTAATCACCTGACTATTACTATTACTATCGTTATTATCATTATTGTTATTATAAATTTAACAAAATATCTAATCTTTATTTACTTAAATAAGATATCAATTTTAACTTTATCTGCTAAACTAAGATATTAATATATATACTCTAACATATCTACTAATTTAGTTTATAAAAAAAAAAACATATCTACTAATTTATTGTCTTAAAAGGGTTAACATCCAAGAGTTAACTACTTGGTCGGTCTATAATAAATAAACTAGAATATCCAAAAATATATTTCATGCATAATGTTTTATAAAATATGGGATGTTGCAATTATAAATAAAAATATGTGAAAAAAATAATTCTTTTCTTTTGAAAATAATTGATTATTTTTTGAATTTAATTGTTATCTTTTACATGTCTCATTAAGTTTGGGATGTCCTATATTTGACTCTCATTTTCCTTGTCTCCACCTTTGTTAAAAAAAAGAGAATTTGTGATACATATAACAAAAAATTAGCCATTAATTATTTCAAGATATTAGTACCTTTAGTCAAATAATTATGTAATAATTATGTAATATATATATATATATATATATATATATGTATGTATGAAAATGAGCATACAGTCTCCTTGAACATTTAGCAGTTGTAAAAGTCACCATTAACTTTTAAATCTTTTAATTAAATTCTTAAATTACAAATTTTTTTTGACATGTTAAACTACAACCATTCTCAAAAGTCAATTTTCTATTCAACTTTTTCTTTTTCCATTACAAAGACAAACATTAGAATAATCTGAATTTACTAGATTGAAAAGCATTATTTAATATTGAATTCATTTAATATAAAATTGCCCATTTATTATAATTTATTTCATAAAATTATTGACTCATGTATATTTTCACTAAAAAAAGGAAAAAAATCCTTTGAATATAATACTAAATTGGTGATGTAAACATTAATTTTTTTAACTATTTATTATTTTTCATTGAGAAAATAATTATAAATACATCTAGTTGGATTCAGAAAATGAAAAAAATAATGATGTAGAAAATGAGCATTAAAAACTACAAAAGTAATTCTTTATGTTTCGTTTTTGAATTGATGTTAAACATATCCAGTTTAATGGAATAAATTTTTATATGGAATTTTTGTGTAAAAATATGAAAAAATATGATATTTTTGACAAAATTTGAAAAATATGATTTTTTTCTCTCTTTTTCCTTTTTTATCTTCCTTTTTCTTCTTTTACCTTTGTTTTTTATTTTGTTCTTTTCTCTCTCTTTCTTTCTTCTCTCTCTTCTCTCTTCTTTCTCTCTCTCTCTCTCACAGCCACTCATGCACACACCCATAAGCAAAAAACACACACTACATTTGGGGACAGATCTTGAGAGGAAAATTATGTGAGACATGACATAAATTTCTTAACTGTTGCTGTCCATTTTTCAAGGTTTGCTACTGTAGCTGACTTCCAGGTTCCACCCTATCATAAGTAGGATGTGAGACATAACACATATTTCATGACTGCTGTTGTTCATATTTTAGATTCCATTATTGTAGATGCCTTCCAGGTTCCAGGTTTCGCCTTGCTATGGATAGGGATGTTTGCCGACATGATCGTGGATAAAGATTTCATATTTCATGTTTTGCCCTACCATGCGTAAAGATGCCTGCAACGATGTGGCATTGACAGAAATTTTGTTACTGTAGCATCTATTTTAGGTTCCACCATGTCTTAGGTGGGAAAGTGGCAGCTTATTTGCAGGCGGTGGACTCTGCATGTTCTAGTTTTTGCAGGAGGAGAAAAAAATAATAAAAGATAATTCCTTTTTTTATTTTTATTTTGCAATCCATTAGTATGGATAATAGATTTATTTTTTACTTTTTTGTAGAATTCGCCTATATTTTTGGCAAATTCCTTTAAAATACCATATTTTTTTATTTTTTAAAAAAACCCCATTCCCATCAATTATCCCACCAAAATTCCATATATAAGAAAATTAGCCTCTAGTTTGAGCAACATTTTTTCTATTTTGAGACAATGGAATAAACTACGAAAAATCCGTTCCTCATTGTTAAAAGTTAAAATTGTAGCTTGAAAAAAAAAAGAATAAAGATAAGAATTTATTTTGAAATAAAAATGTTGTATTTAAAAAGTAAAACATATTTTTTGATTAAAAATTTATAATATTCATATTATAGTAACAAATTTAAAGTATCAGTAATTCTTAAGGAAAAGAAAAGCCAAATCAATACCCTGTGTTTTTTTAATAGTACCTTCAACCAAGTTGTGCTAGAAGTGGTTGAAACTTGGAAATTCAGTGTTATTCTATAGTAAAGGCCTATTTGGTATGTCTAATAATATACAAATTGATAGGATAAAGGTTGATAGTACAAAATCTGATTGTATAATATTTGATAAAAATTTAATATTATATAGTATTTGATATATTACTGTATAAAATATTATATTATATAAAATATAACCAAAAAAAGAGATTATAATAAATATATTTTTTAAATATTAAATAAAATTTAAAAATTAATATAATTGTTTAAATAGTTATTATAGTTATTTTAACTATTTTTATTATATATAAAAATAATTTTATATTAAAAATTATTTATTTGTTTATTTTTAATTTTTTTCATAAATATAAAAAATATGAGAGAGATTGAGAGAAATAGAAAGAGAGTTTTTATGTGTCAAAATCGAAGCAGATCTAATATCATATTTCTAGATTTGGTTGTATTTTTTATGATATATAATTAAATTTATATTAAATATTATTTATTATTATTTATATATTTTAATAATAACTTATTATTCCTATATTTTTATATTAGTTTGAATAGTTATTTTATAATTATTTTATAAAAATATTTATTTATTATTAATATTTTTATTAAATAATATAATTTTTCATTTATATGGTTTTTATTTTTTATTATTTAGTTAATAATTTTTTTTAATAAAATATATTAAAAATAAAAAATAAAAAAACCTTTATACATAAAGTTAGTAGGCCTAATACGATTTTTTTAGGTTAGATTAAGTTATCTATTATTTTAATATATAAAAATAGTTTGATAATTAAGTTTATATAATACATTGACTGTACCAAATAATGAATAAGATCATAACATATTATATTATCTTATCTTATTATATCTAATACGGTATACCAAACACCTCTAAAATGAGTTATTGTGTAAGTCAAGGGGTTGTTGAGTGATCCTTATCAAAAGAAAAAAACTTATAACTGGACTGATTCGGAAGATATAATTTTAGAAAGTTGTAGAAATAGATGCTAACACTCATCACGACATTCTTTTTGTGTTTGGTAGGGACGAATATTGAAATAAAAAAATGAATAGCCAAGTGTGGAAATTAAAAAGGGATCTTTATTCTTTACCGCACATAAGAGAGAAAATTTCTTTTATACTCCTGGAGAAAGACAGTTTTTACTCCATGAAATAATCTTTACCTTTTATTTTGTTTTTTCGTATTTTCTCTGTCTCTTTCTTTGTAACCAAAACCAATGGTTTAGATGCACCATGGTTGTGGAGGAGGAAGTGTCTTCCTCCTAGAGTATATAAGTCTTACTCTACATAAGAGAATGGGTGAAATTTCTCTCCAGCTGCTTCTCCTGTGAAAGAGCTGGAGAATCCTTTGCCGGCAGTCCATCTTATTTAGCCTCATTTTATGCTTTTAGAGAAGGGCCTTAATTCAACGTCCATGGTTTCTGTTTCTTGACCCAAAAAGCAGGTCCATGTTTTGAGCAAGATCAACATCGTCTACCTAAAATGTGATATCAAACCATCAGAATCACACGGGACGATCGAGATCTACCCCGAAACATTGCCACGTGAAACGGAAGGTCCTCCACGTGCTTGTATTACTGCAATCAAAAACAGGTAACCTTTTCTTCCGCTTTTGGTCTACCGTGACGCCTATGCAGCATTCTGGACCGTCCGATCTAAAACCCTCACTTGCCTGCCCGTTGCTGCACCCCTTATCCTGAATTCAGTTGCTGTTTAGCCAAGGCAGTAGGCAGTAGCTAGAAAAAAGAAGAGGCACGCCAAACTAAAGCAAATATCATCTCTCATTTCACCCAACTGAGACTCACACTGAGACTGCGACGCAACTTTCTCTTGCTCTTGTGGCCTTCAAACAGGTTGACCTTCCTGCTATTATTTAATTTTAAATTTAATTCAATGCTTCTTTTCGTTCTGCTTGATTACGTAAAACCCTAATTGAAACCAATACAAACGGCTCACGCGATCATCACTAGGGATCTGTTTCTCATGGAACCTTTTATTTATTAATCACTCTGCTGAATAAGGATCCCCTTTTTTGGTTAATTGTAGGTTATTGGAGTCTCAAATTGTATCGTATAGTATACCTTGGGTTTCGATTTTGCTTTATGTTGAGATTTGTGTCTGATCAAATGAGGTTTCCGTGCTGCCTTCCCCGATCCCCAACAGTTATCGGTTTAATGTGTTTCTGATATCTGATTATTTTCCTGCCAAATCTAGGGTTTTGAAGCGACGTTGAAGATTTGATATGGACAACGGGATTGAGGTCTTTGATGGCTATGGCGAGGCAGAGAGTAAGAGAGTGGACGTTGGGGTGTCCAAGGAGAGTATAATGGAGTCTGATAAGTTGAAGGATTTGGAAGGAGAGGAGGTTTTCCAGGAGGCAATGGAGCCACAAGAGCATTTCCATGATCAGGAACCAAAGCACTATCAGGAGGAGGCCGTTGTTGCTGAAGGCGATGATGCCGCCGCAGTTAGTGCATCATGTTTGCCTTTGGTTGATGAGCCTCCTAGTGCTGCACAGGATCCAGATAACTTTGAGGAGGCAATTGGGGTCGCTGATGCATCTGGCAAACACACCAAGGAGGAGGTTGAAGTAATTGTTAACCATGAGGTGGATAAGGTTCGGCAGGGGTCACTTGATAGTGTTCATCTGGATGGAGTTGATTCTGGAGGGACTGGAGATGGAGTGTCGTGTGATGAATCCTACAATACGAGGGATGATGGATTGAAAAGGAGTGATTGGACTGGTGGAAAGGAAGAATCTGACTTAAGCACTGATGGAGAGACAGTAAGTCAGGAGAACGGAGCCATGGTGGATGTAAACTCTGGTTTGGTGAGTGAGAAAGCTGAAAATGAGGATGCTGAATACATGACCTCTAGAGAAAATAGTGGTGTAATCTTAGAAAACGGAAGCACTGAGAAGGTAGATCATGTTGCTGCTGAGCCCAATACAGAATCTGAATCCCATGAGGAGATGTCAAACGAGGGTGCTGATGCTGGGGATTTGAAGGAGGGTGGCTTGGATCCTGAATTTAGAGATGACAATGAAAAGGAGGAATTGAATGCTTCAGGTGCTCTGTATAGTGTAATTCAAGATGATGCAGGTGAAGAACTGCATGAAAATTCATCTCTTAGGGTTCCAGAACTTCAGGAGGAAATAGTTGTGGACATGAAGGATGAGACCCTTGGCACTGATATAATCCATGATGGTAGAACTGGTGAAGAAATTACTTTATCTGCCGGTCAGAGTAGCGAATGCAAAGATTATAGTAATGATGAAACTAAGGATGGTAAAGCTGGATCAGATTCAGAGCATCAGGAAGCAATTGGTGAAATAGGGGGAGCTTCTGCTGACCTACGTGATGCTGTGGAGGAAAGGGAACTGATACAAGCTGCTGGAAGCTCATCTGTTTTGGAAAATTCTTCTGCTGATGAGATACCAGTCGTTCAGACTACTGCAGCTGATTTAGAAGGAGGTACTAAGTATACTGCAGCTGATTTAAAAGGAAGTATTAAGGATCATCAATCTCAGGTTTCTGATGTAGATAGTCATGGAGATCATGAAAACTTATCTGCAGTTGGGGAGCTTGAAAGGATACAGGAGAATAACGCAAAAGAGAAGGAAACCACTCAGGTCACTAGAGAACAGAATAGTGAGCTTGCAGGAGAGCTTGCCTCCTCATCTGGAAAGTCTGTTGCTACAGGCTCCCATCCTGTTCGTCCAGCTGGCCTTGGTCGTGCAGCCCCATTATTGGAACCTGCACCACGGGTTGTGCCGCAGCCTCGTGCCAGTGGCAGTGTACCTAATACACAGTCCCGACAAATGGAAGACTCCTCAAATGGGGAGGCTGAGGAGTATGATGAGACTCGTGAGAAACTTCAGATGATTAGGGTGAAGTTTTTGCGGCTGGCTCATAGGCTTGGGCAGACACCCCACAATGTTGTTGTAGCACAAGTTTTATATAGACTAGGACTGGCTGAGCAACTCAGGGGGAGGAATGGTGGTCGAGTTGGTGCTTTTAGCTTTGATCGTGCAAGTGCAATGGCTGAGCAACTTGAAGCAGCAGGTCAGGAGCCACTTGATTTCTCTTGTACAATAATGGTTCTTGGAAAGACAGGAGTTGGTAAAAGTGCAACCATCAATTCTATATTTGATGAAGTTAAGTTTAATACTGATGCTTTTCATATGGGAACAAAAAGGGTTCAGGATGTTGTGGGAACAGTGCAGGGCATTAAGGTCCGGGTGATTGATACACCGGGACTTTTACCTTCCTGGTCGGACCAGCGACATAATGAGAAGATCCTGCACTCTGTTAAGCGCTTTATTAAGAAAACACCACCAGATATTGTGCTGTATCTTGATAGGTTAGATATGCAGAGCCGGGATTTTAGTGATATGCCGCTCTTACGCACAATAACCGAGATTTTTGGACCTTCAATATGGTTCAATGCTATTGTTGTTCTGACTCATGCAGCATCTGCTCCTCCTGATGGCCCTAATGGTACTGCTTCCAGTTATGACACGTTTGTCACACAGCGCTCTCATGTTGTGCAGCAAGCCATTCGGCAAGCAGCTGGAGATATGCGTCTAATGAATCCTGTATCATTGGTGGAGAACCACTCTGCATGCAGAATAAATAGGGCTGGCCAGAGAGTGTTGCCTAATGGCCAGGTTTGGAAGCCTCATCTGTTACTCTTATCTTTTGCCTCAAAAATTCTGGCCGAAGCAAATGCTCTTCTTAAGTTACAAGATAGCCCACCTGGAAAGCCTTACACAGCTCGAGCTAGAGCACCGCCGTTACCGTTTCTTCTGTCATCCCTTCTTCAGTCAAGGCCACAATTAAAATTGCCAGAGGAGCAGTTTGGTGATGAGGACAGTCTTGATGATGACCTTGATGAATCATCCGATTCTGATGATGAAACAGAACCTGATGATTTGCCACCATTTAAACATTTGACAAAGGCCCAGGTGGAGAAGTTGTCTAGAGCTCAGAAAAAAGCATATTTTGATGAGCTGGAGTACCGAGAAAAACTTTTTATGAAGAAACAATTGAAGGAAGAAAAAAAGCAACGGAGGATGATGAAGAAAATGGCAGAATCAGCAAAAGATCTGCCAAGTGACTACAGTGAAAATGTTGAAGAAGAAAGTGGTGGTGCAGCTTCAGTTCCTGTTCCCATACCGGATTTGGCCTTGCCTGCTTCTTTTGACTCTGACAATCCCACTCATCGGTATCGTTATCTTGATTCATCCAACCAGTGGCTTGTAAGACCTGTCCTAGAAACTCATGGATGGGATCATGATGTGGGTTATGAAGGTTTAAATGTAGAAAGATTGTTTGTTCTTAAAGAGAAGATACCATTGTCTTTCAGTGGTCAGGTTACTAAGGATAAAAAGGATGCTAATGTTCAGATGGAAATAGCCACTTCTGTAAAGTATGGAGAAGGGAAAGCAACTTCGTTAGGTTTTGATATGCAGACTGTTGGGAAGGACCTAGCTTATACGTTACGCAGCGAGACAAAATTTAGTAACTTTAGGAGAAATAAGGCAACTGCTGGTCTCTCATTTACTCTCCTGGGTGATTCCTTGTCAGGTGGAGTTAAAGTTGAAGACAAGTTGGTTGCCAATAAACGATTCAATGTAGTCATTGCTGGTGGTGCAATGGCAGGGCGTGGTGATGTTGCTTATGGTGGCAGTTTGGAGGCCCAATTGAGAGATAAAGATTATCCTCTAGGAAGGTCTTTGTCAACACTTGGGCTTTCCGTTATGGACTGGCATGGTGATCTTGCTGTTGGGTGCAATGTACAATCACAAATCCCTGTTGGACGATATACAAACCTTGTTGCCCGGGCCAATTTGAACAACCGAGGTGCAGGACAAATCAGCATTCGATTAAATAGTTCAGAGCAGCTTCAAATTGCTTTGATTGGTCTCATCCCTCTACTTAAGAAGCTGATTGGTTATCCTCAACAATTGCAGTTCGGACAATGATGATGATGATAATGTTAGGTTATGCAAGCTGTAGCACTTGCACGGTAATGGGTAATTATTTTAAGATGGCCATCCCTTGCTGGTCGCCATGAGAGTGATACTAAATTACGTTTTCATGTTTTCTATACCAGAAAGTATCTATTATTTGATCATAGTCGTTGTAGTTTCCCTTGTTAGATATTCTCTAGGTATTTTTGCTACATTATGCTGCTGGACTCCAAGTAATGCATCTTTTTTTATTAATGTCTTCCTCGTATAGAAGGCCATGTAAATTCTTAGAATGTTATGTCTTGCCCTTTCGTCCTGTAGGAATCACTCTCTCTCTTTTCCTTTGTTAATTTTTGTTGTCTGGGGATTAGGATGTCAATCGCTCGAGGATAGTCCAAGCCGAAGCTTATTTTATACGAAATGATTTTGCAAATGTTACTTCTGTTTTAAGTCTAACTTGGAAATTGAATGAGGGGCATCCTTCAAGAATCAACACTAAACTTTGTTTAGAGATTTCATATTCGTGGCATTTGTCGTACGACCAGTGGAAGGCTGTTTAGATGCAAAGGAATGGAAATGAACATTGAATGAAAAGTCGAGTAACGCCCGGTTTGTTTGGCTAGTGCAATATCCTATCTTAGTTTGGTAGTTATATCTTTATAGAGGATTCTCTTATTTTTTCAATAATTGAATGGCAATATTTTAGCTCTAAAATATAATGCTTCCTGTTGCGTTTGAACAAAATGGAATGGTTATCGCCCCATGATAAATCGGAGAATTGCAAGTGGTAGATAGTCACTATATTTCTAGCTATGATTTGTTTCCGTGTACTTGGTATTACACACACAGTTCCTATCGGTATCATTGCAGCTACGAAGAAATGCCATTGGGAATGCTCTACCTAGTAAGTTCCAAGAAGCAAGGATTAGGAAGCTTAATGTGTGGGTGTTGTTGTTTTTTTTTTTTTTTTTTTGGTGGTGAAGCTTAATGTGTTGGTCGCAAATAATTGATCTTGTGATGGGGCATTAACTTTATTCCTTTCTCTGAAATAGTTGGCAAAGATATTACAAGAATTACAGGACAAAGATAATGGATTAGACGTCTCAAATCTTTGTTTCTTGCCTATTTGGAATATTCGATCAAGCGGGGATCTGTTCTTCTTTGTCAATTAATACATTATTTACACAGAAGGGGTATGTTTGGTTGGAAGGGAAAAAAAAAATCAGCAAAGTAGACCTCAATTTTTTTTAAGTGTTTTTTTTTTTTTTTTAAGTTTAACAAACTATTTTATTGTTTATTCCTTTTGTTAATTGTGGCAAGTTAGAAAAGTTTTTTCCTTTTTAGGTTGGAAAGTTCTTTTTCATTGATATACTTAACGTATAAAGGTAAATGATTTTTTTACTTTATTATTCACACCTTTACATGACACCTGCCCCCGTATGAGAAAAAGGCGTGAGAGAAAGAATATACTGAAAAATGTGTTTATTTTATGTTATTATTTAAAAATTGGTAAAAGAAGTGTAATGAAATTAATGTGAAAATACCATTGTGATTATCATATGCAAATCTAAATAAGAAAAAACTTTCATATTTATATTGAATTCTTATGTTTTTCTTACATATACTTAAAATCATATAATTTTTCTGCACTCGTACCCCTATGTGCCCAATGTAGGTTTTTACCCTTAAAATGAAATAGAACCTTACCAATTTTATTTATATAAATATTTAACAAAACATGAAATATATATTGCCATAATCGTGTCCAAATAAAATTTTATTCTATAGCTGGAATCATTTGCCTTAGCGATCCACAAAGTGACTAAGGTTTGGCTGAACTTAGTCCACCATAAGTTTATGAATAAATCAAGTTTGATGTTATATATTGATGAGAAAGAAAAATTCATTCATGAACAAGTCTAATAGCATTTACCGATTGAAAAAGATATATTAGATTTAAATCTAAAAAAAACACATATTTTACAATTAATGATCTATAGCTATGTTCTTTATTCGTAGATTATCATTTAGAATTTTTTTTCCCTGAAAAAGGCATTTAGGATCAATGCTTGCATTTATGAAGTTCAGTTGAACAAAGTGAAAATTATACTTTACTCTTTTGAATTATAGGTTATGTGCACTTTAGTTCTTAAACTTTAAAAATATATAAATAAACCCTTTAAACTTTTCTAAATATACAAATTGACTTTTCTATTAATTTTTCATTAATTGTTAACCAAAATATGACACAATCAAGAGATTTAGCGTATCAAGTTATATATTTAGGAAAGTTTAGAAGTGCAATTTGTATATGATCCAAAGTTCGGCAAATTATAGTACACTTATTTTAGTTAAAATGTATATTTGAGAAAGTTTAAAGGGTCAATTTACACATTTTTAAAGTTTAGAGGTTAAAATACATATAATCTATGATTTAAGGGATCGAGTACAAATTTTTCTTAAATTTAAAGCTAAGTAGAGCAACTTTTTTTTTTTTTTTTTTCATTGAGACGCAAGCACCAGAATAGAGGAGTTGAAAACAATAGCAGAACTTGGGATAAAATTGGGGGCAGGGATAAATATTCTAATAATACTTAAAGAATTAAAATGTAATTTATCTTAAGTACTCATTTAAAATTTTTATAAGAATATTTGGTAGTCAGAATAAAATTTCATTCTTGAGAATAGTATCACTATTTCTGAGAATAACTTTCTTTGGTATGATATTTTAGGTGTGTTTGACGTGTACATTGAATTCCCAGAAATATTTGATAAATTTTCAAAAATATCCTTGCTAGAGGTGGCGACAGGTGACTTTGGATGGTGATAGGAGTATCTTGATATTTTTATAATAACAAATACTCCCTTTCCATAAAAATATTAGATTTTCATGAGAATGGTAATATTTTAGGAATAATTTTTCTTCCTAAAAATGTAATACTCTTAAAAATATTGTTTAAAAAAAAATTTACCTCCATACCTAACGTGCCCTATAAACTTTTTGAGGGCTATATAATATTCTGATAATTTCAGGCGAGCACTATGTAATTTTCATAGTTACTCTTGATCCCCAATGGGGAAAACCTTGTTGGTGTAGAATTGAACTTCCGACATAAAAATCACATCTAAGTCTTATTTTTATATGAACATTGTGCTTGTTATGTACATGGAAGTTTCAAGTTTTAAATAAAGGAGGCTTCCTAATTTTAGTTGCTTGCTCAAAACTACATGCAATCTCAATCAGCTTTGCCTCTGAACCCTTGAGCCCTCCAAAATTAATGCCAAATGGAACCCCCTCAGTATCATATCCTGCGGGCATATTGACTCCCGGAAACCCTCCAACGGCAAGAATTGGGGCGACCGTTGATCCTGGAGTTACCAACGCATCAAGTTTATTGTCTTCCATCAATTTTTCAAAACCATCTCTGGATAGTCTTGCCAAACTAGCCAATGCAGCCTTCTCATTGTAACCAATTCCATTTGTTGCTTGGGATGCCAAGAAAATGTTTTGACTAAACTTCTGAATCATTTCCTACATAGTAAATGGTTATTTAATACATTTGATCAATTTTAATGTGCTCAATACTAACTACGATTTGGGAATAGTTAACCACTACAAGCCTGATTGGCATTCCTTTGGTCAAAGGCTATGACATCGGCCAATGGTCTTACCGGAGAAGCCACCAAACCCTGGGGGTATGCATTCAAGTCCAGTTTGTACACTGCTAAAACTGCAATTGCTTCCCCACTTATGTTTGGATTTAAAATAATGTCAATATTGACTATTTCAAGACTATCTATCACGGCAGCTCCCTCTCGCCTTTAATTTCGAAAGGATTAGATCTCTTGTCAAGTGTGTCCCAATAATATAAGATTGCGTAATTTTTCTTTACCTGAATGTTTGAAAATGCTTCACGAAAGCCTAAGTCACGAGAGTCATTTAGAAGACCAAAGAGAGGGTTCCTCACGATTCCTAGTCTCTTCCCTTTAAACCCATAAGGTTTAAGGTATTGCTTAAATCCACCTGTAGGAATATATTTTGACCAAATTATAGTTGCAGGGTCATTTTAGTCAAGCCCTACAATTACGTCCAGAACATAGACCGCATCTGCTACAGTCCTGCAAATAGGTCTGCAAAGAAGATTTGGATTGCGAGATTTAATGTTACGATCTTTTAAGTTGAACAAATAAGAAGTTTAAAATGCTCTTTCAATAAAAGTAAATATTTAATATTTATTTGATTTTAAATTATTATTTAAGTTAAAGAATAAATTTAATAATTAATATTAAATAAATATTTATACTTTAAATATTATATAAAATATTATAATTAATTTTTATATAATATTAATTTTTAATTTATTTTTTAATTGGATTAATAATTAAAAATTAGATAAATATTAAATATTCATTTTTATTGAGTGGGCATTCTAAATTTTTTTTTTTTAAAAAAACAAATAATTATGCTTCATGTCAAGTAAGTCTAAACCACACGTTGCATTTAACTAATTTTTTCATCACAATTTTAAGAGCGGTATGTAGTGGCCCTGAAATTTTCTTACCCAACAGTATCCTGTCTGAGAGAGATTGGGATAACTTGAACCCTACTAGTAGGTCCAACGGTTGGTTTGATGCCTACTACTGAATTGAAGCTGGCTAGGCATAAAATTGACCCATCAGTCTCAGTTCCAAGTGATACTGTCACAAAATTACTGCAGTTGATATTGCTGATCCGCTGCCAGAGCCACACCCACATGGGTCAGCTGATAAATCATATGGATTCTGCAAAGACACAAATTCTATAGTTAATAAACCTAGTCCACTACATGGTCAGGATGTTATCATAGTGATATGGTGGCACAGGTCTACCTTCAAATTTATCCTTATTATTCCTTAGTATATCATATCTTTCCATAGGAATTGTGAAATTAAGAATTGGAATAAAGGCCAAGTGGGAATAGGTTGATGACTAACCTTGCCTTGGCCAACCATTAGGAGCCAACCCACTCGTTCAAGCTGGCCTTCCCCAAAATGACTGCCTCGGCGATCCTCAACTTGGTCGCCACAGCTGCATCAGGAGGCACCACGGAGCCAAGCAAAGCGAAGAAGCCAGCCGTGGTGTGCAGCTTGTCTTTGGTTCCAAATTCCAATGTTATCCTTGAGCAGAACAGGAATACCGTGCAATGCAAGCAACGATGATCATGGCGCCTTGGTTTTGCGCTCGTAGACAGCCTTATCAGCTTGAGACAAGGCGTCTGGATTCGCGTCTATGACCCCCTTAAGAAGTGGCTTCAGTCTTGCTATTTCTCCCAAATATAACTCAACCGATTGCCTAGACGTGAGCTGGTTTTGCTCAAAAGCAAGTTGAATGTCACTTATAGTTGCTTCTTCGATTGAGAATGGTTCCGCTCTGACGATGGCGGTATTGGACCCAAATGAAAATATAGCCAAAAGAATAATTAACATAGTCGGGAGGAGGATGCCACACAAATTTAGGGAGAAGTTAATTGGCATGAGCAAATTTGTCCAAAAGCGTTTGGTAGGCCTTGTCGTCGTCGTTGCATGTCTTCTTCTTCTTCTTTTGTTGTGTGTGTTTACCTGTGTATTCCCTCCATTTTTATTTTTTTTATTTTTTGTTAGTTGGATAGTCTATGTACCTCTGGAAGGCAAGGAAAAGGTATACATGACTTGCATAAGCATCATTAGACTTTTTGTTCCCAACGGTGCATTTTGACCAATGGTGTAACTTTTAAGAAAAAAATGGAGTAAGTCATTGTTGAAAAATATGACTTAGATGTTTCTTTTAATAAGGCTATGTGATGATTTTATTTATTTATTTATTTATGAAAATCGCACTTGAGGATGACGGCTTTAGTTTTGTTTATTTTTTTGAAGTGGCACCTGTGGAATGCAACTTTAGTTTATTATATTATTTTTTATAAAGGCTGATAACCGACGTTTGGGTGCTTAATTTACAATCTTCCTCTATCTCACTATGTAATCCATGATGTGTAACTTGTTGCTTCCACCTCCATAAGAATGTGACCGCTCTGGAACATCTCTTGGATGCCAAACTTTCTGTTGTTAAGGCATGAAGGGATTGAACGCAGATGGATATGTGAAGGACTTAGTGGACATGTTATTTATTTATTTATTTATTTTTGGTCACTAATGGACATGTTAATTGAAGTTTTACCTTATTAACAAATTAAAAAAGAAAGGGTGATGACGCCAAAAATGGTGTTTCTTGAGGGAGCAACGATGAATGGACCTCTGATATATGCGATGTGGCTCTCTACCTTCTGCCTTTGGTCCACGGTGTAATGTTATCGGAATGAAAATTAACCAAATTGCCATCGTTTGATTTTAAAAAACAAAAAAAATTAATAACCAAATGCGACTTCACCCAAAAAAAAAAAAAAAAACAAAAAAAACAAAACAAAACAAAAAACAAAAACTAAGCACATCGCTCTCAGATCCGACATCTTAAAAAAATAAATTAAAAAAGTGAATTTGTCATCCAGAAATGTTACTTGAAAGAAATATAACAGAACACATAAATCGTCACTAATGTACACGATTTCATTCTAAAAATAAAAAAAAAATACTTAAATCATATTCTTCAACAACCATTTACTCCAACTCGGTATTTTTTTAAAAAGTTACACTATATTAGTAAATAATTAATCAAAATGCACTTTCGTGATAACAAAAGTCGCATCATTAAGATTTATTACTTACAACAAAAATAAATTTTAAAAAAAGTGATGCTTAGCTCTAGTGGACTTAGCTTGATGACTTTGCAATCTCAAATGTTTTCCAAAAACAACATAATAAATTTAAAAATAATTATACCAAAAAAATAAAAAGAATAATGAGAATAATTTTTATGTACTAAATGTACTAATAATTTAAAATAATTTTATATTATTAGTTAATAAAAATTCGACAAAATGATAAATCTGGGTAGTTATCATAATGAATAATTACTCAATATAATTTGACACTTTTCGTATTTCAATTGGTGTATAGAAATTAAATCCAAGAATAATAGATTAAGAATTTTCAAAAAATATGAGATAATAATTGAGGGAAGAAAAGTGGGAGTGTAGTTAGTATGGCAAAAAAACATATTTAGACAAGTAGCTATGAAAATTATCCATGATGATGTAGGTATAGAGATAATTTTAGTCCTTCCAAAGATAAAGGTGGAGTCCCTATTTATTAAATAGGGTTAGGATGGAAATGAGGGCCTCACCTTGTGAAGACCGGTAATAAGGGGTGGAAATAAGTTAGGTTAAGTTTTAACTTAACTAGATTTATCATGTCTTTTAAATATTCAGAACTTGTTATTTTTAAAAGCTTGTTCTAGTCTAAAAATCTATTTAAAAGTCAACTTGATAATAAAATTTTTAAACAAAATGCTTAAAAATAATAATAGATTAAGAGTGTCTAAAAATATATTAATAATAATAATAATAATAATAATAATAGAGGGGAGAAAAGTGGGATCCCGGCTCGAAGATTTGCAACACGTAGGTTGTAGGAAGATGTGTGTTTGAATTGAAGTTAACATAATTTTGTAAACTTGATTTTAGTATAACTTATTTTATATTTGGAAATTTTTATCTTGAAAATATTAATGTGGGATCAGTTAAGCTGGTAGGTTGTAATTGGATCTGGATACCGATAATTTCATCAAGGCTTTTATCTTAAAAATGAATTTGATAAAATAAATATTATTTAGATGACATTATTCAAAATCAATTTTACTTATAAAATTATTAAAATTGGTATATATTATAATATTAATATTAATTTTGATATATTATTAGTATAAAAGAGTTTTATATTATAATCTAATTAAATGTTTATATTTGTAAGATTTTTAAGATAATAGATGATTGAATTAAATATTTTTATTAATGTAATAATATAAAATTAGATAACTATGTTTTTTTTTTTTAATATTATCAATGCATCAAAACTAAATTCTTATAATATTAATGTTGTCTTGTTTTCCATTTTTTTTTATGAACTTTAAGAAATTATATCAATATTATTTTCAAGATACTTGTATTAAATGATAAATAAAAAAATAACATATTGTATAGAAATATTCTAAAAGGGTAATTAAATTAACATTTAATAAAGAGAATTGTAAAATGAATATAATTTTAAAGTACTCTTAAATTAAATTTTTTTATACAATTAATAATTGTATATTGTTATATAAACAAAAAATTTTAATTCCTACTACTAATTTTTTAAAAGTCATATATATATATATAATTAAATAATAATATAAAATTTTTATATTAATAATATATTAACATTAATTTTTTATAAAATATATGCCAAGAAGAAAAATAAATTTGAGTAATATTCGACTCCAATGCTAGTTTAAAGGTGGTAATTAAGGAGTTAATTTTTACTTTTATTGCTCCAACGTTAAAACTAGAACGCATAAGCAAAAAAATTGTCACATCCGCCGAAACCATGTCAGTGGCTGTTTGGTTATATATGTTCGAGATTTAGAAGATTTTTTACTGAGATGAAAATAAAAATATATAATAATTAATATATTAGATATATAAAGATATTTTTTAAAATTTTAAAAATTTTTTTATAAAAAATATTCATAAAATTATCTTTTATTCTAAAAAAATTATTTTAAAAAATTTTTTTTCTATTATTTTTATATTAATAATTAAAAATAATTTTATTTTATTTTATTAAAATAAAATTTATTATTTTAAATTTATTTTTAATATATTTAAATTAAATAAAAATTATTTTTTTAAAAATAATTATTTTTTAAAAATCTTCTTTTCAAAAACCATCTCTCAAAAATTAAATCCCGTTAAACGTTGAGATAAAGTGAAAGAAAAATCACCCTGTGATTATTTTACGACGTGGAGGAGGAGTGGAAGCAAACACGCCATACAGTACTGGGGTGGGAGAGACGTTGGGCGACGACGGGGGAAAGATCGAAAGAAAGCCTCTAACCCTAACCTTTGGTGCGTGGAATGGACCCCGACGTTGGGCGTTGGGCATTGGAGTTCATTGCTCGGAAGACAATAGGGTCCTCAGACTCAGATACCCTAATCAGGAAAGTGGTTCGCGTAATCCCTCTTTCAAAATCCGTTTACCGCTCCAAGAAGGCCTCTCTTCTCAAGTTCCTGCAAGAGGAGTTGTCCACCGCATCCATTGCAGAAGACATGCTCGAAAAGCTCGAAGTCCTTGAAGAGCTCCACCGCAGCTTCGGCTCTTCCGTCTCCCCCGCCATGAGCGCTGCCTATTGTGCCGTCGCCGTCGAGTGCACGCTCAAGTACCTCGAAGTGGAAGCCTCCCCCTCCAACAACCGCGCCTATGTCAGTGCCGTTGACAGGATCTGGCATGGTCGGGTTAATTACATGGAACCCTCGGTTACCCGCGAGGGAAGCCTATTGTTCTCTGAGGAGTTGAAGCAGTGGAGCAAGGATATTGAGGCTTCAGTTCGGAACTCCAAAGTCAGGGAGAGGTTGGTGAACTTGAATAGCAGAAGGGATGCCATTCAGAAACTTAAGGTTTGTTTGGCTGAAGCTTGGCAAGATTTGGGTCCTTCTTTTCTTGAAGTAGCGGCGACCACTGCCTCAGACACTGCTAATCGTGATGAGGGTGCTGTAACCCTTCCCATTCATACATCTGGGGTTCATGATCATGAAATGGAATTGGGTACTTTTTTTCTCTCCCTCCCTTCCTTTGGTTTTTCTTTTATGACAAATGTGTTTTTAGCAAGTTATTTTTTTTTCCTTTTTTTGCATCTCATTTTGCATTATGAAGCCATGTTTGCAATCAAAATCAAAGTTGATTCTTTGCACTCGTGATGAATCAATGCTCTACCTAACGCAGTGCATATTGATTGAATTGGCAGTGAAAGAAATGAATCGGGAGCCACCTATTGAAAACCAGAGTACAGAAGCACCAATTGAAAACCAGAGCACAAATGCATCAATTGAAAATCAGTGTACAGATGCACTGATCGAAAATCGGAGTACAGATGCACCAATTGGAAATCAGAGTGGAGATGCACCAATTGAAAATCAGAGGGGAGATGCAGATATTTGTGATCAACATGTCTGCCAGACTATAAACAATGTTGATGGTCTTACCAAGACCACTACTGCCTGTCAGATTGATGTTCATCGTCCAAGTTTGATGGAGCGAAATAATACGGCTCATACTTATGAGGTACTCATTCTTTCATTATAATTTTGTGGTACTCATTCTTTATTTGGATGGATGATAGATCTTTGCATCACATGTATTGGTTTTTTTTTTTTTTTTTGGCAGTGGGATGAATCAGCAGATGGCTTGGAGGGGGGGACATCAAATCGTGCCAGCAAAATTCATTTGCGTAGCCCAAAGAGGGAGAAAATATCTCCATTGAAGAAGTATGAACTGCAAAATATTATGATGAGAAGAAAACGAAAAAAATGGAGTGCATTGGAAGAAGAGACTCTGAGGACTGCTGTACACCAGTACGTGCTTGTTCAAAACTAGTCAAACCATAATTTTATACAAGTTCTGTAACCCTTTAGGCTTAGAGCACCTATTATTATGTGTGAGTGCATGGTAGAGTGAGTAAATATTCTTAAATTTATTGAACGGTTCTTCTTTATGATATAGATTGAGGGATATTAGATAGATGGAACTCGAACTATATGTATATTGCAGTCTTACTGTTTAATTTAGAGTTGCAGATACTTGAAAACCAGATATATATGATACTCAAGAATCAATTCAACTAATACGGCAAGAAAATAAAGTTGCTGAATTCTTGAATTCTAACTGGCACCTCTAAATTTCTATTTTTATATATACTTACAGTAAAAAAGAATTAGAGTTTGGTTACTTTTCCCACTAGTGATGCTAGAACTAAAATAAGTTTGCTTTTGCAAGGAAAGGGTCTTAACCTGCACTTCAATTTGTAAAGTTTATTGGTGTAAATCTGATCCGGAATTAAAATCGATATGGTACATATAGTATAAAATTTGTGCGATGTTAACTTAAACCTATTGATCCTTATTTAATTTAGTAATAATCAAAGATTATTTGAAGGTGTTGTATGGATGCCTAGTGGAGTAAAGCAGGAAGTTTCTTATTTATGTAACTAATTCATATGATACTCTTTATATGAAAAAAAATTTGGCAGAAGGTGATTGCTCACACTCTCTAGTCTCATCTCTTTCTTTTCTGTCTTCCATTGTTCATGAGGAGAAATATGTTTGTGGACTTGAGAATTCTGAAGTGATTTTTAGTGATGATAGAATCATTTGTAGTATATTCTTATAATAGGACAATATGAATTATAATGATATTGCTGAACAATTAATTTTGAAATAGGTGTCATGCTTATCATAAAACTGAAGATATATTTCAGTCAGGGTATTACAATTTCATACTCTCATTCATCATGTTTTTTCTTTTGCAGACTTGGTGAAGGAAATTGGAAGTTGATCCTAAATTCTCACAGGGATATATTTGCAGAGAGAACTCAAGTGAGTAGCTCAAGTACTAAAAAACTGTGGGTATTTTCTTGTGTTTGTTCTGCTTTCTGAATTGTGGCTTTTTTCCAGGTCGATTTGAAGGATAAATGGAGAAACCTCACACGATATGGAGATAAATAGGGATGTCAATTTGCTGTTCTGGATACACTATTTTGAAATTGACAACTATATGGATCTAAATAGGGATGTCAACTTGCTGGTTTGAACGCACTATTTTGAATTTGACAAATATGTGAAGCTAAATAGGGATGTCAATTTGCTGGTCTGGATACACTATTTTGAAATAGACGAATATAAGGATGTCCCACATATAATTTGTTGTGATAAATTTTGATTGGAGGTTATGTACATAATTTTGGAAATTAAGTTCTAGTTTTTTATTAGAGTTTAATTGGTATGTATTGACAGTGTAAAATTATTTTACACTGTCAACCAATAGAAATAGGGGAAAGTGAGAAATTATGGTGGGTTTTTCATTATAATGGGTAGTTATTTCTGTGAGTTGGCACTTTTTACTATTTCTATTGGCTGACAATGTAAAATTATTTTATACTGACAGTATATTTAAATTAAATTTTTTTTATTATCATTATATTAAATTGTAAGAAAATGTCATTTTATATTGTTCACTGTCAAAGTAGAATCATATGGCTTGATCTGGTGAAAAGTTTGTAGTCATTGCTTTGACAAGAATCAAAGATGTTTAAATAGAATCACTAAAAATTCTTCCTTTCAACAATTTATGATTCCATAACAAAATCAAGATAATGAAATAAACAGGTGTAAAATTAGTGATCTTCACCAAAAAATCTTTGGAACATGAATGTCCTTTTAACAAAAATTCTTATACAACAATTATATGTGAGTAAGACATGCTCGAAAAGCTCGAGGTCCGCAAAGAGTTCTCCATTAGCTCGAGGTCCTTGAACAGCTTCATCGCAGCTTCGGCTTTCCCGTCTCCCCTGCCATGAGCGCAGCCTATTTTGTCGTTGTCATCAAGTGCATGCTCCAGTACCTCGAAGTGGAAGCCTCCCCCTCCAACAATCACACCTATGTCAGGGCTGTTGACATGATTTGGTGTGGTGGTGTTCAGCACATGGAACCCTCAGTTACTTGTGAGGGAAGCCTATTGTTCTCGGAGGAGTTGAAGCGGTGGAGCAAGGATATTAAGGCTTCACTTTGAGACTCCAAAGTCTGGGAGAGGTTGGTGAACTTGAAAAGCATAAGGGATGCTACTCAGAAGCTTAAGGTTTGTTTGACTGAAGCTTAGCAAGATTTGGGTCCCTTTTTTCTTGAAGTAGCGGCGTCCATTGCCTTAGACATTGCTAATTGTGATGAGGGTGCTGTAACCTTTCCCAGTCATACATCTGAGATGTTTTTCTAGCAAGTTATTTTTTTCCTTTTAATGCACTTCATTGTGAATTATTACACCATCCTCTTCTCTATTTTTAAAATATATATTTTTCTCTCCAAAAATTTCAATTAAAATATGAGGCCTTTTGCTGAGGGATGACATCATTATACTCTTCTCCTCTCTATTTCTAAAATATATATTCCTTTTCCCTAAAAAATTAAAATAAACTACATTTTAATCTATTTTTAATTTTTTCATTAACTGTTCATTATCTCAGATTCCAAAATACCCTTTAATTATAGTTAAATATTAATTTTTTTACAAAATAATATATATATATAGTTTAATTTAATTTTTAAATTATTATTGTATTAAGAGAACAAATTATTAATAGTAGCAATAATTTATAATAATTATTTTTTTTCAATAATAAAAATGAATTAATGGAAAACTTGAAAATGGATTAAGGTATAACTTATCCTAATTTTTTAGAGGAGGGAATGTAGAAGAGATGGAAGTGTAATAATATCATCTTTCAAGGGAAGAAAATATAATGTACTCCTTATTTTAATTTTTTAGCAAAAAGGAATGTATATTTTAAAAATAGAAGGGATGAGAGTATAATAATATACCCGTTTGATTAAGATTGTAGGAGAAGTACTTCTTGAAAAATGGAAGTAGAAGCAAAAGTAGAAATAAAAGCAGAAAAATATTTTACGTTTGGATATAATTGTATAAGTACTTTTTATCAAAATTAAAAGTTATTAAATTATTTGGATGTGATAACTATAGAAGTACTTTATTTAATAAAATTATAATTAAAGATATGGAGAGAGAGAGAATGAGAATAAGAGTGAGAAGAGAGTGGTAGTTTTTAAAAATTTTAAGGATAAAATCATAATTGAGTGAGAAAAAAGTGGTTGCGAATTTTAAGGAGCAACATTCTCTCTCTTCTACTTCTGCGAGAAGCAGCTCCTTATCTACTTTTCAAAAAAGCAGAAAAATTGATTATTTTCTGCTTCTGCTTTTTTTTTTAAAGGACAAACAAATAACATTAAAAATTTTATAAGTATTTTTTTTTGAAAACTTTTAAAAAAAAGTATTTCTTTTTATACTAAAAGCACAAACAAATGCATCCAATGTCATCTTTTAAGGGAAGGGGTATATTTTACTCATCATATATATAATAATGGAACATCTACTTCCTCTAAAATTTTCAAGTAAAATTTGTTCCCTATTCACATTGCATGATTAAAAATTATAAGGAGGTGTTTGGTTTGTTATTTTCTATTGTTATTTTCACTAAAAATGAAAAATAAAAGTGAAAATATGTTTGTTGGCCATTTTTTTGAAAATATTGTCTGAAAATATTTCTTAAAATGGTTGAAAAATGGAAATAGCAAATCCACGTTTTCATCTTTTCAGTTTGATTGTTGAAAATATTTTTGACCGAAACGTGGTAGCATTGTTGTAACAAGCAAAACTTTTTCTATTACTATGTCCCGAGTTCGAATCCTATATCAGTGGAAGTCATTTTTCCCGCCATGTCTGTTACACAAAAGCCCTAAAACATCCCCTCCCTCAAACATAAGTCACAGTCCCTCCCTCCCCTCAACCAGGTCGCACTGCTCACACACGTCGCTCGTCGCCTCTCCATCAACCCCTGTTTTCGGGTTCTGTTGGGTATGGTTGCCATACTCCTTTTTATTTTTATTTTTTCTTTCTTTTTCCTCCCTCATGGCTTCATCTTCTTCTTTTAAAAGCAGTCTTTCATTCACTATTATTTTGACCACAATTGTTTTTATTCATTATATTTTTGTATTGCAAGTGGTTGATCTTGTTACTGTCTATGGTATAGATCCACATGGGTTCATTCACGACAGAATGTATGCGGTATAGATCTTGTTATTACTTGCAGAATTTTTGTTTTTGCAGTGAAAGCTTTAGGTGGCAGCTTTGTGCATTCTTTTGGTTTGGTTGCTCAGTTTAATATAGCATTTCTATCTTTGTTCCTTTGTTTCTATCTTGTGTGTTCTGAAGTGAGAAAAGAATCATAGTTCAGTTTATCAATGAGGTGCTTCATGCCTTTGTTTCTATTTTGTTCTTCTCGATGAAAAAAGAGTGAAGACAATGAAGCACTTTAGTTGATTGCATTAGCCAACAATGTGTTGTGTCTATTTCTTTTTGAATGATATTTTATCAGATTTTCAATTTGGCCTTGAATGAAGTTAGGGTTCCCAAGTCAGTAATAACACACAAGCAAAGAGCCATAGACGAAAGGATAAAAATTTTGTAGAATGGCTTTTGGGGCAGGAATGCAGGATCAAATTGGGCTCAAAGATGTTCTTAAGTCCAAAGAGGGAGTTTAAGAATAAAACAAGTAAAGTATGGTATTGAGTTGTACGTAGTATGTTAATTAAGGTCATTGACTAGTGAGTTCACCCTCAAAATTCACACTTGGGATTTTTTTTTAAGAGTTTTAATTTGATTCATTTGTCTAAAAGAAGAAAAAGGATAGTAGTGCATGCAGTCAAAGTCATGCATGTGAGAGGTATTAGAATATTCAAATCCTGTGCTTTTTACCAATCAAACTAGAGGATGCCGAGTGCCTTTAGTAAGGAACCTGTGAGTTCAAGCTGCACTTCCTGTGAAAGAGTTTAAGCAACTGCCTTTTGCTAGATACTACTCCATTTAGAGAATCTATTGTATTTCATGTGATGGCATGTCAATTTGCTTGATGTCAGTTTGCATCATACCTTTGCTCGACAATTTTGAATTCAACATCTGAGCAGCATTTTTTTTTTTTTTTTTTTTTGTTATATGACTAACTTCACCAGGATTTTAATGTGGGGGCATTCTTTACTTTTGCAGCATGAATTATGTGGGATCTATTTAGACTTCATTTCCTTATCCTTGAATTCTTTCCTTTGACAATGCCTAGTAATCGTTTATTTATTTTTTGTAGTTTGTATTTTGATGCCAAAACAGTATGATGAAACTAACTAATATATTGATTTGAGGAAAATTTCTATTTTTCAGTTTTTATATTGTGTAGCTGTGTCAACTTATGTAACAAAGAGAAGCTATTTCTTTAACTGTAGTCTTCTTCTTCTAAGTAGATGCCAAATTATCCTCTTAGAAGACAGAAGCAAATTCTCACTACTTGTTGTACCATACATAGTTATATTAGAATGCAATATGGCACAGATAGACTATTTGGTGATTACTTTGGAAAAGATATGATTGTGGATATACAAAGTTTAAGGGTAGATCAAGAGGGTGTTGATATTAATGCTACTAAAGCAACTCAAATGGCACAAGTTAGAGAAATAATTGCCAATCAAATATGGGATAATTATCGTTAATGATTGATGATCATCATTTTTTGTATTTTGTTGTAGGATGATATATTTTTCTTTTTCTTTTTCTTTTTTTTGTTATATTTTAACTAGTTGATAAGTTGAAATATAATAAAGACTGTAATTATAAATAGTACTAATTATTTTGTTTAATTATATCTCTTTTTAATATGACTATAATTGACACACGAATCAAATATATTCTAAACATATTTTGTTATTACAAGTAATTTTTGTAGTTAAACTTTTCTTTATTGTATTTAATTATTTAATAATTGATAATGATAATAAAATTACTTAAAAGTGAGCAATTTATTTTTTTTCTTAATCTTAAAATTTTATAGAATTATTTTATTTTAATAAATACTTTTAAGTTCATCTCAAATTTGCAAATAATAAAGTCCATCTAAATGTGTAAAAAATACACACACACACACACACACACACACACACACACACATATATATATATATATATATATATATATATATATATATATATATATATATGTATATAACATTTTTATTATTTAATAATAAATATAATTTTATTATCTCAAATTTAATTTTGAAAATATATTTTGAAAACAAACAAATCAAACATATTTTTATTATTTTTTCTTTTTAAAAACAGACAAATCAAACGTATTTCCTAAATTCAGAAAATTTGAAAATAAAAATCTTTTTCAGAGAATAGAAAATATTTTTATAAACCAAACGCATCCTCAGGTTTTCATGTAAAATTTATTTCTCACTCACATGTAAAATTTATTTATAAGTCTTTCAATTTAAGACTAACATCATAAATATAGTATTAAAAATTTATCCCATTCAAAATGTTATGTAAAAATTATTTTCTTCTCACATTTTATGATTGATAATTTGAAAATAATAATTTTAAAACCTTCATATAATCATTTCCTATTATAATTTATTACATAGCATAACATATTTATTAAAAATGAAAATGTGAAAGGGACAAAAAAATAATTAAAAAATAGATAAATTATATGATTTTTAATATCTTTTAATAGGTTTTTTAGGATCTAAGTTAATTAGTTTAACTTACCATTAGTTTATTAATTATAGTTAGATTAGTAAGTGCTGACATTTAGTTAGTTAGAGCTCTTTTCCTTCCTCAGCACATGCCGTGCTTAAGTGTGTATATAAATACTTGTTCTACTCATTCTTCAAGAGAGTTAACGCCAATTCATCAATTCATTTTCTCCTTAATAAGGTTTAATATTTTAATTGAAATAAAAATAAAAAGGTTCTTTTTGAGAGATTTTTTAATTATTTTGATAGGCAGTTGACTAATAAAACTTATTTATTTATTTGTATTTAAGAACAAATAATTAAGAAATGTATATTAATCATTGTTGATTGACAGTTTTCTTTTAAAAAGTTAAGATGCATATAAGTTTAAATAAATTTTATAAATAACTAGCAAATTGATAGACACTTTCATGCTGATCAATTTGCATTTTTTTTTTTCAAAGTAAAAGATATAGTATTTGATAAAAAAAAAGTAATTAATAGAATTAGCAACAAAAGAGAAGTTGGAGAAATTATCATGAGTGTGCATAGTTATTTTTGAAGTTGTAAATGCGGAAAGAGTTATTGTAGAAGATTTAAGAGAGTGGTGCTTTAGAAATTACAAAAGTTGAATAGCAAAAGAGGAGAATGTCAATTATATATGTATAGATAATATAGTATGTTGATTGGAGATAAAATAATTACATATTTGATTGGTTTCTCCTTGAAGTTGATATAAGCTTGTGTCACTCAAAGGGATGAGAAGGTTGATCAGTAACTTTAATCATTACATAAATCAATGAAAAACAAAAAGAGTTGATTGTAGGTTTCGAATATATAGATGGAGAAATTAGGTGATTTTAACAAAGATAAAATATATGAGAAAATAATAAAATATTAGAATTAATAAATTGCCCAATGAACCATTAAAAATTTAAGTAACAATATTTTTCAATACTTGTAATTGAAATGTTACTACGTCATGAATCATTAAATTTTTACCATTAAAATTTTAATTAGAGTATAACCATATAATAATTATAAGGGTAAATAGCACAAATTCTTCTTGAGAATTTTCAAAAATGCACTTCACGCCAATTTTTTGTTGAAAATTGCACTCGACCCTATTATGAAAATATTCTAATGAAATATTTTCACTTATTTAATCATAGCTAACCCAAAATATTTAAAAAGAAAAATATTAACCAACCTTAATGCACATAATTTCATTCTTCAATCACCACTTATCATTACCAACTTTTGTTATATATTTTATTAAAAACTCACAAGAAATGAGGTAAAACTCTTTCATTTTACAATTTTATCTATATTTTTATCATTTAAGATGTGCTGAAAGATGGAATTATATTGATTAAATTCAATATGGAATTCCAACTAGTTGCATAAATAATTTACTCTCTCATGACCAATAATAAATAAATAATTAATAAATCCCTTATTCTCTTTCTTTCAGTTTATGCTTATAGTTTATTTATTTCGTCTACAAATAAATCAATTTTTTCAAAACCAAACTGAACCTTCAAAATTTACAATGCAATTATCATAATTCTTTAACTTTTCAATCATATCATGAACAATATTTCTCTCCAAAGATTATTTGTATTATACTTTATAAAAATTATTTTAGCCTCCTTTATATGTTAAAATCATCAAATTTATAATCTTTATTTAAAAAGAGAAGCAGTGTTATACTGCCCGAATTCAATGCCTGATTTTTACCGACAAAAACACATGTCAAGAGAAAAACTAAAAATCATGGGTGGATTTATGGAAAAAGAAATATAGTAGTATAACTTGTAACCACTTATAAATTGCCATGTCCATCGGGCATCCTTTTTTTTAGCAAATTTTTTGGCTGTCTATCGTTTTCCCTAAAAAAAGGTTAGAACATTAAGAAAGCATATTCTAAGATGCTCAATAATTATTCATTAAATCTCCTAGATTTTTAACAAATTTCACATATTTGAAAGGTAAAAAAATTCAGAAAATAAAAGACATGTGAATTTTTTTCAAAAATATAAAAAGATTGCTAAAAGAATGAAAATATAAAGAAAATTATAAGATGAAAGAGTTTCATTTTGTTTCTTATGAGTTTTTAATAACAAATATAACAAAGGTTGACAAGGGTAAGTAGTGATTAAAGAAACTATGTAAGTTAAGGTTGGTTAAATATATATTTTTTTAATATTTTGAGTTAACATGCTTAAATAAGTGAGACTATTTCATTAGAATATTCTCATAATCAATTAGAGTGCAATTTTCAAACAAGAATAGAGTTAAAGTGCCATTTTGAAAAGTTTCAAGAGGAATTTGTGCTATTTACCCTAATTATAAATTATAGTTAATTTACATACATATATAATCATAAATATACTATCTAATTATGCTTAGTTACTAAAATATGTTTTTCAAATTATATATTTTTATCATATAAACTTTTACGAGTCTATAAATCGAATTTATGAGTCAAGTTTAATGAGATTTTATAAATTTATCTAAACTCTCGAGTTTGTCAACTTTGATAGGATAAGATATTTTGGAAGTTCAATCCTTGCGCAATAAATGGAACAATTGTGTTGTGCTCAGAGTCCAGCCTTCAACATCATACGAAGCATGTATTTACACTACCCTGCCGAAATAGGTCGAGGTGGTGCTGTATATAATCGAAATTCAAAACTAGTATGATTTTCCTCAGGTGGCTTTCAGATTCTTGTAACAATTATCTTAAAAAACAATAGTGATGTCACAACAAAGAAATAATATGCTTCTCTATGGAGGGCAATTGTAGGTACAAATCGTAAAATATTAAGCCTCAATTTATAGAATACAAAGACAAAATTTATAGAGCAGCTTAGAATTTTCCACTTGTAAAGGAAGAAGGCTATAAATCATTTGCAAGTGGTGAATTTGCAGGTGACATTTCCAGCACCGGAATTAGCTCTCTTGAAGCGTAGAGCAGTAAGGAGGACACTCCTGGTTGAGCCCATCATAGCCCAATTCATGTGTTGGACCACACCAAGTGGATGGTAAGAGAATTGAAGGCTGTTATAGGAATTGAGAAGTGCAGTGACTGCCTCTCTTAAGAGAGTCCTGTAAGGGTCCCCTTTCCCTTGTAACCCTTTCCATAGTGTAATATCTGTTCCATATCTCCTTGCCGCTATCATTCCAAAAGCTACTGCTACTTTAGTGTCAGGATTGACACCCCTCCAATAGCATTTGTATTCTGGCATTGTCCACTTCCTGACAATTTACAAAGTTATTGATATTCTTGTAACTAAGTCTTTATGAGAGTTGATTATGTACAAGGAAGCATGTAATTCAATTTGACTAATAGCAAATGCTATGATTAATTGCTTTCTGAAAAACGTGTCATATGTAGGTAACACATACTAGTAAAATCAACTAATCAAGGTCATAAATATACTATATCCTCCGGAGCAATACGATGATCGAAATAAATCATGACAAGCCGAATCAATATGCGATGAATGTTGCTCTCATTGGTCCTAGTTGTATGCACATGTAATCGAGTGGTCATGTCCGCAGGTGGTCCTTTCAACAACTATTAGAGAATAAAATCAAGATCCACTGCCGAAAACTGAAAATTATTCTTGGTTATAAACTTACTGTGATGGGCATGCTGAAGCCTCTCCAAAAATAACTGGTGGTAGTGGAGGCAATGGTGGGAGCCTGAAAGGTGGAGGAGAATTGGGTTGTGTGGTTGGTGGTGGGACTGGGTTGGAAGATGTTGAGCAGTATTGCATGGGCTTGGCAGGCTGAGCAAGGAGAGGATCCACCGTATACATCTCCATGTCAAACATCCTAAACATGAGTCTAGGATTCTGGGCAGGACCAGCACCTTCACCACAACCCATTGACTCATCCCCACTGCCTGACACACGTGCAGAGCAACCACTCAGCTCTGGTGCGCCATCGAACCTCATTACATAGCTTCCAAACCAATTAGTTGTTTCTTCTCTTGACATTATTATTTGCCCATTGCTGTCAGCACAGGACAGAGTTACTTTTGCACCTGTAGCACGCAAGAGGTTGCAAGCCACTAACTTTGGTCAGAACAATTCGGAATATAGATCTGCATAAACAAATCGATGGTGACTAGACAGTATGGTATTTATTGAATATCTTGATGTTCAAACTCAATTTACTGAGGGAATAAAAAAGACAACAGAAATTTTGGCTGCATTTACCTTTTTATCTCAGATACTTCAAATATCTTGAGGAAGAAAATTTTTATTTGTAAAACACAAAAAAAATGTGTAACTAGCATTTCTCAAAAAATAGGTCGAATTAAGTGAGTGACACCCATCACTTGAACACAAAATGTTTTGTATAGTTGGAGCACATTATTTCCAAGTCCACCATAGAAGTTAAAAAAAAAAAAGGATCAACAATGTTGAAGGGCTTAGATCTCACCATTAATAGGATAATCGAAAGGTGATCTCTGCCCATCTTTGCATTGGTCACAGAAGACAGTGCCAGTGACCATAGTGTCTGCCCGCATTCCATCCGTGGCCACCGAAAGAATGAGAAATGCTACAAAGAAAAGCTTCTCCGGCAAGTCCATGAATGCTGGAAGCCCACTAAGCAAAAGCAAAGAACAAAGAGAGGGGTTGGTGCGATGACTGCGATCAGAACGTGAAGAACACTTGAATATTTAAATGCAAGTGAGGAGTAAATGAATGAGTACCGAATAGTTACACATTTCTAACCCTCAACTAACTCTTTTAATGCTGCATAATCACTTTCTTTGAAATGGGAATACAGTAGTAGTACGGTATTCATTCAATGCTAGTAATGTGGATCCAGAATTCTTAATCTAATGTGCGTAATAATTCACGATTACGTGACTTTATGAAGGGTTTTCGTATGGAAATTAACGTTTTATGACGGAAAAATTAACTGTTTAAAAAGTAAGAGTTCTTAAGATCTCTCTTGTTTATAAAATTACCGTGGAAATATGAAATAAAAAGTACGTTACTGTCTCTCCTCTAGTAGTTAAGTAATTGTGTGTATTCCGCATATGTTCATCAATTATTTATTTATTTATTTATTTATTTTTTGATTAAATATTTTTATCAATAAATTATGAATAACAAATACACAAGAGAAAGTTTATTTGTACATATAGTTGGGATGTATTTATAATACGTTACCAATTTTTTTTTCTTTACCAATTTTTTGAATCAAAGTTATCAATTTTTTTAATTGAGTTATTAATTAATTACAGCATATAAATATCAATCTTTTTTTTAATTGTTAATTTTTTAAACTAAAATTATCAATTTATTTAACTGAATTATTAATCAATTATATATAAAATATTTTATAATATTATATTATAACTAATTAATAACTCAATTAAATAAATTAATAATTTTAATTTAAAAAATTTGCAACTAAAAAAAAAAGTTAATAATGTGTCGTATGCTTTCATTTTTTGACGTTCAAATAACACAGCTAAAGACACAAATATGAAGAATTTTTTTTTATTATAAGTTTACCACAAAGCTCTAGATTGATAACAAAGAACTCTTGAAAGTTGAGCTCTTCGTAAACTTTCATTATTATTTTTTTGACAAAAAGTTAAGTTTTGATTGATCCATATGTTGCATTAAGAGCAACATTCGTTTATAAATTCAGTTAATATAGTTTAGCAAGTCGCGTCATGTCAAGGACAGCACATTCATTATAATCTCGAACATTGGAGCACTGGCCATACAACAATGCAACAAGAGGAAAAACAGTAATTCATAATAACATTAGTAGACCTGAAGTCGGTACTGCATTGTTAGAATTAAGACATTAGTCTGCATTTTGAACGAAATGCTGGAGACGTGGGAGCACGAAATGCTGGAGACGTGGGAGCATTGTGGCCGCTGAAACTTGAGCAGATGGTGCCGTGGCAGTGATGGGTATTAGTTAGCCGTCAAGGTAGCGAGCAATATTAATGAAAAGTTCTCCAAATATCAAAGAAACATAAGGTTCTTGTGTGAACTGAATCCAGTTCAGATTTCAAAAGAAGCATCAATTTGGTTAAAATACATTTTCCTTTCCAACAACACAACAGATGTCAATGCCGTTATTTATTAGTTCCACACACTACTTGTATTTCGCTAGAGAAGGCGAGGCTCGAGATCATGCGAATCCATCTTTTTATTTTTTAAGTGTAGCCTCGCAAAAGATTTTTTTATTTTATATGAAGATTAAATATATTTTATTTTTATTAATAAATGGGAATAGATATTAATAAAATAATAATAATATTTTAAATATCTTAAAGGTAAATAATTCGTTTCAATCATAATTATTCTTGCTTACCATGAAATTATCTAATGATCTTAATTGGATGAGAAACATCATATAATGTCACAAATGGATGTACAGAATTTTTTTTCACAAAAAAGAAAGAAAGAAAATCATTATAGTGACAGACCAAGCGAGCTTATACCACAAAATTATAAGTTGATATATTAATTTTCTTATTAATGGACAAATATTTTGAATTAAAGGTAATGCTACACTATCATAGCAAATTGTCAGAATTCTTGACAAAAAATAAAGGTAGTTATTTTGATAGAATAAAATAATATAACTCAACTATCCATCAAAAGATTAATATACATGTTACATTATTCTTACAAAAAAATTTGGGCTAAAATTTTAACGCTCTAACATTATTATTTAATTAATGATTAGAAGCAAGCATGGTGTATTTTAGAGTTAGAATTAGACTACACTTTAAGTTATTTCCACCTAACTCAATACATTTTAAGACTTACCATTATTTTTTAAAGAAAAAAGTTATACCAAAATTATAAGATTTTTTGACTGAAAGTAATGCATTACATTATTTGATATTATGTTAATATAAAAAATCTCACTAAAAATATATATTACAAAATATTCTTCAATTTTTATTTTATAAAATTAAAAATTGAAACACTAAAAACCGAAACAAACCAAAACCTTAAACTACCAACCATCCGACCCTCCATAACATATGAACAATTGAACACTCCTATTGTAATTTATAACCACCCACATTAAGCTACTTATATTTAGAGTAGTGATAAGGAAACGCATCTTTTTGACGCGGTATGCGATACATATAAAAAATGAATAAAATAACAAAAATATTTGGATAATAAATCTCACATAATTATTATTATTTTTATTTAATTTTTTTTTTCAAAAAATTACCATTGTATTATTGAAAAAAATTGGTAAAATTTTGAAAAAAAAATTAAACAAAAATAATAATAATTATATTAGACCAATAATCCAAACATTTTTATCATTTTGCTTATTTTTTCCGCTTCCTCCAAACATTTTTCTTATATTTATTGGGGCGCCGATTATCAGAAAGCACATAAAAGGTTTTTCCAATGCTACATGTTTATATAGCCTATCTTTGATGGATACCATCTATTTCTACTACCATTCATTAAATACAATAATAAACGACAAACTTCAAATAATTTAACCATGAAAATTATAAAATAAAAATTCACTTTAATTATTTTCATCTAACTTAAAAGTGCTGCATTATTGACCAACCCACAATAAATGTAAAGGAAACTACTTTTTTTTTTTTTAAAACCACCAACAATTCTATTTAAGTATTCGAGATCTAATTAGAAACATAAGATTCCCAACACCAATTACTTCATAAATATTTTTAAAATAATTTTTAGATCAAAATAATTCTTAAATTCTATCCATTAAATTTTTTATATAATAAAATAATTATTAATTAATTTTTTTTATAAACAAAATTCAAAAATTATCTTGATCCATAATTCATTAAAGACCATTTTAAAACTAGCCTTACTTCATACATAAAACTTGAGTTCAAATCCACTAGTTAAGAAGATGGACCATCTGCAACTCCAACTAACCATATGAAAATGCTTTGCCATGCCGAATACTAGTATCAGGCAATGTTAAAATTAGCTTGTGACAACAGCAGAATTGAGGAACTACTTCCAACAATTTCAAACTTTCCTTCCGCCTCATGGGCACTTCTGTGCAGCATCCTAGAATCAATCCCACTGTAAACAGTACTGAGTGGAAAAACAAAATATATGTAAAAGAATAAAATGAGAACGATGGCCACCGAAGCCTACCCTACGAGCATTCCTACCACAATTGTCTTTTTAAGAGTTTCTGTATTGTGTCTAACAGCAAAAAAAGTTATGACAAAACTCAAGGAGACCAAATGAAGTTTGATATCCAATGTTGCATTCCAACTCTGATCAGTCAGCTCGTAAAGAAGTAATTCATAACTATTCAAGGGTGTTTGATATATTATATTAGATATGATAGAATAAAATAATATAATATATTATAATCTTATCTATTTTTTGGTATAATCAACATATTATATAAATTTATCCATCAAATTTTTTTTATATATTATAATGATAAATAATTTAATATAATTAACTTTTAATATATAAGAATTCTTTCACTTCTTTTTTATTTTTTAATATATTTTATTAAAAAAAGTAATTATTAAATAAATAATAAAAATATAAATATATAAATAAAAATAATATTATTTAATAATAAATAAATATTTTTTAAAAAATAATTATAAAATAACTATTCAAACTAAAATAAAAATATAAGAATAAAAATTTATTATTAAAATATATAAATAATAATATTTAATATAAATTTAATTATATATAATAAAAAATATAACCAAATATAAGAATATAATACTAAACTTATTTAAATTTTAATATATAAAAATTTCATCTTTATTTTACTCTCTCTCTCTCATATTTTTTATATTTATAAAAAAATATTAAAAATAAATAAATAAATAATTTTTAATATAAATTTATTTTTATATATAATAAAAAAATAACTAAAATAATTATAATAACTATTTAAAAATTATATTTATCATAATCTCTTCTTCTAATTATATTTTATATAATATAATATCTTATATAATAAGATATCAAATACTATATAATATTAAATTTTTATCAAACTTTATACTATTATTCCTTATCCTATCATACATTACCAAACGGACCCTCAATTTCTTCATAAGGCCCATCCTCGACTTTCTCAGCACTGCATTGGAAAGTAAACAAGTCCAAAACATTAAAAAAAGTGTCAAAACTAGGCATACAAAAAGAAGCTATCTCAATTGAAGTCACAAATAGAATCTCCACTTGCATAAAGAAAGGATCTTTCCAACAATCAAATATCAGACTCCCTAAATGACTCAGCCTAAGAACATATGGTTCTTCAGGATAACACAGCAACATTATCTGCCATAGTGCTTAAAAACCAGAGAGGCATAAAAGGGCAGGAATACACTATTGATCAAGAGACATTCGACCTAGTGGCACCAGGACAAAGGAGGCAAAATCAAAATTCAGTAGAAACCTAAGCTAAGGTTACAACTATACTGAAGTAGTCAATAAGTACGTGAATAATCCCAATGATAACTTATCATGTGAGGATTTCTCCCAGGTGCTGATAGTATTTCCTCAATGGTAGCAAGGATACAAAATTAAACATAGGAGGGCCAAAAAAATTAGCAGACAAACCAAAATTGGGGCAACAGATTGGAAAAGGCTATGCAAAACTGCTAAGCATATGACAATAAGGAAATCAAGCGTTTTTAACCCTTTTATTCTCATTTTTCTCTTGCACGTATCAGCTAAGAGGGCTCTATCAAATGAAAGAAGGCTATAGAAACTCCAAAACAGGATCCTTTACGCAACTATAAACCCAATCAATCAAGAACACATAAGATATAAAACTACAGTTAGTTTGGTATTGTCATCACTCATCACTGACGAACCTTTTTGGAGGAACATCATCAGATTCGGATTGGGGCTTTCTCCAACTCCTCTCAACCCTATCATCAGGCAAAGCCGCAGCACGCCCATTTCCAGAACCAAAGACTCTCTTCCCAAACCCATCCTTCTTGTCCACCACCACCGCCTCCTTAATCTTCATGCTCTCAAGCTGCTCATCAATCTTCTTCCAATCCTGCCCTTTCTCCACCAACACCTCCTCCCTCGGCCTCGCCGAACCGAAAGGGCTTGGACCCCCAGCCTTTGCCACATTACCAAAACCACCTTCCTGGCCTGGCGTCCATCACTCACATTCACAGACACTAACCGAGGTTGCAAAACAAGTCTCGGCCTCCCACTCTCACTTCCTCGTTTGACTTCCACCTTCTTCCTACTGTTCCAGTTATCTGAATCAGCGCCGCCAAACCCAACCTTCCTCTCTCGTGCTCTCCGCCCCTCCGACGGCACAGAGTTCTTGTTGGAAACCCGCCTATCAGATTCATCCGCTCGCGATTGTCAATCGAAAAATCCTCCTCCTCTTTCCCTCCTCTGATTCTCAAACCCACTACTACCAACGGTGGATTTCTTTGCAGCGGCCCAATTATCAATTTCATCGGCGCCCGAGGGTGCCAGTTCGCGATTCGAATCCCTAGAGCCGAAGGAACCGTTCCTCCTGGGTTCATCAGAAACCCTAGACGAGCCCCATCTGGAATTGGAAGCCTCGTCACCGTTGCCAGAATTCCTGTGGTGGGGGCGGTCCCCACCGTATGACCTGAAAGCACCGCCGAGGCGGTTGCGGTCGCGGTCGCGGTCGCGGTCGAGTTCGTCGGCGGTTCTCTGGCGAGGAGCGGTGGGAAGGACGATGGGTTATTCTTGATGTTGATAGGATTGGGCGGTGAACTGGGCCAGAGAGAGGGTTTGGGCCTTCTTCTTCTTGGGCTTGGAGGCAGCGGCCGCGGCGAGGGAAGGGAAATCAGCAGCGGCATCGTTGTCGTTGTGTTGGACGAGCTCGGCTTCGTGTTCTTGGGAATCCAAAGCCCAAGCGCCGGGTAGCCGCCATCTTTGTAGATTGTTCCTCTCTTGCGCTCGCGTTCTCTCTAAGTTGTGTGTTGGTTAGTTGCACAAGATTGTGTTGGTTGGCAGCCAAAATCATGCGCGGGAGATACCTTTATATATCTCTGGGAAACGTTGTGGATTCGCGGTCGTGGTTACCAGATTCCATTGATCAACGGCCTAGAGTCGCTTTACTCTGTTTCCCAATTATCACCAACCACCAAGGGTTTATTTTAATTGAGATTAATTTTGTATCGCGGTTAAATCGTATATCTCTATTTATAAAATTTTTTAAATTGTGAAAGGTTGATTTCAAACATTTTTATTAATATAATAATATTTAATTAAATATTTATATAAAAAAATTATATTAATAATACATTTAAATTAAATCATTTTCTATTTCCTTCTTTTCCATCTTTGCGCTTCTTTTTTTAAAACCATTCTATTGATGCCCTTTTAAGTTGTAGCCTGGCTATAGATAATGATGACGGATGATATAATTCTTAGTTTCGTACTGAATTTAGGATGTGCCTGGATAAATTTGGGGGAAAAAAACAAGAAAAGTCTAATAATACAACTCTTTTTAGAGCATTCCCAGAAACCAGTCGTTTCTCTTTCTTGATAAAAGTATCAGAATTATTTAACAGCATAAAAAGTGGTTTTGCGGCAAGATTTGAACTGTTCGTTTGGTTATATCTTTAGAGTAACGAGAATAAAAAAATATAATAATTAATATATTTACGTATATAAAAAAAATTTTTAGAAGATTTTTTAAAATTAAAAAAAAAATATATTTTTAAAATTACTTTTTATTTAAAAAAATATTTAAAATTTTTTTTATTATTATTCTCATATTAATAATAAAAAATAATTTTATTTTATCCTATTTAAACAAAAAATTTTTTCCTAAATTTACTTTATCTTAAATATATTTTTAATCCATCTAAATATTTGATTTTTTGAATTTGGTCCCTCAAAAAATTTTCATTTGATTTTGTTCTCTTATTTTTCAGAGTTACCAATATTAGTCCTTGCTGTCAATTGAGTATTGTTAAGTACTGACGTGACAATGTGAGATTTTGACACATATTAATACTTTTAGATCTCACGTTATCACGTCAGCACTTAACAGTACTCAATTGACAGCAGGGATTAATATTGGTAACTCTGAAAAATAAGAGAACAAAATCAAACGAAAATTTTTTGAAGGACCAAATCCAAAAAATCAAATATTTAGAAGAGCTAAAAATATATTTAAATTATTTACTTTTGATATATTCAAATCAAATAAAATTCTTTATGTCAAAAATAATTTCTTTAAAAAATTTTTTTTTTAAAGACATTTTTTCAAATGACTTTCTCCTAAAAGACTTTATCCCGAACATTAAACCAAATAGATCCGAAAAAGTGTGCAAATTATTCGCCAATATATATTAACCACGTATCAATTTAAATATTTTTTTTTGGATAATATGTATTGATCATATAATTAGTTCATAATATATATTTTTTTTCGTTCATATCGTACATAAAAGTTAAACCACAATTCGGAAGCCACTATAATCCTGATTTCTTTTCGGCCAGGCAAGAGGACATAGTGTGTTTAGAAAAGTTAGAAAATTAAAATTATTTTAATAATTATTTATATATATAATTATTTTTTTATATAATTATTTATATGAGAATTAATTTATATTTAGATATTTTAGTTAAAAATAATTTTAAAATAATTTATTTTATTTAAATTATATAAAAAAATTATTTTTATATAATAAAATTATTAAAAAAAATATAAAATAATTATTTATATTATATAATATTTAATACTTAATATCAATTTGATAAAAACATAATATTGTATATTCTGTACAAATAGCTTTTAATAAAAAAAATTCAAATTTTAGTTATAATTTTTTTTTAATCAAAAACAGCTTAAATTCTTAAAATTTGATTATAATCTATTTCACCAAAAACTACCCCACAAGATTTTATTTTATAAATAACTTTTTTTGGAAAAGCAGCTTTTTTTTTTTTTAGTTGTTTCCAAACATGCACATAACCTTTAAAAATATATGTACTAATCAAAATTTAGAAAATTTAAAAAATGATAATCCTATTTTAGTAAGAATATAAGTATGTAAAATTATTTAATTATATCTAAATTAATATGAGAATAGACCAATCCCAGAATATAATGCGTGGTCCCGCACTGTAGCTTTTTTCGCATATTATTTATCCACCATCACCTTTCGAAATTTCTTTGAACAAACAATAAGCGAGGGTGGCACCGCAAAGTAAAAATGAAAAAAATAGTAGATGCCATGCAAAAATATGCCTAACTTGTCATTACCTACCACTATCTAGGTAGTTCGATGTGGTGCATATATAGATCCATTCAGAGAGTACCCTCCATAACTGGTGGCCACTACCAACCACCAAGTGGTTTGATGCGAACTCTGCACATAACGGCGCCACGCATCATTCTCAACAGTCGTCTTTTATTTGCTCGTGCTCATAACAAAGAAAATCATAAATAAAATTGAACACTGAAAACTATTATCATATCCAACAAATTAATGACTAATCCACAGTTGCTGCAGACTATTAGTATAATAATACATATAAATATCTTTAACAGAAACAACGGATCGCCATCATTTACGACTACCCTAATCAGGAAAAGAATCGGTAGAATCTGATAATTGAAAGACAAAATACGGACATGGAACAATATGTACATAAACAATGGTCACGTCCTATCAAAAACTGCAGAAAAGAAAAACATTACACCGGCTGTAATGGATGATAAAACATACCATTAAATCACTCCAAAGATCTCCAGTGTTGCAATGTGGTAGCAAACCCCATTTCAGTTAGAAAAAGGTTCAGAACCTTAATCACGATTAGCATATCACACATCATACAAGATGGCTCCCATTGGTAGCAGTATGCAACAGCCTGCAGGAGAAATAGTCAGAAAACTGCAGCACCAGAGGATGCGTGAATCTATGCCCCATGATCAATGACAAGCAATCCACTCTACAAAAGCAACAAATCATGACTCCTCGTAGGCTCATGTGCATGTCAACCATGTAAAAGGATCAGGTGTTCATCTTGCAGACCCTTCATTGAATCCTCACTAATTTTCCATGTTAAGGACCCTGCATCAAATAGCCAAGTACCGATCACTCGACCAGGATTACTTCTTATAAATAAATCACTCAGCTACAAGAGAGTCTATGGATAATTAACAAACTACTAAAAATAGGAGAAGAGAGACATGCATGCTGAAACTGTGTGTTTCAGCAACACACAGAAGTCTGATTATGTGTGTGTTTGGGAAAGCTTTGAGATTAAAATTATTTCAACAATCGCTTATTTGTATAATCGTTTTTTTATATAATTGCTTATATGAAGATCAATTTATGTTTGGATGTTTTAGCTGAAAAGTAGTTTTAAGATAATCTATTTTGTTTGAGTTATATGAAAAAAGTTGCTTTTAAATGGTAAAATTACTAAAAGAGTTATGAAATGATTGTTTATATTATATAATATTTGTTATTTAGGGTCAATTTAGTAAAAACATAACAATTCTGAAATAATCAGCTTTTGCTTATAATTATAAGCTCCAAAAAATTGCTTATGCTTATAAGCTATTTTTCAGCTTAAAATTATCAGCTTTAGATTATAATCTATTTTCACTTTTTGAACCAAACATGATTAATTTTTCAAAACAGCTTTTTTTCAAAAAAAAAAAAGCCTGTTTTACAAGGTACCCAAACATGCTACCGTCATTGGGTAGTAAATACAAGCTACAAGCCAGGATCCTAATTGCAGGAATTACAAAATTAAATGGATTTGGGCCTAACAATAATACATGATTCAAACAAAAAAATAATCGATAATAGCCATGCATCTAATTGAAAGCAACATGCAATTCTTCACCTTGCATGTTAGCTTGTTCTTGTTCCCTTGTCCAATGCAAAATGATTGTTCCAGAAAGAACAATGATGAACCCACATATCTCAGAGGCTATACTGCTGGCATCCTGACCAGACCAATCCTGCCCAGGAAATTAAAGCCAGAAAAAGGTCAAGCTTGTCCTACCATTCAACAAAAAAAGAGAACTTCAAAACACCACCAAAGGAATCTGATAATATGAATATATCATCATACCTTAAACATTATTATACTAGCAATAATGGTCAGAGTTGTGAACATGACATAATACACAGGAGAAACAATTGCCGCATTGAATGTATCCAGTGCCTGAAACATAATTTGAATGGTGCAAAATGCTCAGAATTAGTTAAGAGAACAGGGGAGCTGAGATAGACCTTAGATAGCTGATAAGCAAAGTAAGATGAGTTAAAACAGTGTAAATTTGATAGCTCTGCACTCACCTTGTTCAGGTAATTCAACTGAGTAATGACACATATGGCAGCCACAGTAAGAAAAAACCAAGTCTGAGGATAAGCTATTTGATTTATTCCCTCCATCGTGAGCTTTATTGCAATTCCAATGGCTTTTATGCTCATAACCTGAATAGTGCAGTGTACATTTAGTTTGTGCAATGTGCATTATAATATTAATATGAGACTTCCATCTAAGTGATTGGTACAAACATAATTACCGTGAGTGAACCCATTAATGAACAAATTCCCAAGTAGATCAGCATATTTGTCTGTCCATAGCGAGGTTCAAAGTGCAAAATCAAAGCTAAAACTGCTGAAACTGTTGCCGCCACATAAACTAGAAATACTGTTGAAAACGAAAAATGAGAATATCACTTGATAGACTGGAAAGTAACTTAATGTAGAGCAAAATAAAACAGGATGAAAACAAACATGGTTGAGTGGCCAGATCCCATATTTCTAGCACAGAGGTTGGAGTATGCTCTTGAGGTGCATGGATGACAATAACAATTGAACCCACAATGCAGGATACACATCCCAAAATCCCCATCTTCTGAAGCTTTTCTTTCAGCAAGAAGTGAGCCAAAACAGCGCTAGCAATACATATTGAGTAAATGAATTACAACAGAAAATCAAAATATTTAAACATTCACCAGAACTACAAGAATTTATAAAGCACATGTACCTGAAAATAATACTTAGTGCACCAAGGGGAGTAACCAGAATTGCCGGAGCATATATGTAAGCCACAAAGTTTGCAATCTCCCCAACAATCACTGTTACCAATTAGTTTCGAGATCCAAATGAGTCTCAATTCAAGCATACTAATAAAGTGGGAGACTAACTAAACTTACTTGTTACCATGCCAGCCCACCAAAGCGGCTCCAATAGATAAGTATAACCACCAACTCCTGCAAATTGCATATGTATACTAATGAGACATAAATAAACAATGACAGAGCGAACAGGCTGTAGAGTTCAATTCATCGGACCCAAAGTACCACCTAGAAGATTATCAGAAAAAAGAAATAAATGTTATAGAGGAACAAGTTATATACATGGAAATTTTAGTGAGCAGTGAGTTTCAATCAATTATAGATAGATTATAGAATTTGAGTAATGGGTGGTGAAGAAATGAAGAGCGAGAGAGACCTGCACGAGTGCCGCGGGCAGCAGCACGCTTAAGACCCTTCTTCTTGAGGATGAAGCTGGATCCTATGAAAGCACTGGAAGCCACCGCCAGAATCAAACCCTTGCTATTGCTATTCTCCGAAACCCCCATGCTGATGCTGATGCTATTGCCCTTTCCCGGCCAACAAACATCAAATTCCCTCCACTCCAGTCACCAGGGGCTAGACAGGCTGTAGCAGACTGCAAGCAACCACGAACCGCACCCTCCACCCTACTAGTCTAACACCCAACAAATATCAACAACTCCACTTCTTTCTCATCAATTCGTCCTCGTCTTGTTCGAAGTTTCCCGTCAACCCGGTCGCCCGATCCTCTGCTTCACGATAATCCCAACCTAAGGTACACCCGTCTTTCACACGTCGTGACCTTCATCCACTTGGATCTTACCTCTCCGCTGAACACAACTTTCCTTCCGAGAAATTCTTAGCATTCTCATTTGGGGGGAAAAATATTGCTTCGTACTATTTTTTTTTTAATTAAAGTATGAGAATAATTTATATACACAATCAATTAATAGAGTTTTGAGAAATTATCATATCATGACAGTAATTATTTATTATAATAATTATTTATCATAATTATTTATTTTTTAAAAAATTTTATTAACAATTAATCCCATTAAATATTTTACATTTCAATTGTTATATTTAAAAGATAATGTAAATTCTTTTTAATTAACCTACAGCGAAAGCAAGTCTTTTATATTTTAGACTAAAATTAAGAAAAATATCCGATAATCTGGTATTTTATATATAAAGACCTCATAGGAGAATATAAATCAAAATGATCTACTACCTTTCTGAGTTGTGGGTGAACGACGAGTGGAGCAACTTAATCCATTAAGTCAAGTGAAGAATACGTAATTTCTTTTTAACAATTAACACAGCTCTAAATTTATTGGTGTTTTGTTATTGGTACAACAAACTTGTTGAGGTAATGCATATGTTACCTTGCTCTATTTATCTTTTCTATAGGGTAGAAAAATAGTCTATTTCTTTAGTGTTCATAAAAAATAAAAAACATTCAACTGTTCAACTTTTTTCCCTAAAATTGTTTTATGTGACAATACGGAGAGGATTATTTTCAAACTATCTGGACATAGCACCCAAAAGAAAAATTATATCTGGATAAAAACATAAACATTAGTCAGCTAAAAAGGAGACAAGACGATAGTAGCTATTCATGTGCTACAACCAGTTACAACTCACGACAGGCTGGAACATGGTAAATCTAAAAGCGGAGACTACTGTTACTATCCATTCGCAGGCACCAACATATAGATGGCTTTAACACTTTCAAATTCCAATGCTTGGAACAAATTACTGGTCGTAATTAGTGCATCATTTTATGAATTGCAGATGTTCTGAAGTGAATTTAAAGAAAAATAAATACTCTCTTCATTTTGATATATTTATCAGTTTGATTATAGTATTATATTTGAAAATCAATTTATCTTAATATAATTTATATCCATATATATTAATTTTTAGTATATCAAGATATATTAATTTTTAAATATATCATTTTGATCAAATTAACATAGATATTGAAATAGAGAGAATAGATGATTGTTTAAACTAAATTTATGATAAAATGTTCTATACCATTGTAATTATGATAAAATGATCTTACTAAATTATAGTCAATATAAAAAGTTCATATAGATATGGATCTCTTGTAATTTTTTAAAAGCTGCAGAAGATTTATGGCTTTAATTTTTTGTTATAAAATATTAAAACAAACATCGTACTCATCTTCAATCACCGGATCAATAACTAAAATTAAGATTGTTTATCTTATCTAAAATAAAGTATTACCTTAAAAAATATTTTCAAAATCATTTTTTATTTTTTATCACAAAAAACTGCAGTTGATCTAAATAAAGATACAACGCCCGGTTATTTGTATATACAATCTTAAACATATACACCCGATACAAACAATAGATAGGTTTACACTATCTATTCATTGTTAGTTTATATTTTACCAACTCCAGATATCTAGTGTCTAGATAAATATATCGGAAATTGAGATCCAAATATCTTTCCTCAAGATACAAAGGCAGTTTTACCTTGTGAGTTCCTTAAAACAAAATCAGATAGATTTAGCACACAGTGATAATTCTAAGGCATTATGTAAATTTGTAGATACAACAACAATATATATACACTTAGTTGGTTCAATCATATGGATCAAATAGCGTTACTATGTTCAGTCGTAAAACAAATATATTGCCTATTCATGTCACTTTGGTTGACAAAATTTTACCTTAACTATCAATTATATAATACCACTTTTTCTTTTTATACAAACTTAAAACTAATTATGTATCTGTAACATGTACAAGATGGGTAGAGTTAATGGAAATTTATTTTCCCAAATCAGACTGTTATCCAAACAGTGTGGTCATGATGTAGCAGAATGTACAAATGAAAGATATTATGACAGAATCCGAACAAATCAATGATACAATAGGATAAGAGAATTGGACAGTATACTGAACTATGTCACTTGTAATCCAAACGAGGCTTCGGGTAATTGATATTTAAGTGAATTCTTAATAACGAGTAACTTGAAATCATTCATCCGCTACAGGAGGAAAATACAAACACTATGCGCCAATATTTAAAATTTGAAGGAAGCTTCCGGTGTCTCCATTTTAAGTAGACTCTCGTTAGTTATATAAAAATTGTATAAAATTAATAGTAATATAAAAATAAAAATCTTACATTAAAAAGTAAATAATAATTTAAAAGTTAATATAAATTATTATAAATATAATAAAATATAATAATTTATTTAATTATCTAGATACTTTTATTTATATGGATATAAAAAACCTATAAATATAATTAAAAATAGGATTTAATTTATATGTATTGACCATTTACATTATTATCTAATCATATACTATCACATAAGTAAACATGTATAATCTCCACTCCCACAACTTTAAAAGTCATATAAATAAGATAATATGATTAAATGATAGTATAAATTTTATACTATTAATATATATAAATTAAACTATTAAAAATATATATAAACTGTCTGATACGAATATGTATCTGGACCTGATGATTATTTTAAAGTGTCTGCCTTTTTAAACAAACCCCCCCCCCCCCCTTTTTTTTCTCTCTTTCTCTCTCTCTTCTCTTTTTTCTTTTTCTCTTCCTCTTTACTTTAGTTTTTCCTTTCTCATGTCTTTTTAACTCTCTAATATACAGCTAACAAAATTAATTTTTTGGTCTGAGATAACGGAAGATATACACTACCTAGAATCCCAGACCTGATAGTTTAGCCTGTGGCCCAGCCCAATACCTCCTGGACCAAAAAGAGAATGATCCTGGCGGATGCTTGACGCAAAATATATAATACAACCTAAGGCCCAAAAGTTATATTAAAGAAAAGAAACAGGAACACGAGATCGACAATGTCAGACCAGAAAAAAAAACAAAAGGCAAGACGATATACTAAGTCGCCAAAACAATTGAGTCATTTTAGCATGAAAGACTCAATAAAATAAAATTATTTACATAATTCGTAAAACATTTAAAAAATTTATGAATTAAAATTTATAAACTTTTCACTCTCAATTTTACTCTCTTTAATTAATAGAGATGAGGGCCAAGTACACACGAGTTTATGTCCAACTCAATCACGTCTTGATAAATGTGCTATATAAAAAAATTTTAAGTATTTGACCCAAAATAAATAAATTAAGGTAACAGTATCAGTACTATTCCATAACCAGCAGACATAACAATAGCCTCAAACATGCAAAAGACACGGCAAACCGACCAAAACACAACAAAATAAACAGTACTTAATAAATTTATTGTATTCGAAATTTATACAAAATTAATATGATACTGCATAAATTGAAAAAAAAAATATATATATATATATATATATATATATATATATATATTAATAATAATTATTATTATAATAATACTAACTATCCACAAACATATACACACAACGAGAGTGCCATTTTTGTGTAACATACTATAGGAAGTGTAACAGATCAGCCGTCTGAAAGAGAAAAAAGACACTATTAACAGATCAGATACCATTGCTTAAAATAATTATGCAAGGGACCCACCAGGCAACAAAGGTCGAGGAGCACTAGCGGCGTGCGGCGGTAGGCGCCCCATCCCCAATCGCAGGCCTAACCATTTTCTTTTTCCTTTTTTTGATGTGGAAAATCACGATTTTGTATTTTTTATATGATATTTAAATTATATATTTAGTAAGATATAAGAATTAAGAAAAATTTATATTGATATAGAATTTATTAAAATCGAAATTTTTGATTTCTAATAAAATCAAAAATTATGATTTCAATTAAAAAAATAATTTATTTTTTATCTGTAATAAAATTAAAATAATTAAAAATTTTGATTTTAATAAATTTTATATTGATATAAATTTTTTTCAATTCTCATATTTTGATATTTTTTTTACTCAAATAACATATAAAAAAAACACACAAAAATTATCTAATGAATTTTTTTTTTAATGGAAGAAAATTAGCATGAATAAATTTTTTATATATGATATTTTTAGTGATTTATTGAAAATATATGAAATTTTTGATAAAATTTAAAAAATATAAAATTTTAGAAGAAATTCATATCAGACGAATTTTATTATTTTAATTTAAAAAAGAAAATCCGATTTATTATTCGTCGAGTCTTATTATTTTTTTTAAAAAAAAAAAACCCAATTTGCGGTCAACAGAAATCGATGTTCTTTCAACCGATTTTTTTTTTTTTTGTGTTGTGTGGGTGAGTGTGTGTTTGAGGGAGAAAGAGAGAATGGAACGAGAGAGAAAAAGGAGAGAGAAGAGAGAGAATAGAGAGAATGGGTGTATGTATGTTTGTTTGTTTGAGAGAAAGAGAGGGTGGGACAAGAGAGAAGAAGGAGATAAAAGAGAGAAGAAGGAAAAACGAGTCAGAAGAGAAAAGAAAAAGAAAAAAGGAAGGAAAAAAAAAAGATGAGAAAAAAATATATATAAAAAATAAAAATATTATATTTTTTTAATTTTATTAAAAATATCATATTTACCAAATTTAAAAAAAGTTTATATAAAAAAAAAATTATCCAATTGCCAAATGCTGTTAGTATGAGATATTATCTCCTCGCACACACCAGACAAGTATTTGCTCTTAGACTTGGTCCTGTATCAGATTTTATTTTGCACCAGCCACGCAGGCTGTCACGTGTCATTGACATCAAAACTTAGCTCCCCTATTTCATTATAGGTAAAATAAAATGGAAAATTAAAAGAGGAAATGTCAAAACTCAAAAGACCTAAAAATACTTCACGGATTCCTAGCATCAAGCTAGAACAAAGAGACTGAGCAGATAAATTGGGAGCAAGATAAAATAGAAAAAAAAAAAATACGATGTAAAATTCCAACTTTATTGAAGGTAGCTCATCCCATAAGTTTTATGAACACACGACTCCACTCACTCAATGAACCACTCACTGATTCAACATCATCACTACTAAACAAAACAAAAACAAAGAACAATAACATTACACACATAGGTGTAGTTCAGATCAGAGCCACCATAAAAAGCTTCGGTCAACAACGCCTAAGAGAGTTGACCGCAGTCGGCGACGGCCACCGGCTTGGATGTCCTGCCGGAGCTGGAGCCAACCTTCTCGATCTCCCTGACGACATCCATGCCCTCAACCACCTGACCGAAAACCACGTGCTTCCCGTCGAGCCACTCCGTCTTCGCCGTGCAGATGAAGAACTGAGATCCGTTCGTGTTGGGCCCCGCATTCGCCATCGACAGAATGCCGGGGCCGGTGTGCGTCTTCACGAAATTCTCGTCGGCGAACTTGGTGCCGTAGATGGACTCGCCGCCGGTGCCGTTTCCGGCGGTGAAGTCGCCGCCCTGGCACATGAAGTTGGGGATGACGCGGTGGAAGGTGGAGCCCTTGTAGTGGAGGGGCTTGCCGCTGCGACCCACTCCCTTCTCGCCGGTGCAGAGGGCGCGGAAGTTCTCGGCGGTCCGAGGGGTCGTGTCGGCGAACAGCTCCATCACGATGCGGCCGGCGGGTTGGCCTCCGATGGTCATGTCGAAGAACACCCTAGGGTTTGCCATTTTCGCAGGGCACAGAAAAGGATCAAATTTGGGAAACGAGATGATCTGAACGGAATTCACTAGCTTAGGGTTTAACGTTGTGTACGAGAGGTATATATAGTGACTCATGGCCGTTCGATCGGGACACGTGGCGCGATTGTGAGGGCTGTAAAGTAACTATGGTTAAGTTTGGCATTGACCAGGGTTGGCGGGTGCGGATCCAATTCCACGGAGGGTGGGATATACCTTTCTTTCACTTTTGTTTGTGTTTCGGGCCTAATTCAAAAGGCCCAAAGCCTGATTTTGTTGGGGTTTCTTGAACTTTCCTCAAGACGAGACGAACGACGCCGCTTCACGTCTTAATGCGCATTTTCAAAAATTTTAAAATGTAAATATTATCCATAAGCTTGGAAAAACATGGATTGCGTGAGGATTTCTTTATTTGATTTGATGGAGTGATGTGACGAGATGGAGGGTACACTGCACACGTGTCGTGCGTGCGTGCTCCCTAGTAAATGTGTAGGGAGATTAACTTCAGGGGGTTGGGGGACCACATGCCTGGAAAAGATCAAATAGTTAACACTTCTTTCACTGCTGACCGGCAATAGTGTCCCAAGTTGATGAGGAAATAAGGAAAGGAAAGGTGACTTGCTTTAGATTTTTTTATTGTGGGGCAAAGGCGAGTGGGCAAACCGTGTTTATCATTTCATTTAATTTTTAATTTTTAATGTTCTTATGTTAAAGATTGAAAAATCTTTATATTTTGGCTTAAACTTTATATTTGAAATAATCAAAACCAATCGCTATTCATAGATCAATTAGTTTTCGATCAAGTATTATTTTGCACTTTTCTTTTTTTAGGTGAACTTATTTTAATTTTGTTTTTATAACTCAATTCCCATCAAATTAATATAAGGTTTTGAAGAGATTTATCATAATATATATAGAATTTAATTTATATATATTGATAATATAAAAAAATTTTAAATTATTATTTATTTATATGCTGTCATATAAATAAGAAAATATAATTAAATAATAATATAAAATAATTATATATATATATATATAACAAATCAAATATTAACAAATATATAAATTATATATACGTTTCTAATTTAATTTAATTGAAATTAGAAAAATAAATCAAACCGAACAAATTTTATAAAAGTAAAGGCCATGTACATGAAGAACGAATCAATTTAGTTAGATTTCCCATATGTCAGTGTAAATCGGTTTGGTCGGTTTGAACATTGCTTGCAATAGATGACTGACAGTATGTGTGGTTTAATTTTTTTCATAGAATTTTTTTAAAAATGGTTTTTTAAAATAATTATTTTTATAGAAATTATTTTAAAATAATTAATTTATTTTTTATTTAAATATATTAAAAGAAAGTTTAAAAAAATAATTTTTATGTAAAAAATAATTTTTATTTATTGATATAAAAATAATAATAAGATTTCTTTTAAAAGGTCAAGATTTTTTTTAAAATAAAAAATAATTTTAAATATATTTTTTCTAAAAAAAATTTCTAAAATTCCAAAAATAAATTTAGAAAAAGTCTTTCCACATCAAAATACACTAAGTACTATATATTTTTATTTCCATACTAATTAAAATTCTTTTTAACACTTACAAAATGCAATCCAAATGTGCTATGAACCTTGACCTTATAGAAAGTAGAAACTGAGGTGCCTTTATCCTAAAATTTTTTTATGGTGAATTAGAATTGCAGGGCCAAACAGCAGAGATAGTTTTTGTTGCAAGCGACTACAACGCATTACTTCGCTCCATAAAAAATTGTATGGCTTTATACCCTGTATTACACAGTGGTTTTGTCTGAATTTATTTAGCCTTCTTTAAAATCAAAGTTTTTTTAGTTCAATTTTGAGAGAAGCATATTTACAATCATACTAAACATAACTTAGGTTTGGTTTAATATTATTTTAATAATCACTTGCGTGATACCTTAGTTAGATAGGTTTCACTTGGGTGACGGTCTCTTACTATTAACCTTTTAAATGTGGTTAATGCCAGGCATTGGCCTTCCTTGCAAAATCCCTGAAAATATAATCACAATTCCCAACTCCCACCCCTTCCGGGCTTTCTTTTGTGGGTTTTGGACAAAAAGCAACACTGGCTATCTTCGTCTTCACTGTCACCATCCCCAGGCATCAGGGCCCTCAGGGCCCTCCTGAAGGAATTTGTCTCCTACCACCAACAATCATGGAACGCGCACTACTAATAAATTATCCCTCACCCACCAAGACCGATCCTTTTCTCAAAAAGAAATTCTGCTGCGAACATATAGAATCACAAAAAAGAATGGTGAGAAAGAAAATCTAAACTATCTCATGTATCAAGAATATATGTAGCTGCATATTCAGTGAAAGAGATTAGTTTTAATATATTGTTGATATAAAAAATTCTACATTGCGTGTCATCTATTTATATGGTGTTATCTGTTTGATTTTAAAGACAATGATGGTAAGAATTAAATATTTTTATTAATGTCACAGCACGTTATTGATTTTTTTTTTTTATTAATTAGAACTATGAATGTCACATGAAACCCTCTCCATGCAACAATCCAGGATGGATACATGCTATCATCTGTTTGAAAGAGTTGCTAGATGCTTCAGAAAAGCCTGGCCTCCAATGCTGCACAAAGCATCAATTTGCTTGATCCTGCAATCTTGCCATGACATTCGTAAAAAGATTGGTAGTTTTTACTTTGTCACACGATTTAAGTATCTTGGATCCATTATATAAAATAATAGAGAAATAGATAGAGATGTAAATCATAAGACTCAAATTCGATGTATGAAATAAATCAATATTTTAGGCATTATTTATCATAAAAGAATATCACTCAAACTTAAGGAAAAATTTTACCGCATAACTATAAAACCGGCAATGTTATATGGAATTGAATGTTGAACGGTTAAAAGTCAACAAAAAAAAAATAAACTTAACATTGTAAAGATGAGGATACTACGTTAAATAAGTGTCTGACACATTAAATAAGATAGGATTTGAACCCAATACATTAGATAAAGGTGGGGTAATACCTATTACGAAAAAAATGATAAAATCTTATCTTAAATAGTTTAAACATGTGTGGCAAAGGCTTATAGAAGTCCCAATAAGGAGATTACATCAAATGATGGGTAATCCAATAACCAGAGGTAAAGGAAAAATCTAGAATAATTATAAATAAAACTATTAAAAGAAATATAAATTTTAATAGTTTAAACATAGATATAATTTATAATACATAGATATAATTTATAATAGACAACTATAACATCGGCTAATCCATGAAGTTGATCTCACCTACTCAGATAGAGTCTAGTTGTTGTTATTGTTCTTGTTTTATTTCCAGAATGAGTTAGACACATTTTAATCCCAATTTAAGAATATTCATGGGTTTTATTAAGCTGATTTTTTTTTTTAGTGTACATTATTGAGCTGAATTTAAGCTGATTTAATCTCAATTTAATATTTTGATCAAATTAATTTTTTTCAAATTCGGTCTCAGCTGATCAATTGTGATCAATTTAATAATCGAATCAAGATTGAACCAATAATATAAATTATAAATTTAGATAGATATTTAGATATTATATATAATTAGATCGTAAAATTCTTAAAATATAATTGTAATATATATTTTTTAAATAAATTAAATAGAAGTATTAATATAATACTTCTGAAATATTATTTAAGTTAAATAATTTATAAGTTTATAAAATTATTAAAATAATTATAAAATTTATAATATTTTCTAGTGTCAAGTGGGCTGCGATGAGCGCCCAATGTGATCAAGACTCGACTGATGTGTATTTTATTAAAGGCCCACCCAACCCAAGTTTCTTTGGGCAGTACTGGGTTAGACGGGTTGGGTCTTAGCACACCTACCTCAGTTCATACACTAGTGTACTTTATAATATCACCCAAAAATGCTAGCCGAAAAGCAGTTGCTAGTGCAGAGCACACCTCTTTCACCGTTGTGCTGATTCTCTTGGTTACGTGATCAGGTGATGTCTTTGACAGTTTTGATGAACAATTTTATTTTTTTCTTAAATAAAAACCACGAGATGGTTCTTGTTTGTTGTTATCCATTTGGAAATGTTATTACCCAGAAATAATTTTAGAATCTTCTACAATTCTTGAGAGAAAGACTTGTGTTGATAGTTTGATACATAAATTAACAACTACCTTAAATCTAACTCAATTTTACTAAAATCGGAGTTGTTTTCCGCTTATAACACTACTATGATTTTTTTTTTTTCGGGTAAGATAACACTACTATGATAAATCCCTTGAATCTAACTTTTTTGATGGAAAAGAAAACAAATCTAAATTTTCAAGTGAGTGGATCACTATTTTTTCGGCGGCTAAAAAACAAGTTTAAAACAAAATACAAATGAAGAAGGGATGGAGGGTAGGCTAAAGTGAAAAATAAGTGCCTCAATGCATCACAGCAACCATTTTTATGATATAAAAATCTTCTTAAATTTGTGAAAATAATAGAAATCTGAGTAAATGGTATTAGGACGACCATAATCCTTTATACTCAAGTTGAACATCTTTAAGACGCTCACTCATAGCTTAGGGGCCAATGCACTATCGTGTATTGAGATACCTTATGCAACGCCAGAAGTCTCACCGAAGATGTAGGGGAAGTTAGGCACAGGAAAAATACCACCATAACGTAATACAAATTAACAGATAAATCTTCACTCATATATATTAATCCATCCATCACATTAAAGTTCATCTACAAACTTCAAACTTCTTCAAATAAGATTTGCAGAATCTACTTTCACTCTTCAATCTTCATGCTTTTCTGCTGATGTTCTCTATACGCTCGAAGGCTTTTATTTGGAAACACAAAATTTCATACCTCCTTGCCAATTCGGAGAGCCAAAAAAAAAAAAATACACACACACACACACGGATAGAACTCATGCACGTATCTTTTGTTACTTCAAGTGCCATCTTGTTCTGCAATGATAGTCTATGAATGGGGAGAAAATGGCGGAAGTGGAGGCCATTTCCCGAACATGGGCCGATGAAAGAAATACTTTGGAGGGATCTTCGGAAGAGGTGGGCATGGCTTCTTCTTGAATATCGGAGGCAACTCCGGGAAAGGAGGAAGAGGTTTGAAAAATGGTGGCTCGTGGATTGGAACAGGGGGAGGAGGTGGCTTGTAAATGGGAGTGGGAGGTGGAAATGGCTTCTTTGCCTTCGGTGGTGGGCTTGGCTTCTCGACAATTGGGACCGGTGGTGGAAGGGGCTTCTTGACTTTTGGGGGACATGGCTTCTTGAATATTGGAACCGGAGGAGGAAGAGGTTTCTTATATATGGGCTTGGGGAAAAGTGGGTGCTTGAAGGAATGCCAGAAGAAGGCTGAAATGCAGATCACTGATGAGAATTTGAGTTTTCCAGCAGCAGGCTCAAGGGTGTGTTTGCCGCCAGTTTTTGACTTTATGACAATTTTGGACTTGTCCAGGCCATCGTGGGCAGGGCAAGGTGCTGCTGATGCACTATGTAGCTGAGCGTAGCACTCTTCTTTTAGCTCATCATCTTTTACAAAGTCGTGAGGAAGGGATACTTTGAAGTTTCCATTTTCATCAAGCTCACCAGCCCCTCTCGTTTTGAAGTGTCCATTTGCTGATTTGCACTCCACCGTTACACGTAGCCCTACAGAGAAGTAAGCACATGATTGTTATATTGCAGAGTTAGTTGACATTATTATTTATTGCATTAACCATGGTGCATTATAGTCTAAATTGACATAAACTATTCTTTAAAAGGTTTTGAAGTCAAATTTCCATAGTAATAGTAAGAGAATCAGGAATAATTTGGCTGTGCATAACTTCATATACATCACCATGTCTTTACATAATAATAATCACACCACGAAGTTGGTGACAATGTGACATTGTGACATGACCGTGCTCATAAAACTGATACACGTGAGATTAAAAATTAACATATTTATTTACACAGACAATGTACCTGAGAAAGCCTGGCTAGGTATAATATTGTTCTCATTGCAGTCAGCGCATTCTCCCAGTCCAACTACCTCGACTGTCCTGTGGTCTCCATGGCAAAAGCCTGTTACCACAAAAAGCAGAGACAACAAGAAGCACGCAAGTGCTCGTTGGCGCTCGGTGAAAATCTGCATAGGGAACTGCAATTAAGGTTCCCGATGCCAATAAGCATAAACAGGAGAAAAGAATAATGCAGACTTGGTTGATAAGGGGAAACTATTAGGCCTCTATGGTTCGATGAAATGTGAGTGCAGATTGAGAGATTCACAAGCTTAATATATAGTAACAATCATATGATGTGTTAAAGGGTCACCGACTTTGAAATTAAGCACCCCACATGACATGGGGCTATGAACTCTTATTATATGTAGGACTCTCAAGATATTAACGTGCAAACCAGCCATGATCTCTTATTTCATTGAATGCATCAGCCCTCAACCGCATGCTAAATGTATCTTTATGTCCCAATATTGTCTGAACCTACTAATTGGCTCTAATAAATGCCTCTTACATTATATATTACTGAAATGTTCATCTTTTTTTTACCAAAAACCGGCTATGTTACTATTCCATTGATTGCTCGCACTTGAAAGCATTAAGATTAACTAACAGCCAACCGCATTTCGTAACTGGAAATGACCACCAAGCTTAGCGTGAACCACTTACATACGTCATCAAACTCAATATCTAGGATATACCACATCAAAATTTAGAGAAGGTCGTGAAAACTGAGTTGTTTCCTGCCACTCGGGCCCATGAAAGGCAAGATGACCACACATGCATTTGTTCTCATTATTTAATCTTTAATTTGCCAGCAAGTCTCAATTAAACAATGGCATGTGAAGGAAAAAGTGGATTATTAATAGAACCGCAAATATAGAAAAGGAATAGGAAGATAATTCCCTAAGAAACTCGACATTTGAATTTTGTGGTTTTTTGGCCAGCAAAACAGAAAAACGAACGAACTAAAAAATTTGCAGCGTTTTGCTGCTGGAAGCTACAGTGTAACACTTAAGCTAATGGTCTCTGTGATTAAGTACTTAGGATAGTGAGGATTTTTTCAGAGCTTACAAGTTCCAAGTTGTAATAACTCCTCAGTATGCTGGAATAAATGAATAAGCTAAGCTACTATTCTAATGCTATTAGTCAGTTTGGAAAGGAGCTTTCGTTTTGCAATTGTGCTGAAATACAATCCAATTCTTTCACGGTAACTGTATTACCAGATGATCGATGTATCATTAATTGCTACCTGATGACTCTCTTAATTGCTGCCATGGATGATTTGTCATTGGCAATCATTATCGCTGAATCCACCAACCACACGTCTCTTATTACAGTGATTCCCATTTTCACTATATTTTTAACAAAAAGTGTGTGCGAATATTATACTCTCTCGATTTTAATTTATTTGTCAATTTGAATAATTTGGTATAATTTTAAACTAATATATCTAGATATAAAAATTAAAAATATATTAAATTATTTAAATTGACAAATAAATTAAAACCAAGAGAGTAAAAGATATTTCTCTTTATCTCACAGCACTTAAAAAATTTTCAATCATTTTACTATGAGTGTCTAATATCCTTTAGCGTGTATACGACAAAATTTATGCTAATAAAATTTCATATTTAATTTTAAGTATTGAATTTCAATTGAATTAGTGTGAGTTAAATTATTATAATTACTAAATTAGAAGTCATTACATAATCATTACCTGTTGCTTGTAATTATATGGACAACTCTTAATAAAAGAAAAAAAGTTCATGACGTATCTACTAAATAACCACTATTAACAAAGAATATTTGTCAAATAATCAATAGAATGTATATATTATTTTATTCTTTTCTATTTGGCTATAAATGACTATAAGTCATTATTAATAATAATAATAATAATAATAATTGTAATAAATATTATTATAATAACAGTTTGAGAATAATAAATTACGATCAAACGATACAATCCCTTTTTAAACTTAACAATATAGATGATCATTGAAAATATTGCATTCATGAAGATCAAAATGACTGACAAATTGATACCTTTTTCGTAATAAAAAGATAAGTACTAAATTTATGAAGATGAGTCTAGTATAGTTTGTGAGAGAAAAGGGACATACTAATAAAGCGGCATATTAATGACCAAGCACATAATTTCTTGGTCCTTGAATTATACATTACAACTAAGTTTTCTCTATACATATATGTGGATAATTTACAAGTAAAATAATATGAAAACCAAATATGTACAAAAAGTGGAAAAGAGTAACGATGATCTTCCAGATCCGGAACTAAATCCACTAACCAGATTCCAAATTATAGGTTTAATCAGTTGTTAAGAGGAGATATGAAGTTTATCTCATTTTCTTCAAACCAGGGGCTACTCACATACGCTTGAACCCCACAAATGACTCATTTCAGGTCCACAAACAAATATATATAGTAAAGAAGATGAATGGATGGGAGAACTCTCCAAACTAGCAATATCCAGAGGTAAATTCCTGAAGAAACTATTATGTGCGGAATAACTATGAAACCGAGGAAATCTATCTGAATCTAAATGAAATTATCATAATCTAACAAAACTCTGCCGGTTCTCAAAGTTGTATGATATTCTTACTATTACTAACTCAGATCCCTGTCAGTTTTTCTCATAAAAGCTCAACTTCGTGCGAAGAATAACAATTGTAAGAAATCTTTCATAAGCTACAACAGAAAGGTAGGTCTCTCGAGCCTAAATTTTAGAAATACTTCCTCGTGCTCTCTCTTACACTCTCCAAACCTAGTCGAGTTACATGATTCTGTAGTCCATGGTAGCGTCTTGTGTGGTTTATCTAGAGAAGAATTATTTATCTACTTCTTCTTCTTAGATTTGCTCGACTGAGACTGAGTATATGCAGTTCCCTGGGTGTCAAAATGCAGAGCAAGGAAAGCAATATCAGAAGACCAGTAGTGTGACAGGTTTCATCAAGAATTAGATATAAAATTTTCCAGCCAAAAGTATGGAAAGAAGGAAAAAGAAGAGAGGAGGCACATCAGAAACTTCAGAAACAGTACTGAAGGTCACCATGACATCCAATAGAACTGGGGTCACAGAGAGTAAAGAACAAGCACAAACCTGAAGCCATTCATCCAATGAGGCATCTGTAGTCCTAGTCCCAACTTCAACTTTTGGAGCCCTTTTTGTTTTCTGAGCAAATATTCATGTGCAGATACAAGAATTATCAGAAGGAGGCAATTAATGGTCATATGGTAAATGGCATTATGTTTTTAAGATAGAAAAGGTAATACCTTAGACAATTGCTGTATCTGACCATGAATCCATACGCCAAGGAGGACAAGAAGGGCAACTCCAAGAGTAACAAGAAAAACAGACTCTATGCTAAGAAAACCACCAGCCTCAACAACTTCAATAGTGCCATTGTAGAAAGTGTTTTGGTATGGGTGCTGGTCTATCTCATATACAATAGTGCCCACGAGATCAAAATTTCCAGGCTGCACAGCAGATGAAAATGGTCAAGCATGATGAATATAGAGGAGCTTTCTGTGTCAATCATTGAGAACTCTAAAGCATTAGCCGTCCAAATAATAAACATACCTGCAAGAACTTGCTGACAGCAAATATATATTGAAAAGTAGCCTGTGTTGAGGGTGGCACAGACCCATTATTGAAAACCTGCAATTAAAACAGAACATTCACATAATTTACGTAATACCATTTGCTGAATCAGAATAACAACACTAGCATAATATCACAGATTCCTAACTCACTAATTAATTCACAAGAAATGGAAAAGGCAACAATTTATTAACCATAAGATGCTAGCGCCATTGACTCATTGCATTCTGTGCTCCAAAATGGACTTGAAGATAAATGCCATCAAATGGTTGGGCATCATCTAAACTAACAAGAGAAACATCCTCCTGCCATTTTTGACGCTGCAGCAGGAGTGTCAGATCTACGAGGTTCATAAACAAATAAGCTAAACATCCCTGGCAAATAAATGGTGAATAAACAATCAAGGAATTGGCCATCCCTGCTGCATTCCAAGTTTTCCTGTTTCTTTGGTTGCTTTAATTTATTTATTTATTTATTCATTTTTTTTTTGTTTTGGGGGGGTTCACCCCTTGAGGATATTTTATATCCACCCCTGGCATATACTTCCCTTCTATATTACTTCTTTTTCTAGTAAAATACAAAATGTTCTTCTAAAGCCTAATCTTCAATGAAACAAGGAGCACATCTTTGAAGGTGTAACATGTTATCTTCCAACTTCGGAAAACCCAGACAAAGCAAATAATTTACCGCAGATGAAAAATAAATATTGACAAAATTGGAATTAGGTTCTTGAGGTGATCCAGGAACTTATCCATAATATAGCCGCCAATTTAAATTGATTACAAGGTATCAAACATAAATAAAAGCAGATATGCAAGCTTCATTGAAAATAATTCAGTAACCAATTATTACCTGAGCAGTAAGATTCTGAACAAGAAGTCGATGATCAAATGGAAGGTGAACACTAGCCCTAATTGCAACGACGTTCAAGCTCGAGTCCCCTATTTCCAGTCCATACAATGAAGTTCATGAGCAAATGCATGATCATTGTTTTTTTTCCTTTTTTGTTTTCATGGCCTTAAACAATGGGGAAGCTAGACGATTCCAAGAAAATAATGTAATAAAAATGAAAGACTTAATAGTAGAACAGTGAAGGGTAAATTCAATTACCATCATTTTTCACACCGACAAGCAGCTCTGTCTCTTCTCCAGCTGTTACCACTGCATCAAATGAACAACTAAAATTAACCGACAACTAAAATAAAAGAAAATAATTCAATAGAAACCATATTATTGCTTGCTACAGAGATAGATTTTTACATTTTGCACTATTCTTTGGGAATACACAGATGGTATCAACCCCTGGGGCAGAAGGGAAGTTCCCATCACCAAAATCTTGAACATCGTCCCCAACAATGCCAATATCACTCACTTCTTCTGCAGTCTCCTCAGCCTCCTCTGAGTCTGACTGACACCTAGCAACTAACAGGTACAAGAGCCACATTTAATGATAGTCAGAATCAAACACAGAAGGCATCAATCTATGTGTGTGTTTGTGGGAAAGTTATGAGATTAAAATTATTTTAATAATCAATTATAACTACAATTTTTTTTTAAATAATTGAATATGTGAAAATTAATGAATGTTTGGATGTATTAACTTAAAAGTAATTTTTGTTGTTAACTTAAAAGTAATTTAAAGTAATGTATTCTGATTATAATCAAAAACTTCAAAAAGTTTCATATGATAATAAGCTGTTTTTCAGCTTAAAATTATAATTTTTGCTTATAATCAATTTCAACATTTTAACCCAAATATGTTAGACTATTTAGAAACAGCTTTTATTCAAGAAAAAAGTTGTTTCATGGAGTTCCCAAACATGCACTATATATGTATATCAAAGGATGTTTAGCAAGCTATTCCTGAGTTCTTGAGACCGAGTCTCTCCAAGAGGAAAGGAAACAAAATTATGAAACCAAAAAAGAAAGATTGAGAAACAAGGTGCACTGGGTTGCCCACCAAAAAAATGCTATTGTAAAATACATGCACCATTAACATTGATTGTAAACTTAAAAAAGAAAAGAAAAAATCTATTAAATACAGCACTGATTACATTGCATTTAGTCACTGCACTAACAGACTGACTGAAAACCATTATCTGAAATCTATCTGAAATCTGGAATTCAATTTGCATTGTCAACTCAACACTAAGAAAGTAATATTCCTAGTTCTGTAGCTTGTACACACGAGTAACGCTAAAGATGGGTGTGTTTCAATTTGTCCTGACATAAGCAATCAAAGGAGATCAGAACTGCGACGCCGTTGAAGGTCAAAACCAACGAAAAAAAAAAAAAAGAATTTTAACAAAAATGAAAGCAGATCATCACAATAGGAATAAAACTAGAACAAAAATTCCCGAATCCAACAAATCATGGCAATCGGGACATGCATGCAAGCATCGATGGTATATAAAGTATATATTGGATTACGAGACGCAAAATTAAAATTTTAAGAAAAGGAAATGAGAAATACAGAGGAAAATTACGAGGAAACTGAGAAATAAAGAATAAATAAATGGATATGGGGAAGTTAAGAGGGATGTAGATCCAGAATTAGGGGTAGCAAAACCTTGGAGAAAAGGGGAAGCGACGAGGAGGAAAGCGAGGACGAAAATCCAAAACTTGTTGAGGAACGCCATCGAGAGCCCAAGTCTAGGGTTGTTGTGTTATGTGTTGTTGGATACTTTCTTGTTTGGAACTCGCAAATTTCAAACTCCAAACCACAAACAGAATCGTGTGGATTTCGAACACACACACAGGCGACAGGTCAAAAAACCAGACACCAGTGTACCCGGGATTTGTAATGGTGAACCTTCACTTCCTTCGAGCTCCTACCTCCTTCGTACCACTTATTTGTTTTCCCTTGCTCTCATTTCATTCACAAATCAATGAACATTTCTAAATTTTAAGGCGGTGTTTGCAAATCTTCAAAATCCAAATATAAAGGAGCCCAATTTTAAATAAGGATTTAATTTGGATATATTTAATGTAAAATTTTTTTATATGAATATCCAATTATATATTGTTATATTAGTAAAAATTTTTAATATAACTATCCATTATTTGAATGATCATGTAAATGGAAGATTTTGATTGGATGACAGTGTAAAAAAATTTTATATTATTAATGTATTTCAATTAAACTCTTTAAATAAATGTTAGTATTTGGTAATTATTAATTTTTTAAAATTTAAAATTAATTTTTATTTAAATCAATTTTAGTAAAAATGGTTCTAAAATAAATTAATTTTCAGTTAATTTTATCTAATCCTATTTTTATCTCTTTCTATTTAATATTTTATTATTTTCTAATCATTTGAAACTAATTAACTAACTTTTAATTTAGTTTCAAATCAAGCACTATTTAATTATAATTTATAAACTACTTTTTTTTTTATACATGTTAACATAATTGTATCTATTTTGTATTATATTAAACTAGTTTTTCAAGTTGATAAATAAAATATATGAGTTATGCAAGACGATTTAAAAGAATCCACTTAAAAAAATTAGTTGTAAAATGAAATCTAATTGATTTTTTTTTTTGCAAATTAAAAATATTGATTTATCATGTTTAACCTTTTTTGTCATCTGTATTTGTGGGAAAAAAAGTTACCAAAGCTCAAATCATTTATTTAAAGAGTTTAATTGATATGTATTGTTAGTATAAAATAGTTTTATATTACAACTAATATAAATAGAAAAAAATGCGAAATCATGATGAGTTACTCATTATAATGGATGGTTATTTATGAGTTGACACTTTTCTACTATTTCTATTAGTTAACAGTGCAAAATTATTTTACATTATCAGTGTATTTAAATTAAATTCTTATTTAAATGATACTAATATAAAAATTTGAGCTAAATTTGTTTGAAAATATAAAACTTGAAATTGACTCATTTAGCTAGTTTTATATATTTTTTAATTTATTGTCAATGTTTTTAAATATTTTCTAAATTTGTTAATTTAATGTTTAATAGATCTCTTTATAAAATAAAATAAAAATAGAAAATATGTAATACTCTTTAAAAGTTAGAGTCACTTTATCTGCATTGTCAGTATTCGACTTATGATGTGATCAATTTGGAGAGAACTTTACAAACTTGAAATTATGTGAACAATTTTTAAAATCCAAAAAAGTTAAAGTTATATAAGTGATTATTAAATAAAATTACAGTATTTTAGATAAAATTGTAAGATATTATATACAGCAATGTATAAAATTTTATTATCTATGTTTTATATATAAACTTATAAATTTTTTATTAAATGAATAAATACACACACACATGCTTGAAAGCTCGCGAACTTTTAACACTAAATTTATAAATTTTAAACTTGATTTATTTATATAATTAAGCTTAAATTTAAAATTAATCAATTATTTAATGAAACAAATTTGAATGATTTCATAAATAACTTAATCCACACACACCTTATCATATATTTTTGCAGTGGGGGAAAAGCTTGGCTTTTTAAATTCTTTCTTTTGATCGTATAACTGTATAAGAATAAAAAATATAGAAATATCAATTTCCAAACATCGAACTACGCTAACGTGGTTCTTGTTTTGGGTCTTGATTATTGTGTGGCTAATGCACCACAAAATAAGTTCAGCCACATGACACAAATGAACAACCACGAGAACAAGAGAACAAGAAAAACGGCAACGTTTCGTGCGGATGCCAAAGTATGGAAAATAGATATCATGTACAATGCAGCCAGGCGGCCCAGTCAACACTTTGAGCCTTTGAGGCCTACTAGGGTCGTTGATTAGAGTCTTGACACCAAATTCAACCCAGACACATTTCTTGTCCTGCTCCCCAACTGCTGCGACCCCTCACGAAGGATTCCCATACATGTCGGCTCAGCAATTGGAACATAAATAAATTGTAGACTGGTAGAGCGTGCATGTTGTCAAGCCTTTTACTTTTGCATTGTTGTATTGTTTGGGCTTATGGAGATTATAGTAGGTTCAAAGGCCTTTGGCCTTTTTCAATGTTAATCACACTTCGACAGAAAAATCACACGCAAAGAAATGAAAATGAAATTTTATCAAATTTAATATGATTTTTTAAAAAAAGAATAAGATAAAAATTTAATTTTTAGATATTGATAATATAAAATAATTTTGAACTATTAACCAATAAAAATCTATTATGATATGGCAAATCTTTGAATTTCTATTGATGGATAGTGTAAAATTAGTTTATATTGTTAGTGTATAAAAAATAAATTCATAAGAAAATTTATGAGATTTTAAAATTAAATTAGTTTCTATGTATTGAAATTTTAAATTTAACATTTGATTAAAAAATAAAATAACATAAAATCCTTTTTTTTTGACATTTAAAACACACACTAACTTTTTTGTTTTGATTAATTATAGTTATAGTTTTGGCAATAAGAGCGCAGTAAGTCCTGCCGATGAATGTGCCAATGATACGGGCATATTATGATAATTTATAATATTGATATTTTATCAATCTTATATTTTTCTTTACCGGTGGTAGGAAAATCATCAATCATCATATACTTATTTCCGGTGCACCATTATTTTGTTGTAACAATTAGCGAAGTTTCCCCCCGCTGAATTTGGTTAATCGGTTATTAAGGGCTCTCTCAGTCATAAAATACCTTACCGTCCGACGCTTGCAAGCACCAGCATAATGTTGCCGACACACAAGTTACACTCAAAGAATATGTGCCAAAGCCAACTTAATATCCGAAGCAACGAAGCTAGCTCATCGACTACTCATCAGCTTTTATATAAACCTGGTGCATGTGTGTTTGTGACTTGTGAGAGAGTGAGTCTGCGCGAGTTTATGCATGCTTGTTCCTGAGTGAGACCGAAAATTAAGAGGAGAAAATGGAGTGGGCGTACCCGAAGAGAAGGGGTCCAGAATGGAGACAGGGCTGGACAGGGAGGACCATGGCCTCTGTTTCTTCACCTCCCCTGCAATTCCTCACCCTATTTGGGATTGTCATTACCTTGTTGTGGTTCTCACAATACAAAGACTACAAGGCTCAGCTGCATGTCGCAGCCATCAACATTCAGTTATTCCTCTTCTTGTTGCCCGTGGTGTTGATGTTCTTCATGATTTCAAATTCTATCGGGGGAACTGGAAGGCTCAACTTTCACATCCCGACTTCACAGCATGGGTCCCTCCAACGACCTCGGGTGGTGTCTCCCTGGAGCCTAGGCTAGCCATCTTGTTGTTCTTGAAGCTGCTGATCCTTTCTTACCACTCTTCATTTCATTCATTATGGTTAGGACCTCTTTAGAGATCAGTCTAACACTCTAATTTGTAATTACCCAAAACATGTAGAGGAATACAGATGCTGTATATATTATCGCTATTCACTGGACTGTGTAGTCAATAAGAAGCCCTAATTGGATTTTCTTGTTTGTTACATCAAACATCAGTCTTGGACCGTCTCACCTGAACCAAAATCTTGGCTTCTACAGTACATATTGGAACTGGCTGATGTAATAAAATATTTCTTGGTTAAGAGATATTTTTTATTTTTTCTAATTTCAACTATCATGGGGTGACTACTGCTGAATAAGTGACTTTTAATATACTTAATGACGCAGGCGTCAAGCTTTCGTAAAGAATATAGTTAGCTACTTGCATAAGGAACGTAGAAACATAGTATACCTACCTGTAATATTAGTTGAGTGTAAATTCAATATTCTCAATTTTTTTTTTCCAAAAAAAAAAAAACCCTTGATTAAACCGGTGATGTCGATTGATGGGGTTTCATTATTTTATAAGCTATAACGAAGGGACAAACATGTGCGCCACAAATTGCGTTTCTTCTCCCTAGTCCCTTCTTTTCAGCAGAATATAGGGTCAAGTTTTGACTGAAATTTCTTAACGCAAGTAAGAGACCAACGTTCTGATTATAAAATAGCTTTTATTTGAATCAATTTGAAAAAATAATGATGTATGTATGTATGTATGTAGCACTCTTACTCTTGAGTTGAAAAAAGTGAAAATATGACCTTTTTCTTTGCCATCATTTAGGAAGGATCAAGGAATAAATAATACATAGAATAGAACTCAGAGGTAACTTCAACCCAATTCACATTCATAAAGCACTGTCTTCTACTCATGTACTATTAACAGTAATCCCAAGGTTTGCATCTAAGATTCATGGTTACTAGTAAGTAATAAACACATAGCCCACAAAAATAAAATAAAGCTATATAATTATAGAAAAACAAACCAGCTCAAGCACAGAAAAGAAAACCAAATCAAACAAACCAGCTATCAAGAAAGGTTGATTGATACTGCACCAATATCAGCAACAGGACGATCAGAGCAGCCACACCCCAAGGCGAGCTACCCTCTGATGGGATATGGTGGGTCCTCCTGCGCCTTTCCCATGGCGAAGAGCTGAAGAACCAATAATCTGAAGTCTCAATTGACGATAACCAGCGAACTATGAGTAGTAGCACCACTGGTGTGGCAAACAGTACCCAACCCAGTTGTTCTTCAGCAGCTTCAACAACTTCCTCATACGAGAAATACCATGAAGTGCCGAGGAACACGAAGATCACTGCTAAGATAAGCAGAACAGGGTACGGGAGGGGGTTTAGAGTGAAGGCATCCAAAACAGAGGAGGCTCTGCTTCTACCATAGGCCATTGAACTGAATTGGATGGCGTTGAGTATCAGAAATGCAGGACGGAGAATGCACAAATGCTAGAGCCCTTTAGGCAGCACTTAATGAGTTCATGGCCTATTTCTGTTTTGTTTATTTATAGATAGGTATTTAGTATTTTCCTTTATTTATAGCAAAACCACAAAGGTGAGTGCTTGATTTGGTGGGTCGCTTACTTGGAGAACTAAGGTGAACTTCATGTTCAGAGTTTCTCCCCTGTCCGATTTGCGTAACCGATAATGAAATGATCGGTGTTAATTATGCTGGCTAGGTATGATATGCTAAAAGAGGGTGTTAGGATTGCCCTACTTAAAAATGGTCAATGATAAGAGCATAGGACATGCCACATAAAGAAAGTGTTATTTGCTTAGTTGAGATTTAATTAATTGTGGTAGGTTTGCGCTATCGCCTCTCAATGTCAATGGCTCTGTTGTTTGGTCATTACGAGAGTTGCCCCAGAAATAAAATGAGGACACGTTTCAGTTACCCCATGGTATGGTCATAAAGATAGAAAAATATTTAGCATAAAGCAGACTGGTAATTTGAAAGTTATATAATTAAATCCTTCTAGTTACATAAAAAATCTTCTAATATGATTCTAGTAGTTTTCAAATGGTGGGAGATAAGATGAGATCTAAAGGGCGATTAGATAAAGCAACAAAAAGAGAAAGACAGATAAGGATGCCATTGATTTTTATTTTTTATTTTTTTTAAGATTATAAGAATTAAATTATAATTTATAAATTATTAAATATTATTTGCAGATTTAAAAAACATTTTAACAATTTTCAAATACTATATTTCTTTTCATATGTATTTATTATTTAATAGACATGCATGGAATGATGTTTTGTGTAAATAATTAAATATATGTGTCTAAAATAAAATAAAAAAAGTTAATTTTAATGTAATATTAGTATAAAATTTTTTCATACAATCATCTAGTTATGTATTTTTATATTAGTAAAAATGATTGACTCTTAAATTACAATCTTAAGAATTATTTATATAATATTGTATAATTAAATAATAATATAAAATCTTTATACTGATTATATATCAAAATTAATATTACAAATGAGGAATTATTTCTATTAATATAACTTATGAGATTAGATAAATAAATATTTAGGTCACCTGACACAATTAGTTAGACATTTAATTTGCTTATTTATTTAGCATGCTATTTAATATTCTCAGCTTTTATAATTAAAATCTAACAGAATTATTGTTTTTTTTTTAAATGAAAAAACACCTGCGCACAATTCTTAACGCAAAAGTTGTGTAAATAACATGAGGTTTATCAACCAAAAAAATGGTTTACAGCTATAAATGACAATTATTCTACACATGCCAATTTGACCAGTGTTTTAATGAAGTTATATTTGCGACAATGCTGATTACCGCTAGAACAACACTATTTGCTTTCGAGCTCAATTCGCATGTCTCTGTCCAAGCTCCATATGCATCCTCAATAGTGCCAGTATTTAAGCTATCCTACCGTTTGGCCCAAAAAAAAAAAAAAGCTATGCTAGCGTGGTGGTTGCACGTAAAACCGTAATCCCCTTAACTTTAGACTGAGTCAGATAAAATAATTGAGCTGGTGTGGGGACAAGTGGATCACGCCACTAGGTGTACGTGATAGCTCATGGTTAAGTCATTTCCTGTTATAAAATCATGCTTCTTTTTTCTTTTCTTTTCTTTTCTTTTTTCCCCTTCTTTTCCTCCTCTTTTTTAACATACCAAGTGCATAACCTTAATCAAATTAACATTCAAACTTCTAACATAGTACTTCTTCTGAAATGGCTTGCCCATAAACCTCCTTGTGTTGATCCCAGTGGCATTATTTTGATTTCTTTTGCTTATGGTTGACGGTAGACATAAATCTAATCGACCTGCATTTTCTTTCATAAAAAAGGAACCAAATTCTCTGCAATCAAAGGAGTCATCCTAATAATTCATTCCAACTATAATTTAACTTGAAGCATCACAATTTACATGAATCCTTGTTCATTGACTGCCCGAAATTGTCATTTCAGCCACACTAGGCAAGCACGAAAGTCCAGTCTTATAAAAGATATTAATGCACTTGCTTAAAGTATAATATAATAAGGAACAAAGTATTGTTGCCATCGTCAGGATCATAAACTAGTAAAATACAAGCATGCAGCCTTCCTTTTTAGTCTTCGTAAAAAGCAATGAAATAGGCTCGTAATTTGTCATGGTCATCGTATTCCTATACAATATTTTATTTACTGACCTGGGAATTGGGATAATATAGTATAGAAACACAGTAGTTCTCATCCAGCAGGGCTTGAACTGACATTACCAGTAACAATAGCAGGCATGCGTACAACGATAGCACGTTGGCTTGGGATAATAACAATAGTAAGCCCTCCTTGAAGTTCCGATCAATGAGACCAAAAGCAGGATGAGTAGTAAGAGTATTGGTTTGACCAAAGCTGACCGATTCATCTTCTTTTCTTCAACCGGCACCACTGCTCGTCCACGCAAGAATAGGCATTGTACGCTCAGAAGCATAAACGCCACGGCCAAGATCACGATTACATTTGAAGTACGAGTATCATAACAGTAGTAGTGCCCCATCAAGGGATCGATTTGAGGCCTGAGAAATCTGGGAAGAATTATAGAGATTCACAGTGATCAAATCGAAGCATATGGAATCTTATAGGAGAAAAGGGAGAACAAACTACTCATACCCAAAATTAATGTCCGCCACACAACATCTGGTAGTTGTATCTACTAGTAGCCTATCATATTCCGCAATAATGACTGTGTATATCATCAACCATGTGCAAATATACGGGGTCAACCATGGTCTATGGCATGTATTTAAATCGGGGTGCCGTCTAATATGCACTTCGACAAATAAGGTGTATTATGCATCTTGTTAAATGTAGATGATCTAGGGCATTCATTTATGTGTTTTTATCATCAACAGTGGAGAAGAGTGATCGGTAGCCCAACCCTTCCTTTTCGTGCATTCTGTATGTTCCACCTCCGAATCACACTGTCGATAACCCCTTCTACCTTCTCCATCAATTCCAAGTCCCTATCTTCTTGCCATAGTTGCCACTCACTGCGCGTGACTCCAACTTCTGCCACTCGCTCTCTAACCTTTGCACTCCATCAAAGGACCGCTGCTACCCCTTCCAAAACCCATGCCACTTCTTTGCCTTCAGCTGCTGCATGGACCCAAGGTGGTAGTGGCGCGACTTGACTTCGACATAGTGGTGGTAGCGAGTGACAACCATGGCAACGGGCGTGGTGGGCTCAACATCGAGAATGTAGCATCTAAATATGAAAATGTGGAAGTTAATTCTAATGGCGGCACAGTGTAGGCGCAGAGGAAGGAAGAGGCAGGAGAAGATGGAAAAAGGTAGCTGTAAAACTAGGCAGAACAATGCATCTTCTGTCTCCCTCGCAGCCTAATTGCGGCAAACTCCAGCTTTGATTTCACGCGACGCAGTGAGAAATGGAAAGCGTGATGCGAATTCGTTGCTAAGAAGTGGAGATGTTGGTATTTCCATTTGGTTCTCGAAGGTTATAGCAGCACTTGTAGCGGTGGCCTTCATGTGCGTGCAAGGAAAAAAAAGGGTAAAAGTGTTTACTGGCAATCATTACAATGACCTCTAATTGCAGGTCAATTTATATGGTGCGTGGTGCATCTTGACATAGCAAGATGCACCATAGCATCCGACTTAAATCGGTGATATAAGGTTGCCTTTGGAGCTTATTATAGGAACAACTCATGTCATCGTGAAAAGGAAGTCGATTTGTCATTTTGCTTTAAAATGCACTATAAACGTACATTTGCTCTACATCGCTGTAATGTATTTATAGCAGGCTTCGGCACTATAGTATGTATTCCAGCCCGTAGTTCTTTTGGTAGCATAAAAAAAAAAAATACTTACTTTATACTATCTTTCATTTAGGATTTTTTTTTAATATTTAGAATTATTTGTCCATTTAAAATATTAAGAAGTTATTAATATTTTTTTAAATTCTATCCTTACATTAATTATGTTTATTAATATTGTTAATGAAAATATAAAAAATTAGAATTTTAATACAAGGATAATTTTATAAAAATTAATTTAATTTTTTTATTCTCTAAGTGTAATAATTTATTAAGTTTCTCAATATGTGTGATAATATTAAGATGACAATATTGTGAAAAAAAAAGTAATAATATAGACGATCTGATTTGATCGGCAACCATCAAACAGAAACAGAAACACCCTTGTTTACATTAAGCAAAAGGTCATAATTCGCTTTCCTTCATCATTATTACCTTGGGACTGTTAGGATTCACCTTTTTTTTCAAGTGTGCAAAAGTCTAATTTTCACATTCTTACATTATATTGGCTAAGCTAGAAAAATATTTGTAAGTTTGGGTTCTTAACATCTTATCCCGTATTGAAAATGATAGGGTGTAGAAAAGTAAGCTTGGAATTAAACGCAAATTTAAGCACTTCGGGGCTTTTTGACATGGGCAAAGTTTGATGAAAGTCAATAATCAAAAAGTTTGATGAAATTCAGAAAGATAAAAGGGGCTATATATCGTGTGATGGAAAGTGTAACCACGCAACCTGTAAATTTCGAAGGTTAGAAAAAAGAAAAATGAGCAGTAAAAGTGACACACAACTTTTTGATCTCACTTCTTTTGGAATCGATACCCTAAATAAGATATCACACAACAGAAATGCATTGCTTAATTAAGGCCGCAATTAATTTTCTTATGCGAACAAAATACGTTTTGATTTCCCTGAAATGGAAATTAGAGCTCTCATGTTATACATGTCCAATGTGACTGTGAGGCTTATACATTTCTTCAATTTCAATAATGTATTAAAATACAATTTTTTTTGGTACATATACTTCTCAATTTTACCACCCAAGAAAAGAGTCTATTCACGATGTGTGCCGCAAAAGGCAACAAGATGACCGTATCAAATAATTGAGATTTATAGGATCAAATAACCTTAAAATAGGCAGAGTTATATTGAATAGTAAATGTTACATGACTAAAATGGTTTGAAGTTTTCAATCCTTGAAATCTTGCAACTTCAGTCCTTTGTCAAAATTAATATTAGCAGAAATCACTAATCAAAAATGACTTTCAGACTGCAAAGGGTGCAGAGTTAATTTTTTTCAAATAAAAATTACGGTAAATCCTACAAACCTTTCCAATCAATAGTAATTACAAAATTAATCATTAGTAATTTAGTTCCTCAACAAATTAGTGGTATTACGCAATCATTTTATAATCATATATTATACAGAAAATTACACTTTGTCCCTCTTAGCCCAGATCCGTGCTTCTTTTTTGTTGTGTGAAATGCACTTGTAAGAAAGGACAAACCTTAGAATTTAATTGTACACTAAAATTAAAATAACAATGATAATTGAGGTCTGTCTTGCCCTCTCCACTTTTGCTTGGAAACTAAAAATGATACGAATATAATGCGTCTTTTCATAATATGTTTCTTTTCTACAATAACTTAGCTGTACATGAACAGTGAACAAACTGACTTTTCTTTTTTTTAGCAAAATTAAGCACCGGTATTCTATTGCCCAGCCAATGAATCGTGTGGCACAAAGTATCTCCACAAAATTAAATTTTATTTAGGGTCTGCAAAATTAAATTTTGTTGGAATTATCTTTTTTTTTTTTTTTGTCGTGATCGAATTATCTTTTCGAGGTATTAAATTCCACAGCATGAAAAGTGAAAAACGCGTTGTGCTCCTGTAAGCCCATTAAATTAGACTGGGCCAATCAAAAGGGCCACCATTCTCAAGTAGGACCCAATTTCACAAGCGGAGTTTGTCTCTCGTTGGCCGAAAAAGGTCAAAAATGGATATTGCCCTGTTTTTTTGAAAAAACAAGTTGGAAAACATCGAACGGGTCTAAATTGGGATGGTCGAATACTCTATTTAGAATGAAAATAAAATTATGTTAGTTACAGACTTTAGCTACTAATTATGTCTTCAAGTTTTTTTAAATTCCTATTATTTTTCACAATCAGGAGAAACTTAACTCACACCACTTCACATTTTTATACCTTTCATCATTTGATCATAATATAGTTGAGAGAAATATTTGGAGGATTCATTTTTTATGAGATATCATCTCAATTCACATCCTATCTATTATTGAATGGGGTGTACATTCCATTTGAATGAGACCCATACTTCATCCAATAGTAGATGAGATATAAATCGGCACGATATTCCATGAGAAATGAGTTCTCCTATCACTTCTCTATAGTTAATATCAATTTTTGCATAATTATACTCCTTTAAAATAAAAAAAAAGAATTTATATACCAATAAGGTGTTGGTTGGAGTGGAAGAGGCTTGAGTTTCTAAAATATATGGTCTTGGATTCAATTTTCAAACTCATATTTATGAAAAAAATATTGTTAGTAGAGATCCCTGCTTAGGTCTCTGATTATATTTTGGGAAATTCGTTTTTTACCTATCGAGAAAGGGGATATTATAAGAAATTAAAAAAAATGTAATATATTCTCACAAATTAATTGTGATTTATATGCTTTTCAATATATTAAATATTTATTTTTTACCTAATATTTTTTATTTATATTTCGCAATGAATATCTTTAGCAAAATTCTCTGGAATAGTGCATGGATCAAGTGGGTGATTAACACCAACAATGAGTAAATTGCGGAATTATAGCCCACTGTAATTTAGTTCATAATTTGATAATTTGATTACTGCATGGGTCGGTTTTTAAATTTATAAAGTTTATATTAGCTTGTTATTAATTATTAAAGTAAGATGAAAATTAAAATAATGCAAATTTTATAAATATAAAAAATTAACTTATATAATAATTGAATTTAGAACCAAGTTATAAATAAAGCATAACTTCAGAAACTAGATATTAGTAAATTTTAGTCCCCAATAATACTCAGTCTGCAAAACCAAGCTAGTTCCAATGTATGAATGAAACGGGGCATTTTAATTAAATTCCTACAGCAACAAAGTCGGCGGAAAGTAGGACTAAGAAAAGTCTTTATCAATTATCAAAGACTCCACTATTGGGAAACAAATTTATACGTGTCAATAAACTTACAGTGATTTATATATAAATAAATGAAAATATATATATTTATATATTATTTAAAAATCAAATACATATAATAATTAATAATAATATTATTATTTAATTTGATAATTGTATACATAAATTATTTATTTATTTATATATGAATCACTGTAACTCGATTTACAAATAAAAATACATTTTCTTTTCATTATCAAATAGTGAGTTTGTGGCTCACTATTCACTAACAACACTCACAGTAACAGTATTGGCCACCAAACCAAACCCAGGCAGCAGTCACAGTCAATCAGATCAGAGATCTCACACGTAGCACCAAAATAGCAGCCCCTCCGTACACCCACCCCCCCCCCCCCGGGGCGGGGCACAACAAAAAAACAACAACGCCACTCTCACTCATGCATTTTCATTTCCATTTGGATTTGCATTGCATGCCACCCAATATTGAAGTTGAACCAAAAAGCCACCCCCCTTTCATCTTTTCTTTCCTTCACAAGGACCTTCTTCGCTTCACGTGCTTCTTCTTCTTCTCTCTCTCTCTCTCTCTCTCTCTCTCTCTCTCTCCGACTCATCTACACAACTCCCGGAGAAAAAAATCTCTCTTTTCTCTCACTCTCTCTCTCTCTCTCTCTCTCTCTCTCTCTCTCTCTCCAGCTTGTGGTGGTTAGTTTTTCTGATCTTTATTTTATTGCATTGTAGACTGGTTATCTGATTTGACCCGTTTATCCGTTGTGCTCCTCCTGTCATCTTATACTTTTGCATTGCAGCCATCATGTTCCTACAAATGACCGTACTTGCATGAATCTGTCACTGCCTTTCTCTTTGCCTCTTCTGTGATGAACATGCTTAGCAAACTGTAGGCAAATGTAAATCTTGAAAGCTTTCTGATCCTTATTTGTGTGTCTTTTGGATTCTTGAAGCCATCTCTGGTTACATCAAAACGTTTTTGTCTCAGTGTAATAATCTGTGAACAACCGTGGAGATTTTACAATGCTGTTTCTTCTGCATTTCCATATTTTAGTCACCAATTATATTTGGGGGAACACCTGGATTATGTTTCTCGGCTTTCATCACCGGTTACCGCCTTTCTTTTATTTTCTTTTTCTCATCATCTTACTTTGTTGTGCTGGGCTTGTTTGCTCATGATGATTATCCTCCTCCTTTTATCAAAAGCCTATCAGGCTTCCGTTTTAATTAGCATTTGGGAGATTTTCCACCAAATAGTTAATTAAGAAGTGTGAAGTGGAATTGAGCTTCTTCACGAATTCTTCTTTTCAAAAAGGATTTAAATAAAATTTAGAAACTAATTAACTTTTGGTTTAGTTAGGGATATGGAATTAGTACTAATTCATAAAAACTCTATTACCATATAAAGAATTAGGTATCCTAAAATATTAAGTTGTTGGGCGAACGACATGATTTGTCCTTTCTTTCTTTCTTTCTTTTTTTTTTTTTTTTTTATATCTCTGCATCTCTAAACACTTCACATGGCACTACAGCTTTTTGAAGAATCATTCTTTGACTAATCCTAACAATTTTGATAAGAAGAATGTTGCATACGAGTTTCCAAATATCTCCTTTTGGGCTCTAGTGTTGCAAAAACAAGGAATTTAGCAGTTGGCTGATTTTATGTCATATCATAATCTTTTATGATAACATATCTGCAGGATTTGGAGCAGTACTAGTGCGGGGTGCTATACTATTTGTCAGCGTTAGGATTTAGAAGATGTCATCCTTTCCAATGGAGTGGTCTCAGTCTCAGAATGGAAGTTTAAGAAGTCCAGAGGCACTATGTACTGTGGCAGAAATCGAGGAATTTGATTTCTCCAAAGCATTAGATAGGCCAAGGGCTTTGAACATAGAGAGACAGAGATCATGTGATGAAAGATCAATGAGTGAACTATCCATAGGGTTTTCTCCACGTCAATTGTCCATAAAACCTGATATCTGTTCTCGCATAGGAGACAGTTTTGATAGTCCACTTCCTCCTCTGCCAAAATCCGGCATTACAACCGCAAGATCACTCATATTGGAACCACATCCAATATTATGTGAAGGATGGGAAGCTCTGAGGCGTTCCTTGGTATATTTTCGTGGTCAGCCAGTTGGGACAATTGCTGCCTTGGATAATTCTGATGAGAAACTAAATTATGACCAGGTAACAATAACATCACACACTTGAATTTTGATTGCATTTTTAAGGCTTGGTTTTTTTTATGGTTCTATACTTCTAGTTCCCGTGGTATCAAATCAAGACAGACAAGCTAGAATACAGCTAAAAAGATGTCGATTTCCTTGGTTTTTTGAGTTGCTGTAGTGTGGATGTCTAATCTAACTATGCTATGGTATTATATTTGTGCATAGGTCTTTGTAAGGGACTTCGTCCCAAGTGCTTTGGCTTTTCTGATGCGTGGGGAACCAGACATTGTCAAGAATTTTATCTTAAAGACCCTTCGCCTTCAGTCATGGGAGAAGAAGATTGATAGGTTCCAGCTAGGAGAAGGGGTAATGCCAGCTAGTTTTAAAGTGTTCCATGATCCTGTCAGGAACCATGAAACCCTGATAGCGGATTTCGGTGAGAGTGCAATAGGCAGGGTTGCTCCTGTTGATTCTGGATTTTGGTGGATTATATTGCTTCGCGCATACACAAAGGCTACAGGAGACTCTTCCTTGGCTGAACGTCCTGAATGTCAAAAGGGTATGCGCTTGATTCTGAGTTTATGCCTTTCAGAGGGGTTTGACACATTTCCAACTCTGCTATGTGCTGATGGATGCTGTATGATTGATCGTAGAATGGTGAGTTTGTTGAAATTTATTATGTTCTGTATCTGACTTATTATGTATTTGTCTATGTGCTGTGACTTTTATTCCTAGTGGTCAATTACCTCATTTCTTAATTTCGATTTTTTAATCTATGGTTTCAGGGTGTCTATGGGTATCCCATTGAAATTCAAGCACTGTTCTTCATGGCTTTAAGATGTGCATTGCAATTGCTCAAGCAAGATCCTGAAGGGAAAGAGTTCATGGAACGCATTGTCAAACGCTTGCATGCCTTAAGCTATCATATGAGAAGCTACTTTTGGTTGGATTTGAAGCAGCTTAATGATGTATATCGCTTCAAAACAGAAGAGTACTCACATACTGCAGTCAATAAGTTCAACGTTATTCCTGATTCTCTACCAGATTGGGTTTTTGATTTCATGCCACATCATGGTGGATACTTCATTGGGAATGTCAGCCCTGCTAGGATGGATTTCCGCTGGTTTTGCTTGGGCAACTGCATTGCAATATTGTCCTGCTTGGCAACTCCTGAGCAATCCATTGCAATCATGGATCTCATAGAATCACGGTGGCAGGAATTGATTGGGGAGATGCCTGTCAAAGTTTGTTATCCAGCTCTTGAAAGCCATGAATGGAGGATCATAACAGGATGTGACCCAAAAAATACTAGATGGAGTTACCACAATGGGGGATCTTGGCCAGGTATATATTCTTCAGCCTTCTTTTTCCATGATATATTATGTTACAATTCTAAATTTCAAGCAGCTTACCAAACTACCTTTTAATTCTAAAATGATGAGTGTTATATGTGAAATGCATTTTGGATATTATGGTGGTGGTTGCAGTTCTTCTGTGGCTTCTCGCTGCGGCCTCCATCAAGACGGGGCGACCGCAAATTGCAAGACGTGCCCTTGAGATTGCTGAGACCAGATTGCTAAAAGACAACTGGCCTGAATATTATGATGGAACAAATGGTCGATACATTGGCAAGCAGGCTCGTAAATTCCAGACTTGGTCTGTTGCTGGCTACTTGGTGGCTAGGATGATGCTGGATGACCCTTCTCATTTGGGTATTATAGCATTGGAAGAAGACAAGCACCTAAAGCCTTTACTCAAGAGATCAAATTCATGGACTTTGTGAGTTGTTGTCATTGTTGATCAATTTTGACCTGCTATGATAGAGAGTAAAAAGTGGGGATTGGAATGGAAGAATAGCAAGGTGAAAAGCAGACACTGAAATGGAGCTTTCTAAGTCTTCATTTAATGTGTCAAGTGATTCATTCCTTTTTTGGAATGCATGTGTCTAATTCTAATCTGCAGGGGTTATATGGATTCTAGAAGACTGATTGGTTTTATGCCAAAGTTGAGCCTCTGGGAGAATGCAAAAAATTTTCTTTGGTGGAACTGCGTGAAGTTTTGGTGTACGATATATGCAGTTAGACGCAAATGTTACAACTTACAATTTAAATTGATATTAGGAGGGCTAGGCGCTGGACATGGAATGTGTTTTCTTGAAACTTGGCACTATCGCATTACAAAATGTGATAAAATTACATGGATAATGATTCATTCCTCAATATATCCTTTTTATATCTAGGAGCATATATGGTCATCTATTCGTCTATTCTTCTATTTTATTTTTTATACAGAAATAATTGAAAGGCTCAGCCTAAACGTCCAACAACATAGAGTTATGCTTTTAGATTTTATGGATATTCTGTAGATAATAACAATAGAGTTGAAGACAAGTGTGGAAGATGAGGAACATAGTATTCACAGAAAATTGAGAGGCTCAGAACGTGATCCGTTGACGCTGGATTGTATTAATTGAATTTGCTCGCACTCACTGATGTTGGCTTACGAACATCTTTTGAAGAGACTAGCACTGCTGTATACTTAATTTGGATTTTCGTGGAATGAACGCTTGTCATCATAGGTAACAAGGCGCGTTGTAATGGTCTTTAAAAGAAGTTATTTTGTGATTGGATAGATTATATGAGAAGTATTTTTAATTATTAAAAGTATTTATAAGTTTATTTGAATAAAAATAAATAAAGGTGTTTTTTTAATAATCAAACTATAAAAAAGGACATTTAAAAAAGAAGATAAAATTAAGATTTGATAAGAATAAAAAAAAATATAAATTATAATTATTGATAAAAGTAAGGGTTTAATTGAAATGTATTGATAATGTAAAATAATTTTACATTATCAATCAATAGAAATATTAGAAAATGAGAAATTATGGTGAGTTCTTTATTATAATAGGTAGTTATTTGTATGAGTTAGCACTTTTTAATATTTCTATTGACTGATAGTGTAAAATTATTTTACATTGTCAGTGTATTTAAATTAAATTCTAAAAGTAATTGATATTTTTAAAAGATAATTTTATTAAAATTTCTTTCTACCTCTAATTTTTTTAGAAGTAGATATCATTAAATTAAAAAAAGTAAAATAATTTTTTAATTAAAAATAATCTTTTAATGTCAATTCAAATATTTAAAAAAATATATAAAATATTTTCAAACATATATACTTTTTTCTCCAAAAAAGAAAAGCCTATCCAAATGCATTCTGAGAAAGTAAACAAGGAGAATTAACTATAACCTTATATGCGCTAATTTGTGTCTGTCTTTTATCTCATATCCTTCATTTAAGAACATCCAAATATAACAAAAAGGGTTGAAATAAGTGCTTGTTTGCATACAAATTCATCCCAAACTTGATATATTTTAAATTTAATATGTTAATCAAACAATTATACAATAAATATGCTCAGATGAAAAAAAATTATACAATGAATGTGCTAATTATAGATTAATTAAAATTGGATTAGAGCATAAAAAAATTATATTATCATTTTACGAGACAATGTACTTGTTTGGATGTCATTATTTTGATTAAAAAAATAAAGATTTTTTAATAAAAAAGATCTTTTAATATTTTTGAAAATATTTGGATAAATTTTTTAATAAAAATAAAATTACTAGAAAAAATATAAAAAGATTATTTTGAAAAGTTATAATTTTTATCTTTTAAAAAAGATTTTTTTATAATATAAAAAAGATATTTAAAAATAAAAAATATCTTTTAATATTATATTTAAATATAAATTATTTTTATATTTAAATATAAAATAATTTTTACTTCTTCAAAAAAATTATTTTAAAAAATATCTTTTTAAAAAAGTTCATCTAAACGAACTCAATATTTCATGTAGTAAAGATTAATGAGAATTGTGATATTTAAAAAAAAAATGAGAATTGTTATCGGACTTGTCTCCTTTTTCTTTTTTCCTTTTTATTTTCATGGAGTGTCATACTAAGATAAGTCGCTTTTTTTTTTTTTTTTTTTAAATATAAGTCGCTGTTAACACAGTAAACAAATATTTGAGATCTCACCTCGATTTATTTTATTTTATTTTTATAAGTACCTCGCATTGATTTAGGTAAGATAACATCATTATTCATTCATTATAAAATATAACGAAATAACATGTAAAATAAAAGCAGCTGATAATAAGAATAAAAAGGATAAATGTTGATTATTAAATTATATATAAATTATCAAAATTAAAATATAAAATTATTTATTATTGTATAATGCTTTTGGTTTATTAACAAGATTTTTTTTAGTTTAATTAAAAAAATAAAATTATATAATTTTTTATTATATAATTTTTAACAAATTTAAATTTTTTTTGGATGAAATAAATAAATTTTAATTTTAACTATTTATGAATGAATAATTTAATGCCTAAAATTTAGTTCTTTCCCTAAAAATAACAATCTCACGATACGCGTTGAAAAAGAAATTATATTTAAATAGATAGATTGACTTGTAGATGTTGGGTTTGAAGAAGCTGGCAGTTCGGGTGAGGGGGGTTGCATTGCAGTGGCTGAATCTCAAATTTAGCCCTAATTGAGAAAAAAGGGGAAAACTTTCTATCACCATACTTCTTCTCTCTTTCGCTTTCTGTGTGTGTGTGTGTGTGTGTGTGTTGGCAACAAAACAAATACATAATTGATTGATTGATTGAGGAAAATTGATTGGCGACGAGACGTGATGAGGCCTCAGAGGAAGTCGATCCACGCGATCACGACATGGGTGCGGCGACAACCCCCAAAGGTGAAGGCTTTTCTTGCCGTCGTTTCGGGCATGGCGGCTCTCGTGCTTCTCCGCTTCATCGTTCACGACCACGACAACCTTTTCGTCGCAGCTGAGGCTGTCCACTCCCTCGGAATCTCCGTTCTCATCTACAAGCTCATGAAAGAGAAGACTTGTGCCGGTTACCCTTCCTTACCCTTCCTCTCTCCTCAATTCAATTCAATGCAATTCCCCCATCAAATTTCTTGCTTTTCTTGGAATATATTTATATCTGAAAACGCCCTCTTTTTTGTTTTTTTTTTTGGAGTTCTTTGAACACTAGACTCGTTTGACACATGGTTGGAATGCTAAGAAAACATGGGCAATGAAAAAGATCAAAATTTTCGGGATTAAGATGTTTGTTTGTGCTATCTATACGTGATTGTGCCAGGATTCTTTTTCTTGTCTTTCTTGGGGCCAGTGCTTCTGTGTGTAGTGCACGATATGCTGAGATTATGTTTTTCTTTTGTTCCATCTCCTTGTTCTTTTTATCGGCCAAAATTATTTCTTGTTCTTTTTAGAATTTCCTTATCAATCATTTGAATATAAAAAAAAAAAAAAAAATCCAATCAGTGCCTTGACAGTTGTTATTGAAATAAAAAAAGACATTATCTTGTTTTGTTTTGCTAATGGTTAATGGAGCTTACTGTACTTTCTGACTGAATGCTAGTCAATTCTTATCTTTCCCGTCACAACTTCCATGCCTTATGCTATAACTTTTCTGTTGTACAGGATTATCGCTTAAATCCCAGGAATTGACGGCTATGTTTTTAGCTGTTAGGCTGTACTGCAGTTTTGTCATGGAATATGATATACACACCCTGCTTGATTTGGCTACTTTGGCTACTACACTCTGGGTTATATACATGATCCGTTTTAAATTGAAGTCTAGTTACATGGAGGAGAAGGACAATTTTGCAATATACTATGTGGTGAGCTCCCCCTATCGTTTCATTTTGAAAGTAGAAGGTCCTTCTATCTTGTCTTTCCAAAGGAAACTGACATTTTATTAAAGCTTGCGACAGAAACATGATAATACAATTTCACGCAAAGTAGACTTTGTATTATTTCTGGTCATGATTCTTTGAACTTTAAACAAATCCTCTGCCCCCATACTAGAGTAGGGGTTGGTGTGTGCAGTGCACCTGATTTACTATGATGTTGTTGTTGAAATAGAACCAAGTTGGCATGGCATCTTATAGAAACAACTCTACATCATAATTGAATATGGTTGTCCTTTTACTCTGAAGGAGTTTAGTTTATTCCTCTTCTAGATAAATTTTATTGTTACCTATTGATAATTACTTGTGCATTTACCAATTCTATTTTTGAAATTGAATGCAGGTGATACCCTGTGCTGTGTTAGCCTTGTTTATTCATCCATCAACTTCTCATCATTTATTGAACAGGATTTTCTGGGCATTCTGTGTGTATCTGGAAGCTGTATCAGTACTACCCCAACTGAGGGTCATGCAGAACACCAAAGTATAATTTCTTAATTTAAGAATTCCCGCTCCACATATTATACACAGGATCTGATTCAACTCCTTTCCTTCTTAACTTATTCTGTATCATACTTTCAGATTGTTGAGCCATTCACAGCTCATTATGTATTTGCACTGGGTGTGGCAAGATTCCTCAGCTGTGCACATTGGGTTCTTCAGGTATGATCTGTTCATCCAAACTTGTGATTGCATTAGTGAGTTCTTTGATTCATTTGATAATTTGGTCATCAGTTGTTTGATGGCTTGTGCTGGTGTTTGACATCACTGAGAAGACAATTTTTTGGGATGGTTAGTTGGTTGATCAAGTAGTGAAATGTGAACATAATTTTAACTTTGTCTAATTTTCAATTATATAACCATTAACCAATCATCTTTCCTCTGTGATTTTCTCTCTGAGTGTCTGTGTATTCTGACATTTTAAACTAGGTTACATCCAATATCAAAGCCAGTGGCATGTTTCTCTAGTGGTGTAACTTATGGGATATACAAATTGCTGTTCTCCTACTAAGTTGCCATTACTTGCAACAGGTGTTAGATAGTCGTGGACATTTGTTGGTTGCCTTGGGGTATGGTTTATGGCCGTCAATGGTTCTTATCTCAGAAATTGTCCAGACTTTCATCTTAGCTGATTTCTGTTATTATTATGTCAAAAGGTTAGTATAGTTCCTTCCTCTCCACCACCCTTTTCGTTTGGTTTGCGGCTTTTGCTGATAGTATGTCAAGAACTTGCCAGCATGACTTGTCATTTTGATATTTAATTTATTGCAGTGTTTTCGGGGGACAGCTTGTTCTTCGCCTTCCCTCCGGAGTGGTGTGATTGAAGATTCGCTTCGGTGCATGCTTGCATTTTGAATTAACTTAATCAAGCAATATCATCGGTTATCATCGTTGGGAGTCCATTTTGTGTTGACAAAGGTTGGCTCCGCGGAAGAAGCTGGTTCTTTGTAAAGTTGGGGATGAAGGAAAACTAGATATTTATATTTAAGGTACAGTATTTGTAGTTGGAAATGATCTACACATAATGTTTCTATTCGCTTAGGCTCTTGAACTATTCCACGCGCTCATTCTCAAGTTCTTTTTTGTGCCCCCTCTTTTGGTCGGATCAAGTTCTAATTATAATTAAAAATCTTAATGTTAACAAAGTGAATTACATGGTTATACCAATCTACAGAAACAGTTGCAGTAAGTTTCCGAATTCTAAGCAGATAAACTGGCAAACTTAACGGCCATATGTGTAACATGTACATTTTTTTTTTTTGGTTTTTTTTTTGTTTTTGGGGGGGGGGGGGGTTTCGTTCGTAACATGTACACAGTACAGTTGGTGTGCATATTAAGTCAATCCTGCCCCTTGGGTGCAAATGGGTCTAGAATATGGAAGTGTTTCTCCATCCAAGTTCTGAACTCTGATAGAGGGCAGCTTGAAATAATTTTAAATCGACACCATACTACTAGTGTGGGCCTCATTATATTAGATGCAAGAAGCATTCACACACCCGAGTCCCGACATTACTAAAACGACCAAATCTGGTTAAGAAAGGATTCGATTAATGTATATAGTTATAAGCTTCAAGCTCAAGAGAGCCTAAGGTTACAATACCCACGAAAATAATACCAAAGTCCAAAAGACAGTATCAAACCTCGTTTAGTGTCTCATCCGCATCCTTTTTTATTTTATACTTGCAGCACCTACACAATGGTATTGCTGCTAGAGGTGCCAATTGGAAGGAAGGAAATTGAGTGAAAAAAAAGAGTAAATTTGCATTTTTTATAGGTATATTTGGATAAGAGGAAAGGAAAATGATTTTCCGTTATTTGTTTGTGTGGAAAAGTGAAAGGAAAGAAAAAGATAATATTGTTAAATAATAATTTTATCCTTTTGTTGTTATAAAAGGTATTTCAATTATATTAATTAGAATTTAATTTAAATGCAGTCTGTTAGTCAATAGAAATAGTGAAAAGTGCCAACTCATCAATAACCACCCACTATAATGAGGGATCCACCATGATTTCTCACTTTTTCCTATTTCTATTGATTGACAGTGTAAAACTGTTTTATACTGTTAGTGCATATCAATTATACTCTATTAATTAATATCAAATAAAAAATTTTACTATTTTTAATTTAACAATTTAAAATAAGAGTTTAATTGGTATGCACTGACAGTGTAAAACTGTTTTACATTGTCAACCAATAAAAATAGGGGAAAGTGAAAAATTATGGTGGGTTCTTGATTATAATGGGTAGTTATTTGTGTGAGTTGGCACTTTTTACTATTTTTATTGGTTGACAGTGTAAAACTATTAAATTAAACTAATATTAATAAAAATAAATTATTCAAAATTATTTACAATAGAACTAATATTTTTAGTTAATCTAATATTTCAAAAATATAACTTAAAAATATATTTTATCAACTAAATAATACCAAAAATATTATTAAGCTATTATTTAAATTCTTAACATAGTATAAAAGAAAATCAAAACTTATGTAATTTGTTGTTTAAAATAAAATATCTATTTAAAATAAAATACTGGTAATTGAAAAATTTTAAAATTTTACATAACTTCTATTTTGGATTTTTTTTGTATTTATTTTTAATAATATAATAATAAAGGAATTGAAATTATTTAGATAAAATTTTTAAAGGTGTTGATATAAAAAAAAAAAAAAAGGGGAGGAACCACGTAACCCCTTAAGTGGTATTGTGCACCCTAGTACCCTCTCCTTCTTCCTCTTTTCATTCTGCGTTTTTGCCTATCTTTCTCGTCGCCCTCTTTCTCTTGCAGGTATAAATATTTCTCTAGTTGATGGAGCAGCAGCATCGGTGGGAGGAAGGCGGCACAAGCGGCGTGGCAGCATAGGCGGCACAGCTAGTTGGTAAGATTGGAAAAAAAAATTGAACCCCCCTTCTCCGTCGGTTTTCCGCCCGGTGTTTGAGGGGGGGGGGGGGAGAATTTGGCTACTGTTCATACGAGCCCACTGCTTCATTCGCATTGTTTAAACTATCTTTCCTAATCAAACAATAAAAATGTAACATTTTCCTTGTTGTTTCCTTCCCCTCCCATTCCTTCCATCCCAAATCAATCGAACCAAACAGTGTTGATGTTGTCTTCCATTATTTTGAGGAACTTCCCTTGGTAGCTCGTGGCTAGCTTCTCCCATCCTTTATCCTCCCTCCCATTTTCTTGGAAGAAATTCTTTTTTTTTTTTTTTCGGTGCCAATTGGAGGAAATTCTTGGACTGCTGCGTGACGTGACGTTCAAAGAAAGGCCTGTCTGTTTCTAAATATGGGGTCCGGGCCAAGTGTCCTGGCACTAGTACCATCTCCCACAAAGTCTCAAGCCAAGAATATGAATGATATCATAGGGCCTAATTAGTCGTTGGGAAGATGTTCGGTTGATTTTCAGCAGTAGTTCCTTAAAATTAAAAGATACAATTCCTGTTAAAAACCAAAAAACAAAAATTGCAATTTTTTTTTCCCTTTGCTGGTCCGAACTCCGAAGTCATATGTTGCAACTCCTCTGTCTTGTTCTTTCAGCAGCACAAACTGCCACTAAATTGCACCTCTGTATAGCATAGAAATTGCAGTTCAACAAAGGATGTCATCGTACATGTTTACAATGAAAGCCACAACCTTGGCTAGTTAACTTATACAGCCTGAAAGGCCAGAAAAGACGTAAGACAGAGAAGGCGAGGGCTGCAATATCCTTCTCAGTTTATGATTTTCTTTTTTTGCTTAAAATCTCACACATTATCAATCAATAATGGTATTGCACAATAGGAGTCCATCGTACAACATTGGATATAAAACAAAAATCGAAATATGATATTAGGCTCTCAAAGTTCAGAGATGGACTTTCCATTAATAAAATTAATAACTTTTTCGACAGCCACATCAAGTGCAGCAGTGACAGCTGCCAAATTCTTTAGGAATTCTTCTGCAGTTGGTTTGTCACCGTCAATGATATCAGTCACAGCTTTTACAAAAATTGCAGGGACTTTCAGAAGCTCAGCAACATAGGCAACAGCTGCTCCCTGGGGAAGAAGTTGAAACGGAGAGTTAATCTTTGATTCAGAAAAACAAGGCAAAGATATGAACAACTACTAGTTACTTAGGCCTCTGTAATTAAAGAACTTGAGGTTTTTGTAGCGGATTTCTCCGATGGAACAAAGTATTATTTAGAAGATATGTATTCAAGTCATCTCCAATAGATGATGAGCAAAAGAATAACCCTATTAATGATGTTACCTCCATATCTTTAACTGTGGCATCATTCGCAATGATTGATGATTCATCCTTCTGTGTCATGTCTAAAGAGTCGCCCGTAGACAATTTAGCAACCTGAAATAAACAAAGTGATAATCGAACATCAACGGCATGATAAATAAAATCAAAATATATCTTGATGTGTTTGAACCATTATTTAGAAATTGGTATATGACCTCGTTCCTAAATAAGATCCATAGTGTGTAAATAAGCTATGACATCCACTACCACACTTCATGAATAGCATATGAATATGATCTAGGATAAAGCTGTTTAATCACTTACAGTATTATCAACCCACACAATAAAAAGTGACTTCAACAAAATTTCAATATCTTAATACACCAAAGGTAATATCAGAAAATGAATATTATATTCCATTCGACTCACTCAATAAATTGAGTATGGGCCAAACTGTCCCAAGATCAAATTGCCTCAACTCAAAAGCTCACACATCACGATAACATAATAAGTAATAACAGCGAGAGATAAATGCATTATTGGCCTGTCAAAAATAACAAGCTAGCAGATATGGTAGCTTCAGAATTTTTCCTGATTTATAATTTGCCTCTCTTTTTACATTCATTTATGATTTATTGAAAATGAATTAGATCTAAATGGCCCCATAAAAGACTTGACTTTTGACATAACACAATGGCATAAAAGAGTAGGCTCTACATACAGTTAACACACATTATTATATGCCTGCTTCAAACATATGCATATATAAAATGTCAGTAAGTATAACTACTCCCAAACGAAGAAAATATCCTAGTCGAAGTGTCGAACAGACAATATAAACTAGTATGATAAACAAATTTTGCGGCCAAAGGCACAAACTTCACAAAATGCATGGGCATTCCATCAATCCAGTTAATCTGTTTAAATAATGGCACCCTATTTCGATGACCAAAAATTTGATACCAAGGGATCTTCAGTTAGCAATTCAATTTTGAACAACACTAATGATAAGAACCTTGGGAGAACCACATCACAAAAACTAGCTATTGTGATGGGAGAGCCCAAGGCCTTATAAACCCCCCATCAGAATCCCATACTTTCGATGTGAGACTCAAGTCCCATACCTTACAATTGGGTCCTAACATCCCACCACGCTCCGTAGGCCCGGCACCCATGCGAGCTAGCTGTGCACTAGCCTCTTTGACTAATCCTGGGTGAACACTGCAATGCCGGCGTCACCACCCGCGCCGCTCAATTGCAGCTGAGAGACATGGTGGAAGGCTCTGATACCAATTGATAAGAACCTTGGGAGAACCACATCACAAAAGCTAATGATAGAAACCACAAAGAAGAAATAGAAGAAAGAAAGGAAGATTCACTGTATATTAACACTCTTGAGCTGATACAAGGTGTATTAGTCAAGGATAAAGAGAAAGTAGTGTGAAATAAGTAGAAAATGAAAGACTCAGAGCACTGAGCAGCTCAACCTCTCTAGCCAATACCAGAAAATAGCTTGACTCCTCCCCCCCCCTTCATGCCCAAACAAATATCCCCTTTTCCTAACAGACTCCCCATGCACTCACATGCCAACAAGGCACACACGCACACACCACCTCCACATTCTCTCAGCTCGTTAGTTAGGCATGAGGCCCACTTGATCCACTCATACTCTTCCCCTCAGCATTTCCCACAATACCCCTATATTTCTTACGCTTGTACACATTTAACCCTTTAGGGAAACGGTCTCTAACAATACCTCCCTTCCAAACTACCACCTTGTCCTCAAGGTGGAAGTTAGGGAAACTAAGCTCGATATCTTCTGCCAATTCCCATGAGCTCTCAAATTCTGGCATGTCTAGCCACTTGATCAGCACTTCCCAGTTCCCATGAGAGTTTTTCCTAACTGCCAACACTTCAGAAGGTTGGACTTTCAACTCCCAATCCTCCAAAAGACCAGAGGGCAGTGGTTGAGAGACAACCCCATACATTTTTTGAGCAATGGAACATGGAAGATGGGGTGTACCCTAGACTCAGTGGGTAACTTCAGTCAGTATGCAACTTTCCCAATCTTATCCAAGATCTCAAATGGCCCACAAAACCGTGGACTTAGCTTCTGATTTACTCGGGTAGCTAAAGATTTCAGCCGATATGGTTGAATTTTGAGGTAAACCATGTCTCCCACTTCAAAATCAACTTCCCTTCTTTTCTTATTTGCTTTCATTCTATCTTGGGCTCTGTTGAGCTGCCACTTCAATTCCTTTAAGATAGAATTCCTTTTTGCTATTAACTGATTCACCTCTTCCACAGTTGAAGCAGAGACATCACCCTTAAGAAGGGTTGGGGGTTCCCTCGCATATAAAGCCTTGAATGGGGAAGTTTGGGAGGAAGCACTATAAGTAGTATTGAACCACAATTCTGCCAAGTAGTATTGAACCACAATTCTGCCCAAGGCAGCCATTTAGGTCACTGGTTCAATTTAACCCCTGCAAAGCACCTTAGGTAGGTCTCTAAACAGCGATTTACCACCTCTGTTTATCCATCGGTTTGTGGGTGGTAAGCTGACCTATACTTCAGCTTCGTACCAGCCTGCTTGGATATTTCGGACCAAAAAGAGCTCAGAAAAACCTTATCTCTATCAGTCACAATTGCAGTCGGAAACCCATGCACCCATACCACCTCCCTCACAAAGAGTGCAGCCACATCCTTGGCCATATAAGGGTGGGAGAGAGGCACAAAATGTGAGTTTTTGGTGAGTCTGTCAACCACCACTAATATGGTATCCAACCCTTGGGTCCTCAGAAGTCCTCCGACAAAATCCATATATAACTCCTCCCATATTGAGAGGGAATAGGCAAGGGTTGAAGCAACCCTGCAGGTGAGAGAGACTGGTATTTATTTCTATTGCATGTATCACAAGCTTGTATATACTGCTGGATGGATTTCTTCATTCCTTCCCACCACAACAGATTAGAAATTCGCTTGTAAGTCCTGAAAAACCCGGAATGACCCCCAATAGCTGAGTTATGGAACTCCTCCAAAATGAGAGGTATTCGAGATGAGCCTTTAGGAATTACCAGCCGCCCCTTGTAATAGAGTCTTCCCCCCTTGATTTCAAATCCTGACTGTGAAGGAATTCCCTGAATTAAATTCTGCATAATCGGCTGCAACTTATCATCTTGCTGCACTTCTTGCTCTAAACCCTCCCAATCTTGGAAGGTGACAACTGAAATTGCATTATAATAAACCTTGCGAGAAAGAGCATCTGCTGCCTATTCTCCTTCCCAACCTTGTACCTGATTTTGAAATCAAACCCAAGGAGCTTTGCCATTCATTTCTGTTGGTCCTCACCCATCATTCTTTGATCCACCAGAAATTTCAAGCTCTTTTGGTTAGTGAGTACCACAAATCTTCTGCCTAACAGGTAGTGCCTCCATTTTTGAATGGCAAGAACAATTGCCATGAGCTCCCTCTCATAGACTAACTTCAATTGGGCTTGGGTTGATAATGTTCGGCTCATATAAGCCACGGGCTTGCCCTCCTGCATCAGTACAGCTCCAAGTCCCTTCCCCGAAGCATTAGTTTCTATGACGAATTCTTTATTGAAACAGGGGACGGCCAAAACCGGAAGAGTTGTCATAGGTTGTCATAGCTTGTTTCAGGTTGTCAAAAGCAAGTTGAGCTTCCATTCCCCATTGGAATTTGTCTTTCTTCAAAAGCTGAGTAAGAGGCCAAGTAATTTGCCCATATCCCTTGACAAACCTTCTATAGCATCCCGTTATTCCCAAGAAGCCCCTTAATCCTTTCAAATCAGTTGGTGGTGGCCAAGAAAGCATCGCTTCAATTTTCTTGGGTCTGCTGCCACCTCTTTTTTAGAAATTACGTGCCCCAAATACTCCAGCTGCTTTTGGGCAAAACAACACTTCTTCTTGTTGATATAGAGGTTGTGCTTCCTTAAAAGTTCCAGCACCCTCCTTAGATGATTAGAATGTTCTTCCACTGACTTGCTAAAGACCAAGATGTCATCAAAGAACACCAACACAAATTTCCTCAAGTAAGGCCTCAAAACTTGATTCATCAAGGCTTGAAAAGTTGAAGGGGCGTTTGTCAACCCAAGGGGCATTACAAGGAATTTGTAATGCCCTTCATGGGTTCTAAAAGCTGTCTTTTCCACATCCTTCTCCCTCATTCTAATTTGATGGTACCCGAATTTCAGGTCCAATTTAGAGAAGACCTTCGCCCCTCCTAATTCATCAAGTAACTCGTCAATCACCGGTATGGGAAATTTATCTAGGACTGTAACTTTATTCAACGCCCTATAATCTACACAACCCCCATCCACCATCTTTTTTCTTGACTAGAATCACAGGACATGAACAAGGACTATTACTAGGCCTGATTATTCCAGCATTCAGCATCTCATCAATAATTTTTTCTATTTCATTCTTTTGAAAATGGGGGTACCTATAGGGTCTCACATGTGGAATGATTGCTCCTTCCTTCAAATTGATGGCGTGGTCATGCTCCCTAGGTGGTGGTACCCTGTTGGAAACTTACAAATGTCTTCAAACTCTTCCAAAACTTGCTGAATGATACCTGGCAGCACGTTCCCTTCCTCCTTTCCCTCCCAACCCTCTGAGGGAGTGATGAAATAACCTTCGCATTGTCTTTGAGTGCCTTAAGTGCTGCTTTCCATGGATCTTGGGACTTACAAAGGGTAGGGTCCCCTTGTATTCCTTTAATCTGGCCATCCTCGTTCCATTTAATTGTTAGCTTCTGGAAATTAGCCAATATGTTTCCTAACCCCCAAGCCAATCCATTCCTAAAACCATATCCACACCTCCAAGTTCCAACAGGAAAAATGATTGCTCTATCCTCAAACCTTGTACCTTAATGATCACTCCTTTGCAAATTCCATCGCCAATAATTTGTTGACCTGTACCCACTTCTACCTTTTATGGGGGAGTGTCAGTCACTGCCAACTGTAGTTCCTGAGCTAAGGATTTAGAAATGAAATTGCTAGTGGCCCCGATATCAACGAGAATCACCACTTCCCTCCCTTTCACCTTCCCCAACACCTTGAGGGACTTATTAGAAGTAAACCCCTTGAGGCGGTTGAAGGAAATATGCAATGATCGCAGCTCTATTGCTGGAGCTTCCTCGGTAGTAATTTCCTCCTCCTCATAATTGGTTTCTTCATCAGACCCTTCTACCAACACCAAATGATAGTACTTCAACTTGCAAACATGATCATGACCCCATCTCTCCCCACATTTGAAACACAACCCCTTTCTACTCCTTTCTTGTAGCTCAGCTTGAGATAGTTTCTTCCCTGTGCCTCCTCCTTTTTCACTAGTGCTCCCTTCACCTTGCTTCGATCCTCCCATTTCCCTATTAACCCAACCTTTGGTTCCTGCGGGTCCTATTCGAGGTTGAAATGACCCCCTCCCGTGGTTCACTCCCTTTTCCACTGGGCTCACCCCACCACCTCTCCATTATCTATTTCTTTCTTCCAACATTAGTGCTTGGTCCTTTACTTCTTGCAGGGCTTCTAGTTCTAAGCTCTTCACCTCAGCTTGCAATTCTGGCTTCAGCCCATTAATAAAAACCCCCTTCATGATTTCCTTGTCCACATAGTTCATGGACCCAGATATCTTCTCAAACTCTTCTATGTAGTCCATAACTGAGCCCACTTGTCTCACCCTCAACAAAGGCCCATATGGGTCCTTCACCACCCCACGCTCAAAACACTTCAATACTGCTTCAAGAAATTGTCTCCATGACGGAAAAGCAACCTGGTCCTCCCACGCCCTGTACCAGTTGAGAGCCTTGCCTTCTAACGCACCAGAACGAGATCCAAGTGCTCATCACCCACTATTTCATTCACCTCTTAATAGCGCTCGATTCTGGTTAGCCATCCATGCGTGCCCTCCCCCGCAAAAATAGGCAGCTCCATCTTCCGTTCCTTGCCACGCTGCCGCAAGTGTGGGCGTCCTTGAGAGGAGTTGGGAGGTCGGCTCCTCCAAGAAGATCTGTCCCGGTGGCACGAACAACCTCCATGGGAGTGGGAGGAGTATCGCTATTCTTGGGACTGAGCCCGAGGGTCACGGGTCACGATGCTCTCTGCGAAGAGGAGGGGAGTGTTGCAAACCACTCTCCCTTCTTGGACCCCCATTCCATCGGTCATCGTCTTCCACCCGACGGTAATGTCTCCTGGGTGGAGACCTCCCACGTGGCCTACCCCTCAAAAGCCACACTACCTCATCCAACCTTCTCTCCAAGTCCTCCATTCGGTTCTCCATCTCGATCGCAGCTTTGCAGTTGATCCCCACAGCCTCAAGAACAAGACTCTGATGCCAAAATGATAAAAACCACAAAGAAGAAACAGAAGAAAGAAAAGAAGATTCATTGTATATTAACACTCTTGAGCTGATACAAGGTGTATTAGTCAAGGATAAAGAGAAAGTAGTGTGAAATAAGCAGAAAATGAAAGACTCAGCGCACTAAGCAGCTCAACCTCTCTAGCCAACACCAGAAAATAGCCTGACTCCCCCCCCCCCTCATGCCCAAACAAATATCCCCTTTTCCTAACAGACTCCTCATGCACTCACGTGCCAGCAAGGCACACACATGCACACACCACCTGCACATTCTCTCAGCTCGTTAGTTAGGCATGAGGCCCACTTGATCCACTCATACTCTTCCCCTCAGCATTTCCCACAATACCCTATGCTTGTACACCTTTAACCCTTTAGGGAAACGGTCTCTAACAACTAACTTCAACAAAGATCTTTCTTTTTAATACTTTTTTTAGCACCATACTGAAGCAAGGATATTAGAAGAAGCAAGAAATAACAAGTTTTGAGATATTTGTTAACTCTAAGTACATAAGTTTGGCAGATAGCACACACCTGTAGATTAAGTTCCTTTACAAGGTTGGGTGTTTCAAAGGCTTTTCGTAAACCAACTCCATACAGATCGAAAACCTGCAAAAGACAATAGAAATGGATGTTTTAAGTATAATGTGCAGGCTTACTAAAAAAATTCAATTTGAAAAAGAGAGTGAAAAAAATAACTACTTAGACATTCATCTTATAGATGAAAGATCTCAAACCAAGTTTACAGTACAAAATTCACAACTATCAGACTAAAAATTCTTAAAATCTGTTACAGTAGCTCCCAATGCCAATTGTCTCCTTTAGTAGCTTCCAAACTGGGACAGTTCAAGATTTAAAAGAAAAAATAGATAGCATTTAATCTATTACATGATTTATTTTTCAACACATTAGAAGCCTTCAAAACACAACTTGATATCCTTCTAGTCTACAGTAATTAAACACTTGATAGTCATGGTCAACATTACTCTTAATGTATAGAATGTGAGATCAGGTATGTCATGCTATCTTGTCGAATCCTTTTTCTTAGGTAAAAGAATAATATTACTGGACAGAAAGAGGGAGATACATGGAAAAAGGAGGATAAAGTATCCTACATAGATGGAACACAACAACCAAAACTAGAGCAAGGATATATTTTCTTATCCCCCTTTTCCGCAACCCTCCCCAACACATTAATATACAGTAAAAGAAGGAAAAAAAAAGCATCAACAACAATAGGTTATTCCCATCATCAGAGTCTTAAATAGAAAATTGATGAAGTCAATCACATTTCAAGTAGATAAGAGAGAAAAAGACAAATCAAGCAAGAGCCACTAAAAGGAATAATATAATACTTACAGGTATGGGTATTCTTCTGTCATGGAAAGCACAATCTGATATAATGAAAATATCACCAACACTAGCACCTTTGGCCTGAAAACATCCAGGAATATTTAGAAAAATATGTTCATGCATATACAAATGCTTATGTATCTGCATCAGAATATTTTCAGCTACATACATAATCATCTTATAATTTTAGGTCCTCTTTGTTACGTTGTATAAGGCCTGATAGTATAAGTTTAGACTATACTATTAATTTGCATATGATAGGATAAAGTTATTCAGTCTACTTATTTTTATCAACTAACTGTGGAATAAACTTATCAGGCCTCATGAGGCCTGATAAGACTTCATAAAATTAATATTGCATCAGATTGGATAAAATCTAATAATCTACTTTCAAATTTATTGTAAAATAAACTTTTAACATTTTTTATGTATAAGAGTTTTTCTTAAGTATTAGATTAATATTGCTCAATCAATATTAGATTAGATAAAATTATACAATCATACATAGCACACCAAATGTTGGATAGCATAAAAACTTACAGTCTATAACTTATACTATACTGTCAAAACCTTATACTACTAAACTTTATCCTATACGATATACAAAAGTCAAAACAGGGACTTAATTTACTATAAAGAGATACTATTTGATACACGTACACCAATGATAACAAGTTGAACAACTGCATATGAGTGTTAAACATCATAATTCTGTTTTTTTTTTTTTTTAATATAGAACAAACACCATAATTTTGTCATCAACAAATCACAATTATGTGGTCAATACTCTTAAACTAGTTATACATTTCAGTTCAAGCCATTTATTAATTTCAAAACAATATATATATACTAAGACATAAAATCAATGGTCATGATCGTTTACAAATACTGCTTTTAAATTAATTGGTTTTTATTACTTTTGTTTGAAGTTAACTGCCAATTGCCAAACATTATTTTTAAAGAAGAAAACGTGAAAAGCGTTATTTAACATTGACTATAGAGTCATTGAGATGTATCTAAGAAATTAAGAAAACTTATATCAACTTCCCCATCAGTGTATATAAAGAAGGAAAATTTCTGCATCAGATCTACCATCAATTATCACAAAATGAATAGGGCATAAAAATTTCACAGCAAAAAGGACCAAAGCTGGCTAAATTAGAAAGAGACCAAGGAATAAAACAATATAAAAATTATTCCGGAGTACAAGACCAGAAAACCAGCAATTATAACAATGCTGCCAAGAAAGAGGGGGGAAGACAGTGCCTACCTTGAAACCACCAGCAGTGCCAGCATTTATGATCAAGTCTGGCTGTAGTGCTTGAATAGCAGCATATGTTACAAGCGCAGATGATACCGTGCCTACACTATCAACCCCTGAAAGAAATGGAACAGGACTCATCAAATGAAAATTTGCAATCAAAATTGCCACTAACTTTCTTTAGTTCCTTGTTAGATAGTTATGCTAACAGACATGTGTGCTACTGCACAGGCCCATGTAACACAATCTGGAAATAAAGAAAGTCTGGGATAAAAACCATCACAAATATAGCTGGAATAGAATTGAATCAGAGGTGACTGACTAATTGTTGATTTGCTGTTTATATTTGGTGGCGGTAATGGTCTTGATTGGGTTAGCAAACTATTAATTATTGCCAGCTTATCACGTATCTTCGACACAATCAATGCATCATAACCTAATTAAGAACATTGATAGATTGCAATTTTGCCTTATTCTTGAGAAGAATCAAAAGGTAACTGACCTTCTTGGATGGTACAACTGTAACTAGTAAAAATGTTAAAGCTACCTAAAACTTTTTTGACTCGTAAGTCCTGGTGCAGTACGAAAGACGAAAGTAAACTGAAAAGAACAGACATCCTTGATCCTTACCCAAAGCTGGATCTTTTCCAGGCCAAATCAAGTTTATATTGAGATCCTTGTATGTGCCGTGATAACGGACCCAAGGGACCCCTTGCGGAAACCTGCACCATCATTCATAGTCACATTAATTAATGTATGTAAACAAACCCATGAAAAAGCATAGGCCAACTTTACTTCGACCCAAAAACATGTGCAAAAATGTTTTCTCTTTTTCCCACAAAAGTAAAAAAGCATAGCTTAAGCAATCACAGTAGAGTGATCTAGTGATCTTAAACCCTAACCAGAAACAAGTGTTGCATAATTATAAGACACAATCAAAGCAGAGAGAAACGCACGGAGGTTGAGGGTCCTCGCTGAGCTGGAACTTACTCACCACTGGAAGCGCCTCCGTCTGCATAGCTGTTATTCCAATTGACACAAACCATATCATATAACTTAAAAAAAAAAAAAGGACACACATAGATGATAGAACACAGACAACATAGGATGGCACAACATGTGTAAGGTACCGATGATGATGACGATGTTGGAAATGGATCGGTTGTGGTAGTGAGGTTGGGCAATGGCTTCCTCTGAAGAGGGAGCGTCTGATTGGTCGCCACGAGCAGCCATCGCAATAGTCTACTCTCTCCCAGATTCTACGCCTCTACTTCTAAATTCCCCGCAGACAACAAATGAGGCTATATATTAGCAGAAATTAAGAAAATAGGCTTTTAATTTAAGGTTTAATAATTAATGGTTTTATGATTACGGAATGAGGCTAGGAAAGGAAAATACCGAAAATGTGGAAAAGTCTCACGCCTTTTCTCCACAGGATGGTCACATTTTCACTGCATAGTGCAAATGCAATACACATTCTCTCGTAGATTAAATCCAAACTAAAATATTATTTTCAACGATTACCTTCTGCAACCCATTTCAAAAAAAAAAAAAAAAACCATTGCCTTCTAAGAAATAGAATTAAGATAAAAAGATTTGCTTGTGTTAAATAATCGCAATGTAATTATTTTTAACATTTTTAATATAAAGAAAACCACTTCGTAGTCATTCAATTAGTCATAATTTCTTTGTAAAACTTTTTTCAGAAAAATTAGCTAACGTTGTCAATGACATATAAACGAGCCCCATAACTTTGAATTATTCAACAAACATATTTCAATTCAACAAACAATAAAAATTAATTGGATATCGACAAATTTTGATTCAACTAGTTTTCCTAGTAATGTTAGTTATACGTCAATTTTGTAAACACTATTTTTGACACGTGAAAAATTATGTATTTGTAATTGAGGATTTCAATTATATTACTAACGAATTTGCTTATGTGAAATCATTCAATGTACCAAAAAAACAAATCTATTAATAATTGAAGATTTAAGCTCTCTTACTATTGAATTTGGTGAAGATAACTAATAGTAAGTCTGAAATTCTTCTACTAAATTTACTAATAAAATAACTAAAATCTTTTGTTGTTAACACATGATTTCTTACGGATAAATTCATCACTAACGTAGTTAAAATCTCAAATAATAGATACATGAGAAAATTTCTCATGTGTCAAAAATTGTGTGTATGTGTGTTTGCTTGCGGTGCTAAATATACAAATTCAAAATCACACAGAAGTTTTCATTTTCAAATCGGAGCAAAAGTTTTTCTCTTATCATTTTAATAAAACAAAGTAAGTGAAAAATCGTAGCCAACATTAGTTTTGTACTAGATGGATGTTTTCATCTGTTTTTACAACTTACAATTGATAAACAACTGAAATATAAAATTATAAATATTTCCAGAAAGGCTAGGTTTAAATGGTAGCGGCCAAGCCTATGGTAGCATATTGGGTCCAAGAACCCCAAAATGTAAATGTAAAGGTAAAATTCGAAGGCAGACATAAACGCACTTCTGTGAATCTGATGTTTTCTGTGCGGCTCAAAATGCCGCAAAATGTAAATATATTTACCCGAATTTTGAATTGCTTTAAACCCAAATACTCAATAACTTACTACCAAACACCTCACAGTGAATTTGCATGTTTTCTACATCGAAATGGAAGTAACTCTCATTCCAACTCATACAACCGCAATTTTCGATTAATATATCTATAACAAGAACGCAAAATTAATCCCTCAAGATTGAGGAAGATGCTAGACACTAAGGTAAGTAGTCAATGTTCAAAATCAAAGGAATATTTGGGCAAGAAACAAAACAAAGAGATCAATAAAAGATTGAAACCACAGTAAGTTGGTCTCAAAGTGGAGCTACCATTTGGTAGCACAGGGAATGTGTCAGGTAAAGGCATTTCACAGTTCTCGCCGTTGAAATATATCCTTCTCGGAAATACCCACCCGTTACTTAATGTAAAAGATTTCGGATCTTTCTCCAACAGTATTTCCGTTGTCACAAAACCCAGTTGATCCTTATCCGAATGCAATAGTTCGCTGTTGTAATAATCTATCCCCCAAAACAGAGAAACTCCATCTGCATGAAAATCATTTTTTAGTTAATATACAAAATAAGATTACAATTGTAACGTACATTTTTTTTTTTGAAAAAAAAAGTTCAATATAATGAAAAGTTAACACAGACAACATCTATAATTCCAAGATTCTAGAGAACTCTGATAAGCATATATCTGGTCATCAATGTTAGGTGAAATTATAGCCTACAACAAGTTATAGTTTCAACTTTCGATCCGATTTAGCAAATCAAGAGAGGAGTTTGGTAATAAGTAGATTTTGACTGGCTTGGCCAACGGTGATCGAATTCAATGAGTCTAAGAGAGCCCCATAACCCATTTATGATATTAGAGTCTAGAATATTGATCCTTAAAAGTAAGAGACTGATATGATTGACATTTACAATTGCAAGAACGAGAACAAGGGTTTCCTCAATAAGTACCCTGAAGCCCAACTGGAAGTTTGGCATTGTTGAAGCTGTAAGTTCTTGCATTTTGGCTGAAACCAGGATGTTGAACCAGTACATTCCAGTTTGAGTAGTTCCTCTTATAGTTGTAGTTAGAGACGGTAAGCTTCACCCTCCAGTGATCCACATAGTTGTTTTTAAAATGCCAATGGAATCGAATTGGACACATGTGCTTAGTGCATGCTATTACGTCGTCCTCCTTCGACTGTGGTAATAAGGGATCACCTGGCCTGGTGAGATAAGATAACCACACAAATGAATAAGCAAAGAGCGGGAACTGGACCTGAGAGAATGCCTCATCATTAATAGATGAATACAAATCTGAGCATCTGAAATACACCTTATGCAAGACTTGGTACTTTTATCTGCTTCGCGGCATCCGCAGCTGCAATCGGGGCATGATGTGATGGTAGGATTGTAAAATGTTGAAAGGGATACACAGCATACTGGTGATTTGTTTGCTATAAAATTGGAGTATGCACATGTTGACTTCCAAGTTCCTAGAGTGCGAAATGTATGTTACTAACAATTTCAGGACTAAAAGAAGGGAATGCAAGTGTACGTTCATCATTTTCTCATTTATTTGTTCAATAACAAAAAAAATCACTATCTTAATATGCATTTAATTTGTGTTTCTCATAACTTCATTCTTTCTTAGGGTACTGCCTTTAAATGATGCAACAGAAGAAAAACCATTTGCATGCAGAGCGGAACTATATTTTTTGTGTACATGAATGTAACAGAGAACTTACTGAGAGCAGGAACTTGTCTTTGTCCCCCAAAATATGAGATCACAGTAGGATCAGTATCACGAAGTGGGCTACAAGTGTAACCAGGACCTGGGGCCATCAATGTGAGATTATTAGGTGCTTGTCCAAGTGGGTTTTGCCCCACGTTGCGTACTTCAAGTTCAAATGAAGAGAATGACTTCAAAGGATTGACAGCCCAAGCGGAGAGAAGGCCACCATGGCAGCAATTTTCTGACCTGGTTTCTGGTGACATATCTGGAGGTGGGGGGAGATCAACTATGACGGGGTCTTTCTTGCAGGAATGTGGCATCTGAGAGCTGTAAGATGAGCAATTCCCTTGATCAGTTGCAACGGCACCGCTTATTGACCAGATCACTTCATCCTTAGCCCATTCCCATCCTAGCTGCCAGCCAGGTTTGTCTATATGGCGATATTGGTAATAGTTTTGAAGAGTCACCCTTGCCTGCAGAACAAACTTCCGAGTTAGATTTTGCTTATGCTTCATAGCTTCATGCTGTAGGCAAGATAATAAAACTTAAAATCAATTAGTTGGTCAAGAAAACCAACACTAGATGCCTGTAAGCACCGTGATATCAGAGCAACTCCATCCGGTGGTGAATAATTGGATAGGTTGTTTGGCGTTTTGAAATTTCATTGTGTAATTCATCAGCAATTACTCATGTTCGTATTTCTAGAACATTACAATACCGTTTTTTATATGTCCTAGCACAAACAATCAAAATATCAAATATTTTATTCTAGGATTCGGCCTGGACTAGATTATTCATTAATTATTATGACACTATTGTTCTTCTTCAAGTAAAGAAACGTACAAAGTACATAAAAGGGAGCTGGGTGGCATTCTGGTTTTTGCTATACTTTGTTGAATGTTGATCATAACTTCGAAGCTGCAAAATATGTAGTTCAAAAAATCAATTTGTGGTTTGATAGCGTGATTGTACTGACCAGATATCCATGATTGTCTGTACGTTGGTAAATGTCAAAAGTCACTGAAATGTTCCCATTTGGATCCAAGGGGTCATAGCAATCTGCAGAGAAGGTTGATAAGAGCAATGGAACGGAAAAAAAAAAGACAGGAAAAAGAAGAAAGACGGCAGTTAATTAGCATGACCACCATAGCATCTACTGAAAACTGAACAGAAGCAGCAGAAAAGGAGATGCGTAGTGCCTGATAAAGTGCACAGGGCAACTAATAATATCAGCTTCAGTGCATCTGCAAGAAAAGGATATACAGGGTGAATAATCATCACCATTTTTTCCTTTGAAGATGAGCATGCAGGTTCAGCGCCTGCGGGTTGTTATGAGACAAATATTGCCTTTATTAAAGAAGTCCTATATTAATCTAGAGACACCCGTTATCTGTTTCTTCTTATATTATATATTAGATAGCTTGGATCAAACAAGGAGTCATTGGAAATATCAACTAATTATGAGTAGACAAATCCCGTCCGTAGCCACTATTCTAGGAACCCTTTAAAGATTCCACTAACAAGTAACAAGCTACTGGATAATATTTTGGTCAAATGACCAGTGAATACTCATGTCAGAAGTCAATGCACTGAGGAAGAGGACGGCTCTTGTTTAGTTAACCAGTCATGAGCCTGTATTATGTGTTGTTTTTTCTAGTAACGTTTCCTCCTTCGATTGCCGGTGAAACACATCAAAGAAAACCTGGCCACTACAAGGAATGGTTGACACTTGACATAGTACCAAGGCTAAAACCCTAGGCTTTGTTTATTTCAATGAACTTTTTATGCTCAGATCATCGGGGAATCTTCCATGACAAATGAGGAGTCATAAACTATGAGCATTGTAAATAGATGGGGATGAAGAGGAAAACGATATTGTTCAGCAGTAATATCATGCCCCTCTTCTCCCGTCTAGGATAGCGAGGTGTTCCTGTCAAGCCCCTTTTTTTGTGCATATTCCAGAAGTCTTCCCTCATAGGCCAATAGCCGTATAATTATAATGAGTTACCTAAACCAAAGTATATTACAGAGACAATAATATTGGATTTCAAAGAATAAATCTATAGTTTACATTAAAAAATAAAAATAATTGTTATCAATATAGAAAATTATTTCAACTTATAAAAATGCAATACCTTTTATTGGACGAAAATGTAACTATGATGTAAAGTGTTTAGTGGTATCATCATCATGTACGTGGACATCTTTTGTGTCATTGTGGGTGATGCAAATTGATCCAAGAATTGGTTTTGGAAAAAAAATTTAATACAGTAACAAAAATATTTTGTTCCGAATCTTAATATTGAATGCTTCAATTTTATAAATTATTATTATCTTCTACTTTAACTACAATTTTATTGCAATTACTAGGATATTGAATATGAATGGTTCAAATTATAAATAGAATCTCTATTCGCTTTGATAATAGGGAAAGTTGTGGATGCCAAGAAAGAAATTTTTAAATACTTAGGGCAATTAATCTTTTTGCTCTATATCATATATTTTTTGTCATATCAATAGAGTAAGCAACCTTGTTTAATTGAAAGAAATAAGGTTGATCCGCACTATTGATATGGCAAAAAATGAATGATAAAAAGCAAAATGATTGATTTGCTTTTAGAGCGTATAAGAATTTTCCATAACAAGATGTCATACATTTCCTTGCTTTTTGTGTCTGAAACATACCCATGTCCTAGACTTTTACACAGCTAGCTACACTACCCAATTGCCCCTTATACACGAAGAGCTAATTAAAACTAGAACATATTTCTTTTAAAAAAAATAAAAAGAAAGAACATATGATTATTGCTGATGACTAATGAGAGTTACCTCAATTAGTTAGATGAAATTGTGTCACACAAAAAGATATTAGCTTTTTTTGGATAAAAACTTAGATCAAGTCCTTGCATCTATTTTATTCAATTCTTAAATAAAATACTGATAAGTGCATATTTTTCTTGAGAAAAGTATATGTTTTTAAGTTTTAAATTACTCATTTTAAAAAAAAAAATATTAATATGTCATTATTTGATTTAAGAATTGGTTAAAATGGATATAAAGAGTTTGATACAAGTCTTATCTTTTTTTTTTTTTCCCATTTTTCCCCTACTGGGTATTTTTTATAAGAACATTGTACATCTTCTTTGAAGAGTGTACTTTATAATGAAAACAACAATGATTCAAAGGGTCAAATTGCAAATGCGACACAACAATAACAAGAAACTCTCCTACGCTCTAAGGCCTTAAAAGGTGTTAACATTAGCATGAATCACAGCAGCCAAATTAATGTCGTTATCCGTTTCACAAAGCGGCACTAAAATCCAGACCACACGGATGCAGCTAGCTCCGAGGTTTACTGATGAACAAAGAATTAGTCTTCTACTTGTGACAAATCACGATTTGAACATATTTCTAGCCGGCATGATGCTAAATTTCTAATTTATCCTCAACTCTGTTTTTTGGCTCTATTACCCTGCCTCTTGATCGTTGTAAGTGCATGCGAACACGAAAGAAGGTCCAAGAAAGCATGACCTAGGCCTGACAAATTCCACATCAATTTGCATTTATAACTTTTCCCTTGTTCCTTATTCATTCAACCATCGTCCAACTGCTGTTAATATTATATGTGCAAAGGCAATGATTTGGCCGTCCCCAAAAAAGGGCAATGATTTGAAAAAGGTACGCCATATTATTAAATCAAGTCTCTCTCTCTCTTTAGATGTTGCCATCAACGGACTACAGGACTTGGGTACAAACTGAAGTGACCAACACAACCTACTAGCTGGGGTGATTGACAATTTAATTTTTCCCTCTCCGTGTCACCATGTTTTTCAGATGCATAAATAACCCACAGCATAGAAATTGACTTCCCAAAACACAAACTATCTATTTGCATAAATTAAAAAATTTATTGTACTGAGTTTTTTGACGGGTCAATGAGGTCATACACTTGATGAGACAGCTATGCTGTTTCACTCGAAGATGGCTGCAAAAGTGTAGATGAGCCTAAAGGCTCATGCACAACTGAATTTGAAGAAACAGATAGAGGGCTGCCCTCTAACTGCAACATGATACTCCCAAGTATTTCAGTTAAAATTTTCTTGAATTCATCTTCTTTGAGCATCTTCGCATCATCTGCATTCACCATCTTAAAGGCTTCATTGATAACCTTATCAATCTGCAAAATCAAACACAAGCGTTCTCAAAGGAAGCCGCAACAAAACATCAACTGTAAGACTTCATTGTATCTCATGTCATGTTGGGACGATCCAAAGAACATAAACACTAGCAGTAGCACTACTCATGCCAACAGTAAGTTGTGCTTTCATTGAGTACAATAAAACAAAATGTTCCAGGATCAATAATAATTAATGACGACTGTACTAAATGAGAACACTTCAACAACACGGGATAATCCCTACTATATTTTTTTCAGCCTAGTTAGTTTAGTTCCTCACCTCATATCATGTATAACACTATCTAGCAATATGCAAAATTCAATAGACTAAAGCAATTAATTAACAAATAGATGAAGCCGAAGTACGTTGGAAACTGGATGGGTTGACTTTGACTGTATGCATTGGCAACATATATACCTCTTCAATTGCTCCAACAGGAGGTAAACCAGCAGATGGAGACACCACATCTAGTGCCACCCGCAGATAGTCCTTTGATATTTTCCCGGTGCGATCTTTTGGCAGATTCTCTAAAGCTGAGTTCAACGTCTGCATTGCGTGATAAATAGATTGGTAAATTTCATAAACGGATGTTTGACAAAGTACAATAAGAACAAGAGGGTAGTCTTATGAATCACAACGCAATCAATTATAAACCTTGTCTAATTCAAACTTGTTGGATAAAAGTCTCTTGATGCCGCTTCCATCAAAAGTGTTTTCACTGTGGGCAACAATGACAGGTTGCTCCCTAAGGCGATCAACCACACTCAATGCCACTTTCTTAAATTCTTCCAAAAAAATCTCTTGAGAAACGGGCTCATCCCAATCAGGACCGGCTTGAGACACAAGTGCCGGGTCCACAATGTTGTTAAAAACCTTGGGAAAAAAAAAAAGGTTGAAGGAAGGTTGAGATGTAGTACTTTGTTAGCAACAAATGACATTTACTTTAATCATGTTTTGATCACGCAAAAATCTATTTAAAAAGAAAAGTGCATAAATATGTACAACATTTTTCAAGAAGGTTAGCAATAGTTGCATTAATTGATTACCCAAGAATCTGATGTAGGAGGAATTCCTTGATCAACAGTGAGTCTCCCAAAGGCTTCAATTACATATTTACGAAGTGACCCATTAGGGGATTCAGTAATCTGAGAGAATATGGATGCCATTTCTGCTTCATAACTTGGACCATTAACAAACTCAAGGAGATCTTCCCCATCCACGCGGAGTATAACAATTGGGTCTCGCTTCAGTCCAGCAGCCATGCCCAATAGAATGTCTGACAGAACCTCTTTGAACTCAGTCTTGCTCACTTTTTCTTGCTTGCCATGGGTGAATTCATTCAAGACCTACAGAACAAGCCAATAGAATTTTGTTTTTCTTGTTTTATGACTGGTATTGGTGCAAATTTATAGAAATATTTATAGTTATTATAATAGGAAAATAATGGCAAACCAAACTCTTACAGGAAAATCAATGTACAACTTCACAAATGAATGCAGACAGAGTTATTGGTATATAATCCCCAAAAGTACATATTGATCCTACGTAGTGCCAGAGAGGATCAATTTCTGGTATACCAAAGACGAAAATGAGAGAGTCTTCAAGACTTGCTACTCCCGAAGCAAAAATTACAGTCCACCGGGTAATTTTTGTTGGTCCAATATCTTTCTTTGCATGATAATAGAACTTCGTAACCAACAAACCGAAAGGAAAATAACCAAGGGGAAAGGAAAGGGGGAAAAAGAAATCCAGCAAGTCCTCACTTATCATGTATCTTAACACGTCATTAATTTAGAATCAAATTGCATCTTTATCTTTTCCTTCTTGTGGCTAAAGTATCTTATTCTTTATATACTTATTGTTTGCCCGTCTTTAGCACGTGGTTAGGTAAGAGTTATGCTTTTTCCCAAAGTATGCCACATTACTTGTCCACAAAAGAACACTGACTTCAACTATAATGGCAGCTTGACTTTTTGTTACTTTAAAAAGTCTAAAGAAAGGACTGTAAACTTCCCAGTTTTTTCAGTATTATAGTTTGGAATCCAAGTATCGTTTAAATATTAAACAGCCCGAGGCGTCAATAAGATAATATAAATTTAAGGTCAAAATGCCGGCTTGACATAGTTTCCACCACATATGTCACCAGATTCTGCCTACAGGGAGAGAAAATGGCAATAAAAAAAGTAAAGTAGAGCAGGGAAAACAATTGCAAACGAAAAAGCAGAGTCCCACAGGACCGACCAAGCTATCATAGATAGATAGGATACTTCGGGGGCCAGCTAGAAGTCAAAAATTTTGAGAAGGAATTGCTTAACAAAGCATCACGTTTAAGAATAAGGTTAAAAGAAACATATAATCAATTAAGAATGAGACATGCATATGGAAAGAGAGGTGCTTTCCAAAACCAACCAAAACATACAAACTCAACTTTTTTTTTTTTTTTTTGAAAAAAAAAAACGTTCAACAAATGAAAACCAACGGACATGAGAACCGAAACAAATGGGATGACGATAATGATATTACATTGGTGATAAGTTAACTATTTATGCTTGGACATGCTAGCATTATTGAACAAATTAAATTAACAGGATTCGCAATACTGCCAAAGCGAAAGCCAAAAGCATATGTAACACCTTAAACCTATCTTCTTAGCAAGTCGGTTTGACATTATTTAGCAACCGATTTGTGTGTATCCTTCCTCATCTAAGAAGTAATTAGAATTAATAAACTTTCACTGACAAAGACCTTCTTAATCTATGATGAGCTGGAATTAGTAATTTCTTTCATTTTAAGTCATGCAAATTTCATGTTTAACCCACCCTCCTAACAGCATTGCTAAGATTCCAAGCTCAGTTTTGGCATAAACAAGCACTGAATCAAGAGGGGGGAAAAAAAAAATAGCACTACCTCTGTTCCCCTAGAACATTTAAGATGGAAGAAAAAAAGCACTTGATCCAACAAATAGGAAAGAAGAGAAACCTCATCACCTCATAATAGATGTGATCAGAATCAGGACTAGTGCCCTGAGCAGGCAAACCAAGAGCAGCACCGATGTCAGCAACAGCAGGCTCGAGCTCCTTCACGGAGAGCTTCCCATCTCTGTCCCTATCCAACTCATGGAACTTATGGTCCACGAAGTTGCTGAAAACTTGCTCGTTCCCAACCAACTCCATAATGTTGGAACCATCCAGAACCTGTCCGTTCCCACCGCTTTTCCCCTTCCCCTTCCCTGAACTACTCTCCATTACTTTGTTTGCACCTCTCGTGAGTGTCACACGACCTAAAGTGAGTGAGCGACACAGTTTTGCTAGCTAGCTTTGTGGTTTGTATTGTGATTGTGTTTGTGGGCTGTTAAATATGGCTTCCTTCCTCCAACACTCTTTGGCCTCTATTTATTAATTGTTGAGGTTAAGAGCCCGATATAAAGCAAATAAGGGGAAGAAGAAAATCATCAAATCAGTCAGCGATGGTGTGAACTGTGAACCCCACACGGAGGTCCATAAACATAAAGGCGTGCACAAATATAAGAGAAAAAGGGCTAACGTAGCATGTGCTGCAAAACGTAGGTTCTGTTTCTTTAGTTAACGGAAAGAACGAAAATAAAAATCCTGAGATTAAAATGTTGGCAATGGAAGTTACTCGCGCTTGTACTTGTACCGCTATCAAGCGGCTTTGGCCCTTTTTATGCTCATTGTCCGTGGAATTCATAAATTTCAAATAATAAAACTTAACTTATTGAATGTTTATGTGATGTGAATCTTTATACTTTCAAATATATCATGTGAGACATCTCAGAATAAATTCTCCGTGTTTAGTATTATAAAATAAGAAAAGTTCATATTATCACTGGAAATAATATTTAGGATTTTTTGGTGGGACTAAGATGGTCAAGATTTAATCTTGATTAATAAGACTTTTTACAATATTGTCTAATAATATATTGCTAAACTAAAATTTACCTTTACAATTATTATCATCTAAAAATTATAACTCTTTTAATGATTTTGAATAGTAATATGTAAAACTTTAAATTAAAGTGCATTAATTTTACACCAAAAAGAAAATGAAACGAATTTAACCTTTGATATTTGCACTTGGCGCACAATAGAATCATGATATAATACAATTTTGCATAAAGATTGCATTTTTTTTCTTTTACTCTATGATTTCAGAATTTATTTTTAAGTTGTAATGTGTAAAACTCTTTTAAATTAAAAAAAATGTGAAAACTCTTTTGTCTGAACATTTAAACATCATTTAATGAAACATAACGTGATAATATGGAATTTAATAAATACTATGTTCGTAAATATTAATTATAAAACAGTTGAAATATTCCATGGCAACAAAAGCAACGTAATTATTAACCACGCTCAGTTTTTTCGAGTGGCTCGGCATTTGTTTCCTTCAAATAACGTTTCGAGTTTGAATATTATAGATAAAAAAAAAAATTAGTGTTAGAAGAATTTTATCCCATAATAAAATAACCATACTGAACTAAATTAATATACTAGTGGTCTATATATATATATATATATATATATATAAAGTAACGTAATTATTGACTGGTAATCCAAAATCCTTCTGGAAACCGCAAGGCATTATCTATAATGAGCTCAATTATTTCTCTCTCTCTCTCTCTCTCTCTCTCTCTCTTTATTTTTTTCAATGAATTGTGAGAATTATTTCATATATTTCAGGCATAAGTAGGGCTAAACCTGCTCCATTACCATTAACTTCTTATGGCAAGAATTTGCAGAACAGAATTGGTGGTGATCTTCTAGTTCCATTTGCAGCTGGGAAGCGGGACACGTCGGGCGGTTGCGGATCCTCGTTTTGGGCCAAATTTCTTTTTACATAAGTTTGGGTTGGCCCGTACCAGACCTCTTGGGAAACGTGTCCTACACTACCGCAGGCATCACGTATCATTATACGAATTGTGGGCCTCGCCAAGATTTCCCGGTGAGTGATTGTGATCTTTATCTTGTGCTCTCCAATCCGTACTCCTTGGATTAGTGGAAATTGTGATCTTAATCTTCTTCTTCTCTTTTTTTTTTTTTTTTTTTTTGCATACTATAACATGTTATTTTGTCTGGCAGACTGGCAAAGTCATTTGAAAATGCAGACGAAAAGAGGTACATAATTTGTGCATTAGGTTAGGTGAATCCAAAAGCACTATATATATATATATATATTACAAACTTAAGCGTACATTGTCGTTAACTTGTCACTGGAATAATCTAATTTAGGTGGACGAGTGAGCACATTGAAAGACACGCTAGCATTTTCTTGGCACAAAAATTGCAGCAATGAAACTAAATATTAAAGAATCAAGACCATGTGTATCAGAAAGTTTGATTGAAAAAATTAGAAATATACACTGTAAAGCCTGTCCTAAAAGTATACACTAAGCACTACACAATCTACTTCATAAGAGTAGCATCTCAAGAAATATCTTGCTTACCCATAGGCACCTGATCAGTACAAGGCTGTAGTGCTGCCTCGGAAGGAATATGGTGCAGAATACCAGTGAATCCTTTTAGGCTGTAGACCACAGCCTTATCCCAGGCAAATCCTACAATATCCATAGCCTTGACTCTCAGATGTAATAAGCCATCATTGATTTCCTTCTCGTGTTTCACCAAGTAAGGCCCGATGAAGGAGTTGTAAAGACGAACGCTACCCTGAAACCATTACCAGCAACATTAAAAAGAGAACATTAAATACTTTTAAAACAAAATGCAGGTGTGACATGCGTACTTCTGTATTGGGATACCAAAGATACACAAAGAATGCCAACTTTGCTTCACTGTACAATGGTAGCCTCCACAAAGAAAAAGAACATATCAAAAGTTAAATAAGAATTAAAGCACAGAGGTGAAAAAAAAAAAAAAGAAAGAAAAAATAGATACAGGAGCCATGATAGTTAAGTTGAGTAATAATTGTACCATGAAATACAAGTATCCCCGAATCTTTCAACAACAGTAAGGAAAGCAACTACGATCCTACAACAATTAATTAGATGGGCCAACAATTAACCAATGAAGTAATAGTATCAGTTACTGGCAGGCATCACAGTTGAAACCCGAAGAGTATATTTAATTCACATGTCTAGAAGGTCAAAAATCGAGATGTGTACCAGTATTGGCACCAAAATATAAGTCGCTCAATGTCTGGCTTTGTCTTGTCTACAGTTTTGAAGCATTCATAAGCCGGCAAAGCATAACCAAACGCCAACCTACAAGTAAAATTAGGATTTAGTTTCCCTAGGAACCACCAAAGTAAAGATTCTGTGATAAAGATTCCTTTCTTACGTACGAAACGGCTTTTGAAACAAACGATCCCATCATTCAAAGCCTGCAATGTACAAGATATGTTGGACTTCTATGGAGTTTATGAGAAACACCAACCCTGAAATCACGGGGGGGAAAAGTCCTTAATGAGTGCAAAGAAATTAGAAATGTAATGATCAGATTCCCACATGTAGGATACATTATCCTTGCCGTCAGAATAAAAGTGGCCAAAACTTTATAGATGAAGGGGGACAGTCTCAAAAGGTGACCAGTGAGATTAAATCACATGCCAAACATTTCAAATCTTCGATTGGATGTGTTGAAAATAATTAGAAAGCCTTAAATCTTAGTTCACAAAATGTGCCTGAGTAATCAGAATTTACTGAAGATATAAAGTGAGTGAATATTGTTGTTAGGAATTCAAGACATGGAAGATTCAACAGCAATGCTCGTTTGCATGATCAAAAGAAAACAATGAGCAGTAAAAAGGCTAAGGCCGTACCCACAATGCCAATGGCTTCGGTGTGTTTGTCTAATTCAACTACTTCGGATATTGGCTCTAGTTATATATAGGCTTCGCTGTCTCCTTTCACGAAACGGTGCTAAAACCCGAAAGGCGATTCTCAATAGAGCAAAGCTGTTCATGTGGTGTATTTTTCAAGAGTTTAAATTTGATAGACTCACAGTGTAATAATTTAAGGATTTAATTTGTATATGCTAAAATAATTTTATACTGTCATTCAATTATATTCTTTCATTTACATGACTTTTGGAGTACGTAGTGGTCTAGTGGGGGCGAGGGTCGTGCATATTGCTTATGTGACAATATATGATTAGATGACAGTATAAAAAAATTTTATGTTGTCAGTGCATACAAATTAAACCTATAATTTAATCATATATTATCATTTTAGTAAATATATTTGATACACCTACTACTTCAAAAATAATGCTGATGATAGAACTTGATTACATGATATTGTTAATATATCAAAATTAAATCCAAATCTATTTTTCGAATAGATGAATTTGAAAACAACCTATTATGTTTCACTATATAAACTATTTTTTGAATAGTAAAAATCATACACTTTTAATAATGTAGAATATATGATTGGATGATTGACAATACATTAAAATTAAATCTAATTTTAAATAATATTGCTAAAAGTGCCTTAAGGGTGTAATTATTATGAATTGTAGAATTTTTTTTTTGAAAAAAAAATATTATTAAACATTGTTAGTATGTTAATCCATCATACAATATTATATATATGATTTTGAGGTAATTATTATAATAATAGCATTAGTGACATGTTAACATATGATTATATATATATATATATATATATTTGCATTGATAGTGAATCAAAAATCTTTTTAAAATTATTTAAGACATTAAAAAACTTTAACTCCTTTTTTTTAAATTTCTTTACTATGGTACTTATCAATAAAAAAATAAAATTTAAAAATGTAATTCATTAAACTTTAAGATTTAAGAATTATAACGAATACCAAACACTTAGTAGGTTCAAGTGATTCGATACTTATTCTCCTTTAATAAGTTATAACATTCAAATCTTGTGAATGAAAAAGAATTAATAATTAGCCAATCTAATTGAAATCAAATTAGCTGAAGTTTAATAAATTTTGAATACTAATGATTTAAATAGAAAATGAAAAAGTCAGTCTCCTAATCAATAAAAATTGATCTTTTTTAAATACTATGTTAATTTTTTTTATTTTTAACAGTCTCTTATCTAATAAAAAATTCTTATTTAATTGGCTCTAATTATTCACATGGATAGAGCCCAAATTTTATTTTAAAATAAAAAAAAAGGAAAGAGAATGGTTCGCACCCCAGCCTGTTAATCCTTGCCCAAGTTCAATTTACGTTTTTGGTGGTCTTATTTTTTTTTAAGAATTTTTTGGTGGTCTATTTAAAAATACAAGCTGGTGACAAATTTTTTTTTAAAAAAAAAAATACAGGCTAATCAGACCTCCGTCTTTTTATTTCTAACGCGTTGTAAGATTGGCACAGAGTGGATCAGACTAGTCCACTTTTTTTTTTTTTCCTCCTGTTTGCTATATTATATAAGATCTGATAGAATGAGTTTGTATTATACATGTTTATGATATCTTTAGTGTTACAAATGATAGGATAAAGTTATTTAATTCAATGAGACTTGATAAGATTATTGTCTACTTAGTCGGATGAAACCAATCATCACTTCCAAGTCAATAATCAGGGGACTCTCGTCAAAAAAAAATCAGGGGCAAATTTATATGATTGCATATAACCATTCGATGGACTAAAATTATGAATTTAATTTTGATAGTTTATCATAATAAAATGGTTTAATTTACACAAGCATTCAATCTATGGTCATATTATTAAAATTATTTAACTCAACTACCTATCACATTAAATGTCTTACAAATAAAAGTATGAATTGATAATAGTATAAAGTATTTTATATTGACAGTATATCAAAATCAATCTCTAAAATTATACAATGATACAAATTGTATCAAACGTTGAATAATATAAAAGCACCATAGCGTAAAATTTATACTATATTAAAAGCTTGATATTATAATATAAGGCTATAAGTTATACACTATATAAAATTTACTGCTCAACGTTTAGTGCATTATATATGATTATATGATCTTATCTTATCTAATATTTATTATCCAATAATTTTAATTAAAAATATTCCTATACAAAAAATATTAAAATTTTATTTTGTAATAAATTTAGAAGTAAATTATTAAATTTTATCTAATTTGATAAAAAGCTAATCATGTCAAGTCTTATTAAGATTTACAAGACTTGATAAGTTTATCTCATAATCATTTATAATAAAAATAAAGAGTATAATTGGGGTGCATTGACAGTGTAAAATTTTTTTACATTATCATCCAATCAAAACCTTCCATTTGTATGATCATTCAAGTAGTGGATGGTTATATCGAAGATTTTTACTGATGTGGCAATATATGATATGTAACATTAAACATATTATAAAAATAAATAATATAGTATAAACTTAATTATATTATCAAACTTTATACAACGTCACAAACAAGACCATCAGTATCGAGTCTTATCCTATTCAGTATTCAAAGTACCGAACAAGTATTTCTCCCCAAACAAGACCTTAGTGTGCCTGTCGCCCATAACGAATGATTTATCATCACCCACACTCATGTTTGTCGTCGTGACACTTGTTGCACCTTCAGTTTTGACAGAAAAAGAAGAACGTAAAAAATAAAATAAAGAACCTGTAAAGTTGCTGAACTAAGGGAAGAGAAGAGAACAATTTAAATTCTCAATACCATAGAAAATATATTAAACATAAAAGAAATGGAGTCACCAGAAATAATTGATGAATTCTCGGATCCTGTTAAACATTATTGATCAAGCCAATGACGTCAAGAACATGTTCACATCCGGAACATGAGAGACACGGCGTTTTCTGTGCAAAACAGTGGGCAATCTGAAAAAGTAGAGTGATAAGTTGGTCTCTGAAAGGCTGAAAGTACTACAAATTCTATAGTACAAGTACAAAGGTACGTATTCCAATTTATTATGCAGAAGAATATACTATTAATTTAATTTCCTCTTTTGTAACCTTTAATGGTTATATAAGCTTGCAGTTCTGAACATGATTGTAGAAGCCGCAAAACTGACAAAGATATAATTAATCAAATCGAAGTTCCAACTTGCATCGACAAATGATAAGGGGATCAAACTCCAATATTGGTTCGTAACTCATTTGCAGTTAGCCACACATGATGATGATCCAGCAGGACCACCACTATAAATCTTTACATGATCGCCATTCAAGCCCTTGTTCTGACAATATGTACATTGCACCATGCATATGTTGTGCTTTCCGATGCTGATTCTCTTGGCAGTTAGCACGTTAATTTTAATACTAAAATTCTAAATAATATTTTTCACTTGTTAATGATTGAATATTCTTATAAACTATTAGATTGGATCAAGAGTCAATTCTTAGCTAGGTACTGTATTTGAGGTAAGCAGCTGTCATATTTATTGAATATTTGTTATATTTAATTGATTTTTAAACCTTTATGAGAAACCAGTTAACATTAACAATAGCAACTCCTATCACTTGTGCGAAGCCTCAACCACTGCTGTGGCAAGTGTTTATGCAAGTCATGCAAAGCCTCAGTCATGACTGTAAAATTTTGAGGACTCAGGCTTCACTAGTTCTGAAGCCACTCTTGCTTACAACCTTCTTTTGTTGCTCAAAATATTCTCCGATGGTAGAGTCAAAGAGGCAAAAAGATCAGGCGCAAGGCATAATGTGTACAGACCGTGTGGTTACATGCTGTATTTAAGTGACACTGGGGTACCTAAGATATTGAGCCTCTTAAGGAATCGGGTCGTGCGCTAATTGCACCTTTTAAGCCATCACATGGGTAGGTTGACCCAAGAAAGATATGGCATCACATGGATAGGGGTTTTGGTTTTCAGTGTACGGCACTCAGTTTTCTATAGCACAGGCTGTTTTGTTGGAGTGGGGTGGACTTGGTTTCAGTGTAACTGAGAGTGATGGATTGAAGCAAGTGGAGTTGAGCATATTGAGCACAGCCATGTGAGTGTTTTATGAATTTCATGAAGTGGGCCCTGACACTTGTGGCATCATATATACCCATGCAGCTTGGAGTTGGAGTCACCTATATATTCTAATCCATTCTGGAAATGTATGGCTCCCACTCTCATAATGCTTTATGCAACCCTATAAATAGAAAAGTGCCAAAGGCTTCAGCTCCAAAATCATCATCATTGCTTCTAAAAGTACACGCCCGAACAGTTCAACCCCACTCTACTATCTTAATGGGTATTCGTCTTCCATTTCTGGCTCTTCATGCAAGCAAGGTGTTCAAGTCGCAGCAGCATCTCCAGAGTAGAAACCAATCGAATGTTCCAAAGGGCCATATAGCAGTCTATGTTGGAGAGGTTCAGAAGAAGCGGTTTGTGGTTCCAATATCTTACTTGAACCATCCTTTGTTTCTTGACTTGCTAAACCGAGCAGAGGAAGAGTTTGGCTTCAACCATCCAATGGGTGGTCTTACAATTCCTTGCAAAGAAGAGGCATTCATCAATCTTACCTCTGCACTGCGTGCCTCAGCCACATGAATATTATTCCTACCCATCCGTATATAGCTTGCTTCATGTTCTGCCTTTTTTTTTGTTCTCACCATTTGAGGTTTTTTCTACTAAATTCAGACTTTTGACAAATAGAAACTAATGTATCCCATTGTGCACAGTTTATTGAATTTTGACTGTTAGTGAAAGCAAAATCACCATCAGGAAATTTAACTTTCTGCTTCGCTCATCCCTGTGATTTTTACTTTTTAGAATGTAGTAGTACCTCTGTTTTCAATAAATTAATGCCACCTTTTAAATGAAAATACGAATTAAAAAGAATATTAAGTGAGCCTCAATTTTTTTAAAAAAATAAAGTGTATTTTATTCAAAGACACTAGAAAGTCTTTGAAGTGTTTAGTGCATTTAATATGTTGAAAACTTAAAAATCTTAAACTGACTTCTAAAAATAATGTGATAATTTTGTAACTAAAACTAAAAACAAAATTTAAAACAGTGAATTAAAAAAAAAACCAAACAGACCTTTATTTTTAATAAAAAATTTTCTACCATTAATTCCATAGTCACTGCCCTGTTTAAAAAAACGCTTATATAAATACTCTCATCACTATTATAGTATTTTTTTTTTTGTCATGAAATATTATAGAATAAAATGGGCCATCCTTGTCCTGTCCAACACAAGCCCATTTTTTAGTTTGGCCCAAATGTTCGCTGGCTCCATGAGCTATTAATATAATAGCTCCGCCCAGCTATACAAAAGACAACCCCCCCCCCCAAAACAAACACAACCCAAAACACACACAAAAAAAAAAGAGCCACAAAAACAAAAAACGAGAAAAAAAAATTTAAAACTCCAGTTTTAATTTTGTCAAAAATAGGATAAGGGAAATTGATCCCTAAAAAAAGAAAAAATTCGCGGTCCCTTACAATTAAAAATACAAGATAAATTAGTTTATCTTTAATATTTTTAAAGAATTTATAAAATAAATTGATTCTTAATGATTTATAAAATAATTTAAATTGGTCCCCAATAAAAACACAAATAAAACAAATAAATCTATTGAAATATTGAGAAAGGACTAACTTATTTTTATATTTTTAATAATAAAGGACCACAAATTTTTTTTTCTTGAGAGACCAATTTAACAAGTGCTATTTTTGACAAGGACTAAATTAGGGGTTTTGTCTCAAAAAGTAAAATAAAATAAAATAAGTGTCTTGAATAAATGTATTCATTCACTATTTTTGCTGCAAAAATTTGATTAATTTTATGAAAAAAATTGTCGAAACGAACTATTCTAACTCAGCCTGCAGCTGATCAAGTAGAAAATGAATTTAGGCTGAGGCTGAGCCAACCGGGACTCGGCCTTTGCATGCTGGTGGGTTGTAAGGGTGGATGATGTGCTAGCACTTGTTCGAGGACATGCACAGTGCATTCCTAGTTAATCCTCAAGAAGGACCTCTATTGCCAATTTAAGATGTAGTTGAACTTTATTAATTTTTTGTTACAAACTCAATAAAGCTTGATAGTTATGGGCAGTTGGGCGCGAGAAGCAGACAAAAAATAAAACAGTGTGTAAAGTAAAATAAAGTTGAGGAGTGTGATTTATCCTCTGTCACAAGCACGAATTACCCATTAAACAAATTGCGAATCTTTCAATATAACAATAAAACAAGGAAAAATTCTGTTCCAGTGTAAAAGCACTAGTCACTAACAAGGCTCCGGAGGGCGTATCTAACCGGTTTCGTCCATTTGCTAAAATATGTTCAGCAAGTAGTTTTGGTCTACAGAAGAAATAACCCATCCAACTTACAACTTGGAATTAGTGGCCATGAGAAAGTCAATGTTTAGAAAGAAACCAAATTAATTATAGAGAGAAAATTGCAATATTCTTTGCTTACAGATTTCTCAGTCAGTGTACTTCGTGCTACTTTTCTGGGAAGAAAGAAAAAAGAAAAGGAAAAATAAATAAATAAATAAAAGGATAAGGCTTACAATGGTAGACTATTTGTCCTATACAAAATTCATATGTTCACTATCTCTACATTTGAATCTTCTCATTCTATGGTCTATTCAAGCGAGAAGTGATGTCTAGGAAAACATCTTCTCTACAAGGGATTGTGAGGCCACCCATTGGATGATCAAATCCAAATTCTTCTTCAGCTTGGCTCAGTAAGTCTTGAATTTCAGGTTGATTCAAAAATGATATAGGAATCACAAACCGTTTTTTTTTGTTTTCTCCTACATAAACAGCAAGATAGCCTTTTGGGACATCAGTGTGCCTTTGAAAACCGGGCAAACGGAAACCCATTGCAGAACAAGACTGATTAGAAGTAAGTAACAGACTTGTGTAGGAACTAGGAAGTATTTGATGCTTCAAAACTGCAAAGGACTTGTTTGTGATTGCAACTATGAGTGTCCAGCTATATATACATAAAGACATGGCTTTTGGAAAACCATATGCTTAGTGAGTGGTTGATGAAGAGCTATTCCAATTGGGTCTAGTGAGAGACATGGGCGTGAGGGATCACGTGGAACTGCCTTGGATGTCATGTCCTTGTTAAAGACCATGAAATTACGTGAGACTGAATGCCCCATTTTTGTGAAGATCTGTAGCCTTGACGGTGCCGTCTTGAAAGTTGAAAACGAGATATCTGAACAGGTCAGAATCTAATGCTTGTCTAAACAATTTATGGCAGAGACATTGTGTTCAAGAGATAGGCCGAAGACATCTCATGTTTGCTCCATATTGAACAGGCAACTGATATGGTGTACCGGATGAGGCTTAGAAATTGTTGGCACATGAAGGATCTGTAGTACATACACTTGGTAATAATCACCGCCATAGATGAGAGAATTCAGACCTGAAGAGGATTGTAAAGTTCGATTGACATAGTGCGACATTTTCATTTATAGAAGGCCCATTTCATGTAATGCTATAAAATAGGGAAACAAATCATTCCAGTATCATTGTCTCTATATGGTTCACGTGAAGAAATTTGCAGAGAAGGACTTGTGACTTCAATCGAATTTACTGTTCTTTTTGCATATATTACAAGTCATATTTAATAAAAATGGCCATAGATATTTTGGATTTAATGACGTTATCGGAGTCCATTTGAAGAATTAATGGAGCCCTTCTATCGAACTTGGTTCTGGAGATCTAATAGGCCGACAATATTTACTTGAACAAGCTAACATTGTCAGCCCTCCGCTATGCCTTCCAAACAATAACTGTGGCCAACTAATTAACCAGATCTTAAGAAGCATGTATATTCCCATTCTAAATAGTTACTTAACAACATTAATTTCTATAATAAAACAAGTTGAAAAGACTATTTAAAAAAAATGTGTACGATTTCTAAGCCTTGTCAAAATGATTCTGGTACATACTATTGATTAATTACCTAATCAATATGAAGGGGAAATTTGAGGTGTCCTAAGCATGTCTAGATAATATGTCAGATATTAAAATGTTTAGACAAGCATTAGGTTTTCACCTATGTATTGTCTTGAATGTGTCTTGATCTCTAATGAAAATGTTTAAGACAGTATCATGTGATACTTCATGCAAGTGTCTCTCTAGAGGACCCATTCGGATAGTGCTTCATCAACCATTTCTGCACCAAATGTATGCCAAAGTCCTTTCTCCTGCTATATATATATAGAGAGAGAGAGAGAGAGTCATGGTTTTAGTCCCAAGCAAGTCAAGTCCATAGCATTTTCCAAGCATCAAATACTTTATGTTCAATTCAATTCCTTTGAGATCATTCTCTTGTTTTTCACCAAATAAGAAGAATTCAACATAATGGGTTTCCGTTTGCCTAAAGGTGTGTGGATATCCCAAAGGGCTACCTAGCAGTGTATGTTGGAGAAAACCAAAAGAAGGGCTTTGTGGTTCCCATATTATATTTGAACCAACCTTCATTTCATAATTTGCTCAATCTTTTTGAACAAGAATTTGAATTTGATCATCTGATGGGTGACCTCATAATTCCATGAAGTGAAGATGTCTTCCTCGATGTCAATTCTCCCTTGCATAGGTGATAAAGGAGCACAACACTCATATACAAGTGTGAATATTAATCAATTGAAATTTTGTAGAAATGATGTAGACTAACAATGTACACTTTTTTCATCTTTCCATTTTGTTCTTTCTGGTAGATGGGAAAGATGTACTAACACAAAAATTTACGAATACAAGACTATTGGAGTATATTTTTTTTTATTAGTTTGGTTTCTTTTTAGTTTGTTTTCTAATCTGGGACCAAAGTTAATTTGTTAAGTCATGAGTAATTACATTTTGTAATGGTAGAGGTAGTATTATTTCTCTCTTCTTTGAGATTGTCCAAATTTGTCAGATACGTACATCACTTACACATATATGTACATACAAATTTTTGGGTCACATTAATGGGTTGTCGGACTAGCCAGTAAGTATACCATGGCCCGCTTTGGCTATGCTTTGATTCAAATCTTTGCGGACCAGTCCTATTTGCTGCATTGTGGCCACTAGGAAAAGGCTTATGTGAATGTGACAGGAGATCATGTTTAATCCATACAGTAAAGTAAGACGTGAGCCCAAGTAAATCTTGTAAGTTCTAAACACATCTGCATATCCGTAGCCACTCGTTGCCAGAACTCAAAAATCATGATATTTTGCAGCTGGCACCAACACCATTTCACCATACATTACTAACGCCACATGTAGTTCTTTTTCTTGCCGCCCTCTCCGCGTATAATAGGCCCCATTTCTATTTTCCCTATGGTACTCCTCCAGTCTAGTCAATTCTTCAATTCCGATTCAACTCAAGCAGCATCTTCACATGAGCTTAGCTTGCTTAGTTGATTTTAGGGCCACATCAAATTATATGCTGGTGAGTGGTCCTTCACCAATTTAATATTGTTGAGCACTCAACGTCTCAACCCATATTTGAAGGGAAACAAGGAGATTCCCAATTCACAGATTCGTTGATCTATTATTGCCTCCCGTTTTCTCATCTAAAAAACCAAAAAAAAAAAAAAAATGCACCTTTATTATTTCAAACAATGAATTTGGTAAACGTAGCTACATATTTTTATCAAGGGCTAGATAACTATGTAACAAAACTTTTATTGACCCCAAGAGGCCGAAACTGTATCGAATACAAAATATGCCTTATCATTATGCAAATTGGTTCTTTATAGGAGCTGAAGAAAGATAACACAGCTTTTCCCAAAGAAATGTTACTTCGATAAATATCAAATATAATCAAACTTATTCCCCTCAAGCAAAAATTTGACCTGCAGATCAAATCATCAAACAATTCAAGTTGGTTTGACAGAAATTCACTAACACAAAAGAATTTCACACGAAGATCAGATCATCAAACAGTTCCAGCTGAAATTTTATGGAGAAATGTTGAGTCATGGTGGGTTATATGAACTTTAATTGTTGTCTGACCCTTGTCTAAAGGGAAAGAATGCAATATATGTATGTAAAGCTCTAAGTCTGATGGAAGCATTTGGATCTATTTATGGGGGCAAGCCTCATGAACTTCAGGGGTTGTTGCTTAGAATTTGATGTGCTTAAAAAATGGGGTTGTTACTACTGGCTCAGGATACTGTATTCAATATTGGTTCTCTTGCCTCCAAACACTATGTATACTTGTTTACAACAGAAGCTATCAATCAGTTGATGTCAAGGTTTACGGATGTTAGACCTCGTCTCTCTGACAGTATTTCATAGCTATATGTCAACAAAGTTGTCATTATGAAGAAAGCAAAAACATGTGAGATGTCTAAAACATGTCTTAAAATGGGGCTGATATGATGTAGCACAATGCATCATGAAATGTTCCACCTATGCAGATGTCTTTATTACAAGCGGGTAATCTGTTGGCCATCTTTTCAGAAGGCAGGGCATGCATTCTCACTTTTTAATCCTTGAAACATATAACTCTTAACGACAATACCATGTGATGTTTTATGATCCCTTGTCTCTCAGTAGACACCATGTTATATCCTCTTCAACAATAATTTCAGTGGGAATTGGTTCTCACTCCCAAAGACCCTTAGTAACTATATGCTATATATACACCATTGCTTGGGGTCTCAAGCAAAGCAAGTCATTTGCATCTTGAAGCACAAGAATTCATATATTTCTTTGTTATACAAGTCCTTAAGATCATTTTATTGTTTTTTGTGTGGAGCAATACAAAACAATGGGTTTCCGCTTACCAAGTTTGAGACGAGCTTCATTTGCTGCAACCCAAGCTGCATCCAAGGCTGTGGATGTACCAAAAGGCTACTTTGCAGTCTATGTTGGAGAGAAATTGAGGCGCTTTGTAATTCCCATCTCATACTTGAGTCAACCTTCATTCCAAGAACTACTAAGTCAAGCTCAAGAAGAATTTGGATATGATCATTCAATGGGTGGTATCACAATTCCTTGCAGTGAGGATGTGTTCACAGATATCACTTCTCAGTTCTATGGGCTATAATCCATACCGTAGTGAAACAGACTGATAAAGATTAATCTAAACAATTTTGTACAGCAGGCATTTTCTCAGTTTTTCAATGATTTTCTTCTTTCTTACCAAAGTGTAAATGTTTGTCTACCTGAATGAGAAATTTATATCAACAGAGTAACTGCTCTAATCTTTGGTCAAAACCTCAAGAACTCAACGACTCATGCTGCTGACCAAACTAAAGAAAACTAAGCAAGATCATAATGATGACTAGAAAAACTTTGAAGTTACTACATGCTGTTGATTCCTTTGAAATAGTTTACTCGGAAGCAAGAGTAACATTTGTTTTGTTGCAATTACAAGTTTTCACCTTGTTTGAACACATAACACAATAGTGATGCTGATTTCTGCTATGCTAGCTTTAAGTTTACTCTAAAGAATAAATAAACAGGGACTACGAATTAGGCTTGGTTACCTTTTTTAAATGTTTAGAACTGGCGGGTGGTTTTTCAATGTTTGTGATTTGATAAATGTGACTTGTGCTAGACAGACCCTTTCATAAGGGAACCAGAAGACTTAGGAATTAACAAGTAGCAAAGTAAAAAATCAGCTGTATTTATTTGCAATGCAAGAAAGTGCTTGAGGCTTTGCTAAAGTTGCGAACCAAAGTTCTTCACTCTCTGCGACGGTCCTCTTATCCTAGTAGATATAAACAAGTTCTAGTTCTGTCAGTTAAATCTCTATAAATACAAGGGTCATAAAAATTTGAAAAATCATTTGTGCAAAAGCTCAAATAAATGGCTATTTTAGAGGGTCTTCTTTGACATGCAAGGAGATTGGCCAGCTTTGATTAATCAAGGTGCTCTTATTGTTTGTTCTGTTTCTTTGTTACTATTTTTTACTCTCAAAGATGATCTTATCCTCTATTCTCGTACCCCTTCATCTATCTAATAAGGTTTAACTAATATTATGCCAGGAGTACTCTTCTGTTACAATCATCTTATTAGTGGTTCTCATCTTCGCTCCAAACACTATGATCTGATAGCTATCAACCAGATCTTATGGTTCATAAAGTAGGTCCCATGATTTAGTGCTAGTAGAGTAGCTATCAATAGTTAGTTGCATTATAACTATGGGGAACAAATGTGATAAGTTTAGGCCATGCCCGCAACATATGAAGTAGGCCATTGAATTGGTGAAACAGATTATAGTCTCTCAGTCGTACAAATAACTTTCTCTTTCGATTTCAAGTGGCTGGCAGATCTTCTTCAAGGTGGGACATGCATTTCCAAGGCTCAAGTAAACCCCTAAAAGAAACTTTTAAGACAATTCCATGTAATCTCTTAGGAGCCCTTGTCTCGTACTAGACCCCATCTAATGGCTTATTAAATAACTCAGTGGTATGGGCTCGTTATTTTTTAGGATAAAAGAGAAATTAAGGGAGATTATGAATGCAGATATTTGTAAGGAGTAAAGCACATGATCAAACACATACACAACATATTAATTTGGAGTAATTAGTTTATTAAGTGGACTTGAATACAGAGAAACAGATCAACTACAAAGTTTAAACCTTTGGATTTCAGTCCAGTACTACTACACAAACGAGAAATAGGTAGTTTTGAAGTATAGGCAATCCTTTGTGAAATACTGTAACTTTGTAGTTTTATGCCTGGAATTTTGTAGTTTTATGGAACAACTTACCCAAAATGCATTGACCATGGAAGTATTTGACAAATAATGTAAACTGTGGGGTACAAACCGTTTTCTTTATGCTGCATTTGAAGAGAAACAAGAAGTCAAGAATTAGCCACAAACTTGTGGTGCACTGTTAGACTAGTTTTGTCTTCCATCTTGTTCAGCAAGCAACTGCTGTACTTGCAAAATTGGATAAAGTCCAAAAAATGTTCTCAATGTGCAGCCCTTGATGGCAGTAAATAAAATTATGAGTTAAACATAGACCACTATCCAGACAGCAAAAATCATCAAAATTTGGAAACTCTTATCTATTGCATAATTAACTTGTCTTATGGCTGGCAGTAACATTTTTGTACCTCAATGCTTTGCTTTTGTTGTAGGGGTTGCCTCACATGTAGTTGTAGGGGCATATCCTAACTAGTATTCCTTACACGGATTTGTACTGCAATTTGAAGAAAGTAAATTATGCCAAGAATATTTGATAAGATTGCGCTATTAAAAGATATCTCCCTTTGCTCTATATACTATGACTTAATAGGCATTCATAAGATTTCTTGGTTTATAGATTAGTTCCATGCTTATTGCTTTAGTACTAGCAAGTAACAACTATCGGTGAAGAGAATGTGAGATGTTTAGAGCATGTCTGAAACATGATCATTACAATGGTTCAATTATCATTAGGTTCTCAACTGTACGATCACTCTCTTTTTCAAGCGGTGACCATATTGCCAGATCTTGCTAAAATTGGGACATACATTATATTGGGCTCTCAATAACCATTATATTGTACTCTCAATAACCAAAATCAATTATTACTTTACGAGTTCTCTATAACCATTATTTAGCTCCTTGTGTCAATTAACATAACACAATGGGTTTTCGTTTACCTGGTATTAGACGAGCATCACTATCAGCAACCCAAATAGCATCCAAGGGGCTTGAAGTCCCAAAAGGCCATCTTGCAGTCTATGTTGGAGATCAAATGAAGCGATTTGTTATTCCTATATTATACTTGAACCAGCCTTCATTTCAAGATTTATTAAGTCAAGCAGAAGAAGAATTTGGGTAAATTCATCCAACGGGTGGTCTCACAATTCCTTGTAAGGAGGATGTGTTCCTAAACCTCGCTTCTCACTTGAATGGGCTGTAAATCATGCTAAAGGAAAGTTAGATACATTAGTTGAGACAAATTTGTACAGGAGGCACTTTCATTAGATTTTCCATTTGGGTTTCTTTGATTTATCATTCCTCTACAAGAGGAAAATGTTATCTGAATGAGAAAGCTATGACAAGAGAGTATTGCAACATTTGTATTTTGTCAAATCTCAATGAATTATCGTATATGCAGTATTGTTATCTTATCTTGGTTAATGTGTATAGCAGTTATTCTTTTGGAGATATTGACAAAACCTGACCTGATAATGGTTTTTTATTGCTGCACTATTGTACTACAACCTATGTCCATGAGTAAAACATCGAACACAAAACACATTTTTTCCCCCTGAAAAAGCATTAGCCTCATTATAGATTCTTCTGTGATCAGTGGCTCAACTGGTTCTTACTTTCAGTACCACAGAAAAAATATCTTCCTAATTTGGTGCTTCTTCGCATTCTATCCCCAATGCACATTCAGCCCCATTTCCTGAGGGTCATAGTTTCTTCCCTTGTCCTAATCGAACAGCATCATCACATGGCTTGTTAGATTTTATGGGCCAACATCAAGGGATATGCTGGTCCTTCTCTCCTAACTTATCTTGCTGAATTTCACAGAAGTAGCGGAAGATTGCCCATTTTTGGAGGAAAACAAGAAAAATCCTGATCCACAGATTAAAGGATTAGCCAGCAATTGGTCTCTTAACCATGCTCTATATCTTATCTCTTTCCTTCCTGTGTCTGTTTGCCAATTTTAATTGGAGAACTTGAAACTCTGATGTTTGAAAGTAGTAATTCATCAAACAATTGTATGATTATTTTGGAAGGATAACTTACATCACTAAACATTAGTCGACTATCATAATTATCATAGACCTTGAAACTATAGCTTTGAGAACCAAAATAAGCAAACAACAAGAAACTATAGCTTTGAAGTCAAGCTTATGTTTCTTTTCCAGTACGGTCACAGCTTCCTTTTATAAATAAACTAAAGATAGAGAAAAACATTGGGTCTTTTCTCGCAGGAAAAAGCAAAACTACATGAAACATTAAATACAACTCCAAGCATTCGACATAAATTTATAGTTTAAATATTATCGAAGAAAACACTCCAAGCTAATTTAACAAAGGTTCGTGAATTCGAGTTCTACTAGATAATCATTCTTACATGCAGAGAAAGTGATCAAACAATCAGGATCAGTCCAAGTTACAGTTTTGAGATTAAGTTTGCCTGATAATGGAGGATCATATGAATACAACTGTTGCTAGACTGTCTTGAAAAGACTGCAATTATACAAAACTAAATATATAAAACTAATAACCTAAGAATTCAATTTTCTTGGTAGGTTATGTCCACTACTGTGAGTCAGGACAATATTGTACTCTTCAGGAGTGTTATTTCACATCTTATTTAAAATCTTCGGATGACTAGTGACATGCCCTTGCTAAAGGTTCCTCTGTTGCCTCTTATTAACATTTATAATCTATAGAGATGAGAGATTAACTGCCTGAAAATTCGTCAACAAGAGAGTTTTTGGCAGTCACATATCAGCACTGAGCTGTGTTATCAATTTGAAGAAAACACGTGACATGTCTAAAGCATGTCTCGAGAAATATAAGTACCCATTGCATATCTCATTTGATTTCAAGTGGGAACTCTGTTGGCCTTCCGTTCAGAAGAAGGTGGTGTTTACACTCTTGTTCAATTTATTTATTCTTGATAGAGGCTTCTAAGACAACACCATGTGATCTGGCATCTCATGGACCCCGTCCTTCAACAATCACTTAACTCTAAAATCTATAAATACGTTCTCTTCCCCCACAACCAGCACAAGTCATTCACATACCGAAGCATCAAAATCTAGATACATTTTTCTCAAATTTGAGAAATTTTCCTTCGTGTTCTTGCTGCAGGGAAACACAAAAAATGGGTTTCAGATTACCTGCTATTCGACGGGCTTCATTTACTGGTAGCCAAGCTTCTTCAAAAATGAATGTGCCGAAAGGATACCTTGCAGTGTACTTTGGAGAGAAAATGAAGAGGTTTGTGATCCCCATGTCATACTTGAACCAACCATCATTTCAAGACTTGCTGAATCAAGCAGAGGAAGAATTCGGATATGATCATCCAATAGGTTATCTCACAATTCCTTGCAGAGAAGATGTCTTCTTACAGATCACTTCTAGCTTGAACAGGCTGTAAATCTTGTACTACAAGAAACTGACATTGACATAGAATAGTAGTGACATTTTGTACAATAGGCATATTTCAGACTTCACAAGATTTGTTCTTTCCCTTCCTTGTAAAAAAGATTTGTTCCTTCCCTTTCTTGGGAAATGGGTAGGAATTGCCCTTATGAATGAGAAGTTAAGGAAAAAAATATGTTCTCTGTAATGTTTCTTTTTTGTTAAATCACAATGACACAATGTATGGTTAAGTATAATTGGTAAATAAATCGTATTCAGGTTTGGCCAATTGAGTGCTCCCTTCATTTTTGGTTCTACCTTTACCAGACAACTATGTGGCCACAAATCTTCTTAAAATGCACTCTGCACTAGAGGAGTCAAATTCTCCCCCTAGATAGCCCATGCTAGCAAATGTGCCTATGAGTTGTGATGCACTGTTTCTGCATCTCAAAACACTATGAGAAAATTAGCAGTTTTTTAAAAGGGATTCTGTTTCTTTATTAAAACCAAGAACTTTATGATCTCTAAATACAACAAATGTCATCACTGAAATTCAACTAGAAAGATATCTTTCCCTGTAACATAAGCAGCCTTGCTCATTCCAGATAAAAGAAATTCTTGAAACAAATCAGTAATTCTCGATTAGTTAGCCTAATTGATGTGGCAGTCAGCCAATCTCTGCGAGGATAGTATTCGACTTGTTGCTTAAATACTAAGACCGCTGGATCCTATGGCTTCTTTACTCTTACTATCACACCATGTGTGTTCCCTAAAGAGAAGCTCATTAGCATTTGGTTGTTTCATTGGAATAATATCCAGGCAACGCAATTGAGCGAATCATCGAAGTTCCAAAAGTTCTATCTTTATGAGGTCTGGTCTTAAGTCTTCATTATACAGCCTCTAAAGCTTGTCTTGTGGTTTACAGTAGCACGTTGTGCCACTTGCAATACCAGTTTACTTTTGTTATAAAAAAGGTTGTGACAAAATTATTGAACACTCTACAGTTGAACTTTTACTGTTTGAATGAAATGGGTGGATCAGTTGTAGAGTTGTATGTCATGTAATCCACATAATAGTAACAATAGTTAGGATAATGTCTTTGAAGGGGTTTCCTCCACACACTATGATATAACATCTTCCAAGCAGATATCATGGATGACAGGATGAATTTTTCAAGTACTAGTACCTGTCAGTTGCCTTATAAAAATATGGACATAATATTTGATATGTTAAGATCATGTCTGAAAAGTGTGAAGCAGGCCATTAAAAGGTCTAATTCTTGTAGGCCTATTGTCCAAAAGGTGGGGCACGTATTCTCATATCTCGAGTAATCCTTGATGAAAACATTCAAGACAATACAATGTGATAATTTATGAGCCCTGTCTCTCACTGAACCTAATCGTATAGCTCAATCACCTCACCATATAACTAGGTAGAGAATTATGTCCACTATATATATATATCCGTCATTGGGTTTACAAGTAACACAGATCCTTCTTATACAGAAGCATCAAAATTCAAGTTTTCTGCTCTTTTGGTACTAGTAAACCTTTTAGATCACTCCATTGCTCATTCTGTGAAGAAACAAACTACAATGGCTTTTCGCTTACCTGGTATTAGGCGATCATCATTTAGTGCAAGCCAAGCATCTAGAAAGGCAGTGGAAGTCCCAAAAGGCTATCTTGCAGTCTATGTTGGAGAGAAAATGAAGAGGTTTGTGATTCCCGTATCATTCTTGAATAAGCCATTATTTCAAGAATTACTTAGCCATGTTGAAGAGGAGTTTGGTTACTCACAAATGGTATCAAGAGAGAAGAGCAAACTTCAAGAGAAGGAGAGAGTAAAGTGAGAAGATTGAGCTATTCACTTTATGAAAAGTCAGCAAAAGTTATGTTATGTACATCAGAGCCCCAACCTATATACATGTGCTCAAGTAAGTCTCTACAATAACTATACAAGTCACGTGCTAAAATAAATATAACATCTTAACAGTTTTCTAACCGCCTAACCAACTTCAGTAGCCAGGGAATTGGATGATACCCCCCCGGCAAGCTGAACCATGGATATCTAGCAAGTTCAGCTTGGAAATAAAGCTGTGGAAAGGCCCAGGAGCCAAAGGCTTGGTGAGTATATCAGCTAACTGGGAACGAGTTGGGATGGGAAGTAGATGAGTGATACCAGCTTGCAGTTTGTCGCGAACCAGATGACAATCAAGCTCAATGTGTTTCGTCTGCTCACGGAAAACAGGATTTGAAGCAATATGTAAAGCAAATTGGTTATCACAATAAAGTATAGCAGGGGCAGAGGAGGAAAGGCCGAAGTCACTCAAGAGATAAAGGATCCACTGAGCTTCACAAGTTGCCTGAGCAAGAGCCCGATATTCAGCTTCTGATGAGGAGTGGGAAATGGTAGATTGCTTCTTGCTCTACCAAGACACCAAGGAGGAGCCTAGGAAAAAACAAAAACCAGTGATAGAACGACGAGTATCCAAACATGCCCCCCAGTCAGAGTCAGAAAAACCTTTAAGCGTTAGATCAGAATCTGAAGGAAAGAAAAGCCCATGAGCAGGAGACCCTTTTAGGTAGCATAGCACACGCCTAGCAGCTTGGTGATGATGACTAGTAGGATAGTCCAGAAACTGACTAAGCCGACCCATTGAATAGGCAATGTCTAACCTAGTTTGCATGAGATACAATAAGCGTCCAACCAGCCACCGATAAGAAGAGATATCCGGAAGGGGATCACCACTAGACTTGGAAAGCTTGGTGGTGTAATCCATAGGTGTGAAAACCAGCTTAGCTACTAGAAGACCAGAACCTTGAAGAAGGTCAAGAGTGTATTTGCGTTGGTAAAGAGCGATGCTAGCCTTACCGCGAGCAACTTCCATACCCAAGAAAAATTTAAGGTTGCCAAGGTCTTTGATCTTAAAACGAGCATCAAGGAGAGACTTCAGAGCCTGGATTTCGGGCAGATTATCACCAGCAAGGACTAAGTCATCAACATAAACAAGAATAACAGTGAAACTTGCAGCATCTTGCTTAGTAAAAAGAGAGTAATCTACCCGGGACTGTCTGTAGCCAAAGGAGAGCAGAACACTAGTCAATTTTGCATTCCATTGACCACTTGCCTATTTTAGACCATAAAATGATTTCTGAAGTTTGCACACCATTGTAGAATCGAAGCAAGACAATCCTGGTGGAAGTTTCATGTACACCTCTTCCTCAAGGTCTCCATGTAGGAAGGTATTAGTAACATCAAGTTGATGCAAATACCAGCCTTTGGCAGTAGCAATGGAGAGGAGAATCCTGAGGGTGGTCATTTTCACAACAGGGTTGAAAATCTCTAAATAATCCAGACCAGTTTGGGTGTATCCCTTGGCAACAAAACGAGCTTTATGGCATTCAACGGCACCATCGGGTTTAAACTTCACTTTGAAAACCCACTTGCAGCCAACAGCTCATTTCTCAGCAGGTAGATGAGTCAGAGTCCAAGTATTATTCACTACAAGAGCATGAAGTTCAGCCACAATGGCATCCCTCCAACAAGCATGATTCATAGCCTCATTAAAAGAATTGGGTTCAGGAACAGTAGACAGGGCTAGGGAAAAAGCTTTGTGAGTAGGTGAGAGATGATCATAAGAGAGGAAATGAGATAGAGGATACCGTGGTGAAGATGAAGATGCAGCCGGCTGTGATGTAGACAGCATACAGTGATAGTCCTGCAGATAAGATAGGGGTCGTTTTGGGCGAGTGGATTGGCGGAGGGCAGGGGGAGAAGGAGGCGATGGTGATGAAGGACCGGGTGATGGTGATGGAGGCAACTAGTGAGGTTCGGGTGAAGGGGCTATGGCATCATTATAGGCATCCGATGGGGGTATATAGGAGGGGAGGTGAGATGTGGGGTGGATATCATCAAAAGGTTCTAGTGAGTACTGAGGTGAGGAAGAAAAAGAAATGGTAGTGGTATTAGTGGAGGGTAGTGGAGCTTGGGAAGAAAAGGGAAATATATGTTCATAAAAAATAACATTCCCAGATAGAAAAGTTTCTCTATTAGTCAAATCATAAAGCAGAAAGCCTTTTACTCCACTAGTATAGCCTAAGAAAATGCATTTTCTTGCGCGAGGATCTAATTTTCTATGATGAGCCAACAACGTGGATGCATATGCCAAACAACCAAATACTCTAAGATGAGTGTACGAAGGTGGTTTATTGTACAAGACTTCAAAAGGTGTTTTGTTATGCCGGAATGATGTGGGAACCCGGTTGATTAAATGCACTGCATGCCCAACAGCAAAGTGCCAAAAACGATGAGGTAAATGAGACTAAAATAAAAGTGATCTTGCTACAGCTAAGAGATGTTGATGCTTTCGTTCGACCACCCCATTTTGTTGCGGGGTCTCAACACAAGTTTTATGATGAATGATCCCTAAAGATTGATAAAATTGGGTTAACATAAATTCTGGCCCATTATCAAACCGAATGCATTTAATAACATGACCAAATTGAGTTTTAACCATGGAGACAAAATTCTGAATGAGTGTGGAAACCTCTGATTTTGTTTTTAAAAAATATAACCAAGTGTATCTTGATTTATCATCAACAATAGTAAGAAAATACCGATGACCAAACCTAGGTGCAACAGAAATGGGACCCCAAATGTCCATATGAACAAGTTCAAAAACATGTAATGATTCACTGGTACTAGTGGGGAAAGGGAGCTTTTTTTGTTTTGCAAAGTGACAAGCATCACAAGAACTTGTATTATTCAAACATGTAATAAAAGGGTACAACTTGTGTAAGGAATTCAATCTATCATGTGAAAGGTGGCCTAACCTATAGTGCCATAAAGGAAAACTAGAAATGGTAAATTGATTTACGATATGAAGCTTATTTGGTTGCAAAGTACAAGATTCAGGCGTGTCGACAGGTGCTGTCACTGCATACAGGCCATTGTCCAGTTCAGCTGCACCAATCATCTTCAAGGAGTGCTGATCCTGTATCTCACAAGAGGAAGCAGAAAAGATAAGGTGGCATTGAAGATTTTTAGTCAATTTTGATACTGAAATGAGGTTGAAGGTAAAGGATGGGATAAAAAGGACATCAAGAAGATAAAATGAGTCAGTAAAAGAAATAGTGCCGGAAATATTGGTGGTGACACTGCTGCCATTGGGTAGCTTAACAGTAATTGGTTTTATTTTCTTGAAGCATTGGAACAAATTCAAGGAATGACAGACATGGTCAATGGCGCTAGTTCTAACACCCAAGAATTTGTGCCGATGTTAAGGAATGACAAAATGTGTGCTATACCTGTGAAGGAATTATTGTGAGGAGTAGTTTGTGGAATTGTTTGGATGTGAGGACACGGGGGGGGGGTCTCATCCAATTCCCTGCCTACTGAAGTTGGTTAGGCGGTTAGAAAACTGTTAGGATGTTATATTTATTTTAGCACGTGACTTGTATAGTTAGTGTAGAGACTTACTTGAGCACATGTATATAAGTTGGGGCTCTAATGTACATAACATAACTTTTGCTGACTTTTCATAAAGTGAATAGCTCAATCTTCTCACTTTACCCTTTCCTTCTCTTGAAGCTTGCTCTTCTCTCTTGATACCATTTGTGATGGTATCAGAGCCTTCAGAGGCTCTGCTGCGCACACTTCTTATCTTCTGTTGGTGATCCACGGTTTTTGCTCCTCTCAGTTTAGCGATTGCTGCGCGAGATCAAGCTTGCAGCTAGTGATTTCATGATCAATGTTCTCAGCATTTCTCCGATCCTCTTTGGTTCAACTAGCCTTTCCTTGATTGTGTTTGATCTATTTTTTTGGAAGTTTTTTTTGAGATCTTGTTCGAAATGGAGGATCCGAATGTTGAATTGCTCCTCAAGGTGTGTAGAATAATCGCACTCCTCTGAATCCGGCCATGGATCCTACGAGTCCGTACTTCATTCATCCAAGTGAAACTCCAGGTTCTTTGATTGCTTCTTCTTTGTTGATTGGTAAGAACTATCATGCATGGTGTCGCGCTATGAGTTGGGTGCTAGATGCGAAGAACAAATTGCAATTTGTTGATGGAAGGATCAGCAAACCAGATCCAGATTCTACTTTGTTCCCGGCTTGGCATCATTGTAACACATTTGTACTTTCTTGGATCAGTCATTCGCTTTGTGATGAGATCAAAAAGTGTGTGATGTGGAAGAATGTGGCTGCTGAAGTTTGGAAAGAATTGAAAGAAAAGTACTACGAAGGTGATCTTTTCCGTATAGCTCAGCTCCAAGAGGATCTGTTTGCTCTCAAGCAAGATGATGCTTCTATAGCCTCTTATTTTACTTGTTTACAAGCAATTTGGGAAGAATTAGATAATTTTCGTCCTATTCCTGGTTGTATGGCATGCGGTGATGTTTGTGTTTGTGGCTTAGCAACTATTAGACAGTATAAGGAGAGTGATTATGTTGTGCATTTCCTACGTGGCCTAAATGAACAGTTTAGTGGCATTAGGTCTCAGATCATGTTGATGGATCTTATTCCTAGCATATCTAAAATATATTCTCTGCTTACACAGCAAGAAAGACAAATGCACGTAGGATTTGTAGAGCCACATATATTGGTTAATGCAGCTGATCGTGTTGCTATTGAGACCTCTGCATCCAGAGGGAGAGGTGTCAGAGGTCGTGGAAGATTTGGTTCCTCTGATGGTAGAGGTTATAGTGGAAGAGGCAATTTCACTAGAGTATGTTCCTTTTGTGGGAAGACTGGACATTTAGTGGATTCCTGCTATAAGAAGCATGGATATCCACCAAATTTTTTCAAGTCAAGAACCATTAATAACATCACTACTGAAGATGCTAATAATGAGACATGTAGTGTTCATTCTCAGCAGCAGTGTGGGGCAGATCCAAATTTCTTCACTCCTGATCAATGTAAGGCCTTGATAGCTCTCCTTCAACAGCATACTTCACAGACCTCAGAATCCTCAACCCAGCCAAATTCTTCTATGGTTAACCATATCCAAACAGTTACTGTCATCCTATTTGTGGTCTCACAATTCCCTACAAGGAAGATTTGTTCTTAGATATAGCTTCACGCTTGAACGGGCAATAGTTTATACTGCAGAAGATCTTGACATAGATTAGTTGAGACAAATTATACAGCAGGCTTTTCTTTTTCTATTTTGCTGTTTCCTTTGAAGTGGAAAAATTGACAAGCTTATGAAACTATATTGTTGAAAAATATTTGTTGCCTTTTTTCTCTATAAATGAACTCAAACATATGCACAAGCACAACCCGCTGCCAATTTACGTAATATTGTGTACTACGAAGTTACGGGGACGTATAGTAGTAATTCTTTAGGATATATTGTGAGGCGGCCTCAGAAGACAAATCAAGAATTTTAACTATTCTGCAACTTCAAGAAATGATCATATTTTTTATGGCCATGTTGAATACTCAATTACCAAAATGAAAAATTGAGTATGAAAGTTCAGTGTAGTGTCCCTGTTCATGCATGTGGCAATATTTGTTACCAAGGGCTAAAACTTAAATAAAAAACTGTCACTCTATGGTTACCTGCTAAGTGAAAATGAAGAAAAGGGTATACCAATTATTGAACCCAGCTTACAACAATGTCTTAATCACCATTATGAAGAATTGATGACTGCGATCACAAGGACTTCCCGTGCTTTTCACATGGACTTGTCGTCAAAGTATTAGTAAGAAAGCACGCCGTTGATTTTGACTAGAGATGTATTATACTACGCAACCAACAGCAACCCTCGACTTCAAGCTCCAAGCAGCCTGCCAGTATTCATATAAGGGTATTTACATTTGTTTCTTAAATAAAATATTATCAATATCTTCTTTTATTTAAATGGCAGAATACATTTACCAGCAAAGAGTGTGACCAGACAATAGGAATTGCCTTGACATTATGTAAGGACTTCATTCCATGTGTAAAAAAGTAGGCTTCATTAGAGTCATGCAATATATAGTATAGAAACAGAATTAACTAGCCAAAACTGACGGTAAATGCGTCAAACAACAGAGTTCAAATTTATCAATACTTGATTCGATTATGATAAGTCTTCCATTTATAGTTGTCTAGGTCCAACCACAAAGCAATCTAGGATAGCAGTAAAGCATGAATTTCAAGTTGCTATCCAATTTCCAATGGAACTCCTATGTACACCGAGTTTAGAGAGTCGGCAACGGTAGAGCCAAGTAGAACTTTCATGTAAACATGTTTGAATGACCCATTCAATTTTACTGTTAAGAGATAGTAGAGACACACACGATGATTCATGAATCTTATCTTTTGACTCAAGCCACTAAAATTGACCAGGAGCTTTCCCATCTACATCTGATGAATTCTCTTATTGGCCACCTATTGCTTGTTCTCGCATAACTGGTCAGCCAGTATGCTATACAACGAATGGTCAACACTAGTCATCAACTGTTTTCTGCCTACTACTTGGACTGCATCCCATTTGATCCTTTGAATTCATATGCCTTTCACAATTACCTGCCCAATTTCTATTACACCAATGACTATTCTCTCTTCCTTCTATTTCTGTCTATAAATGCACAGCATATCCTAAGCTTTCTTCTCATTACCCAATTGAGAACAACAAAGTCTTCATAGTGCTAATCAATATTATCACGATGGCCATTCGTTTGCCTAGTGTCTTCAGTGCCAAACACATTCTTCGCCGGTCTAATCTGTTGGCAAATCAAGCAGCTGCAACATCAGTGGATGTTCCTAAAGGTTACTTTCCTGTATATGTAGGAGAGGTTGAAAAAAAGCGATTTGTGATACCAGTGTCATTTTTGAATCAGCCTTCATTTCAAGAACTGTTAAATATAGCCGAGGAAGAATTTGGCTTCTGTCATTCAATGGGTGGCCTCACAATTCCTTGCAGAGAAGACATTTTCATTAGTCTCACATCTGGCTTACATAGGCAATGATGAGCAGCCAAAACAAAGTCTGAAGAGAAAGTTTTTGGCTTTTTCCTTTTAACACGGAGTTGGGAAAAATGGCCCAAAGTAAAAGGTTACTGTATAGTGATAAAGTTCCTTGAAGTCTTCTCCTTTTTTTCATTCTTTTGTACCAAGAAATCTTGTATTTATCAATTGATCAAAAACATCAGCGAACAAAAATTACAATTTTGTGGTTGTAGACTCACATGTTGCATCAAGTTCTGTTCTTCTCTATTTCTTTTTATCAAGAAATAGATGAACATGAAGCCAGCATTATTCTGTTGAACATAGCTTATCAATCAAGAAGATTTACTAGTTATGAAGGAAGAATATAAACCCATAAAAAGAACTATGCAAGTTCCGTTATAAAGAAAATTTAGAAATAAGATCTTTCCATTGCCCTATTAAACATATGTTCCTCGTACTTTCTAGCATTCTTTCATCTATAGACCATAAATCAATAACGCTAGCATTGATACCAAAACAAACCATACTAAATGGATGCTATGCCCTCTCACTATATTATGTTTTTAGTCCATAGATTGTTAAATTATTTTATTCCCTTCTTTCATGCAATAGAGTTTGTCAGCAATTAAGCCAAATGACAAAATGCCTTTTGGAAATCCCTAGCTTAAATCAAACATAACAAAAGATATCTACCCTTTTACTAACTTCACTCTTTTACCTCTGATTTTTTTAAAAGGATTATTAACGGGAAGACAAGTTAACAACAATACAAAACTAAAGGTGAAGGGACCGGGACCAACAACCGTTCCCATGACCATTTGGAATGATTAATTACCATTAATCCAGAAGTGTTAACACTCTTTGTCGTTAACAACTATTTTTTGTTTAAATTCTACTAGAACTTAAATAAGTAGGGGAGCATTTCAAATTATATTTGGCACTGCTGCACAGAACAGTTAACCGATTTGCAGTATATTACCAATTTCCTGTATGGCCTAGAAATATTTTTGACATCTGTGATCTCACCAAAGCAAGTAATATCCTAGGGTTTAGTCAGAAAAAGTTAATAATTGCGATAAAATGGGAGGAAACGGATTCACTTTCAGGCGAAGCCCTATGGATCAGTCATTTGTCCGCAATGAATCCAAATCTAAATGGACCATGAATTTAATTCGAATTTAGTTAGGTTTTTGATGGTGACGGGGAAATAATTGATTGTCGAATTCCAATCAATGGGCTTAACTTCCAATCAGTGGACTTGCATTCTGATTAGATTAGTACAAATCAATGCATGTTTTGCACGGCAATTAATCAGAAGATATTTGAGTGGAAATGTGGACCTAATCAATAAGGTTTCCGTTGTACAAAGGAGTGGTTGACACCATACCCATGTGGAACTCAAATTTGGCTTCTATGGCCCATGCATTTATACATTACAGTCAAGAAATAGCAGACGCCCTTATTGAATAGTATAACCGACCAAAATGAAACTTGAATTCTATCCTCTTTCTCAAGTCTCTAAAGCTGACCATGGACTTTGCTATATAGGTGAGTTAAATTATTTTGACAGGTCCCTATAGGTATTCTCTCAGAATTGGTCAGATTCCACAATAAATAAGCAGTGATAGTCATAGGTCACAAGCAAGTTTTTGCCAATAAGTTGGAGAGCACACCATGTGATAATTTGAATGCTCATGTCTCACGTTATTTCCTGCCTAACTTCCTATACACCAATGATTATTCCTCCAGCTTTCATCTATAAATAAACGGCATATCCTAAACTATCTTCACCCAACTCAGTTGTGCACAAACAATAATCTCTTCCAAGTTATAACTAATAATACTACTGTGATGGCTATTCGTTTGCTTAGTGCCTTGAGTGCCAAACACATTCTATGCAGATCAAGTCTGTTTGCAAATCAAGCAGCTGCAACATCACTAGATATGCCTAAAGGGTACTTTGCAGTATACGTAGGAAAGGGTGAAAAGTAGAGATTTGTAGTACCAGTATCATTGTTGAATCAGCCTTCATTTCAAGCATTGCTAAGTATAGCTGAAGAAGAATTTGGGTTCACTCCTCCATTGGGTGGCCTTACAATTCCCTGCACAGAAGACATTTTCATTAATATCACCTCTGGCTCACACATATTGTGACAAGCGGCCAAAAAAAAAAAAAAAATCAAAGAAAAAGTTTATCTGAAGAGGATATTTTTGTTTTTGCCTTTTAGCATGTGGTTGAGAAAAGTTTACCCATGCAAAAGGTTCACTGTATAGTGGAGTGAGTGATACTATTTCTCTGTCCATATTTTATGTATCATTGGATTAAACTCACCAATAAATGAACCGCAACTGGTTTGTTAAGTACATATTGCTTCTAGTTTTTTCTTGTTTTGGTTCTTTGTATATGAACTTGAAGCCTGTGATTGGTATTCCACATGAGCAATGTATCGATTAAGCAAACTACTAAAAAAAAAAAAAAGGAAAGAAAGAAGGCACACAAGAAAAATACTTTTTCAATTCTTGAAAAAAGAAAGAGAAATAATTGTTAAGGCACACACACGATATCATTCTCCGACCCAAATTGACTTCAGTCAACCAAGTCAATACAATAGAATGACGCGTCATCGCACCAACGGCAGCGCAAGCCGCTGAGGAGTGATCAACGAGGCTTTTTTTTGTTTTTTTTTCGTTTTTTCGGTCAACAGGCATATCTTTTCGGTCTCAAAAAAACACATACTAAGCGACCTACATAAATTGTGTTTAGCGGGAGAAATTAATCCCTTATGGGAAATCACAATTCGAATTCTAAACAAGAAAGATGCCCACATTTAATATATGATCGTATTTTAAATAAGATAATCTTTAGGTGAGGACACTTGTGAGAAGTTAAAAAAAAAAAAATTCAACTAAGTGTTTTTATTTTTTAAAATGTGAGACAAGTTTCTATGAAACATATGACAAAATACTACCCGTAAAAATACCTTTTTAGGCAAATATTCAAACTCTTATATGTCTATTTTATATTTTTATATTTGTTTACATTAACATCTTTTCTTTGTTTATCAATACCTTACTATACAAGTAGCATATATTCCAGTTTTTGCATTAAAAAGTATACATAAAATAAAAAATAAACATAACTCACAAAAATGAGATATTGAACATTAAATATTACTAATAACCCCTTTTTAATTTTTTCTTAAAAAAAGTATGAGGCGGTTGAAATTTTCGTTTTCAATATCCGTGAGTAGCTTCATTCTTTCAACAAGGTATAGTAAAACCAAGTTTAGTAGTAATATTTGTAGATCTGTTCTGACTTATAAAAAATATAAATTAATTTTTTTTTATTTGGTAAACTAAAAAACTGAGACTGAATCCTTTTATTTAGGCAGAGTGAGGAAAAGTGGCAAATGGGCTATCTTGCTCTGTCAGTCGATCCTCGGCTTTCATGCTGAGGGCTATATATCGTGGGCTGTTATTCAATTGGGCTTACGGAGTTTGCTTTATTCATTTTACTGACTCTACTCTTTATGGATGAGAATGAGATTTTTGTTTTACTCAAAGTGGTAGACAAGTCACAAAAAAACAAAAAAGGAGGTGATAGACACTAGACACATTTTATTTTTAGAATGTGTCTATTTTTAGAGTTAAAATCATGGTTGTTAAAATCTTTTTTCAGAGCTTAAAATCTTAAGATTTTACGTTTTTAAGACAAAAACTTATTTGATCCTAGTTAAAATCTAATTTAGATAAAATCCTTTTAAAAAGTGATTTAAAGCATTGAAATCCTTAAAAAAAATGTTTTTAAGAAACGATTTTACATTTTCATGTATTTGAGTTATTAAGTTGAATTTTTATTAATTTAATAGGTTTTGAGTCTCAAAATTAAATTTAAATATTTTTTAACCCAGTCTATTAAAATAACAAAAGAAGTTTTATTATTATTTTTATCAGAGAATACATCACAATATTACTTTTGTTGACTAACTTTCATTGTCTTATATGATCACATTATCAATCCCTTGCCCAACGCCCTCTATAGCCCATACTATATACCTCTATTTTCATGTACATTACATTATAAAAATTTGTTAATTTAAGACTTAAATTTAAGTTATTTTTATTATTTAAGTATAATAATTTTTATACATATTGACATCTTAATAATATATAAAATTTAAGTTTTTATATTTCACTTTTATTTTATCCTTTAACGGTTTTTTTTTTTTTTTTGGGTTGAAAACTCCTTTTTAACAATCTTAGTTAAAAGAGTAAAAAAAGTGTGATTTGACAACTATAAGATTATGAAATCGATAGTTTTATGTATAGATATTTATAGTAATCTTTAAAATTGGTTGGACAAATAATACAATTCGTGATTTACCAACCGCAATCTTTTCAGACCGCGTGTTGTGCAGGCTTTTATAAATTGTTTATTGTAATTGAAATGAATATTTAGTGATTTATTGTATTTAAAATAATATTAGCGAGATATGATGATTGTATTATTGAATTCGCAATATGGAACTGGGTATTATAGAATTCGCAGTATGGGGCCACGAAGTAGGACAGAACTCACAACACATCATCTCAATTTCATCAAAAATGTGGTGATGTGTTACCAGTTCTTTATCTATAATTTTCCACGTTTTATTATATACAATAATTGTTGCACAAATTATATTATATAGGACAATAATTGAACCACCTCATGATAATTGGGGCAAACACTGTATTATAGAACAATAATAAACCATCTCACGAGTTGAATAGTCCTAATCTACAGTAACTGATCATTCTATAAATAGCTTCATCATAATACACATCGATAATTTGAGAATTCAATGTGAGGGAAAGAGAATTGAGAATTAGTTGTAAAGAGTTGTGAAAGTGAGTTGAATTGATTTGGTAAAAAAATATTTTTTTAGAAAAAATGGCAGAAGATAAGACAATGAGAGCACAAGATCACATTTTGGAGAAAATTCGTAGTGAAGGAGTAATATTCAATTGTTATTATTGTTATTATTACTATTATTATGATATAAGATATAAAATATGCTCTATACTTACCTCTTATGAGGATCCTGTGTATTAAATATATATCTGATATATATTATTATTATTATTCTAAATTTAATATTATTATTATTATTCTGCTTATTATTATTGTTGTTGCTATTATATATTTAAAATAGTTATAATGGCTGAGTAATAATAGAATAATATTATTTAATTTTTTTTATTTACTATGACTATTATTTAATATTATTATTTTTCTTACAATAATAATAAAATATTACTATTATTTTATTATTTACCTATTATTGATCAGTTATTATTATTATTATTATTATTATCATTATTATTATTTAGTTAGCTTTGTTTTGATTATTTATTTTGATTAATATTTAGTATTATTATTTTTCTTATGATCACAATAAAATCTTATTATTATTTTGTACATATTGTTAATATAATAATAATAATAATAATAATAATAAAACAATTATTTAGCTTTATTATTAATCCTGTTATTATCTTATTTAAGAAATTTTAATTAATAATTTTAACTAAAGATTAAGACTTTAGTTTATTATTGTTGGTAAATTTTAGTTATATAAGATATAAAATATGCTCTATATTTACCTCTTACAAAGATCCTGTGTATCAGAAATATATCTACTATATATATTAAAAGTAGTTATATTGGGTGGAGTAGTAATGAAATATTATTATTCTTTTATACTTATTGTTATTACTATTATCATTATTTAGTATTGTTATTATCTTATAATCATAATATAATCTTGATTTTATTATGTAATTATTATTAACATTATTATTATTATTATCATTATTATTTAGTTTTATGATGATTATTATTATTATTATTAATCTTGTTATTATATTGTTTAAGAAATTTTAATTAATAGTTTTAACTAAAGATTAAGACTTTAGTTTATCGTTGTTGTTGGTAAATCTTGATTATATAAGATATAAAGTATGCTCTATATTTATCTCTTATGAGGATCATGTGTATCAAAAATATATCTGCTATATATTAAAAGTAGTTATATTGGGTGGAGTAGTAGTGAAATATTATTATTCTTTTATACTTATTGTTATGATTATTATTATTACTATTATTTAGTATTGTTATTATCTTATAATCGTAATATAATCTTAATTTTATTATGTAATTATTATTAACGTAATTATTATTATTATTATGATTATTTAGTTTTATTTAGTTTTATTATTATTATTATTATTATTATTAATCTTGTTATTATATGTTTAAGAAATTTTAATTAATAATTTTAACTAAAGATTAAGACTTTAGTATATTATTATTGGTAAACTTTGATTATATAATATTTAAAGTATGCTTTATACTTGCCTTTTATGAGGATCATGTGTATCAGAAATATATCTTATATATATATTTTAAGAAATTTAGACATTATAAATAAATATAAAATAAAATTCTAAATTATCAATTTATCAATAGTTAATATTATCGTTGTTATAATAATATTATTATTTCTAATAATATCTGTATTTTCTTTTATTTATATATTATTTTATTTATTAGTATTGTTTTATTATTATTTATATATCCTAATTCTTTTATTTTTATGTTTTTGCAAATCGTAATAGAAAATGAGAGTACTGTAACCTCGAGTTTTACATTTGGAGAAACCGCCATCCAAAATACATAACTATTTATGAAATGTCAGATTACAAGATGTTTCTGTGATGGACCAGAAACTTGCACATTTTACTTTCCGATTGGCAAGTGTACAGTCACATTAGAAGATGTGGGACTGCAACTTGAGCTCCGTATCGATGGTCGACCCGTTATTGGTTCTATATCCTTCACCAGAGAAAGGATTGAGAATTTATGTGAGAGCCTTTTTGGCATTAGGCCTGAAAAGGGTGATATTAACAAATCCACAATCAGATTAAGCTGGCTGTATGACCATTTTAAGGAAGAAAGATTAGACAACTTTGGGCCAGATGTGCCTGATGACATCTTACAGCAATTTACTCGCGGATATATACTCCGACTACTGGGGATGCGACTTACGCTGGATAAGACCACATCTCTAATTCATTGCAAATTTCTTCCATTAATTGAAAATTTGCAAGAGATCGAAGAGTATAGTTGGGGTTCAGTATGCCCCGCCATACTTTATTGGAATTTATGCCGTGCAACGTGATATAAAATTTCTGACATTGGTGGCTGCTTGCAACTTTTACAGTCGTGGGCATGGCACCGACTTCCGTTCTTGGCTCCTATTTTTGAAAATCCCGTACCACATTTTTATCTAGTATCTAGGTACAATTATCATAATTTAATAATTTTTTGCAATTTATTATAGCTAAATATGTATCTAATTAATATAATATTCCACAGGTGGATAAATACGTCAATTCCGATAGAATTTCCCTTTAAGACACTAGGCAGTATAAGGCTACGTATAGATCTAATGACACATGATGAGATAATGGTTAAAAAATTATAGAAATTATATAGCTATCAATATAGTTACTAATACCAATGTTATTTTATTTTATAATACAGTTTCAATGGCGACCATATCACCATCTAGGTATTCAAGATATTATTTCGCATATCTTGGTAGATGAGTGGCCATTGTGGTCAACTACTAGTCCACTTATTTGCTTTGAGACTATTGAGTGGCACTCAGTTGACCGCATAAAGTGTCAATTTGGGCTTGAGCAAGATATCCCTGATAATCCAAAAAGCCTGTTAGACTCTCATAATAAAGATTTGAGGGGACAACAGAGCACTAATTGGATTGAAAAATATGCAGAATGGTTACAAGATTGGAACCATAGATGGCAACATATAACATATGTTCGTCCTTCCGATGATCCTTCTCCATCTCAGTATTATTGGAATTGGTATATTTACTTTGCTATGGGTCAATATTTATCACCTGAGGCACTACTGCAAGATCCATGACAACGGGAGTTACCTCCAAGGTAACAACATGCCCAAGTACCTCCGCAACCACTTTCACATAAATATCATGCTGAGATACATCCGTCACCCCCACAATATCCTCCTTATGGTGATATGCACCCGCCACCCCTGTAGTATCCTTATTATGATAACATGCACCCGCCACCTCCGCAATATCTTCATTATGACTATATGCCCATAGCACCATGGCAATATCTTCCTTATAGCCATATGGCCTCGGCACCACCACAGCACCCGCACAGTTACATGCCTCTGACATACCCACAATATTATTATGGGCACATGCCATTTTCACATAGTATGTAGCCGCGTTGGATGAGCTTTTCAGCATCATCATCTAGATCAGCTCATGGTGATGAAGGTCATTCACATAGAAGAAGGTCGGTTGATAGTGGAGTGCACTACTATCATGGTGCCGGCTCGCGTCAGCATAGTCGATCTCGTGGCAATAATCTAAATGTGGAGGTGCTGCTTCAACGGCCTATAGGGACGTATACCGGCCAGTACTACCTATGCCTGAACAGGAATTTTTGTTACTCATGCCTATGGTTATTGAAACTTCAGGGTTAGTATAATGACATAATAATGGAAATATTACAGAATCCTAGAGATACGGGCAATGTCGAAGCCACTTCACACTTGATGACGACGTCTGCTCAAGAGCCACAGCATAGGGGACAAGTTAATGAGGAAGCAGAATAGGAGAACGAGGACGAAGAAGAGGAACAGCAAGAGGAAGGTGATGGGAGCAATGAGGCCAATGAAAAGCAAAAAAGAAGTGACAACGTCTGGAGTCGTGCTTGTCGAAGATTGCAGGACAAATTTAAACTTAAGGCACCAATAAAATTTACCCCTGAAACATGGCCAGCATGGAAGAAGAAATAATAGTCTAATGGTATTCTTTTGTAATATTTTTTATAATATTATTTTATAATATTAATATAATTGTATGATGTTGTAATATCTTTATATTTTTTTGTAATATCTTTGTATTTTTTAGAATCTTTATTTTTACAATTAATTGCAAAGTTAATTACTTAAATATTATCTTAGTGTTTGAGTATTAATTATCTTAGTTATAGTTTCAATATGTATGCAACAAAATTGACTAGTACACTTTACATATCTTGTTCATCCTATAAACGTCATCGACATAAGCTCGCCAATCAAGGTACTTATTAGAGCAGCAAGCAATTACGTAACGGCATGGATATCGATTTGTCTGAAAATTGTCTCAATCACAGTACCTCCTCTTCATATCAACTTTGAATTGTGATCCATTTGATAGATGTTCAACATGGAAACTCTGATATTGCCTCGAAAAAGTAGTAACGCGTACGCCTCCTGCTGCTTGTTGGTTTTCTCGCAATCTTGTCGTGATGATTTCAGAAAAAATACTTCCTGTAACTTTTCGTGCATATGCGTCCCTTCCTTTAGTAGCAAATAACTTAGCCAATCGAAAGTATGCTGCTTTAACTAAGGTAGTAACTGATAAATTATGAGCCCCCTCTAACACAGAATTGATGCACTCGACCAAATTCGTGGTCATATGTCCATGCTGATGTCCTCCATCAAAAGCTTGAACCCACTTTTCTCTTGGAATTTCGTCAAGCCAATTTGTATAAATCTCATCATGTTGGCGCATCCGCTCGTAGTGAAGATTAAATTCATGTTCTGTCCTTGAATATCCTACAAATTATAATATGATTAGTATATTAAAAAAAAGAATAAAATCACATTTATAAATAAACATAATTAGGTTAGGAATTACCTATACTCACAATAAGTCAGTGTAAGTAAGATTTCTTGAATCTCTGTAAGAAATTGGCTATAATGTGTCTAATGTAGTACATATAAAATGCTCATGGAGGTTCCCACTGTCCATGGCAACGTTGAATTGCTGCTTTAATTGACTCGTGCCAATTAGAAATAATGCCAACTCCATCTCGAGTAGCCACGTATCTGCATAGATAATGCAAAAAAAAATACCATATATCTGCAGTCTCACCCTTGACTATTGCAAATGCAACTGGCAATATATTCTGATTGACATCTTATGCACCCGCCACTAATAGAGTGGCTTTGTATTTTCCATATAAATGTGTCTCATCAACTTGGACTAATGATTTCCAATGTTTGAAAGCTTTGATGCAAGGACCAAAAGTCTAAAATATTAGGCAGAATATTCAATCATTTGGTTGCTCATCAGTGCCATGGTAAACTGGACTAGTATCGAACTCAACATATGAACCTCTCGTAAAAGCACACATTGCTCCCTATGACTATTTCCAACCACCATAAATTCTTTCAATTGCTTTTTGCTTTGCCGTCCATGCTTTCCAATATGTCGGTGTGTATCCATATCGAGATTGAATTTCTGCAATCACAATTTTTACTTTAATGGATACATCAGCTCATATCATGGGCTCTATATAATGTGTAATTATGTCAGCATCTAACTTTATGTGATCTTGAGAAATCATCGCTGCAGTACAAGTATGAGGGCCATTATACTTTTTGACCTCCCAAATGCCCCTCTTTTTTTTTAGATTGACTATAATAAGCCAATTGCACCCTATGCCATAGTATTTGCACTTACAATAAAATGTCCTTGACTCTGACTCATATACATTGCAGTCCACTGATTTAGAAATGCTGTAGTTCTTAATTACTCGAACTACAGCCTCCCTATCGCTGAATTGCATTCCCACACATAGTTCACCATCTATATTATAATCACGAGCCATATTTGCATACTCAGGAAACTCAGGTGCATGCATGGCTTCAAAATCTAAAGTGCGCATGAAAGATAAAAGATCCTCTAAATGTTGAATAATAGCCCGTGTATTTAGTATTTTATTATCATCTTCTGCACCATCATTCCCAGCTTCATGTTCCCCTTTCAAGTAATCGCTATCACTTTCACTGTCTCTAATTTCACATTCTGCACCTCTTTCTAGAAACAGACTTGGTAGGCCTTTTTCATAGTGCTGGTACTAACAATTAATATTTATAAACACAAAAGATCATTAATTTGATATATTTCTGATACACAGGATCCTCAAAAAAAGACAAGTATAGAGCATACTTTATATCTCATATAATAATACAATTAACAATAATGATAATTATAATAATGGAAACAGTATTATAATAATAATAATAATAATAATAATAATAAAAGGAATAATAATTAATAAAGATCATTAACCATATACATTTATGATATATATGATCCTCAACAAAAGATAAGTATAGAGCATACTTTGCATATAATAATAATAATAATAAAACAACCAATTGTATCTAATATACTAATAATAATAATAATAAGAATAATAATAATAGTAGTAGTAGTAGTAGTCTATTAATAATATTAATATCTACTATAATAATAATAAAGTAATAATAATAATAATAATAGAAATAATGATAATAATAAAGCATATTTTGTATCTAATATTATTAATATCTAATATAATAAAATTATAATAATAATACTAATATTAATAATAGTAATAATCATAGAAATATTAATAACAACAACAATAATAGTTATAACAATAAAAATAATAATATAAGATTAATAATAATACTAATAATAATATCTACTATAATAATAATAATAATAATAATAACTAATAGAAATGATAATAATATAGCTACTTTGTATATAACAATAATAATAATAGTAGTAGTAGTAATAGTAATATTATTATTATCTAATATAATAAAAAAATAATAATAATACTAATATTAAAAATAGTAATAATCATATAAATATTAATAACAATAATAATGATAATAATAATAACAATAGAAATAATAATAATAATAATAATAATAATAGTAATAGTAATATAAATAATAATAACAACAATAATAAAAAATAATAATAACTAATAAAGATCATTAACTATATATATTTTTGATATACAGGATCCTTAACCAGAGGCAAATGTAGAGCATATTTTATATGTCATATAATAATAACAATAAATAATAATTATTATAATAAAATAAAATACATATTAATTTCGGAATAAAAATTAGCACACCAAATTATAATAACACTTACCGGGTATAAATTGGGAACAAATTCATCGTAATGTTGATTATCCGGATATGAGCTAGGGCTATCTTTAGCAATAATTTTTTCGAAGTCAATATACAACTCCATGATTGCATTGAAAGTTTGATATTGGCGATACATCCTAAACATTACTCTCATATCTCTAACACTGTTGATTGTAACTGCTCGAAATTTTAGATTCCTATTAACATTTGAAATTGGAAACCTATATCGTATTTTTTCTACTTTTTTCTCAAAATCAATATTTATACTTTGACAAAGCTCCACTTTTAGTTCCTCTAATGATATAGTATTTGAAAGATATACCCATATAGGATAATCACACCCAAATATTACACTTTCATCAGATATTACAATAGAACCATTAAAATATACAATAGTAATAATTATATTGCTGTCTATATTTTTTTCAAACTATATTACACTCTTAAATACTTTTAAATACTATAAACTGTCTATTAAACATCGAGAATACTGAGAAACTTCTTGCTTTGAATTTGGTAGAATGCCACGCTATTTATAGGTAAGCTTCATTAATTTTTAATTTTTATTTTTTCTAAAATCGCAATAAAAGACAGCTAAAACTTTGAACTCACAGCACTACATCACAAATTCTAAGAATTTGTTGGACTTTACTGGGAGTTCTATTAGAATTCGCAAATATTAACCCACAAATTCTTAAAATTTGTGGTATAATATTGCAAGTTCTTCTTTTTTTTTTTTAAATACCATATTTTACTAAATCTATTAAAATTATAATAAATTTATATTTCCTTCACTAAAACATACTATACGTCTCTTTGACCCTGCTGCGTAAGCCATCGTGAATTTGTAACCCAATTTCAGGCGAAGAGAATCCGAACAAAATTTAATTTAACATTAATTTTTTGTACCTCGAATACTTTAATATTATTAAGTTGAACTGCTAACCCTAAAACATGTGAAAAATGTTACACAGCTGAATCTTTTGTGAGACAGAGACAAGATGAGTTATCGTTATGCAACCTGAATCTCAGTTACTCGCCAGCGACCGTTCTTAACTTCTTATTGAGACTATTTTGTGGAGAGTGTGGACAGGACAAGAGTTTAAACTCTAGAGAGGTACTTGTATAAATGTTGATGTACCAGTACGATTGTTTAGAACATGTCGTGCTTGATTCCATTTTCACATGTCCAACGCAGTAATATTTGATTCTCTAATTAAATTTTTGTACCAATCTCATCTAACCAATAATCTCTTAGCCATCAAGAAACTGCATGGCCACCTGCTCAGAACAGGCACGCTCTTCACCTCCCATGGTCTTCACACCCAACTCATGGCCACATATGCCGCATGCCTTCCTAAGAAGAAGCTTCAAACACTTAACAATTTCTTCAAATGCATGAACTCCACCAACCCAATACACTTTAATGTCATAATTTCTGATTTTTGTCAGAAAGGCTTCCCCTTTCTTGCACTTACGACCTACTCCTTCATGCACGCCAATGGCGTTCCCCTAGATACCTACGCTTTGTGTAGCACTTTAACTGCTTCGTCTAAAGTCAAAGATGTTAATTTTGCCAAACAGATACACGCCCACGTCAGAAAATCGGGTTGGTCTTCTAGTGTTTTTGTGGGCAGTGCTCTCATTGATGTGTACTCAAAATTGTCGAGTGTAAAGGATGCGGCGCTTGTGTTTGATGAAATCCCTGACAAGAATACCGTTTGCGCCAATGCACTCTTGTCCGGTTATGGCGAGGCCGGGTTATGGGTTGAGGAACTTGAACTAGTTAGGAAGATGCCCGTGTTGAAATTGAAGTATGATCAATTTACACTATCAGCTGTTTTAAGTGCGTGCACTGGATTATCCGCTGTCGAAATGGGGAGGCAACTGCATTGTTATTTGCTTCGCTCGATATATGACATAGAGAGTGATGTGTTTCTCCAGAGTGCATTGATTGAGATGTATGGCAAGTGTGGCCTGGTAAAGAAGGCATGGCAAGTCTTCAGGTTGGCTGGAACTGAGGTAAGAAGAGAAAGAAGCAGAGATGTTGTGTTATGGACTTCAATGCTTGGTGTGTATGGCAGAAATGGGCATTATGAGGAAGTCATTGATTTGTACAATGAAATGTTGGTGGAAGGAATCAAACCAGATGGGATAGCATTTCTGACAGTGATCTCAGCTTGTGGTCGAACTGGTCAAGTACAAGCTGGTGTCAGGTATTTTGAATCCATGGCTAATGATTTCAAGTTAGATCCTGGTCCAGAGCATTATAGCTGCCTAGTTGATTTGCTTTGTAGAGCTGGCGAATTGCACAAGGCATGGGAACTACTAAATGGGACACTTTATAATAAGGGAATGGGAAATTGTAACATCTCCACGTGGGGAGCTCTACTCAGTGCTTGTGTGGATCGTGGGAACATAGAGCTGGGAAAATTGGCAGCTGAGAGAGCTCTTGAGTTGGATCCTCAGAATGTTGGGATATGCATTATGCTATCAAACCTATACGCGCGGTTTGGTATGTGGGATGAGATCAGGCAGTTGAGGGTATTGATTAAAGCAAGAGGGTTAAGAAAAGATGTTGGCTGCAGTTGGATTCAGGTGACAAGTTGAATGGGTAGGAAAAAAATGCTTTGTTGTCATGCTGTCTTTAAAATATTGCTGATAGGTCTCTACTCCAAATCCTAAAGATGCCTACCATTGCTGATCACAACAGGAAGGGAATGCTCAACTAGCTTGGGGTTAAAGATTGAGACGTTTCATTAGATGTTAGATCGGATTCAGTACCGAAGAGCGATGTAGCATTCTTTTCCTGTATTAACCATAAATTAGAACAAGATAAAAATCATCTCTCTAACATAGAATTTATATTCTTTTTTTTTTTTAATCGACTTTCCTTACCCGTCAAATTTTTCTTTGAAGAAAAGAGAAACAAACAAGTACATTGGCTTTGAAGCTTTGATAAAATAAACTAATACAACGTATGAACTAACACGTGGAAAAAAGAAAAGTAACGGTAAATACAATCTATCCTCCTCTAATATATTGGCTTTGAAGCCCAACAAACCCAGACAAGGTTATCTGTGCAGTATGGACCCAGCCAGAAGGCAACGAGGCAGAAAAATGGGCCAATTCTAAAGTGGACAATTACCCGATACACTCTCTCCATGGCTTCATCTCAAATTTGTTTTTAACACTGTCTCAGTTACATTGGCCCAAAAGAGGAATTATGTCATTTGCACTAAAATTTTTCGAACTCCATAACTATTCATTCCTATTCATCATTGAATAGGATTTGGACCTCACTTAATTTGGGTTTCACACCTTATCCAATAATAAATAACAACGAGTTGGCGCAAAAGTCTGAGAAAATTTTAATACAAATAATATTTCTCTTAAAAAAAAGACATGTCCCTCTTTACACTCTACACTTTACGGGTTCTATCTGTGGTCTCAATTATTTTTTAAGCAGGCTAATATCTTTTGTTTAATCTTGATCTATTTACTTGACATAAGTTTTTTTAAAAGGTTTGATATGATTTTTAAAAATTTATCTAGACTTGAAAGCATATTTAAAAGTTTATTTTTTTAGCAGTTTATATAGATCTGAAATCTATTGAATAATATTTAAAGGCTTACTTTTTAACCTATTTAAGACCTTTAAAATTAACTAATAAGCTTATTCCTAGATAGATATATCAATCTTAAAACATGTTTTAGACCTTTATATAACAACATAATAACATCAAATTGTAAATTTAAAAGTTAACTCAATGAGCAAATTTATAGCATATTATAATTTATTATATATCAAAATATAAATATATAATAATAATTAGTAACATATATGTATATATAAATAGGTCAGTTTATTAGGTCTAAAAAGTCTTCTGCCTAACTTGAAGTCTAATCTCTTTAACTAAAGAGATTGAAAAAAAAAAAAAATCTCTTTAACATAACTTGTGTAATAAACAGGGCAAATCAAATTAAACTTAATATGGGTAAGACCATAGCTCCCTGACGGACCATGTAACCTATTTTCACCCCTGACTTAGACAACATCATCCTTATCCCTTAAGCATTGCTCACAGCACGTATATCACATGGTTGTATATTTGTCAAACTTTACATCCTGATAGGATGAACGAAATTATTTTTGGTACATGAAGGGGCTAGGTTAATTCGGGACAATGAATATTTTACAATTTTATGGAACACCAACAAGAGCAGATGTATGGTTCCAGTGGATGGGTACAAAATTTGGAGGAAGATGGCTGGGAAATGAGTTAAGATTAGGCGTTTTCAAGTGGTTGGAGCGGTCTCACAAGGCCCTTTGTCTCACTAAGTTGTCTTGACGAGAGGATTTTGGGGGCCAAGGGTAACATGGCTTTCATGTGCCAAATGAAAGGTAAAGTCACCATCAACTTAAAAGAATATCCCTTGGTTGAGCTGCTCTGCTTATCACCGCATTTTGGTGAAATTGGTGGGCCTTTCCAGTCTCTCCCGTTTTAAATCCATTTCTTTCTCCAAATAATCTCATTCACAGAACATGAAGAGTCTCTGCGATGAAGGTGACATCCACTTAACTAGATTCCCATATACAGTAGGAAAATAGTCTGTGAACAACTACGTCTAAGACAAACTGATAAAATTATTGTATTAAATCATTGTATTACATGTGAATTTTTGCAGAAAAGTCTTAATATAACAATGTCAGGAAAGGTTATCCAAATACACATAAATGTAAAGTCAGCAAATTAGTGCAATTTCTTGGTATTTTGTAGTGTGTTGAAGATCCAATCGATCTCTGGCCCAACAACTTTAACTGAAAATTTAAATTTGATATGTATTTAAAAGTTGAGAATCAAGTCACACTTTTAAGATAGTTCAGTCGAGTCCCATGTCATATATATTTTAATATCTATAATAATTATAAAATTTAAATATAAATTATAAGCATTTTAACTTAAATTAATATTGTATATATAACATAATAATATTTATATGGATTTAATTGGAATGCACTTTTAGTGTAAAAATTTTTTACACAGACATCCAATCATAAATTCTTGTATCAAAGAAATTATTTGACATAACCATTCTTGAATAATTAAATACAAATGGAAGGTTTTGATTGGATGACAGCAATGCATCTAAATTAAACTCTATTTATATTAACATTTTTATTTTCCTATAACTCTTTTATACGCATTACATATATAACTTTATACATTTTTATAAGAATTTAATTTAAATCTGTTGTGATAAAGCAGTTTTATATTATCAGCCAATAGAAATATTAGAAAATGTTAACTCATACAAATAACTATTGGTCATACAAATGGAAGGTTTTGATTGGATGACAGCAATGCACCTAAATTAAACTCTATTTATATTAACATTTTTATTTTCCTATAACTCTTTTATACGCATTACATATATAACTTTATATATTTTTATAAGAATTTAATTTAAATACACTGACAGTGTTAAACAGTTTTATATTATCAGCCAATAGAAATATTAGAAAATGTTAACTCATACAAATAACTATTCATTATAATGAGGGACTCACCATGATTTATCACTTTTTTCTATTTTTATTTATTAATAGTGTAAAATTATTTTATACTGTTAGCGCATACCAATTAAACTCTTTTTATAAACCTCAAGTTGGTGTGGAGTCTTAAAAATTGATCACCCATGGATTTTGATTTAGATTTTGATCAAGTAAAATTTAATGGTGTTAAGAATTTGTGCCCGAGATTTTATTTTATTATGCTAAACATTATCATAGTGTTTGGCACTAAGAAAAACACACTGAAGGACAGGTCACAGAATTTCTGGACAATGCCGTATATGATTCACTTAATTTTGCCTTCGAAGATCATTTTCTCAGCCTTTGGAACATGATGAGTTGAAGCAGAAATGAAAGTGGGGGTAAGACCAATATAGTGGTACGCACTGGATACAGATTTCGGTCTGATTGTAGTTCTTCTATCTAGTGGCGGTGGTTTAGGCAGGACCACATGGGGAACCCTGCATTTTTGAGACACTTATTTCTAGTAGCAATCACTGCAGTGGTGAGATGTAGGTTGAGAAATTGACAAGCATAAAAAAGCTTTTATTACCAATTTTGTTATACTTTGAGGCTATCCCAATTTTGTTCTGAACTCGAACAATTAATATAAATGTCCTCCAAGAAAAGAACCAGCCAACCAACCAACCACGTTGAGTATGACCTCGCCAGGTCCATATTCAAACCTACTCGACAGCTTAGCTTGCTTGTTATGCTTTGCTCTTAAATCTTAATCAATCCGCATTTAAATAATCAGAATGGATAGACACGCATCATAATTTCCTTTAATTCTAGTCGAGCAAAATATTAGCAATATTTGATACAAACTCCTTGTGTCGGGAAATGTCATTTGGCTTGGAGCTGTGTCGTGGTAATCTTGTCCTCTCGCATTTACAGTTCTCTTATGTGAAAAATTTTTCACGTTTTAAAACCCTAAGATTTATCCTTACCCATGCAGATTAATTGGAAATATATATGAATTTGAATATATAAATTTCTACAAAGTACACTAGTACAGTGTACAGACATGAGTGATATGAAAGTTAAGTGGGACATGGATTATTTTTGCGGATAAAAAGAAGGCCGTATGCTTATGCGATGGGATGAAGACGCAATAAAGACCAAGTATTTGAGCCATTTAGTATTAATTGTTCGGTTGCTTCATTGATTTGCCGAGGGGAGGTTGTTGCATTTGAAGGTAAAGTATTGATACTGAGGACGAGAAAGAAGTTATTAACAGACACATGGATTTCTGCAAAGTTGTTCTTATTTGCACTGAGTGTAATGTCTGTTTCATGTGTCATTCATCAGATCACAGTACCACAAGCCCTACAATCAGAAAAGCCAAACCATCACCAGGTTGTACCGATGAGTACTTGTAGGTCCGTGAATTCAGGTGGGGAAAGAGAGAGATTAGCGGTGAGTAATGAGCAAAGTTTCTGTTGAGTATATATAATGGCAAGTCTTGATATGATTCTTATGTGTTGGTGGGGTTAGATGCGCACAAATAAATTTTGTCACCTTGTTGACTAAATAAAATCGGTGGGGTCAGGGGTACAAATGTAAGATCGGTCCATGTAAACCAAAAAATCAACTAAAGACAAAATTATCACTTTGTTTATCCAAGATATGATGGATAATGTAAAAATGTTATCAATGCAAATTGTCGATTCGGCCAACGTTAATGAATATGTTAGGTAGCATTGTGCAGGAGAAAATTTCCGCTTCGTTTATTAGGTATCTCAGTTGCAAAAATTAAAAAGCACGGAGATATTAAGCCAGGATCGGTGACAAATATGGGAAATATACTTGTGTTCTGAAAAACGTAAAGAGGATTTATACAACTAAAATTGAAAGAATACTAGGTTTTACGACATTTTAGCCAAAAGACAACGGTTCTTTCCTTGTGGGAAAGAGTTTATGAACAGGGTATGCCCTTTAAACCTGATCCAAAATGCCCAATTAATAACCCTTTTTTAAGGAAAGTAAACAAAAGAAAATCGGTGGTACTGCAACAATAATCGATATACTTGCATCATCGGGTCTTCGGAGTAAGCCACGTCGATTTTCCTTCCGCAGCTTTGGTCGCAAATGACATTACATGTTTCGATTTAACAAAAGAGTAGTATATATATATATATATATATAAAATACTGGTCTCATATATATTTTTATGAGATGTTTTGTCTTTCTTTTTCATAAATATCTATTATTATATTTACTTATTAGATGCAAATAATATTGCTCTTAATAAATATTTCGGTATTTGTAATGTATATCTCTTTAAAAACATTTAGATACATACAAATATTTAAGGGGGGGAAAAAACTAAAAGACATCACATAATTTGAGGCAAAGCGGTAAGAGGAATCCCGGTGAAAGTAAAAATTTCTGATCCAAAAGAGACAGCAGGGAAGGGGGAGAATTGAGGGTGTAATTAGAGAGAGACCGGGTCCATATTGCCGCTGGGAGGACCAACATACAAGGGTGAAGCCAGTGGGCATGGTTCCCACCATGTCCTTCCACAAATACACATACCCCAACACCCCCGTGGGCTCTACACTCCACATGAACAGAACCCTCTCTCTCTCTCTCTCTCTCTTCCCAGGTTCTTCATAAATACCCCCGTCACCCCTACCCCTTTCATCGCCACCACCTCTACTTCTTCCCTCTCTTATCCATCCCTCATTCCTTGCTTTAAACTGTATCCTTTCTCTCTCTATCCCTCAAAAAAAAGAAAATGGCCATTAGAAAATCAAGCAAGCTTTCCCAGACAACAGTGCTGAAGCAAATCCTCAAGAGGTGTTCAAGCTTAGGGAAGAAAAATGGGTACGACGATGATGGTCTCCCTCTTGATGTTCCCAAAGGCCACTTTGCTGTTTACGTTGGTGAAAACAGAAGTAGGTACATTGTCCCCATCTCATTCTTGACTCACCCGGAGTTCCAATCCCTCCTCCGACAAGCCGAAGAAGAATTTGGCTTCGATCATGACATGGGTCTCACTATTCCTTGTGAAGAAGTTGTTTTTAGGTCTCTGACATCCATGCTCAGATGAAACCCAAGGACGAAGTTGATGGTTCTGCTTGAAGATAGATGACCAAGATGAAGCTGCAACTTTTGCTTCTCTTTTTTTACCATCTCTCTTCACCGTAGCGGTTTTAGTTCTCATCAATTACCGATCTACTTTTTTTGTTGTTTTGTCCCATTCTTTTCTCGGTTTTGTTTTGAACAGTCCTATTTGGGTGTTCATGTTAATTATGTGACTCTAACTTTTGTCCCCTCGAGCATTTCTTGGGGTAAAAATTCTGTAAAGGGTATGATATTTTCCTCACAGAGGTTCGACAGTGTACCCCTTTGAGAGAAGTTAGTTATTTCAATGAAATCTGGAAGTTAATAGCTATATTGCCAGTTTGCCACGTCTCTCTCTCTCTCCTCTCTTTCTCTCTCTTTGCTTGTGGAGAAATGATGTATTCTAAGATGCTCGTAAAAAGTATGTTGGCTGGTTTATTAGGTCAGGTCTTATTTTAATTTAATATATAAACAGTTTAAAATAATATATCCATGCTGTCCTAATTACTTGTATGGGTATTTTAGACAAGCCCGTGTAATAGGTAATGTCAATTTTCTTTTTTCGGATAAATCAAATTAATATTTATGTTTGGACAGAAACCTAGGTAACAGGCCAAGGATCATCTACAGGTCCTTCATGTGGTGCAGTAAGTGAAACGTTTCAGATTCTTTTGTTAATTTTATTATGTCAGATTAACTATTTTCTGAAGTTAAAATCTGGTGCAATTTCAAAAGTCACTGCAGATGATCTTAGTTTATTCCTAAACAACTCAAGATTTGTTCCGTTATAAAATTTTATTCATATTAGTTCCAATGTAGAAGTGCATGGTTCAAATATAAAAGTGAATAAAAGAAAAGGGCCCAGACCACGCATAGCTTGTCAGAGAACGTGCTGTACTTAAGTATGTACGGATCATCTGGCTACGACTGGCTTGGCCTTTAAATTAAAAACCAGCAGAAAGAATGCCCCACATTGTAAGAATACTATATTAAGGAAGAATGGGCACAAGCTCGTGAAAAGGCAAAATAAGATCAACGTAGGTTAATTTAAGAATCTAAAAATTTTAACATGAGCTGACTGAAAAGCTTATATATATATATATATAATTAGTGTATAGTCCTTTAATTTAGTAAGTTTAATTATTATAAAATTTGCTTAAAATATCAAACTTATTAATTAATGAAACTGTACATTATTACATATAAATATAAAATTATTTTTATTGTAATAATACATTAAAGTTAAAATTTTTATTTAAGCGGCAATATTACATTGTTGCTAATACACACCATTACTAAGCGGTAATATTACATTCAGGTGTTAAATTGTTGACTGATTTCATAGGAAACTTACTTTACATATAGAAAATGTTTAGTAGACGAAATGAATTTTCATTTCTTGGAATAGTATTCCCAGAAATGCTATTTATGAGAATAATTTTCTTAAGAATGATGTTTTAGGCGTGTTTGATGTGTAAAAAGAACTATTAAGAATATTTGATAAATTTTTAAAAATGCCCTTGATGAAGATGGTAGTAGGTGGCCTGCCAACGGACGATAGACAGCGACGGTTGGGGCGGTGGTGGGTGGCCAGCAATAGTTGACTTTTGGTGGTAATAGAGATATTTTAATTTTTTCATTATAGTAGATATTCTCTTCCTATGAGAATATTGGATTCCTATGGAGGTTGGAATATTTTGAAAGTGATTTTTCTTCTCAGGAATATTACTTCAAATCTTCTACCAAATACGAGAATATTTTCACATTTTTGAAAATGTGAAAATATTCCCTCGTAACAAACACCCCCATAGAGTTTTTATTACTCTCACCTTCTTTCATTTGCTTATAGTTTGGCACTACTTTGCTATGACCAAAGTCAAGCACAATGACTTAACGAGCCCCCATAAAATATGTTTAGAATCTAAACGAGAAAAACCATCGCTAAGTAGGGGTATTCGCAATTCAATTTAAAGAGAAATTCCAACCAAACCAACTATAATCGGTTCAGTTCGATTCAGTTTACAATTTTAAATTTATTAGAAAAAAAATAGCATATCTTTTACAGCAACACTATTGAACTTGCTTTCTAGGGTTCACTCTCAGAACCAATCAACCAAAATTTAGCAGCAAAATAGGAATAGAGAATAACAATAACAACACCAAAATGAAAAAGGAACATAAATTTATAGAAAATAACAAAACAATTACCATAACATACATTACATGATAACTCTTAAAGATTAATAAAATATGAAAAAGAAGCAATGGGGTTCAATAGAGATTGAAGCTTAGGGGCCACTACCGACTAGCAAAAAGGATCTTCGACTTCACTCAGGTTGGTAGTTGCTGAGGTTGCTGTCATTGAGGTCACCAGCCATTAACATCGCCACCGCTTAGGAAGGCATCACAAGAGTGTTTGAGGTGATAATGAAGATGAGTGCGGCAAAGAAGACATGAGCAATATTGATATATGAGATTTGTCATTTGAGAGGGAAAGAAATCAAAAGGAAACTGAGAGGTGTGGGTGGTGTCTGCTCGATGTGAGTGAGAAGGATAGCGTAGGAGTGTTTTGTGCAGCATAAGAACAAGATAGGGTTGGCTAAAATGAGATGAAGCATGGAGGGTATATTTGTCATCTAGTATCTTAGATTGTTTTTCATTGTATATCACTGGTTCAGTTTGGTTCAGTTCAATTTTGCATTTTCAACTCAAAAATCGAACCGAACTAATCGATTTTCACAAAGAGGAACCAAATAAAACCAATTTAATCAATTTTTTTAATTTTTGGTTTTTTTCCCAGTCAATTTTCGGTTTTATTATTGATCCGATTCAGTTTTAGACACCCCTGTCACTAAGGATGAATTGCATGAATTGATCTAAACTTTTTCTTATACTGATCATGTCTTGTCCTCCTATTAAATCTAATTCTGTTAGAATTTAAATAGTGCATAACCAACTCGGTAACATGCATGTTCTCTTCACTTTCAAGTTGTTATTAGTTTATGGCTCCATCCGTTATGCACTCTTTTAAAAATGGTGTAATATGCACCTTGATGTTGTCTAAATCTAAATTGATGGAACATTTATACACCTAAATTCTTATGATGTACTTTAATATTTCTCCAAATTTCCCAAATTTGGCTATCATCCTCCCGTCCCGGCACCAACTGCCTTCGCTGTCCTTCCGTTGTCACTGTGAACACCGAACCACCACGACCTCGCCTCCTACGGTCGTCACTGTGAACAATCGAGCCACCTCGGGCCACCAAAAACCATCACCATCCTTTGCGCCACCACCAACCATGAACGCCATCATCACTGCAGCTTAACCCATCGCAAACCACCACTGTCTTACCCTTAATTACCGCCACTGCATCATTCTCTTCCTTCCTTGTCATCCTGAACCGCGTTCTTCCCAATAGCCTCCGGACCCTCAGTCGTCTCGGATCTGAAAACGAAGCAGAAAAGCTCCACCAGCAACACCGGAGGGTGGGTTAGCGATGGCGTCGAAGGGTGGGTTGGGTCAGCAGTGGCGCCGAAGAAGCAGCGAAAGAAAAAATGAAGAAGGATCACGAAGAAGAAGAAGAAATGGGGCAACTCTAGTGCATCCATGTGGTCTTAGAGTATCGATAAACCATCGATCTTCACCATTGGATCATCAGGTGCATTATGCACCATTTTTAAACCGGAGCATAGCAAAATGCACCCTTAGTTTATTACCAATGCCTATCTAGATTTAACTTTTAGTACATGAAAAACAAATATGTTAACGCTAAAGTGCTGTCCCTTAACATGGTGCATCAAATACCTTGGAGTTGTCTTTCGTCTAAGCTGTTGGACTAACCATGCACTTAACTCAGGTGATGTATTGTAGGAGTCCTCGGTTGTAAGATCGGAACTCATGCGAAATATCCTGCTCCAACTCAGAGGGTGGGTCCGATGTGGGAGTAAGCTGTTATTCGCATAAGATCGGAACTCAGGTGAAAATCCTGTTCCACTTGGATGTTGTCTGCTAGTAAAAAAACTTGGCATAAGATTGGAATTCAGGCAATCAGGTGATGCACTGCAACAGTGCTCAGTTATAAGATCGGAATTCATGCGAAAGATCCTGCTCCAACTTGAGAAAGACGTCAATGATGATGGTGACAACGACCTCGATGACAACATAGAAGTCCAAGTTTTTTATTTTACTAGCAGACTCAACGTCCAAATTGGAACAGGATTTTTTTGCCCGAGTTTCGATCTTCTGCCAAGTTTTTTATTTTATTAGCAGACTCAATATCTAAGTTGGAACATGATTTTCACCCGAGTTCCGATCTTATATCGAGATCGGATATAAGACGTCGGAGCTATTCGTGATGGATTTTTTGGAAAGGATAATTTTTATGGTATATCATAAGAAGTAGGTGTATAGATACACCTAAATATCCAACCCATTGGATCACATGGTACATGGTGCACTATTTTTAACACGGTACATATTAAAACGCGCCGCTAAAGCTAAATATTATAATTATGGCTTTTTTTTAGTTCAACTTTTATAAATTGAAGTAATCATCTATGATTAATTGATTAGAAGCAAAAAATGGGAGAGGAACGATGATTCTGAGCCATTTAGTGCAACGAGATTGTTGGTGAAGAGGAGATGGCATAAATAAATATTGTTTGGGTAGACCTAATAGGATGACAGACATCGTCAGCCTCGCAAGTATTGAGCCTTACAATTTCTCCTCTGAAAGAGCTTACTTTCGGTGGGTCCGGAAGAGACGAAAGGGAATCAAAGACTCAAAAAGTAACAAAACAACCAACCAACTCATCATGAGTTGCATGAATTGCAACCCCCTTCCCTCACGCCTCACGGCCTCAATCACCTCTTTTTCACGCTTACACAGAGGGTTATGCTATGTTCATGAGTTAAAAAACAAAAATACAAAATATAAAATAAAATTATTAAGTTCACGTTTTTTTACGCAAATCTATATTACTTGCATCTAGTTTGTGCTTTTCAGGGAGAAAAAGGAATAGAGGGAGAGAACCTATGAGGGTAATAGTCTTAAAGGCTAGGCACGTTGCATAAAAACAAACTTTGAAAGGAACTGGCCTTTCTTTGCAGAGAAGGACCAGCCTCCGGTTAGATGGTCCTCTCTTCATTATTAATGATCCTTTTGTTTCTTTTAGTTTCAGCCACAAAAGAGCTGCTGCCACTCACAACTATTCCTGTAACTGCCTCAACAACTCCCTTAGTCCCAAAAAGAATATCTTCTGCTCCCACAAGATCTAATTTTAATTTTCTTCCTTTTCTTAAAAAAAAAAAAAGAAAATGAAAAAACTTAGTGCACATAATTTCTAAAGCGCACATGAGGGTTTGATTTGTTTGGACCAACAGAAGACTCATGAATTTAACCAATTTAAACAAGCAAGTAGTACGAAAATTGCAAGTTCAGTTGGGACTCTACGTGCAGTTTTCCCTATATGGTGAGTGTTCTTGTCAAAGCTAGCCTCTGAAAACTCATGCCTTGATGTTGCTTTTCCAAGTAACTTTTCTCCCTCCTACATACATGTAGACTTTCCAAATATTTGATGGTCATTGGACCCACTCCTGTAATGAATAATTTGTGAATACTTTCGGATATTATCAATTTCTTTCACTGGTGAAAATATTTGGAATCTACTGTTGGGATGGACTATTGTGGCAAGGTGCCCCCACCCATGTTCTCGCCTATTTCCCGGAAATAACCCATCTCGGACTGTTATTTTACCTTTCGCTATCCTTAATTAAGAATCTGACTATTAATGCTGTCATGCTGCTTTGGACTCTAAACTTTGCATGACATTGTGTAGATTTAGAATATATGGTTCGTGAATCATAAATAATGATAATAATCAAGGATTAGTATATATGGTTCGTGAATCATTTGATATTGTAAAAATCAATTCACTCTGAGTTACCTAGGATTGGTAAGCGGTTACATTTTCTTCTTCCTATTGTTATCGTTATATTGTGTGAGTGGGGAAGGAAAAGTTGTGAGATCTCATTTGTTATTTTCATATTCTCTTTTTGTCTTTCTCGACGTCGCGCAAAGGACAAATGATAACGACACCGCAGGGGGAGAGGGGATGGAGTGTAGTTAGGCTAAGAAAAGTATGTTGGGCTCCAAAACGCACTAGGAAGAGATAAAGCGGGCGGTACGCATCGAGGGTATAATTAATGGAAAATATTATTTATACATAAATTTCAGACATTATTTTTTAGGTGAATTTTAGACATTTTTTAAATATATAAGGATCTAGTGCATGTTGGGAACGCTTCCAATACAGCTTTTTTTTTTTTTTTGAGAAAATATTATCTTGAAAAAATCTATTATGTTTGGGAACCAAATAGAAATAGATTATAATTAGAAATTAAAAATTTTAAACTAAAAAATAGATTATAAGCATAAATAATATTTTGGAGCTTATGATTATAAGTAGAAATTGATTATTTTAGAATTGTTATATTTTTACCAAATTAATCCTAAGTAACAAATATTATATAATATAAATAATTATTTCATGTCTTTTTTAGTAATTTTACCATATAAAAGTAATTTTTTTCATACAATCCAAATAAAATAAATTATCTTAAAATTATTTTTCAGTTAAAGTATCCAAACATAAATTGATTCTCATATAAACGATTATATAAGAAAGTGACTATACAAATAAGTTATTATTGAAAAAATTTTAATCTCACAACTTTTTTAAATACATATTATGTGTAAATAATTATAATTTTTAGATAAGGTTGTGCCTTTGTGGTAAATATAGTGAATTTGGTAAGATAATTGACATATAATATATAAAAAATTCTTTTACCAATTTTATTATTTACATGATTGAAATTCACAATTAATACATAATTTTTCATATTTATTTATAAATAAATGCATTATTTACATAATTAAAATTTTTATTTATTTATGCACAATTCTATAGATGTCAAAAAGAGTGTCCATTATCACTATATACAAATAATAGTTCCAATAAAATAATTTTTTAAGTCTCAACATATAATAAAGCTTTTGAAAATATTTCTTTTGACACTGTATATTGATGCACAATCCTTTTAAGCTGCCTCAAACCACAAAATATTTTTTTAACACTCACCTCATTAAGCTTTTGAAAATATTAATATATTTTTAATAGAATTTAATTTAGGTACACTAATAGTGTAAAAAATTTTTATATTATTATATAATCAAAACCTTTCATTTGCATGACCATTTAAGTAGTAGGTGGTTATATCAAAGAGTTTTGCTGATGTGGCAATTTATAATTAAATATTTGTATAAAAAAAATTTATACTAATAATACATTTAAATTAAATCCTTCTTAATATAGTATCAAAGTCACTATTACTAAATAACTTAACGTTTGCTATTCTTTCTTTTATAATAGAAAACAATTTTCTTAATCTTTACTAGAAATTTAAAATCTAAGGTATGCACAATCCTTTTATTTATAATTTATGCTTTTTCTCATTCGGTGATAAGAAACTAGAGCTTAATTTTAATTTATTGTTAATATAAAACTTCTTTACATAATCAATTGGGAAAATGTCCATATTTAAATACTTTGCAATGCTCGATCAAGATTATCTCTAATCACAGGATGCGTGTGAAAATCCCAAAAAAGTCTTTCACTTATGAATTGTACATTGACTTAATTTGACTCTTACCATTATTGTCTCAAAAATTATATATATAATAGTATATAATTGAATAATAATACTATTTTCATCCTAAAATAACTGTCCAATTTTAAATGCACATATAAATTAAGGAAGTGATCGGAAAAGATTCAACATTGGAGAAATTTAGATACATTTTACAAAATTATCTTTACTTAAGTCTCTCTTTTTTAAATTATCTCCTTCTAATTACTCTCTCTCCTCTATTTAATAGGAATATAATTGCAAAAAAATAATGAACATTGCCTAAATTTTTTAAATGGACAATTATTTATAGATAAATAAAATTTAAAAAGTGGACTATTATTTCATAATAGAGGTAATATAAATTTTTTTATATTAATAATGCACCAGATTGAATCTAAAAAAATGAAAAAGATAAAAATATAAAAATAAAAGGATAAGGAGCATTCACGGCTTTCTGTCAAACCATGACCTACGTAATAATGATATAAAAATACAAAACGTGTATTTTAAGAAGTATGAAATTTCTGTTTTTTTTTTTTTAAAGTATGAAATTTGTACTAGCGATAAATTCGTAGTGTAGCTTGTTGCACTAAAAAGATTTGCCAACGAAGTAATATTAGATCAAATGTAAATTATTTATTATATTAAGCCATAGGGGCGGACTTTTTTTCTTTTGACGGGAGTCATAGGGGTGGATTGATGATGAGAACTTTAGATAATTTATACGAAATTATAGTTGCAAATTTTAGTATTGCCGATTATATTAAATGTATGCACTTGTCGTAATAAATAGATAGGAGTTGCTTATGATAAACAATGTTTTTTTAATGATAAATTGATATTTACTTTTTCACTTTAAAATAATCTTATGATATCTTGACAATTATTGTTATACATTTAACATAATTTCTAAAATATTAACGATTTTTTAACAAGTGTTTTAAGAATATTATTTGAAGGAAAATAAATAAATAAATAAGAAATTATTATTTTTTAAAGAAATATTGTTTTACATTTAGATGCATGTTCAAGAAATAATTCTATTGAAGGTCGGTTTTTTTCCTGAGAAAAGTCGTTAAATAACATTATTTTTATATAAGTAGTTAATATATTTTTTGCTTCTCTCTTTTTTATCATTTGTTATTTCTTAGCCATTATTTAACATAAAATTTAATATTAGTACATTATCAATTAGCAATGGAGTAATTCTAATTTAATAAACTAAACTTTTATGCACTTGATTTATGCTATAATTTAAGGGAAATGTGAAACAGTCATAATCAAAATGTTTCAAGTGAGCGTGGAATCCCTAATTAAAGGCTGTTTTAGCAGTAACATTTAGAATGCTCACCATAGAATATGAATATTGAATATTTATCTAAACTTAAATTATTGATCTAAAGTTATTCACAAATCTAATAGTAGATAATGATAGAATAAGTTTAATATGTTAATACATGATATTAAAATATTATAGTCCATTAAGTTGGTATCAGATAACCTGTTGTCAATGTTTAACTCGGAACTCGGAAGACCCAACTCGGAATTAATTATTCATGGAATATTGTAGTCAATATTCAACTCGGAACTCGAAACCCGATGTTTATATATTGATATTTGTTAGTGCAAGGTCTAATTTTGAACTCAAAATTTGATATCCATAGAATTTGAAATTCGAAATTTAGTATCAATTAAATAATTAAAATAAAATAACTATCTATAACAAGTAAAAAGAATATAAATATCTAATATTTATATTTGAAGGTGAGTATTCTATAATTTACCGCTGTTTTAATCAGAAAAGAGAAAGAGAGTTAATAAAAAGCGAGTGAAGATAAAAAGATAAGCTGTAACTTCGATCATAAGTTTAAATTATAGGAAAATAGTTCCATAAAAATTGCATGAATCTATTTCCTTCATCCTTTCTTTTTATTAAATTCAAGACCTTTTACTGCGAGTGCGAAATATTTTAGAGTTACTCGTTATTTTGGATTGATCCGTGTCTCTTCTCTTATGAGATACATAGCACTTTATTAACTTTGTTTTACTTTTATATTCTTAAACACTTTTTTAACTTTATAATAACTTCTTAGTTTACTTTTCTCACATATTATCGCAGTTTTTCTCGATTTCCCATGATTTAGTGGGAGAGTTAGTGGGAGAGATATTGTACAACATTTTTAATTCAGGTTCGTATTTTTTATTTTTTGTGGTGCAAAACCAAAGATTGGAAAGAACCCTGCTGTATGATATTGTCTATGATAATAACTTGTGATCTACTTTCAAAATATTGGTTTGAAATTGTATGTTGTTGTGTATGTTTTGATATTTTAATTATTAAACTCCTAATTAAATTTTGAGATTAATTTTAGATAAAATATTTATTTTGGTCCCTGAAAAAAAATTTGGGGGATAAATTAGTCCTTCAAAATTTAAAAGTCCACAAATAATCCCTCATTATTAAAAAAAGAGGATATATTATTCTCTCTATATAGAATCGGTGCAGATCCGTACTGTCAAAAAATCCTTATGAATTTTATATAGAGGGACTAATATGTCCCCTTTTTTGAATAGCGAGAGACTATTTATGGGCTTTCAAATCTTGAGGGATTAATTTGACCCCCCGAAATTTTTTTCAGAGATTAAAATGGGTGTTTTGTCTTATTTTTATAAGTATTAAGATATTTTTATAAACACCGTTACGAGATTAATCTGTTCAACAGTATTATAATTAAAAGTTGAAATTATTACACATAATCTTGGATCTTTAATATTATGTAAATATTTCTATTTGTTAGTATTAGTAATTAACTATCCATGTGATCCATGAAATAATTTAGAAAATATATAATAATATTAGTAATTTTATTTTTTATTATATTAATTTAAATATTTCCTCCTACATATATATTCATAATGCGACTTATGATAAAAAATATAAAATAATATTTTTTATTAAACCTGTAATTTTGACATTTTATAAATCAAATACAAAAGATAATAATTAATATAATGTTGATTCACTATCAATGTAAATTTTTTTATATTATCATATAATTATGTATTATGATATTAAAAATGTTTGACTCTTATAATAATAATCTTATAAGTTATAAAAAATATAATAATATATAATTAAATGAGCGAGTTAATAACTTTATACTAATAAATTATTAATTAAATTCAAAAGATAATTCGCTTTTGTTATCAAAACAATAATAAAAAGAACTAATATAAAATTGCACATGTTAGTATTGTAAGTCATTGCATAGTAATTAATATGCCATTGTGATATTTTATTGTTAGATTTTTTAATTTAAAATTGTATACATATTAACATTTTATCTTAACACATTACAATATATCATTACAAACTATATAATTATTTTTTATGCTTATCAAAAAATTATTATATTCATATAATATTATGATATTTGAACTATTAAAATTGAACAAATATTATTATATTTACATTATTATTACGATTAAAAATAACCAAAAAATACTTTTAAAATAAAATATTCACAATGAACTTTCACAAACTTTTAGAAAATTACATATGTTCTTTTAGAATTTCATAAATAGACAATTTCTTTTATAATATTAGATTATATATATAGATATTTTGGAGATATTGCTTAGGTGATATGCGAAGATTATTTTATAGTAAATGTTAGTAAAATTGATATATTTGATATTTTAAATTATATATACTAACAAAATTGATTAAATTCAACAAACAAAATTGATTAATTGTTTTTGATTTGCAGAGATTTTTTTTTATACTTGAATGTTATCAGAAATACTAACAAAATTAATAGATTTGAGATTTTAAATTATAAAAATTAATTAAATTGATTAAATTTTGATAACAAAACTGATTAAATTATTTTAAATAATTTTATTGCTTGGCGTTATTTCACAACAAAAAAAAGTCATTATTATAGACTACCGTGCTATAACATATATCTTCAGAATTTTGTTAATTAATTTTCTATGCATTATGTAGATTCTTTTATATAAAATATATTAAAGTTTTCTAATATTAAAAATATGTGATTAGACAAAAATATTTAAATCAATACAAATAATTTCTAAATTAACTATACATGAGTTAATGGAATTCTTTTACTCAATACAAAAAAAAAAAAAAACTAAGTACTAACTAGTAATTAAATAATAGTGAAGCATGCCAATATTCTACGTAGAGCAACTCCAATTTTTTTAAGAGAAGTAATAAAGAAATTTACTTTTTATAAAATATTATATCAATTTATATTTTATCTATCATTAAATGAGATATGAATATTATTCAAATAGAATCTACACTTTATTTAATAATAAATAAGATTGAATCAATATAATATTTTAAAAAAAATAAATCCCCAAATATTTGTTGTTTTTTTTCTACATTGCTTTTAATGCAGGGGGTCATGGGAGTGAGCCCCACTGGCCACCCCCACTGGCTACTGCTAGAGATGAGGAGCACGCGACCCCACTAAAGCAAACTGGCGGAACAAACCAAATGCGCCCACTGATTTCAATTGTTATTATAAAAGAAATATTTGTTTTATAAGATTATTTTTTATATATTATTAATATAAAAAATTTTATATTATAATTTAATTACATCTTTTTATTTATAAAATTTTTAAGATAATAGGTGATAAAATTAAATCTTTTATTAATATAATAATATATAATTAGATATTTATGTAAAAAAATTTTATATTAACAAGTATCAAAATTAAATTTTTATTTTATTTATTGTTTATTTGTTTGATTATTAATTATTTTTATAGATATTTAAAAAATAAAATAATATAATAAATAAATTTTATTAATTATTTACAGATTTAAATGTAAATAAGAACAATAATAGTTTCTATTAATTATTTAAATATTTAACTATAAATTTTTTAGACTTTTTAATTTTTAGTTATATAAGTATAATTTATTTCAAACATGGTTTATTTTTTAATAAAATAAACAAAAAGATATTGTAATTATTGTAGATTTGATCAATTTGCAATTTTTTTCATCAGTTTAATGATTTTAATTTAGTTAGATTGAATTTAAACACTTCTATATTTTGTGCCACTTTAAGTAAATATGTTTAACTTCTCGTATTGAAATAACTTCTGCTAATTTTTTTTTTATCATAATCTATGTAATTTTCGCTTATATTAGTGTTTTGTTTTTATGATTTGTTAATGCAAAGCTATTTTATATGAAGTAAAACTTTTTTATTACAATAAGGACACGTTGATAATTTCCTTCATATATATTACTTAAATCATTTGTCACTAGCTCACTTCTAGCTGGGGACTATGCTGTAGACAATTGATGAAAGTAAGTTAACCGATAAAACGAAATCGTGTTGATTCACTTATAAGATATTGGGCGAAATAGTAAACCAATGATTTGTTAACAGGAAAATAATGTTTGAATTCACGAAATGCTATTTGTGCAGTGAATTTAGTTGTATAGTTTCATACCTGGAAAAGATTAATTATACACTGCTTGGGTATGAAAATATTTTGAGAAACATAAAAGAAATATTGATTTTGAACTTTTTGAATTTAATTTTCAAATAATCTTTAATTGATCGACATGTAAATGCAAAACCCAACTTGAATATGGAAAATATCTCAGAAAAACTTGAATATGGAAAAACAGTCGTGATGAGATGGACATTTGCCAATGTGGCACGGGATTGAAGGCGCTTAATAAGAGGAGGAATCGCGAATTGCGCTACCGATTTGTACGGACAAAGAATTTATGTACCCTACACTAAAAACAGATGATGTACGTAAATTCTTAGCCCAATCCAGACAGGAAAATAATAAAGTTTATGAAAGAATTTTCGTAATCGACCAGAAACAAAAAAGTCGTAAGGTGTACGAAAAAAATTGATAATGAGTAGTTTACGCGCACTTTGTAGGATAGCAAATTTTTTTCTTTCTTTCCTTGATTTTCGAAACTCTGTTGAATGGTTTAAAATCTTTTTATGGATGAAGAGGTTAATTTTGATATATTATTATTATTTAATAATATATTTTTATTTATAAAATTTTTTAAATAATAGATGATTATGTTGAATATTTTTATTGATGTGATAATATATAATTAAATATTTATGTAAATTTTTTTGATGAAATCATTTTCACACCAATAAGTATTGTTGACCCAAATATAATAGCATGTCCCTTTTAGTTTTTTTCTTTCCCTCAAAAAATATATCTACAGTTAAAAAAAATCTATTTTTGTAAGACTTAAAATATGTTTGTTTTAGTACTTTTTGACAAAAAAAAATAATTTTTTATCTAAAAAAGCTCTTTTTATAGAACTTGTTTATCTTAATTTCTACTCAAAAATTAAAATTCATAATTTTTGTGAAAATTAATTTTTTTAATAATTAAAAAATTACATTTTATTCAAAATAAAATAAAATAAAATAAATGTACCCTTAAAATTATTTTATTTATAAAATAAATAGCAAAGATATATCTATTGTTAATTATTTAATAAAATAATAGAATAATTTTTATATATTAATAATATAAAAATATTTTATATTATCAGCTAATAAAAATATAAAAAATTATCATATTATATTAGATAACTATTTACTATAATAACTATTATTATAATTTATTATTTTTTTAAAATTTTATTAATTGATAATATAAAATAATTTTATATTATTAATGTATAAAAATTAATTTCATAAAATAATGATATGCTATTTTTTATTAAATAAAAAACATAAGTTAATTTAAATGAACATTCATTTTATTTTAAAAAAAAACATTTTGCTGACCCTTTCAAAATCGTGAGACAAAGAGGATTTCAAAAACACCAAAGGCGGGCATAGCACGTTTCTATTTTTATTTTTTTTTTTTGGGGTGACGACCTTTTTTTGGCCCTTTTATTGGGTTTGCCCTTTTTCAAAGTCTTTTCTGAAAAGTTTAGGGTCAAGCATGTGGCAGACGACACAGAGGGCCCAACCAAAAGGAAAAGTCTTCTGTAAAGTTCAATTGTTAGAAGACATGATCCTGGTGATCACTGAGGCGTAAGATTGACCCAATAGTGGAATCGCGCAATTGGTCTCGGACTTTAGAATTTAGATCCATCAAATTCAAAGACGCTCAGTGTGGGCCCTTTATCTCTAATAGTAGCTTGTACTCGGTGGCACTGGCAGCAAGACGCGTATTACGATAAGGTCATAATTATCGAGCAAAAAGAAGGAGAGGGGTCATTGTTGATCGTCAGGGCTCAATCAGTGTTAGGCAAAATGCCATTTAAGATGCCAATCGCAAATTGAACCCGACAATGATCTTCGGCGCTTCAAGCCACTCTAGTAAACGTGAATTGCTTGTCTGCGTTACAAATGGATTATGGACAGAGCTCTGCTTTTTGGCTTTACTCATGTCTCTTGCCCTGTTGGTGCTCAAATGACTATGATCAAGGTCAGCAGCACGGTACTTATTCCCTTCTTGGCACCAAGAAAAGTATTTAGTACATACAGAGAGAATTTTGTCAGAACAACAAGGTAAAAATTATATTAAGATTTAACATATAATATGTATGTATTATTAAATAATAATATAAATGCTAAATTTTATTACATATTGTTTGGTTGATACTAATAAAATTTATCTTTTATTAATACTTAGTTAATTCAAATAATTGGTACTTATTTTATTTAAATAAAATATTTAATTCACATTTAGATGAATAGAAGTTTAACAAATTTTAGATACTAATAATTTATATAAAAATATATATACAAATACAAAGGAGAAGGGAAAAAAAGGCGTGTCCATTTTGGAAGAGGAAGTACCCACAATGCTTTTAAAAGTTATAAATTGCAATAGAAAAATTATGTTCAGATTAAAAAAAATTGTGAAAAAATATGTTATAGCAAAAGTTAAAAAATGTATTGTAGAATAAAAAATTTTAAAAAGTGTGTGATAAAACTCAATCATACTACAACATTACGATTTTTTATGTTATGACCATAATTTTTCTATCCTAAATTATAACTTTTTTTGGGTAGGTTATAATTTTTTTTTTAATTAAACCAGGTCACGTCCTCGCAATACATATACAGCTTGATCTGTCCACGGGCGTTAGATACGTAAAATGACCAAAACCATTTTCTTATACCAGAAAACATAAAGAAACAAACATGGTCATTTACATCCAATCAAAATAAAAACTAACCGGAATAATTCGAGATTCAATGTACCCTCTAGTATTATCGGATTGTGAATGAGACTTGACATTGCTTTATTAAAGAGCCAGATCAGAGATCCTCATAATTATACTTCTTTTCTTGCTTTCGTTCCTGTTTTTTTTTTTTTTTTTGCGGTGTCTTTTTACATGACCGGTAACCTAGTCATTTCCGTTACAAAAAGTTGTCTGTATGAATATACTGAAGTCCATCAGACAGAGACTATTATTATGCTTTATCAATTATTGAGCATATGAAATTCCTTCAGTATTGACCAAAAAATAAAAAAAAAAAATTCCATATTGGCACAAAAACTTGCTGGCTTCGATAAACAATTTGAAGTTCAATTAATATTGGACGTGCCAAATTTTTATTGCACATTTTTAAAGTGTAGCTTTTTAAATAATTACTGTTATAATCAATTTTTTTATACTGTGAAAATACAATTATGTAATAATATAAAATTATTTTCTAATTAGTTTAATCAATTTTTTTATAATAAAAAATTTAGGTTGAGAGAAAAGTTTATCTTAGTTTAATGTTAAAGTATATCTTTAAATTCATCGAGTACTTACAAAAATATTTACAGATCATTTATTAATAGAGAAATAGAGGAATCAAACTCAAATTATGATGATATATAAACAGGGTGAATCAACTCCCATTGACATCAAAATTTTTTTTTTAATACATTACCATCAAACTAGATTATATACTTGGCATTGACTCTTAATTTAATCAAAGCACTTACAAGAATATTTATAGGTCATCGACCAATAGAAAAATGTAGGAATCAGACCCAAATTATAATGATATATAAGCAAAAAGTGAACCAGGTGAATCAACTTCAGTTGATATCAATTTTTTTCCTTTTAATGCATTACCATCAAACTCAATTATATATTTGGCATTGTCTCTTAATTTAATCAAATATAATTAGAGTACCAATTCGAGTTTGAGTATTGTTAATGGAAATAACTAACATTGAGAGAATTCTATCACCATTATAGCCGATCCAGCTCGAGTTAAATTAGTTATGATATAATAAACTCAAATTACTAGCTATTTAGATTAGAAAATAAAAGAATGTAAATTGAGTAATATTCCTTAAGCAGTATCAATGTATATTGAATACAACGATTACGATCACGCTAAAAGCTAGTGCTATTTTTCTCTTGGTTTAAAGTGTCTTAACCTAAGCTTCACATTCACATATTCAACTCAATTTTTTGGTTGGTAGCATTTAGCATACTCACTATAGAATTTGAATATTGAATGTTTATTTAAAATTAAATTATTGATCTAAAACTATTTACAAATTTAATGGTAAAAAATGATAGAATAAATTTAATATATTAATACATGATATTAGAATATTATAATCTATCAAGTTGGCATCAAGTAACTTATTGTTAATATCCAACTCAAAACTCGAAATTAAATGTTTGTATGTTTTTGTTGATGTAAGACCCAACTTGAAACTTGGAATCCGATGTTCTTACATTAGTATTTATTAATGTAATGCCTAATTTTTAATTCGAAATTCGATATCCATAAAACTTTGAATTTAAAACTCAGTATCAATTAAATAATTAAAATAAAATAATTACCTATAATAAATAAATAAATATTTAATATTCATATTTAAAGATAAACATTCTATAATTTACCAATTTTTTTGTAGGGAGATGCTACCGTAACTAAAAGCGATATATTAAAGCATGACAGGATTCATGAATTGGAAATTTGGAAATTGGAATTATGCGCCATAAAATCCAAACATTTCCCTTTTTCTTAATAACCAACTATTTAACAAAAAGGCATCTTGAATTAAAACCTTTCTTCGAAACAAAGTCAGATGATTTGCATACTTTACAAATTACAATAAAAACTACTGAGCTATGATCCGTGTTGGCTAATAATTAATTTTTCTGCAACACTAGTGTATTAAAAAAAAAAAAAACCTAGTAATAATAATTAATTGGTGATATGAGGCCTCAGCACTCAGCAGATGGGCCGGTCATGAAGCAAGGGCCTTGATTCTCCGACAACATCAAAAATATTTGGGACATCCACGTGGCATCGTCTCCGGAAATCTTCGAGGCTCGAGAACCGGGCCGAGTCGGAGCGGGTCATGACCCGAAGGACCTCCTGGAAGAGGGACTCGTCGCACGGGATGGCCAAGGGGCCTTGGTTGCTGAACCCGTACTCTTCCTCAGCTTCCACCAGAAGCTTCTTGAACATTGGATGGTTCAGGTACGTCGCGCGCACGATGAACCTCATGCTGCTCGGCCCCACACACACCGCCACGTGCCCCGCTGGGACATCCGACGGCGCCGTCGACAAGTGCGATTTCTTCCTCCACCGGAGTAGCATTTGCCGGACTCGGAGAATGTGCCCGATCTTGCTGCACTTTCCGGACGCCGGAGACATTTTCTCGGGAGAACAGCAGAGAAGAGAATCAAAGCAGCTAGCTAAGGGTGGAAAAGAGAGTGCGTTTGTAGTCGTGAAGAGTTGCAACTCGACGGTTGCGTTTGTATATATGGTTTGGCCACACTAAAATACCCTTGGAGTTTGAGATAATTGCGAGATTGTGTCCGTTGCCTCATTTGTAGTCAAATCCATGTGGACTACACATAAAAATTAAAAAAATTGTTATTGTTATTCTTAAAAAGTTTGTTTCATTTTTCAATCTTTCTGAGATAAAAATGTTGGCTTCGTTATTTAAATATGGTATTAGTGTATAATAATAACCAAAATATTGTATTTTGAAATTTTTTACAAAAATATGGGGTTGTTGTATAACTTTTTGCCATGAAGAAGGGAGAATCGGGGAACAAAGGATTCGCCCTTCACGGGGTGAAATTTGTGCAAAGAATTCACCCTCCTCCGGGGCAAAATGTGATACAAAATTCTGTATCACATTTTGCCCTACAATGAGTAGAAATTTGAACAAAATCTACCTCACATTTCGCCCTGCAATACATAGAAATTTGTCCAACGTTCAAAATTTTTAACGGTCAAATTTTAACGGCTCTCAGTTCACTTATATATATACATAACATTTTACAATTCATTCGAACGAGTTGTTTTTCATTTTCCTTATCTTCTCTCGGTTTATTCTAGCTATTCTTCTATTCAATTATTCTTATTTTGTTCCATTTTTAGTTATAAGAGTGAAAAATAATACAAAAAAAGTGAGAAAAATTATGGATGATAGTTTAAATGTTACTATTATTGTACATTTTAATGGCTCTATTATTAAAAATACAGAGGAAGGTGTGATATTTATGTCTGACGAACCGCTTATTATTTTTGTTCCTCAAACCATGTCGTTTGATGAACTAATTATTATACTTTGTCGAGACATAAATATTAACACTCCAAAAAGAGTGGTGAGAATTAGATATAGATATCCAGTTTCAAATGTTAATGATAAAATATAATTTCGACCAGTCAAAATAAGCAACGATAGAGAGATGCAAATAATGTTTAGGACGTATAGACGATGCATACAAGATGCATTACTGCCATTGAACTATACGTCGACTTTGAAGAAATTGTTGTTGAAGTTGGTGGAGCAAGTTTGTATCACAATGAAAATGCTCAAAGTGCATATTCAGCTATGCAACATAAAGACACTGTCCCCAATTTATATCAAGTGAGTCAGGTAATAATTTATTAAATTTTTTTATTTCAAAGTAAGTTATGTAATTTCTTGATTATAGTGCAATTTATTTACTAATTATGAATTAATCTCTTTAATAGTATTCTAGAATAAAATTTGTATATTAATTAATATAATATTTGTATTAATTCAATTGATTTAATAATTCAACATGAATATCATGTTACTTTTTATTTTATTTAGCTTTTTAATAATTAATATGATATGTTATTTAACTTTTTATTTTAAAACTATTTATGTAGGCAGGCTTCTTTGTAATTTATTTATTATTGAATCTTATTCTATAAGTTTGTATTGTTGTAATTAATAGTTTTTCTTGAGTTAAATTAAATTTTTATCTTGATAAATATAATAACTGTGTTATTTTTGTTAATAAATTTTAGTAATTCTTGTTTCAGTATCATATTGCTCAAATTGGTACTAGTTCTTATCTGGATAGACGGCATGACTATAACACTACTCCCAATTCGAGTCAAGTAAGTCATTTAATATACATTATTAACATACCTTAATTAATATTTTCATTGTTTAAGTCTAATTAGCATATTTAACATAATTATTAGAATATATATAAATGAATTTAAAATACTTCCATAATTATATTAATTTTTTTTATTGCTATTCAAATTTATTCATTATTTCATTAGAATAGTCACCATTACAATAATTTGAGGATGTTGTTATAGTAAGAAAAAAATTAAAGAAAACAAATTTATCGGTTAGATGCAAGTAATTGAGTTAAATATGTTAATTGTATGTTTATCTTTAATTCAATTAAATTGTTATGTTGATTAATATAACGTATATGTTAATTTATTTAATTATTTTCAATCCAGTATCAGTGGAAAAATGAATCTAGCCCATTTCCAGTAAGAGGCACTAAGTGCATGGTTGATAGCAGTGAAAGTGAAAGTGATGGCAAAAACTCGAAAGGAGAGCATGAAAGTGGTAGTGGTGATGATACAGATGACGAGCGTGGACCAAACACAGTGGTAGCAGATCAACATATAGAGGATACTCCACCTTTTATGCGAACTTTACATCTGGAGGTTATGCATGTTCCTGAGTTTTCACAGTATGTGAATATGATTAGCAGTAATATTCTTGATGGTAAATTTTATAGTGGAATGATATTCAATGATTGGGAGGCTGTAGTACAAGCAGTTAAGAACTATAACATATCTAGATCAGTGGATTACAAAGTGCATAAGTCAGAACCACTGACCTTTTACTGTAAGTGCAAATACTTTGGCCTCGGATGTCAATAGCTTATTAGAGTCAGTTTCAGGAAGAACCAAGACATTTGGGAGGTTAGGAAATACAATGGCCCGCACACTTGCACTTCGGCAATGCTTTCTCAGGATCACACCAAAATGAATTCTGATATGATTGCACAATATATAGAACCAATGGTAAGAGCGGACCCATATTTAAAAGTAAAGAATGTGATTGCTGAGATCCAAAATCGGTATGAATACTTGACAACATATCGGAAAGCATGGGTGGCGAAGCAAAAGGCAATTGAAAGAGTTTATGGTAGTTGGGAAGGTTCGTATGAAGAATTACCGATCTGGCTAGGGGCAGTGTGCTATTTTGATCGATATGCACGTGTTGAGTTTGAAGCTGTGTCGGCCTACCATGGAAATGAGTTGGTGCCCAACACTCGAATATTCAAGCGGATGCTCTGGACTTTTGGTCCCTGTAGGAGAGCGTTTAGACACTGCAAACCATTAGTACAGGTTGACGGGACACATTTATACGGGCAATACAAAGGGACTTTATTGATTGCTGTTGCACAAGATGGCAATCAGAACATATTGCCCATTACTTTTGCAATTGTTGAAAGTGAGACTGCAGAAGCGTGGTCTTTTTTCCTGAACCATTTACGCAGACATGTAGTGATCAAGGATGGGGTTGGTATTATTTCTGATCGGCACGAGTCAATCAAAGCAGCAATAAGACAGAGCCAAGGTCAGTGGGAACCCCCGAGAGCATTCCACATGTACTGTATTAGACATATTGCAGCCAACTTCTTAAGGAGATTCAAGAAACCGTATTTGCATCGACTTGTTATGAGCATAGATAATATATTTCGTTTGTATTTCTGAATATTTTTTTTTTAGATAATGTATTGATCACTTATTCTTTTGCAGGGTATTCAAGAACAGAGCGTGAATTTAATCATCACTATGGACGGATGCACCAACATGGTGAGGTGTATACTAGTTGGCTTGACGAAATTTCACGAGAGAAGTGGGTTCAAGCTTTTGATGGTGGGCATAGATATGGACATATGACCACAAATCTAGTGGAGTGCATCAATTCTATGTTAAAGGGCGCTCGCAATCTACCCATTACGGCCTTGGTTCGAGCAACATATTTTTGATTGGCTGAGTTGTTTGCAACTAAAGGTTGGGAAGCACATGCTCGAAGAGATGCAGGCTTCGTTTTCTCTGAAGCCCTCACGACACGGTTGCGAGAAATCCAACAAGTCTCTGGTAATGTTCGTGCCACGCGGTTTTCAAGGCAGAATCAAGTTTTCCATGTTCAAGACCTCACAAATGGAGATGAATTCAGTGTTGATTTGATTCGAACGTATTGTGACTGTGGCGATTTTCAGACTGATCGATATCCATGTCGTCACGTAATTGCATGCTGTGCTAATCAGAATATCGATTGGCAAGTGTATATCGATAGCATTTACAGCATGGAAAAAGTTTGCAAAGTGTACGATAGGGAGTTTCAGGTGGTGGGGAATCGAAGTACGTGACCACCATATATAGGTCCGGTGATTCGACCTAACTTTCAGTTAAAGCGCAACATGAAAGGTCGGCCAAGATCAACCCGTTTTCTAAATGAAATGGATATACATGAAATGTGAGGACCAAAACGGTGTGCCCTATGCCATGGTGAAGGACATAGCCGCAGACAATATCCACTTAGACCTGGGGCTAATTAGTACTGAGCAGCAAATTATTTTTGTTTGAATATTTGTTTGTTAATGTAATCTAGAATACTAGTGAATTGAATAAGTTTATTTTAAGTTTATTGATAAATCATGAATGAATGCATTGGTGTTTTTTTCTTTTTTATTAGATTATGAATAGATTAATACCTTATTTTTTTTATTTAATATACTTTGATCTAATCAAAGTCAAAACCTAGTTTAAAACCAATCTACTCAACGTAATAAATTTATTCAAATTAGATATTACACTAAAGTTTATACTCAACGTAGTAAAATATAGACACTAGATAATCTTAATTTTGTTAACAATTACATACACTGAAAGTTCAATACAAATTATATATTGCACTAAAGTTGACACAATAATAAAAATTATACATCAGAAAGAAAAAATACAGAAATTAAATTACTTACTTCCTTTGTCTTTTTTCTTTTTTATTAATGAAGGGGACAATCTCTGTGGAGATCTAAGAATTGGACGTAAGATACCTGGAAAGTTAAATCCCCTTCTCCTTCTTTCCTCACCTCCCTCATCTCCCTCACCTCCTTCACCTACCTCACCACCCTCACCTACCTCACCCCCCTCACTTGCTGCTGCCACTGCCACTGCCTCACCTTGAGTGGATGGATTGCCATGGCAATGGAACCAATGTTCATAAAGTGCTGTCTGATTCCAATTGAAATTCCAATTTGCAGGGGCAATCGCAGCTGCAGCTTTAGAATCCGGAGGTGGCGTCTGCAGTAACTCATCCATGGTTGGGATATACACATCTTCGGTAGGAGCATTTAGATCAACATGCATCGGACGAGAAGGAATATGAGTACGATCGGGTTCATCAGCATCATATACAGGGCGAAAATTATTTAAATTTGGCATGCCACTACTGCTCGATAATGAATCTACCGACATACGCCTTGGCTGAAATAACTGTGCTCGACTATGACCAGCATCGGCACGGAATGCCCCAGGATCAATGGACATTCTAGGGGGATCCATATGGATATGTTGTCGAGGGCCTAACCTATTGGACTCACGCCGGGAGGGTGGCGAGGGCATGCGGAAATGCTCTTGGGGGCCCGGCATATGGCCATAATGCCGTGGATCTTGCAGGTGAAATTCAGGAGACAGCCACAATTGGGCACGAGTTCTCGCTGCATGCTCTTGGTATCAGTGCCAATATTCAGGGGATGACGTGTAATCAATAATGGGATGACCATGTAGCACACACTCAAATCGACTATGTCACATATTAATCCAGTGTTGATGTGTCTGTATCCAGTTTCAGTCTATTTTTCCCCCCAAATCTTGGTTATGAGATTCTCCTAAGTTTATAGGATCAGGCGGAATAAGCTAATATAAGCCAAACTAACGCGTCACACGGTTGCTTGGGTGCCACTCAACCGCCTCAAAGCACACAAGTGCAGTGACAGCCGAGTAAACTGCACGTTCATCCCTCACATGCGATGGAATACATGAAATAATAGCAGGAATCTCATATGGACGCCATAAAAACTGCAGCTGTATTATAAAATTAAAAAAAAAACATAACATGAGATATATATATATAATTTGATAATCAAATTATAGGAATTGTTATAGTATTCCATTCACTACCTAATTTTGTAAGCCAACGTGATCTAAAGCCCCCTTATATTGGCGTCAGTCGCATAGTTAAATCTCCGTGGATATTCAGCACCAGCCCATCTGTGTAATATTAAAATTACTATTTTTCAATGCAATGCTATAATTTATTTTTTATTAGGTTATCGTTTTAATTAATAAGTAATTGAGTTAAATTAGTTTACCTCGCACATAAGGGAAATGTAATTGGTCTATCAACTGGACATAAAAATGGAAGCCGATGCCATGCCCATGATTGCAACAGTATGAGGCAGCCGCTAACCTCCTTTGTACCTTTTCATGAAGCACGACATAAACCTCGATATAGCATAGTAAGGCATGCCGAACCCCAACTATATTGCCTAATCTGGTCCAACTGTAAGAGCAATGGAAGATACTTTCCATGGATGCTGGATGACGTCTTGTCCAGCATTATTTTACAGCCCAATTAGCGCAGTATATAAACACGCGTAAAGCGCTCTATTGTCTGCTGGTTGGCATTCTCTGCAAGTGTCAAATTAAGATGCTCCAACCAAGACAATATGATTGCACAACCAATAAAGTCATTAGCTTCAGGTTATTCACCAAGGCATGCCTCACACATATCCTGAATTAATTGTATATTTAGATCTGTTGTTCTAGTGACAACTAGCCCATTGATGGGCAGGCCAAGGTGCAATGCATCGTCTTCCAGTGTCACGGTACACTCCCCACAAGGAAAATGAAATGTGTGACACTCCGGCCTCCATCGTTCTACCAATGCACTAATTAGATCTGGAAGTAGATGAAATTTGTTAATACTAGCAACTTCATTTAGTCTTGCACTTTGTAAGTACCCTTCTATCATATGATGTGGTGGCTCGACATTCCTAACTTGCATGCGCATCTGTCTACCATCCTATAACATTATCATAAATTAATAAATTAGATAAATTTATAATAAAAATTGTTGCATTATTATTGTAAATAACAACAGGAAATAACAAATCGCTCTAAACCCAAAAATAAAAATAAGTATCATTACTTCTATTCTACTTTTTTGTTTAAATTAAATGTCACTTTAATTTAATTTAACTATTTAAATCGTATGTTATTTTTATGTTATCTATTCTTTATTGCAACAAAGAATAATAATAATCATAATAATAATAATAACAAAGAATAATAATAATCATAATAATAATAATACCACCAAAAAATAAATTAAACTTTTATCACCGATTTATTAATTTAAATTTATATTCTATTAGCTATTACCATCTCTTAAATATTTATTGAATATTTTTATTGTTAATATAATTAACAAATAAATTAATATATTATAAAAAATATATATATAACCTTATTATTATAATTATCTAATGCTTTTATTCTCACATAAACAATTAAAACAAACATTTGTTGAGGTGCATCTTTAGCAAATCTGTCATTCACCTAAATTGAACCCAACAATTATCAAAACTAAATATACAGTCTTAAAAAATAGAATAAAACCAAAATTACATACAAAAGTTTGAAAAACAAACATCGCACAGACCTTAAAAAGATTGAATAAAAAAATTTATATAACCATATTTTAATAATTGTCTAATATTTTAAAACTAATAATGCACTAAAATTAATTTCAAATATAATATTACCACAAAATAAGAATATCTCTTACAATATTCATCTTATGATCAATCTAATTTGATATACACAGAATCCTAACAAATTAAAATTAATTTTAAACATAATATCAGTATAAATTTTTAAATATAATTTTTAAAAATAAATATATTACCTCAGAAATTTGCATTGCAATATGACTGCTTGAATCCACTGTTGAATCACGACGTCGATTGTGTCGACTCATTTTTGCCGTCTCGTTCTATCTTTCTTGATCACACACTAAATTAGATCACATATTCAAAATAATTTTTTTCACTCTAGCACTCTCACACACTCAAACACTTCTTCCTCTCGTTAACAAAGCCCTTCACTCCAAAACAACGAAGAATTGAAGTTCATTTATAGAACTTACAATCTGACCATCTACAGTATTATTTCATTTCATCTTACACATGTCAACTCCCCGTATACCATACTTTTGCCCCTCCAACTTATTTGCAGAAAGCATCAGGCACAATGCTCCTTTTTTCAGACGCACTTCAGTTTGTATTTCAACACATGTGTATACTGTTTATATTCATGCATTGCTTTTTGGTGTCTCACATTTCGCCATTATGCAAGGCGAAATGTGCTTCACTTTTTCACTATTCATGCTTTTTGTTTGTGTCACAATTCGCCTTGCTGGAGGGCGAAATCTATTGTCTGTGTCAAATTTCGCCCTGCAGCATGTAGAATTCGGGTAAAAAAAAATAAAATATAAATACTACTTATAGTATGGCGAAATGTGTATTAATTCCCCACACACCCGTAATTTTGTTATCAAACCCATATTCCTGTATTTTAAATCTACTATTCCTATAATATAATTAAAAAACCTAAAAATGTTATAAGCATTTCAAGGTTGTTTCGATAAGAAACCCTTGTTTCTGTTGAATTGAATAGAAAATATTGCTAATTTCAAAGCAAGTGCGTTTTTAGCTTATGATAGGAGGTTAGGAACATAGAAGACACCTTTGTTTAGTCAAACAGTCTCACGTTGCATGTGCTTGCCATAATTAATTACCATGTTTGCTCCATGTTGCATTGAGATCTCATGACTTGAAAATCTTTGTCTTCGAACTGAACAAGATCCAAATCACATGATAAGGGGCCTCTGGCTTTCATCATTCTGCAAATAAATTAGATAATTGTTTTACTGTTCAATCACCAATCAATGGCACAAAAAATTGGGAGTGCTAGCTAATCATTATGATTAGAAGAATAATGGGAAGAACGTTGCGCCGGTGGGCTTCAATGGCCGTGCCAACAAGAAGAAGACAATCATTTTTGCAGTTAGAAACTATTGAAATTATTTACTTCAGAAATTGTTTGTTTTCAGAAACCATGATTTGACTCCCAAGTGTAAGAATGGAAGGACTCTTTGCCGCCACTTAGTGCATGCTTCCGACTAACCAAAAGTGAATGGTAGCGGGCATTAAATAAATGTTGAGACTCAAGACCATGGGAGAGATTCTGCGAAAGTAACACTCAGGTCAAATTAAGTAATTAACAGTTGTTTGTTAATCAAATATACAAAGGGTTAAAGAAGAAACAGACGAACTTGAAAGAGAAAAGCAACTATAACTATACTTCCTTTTGCAACGTTTGATATCTTAATGTCATGATTTCCTTGTCTCCCATTATCTAATTAAACACAGCAATCCTGATTAAAATATAGACATAATTGAAGATTTGGGAATATATGATGGGCCCTGCATAAACACCAAAAACACAGCACAAAATAAGTTAAAAATTACCTAAAGGTGGATATAAAAGATGGATAAAAGTGTGGATTATTCGGCTCAAGTCACATATATATTCGAATAGTGTTAAATAGTTAGAATTTAAAGATGATGGATGGATTTAATAGTTAGATTTGCTTTACCTTGCTTTCTATCTTGTTACTTTATGGATGATTATACGAGAGTCAGTTCCTATCGTTTCGTTAGCTGTTAGTTGGGCCTTGGGCTTCTTCATTTATATATATTTTATATATAAAGATATATAGTTCATTCAATATTTTATTAGAATTTCATATATTATTGGCAAAATATATCTTTTGGACCCTTAATTTTTTCTTTTTTATTTTTGCTCTCTAACTAATTTTTTTGTTCATTTTGACCACCTAACTCTTTATCATTAATTAATTTTTTATTTGTTATGATCCCCTTAATATTAAAGAGTTAGAGAACCAAAATGAATGAAAAATTAATTAGAGAATCAAAATGAATAAAAAATTAATAATTAGGTAACTAAAATGAACAAAAAATTAGTTAGAGAACCAAAACAAAATATAAAAATAAGTTAAGGGATCAAAAACTTCATTTTGGCTATTATAATTTGTTCACATTTCTGTAACTCTGTGCTTATTGAGTTAGTGTGCGTATTCAAGGACAGGCTAAGTTGTTCCTGTTGTATCATTTGACAACAGCTGCAGCAGTCAGATCAACCTCTTCAAACCACGCAAGTCAATCTATGCTTTATTGTCCCCGAAAGAGCCTTGACGAGGGCAGATCATTTCCTGGGATATCTCTGTGAGTAACGTTGTTCCTTGGCGCCGTCTGCTACGAAGGAGAATGTTCCTTTTATAAGTGGGCTAACACAGTTCTAGCCTAAATGAGAACCTTAAAGCCCATTGGAGTTTAATGGTTAGTTAGAAAAGCCCAATTGTAGTAAACCAGAAGACTTATCGATTACAAGTTCTACGTTGGGCTTCTCGAACATCTATGCTGAGTGGCAAGCCCAACAAGTTTGTGTAATCTCGATCTCCATCTATCTGTCAATACAACGATGCCTCAAATATCTAGAATCTGGTCATAACTCCCTTGATTTGTTCCCTGCATCTGAATTCTGAACTGTAAGCAATGACATGCCTGCTTCGCCCTTGCCCGCCACTGATACCATGCCCATGTCCTTGGCGGCATCACATCGCCGACGCGGCACCACAGAGCTCAGCCACAATAATGACTCCAATTCAGAGGCGTGGCTTGAGTGGGAGGGTGCAGCCAGGGAAGGCGGTTGTTGGTCGGAGCGTGAGGTGCATGGCCAATCCGAGGAGAGTGAAAATGGTGGCCAAGCAGATAAGGAGGGAGCTTTCTGATATGCTCCTTACCGATAAAGTCTTGCAGTTTGCTATTCTTCCAGAAGCTTCCTTAGGTGCTGACCGCTATCTCTCCTCTCTTACCACCATCAGTGATGTCGAAGTCTCCGCCGATTTGCAGGTATAGTGTTTGTGGCTTTGTCATATACAATAGCTTTTCATAGTCATAGGAATAGGATATACTCATCAACCGTATTTGGATAAGTAAATACCTAGCTTATTTCAAATGTAGGAGGAAACTCGGTAATTAAACTTTCTTTCCATAACCGCGAAGCTGATTTTAGGATGATTGTGACTTGTGCGTATTCCTGTTATCTAGCCGGCGCAGCTATTTCTCATAACCAAAGAAAAAGATAGTTAAAACAATATAATTTAAGTTATTCAATACGCATTCATCGTGTTAGGACCTGAATTCATTTACTGCCTTGGCGCATTCTGTTTTTAACTTCGCTGATGTAATTGGAAGGAAATGTTTAATTTGTTTCATTCTTGGTGTTTTCTATGTAATTGTAGTCCTTTTTGCTCCTTTTATCATGTGATCACTGTGATTGATGCTGTGGTGTATTAGCATCTAATTTTCTTAACATCTGTAGGTGGTTAAGGTGTATGTATCTGTTTTTGGAGATGAAAGAGGGAAGGAAGTTGCCATGGCTGGGTTGAAGTCAAAGGCTAAATATGTTCGCAGTGAGCTGGGGAAGCGTATGAAGTTGCGGTTAACTCCTGAGATACGCTTTATAGAGGATGAGTCTTTCGAAAGAGGAAGCAGGGTAATAATAAGTATATTCAGCGTTAGTTTATATGGTTACACATGTATGTATTGTTGGTATATTTGCAACTTTGCTTAGTTCTTTTTCATTTTGTCCTTTTTCCTTACCATCTATTTGTTTGTTCTTCATCAAGGGCCAAAATTGTCCTAGGCCTATTAAAGTTACTCATTGGTGGGTCAATGATTTAAGGCCTTATCGATGGAGGTTAAAACGGTTGTTGAGACTTTATTCTACCAAACATCTTTTATACAGCAACCTGGAGTATACATAAGATGGTTCATAACAAACTTCTCATGCTCTCGCATTTAACTGCCTGCCTCTCTTTGTTGGTGCCTAGATCATCTTTTTGTTTCTGATGATGATATTGTGGATTGCATAGTATTCTGGCATGAACTTAGATATCATCACCAATGAGCATGCTTCCGTAGCAAGTGCTCACTTACATGTGGCATTCTTTTTACAAATTTGAGCAACTTTTAGGCCACTCTTTTATTGAGTTTGCTGTGAGCTTTTACTGATCTGATGTAACTACCGCTTCAAATTTTCAGGTGATTGCAATATTAGATAAAATAAAGAATGGGAAGAGCTCGGCAAATCAAAACAAGGAGCAATTGGATACATCAGCACAAGAAGACAACGATGATTGGGATGGTGAGGACCCTGATGATGGTATCATTTATGTGGAATAGCTGCCTCCCAGTGCATCAGTATTATGCCTGTTTGACATGGACAGACCTTTCGGAGTTTGTTGGTATGTTTTAATAAACCTATGTCAAGCATTCTTTATATTATCAAATTCTGATGGTTAGTTTAAGTTTAGCTTTATGTACATGAATAGTTATTTCAAACTGTCTATTTGTTTTGTATCCGTAAAAAAATCCTATTATTTATTTTTATCCCAAATTTGGTTAGCTTTAAAATGTCTGGTTTTAAATTGCAGTGCAATCGCAATAATGCTGTTGTGGTGGTGTTAGCAACCCCATCACAATAGCAATTGCAGCAACATTTTTTCCCGCAATCGTAATAATCACAATGCAACTGCAACCACAATTTAAAACAAAGGATTTTCATCACGAATTTAGTTATTAAGTTGATTACTTATGTGAAGTGCAGGGAAGTTCGCTAGTGAGTGGTGCCATTACCTGATCATGAAGCCTGACCTTGTCATGTCATCAGATTTGCCCCAAGTGACGTAGATCAAATTGTGGGTTTTCTCTCCTTATATAGCGTAGCCCAGATGTCGGTATACAAGAGGATTTGCTGTATAATTTTTTTTTTTCCTTACTTGATTTTTTGTAGGTGGAAGTTATGATGTTTTCCCCCCAGAGCATGATGTTAACCATTGTCCGAATTTAGTGTCTTGAACAAATTAGGCTTAACAAGATGCATGTACATGTGAATGTGGTAATTCTTTGCCGTTTCCTTTTGTCCAGAGTTGGTTTCGCTAAAGGATGTGTCTTGCGTTACTGGGTTTTTTCTCTTATTACTTTTCACCGGCCTCTAGTCACATTTTCACCCAAACAAGCTGATACTGATTGTGGCACAAACTCGGAAGAATTCATGTTTGCTCGGAGAGGTCCACTCACACATGTATATGATCAAATTTGGAGAAAGCTGGAGAATGTGATTACTCTTGATACAAGTGAAGTGTGGAACATTTAGTATTAGATACAGCTTGAATATTACGTAAAACCAAGGTTTTGAAAATCGGACTGGATATCGAACTGGACAAGTTATTGGTTAGAGTTTCAATGGTTTAATCAATTTAATTGGAGTTCAATCGATGTATATATATAATTCATAAATTAATGAAAATTAGAAAGTAGAAGTTAGAACAAAACAAAGTTGCAGCAGCTTGAAAACAAAAGGAATGAACTAAATGAAGATAAAAACTAGGAGTTGAAACAATCGAAGCCATTGTTGCGGTAGCTACGTTCAACTATGGCAGCCTCCAACTATGATGGCAGCGCTGCAATGAAGGTCCTGATGTAGGTGTTGCGGAGGCTATGTGATGTTGTTGTGGGTGCTGCAGCGGATAGCGCAACATGTATCGTGGACAGCATGGTGGAGGTGCGGTGGATGGAACAATGGACGAACTGTGGAAGAGGTGTGTCGATGGCTTTTGGAGTTAGAGCTCCCCACCCTTGTAGCTTCCTTCCTTTAATCCATCTTTACTCTTTTTTTAGTGTCTCCTTTGCAAAAATCGAGACCGTTTCAAGCTTTTGACCTTTATTTTTTTTAATTTTCAAAACTCAACAAAATGATACCTGTTTTTGGGATGATTTTTTCAAAAAAATTAAACCATCCAACTGCTAGAACTGATCCAATTTGTTTGATTTAACAATTTTCAGGCAATTTTTAGCTCAATTTTTTGAAAAGGGGTTTTGAGGCTATGATCGGACCGAATGTCTGGCCGGTTCCTAATTTAACATGTTCGACTGGCCAGTTTGATCCAATTTCCAAAACTATGCATAAAACAATTGCAATCTAAAACTCTACCCGATAATGATAGTCTTGGGGGCAGCATCTGTGGGCGTAAAAAGTAATCTATCCTTTGAACTAAAATTATGAAAATGCATTTTATACATAGCTAGCTAAAAGGTACGAATAATTTATCATGAAACAATTTATTTAAGAGCATATTTTTCTAGAAGTTAAACATTGCAAGCTATTTATGTGTAACATATTTTAAAAAGTAATAGACATTACTACAATTTAATCAAAAAAGTATTTTCATTGACTTCCAGACCATGCATTGGAAAAATAATATAGTTTCGACAAACATATTTAACAACGCAACTGAGATTATTGGGCTCTGCCCTGCTTTCGTAGCACCCAAGATATCAAAACACATGAAAATATTAATTAAGTTGCTATTATCAGCGGGCTTACACACAGCAGAAATCTGCACTCAATGTTTTTTTTTTTTTTTTTTCAGGCTTGAAGCAAGAATGAGACCAAAGGCAAGACTGGCTAATTATTAAAACAAGGTGAAACAATATCATTGAACTTTACTTTCACAGCGCATTAAGTCATAAGCTGTGTAACATTATCCAAGTAGCTTAAAAAAAATGGGAGAAAACATGGTAAAAAATTCCTTGTTAAAATTATTTCTGTATTCTACTCAACCATGGACACAGTCCAAGCCTCATAGGGATCTCATCTCATGGCTTTCAGTGATGAGACTTAGCTTCAGCCTTCTTTTGAGATTTGGCCTTTGCCTGAAAGTAGGACAAACAGGATAAAGAAGATCAAACATCAACAATTGCACGCAAACAAGAAACAATTATCATAAGATATAGAAACAGAAAATATCATCCTAAGCTTCCTACATAACCTAAAAAGTGAGTTGAAAAAAAAAAAAAAAGGAATGCAACACCAATAAATTGTAGCTCAAGTGGCACCTCTACTAGTCCATATGACAAAGAAGTTGATGTGGTTTGAAACAGGCGTTTGATCCCCATTTGCCAATCTTCTCCGCTATCCCCTCTCCCCTACTAGCCCCTCTAAGGGCTCCCAAGTATGTCATTAAAAATAATTTAAAAAAAAAAAAAAAAAGAACACTGAATACATCAAGCAATATGGGTTAGCTGACTGCTGAGGGATTAGCACTTGTATCAAGATCCTTTTGCTCAAAATGCTCAAGCAATAAACTCAGCAAAGCGTCTTAGTCCAGGCTAAGCGCAAAGATTTAGCAGAAAATGGCATCAGCAAGCTGAATCTTTTGTTACTAATGAAAAACGCGCAATTTTAAATCTGTGGTGTTCAATCTCAAATACTTTTTCAGTCTTCACATCAGCCACGATGTGCATGAAAAAATAACAAAGGCAATCAAGGTGGTTGTACACTACGTAGGTAGATCCCCGCAGCACTGCTATCAGAAGCTGATAACCAAATCATCAACAATCAAATTGGGGATGAATATATATGATATCCAAGTTGAGCACAATTGTATCCATGCCCAACCCAACATCACTCACAGGCAAAAAGATTGCAGTACCACACAATGTGAGTGATCACAATTGATTTCTATTAACTCTCTGTTAATAATAAAATAGACGAAATTGTTAATTAACTATATCATGGACACACAACGGCAAAGGCAATAGTTAGAATACCTTGAGGTACTTGAGTTTAATGCTTCCATAAACGAGGCCGAACGAGAAAGCAGAAGCTCGAGCGACCTGCCAATGGTACCGAATTTTAGAGTTACAGAAAACTAATCCATCGATATTGGCGTGTTAGAATAGAAAGGGAAACTGCACATAATATAGAATAGAATAGAATAGAATGTTAGGGGCTAGGGAAGCGTACCAAAGCAACAGTGCTTGTACCGGAATAAGGTCCCGCTGGTGGTGGCGCCATAAGATGATTGTTTGTTGAGCGAACGACAAAGCAAGGAACGACAACACAATACTAGCGAGTATGAACCAACGACGCCACTCGCCACAAATCTCCCCTATCTAACCCTAGGCACACTTCACCCAACAAGGTAACACGTTACACTGTCGTTTGGGTGCACAGCTACAATTTTTCTTTCTTTCCCTCCAATTTTTTTTTTTTTGGTTTACCCTTTTTGCTCTTGCGATTAAGTTTTTTGGTGGTCTACAGTTGATAACCCAAGTCCCATGAGGCCCAAGTAAAGAAGTATCCCCCTTTGATTTGACCCAAAATAACAAATACCAAAATGTCCATTCTGTTTACCGACATGGTCTTGGTTTAATTATTGAATTGAGGCCTTGAACGCCCTCACGACCTGTCTTTTCTGTCAAGTTTCATGTCACGACTTTGTTTTTTGGGTCAATAGTATCATGTCATGACTCAAAACAGTTGTGAATTCCATATAACACATTAGTTGATGGTTCGGCCCAAAAGAAAGGGCTGTTGATGGTTCACCCCATTCCTACTACAGTGCAGCCCATTCCTCAAAGGTAGGTGCATCCGGGCGCGAGTTCGAGTTTGCAGGGCAGAGCCTCATGCCTAAATTCCCCCCCCCCTCCCGCCAAAAATCCCTTCATCCCCCAACTAAAAAAAAATGACAAAAATATAAGATAAATGTTTAAAGAAGGAGTTTATTTATTATGTATTAATAATATAAAAGAATTTTATATTATTATTTTATTAAATATTTATAATTATAAGATTTTAAAATAATAGATAATTAAATCAAATATTTTTATTAATATAATAGTATATAATTAGATTTTTTGTATAAAAAAAAATTATACCCATAATATATACAAATTGAATCTTTAAAGAAGTGGCGTATGAATGACCAAAAAATATAAAAAAAAGGTGTATTAAAAAAAAGTATAACATTATCTTCTTCGATTGAAAATGCGTCTTACGAGTCAACTTTTGTCCCATCAAGTCAACTATATGGCTTTGCCATTAAGAACGCCATCTACCTCCCATCTCATGCGTCCTTTTCGCTTTCGGCGGCCGTTTTTGTGTCTTTGTTTCTTTTCTTTTTTTTTGTTTTGGGGGGGGGGGGGGGGGGTTTTCTTTCTAATTTTTGTGAAAGTATTATTATTTTAATAATTAGCGATAAATATTTTGTTACGTCATTTTCTTAAAATATAATTATAAAAATAATTTGCTGTGTGTATTTTTAAATTAAGGTGAATATATAAAAATAATATTCACTGATTATTGAAAAATATTATACTCACAAAAAATAAATGATAATGGAACAACTAAATATACCGTATTTTAATTAAAAATATATATAGTTTTCTCTTTCCAGAATATAATAAATGACATATTATTAAAGTACATATAATTTAATAATGTTAAACTTTTTATTATGGTTGACCATCATTATTTATCAATTAATATAGTAAACCAAAAAGGAAGGAAAAAAAAAAAAAAACTCCCGAAAATGAGTAATGGGCGTTGGGTGGTTGTGGATCTCTGTCCCTTTGTAGTCTATCCTCTATCGTCCCTATGTTTGCTACCCACTTTTCTTGGCCAGTGGCCGCTTGGGACTCTCTCTCAGTCTCAGATCACTAAACGGCAAGACCTCCTTTTCTTATCCATAGATTCTTCTTAATATTATTAGAGATTCTTAAACAAGAGATTCTAGAATGCATGTATAAAGAAGATTCCCTTATATCACATCATTCAACATAGCCACATAGGCCGTATTAAACTTGTGATATCTATTATTATTTAGTTGAACAAAAATTCTTCAAATTAAAGGCATTAACAGTAGAATTCTCCAATCGGTCAGCCGCAGCATTGCACTCCCAAGCCACATAATTAGCAGTAAAATAATTAAACCAAGAAGAAACAATAATAGTAGGGCTGCCAAACAGATCCAGGCCCACAAAATATATAAGTTAAACAAGCTGACTCGTTTAGTCCTCGAACCACAATATAGTAGTCTGGCCTATTTAAGGTCGGTCTGCCTACCTAAATGGGATCAACCTATTTTCTTCTTCTTCTTCTTTTAAAAAAACTACTTATTTAGCTTCCGAAATCTGCTTTTGTATATTGATTTTGAGTTATTAAATTAAAATAAATTTGATCAATTGATTATACACATTAATTTTGCAAAAAATTCATGTTCTAATGAAATAAAAATTCATGTTGTTAAATCAAATATCCTCAAATCATAATCTTAAATCTATCTTAGAGTCTAAAGTCTTTAACCAAGAACCAAAATAAATGATCATGAATTAGAATTAGCATCCCACAAATAACATTTACAATAATTCATAATAATTCCATGAACCCCCCAAATCAAGACAACTACATCAACTAATTCAAGATATCGGAATTGCAAATTCAAATTCAAATCAATAACACCAAATTAATTAACTAAATCCATAATAAGCCCGAATCAAATTCAAACTAACCAAAAATCTAAGTTCAAATCAAACACAAATTAACACCAAGCTAAATCCATGATAAGTTCAAATTAAACACAAGCCAACACTAAACTAAGCACACAAATATCCAGATTACAAGTCCAAATGATTAAGTCCCAAAACAAATAGAAATCAAAACAATCGATTTTAAAAAGTCTCCACTCTTAAGTCCAAACTATTCCAAGTGCTTCATTGAATTACTTTATCCTTTCTTTCCAATTTGAAGATCATCCATCACCTCACCTATACATGTAAATATCAAAGAAATTAATAGAGAAAATATAGTCATATATAGCAAGTATCAATAAAAATATATCAAAAAAATCAAAGAAACATTTAAATATGTAATACTACCATCAAATCACATTTGAATCCTCCTTTTCCTTATTTTTAGTATTCTCATTCTCCTTTGGTTCTTCATCAACTACAATATGTAATAAATTAGAAACAAACAAAAATAATAAAAATAATAGTAAAAACTATATAAGATGTTAATAATAAGCGTTACCATCAAAATCAAAGCCATTAAGAAGAGAATTGCAATACTTATTTAAAACATGAGCACCAATATCAAAATTCGATTCTAATACAACCATAGTAATTGGGATACTAAGGACATTACAAGCCATGATAGCTATATCAAGAAATCTATGACTTTGAGACTTCCAATATTGCAATATATCCATCTTTTCATGTGCATTCATATTAAACACTGGCTCATCCAAATAATTATCAAATGAAGACTTGGTGTTCTCAGATTCAAGTTGAAAATCAATGGTTTTCAATTCCTAAACCATTTAAAACAAACATAACAATTGAAAGAAATTCAAAACAATAAAATAAAAACAAGTTCAAGATAAAGAAAATGGTAAAATCTTCCATCAAGAATAGTTGTCATTTCAAGAGCATTCATTTTAGGGCTGGAAGAGTTCCAAGGTGGAGATCCAAATCTCATATTAGAACTTGAAGCACCATTTTGTGACCTATGCCTTGAATATTCACCAAACAAAACATACATTTTCCTCTTGACCTTGGCCACCTTTTCTCCACAAGTATATGGATCAACTTGATTAAAACATTATTTCAAGACTTGAAATTTAATACGAGGATGAAGAACAACCCCAAGAGAAAGTACCATGCTACAATCTCCCAAATACTTATCAAACTTTTCTTTCATAAGTTGAGCCATTTTTTTTTATCACTTCATTGTCAGTTTATGCATTTTCTTTCATCAAGCACTCAATCCTCCAAACTTGCATAAAATACAAGTCGGAGGTAAGATAAGATTGACTCTACATCAAAGTAGTGACTATATGAAAAAGATTCAAGAATTTACAAATTCATTTTCCTCTTCTCCATTTTTCAAGTGTTAGGCAAAATTTATAATTTATATTTGTCAAAAGAAGTTTATGGAAAGCCACCTCATACTACTTTAAAGCACTTTCCAATATCAAATAGGTGGAATTCTACCTAGTAGATACATCCAAACATGAATCATAATCACTAAGTTTAAGTTGACTAATAATTTGCTTAAATTAGGTCATTCTTGCCTTTGATGATCTCACATATTTGATGCTCTCCCTTACATTATGCAAAATTAAACTAGCAACCTTTAACCCATCTTGAACTATCAAGTTCAATATATGAGTACAACATTTAACATGAAAGAACTCACCCTTGCACAACAAGCCATCACTAATATTAAGATTTTGCTTTAGCAAATCTTCCATACAATCATTAGCTGATGCATTATCCAATGTCAAGGAGAATATTTCTTTTCTCTATTCCCCACTTAGTCAACAATTCAACAACTTGTTAGATAATTGGTGTCTCGTATGTGGAGGAGGCATATGACAAAAGGAAAGTATTTTACTATTTAACTTCCACTTATCATCAACAAAATGTGCAGTCAAGATTATATAATCTTCAGCTATGCAAGATGTCCATAAATCAAAAGTTAAGCAAATTCTACTCAAGAGTTTAGCAAAAAGATCTTTTAACTTTTCCTTTTTAAAAAGATAAAATTTCCAAACATCTTGTACAACTATGTTCCTAGAAATTATTTTTACATCAAGGTTTAAATATTTGAATAATTCCCTAACCTTTCTATATTCAACAAATGAGAAAAGAAGATTGTGTTCAACTATAGCCATGATTATCATTTTACACATAACATGTTGACCAACTTATCTTGCCCTTAACTTTCTTTTCTAGTTTCATTTGGCCCAAATCATGATATCTAGGAAGCTCGCGACACTTGAGGATATGACGCTTCAAAGTAGAAGTCCCATTTTTATTGCCACCACCTATGTACTCTTTCCCATAACCTTTACATTTGGACCTTATTTTATCAGCTAGATCAACTTCTAAATTAGTAAAACTAGCCCAAACATGAGATGTGGTACTTTTTTTTTTTGGTTTCCATAAGTGCTAGTATTTGTACTTGCAATTGGTTGGTTTTTAGTTTCAGTAGGGGAATTGTCATCAAATTCTTCATCATCATCATCCTCATCCTCATCCAACAATATGTGTTCAATTGCAAGACTAAGATTAACAAACTCATTTATATGATCATCCATAACTACTGCAAATAAATTCAAATCACAATATTCAATATTCAATAGATTTACAATCAATTAACTAGTTTACAATATATTCTACCACTAGATCATTGAATAACATATTATGATCAGATTATTGATAAATTTACACTCAATTAACAAGTTTACAAACTTACACACAATAATATATTTATTATCCCTAAGATATTAACAAGTTTAGACATAATATATTATTTACACTCACTAATAGGTGCATAACACATACATCTAAGCATTTCTAAAACCTTAAATCACATTCATTACAACAATACAATAGCCATAACATTATAGCATAGCAACAACATGCAACAATCAAGAGAGATAAAGACTCAAAGAGATTAGAGACAAAGAGAAAGAAGGAAAGAAAAAGAAAGAGAGATATATATATATATATATATATATATATATACACTTGCGAGATGTACCTTGTTGCTAGGCTGTTGTGGATGGCAGGCGACGAACTTGCGAGTTGCATCCTGCAAGCACGAATGATCGGTAACCTATGTCCTGCGAGCTGCATTCGAGCTTCCTCTAGTGTGGTGCCTAGCGGACTGCGAGTGCTTGTGCTCCATTTGGATTTGTCGAGCTGCGGGCGCGAGAGAGTGAGACAAGGATGAGGTGAGATGGTTTTTGATAGGTGGGAGGAGGAAAAAGGTTGTTGATGGATGGGGTGAAGAAAGGGGGGACTTGGAGCAACTGGAAGGGAGAAAAGTTAGAAATAAGGAATGACGAAAGTGAAGTAAGGTTTGGGAGATTTGTTTTTTAATTTTTGTTTTATTTGTTGTCAATAATTTTTTTTATTTGTAACTGATTAAATTGCAATTTTTCAATTTATTACTTTAAATTTTATTTTTAATGAGTTAGTCAGATAAAAAAAATAGCGAGTTGTAAAATATTCCAATGTAAGCCCATAATATAACACATTGGTCTTAAGCCCATTTCACAGCATTGTAACAATACATTGCCTGTTTACCCAAAAAAAAGGGTGCGTAAATTGGTCGACTTGAAAATAGGCTAATTTAAATGAGTTATTATTTTAAAACTCAGCCCACCATTTTTGGCTGGTAAATGGATTAGTCTACTTGGTTTTGACAACCCTAAAAAACAGCATCATGCAAAATAACTTTAGAGTGAGAGAAAATGCTAGAATTGAAGTTTTGGAACACGTCTTTTGTATCCCTTTTAAGAGCGTGTTTGGAATGTAAAAAATAAAATGAAAATGATTTGATTTTAAAGTCAAATCTTGTGTTTAGATGTTTTAAAAATAAGAAATGAATTGATTTTTAATTCTCATGGAATTTGATTCTTTTGTACTGAGAATTCTATCAAAATTGAAAAAATTTGATGAAAATTGATTTAATTTTAGAGTTTAAGTATAAATCAAATCAAATCAATTTCATTTTTAGTCTTTCCAATCACAAGCTAATATATTACAAACATAAGAATTGATTTCAAAATCAATTCAAATCTTATTTTTACATAATTATTCCAAACACAAAATTTAATTTATAAATCAAATCAATTATAAAATTTAGTCACTCCAAATGTTCAACAGAATGCATGCCCATCTCCCATGCCATAAGCAAACCCTCTTTAGCTGCTATAATCTCAACTTAATATGCATCAACATCTTCATGGAACTTTTGAGATTTATTGTTATTATTATTATTGTTGTTGTTTATGATGTCATTGTGGTGGGATAAGCTATTTTTTTGAGACATCGCTTGTGAAAGTACAATGCTCCAAAAAATAAAAATAAAAATAAAAAACCAAAAAAAAAAACATTGCAAGTATATGAATTATGGGGCGCTCGGTAAAGGAGAATGTTTTCATATTTCTGAGAATGTGACAATATTCTCTTATTTAGTAGAGGATTTACAAAAATATTTTCAAGAATATTGCATTCCTAATATTAATTTTGAGTCAATATTTCTATCAAAATATTCCCTTCTCATACATGGGATTGTAACATTTCTATGAGATAAGAATATTTTTTCCTGTAAAAAGACTAAATTACCTTTATTGTCACCCACTACACCCACCGCCGATTACCTTCCACCACTACCGAACCACCAGCCACCACCCTTCACTACCAACCTCCAATGCCGAACCACCACCCTCCACCAACAGACAATTGCCAGGCTACCACCTTTTGCTAGGGGCATTTTTACAAATGTGTAAAATATTACCAAAAATTCAATCTGTGTATCAAATATTTTAAAAAATACATACCTGAGAAAATTATTTCAAGATAATATTTTCGAAAATCCTATTTTTGAGAATAAAAATTCAAATTTCCTATCAAATGCCCCTATTGAAGCCAAATTCCTAACCCAAGCCGTGCAAATTCTCATAGTTGATGCTGCCACCGTTTCTACCAAAAAAATTCAAGTGCCATTATAATGAAATATGTAATTAAAAATATTATATATTTGACAGCTTAAAATTTCTGTCCACTCTAATAATCTCCTATAATGTAGCTTAAATTAAACAATTGAGATTTGAGAGAGCACATTTTACATGTGAAACGTCTCTTTCACCAACATGACTAAAGTTTAATTGAGATAATTATGAAAAATGCTTTACTCCATAAAAGTAAAAATAAAAATAACTTATTAAATATAAAACATTAAATCAAAAAAGGCAGCATTTTTTTGAAAATACAGATGATACTGTTTCCATAATATATCTTTTTTTTTCCCCCTTCAGAATTCCCAGGCTAGTTTGATTCATTTATTCATTATTATCTTGCAGTTTAGCAATAGACAAATTAGCGATAGATTTCATCAGTAGCTAGGTTTCTATTCTATACTTAACACATACTTGTCGTGCATGCTCTTTCTTACTGACTGAAGAGATAAGAATCAGATGTATAAGAATAAATCCTAATCCTACTTGACGGAATCTCAATTCCCAATTCTTTCATCTATGTATGTTGACAAAAGGAGAAACGAATGGCTGAAAGTTATCCAATTCCATTTCAAATAAATTCCCAACCCAACTAAAGATGTTCAACCATCAACGTGGCCAAGAAAGCATAAAAACCATGAGTAAAGGGCAAATCTTCAAGAATCTAAACCAAACGGAGAGAGGCGAAGAAGCTTTGGAATTTATATGCAAAGTCAGTGGTCAATTTCATATTCTATACGAAGATTCCCGATATTGGTGTTCACATTTTAGGAGGAAAATCTATCCCAATGCTGTTATCGGAAAATTAAATATTTGTCAAAGTCCTCAATACTAATATTACGCAAAACAATTTAATTGCCTCAAAGGCTGGAATATTCTGTTGCCAAACAATATCTTTACTATTTTGTCGCTCAACTATCCATGTTTTCATTTCATTTTTTTTTTTTGGTCCTTAAATATTTCTACCTTCGTAAGTGGTCACATCTCCATATGAGAGAGCAAACTTGATTACAATTGAAAGGGATTAATAAGAGGAGGGGATATCCTCAATAAACCACAAAAAAAAAATACACTGTCGCATTTATGAGGTTTTCTTAATAATTATTTTTTCTAAAGTTTGAAATTTAGTTTTCTTTATGAGAATATAACTATATAACTCATTTACCATTATATCCAAACTCTGTTGTATGTTTTCATTCCATATCAAAAGTTCTTGACCATTTCACGTACAATTAATGCGAAGTGCTTGTGCTACCAACTACGTTACAACACGACAGATAGCAACTAGCAAGTATGAGTTCAAGTGTGGTTAACGATGCATTTGTTTCAACTTAAAAAAATTAATTTTAAAATTTAAATTTTATATATAGTTAAAAAAAATTAAAAATTAATTTTTTTAAAAAAATTACTCTTTTCAATTTTTATAAAAAAATTTGAAAATAAATTTTTTTTAGAATTAGATTATTTTTAAAAAATTATTTAAATATACAAAAATTGATCTTTTTTAATAAAAAAATAATTTTTTGTAAAAAAGAAATTTTCCAAATAAACACACCCTAAATGTTAATGATATGCATATGCAGTGATCATGGATTGGAATGCGACCATTCATCCAACATATTATTTTTTCAAAAATTGTTTTGTACAAACATAATTATCAATATCTTATCATTCTAGATACGTATACGTATATCAAATTTATAATTTCGATATTATTGGTGTTAATATCTTAATATACATAAATATCTCAATGACACTTATGGTAATTTGAAATAATAATTAATCCAACAAATCTTAATGAGATAAAATTTTTAAAATTAAAACTGAATATTATATTGGCCCATTTTGTCAAATTTGTTGGGTCTAGGCTTTGGATAGGTGAAATTTCATATTGTATATCTAGACTTATGGATCAAGAAGCCTCTTTTTGAATAAAATTTCCTATTCCATAAAAGAACTGAATATTATATTTAGATTAGGAAAAATTAAAAATATCATATTTAAGGAAATTGTAAATAACAAGAAATAGGAAAGGGAAGGAAATTGAAGACATCCAGAATGAAGTGATAGAAAGTCAGAACGAAAACTTAGTTAGGATGGAGATGAAGACACAGATATATCATTCTTAAACTTAGACAATGCAATTTACAATATTTTATTTTCTTCTTTTGAATTGATATTATCCTTTTTTTTTTTTTTTTGGTGTGTGTGTGATATACGCTAAAGTTAGTTCTATAATTTTTTACTTTAAACTTTACATGATTAATTATTTTGACATACATTTGAGATAGAGATTTATATATTTATTCATATGTTTATGATTTTTTTTATATCGTACAAATATATTATAATACATATTACAAAATGTAAAATTTTAAAAATAAATACATATTACGGTATGATATAATACCTTTAAAAAATTTAACATATATTTAAGATTTTATCATATAAAACATGATATGACAATTATGGATACGAATGATAATTCGTAAAACAGTATACCGTTAAATTGGTTTTCGTGTCATACATCACCCATCTGTGTATGGTAATATGAACTTATTTTAAGTTTTTTTTCTCTCTATTCTAATTAACCTACTATTGCTCGAAACTTTTTGTACAAAATAATTCCATGTAATATAGGCAATAACTATTGATAAGGTAAGGAATTGACTTGAATCCACAAAAATCTGAGTTCGATTATCTTTACTAATATAAGGATTCATTAATAAATGATCTCATAAATCATTTATAAATACTTTTTGAGCTTGGGAGTCATACATTGATTTTAGTGGAATGATAGATGTCGAATCCATATAAACTTTTGTTTATATATATATTAAAAAAAAAAATTTCATGCCTTACAACAACACTCTTATGTTTTTATAGGACAAGATTTGTGTCAAGTTTTTTTCTATATTTATTTTATTTAAGACTCAAATTAAGTAAGATTATAAGAATATTTTTCTTAAAACAAATAATTTAAACAACATGTATTTATTTGAGAAAAAAAATGTGTATATGTCATTGTTTGAGTTAGATAGAATAATATAAAGAATTTGATCTAATATTTTCCTTCCCTAAAAATTATTCACATTTTTTATTTCAAATGTAAATTTAAAAAATATTTTTATTTATATGTGAAAAATTAAATTTCAAATTATTTGAATTAATTTTAAAATATAATTAATGTTTTACTTGATTAATTTTTATTATTTTAAAATATTAAAACTAAAATTAAAATTAATTTAATTTTAAATAATAACATTTTAAAAGTTATCCAAAGATGGTTTAGTATCTAACAGAAAGTATGCATAGACAACTTTAACCATAATTTTAATGTACGAAAAATAAAATATAAGGATAAAAACGAAAAATAAAAATTGGATATTAAAAGATTGTTATCGAGGGCAATCCCCTTTCTATGCAAGATAGATAATGCATTAAATTTTAATCGTGAATTAAATAAGATGAAGCTTAAAATAAAGACAAAAAAAGAAAACCTTAAACTGATAATTCATTAAATTAAATTTACGAACTTATTGATCCATCATATTATGGTGCCAAAAGTCAAAAGAAGTGAAAAAAAAAACCATCCTTTTTTTTTTTATAAAAAGAATGAAAATTAAGTCACACTTTAAAATAATAAAAATTAAGAATATATAGAGGGAATATTTGCGGAGAAAAACTGAAAGAAGCCGTTGGTCCTACCGAGCTCCCAACAAAACCGAACGAGAATGTGCATGGCCGGATTGGATTTTTCGATCCACCAAAAGCCGTTGTATAATTAATTTAATTTTTTATTTTTTTAAAAGATTTTTTAAAGTTTTAAAAATTTTTTTAAGAGAAATATTTTTGAAATTATTTTTTATTATAAAAAATTTTTTTAAAAATAAATTTTACTATTACTCTTATATTAATAACAAAAAATAATTTTACTTTATCCTATTTAAATAAAATTTACTCTTCTAAATTTATTTTTAATATATTTAAATTAAATAAAAATTATTTTTTTAAAAATAACCCTTCTAAAAAAACCTTCTCATAAAAAACCCCCTTTCAAAATATCTTCCCTAAAAAATTAAAGCAATCCAACCGAATGACTCTAGGGATGTCACCCGCGAAGGCGGGAAGTCTTATCCGCTCTACAGTCCTGTTACCCTAAATGTTCCCCGTCCAGTCCGATCCGTAGTGGAGGCTTTTTCCCATCCGTTCCCGCTTCCTGTCGGTCCCATGGCCCTGCAGTAATAATTTTATTTTATTTTTGTTAAAAGAACTACGACAATAACAAATATGAGATCGAAGGAAGAAGAAGAAGAACAACAATAACAGCAACTCAGATCTATGAGAACAACAACAACAACAATAGAACAACAGCAACAGTACGGCTTCTGCAAAAAAAAAAAAAAAAAGAAGAGGTAGCCGCAGCAGCATAGATCAACAGCATCAGCCCAGATTTGAGTGGCAGAACAACAACAACAACAGTAGCAGCAACGGTGGCAGCCCAAATCTGAGCGGCAGAACAACAATAATGCGGCTGAACAACAACAGCAGTAGCAATGGTGGCAGGCCAGATCTGATCGGTGGAACAAGAACAGTAGCAATGCGACGGAACAACAACAACAGCAGCAACTCGACAGAACAACAACAACAGTAGCAATGGTGGCAACCCAGATCTGAGCGGCAGAACAAGAACAGCAGCAGCGTAGCGGAACAGCAGCAGCAACACGGTGGAATAACAGCAGCAGCAGCAACAGTGAGGGGATGCTCTACAATGGAACAGCGAAAAAGAAGAAAGGGGGAAGTGCTTGTGAACGGATCTATTGTGGAGAAGAATAAGAAGAAGAAGAAGAAGAAAAAGGGAATGCACTCAATGCAGCAGCTAGCAGAGAAGAAGAATAAAGGCGAAAGAAGTAAAAAAATCAAATGACTTTGGGTTATAAATGTTTTTTATTTTTAATTATTAAATTAAATAAATTAGTGTGAAATGTCATAAAAATAGAGATATATATAAATATAATAGATATTTATTAGGGATAATATAATATTTTCACATAGACGGCACTCATAGCCAGGTGATCACCCCCATCCCCAAATCTATCACGGGAAAATTTTTTTCCCCATCCCCATCCCTCATGAAAAATCACCCAACCGCGCTCAGGCAATCCCCGCGGGGATCCCCACTATATGGGGATTGTTGACATCCCTAAATGACTCACGACTTGGTTGCTCTGTCTTTCTACGCCTTCTTCCTCATCCCTCTCCCCCGTGTTACATACGATACGGCCAAATCTCTTCACAGCTCACACCACTCTCTCCCCGCCCGATGGGAACGGCTTCACCAAATCTCTCTACCCTCTCCAAACCCTCCTTTAACTCTTGCTTCCACACCAAACCCCTCCAAAACCCCACCTTCTTCCCCAAGCCCGCTCTCCCTCACGCTCACGCACCCTCTGACCCCCACAAAACCCCCCTCACACTCTCACTCTCACGCTCATGCAAGAGCAAGAATCCAATCTCCGACATCATCGTCTCCGCAAACAACACATTCCCAGAAGAAGAACCCTTTTACGACGATGACGAAAAGCCTCGCGAAGAGTGCGGCGTTGTGGGCATCTACGGCGACCCAGAGGCTTCTCGCCTCTGCTACCTTGCCCTCCACGCCCTCCAACACCGTGGCCAAGAAGGCGCCGGAATCGTCGCCGTCCACAACAACGAGCTTCAATCCATAACCGGCGTTGGCCTTGTCTCCGACGTCTTCAACGAGTCCAACCTCCACCGCTTGCCCGGAACTTCCGCCATTGGCCACGTTCGCTACTCAACCGCAGGCCAATCCATGCTCAAGAATGTTCAGCCTTTCGTTGCAGACTACCGCTTTGGCTCCGTTGGGGTCGCTCATAACGGCAATTTGGTCAACTACCGTATCTTAAGGGCCAAACTCGAGGACAATGGCTCCATCTTCAACACCAGTTCTGACACCGAGGTTGTGCTTCATCTTATCGCCACCTCAAAACATAGACCTTTCCTCTTGAGGATCATCGATGCCTGCGAGAAGCTTCAGGGGGCTTATTCTATTGTGTTTATAACGAAAGACAAGCTGGTTGCTGTGAGGGACCCCTTTGGGTTTCGACCTTTGGTCGTGGGGAGGAGAAGTAACGGTGCTGTTGTTTTTGCCTCCGAGACATGTGCACTTGATTTGATTGAAGCCACATATGAGAGGGAAGTGTACCCGGGTGAAGTTGTGGCGGTGGGCCAGAATGGAGTTCAATCACTTTGCCTAATGTCTTATCCACAGCCAAAGCAGTGTATTTTTGAGCACATATACTTTGCGCTGCCTAGTTCTGTGGTTTTTGGGAGGTCCGTGTATGAGTCTCGCAGGAAATTCGGGGAAATATTGGCCACTGAGAGCCCCGTTGATTGTGATGTTGTGATAGCAGTTCCGGACTCTGGTGTTGTGGCTGCGCTTGGTTATGCTGCAAAAGCTGGGGTCCCCTTTCAGCAGGGGCTGATCAGGTCACACTATGTGGGGAGGACTTTCATTGAGCCGTCTCAGAAGATTAGGGACTTTGGGGTGAAGTTGAAGCTCTCACCAGTGCGTGCTGTGCTTGAAGGTAAGAGGGTTGTGGTTGTGGATGACTCCATTGTGAGGGGAACTACATCGTCCAAGATTGTGAGGCTGATAAAGGAGGCTGGTGCCAAGGAAGTTCACATGAGGATTGCGTGCCCACCGATTATTGGTTCGTGTTATTATGGGGTGGACACACCAAGCTCTGAAGAGCTGATCTCTAATAAGATGAGTGTGGATCAGATAAGGGAGTTTATTGGATCGGACTCGCTTGCTTTTCTTCCATTTGATAGTTTGAAGAAGTTGTTGGGCAATGACTCTCCCAATTACTGTTATGCTTGCTTCTCTGGGAAGTACCCTGTTGAACCCAATGAGCTTAAGGTGAAGAGGATTGGTGACTTTGTACACGACGGCTTAAATGGGAGTTTTGAATCTATTGATGGGGGCTGGGTTCAAGCAAATCGGAATCAGAAAGCGGTGAAGATTGTTAGTATCTGACAATTGTCCTATTGTGTGAATTTGCAGGACGGATACCCCATATAGGCAGTATAAGGTAAGTGTGCGTTTGGATTAATTTTCGAACTCAACCATCTCCAAAATTATAGTTTGCCCAAAAGTTACCACAGATAAGTTTTTTCCCCAACCATGATTTGAGGTTGGAAAACCAAATATGCTATAAGTGGGTTAATAAATGTCGGAACGATCTAACTACAATTGCTTGTTCCATCTATTTCAGAAATTTGGATTCTCAAGGTCAATGATTAATAATTATTGTTCGTCGTATCTTCTGATTGGATATCTTAAGTTTCTCTTATTTAGAATTTAGGGCAATGGTATAAAGTTTAATAACTGGGGAGTTTTTTAGGTAGTACACTCCAGATTTGGCCCCTCTTTTCTTTTTTTTTTTTTTTTTAATAGAGAATCTCATTTCTTTAGCATATAACTATACATGCTCCTAAAGAGTTTTCAACTTCAAAAGGTCTGGTTGCACTTTGGATTTTCTTTTTGGATCGTTTATCTTTTCGTCCATCTCATTTCTTTCAGTCCAGTGATGGTCGCACGAATGCCAGAGGGTGTTCCCAACTATGAAGAGCAACACACCAATTTGATGGTGTGTTCGCATGTCCGTCATGCGATCTTATATGTCCCATTTAAAAAATGTTAATTTTTTACTCAAAAATGCATCAGATACGATTAGATATGGCTTGAATACACATTGGATACGGCTCGGATATAGCTAGACCATGACTTTCCAATTATTTGATGGAGCAAAAAAGAATTCAAAAGTCTAAAAACTCAAATTTATTTAGAATTCTTTTTTAGATGTCAATAGAATTAGTATCTTATATTTTTTAGGATGGATATAGGAAGTATACATGACATATATTAATAATACTCCATTTTTTGGGAAAGGGTTTAGAAAATAATAAAAATTGGTATTTTGACATCCATAAATATCTAATAATATATATATACCATATCTATGTCCTATAATTTTATGAATTTAAGGTGTTTCTGTATTTGTGTCTATGTCTGTGTCATGTCAAGTGTTTGTATCGGTATCTGTGCTTCATAGGTTATAATTGATTAAGTGGAAAATGAGGTGAAAACTTGGTCTTGATGGCGAGAGGTGAATTAATTTTTATTTAACCTCATTACATTCAGCTGTTCTAGTGATATGAAGGTTTAATTTGGTATTATTGTGACTTTTTGAGAGCTGTTGAGCTCTCTGAATTCTCTAAAAATTATAATAGTATCGTTTGATAAAATAAAATAATATAAAAGTTGCTCTTAATAGGTAGAAGATACAAAAATAATGTTTGGTAAAATTACTTTTAAAATCTAAAATAACTATAATAGATATAAATACTAAAGAGAATAATTTTTATTTTTAATGTCATAAAAAAAGTAAGATTATATTAATTTTCTAAATTTTAAATAGCACAAGCCAACTTTAAAAAACACCCCATGAGAACTCTCGAAAACACCATTGGGCTTTTAAAAGTTGAGAGGAAAAAGCATCTTAACTTTTTGGTTTATCAATAAAAAAAATTAGTTTATATTTTCTTAAATCAGAACTCCTTTTCAGATAGCACATCAAACTAAGTCGAAACACTTCAATAACATTTTTATATTATCTTCTAATGATATGTTTGTATATTATTGAAATAGTTAAATTCTTTAAATTATTATTGTGATAATTAAATTATTTTAACAATTATACATGATTGAATAATATTCTAAAGTATTAGACTCGCTACATACTAAAATAAATTGTACTAACTAATTGATTGATTTTGTTGCAAATGGCAATTTTGGACCTATTATATAAACATTTTTCTCCCTTCAACTATTGCAAGAATTTCTAAGCAGTAAATTCTAAATATTCAGGTGCAATTATTATAACAATATTACTACAGACAGAATGTCACATTTTGACAACTATATTAAACCGCAGATTGAATTACTTCATTAAAACCACGAAGCAATGTACCCCTTTTAAATTATTAATACGGTCTCATCAAATTAAATATTATCAGAAAAGGCTTAGACTCCCACGATGTCACAAACCACAATTTAAATTCTAATTTGAAGAAATGTCCATATTTAATATTTAATTATACCTTAAATAAGATTATCTCTAGCAAAAATTATATGTGAAAAACAAAAAATGTCGGCCAACCTACTCTTGGGTGGTGAATCTGGTGATACGTGTTTTCTTTGATTTGGTTTGGTATCACCGTAACTTTTTTAGAGTTACTGAGATTTCTAAGCTCTGTTTAATAAAATAATATGAAAATTATTCTTAATAAATAGAAATCATAAAAATAGTATTTGATAAAATTATTTTTAAAATTTAAAATAATTATAATAGATATAAATATTAAAAAAATAATTTTTATATTTAATATTATTAAAAAAATTATATTATATTAATTTTTTAAATTTTAAAAAGCACAAGTTAGTTCTAAAAAATATTCCATGACGACTCCCAAAAACACCCTTTAACTTTTAAAAGTATAGCACAAAAGTATTTCAAATTTTTGATTTCTCAAAAAAAAAAAAAACTTACACATTTTATAAGTTAAAATACACTTTTAAAAAATCACCACCGTCTAATTCTTTGACTAATAATTTTATTTTCAACATAGTTCCCCAAGTATGACAGGGAAGCTCCTATGTCCATAATATGGTTTGCACTTGAAACAAATTAAAACATGGGCCACCCGCCACCTCCAATCCAAATCGTGTCTGTAAAGACCATCCTCACAGCATCGCCACTTTTGTTCCCTACAGAAAATTGAAGCAGTTGACAAAAAAAAGCAAAAAATGAAACGGAATAAAAATTAAAAAGTGGGTACCACAATGAGTACTTCATGTAGAAAATTCAAATTGACCCGAGTATGCATGTCATTACTCTTGAAAACAATTATTGCTTACATTTCAAATCTCAATGATTATTCAATTTCATTTTTTTTTTCTCCTTAGTAAAGGATTAAAGCTATTGTATACGGCTTGAAAAGTCAAGGTCAATGATGAACCGCTCCCCAAATCAAAGAAAGTGATAAAAATCATAAATAGCTCTTTATATTGCAGGTCTACATCCTCCAGCATTTTTCAAACTAAACAGGGAAGGCATCAAATCCCCACATGTCTCTTCATGAGACAGCAGTTGAGAAGAAAATGCCTCTCATCAGAACCAGCACTCGAAAAAAACTCAAGAATCAACCATTTTCGGCTCTATCGTAAGCATTTGATTTATGCTTTGGAGCAAATGTAAAGCCATCTGGAACCTTGCCCAGTAACATCTCTGATATTCGAATCTGCGTATGAAAAGGCAAAAGTAAATAAAAAATCATTCGTAAGCAGCATGAGCAAGGGGAATATCATTGCTATGATAAGATGTTTTAATAAGATGCTCAAAAGATAATACACTGCTTGAAGTTTATAGCCTCAGTCAATTCTAGAAAATGATTTCAAATTTGGCAGGCTAATTGCCTTATTGGTACTTTCAATTTTCTATTCCGATGCTTTGTTTATTAGGTTTAATTATTTTTTAAATTTTCACTAGTTGAATGTTTCGTATAAGTTAAACTTCAATTAATCATATTCCTATTTGTTTAATTGAAAACAATTCACTAGATTATAATTAAAATAAATAATAAAAAGAATAAATAAATAATTAGAAGTGTTATTAGTCTCAATCTCCATCTTTCAACAGGATGCATTATCACCATCTACATACTGTAGAACAAGTCTATTTTCTGCTAAACGAGGCAGCAAATGTCGGAAAGTACCACCAAGAAGACATTTCCCCCAAAGAAATTAGCAGGCATAACCTAATAACTTGAAATAAAAAGGAATTGCATACCCAGTCAGCTGCAGAGTCTGAGGCCATCAATGTCTCAAGCTCATCACGCCCATAGTAAGATGGCGAACGCCAGTTTATCCGTTGTGGAATCACATCTAAAAGACCGACAGGTATGTACCTACAAGTGTAGCTAAGCCATTCCAACAAGAACCGCCTGGTTGTCTCCACTCCTATAACACAATATATCAAAAAGAAAGTCCACAATAGTGGGCAAACAAGAGGCAAAATAGGCATAGATAAACTGGGGCACAACAATTATAAATAATGCCATCAAAACTCAGTAGATACTATGTGCATGTATACATTCCTATCAGCAAACCCAAGTCTCTTAAATGACACCCCTAAACTATATGTTCCTTGTTCAAAAGGACCCTCGCCTACACACTTATTGTTTTGTTAGCAGGAAACGAAAATGACATAAACCAGAGCTGTCTCATCTGTACGGAGATCATACATTCATACTTCATGTAACCATTTGACCACAATGAGAAAGACTTAGATATGAATATAATACAGCTACTCCTCCCCCAGAAAAATACCTTTTGTGTCGGAACCCCAGTGTTCAAGACCAAAATGCACAAAATCTTTGAAAATATTTAGTCGCTCGCTAGAACTGATGTCCCAATGTCTCTGTTCCTTGATCTCGGTAAGTATCCAAGGCTGCACAACATAGTCATTAGTTGCCACATTCAAAATAATTTTCTTTTCCAGGATAGGCAACTGTAATGTTCCCAATGAAGACAACTGGCATTAAGATAAAATAATGACAAACTCCAAGGAATAAGAGAATGGTCACTTGAACCAAGGATACTAACTTTAATCAGAGCACCACGGGCAATCATGCAGGTAGCAAGTTCAGGGCATGCAGTTCTGTGGTTATTCCAGTCTACAAATGAAAAAACATCTCCATTCCCCACTACTTGCAAAGTCTTAGGGGCCTTCCTTACACACTGGTATATGTAGTCCCAGTCAGCAAGCTTGCTATAGCGTTGTTGACGTGACCTACCATGTATTGTTACTGCACTAGCTCCCCAAGAGCCAATGTCTGCAATCAGAGAATCAACACGATTCTTCCCTTCAAAATAAGCTGTCCGCACCTGGTTTAACAGATAAATAGGATGTGCACATCTTGAGCAGGCTTACTGAGGAAATTTAAAAGCATAAGAAGACTGTTCGTTTCCTGGCCAAAAGTGACAGGAGTTGGTCCAGAATGTAAAAATTTCAGAGCCACAGAACAGAGGAAGAAAAGGGGGTGGGAGAAGCTATCAAGATGCTAACTTGAATTTAATACAAATCATATCTAACAAACGAAAGAATGTCTAATAGCAAAGTATAGTGCTTAGCATGACAAATACCTTGATAGTTATTGGTTTATCCACGGTACTTGAAGCTACTTCTACAATATTTTTCATCCGCATTGGTTTTGTCAGAAGAGCTGATCCAGCACCCTTATTCACAACAATGTCAATAGGGCAACCCACATTTATGTCAATAAAATCTATCGTACATTCCTGCTCTATTAGCTCAACAGCTCGTGCCACAGTATCCGGATATGCCCCACAGATTTGTACACCAAATAAATCTTCAGACGAATGACGTCTCAGCAATGCCCATTCTGAAGCTTGACCCTATAACAAGAGCAAAGTCACAATACATGGAAGATAAGCATAGCTCCACTACATAAAAAAGAAATAGATGGTTTGAATGCTGAGGAGAACGCGACAAAGACAAAGTTGTGCATAATACAACAAAAAGGAAAGGGAGAAAAAGAAGAACATGACAAAGTTAAAGTTGTGCAAACTAAAACAAGGAGAAAGGGAGAAAAACAAATAGGTTGATAAATCATCATTCCACAACTAGTTTTGAGGCATGCATACTGAATTAATAATTCCTAAATCCTAATACTAAGATTTCCATAATCATAAGAAGCCTTCCACTGGAACATTATGAATTTATAGGGATATAAGTCAACTAAATAAATTAATTTTTGGGCAAAAAGGAGACAGATACCAAACTATACCAGAAAAGCCTGTATTTCATGCCACATTATGCCAAAGTTCAGTAGAGCAATCGCTGCTAAAACTTTCAAAGCCAGAAGTACAGTAGCCAGTGTACCAGGATTCAAACTCCAGAAAGAAGATACACATCACATGAAGATGAAAGAAAGCAATAAAACCAACTAGTAGAAAATCCATATATGCACCTGCAAAAGATTTGTGCACATTGCCATCTCACCACATGTTACATCAGCTCCTAATACTTTGCAAACCCTCCTGAAAGGGAGATTTCCAACAGTAGTCAAGGGTGCAAGATACAACTTCTCCCTAAAATCAATAAGCTTCTTTTCACGTGAATGCATCTTCAGACTTAGGTCAGTTTCTGTGGCTATAGCATCACTTCCTGCTTCTAGTTCAGCTTTAATGCTGCTTCTTTCAACAATTTGCTCAGTACCACTCACACCTGTTTCAGCAGTATGAACCTAAGTTACACTACACTTGAAGGTAAATGAATAGTAAATAACTGAATATATTAAACATAAACCATAAATAATAAAGCTGAAGACAAAGCTATGACCTTCATTTTCTGTCTCTACAGGATCATACTTTTCTGCAGTTTTTCTTCTCTTTTGGGGACAAAGCTCATCAGAATCAAATTTTCTACCATCATCTTCATCTTTTATAGTTTCTTCCAACTTAGAACCACCATCAGAGGTTACTTCACAAGAGCCATTGTCCTCAGAACGATCACATTTTTTTGAAGCAGTATTGTCACCGTCTTTATTTTCCAAGTCTTTCATTTTTGACTTAGAGAGACCCTACAACATTTTTTTTTTGGGGGGGGGGGGGGGGAATAAAGGTAGGATTAATAAAAAATGGAATGTATAAAAATTGACAATTAAAAGAAAGCTTCTGTAATAAACGTGAAACCAATGGAAGGAACACTTACATAGACATTCAGTACATATACTATTAGTGTTCAGACAGAACAAGAATCAGGAAGAACAACTAGGAGCATGATAATGAAGATTTACATGTGCATTGGATGTTTAAATCAACCCACTTTATTCTCTGAATATGTAAACAAAGTCTAAGTGCCTCACACATGCATTTTACTTGGGTGGTTTTCTTCATAACCCACAAAGGAACAAAAACCATTAGAAAGACACCACTTTTAACCTTGTGTACTATAATATATTCATCTAATGCAGGTAAAATCTTCATTTTTCAAGGTATTTTCTAGGGAAAAGGAGAAATAAGACATAAAGACATAGATAAAGAAGCCATGAAAATGAAAGAGTAAACAACATACCCAGAGGCCAAGACTTTTGAGTTTGGCATCTGCCTTGGGGAAGCTCATCTTATTTTTCCACAAAAGCTTTTGAACATCTTTGCTCAACCCATTTACCTCAGAACTTTTCTTAAGACCATTGAGATTGTCAGAAGAAGGCACACCATCTTCATGCGTACTAGAAAATCTACATGCTAACCCATAAGGACAAGGCCCTCCAGATTTAACAAAAGGACATTGTCCCTCTAGATCAGCCGGTTTCTGCACTCAAAGGCCTCTATACTTAGGGCTGATACAACATTTATTTCCAATAAAAAAATATATATATAATTGAGTATAATCATAAACAAACTTGTGGGGGTATCAAAGCAAGGAAAGCAATTTCGTACCTGGGCCTTGAAGGCTTCAATATCGTGGCTGAAGCGGCATTTGTCTTTATAAGGACACGAAGTTACATCACCAGTCTTTGCAAGTTCGGGGCAGAGGTTTCGTGCTGACTTTTGTTCCTGCAGGTAGTGTGCTTGGAATGTTTAAAAATAAGAATTGATTTGCAAGGTTTAAAAGACTACAATTGAAATGTCGCAGAACCGAAATGAATATGGATACGTAAATAATGAAGGGAGGAATTTGTAGTTCACCTGACGGCGTTCGCGTTTGAGCTGACGCTTGGACTTCTTCTCCTTGAGCACTGCCGAACCTGATTGAGGAGGGTTCTTGTCATTGGCGGTGGAAACGTCGTCGTTTGTGGAGGAAGCGCGAACAGGAGGAGGGCGAAGGAATTCCTTGTTGATAGGAGCTATGGCCCTCGCCACCAGTTGCTCAGGGGTTTGATGGGCCTGGGCCTGAACCCCTGCACCTTCCTCTCCCGGTATCTGGGAGTGGGACTCATCGTCCTCCATGCCGCCGCCGCCACTTGACCCCGAAGAACAAAAAAGCCTTTTATCGTTGGTCTTGTAATGGTAGGAAACCTCACGCAACCATAGCTGCTAGCTTATACTGTAAGTAGTTAGCTGGGTAGCTTATTGTCTATAGATAGATAGACACTTGGAGAGAGCGAGTAGGGTTTAATGTTTCAGGGATATCACATCAACGAATTAACAAATCAAAAAGAAAATATTAAAACGCAAGATTATAAAAAATAAAAAATAATAAAAAGATATTAATATTGTAGACATTAATCTTCCATTTACATGAGTTCAAATAACAATGCATTCAGATTAAACCTAATATTAAAATGTCAGAAGTGGGATTTGAACCCACGCCCTCTCACGAGGACCAGAACTTGAGTCTGGCGCCTTAGACCACTCGGCCATCCTGACAGATAGTAGACCGTTTCAAAAACAATGTTGTAGTCTATACAAAAGCGGTTATTTTACCACAAATAATTGAGTCCACCCTGAATTTGGCAGCTTTGGACTTACTTTCAGCCCAATTTTTGATTACATTAGTTGGGCTTGGCATGTAGGCCCATCGAATTAAGACAATCGGATCTATTGAATTTACCCGCCCAAGTGGAAAGTCGGGCACCGGAACGTGTCATTATAAAGGGCACGGAGGTCCATAGCCCACGTCCCTTCCCTCTACGCTTACGGTAACCGACAGAATCATCCGGAGATCGCGGCTCGAAAGCGCTCCCAACACTTTTCATTTCTCAGATCTATACGACGTCGTTGAAGATCCAACGCCGGCCATGTCTTCGTTCAGCGGTGATGAAACGGCACCGTTCTTCGGCTTCCTCGGAGCCGCAGCTGCCCTTGTCTTCTCCTGTACTCGATTCCCTCTTCCCTCTCTCCATCAAATTCATTAGATCTATACTTACAATTCCATTATATGTGTATTCCTTTTTCAATTTCACTTTTCTCTAAATTAGATGTTCGATAATCGAAGTCGTACATATTTATAGGAGTAGTAGGTAATTATTGTTAATTATGTTGCGATTTGAACGGTTTCGGATCAATTGATGTTCGATTCAATCGGTTACATCAAATCTTTAAGCTTAATATTTTAAAAAAAAAAAAAAATCTGAAAATCGATGTGTGAGTAAATCAGGATGATTTCATGATTCAATAGCCAATTCTCATAAGTTCATTCACATCACATGTTTTCGGAATTGATCGATATAAATGTTGAATTGTTCAACTGTAAGTTTGTCCAATATTTCTTTATTCCGTTGTGAAGAATATCGTGTGAATTGGCGGGTGGCAGGTATGGGAGCTGCGTATGGCACAGCCAAGAGTGGCGTGGGTGTGGCTTCCATGGGTGTGATGAGACCCGAGCTGGTGATGAAGTCTATTGTTCCTGTTGTCATGGCTGGAGTTTTGGGTATTTATGGCCTTATTATTGCTGTTATAATCAGTACCGGCATCAACCCAAAGGCCAAATCTTATTACCTCTTTGATGGTTATGCACATCTCTCCTCTGGTCTCGCCTGTGGCTTGGCTGGGCTCTCCGCCGGCATGGCTATTGGTATTGTTGGTGATGCTGGTGTTAGGTATAACCCCTTCTACCTCTGTAGCTGATACATGATTAATTTTCAGATTAATTATTATATTTAAACTGGCTTTTCAAGAACTTAGCTTAGCTCCCATTTTTTCCTCAAATGAAAATTTGTTCTTTGCTCTTATTCTAAAGCCCATTGAACTGCATGGTGACATTGTACATATAGTTATACTTATAGGTTTTCAGTAAATCAATCAAAATATAGGTCCTTGAATATATCTTTACACTTCACTATGTGCCAAACCTTTCAACCGTCAATTAGCATATGATCCTTGATGGAACATTTTACATTTATCTGCCTTTATTGGCTTGCATTTGTTGTGAAACCTCTTACAATAATAATACCTATTGATTAAATCTCCTTCTGCAGAGCCAATGCCCAGCAGCCAAAACTTTTCGTTGGAATGATTCTCATTCTCATATTTGCCGAAGCACTTGCCCTTTATGGTCTTATTGTTGGTATTATCCTGTCTTCTCGTGCCGGCCAGTCTAGAGCTGACTAAGAAAAGAGCTGTGCTGCGAAATATTCTTTGAGCACCCATCTGTTTCGACCTTCTTATAAAGGGGGCGGGGGGGAAAATTATTGGTTGTTGCGAGGTTAGTAATGTTCGGACAGCATTTGCAGGCTTTAGCAATCACTTGTGTGAAAGTTACATCTGCCATTTGTGGTCTTTGTTTGTATAAGTAGGTTTATCTTTGCTTAATAAAGCTTCTTAAGCTCCCTCATTTTTCTTTGTTAAATGTATCATGCCTTATCATCTCTGAGCTTATATGTCTTCCTTTTTGCTGCTGAAACTGGTGGTGCATGTAACGATTTGGCTAGATATGAAACATATGATTCATGGGTCATTCGATATTGGATAGTGTTGACAGCTGCTTTTTGTGTTATGTTACCAGTAGTATAATCTACCTTCTTGCCCCGAGAGCCTTTTAAGTTCGAGCCGTAGTCACATTTAAAGATCATGTGATGGGAAGATTCTCTTGTTTGCCCGTTATATTAATTTTCAGTTACAGCAGCCCTTCGTGCTTTGTTTAGTCTGGTCGAGATTGTGTTTAAAAGAAAGGGGAAAAAAAATTTAATGCTAAGTTTTCGCATTACAGCAGCCCCATGTAACCCCCACCCCACTAGGGGCTGAAAATAAATAAATAAATAAATAAATATTACTTTGAGCTGACCCGACCCCACTTATTTGGGTTTGCTTATTATGGAACAAGTGTTATGCATGCCACCAAATGGTTGCCCAACCGAACTGAGACGTGGTCCATCGAAGTCTAGCCCATATTGGGTCAGGTTGTACTGAATTAAGCTAAAATTATTCACGACCCAAAAAAAAAAAAGCTGAAATTATTTTTTTATGTCAATTTATAACCCAATTGTCCATTTTATCAGGTTATTTAGACTTATTTATCAAGCTCAGTTCATTTTGTTATCATTACTAGCAACTCCGCTCATTAAAAAAAAAAAAATCTCTTGTAAATTATTTAATTATTATTTCAAAAAATTGATTATTAAAAAATGTAATATACATGTCATTATTATTATTTAAAACGTTATTTCTTATTACTCCCCATAAGCATGGGTTTTGGAACACAAACTTGTGCTTGGGTTGCTTAGAATTCCTCTAAGTGAACTAATATTTAAAAAATTTGTTTGAAGTAGAACAGGATTCACCAATTTCAGGTGTAACGCAAACTATGAAACCATGGGTAATAACTTTTACACGCAGTAGTCATTACACTGCACCAGAAAATGAACGATATGTAGACCAAAAAGGCATACCTTTGTTTTAACAAGAAACCAAAAAAAAATAAAAATCAACAGTATAAACAAATTTGACGGGCTGGGCGTTTAGGACGCTTTATGAGCAACTTGTTTGGCGTTTAAAGAAAGACTTCTTACGACCAAAAACAAAAAAAAAAAAACGAAAGACTTCTCACCTTGTTATACTCCTTATAGACTAAACTCTAATGTGTTAGATAGTGCTCGACATATTACCTGATAAGATTGTCAGTAATATAAATTACTATTTTTTAAATTATTAATAATATTAAATATAATATTTGATTTATATAGATAATCTAAGTGAGAATTTAGATTATCTTGTTTGGTATATAAAAATATTATTAGATAATATATGTCTTAAATCAATATTAGAATAATAATAATAAATAGTTTATTATTATTATTATAGTTAATTTTATTAATATTAATTATTATTTAATAAAATTTAATAATAATATTATTATTCATATTATTTTTAATAATAACAATAACAACAATAATAATAATGGGAGAATTTTTATATTGGTGGTAATCCATATTACCATCTCTCATGAAGATAATTTATATTAACACATTGATAGCAATTTATATTATCTTAAAAATCTAAATTTTTAGCAATATAGTTCAATCAAATAAGATAATATAAATCCAAACAATTTAATCAAATATTACCTGTAATTCACATAAGTTATCCATACCAAATGCTACTTGGTAACTAAGTGGGGCCCAATTTGAAAGGCACGTGATAGACTACTATTGCTAACCCACGCCCATTTCAAGCTAACTTGCTGCTTACTTAACATAGCGCCAACACCCCTCCCCCAAAAAAAAGAACCCACCCCAAAACAACCAAAAGAAAAACCGCATTACCCTATACTCGTCCACCAAAATTCCCCAATACCACGTCCCCCCAACCCGCTGAGGACAGTACACCGACAACAGCAGATTAAATAAATAAGTTACCTTGAACCCAATCCACTGCGATAAAGAGAACACAAAAATTAAAGTATATTTTTTCTTTTCGTGGTTTAAAGAGCTGATTGCAGTTTTCTACAAACGCATATTACTAGATAGGATCATAAAGATTAACGAGATCAATTTTATGATAGGGTTTGAACTTGTTATTCCCTATATTCATCTCCCCCAGGCATTGATGGCCAGCTTCACAAAATTATCACAGTGCCATAATTGAAGTGCACAAGTTCGAATACAATTGCCATTAGCAGTGCCTATGATTAGGTTTACGTCACCAAATGCTTAAGTGAAAACTAGTCCCATATTTAAAAAGTGTGGAAACAACTTCAGGTTAAAAAAAAAAAAAGGGTAAGAGAGGGAGAGAGAGAGAATCATATCAATATAAAGCAACGCTTCATCATCCAAATATCATAAATTTATAATGGTTCTACCGTTGTCTTCCACGGGCATTGTATGTGCCCATTCGCCTCCATTGTCAGGTCACAAAGCTAGTGGCGTGGAATGGCTGATGACCAGAAAAAATTGGGTCAAGGTTTCATTTTGGTGTATAAATTAAACGTGTCCTAGCCCATGTGTAACTAATGCAGCTTCATTCCTTCTTAAAATGAAGTAGACCATGTTCTTTTTCACTCTTTAGCGAGCTCAGCATATCTTCTTGGCCACAAGGCAGCCAAATCATAAAGTGTATACACGTGCATTTTCTCTTGTGTCCTTTATAAGTGTCAGCGTCCTTGTTTTTTATACTTAATTTTGTTGTCATCCATTGAGGAAAAGGGGTGGTTTGCATCGTTAATCAGTAGTACTTTAATTGTTTGCTTGTATCTTTCAATTAACCGTAATTTAGTGATAAGGTTTCCTTTGAAAAAATTAATGACCCTAAGCAATCATTTGACATACTAGAGACCTGGCCTCCTCCAGGCCTATCTGATTGACCTCTAGAAAATGTTAAAAGGCTACTTTCCTTAAAAAATCAAGTGTCTCATAACCAATTGGTATTAACGATTATTAAATGTATGTATGGTTCTCTTTTTATAAAATTAATTTTAAATAAAATTAATTTTGTTAAAATTTATTTGATTAAAATTGACTTTAAAATAAAATAATTTATATTTAATAATTTTTTAAAAAATAATTTAAAAAATAAAAATTTTATTTTTTTCAAAATCAATTTCAAAGAGAAAAATTGATTCTAGGAATCAATAATCAAATATCATAAAATTTTAATAAAATCAATTCTGAACCAAACTTCATAAAAATTTAATAGAATCAATTATGAGAGACAGAATTGATTATAACCCCTCTAAACGGATAATCAAACATGCTGTAAATTTCTCTCAAGATTAGCTGCGTAATGGTTACTTTATTGAATGCTTATGTTGCCTCTTTCAACTTAATGATTATAATTGTTGCGTAACTCTTCTAAGAACCATTCTCCATAATCGGCCAAGACATATTTCATCTTGCTTAACTTATACTCTTTATCTAAGGATATCAGATAAATTACTTTTCCCATTCTCTATAAGATCTCTCATATCTTTCTCTTAGATCTAATTTAACAAATGATTTCTTGACTTGATCATAGATCATTCATCTTTAACTTTATCAATAAATCTTAATATATGATGATCATTATTTCACATGTCATTTTTCCTTTTTGGTTTTTAAAGATATTCTTTATTTGAGGTAATCTTGTTTGATACACAGTTGGATATGGATATGAAATATAGACACTTTTTTTTATTTGGAGGTTTGAAATATGGTTTATCACATGTGAAGGACTAACTCAATTTTAAAAAATAAGTTTAAATTCAATTTTAGAAAATAAAAGAACAAAAAAATCCGTTTGTTAACTTTACTTTCAAAATAACTTTTTAATAATAAAGAACAAAATATTTGTTTGGATAATTGTTTTTAAAAACACGTTTTAAAAATAACAAATTAAAAAACTTGTTTGGCAAATATTTTTTAAAAGTAGCAAATAAATATAATATAGATGTATTATTATAAGAGCATCTTCAATACTATTTCTATTTTAAATTTCAAGTTTGACTCCAATTTTTGTCATACTTCTGTTTGGTACCTATGCTATACATTGGGTAAACAATTGATTGTTAAATAAAATAATAATTATTAAAATTAACTTAATGAAGTGATTAAAGTTTAATAATTTGAACCTGTGTAATGCATAACAAATAAACAAGAATGTTAAATACATAATAAGAACTATAATTATGAAACAATAGCACAAACAAATCAGAAATTTATCCCTTAATATATTACCCCATTCAAATGAATGTAGCAAAACTAGTGTTAAGAATCCATGATGCATTGAAGTAATAGAGAACATATTAAATGTAATATTTTTAAAAATTCATTTCATTAAGATGTTACAATATAACAATGAATTTTTAAAGTGAAATTGGTAATAAATAATAAATACTAAAAGTGATAAAAAAAATTGGTAAATGATAAAAAGTTATAAATAATAACGTATAATATATATACAAACTGAAACTAATTATAAAGTATATTACAAATGTTCATAAACAACAAATATGATCATGAATATTAAAAAGAACACCAATGAAATTAAATAATTACTAAGACATTAAGTAAAATTAATTGCCCAATCCAATTACAAAATATAAACCTTAAAAAAATTACGTTTAAATTATGCTGGTAAAGAAATAAGGTTACAATAAATAAATAATTTTTGTAGTGAAATTATTTTCTATATTTTATTTTTTATTTTTTATTAAGTATAAGTCCAAAATTTATTTGCTATTGTTAGATTAATACCCTTCTTACGGGAAAGTGTTTAGAATGCTTACCATAAAATATGAACATTGAATGCTCATTTAAAATTAAATCGTTAATATAAAGTTATTCACAAATCTAACGATAAAGAATGATAGAAGAAGTTTAATATGTTAATATATAATATTAGAATATTACAGTCTATCAAGTTGGCATTAGATAACCTGTTGTCAATATTCAACTCGAAACTCGGTATCTGTATGTTTTTGTCAATGTGAGACCCAACACGGAATTCAATATTCATGGAATATTATGGTAAATGTCTAACTCGGAACTCGGAACCCGATATCCATATATTAGTATTTGTTAGTGCAAGGCCTAATTTGAATAACTAACTCGGTGTCCATGGAACTAGGAACTCGAAACTCAGTATCAATTAAATAATTAAAATAAAGGAATTACCTATAATAAGTAAAAAGAAAGTGAACATTCTATAATTTACCTTCTTACGAATTAATTGTGAATTAAGAGTAAACATTGGTTTCAGTCAAATATTCTAATGCTAATGATTAAATTTTGGTTTCAATGGATGGCTACATGTTGAAGCTATTACACGAGATTTCATAGCTTTCTTTTTCGATGATAGAATTGGATGGCAAAGGGAACAAAAAGCATCCAGAAAATGCAAGCTTGAGTATGAAGAGTTAGGGAGATTTGCGGTTGTTGGGCTTCACGAATTTGGAGGTGAGGGCGAATCTAAAGAGGCAGCAAGTGAACCGCAACAGGAGAAGAAGGAATGAAATCATGGGGTCTGAGATCAGGGAGGATGGTGGCATTTTCAGGTTTAGCGAGAATCGAAGATAGTGTAACATAAAAGATACAACATAATTACATACACACCACTGTGCTTTTCATTGTTTTCAAAAACAAAATTTTAAAAACAATTCTAAGCTGTTTGTTGTTTTCTGTTATTAAGGCAGAAGTTGTGATAGACCATCTTCAGTTATGGTCTAAGTTGGGGATTGATTGATATTAAATCAGTGCTATTAAATTTTGATCCTATGGCTAAAATTTTATATTTTTAACAATATTTAGAATCTTAATTTACGCCTATAGAAATTTTATATTTAAAATTATGAAATTGTATTATGACCCTATTTTAATTTAAGCAGACAAACCAATGGCTTAATATTGTTGAAAATAGATTAAAACGACCATCATATTATATCATATATTTATATCTTAAAATAATACTATGACTTTTCATATTCTTGATACCAAAAGTCTCAATTTAAAACTTCAATTTAATCTTTTTTTATTTTTATCTTTTTTCAATACTTGCATTAAATAGTTACATAACCAATTTTAGACTTTTCCACTCATTCATTAACAATCATTTTCTTTTCTCACAACAAAAATTTTCAATTTTAGAATAATTTATGCCTTTACAAAATATATTTTTGGTTTGAAATCAAATTTGTCTTTTTTTTTAACAAAATTAAATACATTTTCAGTCAAATAAATTTGATATATTTAATGAGATTTTTTATTTGATATAATTAGCATATTGATTTAAAAAATATATAAATTTCCTTTTAAAAAATTTAATATATATATATATATATATATTAATGGCTCAAAATTTTTTGGATGTTCGTATAATTTTTTAGGTGTTGGTTATGAGTTAATTAAAAATTATTAACTTTACTTTTAAAATTAAAATTTTGCCCCACTCACTATTTTTTTTTTCAAAATATTCCCTTAATTAACTTTACTTTTAAAATTAAAATTTTGCCCCATTCACTACTTTTTTTTTCAAAATATTCCCTCATTACCAACTTGGATCAAAATTGGATATGGTCCATCATAGACACTGCCCTGTTATTAAAATTCATAGCCTGTTTTATAGTTTTCAAAACCAATATTAAAAAAAAAATTACCAAACATGTTTTTTTGTTTTTTGATTTTTAAAAAGTGAAAACTGTTTTTAAAAATCATTGCCAAAGAGCCCCTGGCTCATTTCGTTAGGTTCAATTGGTAAACGTATTTATATATTTTTATAAAGTGTAATAAAAAGAAATCTTTTGAAATTTTAAGAACTATGTGGCTGACATTTATTTTATTTACTTTTTGTAATATTTAATTGTATAAATAACTTAAAAAGTTTATTTTAATTTATTTTGACATGTTTAGTAAATCTTTTAATGATACAAAATAGTCTAAGTCATTATATTTTTATTTTTAAAAAATAATCAATGATAAATTGAAATCATTATTAACCAAAATATTAATCCTTGATAAGTAATTATCATTTCTTGAAGTAATAATAATTTCCTTTCAAGAAAATATTGTTGAATAAATATTAAGCACATATTATTATTGCTTCGAATATATCATGTTTTGATAGATCAAGGATATTTGTAGCGGAGATGATGATAAAATTTCGGGGGACCCCAAAAAATTTAATATCACCAACAACCTCCTTAAAAATGAACACGTTAAGCCCGAATTATTGTACCGCACTCGCGTGGACAGCTTCCAGTCGCCACTTCTCAGCATTTAAATGCGCTGAACTCAGCACAAATTAATTTTCAGAAGCCTCGTGTTAAACGAATTCGGAATTTCCCATCACGAAAAAAGTGCACTAAATAAAAAAATACCTTATTATATTTATTAATATTAATAATTAAATTTGTAATAAGGAAATAGTTAAATTTGTAATAAGGAAATAGTTAAATTTGTAAATAATTAATACTTTATTATATTTAATATAAAGTAAATAATTAATAATTTCCTTTTAAGAAAATCTTGTTGAATAAAACTGGGAAAGTATTTTTTTTATTTAGTATTCTTTTTTTGTGATGGCGAATTCCGAATATAATTTATTATACTAAATTTGCCGCTGAGCCTTTGGCTCAATGATATCAAACACATGCTATCATCAAATGTGGGGTGTGGTTCGATCCCCATTTCCTTTCCCCACCCTTTCTCCTTTTTTTTTTTGTGAAAAAAAGAAAATAGCAGCTAAAATGATAATTGCTCAAACTATCCTTTGGGGATATATATATATAATGTTAACTAATATTATTTGAGATTAATTAATATATATTGATAATATAAAATAATTTTATATTATCAATTAATAAAAATATTAAATTATGATAGGTACTTCGTTATAATAAATAATTACTTATATGATATTGTATTTTTTATATTTTTATTAGTTAATAATGTAAAATTATTTTATATTATCAATATATATAAATTAAATTTATATTATTTTTATCAATAATTATCAAAAATAAAAATGAAATTATTGTTGTACACTGTCAGATATTTGCTGGAGAGACAACGGAAAATTGAGATTACTGATACCTTTAAGGGGTATTTGGTAGAAGGTTTAGAATAGGATTCCCGAAAATTTCATGGAGATGCCTATGTTTGGTATAAGTTTTGAAAAAATATTCCCAGGAATGTAATATTTCTGGGATTGATTTTGGGGTAAAATTTCACCTAAAATAATCCTATCTCATACATGGGATTGTAACATTCCCATGACATGGGAATATTTTTCCATATGAAAAGACCAAATTACCGTTGCTATCACCCACCACTAGTTACCCTCCACTGCCACCCTCCATCGCCAAACCGCCATCGACCGCCGTCGGACCATCACAAGCAGCTACCAGACCACCGCAAACCACCGTCGGCTACCGCCAACCACCATCGGGCAGCCACCGGACCACCATCAATCGCCATTGGACCATCGCCGTTTGCCGCCGAATTGCCACCATGAACCACCACCGACCATGGCCAGACCACCATCGACCGCCGCCAACCACCATCGTTTGCCGCTAGACCACCATCAATTGTCGTCGAACCGCCAACAACTGCCACCGAACCACCATTGGGCACCACCGAACCACCGCCATTTGCGGCCATGAACCACCACCAGCCATGGCCGGACCACCGCTGACTGCCGCTAACTACCGTCGTTTGCCGCCAGACCACCATCAACCACTGCCGAACCACCGCTGTTTGCTGCCAGACCACCATTGGCCACCGCTGAACCACCGTTATTTGCAGCCAGACCACCATCAGCCGCAGCCGAACCACCGTTGTTTGCCGCCGGATTACCATCAGCCACCACCGGACCATCACCGATCGTCACCAGACCACCGCGGGCCGCTGCCAGACCACCACCAACCACCATTGAATCGCCACCGTTTGTCGTCGGACCGCCACCAACCGCTACTGGACCACCACAGGCCACCGCCAAACCACCATCGACCACCATGAGCCACCGTCGGGCAGCCACTGTCAACCACCGCTGGATCATCACCGTTTGCTGCCGGACTGTCAAGGATATTTTTGAAAATGAATAAAATTTTTCTGAAAATTTAATCCGTCTACCAAACGTCACAAAGTATATATACCTGGGAAAACTATTCCCAAAAATAATATTTCCGAAATTAAAATTTCCAGAAATAAAAATTGAAGCCCTCTACCAAATACCCCTGAGATAAGCACACCGGTGCGCGGATGCCATGGCAAAGAAAAGTGCTACCCAGACAGAGGGAATTCGTGGCTTGGCACTCACCACCTGAAGAGACCAACAACCTGCTGACGGTAGACATGTCACCAGCTCCATATTTACGTTGTTGGCTTAGTTACTAGTTGTTTTCTTTCTTTTCTATGTACAACGATCAAAATAAAAAAGTCGTACTCTATTGTCATATATTAATTTAAGAGTAAATCTTTAAATTAGTTCACAATAAAATTTTTGGTGGGTTATTGTAAAATATTGGTCTTATAATTCTTAATAATTATAAAAATTAGACACATAATTTTTGAATCACTTATAATTAGTAAAGAACTTGATATAGAACTAAAATAATAATTAAAATTTTTCTAACTCTATCTTACCTAGACCTTTAAATATATAGTGAGTATAACTTGAAAAAATAACCAAATATATTATTTAAAATTTATCACACCAACCCTAATCTTTTAAAATAACGTGAATAAAAAAAAAAGCATTTTTATCAATGAAGATTTCTAGTGAGAATAACCGTATAGATCTTTTAATTTTTAAAAATAGTGGTTATAAAAGTAAAGTTTCTATATAGTTAAAAAATTGGAAATAGATTTTTTTTTAAAATTATTTTTTTTAGTTTCTACTAAAAATTGAAAATTAATTTGTTTCATATTTTAATTTTTAATAAAAAAGTAATTAAAAAAAACAAATGTACAATTTGTAATGTAATATTGAGCTTTTAAAAGGTGTTTTAAAAATATCAGATAATAAAATAAAATAAAAAGCTATTTACCGATAACAAATTTTAAAATTTTACTTAAATTTTTATTTCATCAGTGTCTCATGGCACACGTTTTTAATATAATATTGAATATCAAGACAATATTGTAGTGTGGCTAGTATCGAAAAATGACAGGTGGAGGGTAGCAGAAGTGAATAGCCAATGCGAGAACGAGGGAAACTCAAAACAGATTTGAAATCCGTGAGGAGGGTCAAGTCAAGCATCTAGAAAAGGGACCACTAAGGTGGCTCCTGGACCCGGTCCTGCCCTAACTTGAATGAAGGAAAGTAAAAATTCAGATCCCATTGGCCCCACGTTTTTTTTTAACCTTATCTTTTCTTATTCTCTCTCCACACCGTACTAATAAATAATAATCCCTTCCCTGGTCCATCCCCGTGCCTCTTTCACACAAGTCACACCCACCCCACCCCAACAATTATTTTTTGGAGGGAACACCCACTCCCACAACTTATTGTGTGTTTGGAATGTTAAAATTATGATTTTTAAGTAAAAACTTTTTTTTTTATAGCTTTTCTCCAAATTCATAATTCATAATTTAAAAATTTCAAACGAAAATCTAAGCATATTATAAGTACGTAACGGCTAAAGCACCAAAAGGCAAAAACACTTCACATTTAAATATAATATAATCAATAAATTAAAATTTGAAAGACTTTATACTTTGAATATTACTAAATATAATTTTTAAGATATGTGTTCCAGTAAGTCATTATTATTCTTATTAAAAAAAGAATAATAATAATTATTATAAAATTATTATTCTTTTATAATAATAAGAAACATTATTATTCTTATATAATAATAATAATAAATAAATAAATATTTAAAAAAATTGACACCGTACGCTCTTTTTATGCGATACTATTTTTTTCTGAATGAGCTTTTGACTTAATAAATATATATTAAAACCCTCAAAATAAGTTGAATTTGATGGATTGATTCAAATAATTTAATAAAATATGTAAATTGGATTAAAAATTGATTTTAATTTGAAAAATAAGAATTTAATTAAACTAATTATCATCAAAGAGAACGTCACTGTTTTCACTTGAAATGTTAAAATGATCAATTGGTAATTAGTCTAATTTCCTGATTTGATTTTTACTAGCCTAAGAGCTATTTAGTTCAAATATTATAATTTTCATTAACTTCATTGTTTATAAGTTAAACTCATCATTTTTTTTCAAAGAAATAATTGACAAATTAGTGAGTAGATCTGCCCAATTTACAGCTTGCAATAGGTTGAATTGGCCTAACAAAATACTAACTGAAAGTTGATTGGCCTCACCTGGAGCGCATCCAAGTGGGTTGAAGTTGAACCAATCCATTTTGATTACTTAGATAGTAGATACTTCTACTATACATGTGTATCCACAAAAGCTAGACATACTAGTGAATAAATTGTTGTTCTTAAAAAAATTAAATTTCAAAATTTTAAATAAAATGACCAAAAAAAAAAGTGTCCCGATATTATTGAGATATTTCGGTTAAGATTGATTTTCTTTTTTAAATGTGAGAGTGTTGTTAAAGCTAAAGAATTCTTTCAGGAAGTCATGGATTTCTCTTATAAAATGTGTATATTAGTATAAATATTTTTATACACTTATTTAATTAGGTATAGCTAACTTATTAAAATTCTTTGTCTTTTATTATCTTAAAAATTATATTAAAATAAAATTCATTTAATTAATAATAAAAATATGACTTAAATATATTTTTAGTCCTATAAAATTAGCAAATTTTGGTTTTAGCCTTTAAGAATTTTTTTTTTATTTTGATTTAAATATTTTGAAAAGTTTTAATTTTAATTCTTAATATTAATTTGTCTTCATTAAGTGATATATGGATGATGGATAATTATGTTACCTTTTCCATGTCTAAGTATGAACTAAAATCAAAATTTTTAAAAATATTTGGGTAAAAAAAATTAGGAATTAAAACTAAAATTTTTGTAAATATTTAGATCAAGACTGAAAAAATAATTTCTTAAAAATTAAAATCAAAATTAGCTAATGTTATAAAAAATATATCTAAATCTAAAAATATTTTATATTAACGATATGTCAAAAGTAATTTTTATATCTATAAAAAAAAATATTTCGAAATCGCTCAAGAATATTCTTCTGCTGCCAGTACGCGCTGCCACCTTGGTACACACGTAACACACAGTGCAGTCCCACTTTTTCCAGGCTATGACTATGAGGATTCGCATTTATCTAGCATTTTCGTTCGTGAATGGGTTCTTCACTTCTTCTATATTCCTAAAGACCTAAAACACCCTTCGAAGAAACTAAATTACAAATCATTTTATAATTTTTGAAGTGCTTTTTACTTTTTATTTTATATATAAATGTTTTGCAACTCGAAACCTTTTTAAAATACAAAAATGTTATATTTATTAACGTTAATATTTCACATATAATGTGAAAAGTATATTATTTAGAACTTTTTAAATAAATATGTATTTTGATCATTGAAAAGATGTGTGATATTAATTTAATTTTTTAAAGATTTTTGATATTAAATGATTTTCTAAAAAATTAAATATAATATTATATTAGTTTCTAAAAATTTTAGATATTAAGTAAATTTTTAAAAATTAAAATAAATATATTCAATATATTAAAAATTTTCAATTTTCTTTAATTATTTAACCAGCGCCGTGGTTAAATAAATCCATATAATATACATATAAAACTAGAAGTAAGAGCACACTTAAGACTATTCGGTATATTGACCTTTAAATATGATTTGTCTTATAAACTTAGGCTATTTTTCAATTAAACACGAATTTGAGCTAAACCTATTATTATTGAATTGAATCTGAATTTTAACAAAACTCAATTAAGCTTAGCTCAATTTCACCTCTAATTTCACGCTATACATGCAAAGTGGCAAAAAGATTTATCTTGGTCGGCCTTAACTAGATGTAGGATATTTTTGTCAAATAGTCAACTACAATGTTTGGGGTAAGAGATGCTTTACGTGGACAAGAAGCAGGACCTGTCGGATGAAGAAGAGGTCTACTCATTTCGGGAAGATAATAAGTGTGTTTGGATGAGTGTTTGGAAACTTAAATTTGAGTAAATGTGATTTTATAAAATTTATTTTAGTTAAAATTAATTTTATAATAACATAAATTATATTTAAAAATTTTTATGTTAAAAATAATTTTGGCATGATATATATTATTTAGATAATATTGTTCAAAATTACTTTTAAATATATAATTATAAAAAAAGATATGAACTTCACAATTTCTTTATTATAATTTTTTTATTTCATTATTTTTTAGTTGAATTTAGACAAGTGATAAAATATTATAAAATAAATAGCTTTATTTTTAATATTATTACCAAATTAAGTATAAATAATAAAAAAAATTTATTTATTAAATTTATTATGGTTTCCAGAAAACATTTTAAATAATATTATTTCACGAGAAAATAAATATTATTTGGATTATATAGATTAAAATCACTTTTATTTGTAAAATTACTAAAAAAGGTATATATTACAATGTTAATATTGTCTTTTTTAATTCAATTATTTTTAAATATACTTAAATGGATTATATAAATATTATTCTATATTTTTAAAATTTTGGTTCTAATATTAAATTATAAATAAAAAATTATTATAAATAAAATATAAGAATAATAAGTTGTAAAAGTATTTTAAATTAAATGTTAATAAAATAAAAATTAGTTAAAAAAATAAAGGCAACACTTATATTAAACAAAAATAAATATTTAAAATATAAAACAAAAAAAATTAAAGAGACCAAAACAAAATCTGAAAACAACAAAAATTGCAAGAGAGTAAAGTTTTTAATCAAGATTGTTGTATTATTTTTAAGTGGGTTAGAGGATAAAAAAAAAAAAAATTCTAACGTGATTTGGGTGCAACAAAAAAGCACCAAAATATCACTTTAGCATGAGCCCAGGTTTGACATTCAAAACCCGTTGAAATTGGTTTACCGTAATATTTTCCAAACATCACAAGTTCGGTGTTTAAGAGAAAAGAACGTGGGATTGGCATCCTTAACGCCAAACCAAACGCGCTCTTAAGTGGTTAAGCAAGGGATATGTCTTTGAATAAAAAAAAGGAACACTATTGAAGGTTTAAAATTTATTCCAGCTAAATAAATAAATTATCAGATGTATTTACAAAATTTAAATCTTATATTTGGTGACTTGGTCTTAAAGTTTGGATCACCCACATTCCGCAGGCATCATTTGGTTAGCGGAACAAGATAGAAAATACAGGGACAATGGAGATAGAAAGATGTTTGGAAGGATAAACAGACATAAAAGATAAAAAATGATCTCTATCTTAAGGTAATACAGAGACAATTTTGGGCCAAATTTGTGTTCACTCAAAAAATAGAGACAGAGAAAAATACGGATTTTGAAAGCTGGCGATAGAAATGTTTAATAACTTTTCTTCCAATTTTATGTCTCTGTCTCTACTGTCTTTGTATTCCTGTATTTTCTGTCCCGTCCTACTAACCAAACATTGCCCTAGAGTACATACTTGATTATTAATTTATATATGTTGAACTTGTGCTTTGCACGGCTTTTGAACTCAATTTGGTGTATTCATTTTACATGAACTTAGCTAATCAGTGACTTAAGGACCTGTTTGGCACACCTAATAGTATAAAGCCTGATAAGATGAGATCTAATAGTATAAGATTTGATTGTATAAAGTTTGATAAAATTTAATATTATGCAATATTTAGTATATCATTATATAAGATATTGTATTACATATAATGTAACCAGAACAAAGAGATTATAATAAATATAATTTTTGAATATTAAATTTAAAATTTAAAAATTAATATAATTGTTTAAATATTTATTACAATTATTTTAGCTATTTTTTATTATATATAAATATAATTTTATATTAAAAATTATTTATTTATTTTTAATATTTTTTCATAATATAAAAAATATGAGTGAGAGAAAGAGAGAAACAATAAGGGAGTTTTTATACATCAAAATTCAAGCAAACCTAATATCATATTTTTATATTTGGTTGTATTTTTTATTATATATAATTAAATTTATATTAAATATTATTTATATATTTTATTAATAAAATTTTATTTTTATATTAGTTTGAATACTTATTTTATAATGATTATTTTTTTAAAATATTTATTTATTATTAAAATTGTTATTAAATAATATTATTTTTTGTTTATATAGTTTTTATTTTTTATTATTTATTTAAGAATTATTTTCATTTTAATAAAATATATTACAAAATAAAAAAGTGCAAGAGCTCTTATACATTAAAAACTAATCAGGCCTAATATACCCTTCCTAGGCTGAATTAAGTTATCCATCATTTTGACATATAAAGGAAGTTTGATGGATAATTTTATATAATACGTTGACTGCACTAAACAATGGATAAGGTTATAACATATTATATTACCTTATCTTATCATGCCTAATACTCTATGCTAAGATATTTTTAATAAAATATGCTAAGGTTATAACATGTTTATTTAGTTGTATTTTTTATTATATATAATTAAATTTATATTAAATATTATTTATATATTTTAATAATAAATTTTTATTCTTATATTTTTATTTTAGTTTGAATAATTATTTTACAATTTTTTTAAAAATATTTATTTATTATTAAATACTATTATTTTTATTTATATATTTTTATTTTTTATTATTTAGTTAATAATTAATTTTTTTAATAAAATATATTAAAAAATAAAAAAAGTGAAAGAACCCTTATACATTAAAAACTAATCAGGCCTAATACGGCTTCCCTATGCCGTATTAAGTTATCTATCATTATAACGTATAAGGGAGGTTTGATGGATAAGATTATACAATATGTTGATTCTGTGAAACAAATGGATAAGATCATAACGTATTATATAACCTTATCCTATCATGCCTAATACAACGTGCCAAACACCCGCAAAACGTATCAAACTAACGAATTCGAATCGTATTAATAGAGTGACTTACATTTTAAAATATGTAATGTCCAACCCAAAATAAACACAGGCAAGAGGCTTTACAGCAACACTAATTGTTGTTTTATTTGCGTCATACATCTCTATAGTATCATATTATTTATTTATTTACTTACTTACTTGTTTATTATTTATAAAATTAACGTCTTCACTCATCATGCATTTTGATAATAGACTACTCCACCATCGAAAGTATAATGTAAACATTTAAATTAAACTCGTGGTATTGTATAATCAAATATATATAAACGACATTTTGTCAAGGGTATTATTATAAAAGTATATAAATATTTATTTTGAAGTTTACAGATACATAAAAATATATCAGAATCTAACTTATAAATTGAGAGATTAATTTTGATCTATTATTAGTGTAAAATATTTTACACTACCAACTAATCACATCTCATTATGTATGTGTCTTTTAGAACAATTATTATAAAAGTTAAACACTTTTAATGATATAATAATAACTAATTGAATGACAAATTAAAAACTTTTACATCAATTATATACCAAAAATATACTGATACAAAAAAATTGGTCTGAACTAATAGACAAGCCATGGCTGGTTTAGGCGTTATGGGCACTGAGTTTTTGTTAGAAAATTGCTAGGTAGTTAGAATTTAATTTTTGGGTAAGAAATTAAGTTTCAAAATAATATGTATGATTACCATCCCTTGGATAAAATAGTACACTACATTACTACATTTTATCAAATTATCATCATAATTCTATTAAAGGAAAAAAAATAGTTACAATATTTTAGCTTTACGGTTTTTGTTTTTTTGTTTTTTTTTTTTTTTTGCATTTTGTTCTAGACAATGAATTAAGGCAGGTTTTTTTTATTTTGGTGTCAGCAATGAATTGAGGTAGCTGGATAATGAATTCGCTATCTATTGTTCATTATTAATGGGCCACGGTTACTCCACTCAAACCTTGCCGCGTTAACAACCTTCCAGCAAACCTCTTCATTTTTACCCCTCCTTTAATTATTTGATGAAAAGATTAAAATATTTAAAATATCTTTTTTTGGTTTATAAAATATTTTTGTAGCTGATAAAATATTTTAAAAAAATCTACTCACACAATTTTATTTTAAAAGTAAAATGAATCTTTTTGGTTTCTTAAATTTTTTTTATTTTTTATTTTGATTTCTTAACTAATTTTTTATATATTTTAGTCCTCTAACTCATCACTCATCGCTAAGAACCAAAAACTAATTAAGGAGGTTAAAATAAATAAAAAATTAATTAAGAATCAGAATAAAATATAAAAATAAGTTAAGAGATCAAGACATTCATTTTATCTATAATAAAAGAATATAAACTGTTATATCCAAAAGAAAATTGTTAATAAATCATAAGAAAAGAGAAGAAAAAATATATAACGATATTAAATAAGAGGAAAAAATATTATATGTTCCATGCTGATTTTCTTGGATTTTTATTTTTAATATGGGATTTGAGTGTAGTATTTTTAGTATTATGAGATTTGGGCAATATTTTCAAGGATATGATGTGCAACAAAATTGAAAATTCTAATTTTGGTTAAGCTGAAGTTGAAAATTCTGATTTCTATTTATTTGATTCTTTTATTATAAAATCGGAAATTTCGATTTCAATATAAGCCAAAGCTCTGAAAATCGGATCGGGCATTAAACCGGACAAGCTATTGGTTTATAGGTTAATGGTTCAACCCATTCAATCAGAGGTTCAACTAAGATGTAATAAAATATATATATTTATATATAAATATATATAAATATGATTAATAATATGTTATGTAATAAATAAAAATAATTAAAAAAATTTAATATGATAAAAATAGTTTTAGAAATCAAATTACTATATTAAGTCATATTAATATAACTAATACAAGTAAAATATTAAGTCTCATATTGCTTAAATTTTAAATTTTTTATTTTTAAAACTACTATAAAATATTCAAGAAGTTTCATATTGCTTAGACTAAAAGTTTTTACTCTTAAGACTTCTATAGATAATATATGTGTATCATTTTTTTTTATATTTAATATATTTATTACCTCTAAACTCTTTTCTAAATAATAAGAGATATAGTAATTTTTGATTTACAAATCAAAACATATTTTTAACCCTTTTTTATTTTAATGAAGTAGTTAATTTTTTGATGATCAAAAAAATAATTTTTTACTTTTTTTTTCACAAAAAAAAAATCGGCCAACCGGTAAAACCGATTTGGTTTAACCGGTTTAACCGGTTTAATTTTGATTTTTAGATGAAATAATTTTTTAGATATAACTAGACCGGATAAATGGTTGATTTTCGGTTCAATCAGTCGGACCAGCCGATCTGATCTGATTTTCAGAACAACGGTATGAGCAGAAATCGAAACTTATGGTACATTTGTAAATCAAATACCATAAGACCCCATTTTCTCACATTCAGTTAATTTATATTCTTTTTCCTTCGTTTCCAACTAATTACAAATTCACGATCGTGGAGTGAGGGACCTTTCCCTTGTCCTGTTCTGTTTGAGTGGTTGTACGCCAATAAAGTTGAGGCCACGTGATATCCACGTGATTATCACCAAATTAGTAAATTCCATTTGACCATTGTGTTCGTTAACAAAAGTAAGGAAGTATTTGGTTTAATTTTTGGATGAAGATATTTAAAAAATTTTTTTTTAGAAAAATAATTTTTAAAAAATAATTTTTATTGATTTGAATATATCAAAAATAAGTTTAGAAGAATAATTTTTATTTGAATAGGATAAAGTAAAATTACTTTTAATTATTAATGTAAGAATAATAGTAAAATTTCTTTTTAAAAAATTTTTTTTAAAAATAAAAAGTAATCTCAAGAATATTTCTTTCAAAAAGTTTTTTGGAATTTTAAAGGTCTTCTAAAAAAAGTCTTTACACACTCAAATATATTAGTTACTATATATTTTCATTCTTATTCTAATAAAAGATTTTATGGGCTCTCCAAACATATAAGCAAACAGAACATAAATTGTTTTTTTTATACATTAATAGAAAAAAAATTTAAATTTAAGATTTTATATAAAATCTGCTCACTATTAGACTAATCCTAATGTTAAAAATGTAAATTATGAAATAGTTTAGCTTATGCCTTATTAGATATAGCAAAATAGGTTTAATCTGCCAAATTGGTTTATCAAAACCTATGAGTTGGGTTAGTACATTTGACCCGTTAAAACTTTTTGACTACTGCTGCTTTGCGAACTTTGTGACAGGCAGGGTTGGAGTTTCATAAGTCAAGAGTGACTCTTTTTTGTCTTGAGTATAAGAGTATTTTTTAAAAAAATTTAAATTTTTATTATAAATTATGTTGTTATTATATTTTTTTAATTTATAAATTTTATATTATAAATTTATAATTAATTATTATTTATAAACTTATTTATATATTTTAATTAATTTATTATATATTTATTTAAATTAAATTTAAATATAAATTATATAATTTAATTATTTTATTTTATTTTATTTAAATAATTTTTTCGCTCCATATATTTTTCTAAATATTAAACGCACCTTTCTAATCCGGCCGTCCGGCCCCCGACCCACTTTGGGCTGGTCGGCCCGCTTTAGCAACACTTATTTATTTACATCAGCAGGAATGAGCAGATCTAAGGGACAGTTAAAAGCGGTAACAAACATATGCTGACGAGATTCGATCTAGACCGTTCACAGCAATCCCACATCGCGGGAAAGCTTCCTCCTGCTTTGTGAATTTGTGATGTATGGCCACTTCAACTGGAATCGCGAGAAAGCAAAGGCTGGAAAGAAACAAAGATATTACCTGAACCGAAAAATATATGAAGGGGTCCCGCCCGCAGTGAATGCATGGCCACGCGGCAGCTCGACGCTGATAATCGTAATTATGAAGCAGAATCCTATTATTGTCCTGTATTGAGATAAACACGACATGAGAATTTGAGATTGAATAGGATATTTGTTCCGGGTACAAAGTCCGGGCCCAGAAGCAACTAAGCCCATCAATCCCCCCCCCCCCACCCCACCCCCGGGGGGTCCCCTCTCTCTCTCGTTCCCGTACCTCCATAATCCCTATATAAATTGGGTTCTCCAGCCATGCAATTCTCGCCCAGCTCCTCCTTCGTTTCACGTCTTCTGCAAGCCAACCTCATCCGCCAAAACCCCGTCTCTCTCCCTCTTTCTTTATCTCTATCTGTTGAAAGGGTTATCATTCCATCCTGTGGGCTACAGGCACTTTTTCTTTTTCTTTTCTCTCTGTTCTTTGTTTCCGGTATTTGCTCCCCTTCTTTCTGCATTATCATTTCACACGATTTAGATCTCCCCTGAAATTCCGGGTACGGTTGTCTTCTCCATTTAATTCATCCCCTCTTCCCAGTTTCAATCCATTACCCAGATCTCCATGCTGTGCCTGCCCTTGCCCGCTTAATTCTTGAACCCGTCTCAACGCGACGCCGTTTCGCACCCACAATCATTCATATTCTAGTGAAGAAGAAATCATCTTCATATCTTCGTGCTGCTGAGGGGAGGGTGTAGGGATTCCAGAGTCGCGTAGGGAAGAGAGAGAGAGGGGGGGGGGCTCTCCATTCTCAATAGATCTTTCACTGTATTCTTTTGAGGGGGAGGCCGGGGCCTCGGCCTCGGCGGCTTTCAAAGCCCCCACCTTCACAACCCCAATCGTAAAAACCCTAACCTTTTAACTCCTTCCTCTTATTCATTTCGATCGTCGCCGACAACAGAGATGCCGGCCTTGGCTTGTTGCGTGGATGCTGCACCTCCACCTCCCGGCTACGCATTCGCCGGGGACATCTCTTTTCCGGCGCCGGTCACTCTTTTCGACGTCCCTCGTCCCACAACCGACGACACCGCCGCCGCCGAGGATTCCCATTGGTCTCCCTCCCTTTCGGCGGAGCTCTACAAGATCTACGGATGGGGCGCTCCCTACTTCGCCGTGAACTCCTCCGGCAACGTCTCGGTGCGCCCCCATGGCTCCGCCACGCTGCCTCACCAGGAGATTGATCTGCTGAAGATTGTGAAGAAAGCCTCCGATCCCAAATCCTGCGGTGGTCTCGGGCTTCAGCTTCCGCTCGTCGTTCGCTTCCCTGACGTGCTCAAGAACCGCCTCGAGTCACTTCAATCGGCCTTTGACTCCGCAATCCAGTCTCACGGGTATGATTCTCATTACCAAGGGGTTTACCCCGTGAAGTGCAACCAGGATCGGTTCGTGGTGGAAGATATAGTTCGGTTCGGTTCTTCGTTCCGGTTCGGTCTGGAGGCAGGGTCGAAGCCAGAGCTTCTTTTGGCCATGAGCTGTTTGTGCAAAGGCAGCACAGATGCTCTTTTGGTTTGCAACGGCTTCAAAGACGCAGAGTACATTTCCCTTGCTCTGGTTGCGAGGAAGCTGGCGTTGAACACCGTGATTGTTTTGGAGCAAGAGGAAGAGCTTGACTTGATTATCGATCTCAGCAAGAAGCTCTGCATCAGACCGGTGATTGGCGTGCGGGCGAAGCTGAGGACCAAGCACTGGGGGCATTTCGGGTCCACTTCGGGGGAGAAGGGCAAGTTTGGGTTAACCACCACTCAGATTGTGAGGGTTGTGAAGAAGCTCGAGCACGCTGGCATGCTGGATTGCCTGCAGCTGCTGCATTTCCACATTGGCTCTCAGATTCCATCGACTGCATTGCTGGCTGATGGTGTGGGAGAGGCTGCGCAGATCTATTGTGAGCTGGTTCGGTTGGGTACTGACATGCGAGTCATCGATATCGGAGGTGGTCTGGGCATAGATTACGATGGTTCCAAATCGTGTGACTCTGATGTCTCTGTTGGGTATGGCCTCCAAGAATATGCTGCAGCGGTTGTTCAAGCAGTTCAGCGTGTCTGCGACCGAAGGTCCATCAAGCACCCTGTAATCTGCAGCGAGAGTGGCAGGGCCATTGTGTCTCACCACTCCGTATTGGTTTTTGAAGCTGTTGGTGGAAGCATCCAAGGAGCCCCTGCATTGTCTTCCCTCGGACTACAGTATTTGGTGGAGGGGCTCTCGGAGGATGCTCGTGCTGATTACAACAATCTCTCTGCTGCTGCCATTGGAGGCGAGTACGACACGTGCTTGCTCTACACTGAGGAGATGAAACAGCGATGCGTTGAGCAGTTCAAGGAAGGATCTTTGGGTATCGAGCAACTCGCAGCCATTGACGGGTTGTGCGATCTGGTGAGGAAGGCCGTTGGGGCAGAGGAACCAGTTCGAACATACCATGTGAATTTGTCTATATTCACGTCCATTCCTGATTTCTGGGGCATTCAGCAGGTGTTTCCCATAGTCCCCATTCACCGCCTTGACGAGAAACCCGCTGTGAGGGGGATGTTGTCGGATTTGACATGTGACAGCGATGGGAAGATCGACAAATTCATCAACGGCGAGTCGAGCTTGCCGCTGCATGAGTTGGGCGAAGGTGGGAGGAAGTACTATCTGGGAATGTTCTTGGGCGGGGCTTACGAGGAGGCGCTCGGAGGAGTCCACAACTTGTTCGGTGGCCCCAGCGTTGTTAGGGTGTCACAGAGCAATGGCCCCCACAGCTTCGCGGTGACGCGGGCGGTGCCGGGGCCGTCGTGTGGAGACGTCCTCCGAGTGATGCAGCACGAGCCCGAGCTCATGTTCGAGACGCTCAAGCACCGCGCCTACGAGCTTGTGCACGAAGAGGACGATGACACCATTCTGAACGCTGAGGCGCTGGCCAGTGGCCTCGCCCATTCCTTCAACAACATGCCTTATCTGGTGGTGTCGCCCTCGTCGTCGTGCTGCTTAACTGCTATGAATAATAATGGTAATGGCTTCTATTACTGTGGCTGTGATGGTGCTGTTCTGGTTGATTCTGCTGCTTGTGCTGGGGTTGGTGGAGATGATGAGCGCGAGCAGTGGCCTTATTGCTGTGCTTGAGTTTGGTCTTTTAGCATGCCCTGTATGTCACTTGGTTGATGTTGGTTGTGAGGAGGTCATCGTCATTTAAATTTTTACCGTTCGTTTTAGTTTTTTCATTTTTTTAGTTTAGCGCAGGATGCAGGACGTAGGACAGGGATCAAGGTCCTCTGCATTTTGTTTTTGTAATTTCGGCATCTGAATCCCTCTGTTGATGTCTGCGACATTCAAGTTTTAGCTGAACAAATTTTTATTGTTGCCTGCCTTCATTCTTATATTTAGAATAAAAGGGAAATGTTTTTTCAAAATCCCGTGTAGACATTATATAAATATTGTATTGAAACATAAAAATCTGCGAGTATTGAGGTAAGATATATTAAGATGAGATGGATGTAATGTGTGTATTTGTATGTGAACGATGTTGAATATTTTATTTATTTTAGGTTTATATTACTAGTATATGAATTTTATCACATTTTAATTAAGTTGATTCTAGTTAAATTATTATGAAGTAAAATTTTTATAGTGTTAAAAAATATAAAGAGTGAATTACAATAATTTCTTCTGAGATTCAGTGTAATTATATTTGATATCCCTTTATTTAGTTATATTACACTGATCTTCTTTATTATTATTGGGTGATCGAGTTCTAAGTTATTAAGTTTTGAGTTAAAAATATCTTTTAACATGATAATTTACTTTCTAATTTCTAGTTTTGAGATCATTATACATACAGAGGGATGAATTATTACGGAATAATCTTGAAACTTAGAATTAAAAAGTGAATTATCATGTTAAAAGATATTTTTAGCTCTGAATTTAGTAATTTGAAACTCGAAATTTGGTTACCCAATAATAATAAGGGAGGTCAGTATAATATAATTAAATAGAAGGATGTTAGATATAATTATATTGAATTTCAGGAAAGATCAATATAATTTATCTAAATATAAATTTAATATTTTATTTAACCTATTGAGTCATTTTAACGGATTAATCGTTAATCAAACATTGGTTGTATGTGATGTTTAATAACAGTGTTTAAATTAAAACTACTCTAAATAAAATTGCGACGCGTTTTTTTTTTTTTTTATTCGTTGTCAATCTGCTGTCTGTTCTGCGCCATCCATTTTTAAATTTCATATTGTAATTTTGTGGAATCCTGGTTATCTTAGGGCAATGTGACCTTGGGTGACGAGTGTCAGAGATCGCGTAGTAGGACAACTGTTGATTCTGATACCATTATGGTTCGTGGGGCCATTTTAAGATTTCCGGGTTATTGCATGATTTTGCTTCCTATTCGTAAGCTTGCAATCGTTGCCGAGGTAAAGACAAAAGGTAAGGTAACTTTATTTAATTTTTGGGAGAGATCTTTTAAAAGATAATTTTTTAAAAGATGTCAAAAGTAAATTTTATTTAAATAAAATAAAATAAAATTATTTTTTATTATTAATATAAGAATAATAATAAAATTTTTTTCTAAAATAAAAAGAATAAATTTAAAAATATTTCTCTTAAAATTTTTTTTAAAATTTTAAAAGATTTTTTAAAAAAAATTTTTATATATCAAATATATTAGTTAATATATATTTTATTCTTATTTTAATAAAAAATCTTCTAAACCTTTCAAAAGTATAATCAAACATACACTAAATTGTCTGAAAAGGTAACTTTATTTTATTTTAATTTTAAAAATATTAGATGCCATAACGTTTTTGTTTATTTACAAATAATTGAATTTGTTTGGTGTACAATTTACACAAGTTCTTGTTGGTTCCGTGGCGGCCCCTCTTTGACCTTTGGGGAGGCGCGTTACTTCGGTGGAGGTAGAATTCTTTGCGTGTAATTGAGGAGTGTTGACCACAATTTTGTGGGCTTGTGTGTTGCACTTTGTGGTTTTGATTGGGTGCTAAACTCAGTTCATGTGATTGAAGATGCGATGCGAGCCGTGTTAGTTGCGCGTTGTGAGACACACAAGTGTTATGCAAGGAATCAAAAAGGGTTTAACCGCGGATGTGTTTTTATCTTGTCTTGTCCAGTATTCTTGAGTTTGTGTCATATTAACTATTTAACAATATTAATACATAAGTTTAATTTCTATAGACCGAATAGAAAGGCAAGAAAATGTTAAATCATCTTAATACATGTTCAATGACACAAGAATAAGAGAAACGTCTCTGTCCATGTCTCTGAAAGTTTCTCTTAATTGCATTAGCCTATAATTATAAATGGGAAGCTTAGGCTTTTCCCCTTTGTGAGAGCAAGTGTGGAAGACGCCGTTACCATCTTGGGATTAAAGATCAAGAAATCATAATATTCATTTCTGGCAGAAAGAAGCTCGAGGATATTTGTTGTTAACATCTAATATGATATGATTATAATGTGTGATCCAACTCAGGATGGATGCCTTACCAGGGAAGTGGAATATGTCAAGGTCGCTTTAGGGTTAATTGTTGGGTCCAAATTTCTTAATCTGTAACTTTGAAAACTTGATCTTGCTAGTATTGAAATCTAGGTCTGACCACGATGTCACGTTTACTCGTGCTAGGGTATAAAGGTTTCCTTATTGACATTATCTCATGGAGAATGTTCACGATTCTAGAGGAACAATGTATTGAGCTTTAGCATAGAATACTTGATAGAAGAGATAGGAATATTGAATGAAAGATCAGTTCCAGCATGCTCAGCATCTTTTACTTTCGGCTAATGTTTAAAAACCGAAACATAGATTTAAGTGGCATCATGGTTTGATTAAATCAACTAATGAAACTTTAAGATTTAATTACAATTAAACTATATTTGATTCGGATAAAATACGAATAGAAAATATAATCAATTTATGTTCAGATCACTTCGTCCCGTTAATCCATTTCCATTTTCAAAACATTGCTCTAGGAGCTTCTTTACGATTTGAAAATTTTATGAAGACTTGGAAGGTGAACAACAACTTATTGAAAGCAGCGAGTCGTGAATGATATAAAAAATGTAAAACGGCGAGCATCTATTAATCTGTTATGTTATTTATGACGGTAAATTAATTTCCCCTCATCTGCTACCTTCAATTCCTGGTTATTCTGCATAATGAGGGGAAATAAGGGAGCAGTTTTCATGCTTCTTCCATCAATGTGTACTGTGACAGTAGGATCGTGAATTTAGCGGCTTCCTAAGTTCAACAGCTTTTGTTTAGTGGGCGGAACTCAACATTTGACAAGTGGGGAAATTGAATTTGAAAGTGGAGTATCGTATGCCACTTTTTTTGACTCAGTTCTTTACCATGATGTGATAGTGCCGTATGCAATATTCATTTTTCTAAATGGAAATTAGAAATATACTAAGAGGCACATCTGCCTGCGTTATATATCATTTGAAGTAGAATGGCTTCCTCTCACCAAGTTTTTTTTTCTTTTTACTTTGGTTCCTTTTTTTTTTTTTCTCTTTTAAGTGAAGTCTTGTTAGATTCAAAGTGAGAATGGGAAACGAAGATATAAACGCTACATAATCACAGCCGCTAATATAAAGAACAAATAAAGATATTAGTTATAAACTACGCCCCATAGTTTTTTGTTTACGAGATTCATTTCTTCGTGAAAAATGATCGGTCCACTTATCAACAGTTAACGTAGATACTAGCCACAGAATTTGTTGAATTTTGTCTATGAGAGAGACCTTATCCTAAAAATTTCAAGATTGAATTATTATGAAGAGTACATATATCTGAACTACGAACTACGTTGAAAAGGTGTTTGAATATTCACGTTTACGATATGTTTCTTTTGAAGGAAATATGACTTTGTTTGAGTCGTTTATAATGTTTGGAGACTCGTAAGAGATCTATTTCAGAAGCCTATGGAGTTTAGTATAAAAACCATTAGGATTGTGTGCCGACGCTATCACATCACATGGAAAGCAATAGGATAATTTCGTGATCTAATAATGGTTTACTACTGGTGTTTTCTTGACCTATATTTGGTTTTGCCCGCCTGCTATGTAGAAAGGATGATCTAGAAGTTGGTCAAGTGCTCCTTTCCCAACCGAGAAGGTATGACGCTGCCCTATATCGTCATGTGTAATTGCACTACCATGAGACATTAGTTTCAGTGATTTTCAATTTCTTGCCCTGTATTGTCTTCACCAAAAATTTCCATATATAATTATGTATCATTCGTAAGATCAACGAAAAGTCACCCCTTTTTTATTTCAGGATCTTAAGGTACAAATCTTCGTTTATTTAAGGTGAATTATCGTTGGATAATAGGAGTTCTGATATAAAATATATGTTTTCACCATTGCTGCGATGATGCTAAGGATATATGGAATTATGAAGCAGTGTATTGGCATTGTGATGTAGCGGTTTGCTTGCATCCTCAGTACTCATTTATATCTTTGCTGGATTATAGTTCCTTATTTCAGAGGGCTTAATTTAAAAATTAAAATGAACAATACGGTCTCATCCTTCAGCATAGCTGCAGTAAATAATCTTCTCATCGTCCCTGCTTGCTCTGACTTTGATATATATACTTACAGAATACAGGCCTGCCCGTGTTCTACGTTTTGATCATAGAACACGAGCCCAAGATTATGATACGAATAACAGCTCATTTTAACACAGTGATCAAGAAGATCACGATACAATTGATTAAAGTAAGCTGTTCTTATCCTTTTTTTTTTCTAAAAAAATATTTTTAGCACACACTTTTTTCATAAAACACTCCATGAGAAAATGGCTATAGTATTTAATGTTTGGGATACTTAATCTCCTTGTACAATAACTTTTGACAAATATAAAATATATGTAAGATAATGGACTTAGGATAACGTGTGTACATTTCATTCATTGTTATTTCCTTTTATGGGCCAATTGCATTTCAGAGGGAGAAGGCCGCAGAAGGCCCGATTCCAAGCTGCACCTTGCGTGCTTGTTAAGCAGTACACGACCCCAAGAATATATACCATGTGGATTATCTTTCTGTAAATGTTGACAAAAAAATATAGAAAAGATAGTTAACTAGTAGTTATCTTAACTTTCGGCCCACACAAAACTACTGCTTCAGTTTCAGGCTTTACAAGTTTTCAAGTTGCCACCGCCACCCAACTCCACACGTACAACGTATTGGATTTCCACTTCTCTCTAACTCTAGTCAAATAAATAGCCCGCGTACCATAGCTTGTAACTTAGTGCCGGTCTTAACACGAGAGACAGGAGGAAAGAAAAATGGTATCCCTTACGCAATATTTAGCTTCAAAGCATTTTATTCCTGAAATTTTATATTCAACTCTATTAGCTCTAATAAGGTTTCTTCATGCATCTCACTTTTTAATCATTCTTTATATTTATTTGTTTTGGCTCCTAACATGTTACTTAATATTTAATAAGCATTTTTTTAAATCTGTTTTGACCCTTCCAGTTATATCATGTATTTACGTATAGATAGTGAATAGTTGCATGTATTGCTTTTGCTGGCAGTTTTTTGATGGATATGGATACCACGGGACATCATTCGAGCAGATATATCGATGTTACCCTGCTTCTTTTATTGAAAAGGTCAGCGTTCCTTTACTGCTGTTATTCAAGCACCCAGCCAAGTGATATTCATTCTTCTGCAGTGACCAACAACGTGATGAATTCTATTGATGATTCACTTTTCGTTCATGCTAATCACCGCTGCTAAATTCATTGATGTGTTTTTGTTATTATGACAAACTAAAGCGCATGCATGGAACTGTTTATGAATCAATCGAACACAAGTGATGTAGTTAAAGAGTTTTTAGTGTCTAGTATCCTATGCTTCCACCATATAAGCTTAATAAATGAGATTGCTTCAAAGTTTTCCTTTTCTTAGTTTGATTTTTAGCGTAAATATAATCCTAAAAGAACTTCATTTAAAAAGAATTATAAAGAGGAAACAAGAATTTAAAAGCACATACCTCATATAACCCTATAAGAACATGCATGGTGACCAAAAGTTCTCTATTGTATACTGTATTGGGAGATTGGGGCGAGTGCAATGATAGATTTAGGTGTCAGCTCTGTTCCTGCAAAGCTACATACTTCTCAGTGAAAAATTTAAAATAATTTTCTCTACTTCATGTTTGCTTAAATGCAAAGACTTGTAAGCGAGTTGGTATAGTAGAAGGTAGAGTGACGAAATATTATGGTCTTAACCTGCTGCTTTGTTCTTACCCTGAAATTCAACTTACGGAAAATCATTCTAACTATTACCTTCTTTTTTTTCATGAATTCTTCAGTCCCAAATTGAAAATGGTGATAAAAGTAAGTTTCCACATGGAAGCCAGGTTTGGCTTTATATCTTTTACTCTTTGTTACCTGTCTTATGTACTGATTATGATTCTTGTTCTTCCAGTCATAATGCCTCCTTCAGCCCTTGATCGTCTAGGTTAGTTGTCTTAGTCTGATCTCCGCATATTTGTTGCACACTCGTTCCTCTGATATTGATGTCCAAATGACAATGTAACAAGGCTAATATCAAGTGTAATCTTGCAGCATCTCTACATATTGATTATCCGATGTTGTTTGAACTCAGAAATGGTGCTTCTGATCGGGTTTCTCATTGTGGGGTTCTGGAGTTCATTGCAGATGAAGGCACTATATATATGCCATACTGGGTAGGACCTTAGGAATTCAAAGTAACTTTGTGAAATATGCTTGTTGCCAGTAGTATGGTTCTCCATGAGATTCTAGTTTTAGTTGGCTCTGGTTTTTAACGAGCTGTTCTATGCAGATGATGCAGAACCTGCTTTTGCAAGAGGGAGACACTGTAAGCTTGAAAAATGTTTCACTTCCAAAGGGAACATATGTTAAATTACAACCTCACACAAAGGACTTCTTGGATATTTCGAATCCGAAAGCTATGTGAGTTGACAGACACCGTATTATTGGATGCACGCTAGAGACAGATATATAATATCTACTGACCTGTGTATCTTTAAAAGCTTATCCATGCTATCACACCAATTCGGTTATGGCTGTCAGTGGAATCCATGGCCCTGTTTGATCCTAGTCCTGTTATATGCTTTATATGTATTTGTCTAGATATACGGTATGCAACTAATAAAACATGGGCTTTTCGAATTTGATATATGGTGGATCTTGAAGTATCCATTCCTTTGAGTATGGTATAAACGTATATAGTCTTAAAAAAGGTTACTGAATTGTTCATTCTATAAGTAAATAGGACTAAAAGCTAGTTTCCAGAAAATTGACATTTTTCTATAGGAAAGATGGCATTTCTACTTGTTCTCAAGCGATCTGAAGAAGTAGATATTGCTACCTGTTCTATGAGGTATATTGTTATTCCCATCTTCTTCACATGAATCTTAGGCATCCTCCATTTGCATCTTTTTTTAACTCTACTCTTTTTGCACACTGATAGATATGTTTTTATATTTTGATCGTGTTTTTGCAATGCAGCTTGGAGACCACCTTGAGAAATTTTTCCTGCTTGAGCACTGGAGATACTATCATGGTGGAATACAACAACAAAAAGTATTACATCGATATTATAGAAACAAAGCCAGCTAATGCAGTAAGCATTATCGACACAGACTGTGAGGTGGACTTTGCACCTCCATTGGATTACAAACCTGGAAGGCCCATTGCTCCTTCAAGCATGGCACAGGAGAAAGGTGCATAGTCCTCTTCCCTAATGTGCCGCATTCCGTATATGATCTAGACTCCTCTCCATGAAGCAGTATTATTGGCATGTCTTCTTCTATTGTGAAGATTTGACTAACTTCTTATTCCTCCTTACAGCTAAGTTCAACCCCTTTTCTGGAAGTGCAAGACGCTTGGATGGAAAACCAACTCCTCCTGTTTATTCTTCAGTACCAATGGATAAGAGAACTAATGTTACATATGACAATTCAATGTCTTCTGCAGCATCTAGTTCACCAAACAATCCTCGCCCGTCACAGGGAAAGCTAGTGTTTGGATCAAATGTTTTCCGTACTAAAGAAACAGGAAAGGTAACTCTGCTGCTTCTTGCTAATATATTTCAAAATCATGTGCTTACTATGCAGTCTTCTCCGGTCCCCATGCTCTCCGCCTTTCCTCTGGATGGTAATTAGGAAAGTGCCTGCTGATATCGCGTTTCTAATTCATTGTAGGAAAAATTAGAGTCTAAACAAGAGCAGCCTCACCAGAAACAATCAAAATTTCAGCCTTTTCTTGGGAGGAAGTATTCTCTAAAGGGTTGATTGATACAATCAAATACTCTGTGCTGACTGCGGTATATCTACTTAGCTGGCGCCTGGCCCCTATATAAATAAAATAATAGAATAAAACAATGCATTAGATATGTTTCTTTGGTAATTAGCAAATACAGTGAGAGTATTGCTTTTTATAATGATAAAGTAGAATAAAAATGCCGTGAGAGTAGCACATTGTCAGATTGTTACCGGCTCTATCCTTGTCCCCTTGGCTTCTCTATCAAGTGATAGCTTGTTTTCACATTTCCTTTTTTCCTTGTTTCTACTCTCGCATTCTTTGTTTTTAAACGGTCAAGATTTGAGTCATTATGCTGGACATATTTTAAGGATAAGGGAGTTAGATAGAACAGAAACAATCAGTAGCAAAGGCAAAGGGTTTTTCTTTCATTGAGAGAGGTTACGCTAATACTTTCCCGGTTTTCAAATCTTCCCACACTCCAATAATTCTTTTGCCTGGGACATACTCTTCACTATTATTATACCAAGATTTTTCTAAGAAAGAATAGACCAGCGAAACGGATCGGAAGAGATACCTTACTCATCGTAAGGCGCAAAAAAAGGCCAAGAAAATAAAGAAACTGATGCAAGATTAAGATCAAGAGTGAATTCAGAGTCTAACCCTTCCAAAACTTCACATCTTCTTTCGTAGCAAGGTACCAAGATTTCAGCGTCAATCACCAGTGATGTCAAGAAAATAGAAAATCAAGAAACTAATGCCAAATACCGATCAAAACCTGCTATGTATCTTCATATCAATCTTCAAAAATGTTTGCTCTTTCATCAATTTCTCCCCACAGGACTAAGTACGAGGCTACACTGAAATCAAAACTTCAAGAAACAAAATTCGTACAAATAAATAAATAAAGAAGAAACTCAAGAAACTGAAGCCAAGTGAAAGTCTGGACGAAGGCGTGTGGTGAGCTTCAAGTTTGAAAAGCTTTCAGGTGAAATTGAAGCTGTGACTAGGCACGAATGGAACGACAAACGTCGATGTTGAATCATAGAAGGATTTAAATTGGTCAAGACTCTTGGTGCTTCGATTCTGCATATCGAAATTCAGCAAGAAACTCTAGAATTATGAGCAATGGAATAAAATTACTAAGACGTTGGTCTCCCTTTGAGGGCCAAGTTTCTGAACTAAGACCGTGCTTGAAAATAAAATGGGAATGAAGCTTCAACAACGTCATATATATGGAAGTGGCTAGAGGCCGCCAAACTGTCGCCGCCACCGGCTTAACATTTTTTTGTGTTTATTATTATTTTTTATAAATATATTATTAAATTGTGTTAGACTAACGCCGTTAGTGCATATTTTTATAAATATTATTTTTCTTTATTTATACTCTTAAAATATTTTTGCAGACATATTTTTAATTTTTTATTAAATTTTTGCTTTGATATTATTATTTATTATTTCCTTTTACGTAAATTGGAGGCAGAACAAATAAAAAGGATGGTGTATTTCCATTTTTATTTTTACATATTTAATATTTCTTCGATGTGACAATTTGCATACAATGTTTCTTAAAGTAGTAATAAAAATAATAATAATATAATTAAACAGCATTATCAAAATCAGAAAAAAAAGCACCGATAAAATTAATATTCTTTTTATGAATAAATGGGTTCAATAGTATTTTTTGGGTTAAAAAAATTATATATTTTTTGATTCATACGAAAAAAAAAGGAACCAACAAAAGACAAGCAAATCATATGCTATGCTAGGAGGAATTAAAAAAAATGTAGAGTTTTTTTTAATTGTAAAAAAAATTACTTACACAATTATATGGATATAATCTTAATATACTCTTAGTATGAAACATATTTACATAATTATTCAATTATTTATGTCCATATTATTAAAAATATTTAACTTTCAATATAATTATCTTAAAAATCATATAAATAAAAAATTATGATTAATTGATAGTGGAAACTATTATATATTGACATTTTTTAGTTTAACAGAAATTAAGTAAAACTTGTATAGGTACAGATGATTAAAATAAAATAATAATTTAATTATAATATATTTTTAATGTAAAATTTGTCATATTATTAATAAAATTATATATTACTTGTGTATAATTTTAAAATAATTAAATATTTTAAATTAAATAATCATTTTAATAATTTAATAATGTAATAATATATTATTAAATAATAGTATAAAAAATGTATACACTAACACCATGTAAAAATTAAATCCATAAAATAATGTAGTCATGACTAATACAAAACCCAGAAATGAAATTGTGTAATCGACGGCTAATCAATGCCTTATCTCCAAGGACAAAAAAAACTAACAGCATATAGCAAGATAACAAGGGCTTACACCGTTGCTCATAATATTGAAGTAAAAAAATAAACAAAAATAAAATAATACACATAAAAATATTAAAAAAAATAAAATGTACTATTATGAGCAAGACCCGTCAGGGTCCACTAACAGACATTTCAAAGGAAGCCCAAAGATTTCAATTTGAATAAAACTGGGCTAAAATTAAGCCCGGCCCACACAATACGGTGCACAAGATCTTTCCACCATGTGCTTTCCACTGTAGTGTCTATCCAAGAGCCATTGATCGAAACGCGAGCAAACAACTAAGCAAGTGTATGGCGACCGGGATGATGCAGCGGTGCGGCGTAGCTGCGACTGCGAGGTGGTTCATGGCGGTGGAGAGGCAGGCCTTTAAACCGGCGTCGGCGCCTTCTCCCGGCGGGGCGTTGCCGGCGTTGTGCGGGCGCGGGGACAAGAAGACGAAGAAAGGGAAGAGGTTCAAGGGATCGTACGGCAACGCTCGGCCGAAGAAGGAGAAGATGATCGAGCGCATCAAGGACAAGGTCGAAGTCCCCAGGTCCACTCCTTGGCCTCTCCCTTTCAAGCTCATTTGATTCTCACCTTTATCTCTCTGTCTCTGCGTGCTACATGTAGTTCCAGTATTAGTTCGTAGGGTTTTGGCCTCATATGTGTACTTTCATTATCATTTCTTATTGAATACATATACTATGTTTATTTGGCTTCACCTCGCCAATGTCGATTGCAATTGCATGATGCTCTTTCTGCGTTTATTGAAAACAAATAACTAAATAAACAATAGATGTCAGAATAATCAGATTAGCCTTTCAATTCATATCTTTGGACAGTGCCACTGTTCCTCTGTGACTCTCCTGAACCATTTACACAAGCTCAAGCTTACCAGTATGACTGTATAGTGTATATTGAGTAGTCAGCACAGCATATGGCTGCTGTTATCTGTAAAGCTGTTCTTAATTACTTAAGTATTTCATGAGATGTCAAATTTCCAAAAGCTAAGGCTTATCCGTAGAGGGAGGTTGGGTGTGAGAAGCACATGTCAGAGCATAGCTTCATAAGTTGGCTGCGCGGCTTATACAGAATAGACTTTATAGTTTGTACCTGGACAGTTTCTATAGTGGATGTGTCATAGTCCTGGTAGTACCTTACTAGCAGCTGCTGTAAGGCATAGGTCTCTTGTTTTATGGATGCAGTTATTGGTAGAAGATTGCGGGGAGGCCTTCTCCTGCGATCTTGTGCAATCAGAAAATGTAGGATTTTGTGGCTAAGTGGTAGGTTTATGAGTTGTAGACTTGTAGCATTCGCTGGGAGATTAGAGTGCATAACTACTTCACTTGGATATAGAGAAACTTTTGATGAAAGAAGTGGATATAGAGAGCTTTTAATTCTATAGTATAAATTAAATAGTAAGCATCAGCCATGTTCTATGGTCCAGTGTTTATATACTGCTCTTAATAAATTGTTAGGCTCATTTGTAATGATATTTTGAGTAATTCACTCTTCTCTTCCTTGTATTTTGTGTTTACTATATTGACCTTCCTCTATTATGATAACCACCTACACAAGACTCTTTTGTTTCTGAAGTGCTGTCACACCTAACGTGTTTGTTAACTGAGTCATTAGCTCATGGACGTTTTGTGGTCATGTCATTCATACCTTTGTTCAACCTTGAAAAAAGAGGAAGAACACATTCATTTGGTGTAGTTGATTGAGGGTTCATTTTGTGGCCCAACCATTTGAACCTTAAATTTAGTTCATACCAAATGAATGAGTTCTTTCCCACGACTGAATCAGAGTAGGATGACATTTGACAATAAAACATGAATGAATTAACAATCAGTTAATGATTTCTTTAGGCCTAATAACATTTTTGAGTTATTTGTAGTTTATTTATTTATTTATAAATACGAAATAAATTGTGTGGGATATCATTAGAGAGGGGAGATCTGGCATTGTTTGCTCTCTCTGGTAGGCGTTTTTTTCAAATCCGATGTAAATGACCCACAGCAGCATCTATACCGTGGTCACATGCACGAACACCATTTATTTATTATATTTACTTCATAGTTTGATTGATATTTCCCTCCACTTTTGCAATTCATTTGAAAGACTATCATTAAGAAACAGGGACAGTAAAAAAACGATACTGTATTCAACACTGTATTCTATGTTTTCCAGAGGAAGAAAGGTAATTCTGCATTACATAACTGTTTTCATGCAGTAAAAGCGGTGAGCAGTGTCTTCTTTCTTGAGCTTCTTCTAGCTGATCAATTCTAAATACTTACACCCAGCCATTCACATTACTGTTAGAGCTAATTCTTACTCGAGATTCATAGAACTACCAAACATCTGAGTTTAGAAGCTGAGAACGTGAAGAGCGCGCATTTATCTGCGTAAGCACTGAAATTTGATCTACTGCTTCAATGCAAATAATTAAAACAGAAAGAATTGAGGATTAAATAGAGAAAATACGCTGTTTGTAGACTTGTTATTCGACGGTGATAGAGCTTCACTATAGCAAAACTAGACAGAAACGTCAACTTTCACTTTCAGGTTGCTACTCTGAGGAATGTCATTTTCCTCTGGGTATTGTAGCTCGTCTGACAACTCAAGAAACAAGTCCGAAATTATGGGAAGCCCCAGAGCCAGAAGCAAGAAACCGATGAGCATCACCAAGGCTCCAAAGCGTGAAACCCAGTGGCCATGTGGTGGGTGTCTTCGTGGTTCAGTTGCTGCTTGATATCCATAGTGGATGGTCCATAACAGCAAGGCCATGGCAATGACTGCCCCAAGTATGCGCAATGATGTTGAACGGGCACTTGCAATAGCGGCGGTGTTCGAGAATATCCTTCTCATCTTAGTTCTGCTTAATTGCATGCTCATATTGGTTAGAATTCTATTGACACAAATAATGAACAGAGGTTTGGAGATCAAATGCTACAGTATGTGAATATTCTGACTGGGTGGGGAAGTATCAATTATCTAATAGACTGAACTAAAAGCATATATTAACTGTGGGGCGAGAAGTTACTTGTATGTAAGGAGGTAGTTGAAATAGTTGACGCAGGTGAGTTCGAACTAAAATAGGAAACTTAAATATTTTCGGCACCAGAAAATGACTTGAACACCCCTAGGACGGGCCATTCGAGATGCCCAATATGCAAACGACATCTGTTCTCCTTAGGATTCATCTTCAACGCAGGGATAATTTCTCCGAAAGCCAAATCCACCCAAATTCTTCTTGTTATTTATTTTTGGTTGTTCGTCAATGGTATGGGAGTGGGGAGCGCGTCCTTATTGCGTAGCGTATCTGGCATGCTTAACCGAACCCAGACCAAAGATCTCTCTCATGGCATGAACAACTTCAAATTGCATTTAGGTGATTGTTCCGAAACATGTTTAGTGAGTGTACATATACATTCAGGAAATTTCTTACAAAGCTCACTATTAAATATTTATATTTTACAGATCATATTTATAAAATTTTATATTAATTTAAATTTATTTCATATATTGTTTACATATACCAAAATTAATGTAAATGTTTTTTCTTTTTTGCAAATATTTTTTAAATGTATAGAATAAGAGGCATTTAAACACTTTTTTTTGGTATATCGTAACAGTAAAGATTGAATTTTAAATTTCATGTATATTACCTAAGATGTTTATTATTAGCTCACTTCTAATGACTTATTTAATCACTTTTTTCATTGATATTATTTAATCTTTAAAAGAGAAATTTTGATGTATTGATAATGTAAGATTTTTACACTGTCATCCAGTTACATACTTCTATTTATAAGATTTTTTAAAGTAATAAACAATTAGATCAAGCACTTTTACTAATATCATAATATATAATTAAATATCTATATAAAATTGCTTTTACTTACAATATATCAAAATTAAATTAAATTTTTAAAATATAACATAAATAATCAATATATCAATATAATAGATAGGTATAGTTCAAACGATTGGATTAATAAAAATCATATTTTATAAGAGTTTAACGGTTATGCACTGAAAATATAAAAAAAATTTATGCTATTATCCAATATAATGCTCGTGTTTATAAAACTTTTAAAGTAGTGAATGATTGAATTATATACTTTAACTGATATGATAATACATAATTAAATATCTATTTAAGATTTTGTTTACATTGACAATACATATAAATTAAATCCAAAAAATTATTATGTAATGTAATTATATTTTTAGTTACGCATGCAACTTAATCCTTAACTACATATAAAATACAAACTTCAACCCAAAAACTAAGAATTTAATTTAAATATACTGACACACTATCAACCAATAAAAATAATAAAAAACATCAACTTATATAAATAATCACCTATTATTATGAAAAACTCACCATAATTTCTCATTTTCTAATATTTCTATTGATTAACAGTATAAAATTATTTTATACTGTCAGTACATATCAATTAAACTTGAAAACTAAAATGAGAAGCTATTCTCATTTACCGTTGCATGATGAAGAGGACGCAATTAGAGTAAACGAATTTACTAGAACATTGATGGTGTATTTATGCGACAAATTCGACTACCATACAGTTAGAAAATTAAACTCTTTTTCTATTGTGGCAATGACACTCGCATCAGAAAAAATCAAATAAACCACCTCCATTGATTAAGGGTGCATTTGTTTTAATCTTTTTCAGAGAAAATAATTTTTTGACTAATAAAAAAATTCTTTTTTTCACGAAAACTACTTATTTCTGCTTTCACTTAAAAGTTAAAAACAATTTTTTTTCAACTTTTAAATAAATATAAAATAAATAATTTTTATAAAAATAATATTTTTAATTAAAAAATTTACCTTTTTTTTTTTTGGGTCAAAATAAACTAAATCAATCACACCCTAAATTAAAGACACCCAGATGGCATATCGTTCCGGGTGGATATCTATTACACGGTGGGATTGTAAGATAATCTCTCATGTCGACGCAATAAAACAGTAACATACTTCCTGGGCCTCGCCCCCTCACAATGCCTGAACCCGTCTTTAACGCTGCACGGGCGCCCATTGCGAAGCCAGAACTGTACCATTTAACATTTTTCTTTTTCCATATATCATGGATTATATTGCTGCGCTCCTCAGATCACATAGGCAGGGGCTCTCATCAACCATTGTGATAGCGCGGTGTGTGGTTCAATGGTTAACATCGTAAGGTTGCTAGGAAATCGGGAGGAGATCAAAATTCAGAATTTGTCGTCAATTTATGTAACCAGGTTCGTTTCTATAAAGAAACTTCCAACTCATCACTAAAAAGTACCAATCACAGAATCTCAAAAACATTCAATGTACCAGGAACCATCTGGTTCGGGTTGATTTAACCCAGAAGACACGAAATGCAATCGTATTTCTTCAACTTCATAAGCATGGATCATCTCAATCTGATCAATTTATATTCATCGCATAAAAATCAATGAAGGCGATTTAAACCCCAGACTGGTAATATAGAACAATTTGATTGCTAACCTTTATTTATCACAAGGTAAAAATAATCAGGTTTCAGTCATTGTCTTCACGACCATAATCATAAACTATCTCAATCTGCATCAAGAACATAATATCAAATTCAGTCAGAAACACACACACATATACACACAGCCAGCTTATAGAAAGGACGCCCCACTTTCAAATAGAGAATTGCTTCCGATGCCTTTTCAATATCCCTCATCATATTTTATGTATATAATATATCATATCTGTATCAATAATATAAAATAGCAAATGACTCCATTGATTTACGCAGGACCTTGATATTCTGTAAACCGGAATTAAGATATTAGATATCCAAAATGAAATTATAAGGGGAATGGAGAGAATGATAGGATTAATTACTTCGAAACCTAGCTAAGGAGGCTTGGTCTCACACGAGAAATGAAGTTCATAGCTTTTATCTTCATTATTAGATGATGATTGTGAATTTATGATCACCTGATATCACACTTGTAATTGCAATTAAACTCGGCTCAATCTTCTTTTACTAAAATAAAAGGATTGAGCTGAATACAATACAAAGATACTTATTGCATAAATATATATATACATATATATATTATTTCTTATTTATTTTATATTTCTTTTTATTTTTTCAAATTTCTAATTTTTTATTATTTTATTAGGACTGTTTCCAGCATTCCACCAATTGTTCATACGTGAAAATTGACCAACCACAAGTTGCATTTATCAGCCAGAAACTTGATGAGGAGAATCAATGTGTTGTTTAACTTCTCATATTATTCCACAAGCATTTAATATATAATGCAGTGGGGATGAGATACATGTATTTCCAGCTACAGACCAACAATTATGAAATGTGTCCAATGCATTTTCCAAAGAAAAGAGCCACAGAAAATGTATAAATTGATAAAACACAAACACAAATCTGGACCATTTGACGTGATACTCTCCCATGACAGGGCCATCTGATGAGAGATATAATAGATACAATGCCTAGGACAGAGGAAAACTCTTGCAGAGGGCATTATGCATATCTCACGTCAAATGAAATCGTTCAAGATTCCACAAAAACACACACAAAAAAAAAAAAAGAACAAATATACAGAAAAATGTAATGTGTGTTAAATTTGTTTGAAAAGTATTGATTGTTGATGACAAAAGAATTTCAGCGTTGCCTATGAAAGCAACAGTACAAATAAGAGGGACAAACAAGAGAAGAAAAGATAAACTTAAATATATAACCATAATGACTTACCCCTTGAGGTGGAGTCGGGTTGCGAGTAAACTTGGAACCACCAGGAGCCCAAGGAACTATTATACATCAGAAAAGAGGTGTAAAAGGGTTAATATCTTAACTGAGTTAAATAACAAAACATGAAAGAGAAGGGCCAATAAATAGAATTTTACATACTCCAGCAACCATGCACAGATAAGTCGATCCCACCACTACAAAAGGTAAAGAAAGGGCTTTGCCTATAGTCCAAGGCAGATTTTAGCTTAGGCAAATTGCATCTTTCACAATAATGGCTCATTTGGCAAGTTTAACACATCAACTCCTATCATCAGCACTTTATTAACGTGCCCCAGTCCTCCCCAAAGAAATGGAGAGGGGTAAAGTATGTTTGGAAATTTTTACAATTAGGGTATATTTGGTTTGGGGGTAAAATTGTGGGGAAATTTCCTTTACACATAGAGCTCGTCCATAGAAAAGTTCCCTTATTTTTACCCTCCAAACAAACATACCCTTAAAGATCAAAGATATTAGCATGATTTTGATCTTGAACAGTTGAATTCTAACCATGTCTCTTCATCTATCATTTGTGTGCTAAATGCTAATAGGAAACAGGAAAATAATGATGGTGGTGTTTTTTTATGGACATATCTGCTTTAGTTTATTAAGAGTGAAAGAAACCAACAGTGTGTGCCATACAATATAAATATATATTATCAAAGTCGAGCAAGAAATATTGGTAGTGAAGATCAGTGTGAGCGACATAAGATAGATAGAAGTCTACCTATGTAAGGATCAGGATGGCGCCACTTATTGTAGGTTGCCTCAGCATCTGCTATCATCCTATCAATGGTATCAAGGTCTTCCTGTATATCCAGCCAACACACAGTCACAGACAATAGAGAAGCATGTGAATAGAGATTTGGTAATGCCAAGAAAAAAAGGCCTGCGTTTGACCAAACGGGAATTTAGTAGTGAGACAACTTCCTAAATACTACACAACAAACAATTGGGGCGCAGAATACCAGAACACATGATACCTAACTCCAACACCTAGATTTAATTTAGAAGATGTGGATGTGTGGGTGGCAACTATGTTGGAGCTCCCACCATTAAAAAAAAAGATGTTGCTTTAGTATGCTAAATTTTGAATTTCCAGAAACAGATTCAAGCGGAGCGCAAGATGCGATTGTTTGGATCATGAATTGGGAGGAAACTGGAAAAGGAGGGAAACGAACCACATGTCTGTTTTGCTCGAACCTTTCGCGGAGGGTTGAAGCCTGAAGAGAAGAGAAGAACAGAAGAAAAGCGATCAGGGAGAGTGAGAGAGAAATTAGAGAAAGGAATTGGGAATTGGGAATTGGGAAGTGAGGAGGGAAAGGGATACAGATACGATACGTCGTCGTAGAAGAGGTGGCGATGTACGGCCCAGTTGAGAGTGTCTTTGAGGGCACGGCGGTACAGGATCCGCACCCTCTCCTTCTGCGCCGCCCGACGAGCAAGGTATGTTGCCGTTGATGTAATGCTCATTTCTCTCTTTTCCGCCTTCTTTCTCACACAATCATTCACTCATCGGCGGTGCAGCATTGAACAGCTTCGCACTCGCACCTCAGTCAGACGACGTCGTATCGCGCTAGGAGCATCAGACCATGGGCTTCTCTTTTAGGCCATGCTGGGCTGGGCTGGGCTGGACTGGGCTGGGCTTCAATCTAGAGCTGGATCCAACTCTTCGATCCTTTCTCGTCTCGGGATGAATCTAAACAGTTTGGTCTTTTGGTAACGTCGCAGCTGGACTTGACTCTACGAAGAGTCTGTACAGTCCCAAATTGAAAGCCCGAAAGACGGCCTAAACAAAGGATAATTGAAAGTCCAATTAAACGTTCCGACCCAAAAAAAAAGGTTAAACATAAATACTGTCCGCCGTAGTGAACCATATATTTATTAGAATTTAATTTTTACATTTTATTAAAATAAAAAATATTATTAAAATATATTGAAAATTAATAAATAACATTTAATAAAAATTACAATTTTATATAACGAAAATTAGTCATATTTATAATCTTTACAGCAAAAATATTGAATATCTAGATAATAATTTTTATTTTTAGTTTATGATTAAATAATTACTACAATTTTAAGAAACCTCATATTATCAAGCATTATTTTATCATATGTACTAAATTAGCTATTCATAAATAAATAGTCAAATTGAACCTGAAAAAATTCACAAGACATCTAATTAGTCATTTGGACATTATTTACATCCATTTGGTCTTTTACACTATAAAATACTCATCAATTTAAGAAAGAATTTAATTTAAATACATTGACAGTGTAAAATAATTTTACACTGTTAGCCAATAAAAATAGTGGAAAGTGTCAATTCACACAAATAACTACCCATTATAATGAGGGACCCACCATGATTTCTCACTTTCTCCTATTTCTATTAGTTGACAGTGTAAAATTATTTTATATTATGAATACATACCAATTAAACTCTTTAAAAAATACATCAACTTAATTCTTAAATTGATCATTTTTTCATGATATTCAACTATTATTATTATTGTTGTTGTTATTGTTGTTGTTGTTGTTATTTTATTATTATTATTACAATACAAATTGAGTCACATCAAGAAATTATTAAATATGTAAAAAAAGAAAAGGAAATACAACACCCTTTTTATTTGTTCTGCCTAAATTTTATAAGAAATAAAAAATAAAAAATATGTCAATTGATATGTATTGATAATGTAAAACAGTTTTATATTGTCAACCAATAGAAATAGGAGAAAACAAGAAATTATGGTAGGTCCTTCATTTTAATGGATAGTTATTTATATAAATTGGTGTTTTTTACTATTTCTATTGGTTGATAGTGTAAAATTATTTTACATTGTCAGTGTATTTAAATTAAATTCATAAAAAAATTAAAATAATATTTATAAAATTATGCACTAATCTAATTTAGTAATATACTTATAAAATAAAAAAAAAATAATTTGGTGAAAAAAAGGAATGTTAAGTCGGTGGTGAGTCGACGACCTTTAACCATTTCTATATATTAAGTTACCTCGTCACCTTGTTGCAATTTTGTTTCCGAGCATGCTCTGAATTCAGAAATTTGGTCTTCACAGCGAGACCAACGTCTCCGTGATCTCATTCCTTTGCTCATACTTCAGAGTTTCGTGCTGATCTTCCATATGCAAAATCGACGTACCGAAAGTCTTCATCAATTCATATCCTTGTATGGTTCAACATCCACGTTGTCCTTCCCTCGAAGCTTTTCGAACTTGAAGCTCACCATATGCTTTTGTCCAGACTTTGACTTGGCTTCAGTTTCTTGAGTTTCTTCTTCTTTTCTTTCTTTACGAATTTTGTTTCTTGAAGTTTTGATCTCAATATAGCCCTGCACAGTTGGTTTAGTCTTGTGCAGAGAAACAGAAACTGATGGAAGAGCAAGCACCCTTGAAGATTTATCTGAAAATCCACAGCAGGTACCGATCGGAATTTGGAGTTTCTTGATCTGATATGGAAATCTTGGTATCTTAGTACGAAAGAAGATGTGAAGTTCTTGAAAGAATTAGAGTCTAGATTCACTATTGATCTTATTTTTGCTTCATTTTCTTTATTTTCTTGTCTTCTTTTTTCTTATTTCTTTATGATGGATATATATCTCATTTGATCATTCTGATCGTTTCATTGGTTTATTCTTGCACAGCAAAACTAGTAAAAGAGCAAGCACAAGTGGAATTAAATTGAAAATCTTGGTAAAAACAGATTACAGTATATCCCAGGTTAAAAAAAAAAAAAATGATCATTCGAGGTTGGGAAGATTGGAAAATCTGGAAAATATTGACTGGAGTGTCACCTTTGTCAAGAAAGAAAAGGTCTCTGCCTTTGCTATTGATTGTTTCTGTTCTCTCTCTAACTTCTTCTTCTTCTTCTTCTTTTTTCATTTTTTTATTTTATTTTACTCTCTCTAACTTCTTCACTGCTTAAAATATGTCCAGCAGAAAAAAAAAAAAAAACCTCAGTTCTTGAGCCATTTAAAAACAAAATGCGAGAATAAAAACAGAGGAAAAAGGAAAAAGTGAAAGCAAGATATATCACTTGATGGAGAAGCCAAGGAGACAAGGATAGACCCGGGAAATAACAATTTGACAATGTACTACTCTCACGGCATTTTTATTCTATCTTCGCATTATAAAAAGCAATACATAACACTGTAATTATCACTGTAGCTAATTCCTGTGGTATGCCCTGATCTTTGAATGGAATAGTCTCCCCATCTCCTTTAACTCTTAATTACCAAAGAAACATATCCATGTATTATTTGATTTGTGCAGTAGCCATCTAAGTAAATATTGCAGTAAGCAAAGGGGACTTGATTTTGTAAAGGTCAACCATTGGGGGGGGGGGTGTCTTGATCTCTCACTTGGGCCTAGGACTAAGGCTGCTGCAGTGATTATGTTGTAAAATGCATCATAATACACTATCTACCACATGCCACAATCTCAATGACTTGGTGTACACGAAAAGTATATAATAATATTTTCTTGGGCTAAGGGAGGATGATAAAAGAGTTAGCAATTCAAGATCACATTCATTAAGTGGTAAACCAAATCAGATAATTGCCCAAAAGGCCCAGTTTAGTTTTCCTAGCTTGATCAGGGACGAACTCATACAATTCAATCTCGATGGATGCAATTGCTCCATTTCCATTGCTTAACCGGGAACAGACATTATATAATTGATCTAACGCTTTACATGTATGAGGCACAAAAAGGCACCTAAAAAATAGACGCTCTGCTATTTTTCCAGAAATATGATCTCTGCTGTGTGCGTTGGGGTGTGAAACTAAGCCCAAACATCTCTTTCAGGGCCTTACCCTCCTCTGAAAACCTGACTAATTTTGCCACCACTGCAGCACTCTCCATGATGTGGTCCATATCAGTGTTGCTCCATAGGCGGTTTGCTAGCTGCATCCTCCTTCGCTTTGAATCCAATGCAATGCCCCACCTCTTGAAGAGACTTTTCCTCTCTTCCTCGGATAGCCTTCTCTGCATAAGCTTGGCAAGCATTTCTCTCTCCCAGCGAAGAGCCTTCACACTGTTTCTGTTTCCCCAAACAAACGTACATCACCATGAAGTAGACATGAGCAAATAAGCAAACCTAACACCCTCAAAACCACACGATGTATGTTTGCATTATGAAGATAAATGTCCATATGATGCGTTTTCACAATATGTTTTTTTTTTTCCAATTAGCATCACAAGGTTCCCCATTAAACAGGAAAAAAGAAAAAATTCCATTGACCACATATATAAATCCCCATTTGAATTCATGTCAAGTTGTTCACTTGACACCCATCCTCGGATGCAACTAAACCAAGTATATACTCAGAACTCAGATGCTTAAGCAAACGCACAAGTGACAGAGAAAAGAGAGAACCTTAAAGTTGATGTGGCTGTCTGACCATCCTTCACAAACTGATTCCCATCGGGAGATGTTTCTTTGAGGAACGATAGTCTTCTAAGCTCCACCTCCATGTAAATAGAGTCTGTTGGATCACCCCTGAACAAAAGAAAGAAGTAGGTCCTGTGGATCAATGATACATGGCAGGTTTGCCACAGTTCAACTATCTCATTTTGCTGCCTCTTAAATTGCAGAGGCCATTCTAAAGGAGTTTCAGGAGCCTCTGGCCTGGAATCTACACCTACATCTTTGACATTCTTCTCAAGACGTTTTCTCTCTGTCTGCTGATCCTATAATTCAGAAAGAAGAATTTAGTCAAAAGCATCAAGCATCAAATGAAACATTACATGAATAGAAAATCAAAGTTATAGCTGCAAGCCTGTAACAGAAATAATTAAGCGAACTGATCATCCATCTCTGCTACAAGTATCAATATACATCTCTTGATACAGTAGAAGTTCAAAAGTCCCAATTAATTGCTTGGGACAAGGAAGAACTTTACGTAATAAATATTGGAAAAGAATATGTGATAAAAATGACCAGAGTTAAACTACCTACTTATTGCAAACAATGTTCTAATATAACATAATCACATTTGTAGAGATAACTGGTCAATATTGCATGATTAACTCTTTCAAAAAATAAGCAACATATGAACAATTTCAGTTACTAGAGAGAAAATTAATAGATCTGTAACTTTTTTCCCTTAAAATCTAAGAATCAAGAAGGCAGCTGAAATTATTTATTCACACCTGTCGAGCATGCTGCTTCTCATACTCAAGTTTGACCATTTCTTTCATCCCAGCAGCAAAAGTTTGGATGCTAGTAATATCCTCATTAGCATATGTTCTCATGCTGTTGGTTCTTGACCCATCCGCAGAAGGGCTTCCAATAGAAGACGGAGAGCCATTCATTGATAATCTGGTGGAAGCATCAAAAGTTAAAGGAAGGAACTTTCTCCTCAAATCATCTGGTCTTCCAGGGTAGCCTTTTTCAAAACCGCTGCCTGGAGTCCTCTCCATTTCTCCTGCTCTCTCTGGAGAACCAGCCATATCATGTTCCCTAGAGCTCCAACTCCTTATTAATTTAGGATTCCTGAAATTTGACATTTTTGATGACATGACTTGTGGTGATTGTTCATCAGGGTATGAAGACAGATGAGAATCAATGCTCGATTGTACATCATGGGGTCTCTGCTCCAACACACCGGATATTGAATTGTTTTGTATCTGTCCCTCTTCCCTTTCTTCATTAACAAGGGTCGATATTTCCTGACTCATTAAATTTTCCTCTCCAGATAATGGTAATGCCAACATCCCATTGTCACTTATTGATGGGTCAGGATATTCCAAGTCATCTCTACTTGATTCCTCCAATTCCACACATCGAACTTCTTTGCAGTATTCATCTGGGTATTCCATAAAAGCAAAAGCTAATAAGTGTATGGTGACTGGATCTGATGCAGTTGCTCTAGAATGGCATCACTTTTATCAAAATAGTTAGTATTGGCAGAGAGATGAAACTACTTACCATCAGGATTACTTCCAATATCTTCATTGTTATAGTGAGGATTGCTGAATTCTCTAATGAGTACACCAGGACGATCAGGACAAAAAATACTTGATGACTCTGACACTGAATTGTCATCTTCCCAGGTATCCTCCTTTTCCTGCAAATCTAAATGATAATAAATTCCAGAGTGACCAATAACAAGAGAGGAAACCAAATTTAATGGTAGTCTCTTATATGTAATGGAATTTTCAATAACTAAGAAAAAGAAATTACTTTTCCAGATTTCTGATCATTTCCAATCATGCGCAGCAAATCCTCAACCCGAGATTCAGCAAGATCATGTTGTTTAATTAGCTCCCTAATCTCCTTCTCCATCTGAATGATTGAAATCCATGTTGTTAATGTCTAAGGAGTAAAAAAATTGTATCACTATAGCTATGATATGAAAGCTAATAACAAAATGATGCATCCCTTGTTAACTACTAGGATATGTATAAATTGACTAGGGCAAAACTATTGTTCATTAACACAGTTAACCAGAAAAAGAGAGGTTAATACACAAAATATTCTAAATCAATATCATTAAGGTTCCATGTCTAGACATGCCCACAATAATGAATACTGTATAAATCCAAATATTGTATACCTTTTCTATTTGGATATCTTTCTTTCTCAACATTGCTGCATAATCACAGTTGGTACTAGGAGGACCGGGATTTCTCAACTCACTCTCTAACCTGGCCAACTCTTTTTGCAGTTGCTTGACCAAGGCCTTATCAGACATCACTACATTAACCTGCGCTTTAGTGGTCACTTCTTTTGCACAAGAAGCAAAAAGAAGTGTGTTTCTAGTTTGCTCAACATGGCTTCGTGCAGGGCTCAAAGTGCAAATGATGGCCGTTCTAGCATTACCACCTAAGGAAGGCTGCAGTATGCGTGTCAACTTAGAATCTCTGTAATTGATGTGTCCTTGTCTCCCCTTACTGCATTCACGCACATGATGTCAATGGAAGGTGCTAAGTTTTACATATAAACAGCATTATAAAAATTGTAGGCCCATCAGATAAACTTTGAATGCATGGATAATTTTCTAGTGTGAAGGTATATCTAACTTGTCAAAAAGGTAATAATATCTCTCTTCCTTCCTCACACAACTTTTTATCCCTGGGTGAAATTAACATTGCATTAACTAATATTCAGCTCCAAGTGCTTATAAATTAACATCCACATGTTGCACAATAAAACTAACAATCCAGATGTGGGTTTGCTAAGTGCTAACTACATTAGAATCTAAGTATAGAAGTCGGACATCATATGCTAAGGAAAATGTAGACAACCTAAGCTTGCGAATGACCGTTCCAAGAGTGAGTAAACTCCGGTTTATATGACAACCTTCTTTTAATCTGGACCCAGCTGACAATGCTTGAGATGCACGCTCACTCCCTGCCAAATCAACAAAATTCTGCGGAGAAACAAACCAAAAAAACATAAAAACTTCTAAACATTTTATGTCCTGAACAAGATGAAGAATTTAAAATATAAACATACCACACTAGCTGCTAGGGTGGTCGAGTTGCTTTTACCCAAGAACTCTCTGGCAGAACTTTCAACTGTCTACAAATTGACAAAATTTTTAATGAAAATCTACAAGTAAGATATATAAAACACAATGTATTAAGCAGAAAATGGGAAGGCACACACCAGTCTGATAATTTGGTGAGATCTAGAACTCTTTTCATTGAGATATGTCTCTCCTACCTGCCTTTGCGCTGCAAAGACATAACAGGCAATGTAAAGGTACAAACCAAACTATATCAAGAAAATTATGCAAATTCCTTTACCTTCGCAGAAAGATAGGAGCTCTTTCAAATGCCCCCAGTCCCGTAAAGTTTCCTCTGTTAGTTTCTCTAGAATAGGTCCTCTCTGATGATGAGGAAAAGTAATGAAACGAGTAAATAGAAATCTCATTTATTCTTTCATTCAATATATATAACAGATATTCACCTCTGGATCATCACGCAGCCTCAGTGGAGTGTTCTCAGTGCTGAGCAGGTCCCTAATAATTTCGTTGTAAATTTCAATTGCCGAGAACTTCAATACAAATGCTCTTTCTTCATGCTAAAAAAGTACAATAAGTTAGTAATCTTGTTAACAAGACATGTAACATTAGAAAACAGAGTTATGGTGAAAAATGATACTGAAGAAATACACAGGCAAATCAATAAATTAGTAATCCAATTACCCTATTTATGTAATCAAAAATATCCGCTACAGCATACTCAGTTATTCCAATCATCGTGTATGTCTTTCCACTACTTGTTTGCCCATATGCAAAAATACTTGCTGAAAGCATGTAGGAATGTATATATTAGTAAAGCCTTAAGGAGGTTGAGTGGGAAGTGGGCGGTCATAAGAGAGCTACCATAACAACATGTACTTACAGTTAATTCCACCAACAACTGAAAGAGCAATTTCTTTGGCTCCTTCCTCATATACCTGCTTCGTGGAACAGTCACCCTGAAATACTCTGTCTAAAATCAAATCATAACCAAAATTCAGAAACATTCTGTCCATCATAATTGGACCTCCGATACATTATGTCTTAATCAGCAGTACTTCCAAACTCAATCATATTGAAGAAAAAAATAAAGAAGCAAAATGCATTTTGAAGTATAAAAAGGTAGGTTCGTTTTTCATATTGAAGAGAAAGGAAATAACAAGGATTGCCACCTTAGCAAATTATGTCAATTGTTTCATCCATAGTAATCAAGAAAGAATAGCCAAATGTTCGTATGACCAATTCAACAATTACTTTCCCAAATTGGATCAAGGTAAATTACAAAAGAGCGAAACTTTGGCCCTGCCACAGTAAGTCAAAGCAAGAGATCTTGAAACTATTTGAAACAACTAAACCTTGTTCTCCATATATAAATGTATGTGTGTGTGCACACATGTGCGTGTGTGTGTGTGTTTCAAACCCATGGTCTGAGATCCCATTTCTTGCCAATATAAAGTAAACATGAAATAGTGTGATTCTGGTTTAATCATCATACAAATTTGCAAATAATAAAGCAACATTAAAGATGGACATTTCTTACCAAATGTGTAGGCACTTGGAAATGTGGAACCTTCCCGAAGTGTGTTCCGGTACAAGATGGTAGTGTCGTTGATGCATTCCCAATCTGCTACTTCGTTCACAGCAGTTTCCTTCTCGCTCAAAGGCCTCAGCCTTATTAAGACAAGAATCTTCTCTTCACGGCCACTCATTCCTTGCATCTTCTCCCATTTGACTAGCTCATCTCCAGCAATAGCCCCCATTACTCACTTTCAAGTATTCCAACCCAATTCACGAGCTAATCAGAATTCAGAACGAGCCCATGACCTCAAAATCCTAAAGCTAAAATTAGCAATGTATAAAATTGTTAAGTCATTATTGCTTTCTTTAAATGCAAGAAAGTTCAAGGAAAATAGCCGGCAGTTCACCTAGATATTAAGGCCTAAATTTGTACATTATATACAAGAAGCAAATAAATGAATGAGAAGCAACAACTCATTAATATCAGCTCAGAGTAGTTAGAAGGCAATAACAGCAACGAGAAGCTGAGTAGCTAACTTTAGATTGCATTCAGCTAAAACGACGGCAAGACAAAGACATAAAGAATACTAACTAATTACTTTTTCCACCAATGACTTATCAGTTGTTGAGAGTTGGCATTATATCACAACGCAAAAGACTTTTCTTCGAAAAATAAAAAAAATAAAAATAAAAATAAAAAAGAAGAGAGATGTTCAATCAAGAGATTGTTGCGATTAAAGAATATGCAAGTCTTTTGCTTAGGTACCAAGCTTCATCTAGTAAGAAAGAGAAAGAAAAAAGATGCGAAGAGCAACCAAAAAAAGAAAAAGAAAACAAAACAGAGGAGGGGCCAAAACATAGGATTCCGTTTTTCTATGGTTACTTCACCGATGACCAGTTGAAGTGTAAGAATATAAAACATTTCATCGTGGTGACCGCCCAATGCTTGAGAGTTGAGACCCGAGAGCTAAGTAACCGATTTTTCCATAAAATTGAAAGTGACACAATTGTTACACTTAACAAACAATTCCACCTTTCACCCTCCTCCTCTTTTAATAGAAAAAATTTTCTCTGTTCAATAAACAAACATGTCCAGATACTGATAGATATTAATTTTTGGCGAACCAAAGAATTTAGCTTCAACTTCCCTGCTCTTCAACGTGTTCCTCTGGCACTGAGCGAACCATAGGTGAAAGCTAAACGGCAAACGTGAATCAGTTATAAATTATTAAAATGCACGCATTGATCTCTTTATTTCTCTTGAAAATTCGCTAGAGTACAATGCCCCATAAACCCGTCTAACTGCTTCAAGGTTCTAAACTAGAGTAGAGTCGCTCAAAACCCAGTAGCATCATCCAAGTGAATAGATCTTAACGCAGCTTCAAAGTTGAGATTTTGTTAAGCAAAAAACAAAAGAGACAAGAGAAGTTGACACTTTGTTTATGAATTGGAACAGAGTAAGACGAAGAAGAAGAAGACAAGGAGAGTACCGTAGAACGGTGAAAATGGGCAGGAATTGACGAGCCACGATCTGAAAAAGAAAACTAGTTAGTAACACCGCAATCACAATGCAATGCAATGGGAGAGAGACAGTTGTGGGTTGCTTCCTTCCTCACTGTCACTCTCACTCACACTACTTGATCCTTCACACTTGAGAGTTGAGAGTGGACCAACCAAACTGCCACTGCCAGCCACCCCCCCCCCCTCTCTCTCTCTCTCTCTCTCTCTCTCTACCCCAGGGGGTGTCTATTTCTTTGGAGCCTATCATACATATTATTTATACTTATATATTCGTCATCTTGTATCACTTTAATTAATTAATTAGTTATAATAAGTTATTGTTAGTTTATATATAATGTTAGTTTAGTTAATTTACTTATTTCAAAATCAATGTATCTATCAGTTAAATTATAATTAATTGTATCTTGATATATTAACTTTTAAATATATCACTTTGACCTAATCATCAGATATATTGAAATGGGGGAAATACAATCCCTAACAAATCTTACTTGTAATATCAAGAATGCCTCCAATACTTAGAATAATGAGTAATTATTTGCACATTTAATGCTAAAAAAAGCAACATTTTTGACATAGATAACTTCTAAATTGTGGTTTAGGTAAATTGATGCTTTAGGTACGTAATTCCATCTGACCTAAACCGAACGCTCATAAGGGATTAACTTAATTGAGTTGAAGATTCCTCCTCCTTGTCCACTTAGTGCCTGTTTGGAGTAACTTTTGCTCCCGGTAGAAGGCCTTCCAATGGCCTGAAAATGAATTTGAACAGTAATGACTATTGTTTGGTGTAATGTTGAATTCGTGAAAGTCATTTTACGGCCAAAAAAAGGCCTTCCAACAGAAGAAGAGCCAAAGTTACTTCTCATTTTCGGTTGAAGCAAAATAACTAAAATACCATCACTTACTCATTCCCTACCCACTCACCCAACGGCTCCATCCTCTCCTCCTGATAGAGCTCCTTCACTTCTTCACTCTCTACTCCAGATCTGTCTTCATCAGCCCACCTCGAGCTCGTTCATCATCACATCGACGCCGCTTGAGTCTGGTCACCATCATGCTAGCCACCATCGTCGCTGGTCATTCGATCGCAATACACGCCGCTCGTTCGTCATCGTGTCATCGAAACATCGCCCGGGCCGTCTTTGTCATCACCTGGCGGGCCATAGCTCGTTGCTGTCGCCCACCACCGGCCCTTCGTCGCCCACCGTCAGGTCAGCCCGCCGCTTTTCCTTCTTCAAGGCTTGAACCTCAAGATCGTCGTTCTCCACCGCGAAGATCGCCTCCGTACACAAGACACCTCCACCATGACAGATGTTCCACACGCCGCATACGCGGCGCCACTTCTTTCTTCTTCAACAGACTTGACCTTAGGTCTCTCTCTCTCTCTCTCTCTCTCTCGGTTCATCATTGATTTTGGTTAAGTGAAAAAAATTGGAGCTCTCTCTCTCTTGCGGATCACTATTATGTTGAAGAGTGAAAAAAAATTGGAACTTTAATTTTGGAAGTTCACCATTGAATTTCAGATTTGATAAACTGCTTCTCATTGCTTTCTGATTTAATTATATAGGAAGAATTTTACTGTAAAATTGTTAGACAATTTGTGATATTATTTGATAATTTCTGTATAATTGACTGAGTGTAGTAAAACTAATTGCAATAGAGTAAAATTATTTTGGAGTTGTAAAACTGATAGTGGAGTAAAATTGTATTGGAGTTGGTAGGATCTTCTGATTTTGAGGATTTTATTACATATTGATGCTGATTATTACTCTGTTTTGTTATCATTGGTTCTTTGTTGTGTTATTGACCTTTCAAGTTATTATGTGACGCATTGAACAACGATTTGTCAAAAATTACAATCAAAATTAAAAATTATGAGATTTTACCTTTTTCATATTTATATGACTAAATTATGACATTTTTTATGTGTATATGATGTAGGATGTCAAATCCTAAGCTGATTAAAAGGAATAATCAGTCGAAAGGAAAAGCCCCATACCGAGATTTGCCCCTTAATGATCAAAATCATGGGCCAAAAGCAAAGGCCATTTGGGATCGGACAACAACGAAGTTGTTTATTGATGCTTGTATAGAACAAGTGACAAAAGGTGAACGCAGTGAACGTACATTATCGAAAAGGTCGAGAGATGTAATTGACCAATTTCGTGCTATTAGTGGGAGAAATTATGATAGAGTACAATTGAGAAATAAGTGGGATAGTCTAAGAAAAGAATGGGTTGTTTGGCATCAGTCTATTTCAACATACTGATTAGGGTGGGATAATGAGAAACACACTTTTATTGCAACGAAAGAATGGTGGGATGCAAAGGAATTGGTAAGCATTTGTGGTTGTTTTTATATTTTTTAGCATTTTTAATCAATCTTTTTGTTATATTTAAAGTAATCAAAATTTAAATTCGTGTAGGAAAATCCTGCTTATGGTAAGTACCTCAATGAGGGACTACCATATGCACATCAATTGACATGTCTTTTTAAAGATAAAACAGCCACAGGAGAATTTGCTTGGACACCTTCAAGCAGAGAGTTGCCAGATGGGTATGATGAATATGAACAAAATAATGAAGGGTTAGAGAGTGTTGGTTTTGATAGAAATGAAGGTTCTGGAGATAGTGATGATCCAACTATAGGTGCTGATTTGAGTGATTATAATAATATAGGAGTAGGAAATATGAATATAAACACCTCTCAAGGTGGAGAAAGTGCAAGGAGTGGAGAAAAAAGAAAAAGGGGAGGGGAAAGGGCAAGAAAGGGTAAAACCGATAATGCCATCAAGATCCAAGAACACCTAAAATCCATGACTTCTGCAGTTGAGTCTCATGCTGTTGCTATTGTTGCAAAGAAGGAAGATCCTCATAGTATTGGTGCAGTAATGGCTGAGCTTCATATGTTAAAATCAGTCATGGAGAATACTGATTTTTATGCTAGATGTTGTGAGGTACTAATGAAAAAGGAAGCAAGAGCAATGTTTTCTCATATTCCTAATGAAGATCTGAAGATTGCTTTTCTGAAGCGAATGGCATATAAAGACAATCTTTGTTAGTATAAGTAATATGTGTATGACTTATTTAGTATATTTTTATTTTAGCTTGTTAAGTGTATGACTTATTTGGTTAATCTTCTACTGAGGTTATGTAAATTAGGTGTTTAACATATTTAGTTTAAGGTTTATTATGGTTTGTTATATTATAATTGTATTATGTATTAAGTACAAGATCTTTTAGTTTATGACTTGTTAACTTATTGTTGTATTAAATATATGACTGGTTATATAAATTAATATGCTTTTTAATACTTTTATTTATTGCAGATCTTTAGATATAAATGTCTTCTATATCCTCAAGTGACTGTGAGGAAAATTCAGGAGATGAAACTGACTCCAATGAAATAGATGAAATGATTGTGCCTATGGCAAAGTATGTGGATTTTAGTCGGAGAATATGCTTTAAAATATTTGTGCAAACAACCATGTAGGACAAGTGAACTAACTGGACATAAATGGGTCCAAGAAATTTTACATGGAAATGATAGACGATGTTATGAAATGTTTAGGATGGATAAGCAGGTCTTCTCATTATTTTGTACTGCATTAGTTGAGCATGGTTTAAAGAGTACTAAATACATGGGAGTAGATGAGATGGTTGCTATGTTTTTGCATGTTCTAGGACATGGAGTAGGAAATAGGATAATCCAAGAAAGGTTTCAACATTCGGGTGAAATAGCTTAGTAGACAATTTCACATGCCTTCGTTCATGTTTGAAGTTATCATTTGATTTGATTAGGCCACAAGATTATAGATTTGAACATGTGCATAAGAAAATTCAACATGATAATCGGTATTGGCCATACTTTAAGGATTGCATAGGGGCAATTGATGGTACTCATGTGCCATGTGTAGTTTCTTCCAAAGAGAGTGTAAAATATATTGGTCGAAAATGATATACATCACAAAATGTCATGGCCGTTTGTGATTGGGATATGTGCTTCATATTTGCATTGCCTGGGTGGGAAGGATCAGCTCATGATGCTCGTGTTTTTAAAGATACTCTGACAAAGCCAAAGTATAACTTTCCACATCCTCCTACAGGTTTGTTTTTATTACTATAGTTAACATTCTTTGTTTTGTAGATTATGATTTTAATAAGGCACATTTTGTTTTAGATAAATATTATTTGGTTGATTCTGGTTATCCAACACCGTTAGGATACTTGGGTCCATATAGATGTGAACGGTATCACTTACCTGAATTTAGGCGTCTTGCTTCAACAACCATAATGAAGTGTTTAATTATTTCCACTCTAGCTTAAGAAGCACCATAGAAAGAACTTTTGGGGTATGGAAGAACAGATTTGCAATTCTTCATCATATGCCTAATTTTAAATACATGACTCAAGTGGAGATAGTTTGTACTACAATGGCAATACATAACTTTATTCGCAGAAATAGTGTCTCAGATTTGAGTTTCACATTCGAGAATATGATAATAGTATGATGTAAGATTTTGATAATGATGGCAACTTGAACACATGTCTCTTGATGTTGATTTGACTTCTTCAGCAGAATGGATTATGTTCATGATCGAATTAGAGATTTGAAATCAGATACTACCCAAAGTAGGAACTAGTTAATATTGTTATTTATGACTATATTTATATTTTGGAATACTTGTGGATTCTAGTTTGTTTGTATAACTGAAATTAAGACCATGCAGTGATATCATATTTATATAGTAATTATTCTGTAATGGTAATGGCAATATATGTGTGTAGGGGAGGGGGTTACTGTGGTGGTTCAAATAGATGATTTTTACAGACAGAAAAAAAAGATAAAACAATCAATTGGATCTTTGCTACTCTTTGAATTCTGAATCTTTTTCAAAACTTGAATTGTGTAATTAAGTTTGTTTGCCATTTTTTTTTTTTTGCATAATTTTATTTGTATTTAAATATAGAAAAATGATTAATTCATAATTTTGTTACTATAAATTGTTTTAAAAAAAGTATTATCAATGTTAATATATAGTACTATATATAAAGTTAAGCTCTTATAATGATTATTAGGCTAAATTTATAGGCTTAATTTTAAAAACATGATTTTTAGGCTAAATTTAATTAAAAAATATATAAACAAAGTTGTATTTAATTAAAATATTGAAATAAAAAAAATTAATATGAATTTGAGAGTTAATTATCCTTTAATATCAAAATATTTGAATATAATATAATAATATATCTTCAAATTGATTAATTCATAATTTTGTTACTATAAATTGTTTTAAAAAAAGTATTATCAATGTTAATATATAGTACTATATATAAAGTTAAGCTCTTATAATGATTATTAGGCTAAATTTATAGGCTTAATTTTAAAAACATGATTTTTAGGCTAAATTTAATTAAAAAATATATAAACAAAGTTGTATTTAATTAAAATATTGAAATAAAAAAAATTAATATGAATTTGAGAGTTAATTATCCTTTAATATCAAAATATTTGAATATAATATAATAATATATCTTCAAATTATATCATGTCTATTTTGGTAATTATATCTTCAAAAGTCATTTTATTTTACTCTATCCAAACAAAACTACTTCTCATAAACTTACTTCTAAAATACTCAAACCAAACATAAATACTTCTTTTAAAAGACCTTTTTCTAAAAGGCATTATTCTAAAAGACCTTATTTCAAAAGACATTCTCCCAAAAGTTAATCCAAACGGACCCTTAATTGAGACATTTGCTTTTAAGTTTTTGTTTTTCTCATAACGGATTTAATACTAATAGAATATTTCCTTTCCTTTCTCCTTTCACCTAATGGTAGAGCCTCACCTAGGCCATGTAGTTAAAAACTAAAAATAAAAGCTCTACTAATATGTATTTTTTTTGGGTACAGCTCTACTAATATGTATGAATATCATTAATTATATTAAATTTTAGATTTAATTTTGGTGCACTAGATTTCATAAATGTAACAAAACGCCTCATCACACAACCAAAACATAAATATAAAGATTGAATTAAAAAATACTAACTATGCATCAAAATTAAATTTATAAATATAACCATAACCTTTTTTTTTTTCTTTTTAGTTATTTCCCTCCCTTTGGAGGGAGGAGGATATGTTTACATCTGCTTTATACTGTCTAATTCTATTAAACAATATACGTAGTTTAACATTAACAAAGTCAAACCCCTGAACTGTCTAATGCTCTATATGTTTGTATTAGCGGATAATCAAATATGATAGAACAACTGAACAAGCATTTTAACCTCTTCATTCTACTACATATTACACAAGAACAACACACTTGTTTATTTAGATAATACATTTAATTCATTATCATTACTAAGGATTGCTCCTTTACCTCAAATTAATATCACGACACTATTAAATATTGTTCATTTTACTCTTTGGAATAATATGTGTGTCATACAACATGGTGGGTGAGCATAATTGAGCCTCTCCTTGTAACGTGAACTCATTTGTTAAATTAGGTCTATTATAAACGAAAAACAGAAAAGGTGTGGCTCCTTATATATTGTAACGTGCATCACGTCATTGATAAATGGCACAGCTGCCTCTGGTTCGGTTGGGGATGGTTGAAACAGAGGCAATATATAAATGACCGTAGCTGCCTCCTTTTTTGGTCTGTCACGTTAACTACCAAACTTGGAATAAAACAGAGTACAATGTCGCCGTCCAAAGATGCTAAAGTGATGTACATTTGAAAAACTAAATAAATAAGAGAGAAACCATTTGTCTTAGAAATGTGAATTTAACTCCTTTTCAAAAGTTAATTTAAGAGGAGTGGATTATCCAAAATATTATAAATATTATTTCGATCCTATTCCTAATTAATGTGAGATTTAACAATTTATATTACTCTATATGAGTTTAAATTTGAATTATTATATTGTAAAAAATTTTACATTGTTGCTATGCAATAATGTAGTAATATTAGATGGTTGTATAGTTAATAACATTCATCCAGTTAATCTAATAAATTATAAACATTGATGTACCAGTGCGCCAGTTTTAGAGATGTACTATGACTTGGGCTATATCTTTTAATTGTGTTTTAAAAAATTTAAAAGTGAACGTTTGTTAAAAAAAAAAAGATGAAAAATTTGTATTTTTATTATATTTAAGTAATGTTAAAATATTTATTTACAAATTCATAAAAAAGCTAAACACCAAATTATACCGTGATCTTTAAAACATAACGAAACCAGACTATAGGGAAATAAAGATGGATTATGTGCTTAACAAGTTTTAATTATGATGTTTGATTTTTTCTTGTTGACGAAAGGCCTCTGACCCTCTTCAACATTTTCTTAATTACTAGAGTGAACAGGATAAGCGTGAATATGTGTCAACCTTACAGGTCAATGAAAAGCATAATTATGTCCAGAAATTATACTTTTAAAAAGATAGGTTGCAACTTTTCTAATTTTCTTCTTTTGGAGTGAAAAGTACAAAATACTAATTAAGCACAGGAAGACAATGGTGTCCCCTTCTCAAAATGCGAATTAATTATAACTTGTTAGATTTTTTCCCTTTTAACTTTTTGAAAGCACACAAGTATATACATTGATGAAGTATTCATAGTGCGATTTTTTTTTTTTTTTTTTATGCTTCGTTGTTAGTTTTGTTAGTCCTAAAAATAAATCAGAAAATTAGAAAATACGCACTTTTTAGTTAAATTTATTGTAAATTACATCTCAGCTCGCAAGGATATTATTCATGTAATTATTAAAAAAAATGATTTTTTTTTCTGGGACAAAAAAAAGTAGGATATTATTCATGTATGATCTGCATTGTTTACGTATAAAGCAACTCTCGAGACCCCCAAAAAATACCTGTAGATATCTATAAATTTGCCCTTATACTCAAACCTGTTTGATTTCTTATCTTCTTTTTTCTTTTTATTGACAGATTGACTTCTTCTCCTTTTTGGAATATTGTGTTTTTCATTACAAAAAAGTTAAAAGTAGGATAAATAATCTTCATTAATGAACAAAGCAGGAAATTATAATAAGGGATTTGATATGTTTTATGACTTTTTATTTCACATGTATGATCTTTATTTAACACATTATTACATGATATAAGATTTCATTACTCCCACTTAAATTTTTAACATATTAAAGTGCTTAGAGTTCAGTTATCATGAAAATAATCTTATTTTTTATTTTTTTCCCAAGAAAAGGGTAATGACGTAATGTCATTTCAAAAGTGGATGCTATCAAATAGCTAACACAGGACATGAGTAATCTGATTAGATGTTGGTTGGTGATAAAGCTACTCTGCTTTTATTTTTGCTTGCCTTAATGCGGATCAGAGCCAGACACCAACCGAACTTGGCAACAGTATAACTGAGTTCAATTAATTCATCTACGCTAGTCCTTTTGTTACTGATCACAAGACCTTTCCAAATCAATGTTTGAATCGATGCCAAACACGGACGCACATCCTCTGTTTACACTTTTACTGTCTCCATAATGCATTTTTATCTCCACGTTGAACCTTTTCTTCACTCTTTTGTCTCATGCGGTTCAATTTAGATTCCTTTCCTCCGCAAATCAAGATTCCACTCCATAACATGGAGACCACATCATTTGAGTTGACGCTTCGGTCTTGTCTTTAACCTTGTTAATTAAGTTCTAATTATTAAATCCATCAAGTCTGACCAAGAGCAACCTAATTTGCAGCGGTGGAGCCACGTTTGCATGAAGGGAGCGGACCTCTCCTGAACTTTATCTTTTAAAAATCATGTATAAAAATCAAATGAAATTAACGATCTATAGCTAATGTTCTTTTTGTACACTTTAAGTACGTTTTAATCCCTTTTTTTTTTTTATGAAGCAGGTTTCAATCTTTACTTTCATGGTTGTATTAAAATTTTAATTTGTGCAAAGCAATTTTTTTAAATTTTCAAATTCTATAATTATAACTAGGATCTTGTTAAAAAAATAAATAAAAATAAAAGTATTTATTTTTTTAAAATTTAAAAATATTTAAAGGTTTCCTTTTAAAGTAATTATAACTATAATTATAATTACTGACAGTAGTTATTTATAATTACACTTTTTTAAAGAAATAAAAGTGATAGTTGTTAAAAGAAAAAAGAATAGAATTTAATTTAAATGCACTGATAGTGTAAAATAGTTTTGTACTGTCAGCCAATAGAAATAGTGAAAAGTGTCAACTCATACAAATAACTATACATTATAATGAGGGACTTACCATGATTTCTTATTTTCTGTTATTTTTATTAATTAACAGTGTAAAATAATTTTTTATTATCAGTACATACCAATTAAACTCAAAAGAATAATATAACTTTTTTTTTTCCATTTTCTTTCATTACCTTCTTTTTCCACGTTCAAAGAAACTATTACTAAACAAATTTTGGTTGTCCTGCTAAACTTTTGTTTGTGGTTTTTTTTTTTTTCAATTTACGTGAGGTTTAAATACTGTAGGGACGGGAAGAAAAATAAATGGCAACCCACTTGGTGGAATGATGCAAGGTAGCGTAAGTGCTGACAAAAGAAAAATAATGGAACTGCAAGATGCCAAACAGCTTATGCGAGATTTTTTTTGTTTTAATTTTTGTTTTTTTCACGTCTGAATAGGTTTGATAGAGAGATAAAAATGAGATAAATTTTCATAGATTTAAATTTATATATAATTTTATATATAAATCTAATTCATAAATATTTACCCCCATTTTTACCTTTTTACTAAGCACCCCCTTGAATAAGTTTTTCCGGTCCTAAAAAGCCATAATGTTTAGTCCTTTAGTTTTTATAATGTTTTAGTCTTACAACAAAATAATGTTGGAGTCAAAGACAAACGTTACTATTTTGGTTTTAGGTTGCACGCGTGACTATGATTTTACATGGGCCCGTAGCGTTGTAAAATTTCTCTCATCCCCATTGAAACCAGCACGCTGTTGATCCCTAAATAAAAAATTTTAAAAAGAAAAAAGAGCACGCTATTAATTAAAGAAACTCATCAATAAAATGTTGGATTTACTAATATAATAAGGACTGGCTCAATCACGTATTTGCTGAAACAAAAAAAGAAGGGTCATATTTTGTGAAGTATATTTTGATTGAATTCGTTCCTCATTAACTTTATTTTTAGAATTTTATAAATACTTAAACCAACTCTGATGACATACGTGAATTTTATACATGAGTCTTTTATAAGTTAACCTATATTGTAGATATATAGGGAGCCTTTGACAAGTGAAATATTTTTATATTTTTGAAAATATAAAAATATTCTCCCATTTAATAGAAGAATTGAAAAAATATTTTTAAAAATATTATATTTTTGAGATTGATTTTGAATTAATATTTTCACCAAAATATTCTTATTTTATACATAGAATCATAACATTCTAATGAAATGGAAATATTTTTATGAAAAAACTAAATTATCCCTATTATCATCCAATATCGCCATTGGCAGCCATCTTCTACCAAGGGTATTTTTTGAAATATGCAAAATATTTTCAAAAATTTTATCTATCTATCAAACATTTTAAAAGACACATTTTTGTGAAAACTATTCTCAAAAATAGTATTCCAAAATCCTATTTCAAAAAATAAAAATTCAAACATCCCATCAAATATAAAAAAAAACAAAAAAGGCATTGTCATATAAATATTTTATAGTTTGTCCTACTACGATGATAAGTTCGAAGGCGTACAAGGGATAATGTTATTTTCTTTTATAATGACAATTCTAACAATTTTCTTGTTAAGGGCTCTTCTCTAAAGATTTGAATTCCTTCACGGATTATAAGTAATTCTTAAACCAAAACTATAAATTAATTTTAATACACATGGCAAAGAATAGGGTTAGAGTGCATATGCAAATTATTTTAGTATAAAAATCCAAGGTGCTGGTTAGTTTATGAGATTTTTTTAAGATGCTCTCATAACAAAAAAAAATCTTATTCTATTTTCATTATTTAACACTTTAATTATTTCATTAAATATGCAATGAAAGTGAGAAATAGTAATAATTTATAATATTAAAATGTCAAATGATAAACAGAATAAAACAAAATTTTTCTCTTACTTTAAGATCATCTAAAAGTTTCTCTTAGTTTAGTTAATATCAGATTAAATATTATTAATTTCTCTATCTGTTTTGGCTCCCGGTCGCTTTGCAGGAATAGTTCATTTCGTCAGTAGCGCAACGAAATTGACCTTTGACCGGCAACCATGTTTCGAGAGAGGTTACGCAAAGTTTAATTAATTACTAATAAAGTTTCCATTGAATTTCACGAGTCCATAATTAACACCCTTCCTGCAGGCTGCATCATAGGCGAAAGTGTTTGAGATGCTGAAGAAAAAGTAAAAGTTAGGCAGGCTAAAGAGGCTCTGAAAGGACGAGCTCCATATGTCTTTGTGTAATTGTGTTGTTTCTTCATGCTTAATTTGCTCAAATGCCATGTGCATTGGATCTTTCAGGCATTCGGCCTACATGCTGCTTAATGCGCGCCTTTATGGAAAGTGTAAGGTGAACATGTGGTTGATTGAACCTTTCCTTTCGGCCTCACGCCCTAATTCAATCTCCGGCTTTGGAGTAAAACACAAGTAACCATTGCTTTGAACTTGACGGAATGAAATGATTCTTAGGGGAGTCAGAATGCATGATTGATAAATTTATGTTTGATTCTCAGAGCCACAATTGGAGCACTTCAACAGATTCCCAACTGCATAGTGTGTGATTCTGCCTCTCGCCTTGTTTTTTTCTCTCATTATTATGGGAAGTATATACTAGGCTTCCGTATTATCATTGCAATACGCTGATAAGAATATGCGCCATACAATTATTATTACTCTATCGTATCAGCTTTACCTCACCAGTCACCAGATGATCTTTCCTTAAAAAATTTCTTGTATTTAGCTACCTTTTTTTTAATTAATTGTTGTGTGCCCACGCAAGGGTTACATTTCATGCAATGTAAGTACAATACCTTGTTTTACTTAGTAACCACTGATAGAATATTTTGGGTTTTGACCTTCTATTGATTAGTGGACTCTTAATTTTTTTAAAAATGGGTTAAAAAGATAATCTGATATTTTTTTGAAGACCCATATTATTATTATGTGATCTATTATAGGTTTAAAATTCACTATTTGTTATTGCACTTGGATTCAACGGTGAGTGTGCTAGATTACGGTATAAAGGCCCCAAGTAATCTAAGTCTTTGATGAATAGAATTAAGTTGCTATATATATATTTTTATTATAGGAGGATCCTCACTTTACTCTTGTCACTCTTGACGGTCGTTACTACTCCATTGATGTGGACATCTATAAGGAGAAGGAGAAGAGATGGAAATCCTGTACCTGACATACATAAATGTGTATGTATTTCCCTTTGCAACAGGATTTATAGATGACATTTATCAAATTTGATAAGTATACAATATTATTAATCTATATTTCTATTATTATAGTGTTCTAAATTCTTAGTATAGATCCGATAAATCTAACACCCACTTCATCAAAACATTCAGAATTCTCAATCAAACAACTTTACAATCATCATTATAATAGTGATTTTGGTAAGCTGATCTTTTATGAAAACTGGTCCATGCAAAGTACATTTAATTCGATGAGAGCTAAGAAAAGGAGAGAAATCACAATTAAAGGTAGAATATCCGCTGCGAATAATAAGATGAATAGTATTTAATACTAGAATAAAGGGCTGTAAAATTCAATTGGCGAAAGCTAATTTGCACTGTTGCACACCGCTTCCACTGGTTTAAATGCATGAAATTTCCCATCAGTACGAAGATGGTGACACCAGAAATTAATTTTTTTTTGTCCTAGTACACAATTGTCAATTGTTTGAGTAGGGAAATTAACAATTGTCGACACTAATTGCAAGCGTTAACATCTTAAAGAGGACTATATGTTAATACATAATAGTGTTAAGATAAATCAAGATTACTCTCTCTCTACTATGTGCAGCAAAAAAGTGGTAAGGGGAAACTTGCTAGAGTAAATTGAGAAATATTTGGTAAATGCATTATATATAGGATACTGTGTCGACTCACACTTTATTTACCATTGAATTGGATGTAAGCTAAATCACATAACTCAAGCAAATTACACACATAAGGAGAAAAAGAAACATACTGCAATTTAAGAGAAGAATTGTCCAAGAAAATTGACGGGAGAAGGAAGAAGAGCAGTGGCTTGAGGAAACCCTAGTCACGCTGCACTCATTGTCTAGTTAAAGTGCTAAGACCGAAATTTATAGAAGGTACTTCCGGACGGGCTTACACTCGAAATCACTCGTCGGTTGGGGAGGGAGGTTCGATCCAATTCTCCGTCATGTACTTTTGGTTAGACTCCACCAAATTTTACGCCAAAATGCACCCAAAATTAAATTTTTAAAAAAAATTTGCCCTCTTACTTCCAATAGGCCCACTAAGGCAAGGGCCACTTCTCTGGCTTTTGTTCCCAACTATAGACCCAAATACTTTTGGCATTTTAATGATATAACTAAATTTGAAACTTCTATCATGACCTTAAAAAAGAGAAAAACCTCTTCTTAATGGTGTTTGTCTTTTTGGTTTTTGTGGTGGTTTTGTTGTTTTTGGGCGCCCATGGGAGAGGGACGGGACTTCTATAATATTCGATACTAGATCCTAAATATATGTCCATTACTTTGAACTATTAGATTCCTCAGACTGGCCCAAATATTATCCTTTCTTCTTATTCTTCTATTTACTTATATTATATATAGTCATAAAATAATAAACTAATAATTACAAAATATCATATGGAGATGCAAAAAGTTATCATTTTTATTGAGGAAAATTAAAAAAAAAAACAACACAGACAATTTTTTTTTAAATCTTTGAATTCGTTAATGAAAAAAGAGAGAAAAACTAATTCTTTATAAAATTATAAAAAATTACTCTCTATTTTTTAATGTATTAATGTGTGTTTCTAGCACTGCTGATCTTATTATATTTTTATTCCATCTTCTATTTTTTTAATATTCGATATTGGATCCTAAATATATGTCTATTACTTTGAACTGTTAGATTCTCCATACTAGCCCAAATACTATCCTTTCTTCTTATTCTTCTATTTACTTATATTATATATAGTTATAAAATAGACCACTAATAATTACAAAGTGTCATATGGAGATGCAAAAAGTTATCATTTTTATTGAGGAAAATTAAAAAAAAACAACACAGACAATTTTTTTTTAAATCTTTGAATTCGTTAATGGAAAAAGAGAGAAAAACTAATTCTTTATAAAATTATAAAAAATTACTCTCTATTTTTTCTACTATAATGTATTAATGTGTGTTTCTAGCACTGCTGATCTTATTATATTTTAATTCCATCTTCTAATTTTTTAATATTTGATAGTGGATCCTAAATATATGTCTATTACTTTGAACTGTTAGGGTCTGTTTGGTATGTCTGTTAGTATAAGGCCTGATAGGATAAGAGCTGATAGTATAAGGTTTGATTGTATAAGACCTGATAAAAATTTAATACTATACAGTGTTTGGTATGTCACTGTATAAGATATTGTATTATATAAAATATAACCAAAAGAAGTGATTATAATAAATATAATTTTTAAATAGTTATTATAATTATTTAAGTTATTTTTTATTATATATAAAAATAATTTTATATTAAAAATTATTTATTTATTTATTTTTAATTTTTTTTATAAATATAAAAAAATATAAGAGAGAGAGAGAGAAAGAGTGTGAGTGAAATAGATATGGAGTTTTTATATATCAAAATCTAAATAGGCTTAATATCACATTCCTATATTTGATTTTATTTTTTATTATATACAATTAAATTTAGATTAAATATTATTATTTATATATTTTAATAATAAATTTTTATTCCTATATTTTTATTTTAGTTTGAATAGTTATTTTACAATTATTTTTAAAAAATATTTATTTATTATTAAATAATATTATTTTTTATTTATATATCTTTATTTTTTATTATTTATTTAATAATTAATTTTCTTTTAATAAAATATATTAAAAAATAAAAAAATGAAAGAACCCTTATACATTAAAAACAAATCAAGCCTAATATGGTCTCCCTAGGCCGTATTAAGTTATCCATCATTATAACGTATAAGGGAGGTTTGATGGATAAATTTATACAATACGTTGACTGCACCAAACAACGGATAAGATCATAACGTATTGTATTACTTTATCCTATCATACCTAATACAACATGCCAAACACCCCCTTAGATTCCCCATACTAGCCCAAATACTATCCTTTCTTCTTATTCTTCTATTTACTTATATTATATATAGTCATAAAATAATAAACTAATAAGGATTTAATTTGAATGCACTGTCAGTGTAAAATTTTTTTACATAGATATCTAATTATAAATTATCACATTAGTAAAATTATTTGACATAACCACCCACTACTTGAATGGTCATACAAATGGAAGGTTTTGATTAGATGACAATACAAAAAAATTTTACACTATCAGTGCACCTAAATTAAACTCAACTAAGAATTACAAAGTATCATATGGAGATGCAAAAATTTATCATTTTTATTGAGGAAAATAAAAAAAAAGAAACAACACAGACAAATTTTTTTTTTAAATCTTTGAATTCGTTAATGAAAAAAGAGAGAAAAACTAATTCTTTATAAAATTATAAAAAATTACTCTCTATTTTTTCTACTATAATGTATTAATGTGTGTTTCTAGCACTGCTGATCTTATTATATTTTTAATTCCTTCTTCTATCTCTTTAATTTTTTTTCCATCGTTTAATCAATGCGTTATCATTGCGTTGCGTCTATAGACAGTATTAAATGATTTATCAATCATAATTCATAATGATCCATTTCGATACTAAGAAAGAGTTCTAAATGGTGCATGAGAGATCCCATTCTTACAAAAATAAGTTGACAAAAAGTAGAGACAGGGCCAAATTCACAATCTCTCCTTTCAGTTCTCACCTTAGAGGAGCACCCATATTTGAATTGGTAGAACAACATACAACACAACAGAGACCAGCTAATCAGAACCCGTTCTTGTCCTTGTGACACGTACATCACCTACATTTTGCAAACCCACTAAACTGTCGAAATTAATGAGAACAGCATGCAGCACGAAGGCGGAGCTACGATACACGGATCCATACGGTGCCGGCGGTGATCATGAGACCAATTAATATGCGTTGGTGAAAAACAAGGCTGTTGTTGTGGTGGTTGAAATACCAACCACTTGCCATTTGCCAACTGCTGCAGAAATTGTCTCTCTCGGATGCTCATATAATGTTATGGTTTTGTTAAGATGTGCCTTAAATTATAAATTAAAGAATAAAATAAATCCAAATTGTTTCAAGAATATTAATTTTTAAAACTAATAAATATTTGTATTTGTATTTGTATTTAATATTTTTAATGTTTTATTTTTTAAAATATAGGTTTGCAAAATTTTAATTTCTCATTAAGAGTTTTGGTCCATATTAAAGAGTTTAAATATCATTTATCACTCATAAATAATTCGTGCAACATTATATTCAGTTTCATTTAAGTATGGCTATATACAGGAATGAAGCCTCTTATAACTGATGGGACCTTGGTCTCCTTCTCCCATTTATTAAGAATAAACAACTTTTTAACACATGTTTAAAAAGTGATACAAGTGTGTTGACTTGACCTAATAATGGCTTCTGTTTGGACCTATATTTTACTTTATCTTAAGAATTTAAGGATGATATTAAAGTGAGAGTTATAGATATCTGAGGCATTTTTGAGTTAAATGGTTGAAAAGTTCTTCACTGTCATTAAATCGAGCAGGGAAAATATATTATTGAGAAAGATAATCTTAATTAGTAGTTTAAGAACTCGTTCAGGTACTATTATTTTGATAAAAAATATTTATTTAATTTTTTTGGTATATTTAGGTAAAATATTTTAGGAAAAAACAGAATCACTAGATGTCATTTGATTGAATAATAATAATAAGGTACAATCCATCAAATTTGATTGAATAATAATAAGGTACAATTTTATCTAGGCTACATCTCCTATGCACATTAGTACACAAGGTGCACCATACACCTTGTCATCTAATGGCGATGATATCATAAAGTATCAATATTTCTCTAACCTGAGGTGTATCGTAGAGTTCTCTCAAACACTCTATCTCTGCCTCCAACCCCACCATCTCCAATTCTCTTACCTCCACTGCTCGCCCCCAACCTCCATTTCGTCACCGACAGCCCCACCCACCGACCCATCAGATACCACAGCCACAACAACCTCAATTTCAGCCACAAGGAGGAACATGATGAACACAAACATCAACACTATCAATATGGTCACACACCTTATGCTTTTGTGGCAGTAGTGAAGAAGAGGAGGAATAGGTATCGGAAGCCATTGGGATCATCGAAAAGATGAGGCTTGTCATTATCAAACTTTGCCCAACTTGCTTTGAGTCACCCCTATCAAGTCCTCCTCTGGTTCTTCTTCTTGGTGCTGTTGTTATTGTTGCTGTTGCTGCTGAGTTGTGGCAAAGGTAAAAATATTATTTGATGTTTTAATACACTTCCTAATGAATTCTAATATCATATTTCTTTTACTTGGAATTGGAAAATGAAAATCCCTAATCATCCAACAACTCTCCAATTTTGTATGTCACTACATGTTTGTTGACCCGTCTAAGCGGTCCTTAAAGGCTAAAGCACGTTTTCGATTTTGAGTAAAATTGAGTAACTTATAGTTTGTATTGAAATTGTTAAGTTGATGTGACAATTGTATGGTTGACAGAACCATTTTCTTAAGTTGCAGGGGAACTTACGAAAATGTTATTGACGTGATGTTTAAATAGTTCTACATGATATAATGTTAGTAAGAGGAGAAACAGAATCTAGTATGATTTTATTGAGTTGTGATTAATAACAAACGTGCACAAGCCAAAAAAAAAAATGGCAATATATTCTTCATATTGATGGTGGGAGGGTTGCTGGTGACGAAATGAAGACCGAAGGCATGCAGTGGAGGTTAGAATCGGAGATGGTAGAGCTCAGGGTGGTGAGAGAGAGTTTGAGAGAAATTTATGGTCCTTGTATACTAATGTGTATAGGAGATATCGCTTTTTTTTAAATGTCAATTGAACATAAAAATATGGATTTTCTTTCGTTTCCACTCTTATTAGTTTATCAAACTTTAGTTGAATAATATTTACATAGTGAAAGTGAAATGTAAACATGAAAATTAATGCCTTGGTGCTAAAACACGTAAAGAGAATATTTTATTACAAAAAGGGCATGTAATTGAAAATTGATGGATTGAATACCGATTCTAATCAATCGGGATATGTCACATATGATGAATGTCTTTTGATAACTGTGATACCCAGCCGAGAAATAAAAATTTATTGTTAATGCTATGTAGTACACAAATGTGCCCCAAACTTAATTTGGTGCAAGATAGGCAAATTAATTTCTTATTATGCCATTCAAGTGGGAGTTTGAGACACCGTGCCATTATTGGAGACAAATCTCTGCAATTGAACCTCCTATTGAAATTGTAATTATCCATTTATTTTCTATATTATATTGCCAAACACAGCCTAAAAAAGCAACTAGATAAAAAAATGGCCCACGTACATTTCTCAGTGAGGTCGCTGAGATATAGAGGTAGAAACAGGCCAAGCCTGTTTAGTAATAAAATGGCCTGAGCTTGGTCTGTGGCCTATTATAGGTTTTTTTCTCGGCCTAAGCTTGGCCTAGCCTGTGGCTTGTTTACAAAACCTGTAATTTAGAACACTATATACAGGCTTAGGCTAAATAATCCCCAAGCTTAACCCCAAAATAAGGAAAAAAAAGAAAGAAACACAAACTTAATCAAAATACAAAAACCAAAAAAAAGAAAGAACTACATAAATCAATAGCAATTTGGGTTTTAGCCAAAAAAAAAAAAAAATCACTACAAAACCAGAATAGCAATCAGATTCAAAGTGTTACCATTAATGTATATTTTCATAAAACACAAACTTAATCATAATATGAGTGAGAGTTGAAACATACATTAAGATAGATCCAAAACTAGCGATGACGACGAGGCTCCGATAGTGTAGCAGCTCTGGCGACGCGGGTGCAGCAGTAGGATGACGCGGGTGCAACAGTAGGATGACGCGGAAGCTTAGCAGCAGAAAATGGAAGCTCAGCAGAGCGTGGAAGCTTGAGCAACTTGAAAGGGGCTTGAGAAGAAATGAAAGAAGCGGTGGAGTGAAGACTAAAGAGAGGGTAATGAGTCTGGAGTGAAGAGAGAATAGGGTTTGTCTTGTTTAATTGGTTTGAATGAGATTGAGATAATATGAAAACATAAAGTAATAAAATATTTATATTATAACTAAAAAAGAGTGGTGAGAGTGGTGGTGTAGTGGCAAGTAAGTAAGGTGGCTAATAGGTCTTTTGATGTCCATGGCATGGGTTCAAATCACATGTTAGATATTTTAGCAATATATATATATATATATAATCTTAAAAGGCTCAGGTCGACTTGTCAGGCTTGATAGTTTTTAAATTGGGCTTGAGCCTGACCTGATACTGAGGTGTGCTAATAATTATTATTAAGAACCAAATATGATTGTGTCGACACACATGCATGGTAATTTAAAATGTAAAAACAAAGAAAAAACTATACTATTCATTTCCAACTTTAAGATAGTTAGCGCGCACACACATATGCACAATATGACAATATCACTCTCTTTTGTTCTTGGCAAAATCGAGAAATAAACACCTTGTAGTAATCAAGCTTCTCTATCCTTCGTATTGGAGAAGTCACGAGCAGCTTTTGTTTTGTGACTTCAAATTCTGTAATATTCCTGTGTATCCAACACAAGCAAGCCTCTTCGCTCTTGCTTTTCTCAAGACAAGAGACTTCTTAATTGTCCGTATACCTTTTTTATTTACACAAAAGTAGCTTGGACCTGTACATAATTAAAGCAAGTAATTAAGGGTTGGGGTTAGCTAAAAAGTATGCCAAAGCCCCAACAAATGGTGCATTAATATATGTGGTTGGCTCGGACTTCCTGAAATCAGCCCTATCATCCACATAAACATCATCTTGTCCGGGTCCTCCCACAATGGCTCCTACGAGAACATTTGGGTTAGGATTGGTAGAGTTAAAATAGATTGAACCTTCTTTGCACGCAATGAACTGAGGATGATCCTTTATAGAGGGCACAGACGAGCCACGATGATGAATACGCTGGGGATAATTGTTGCCGTAGCCAACCATGTAGGATAGACCCATTGGATTATCACCCAAAATGTAATCAACTTGCCTCTTAGCATGCTGGCGAAGTGTCTGGGCAGTAACGTAGACGTTGCCACAATTGATGGTTTGTGAGGTGCGAGACAGGTAATTAGCATACACCAACTCAAGGAAAGCGATTGAAGTTGCATGCTGTAAGTTGCTGCCCCCGGGCCTGTATATGAGTCCACCGGGAGAGTACTCTATGTGAGAACTTGATGTTTCGGGTATCAGTGTGCACAAGAAGCTCTCTGCCGAGGCCTTGTATGATGCAAGAGAATATACGTTTCCTTCTAGCACTTCCTAAAAAAATGATATATAATTTTGTCATTTAAAAGATGCACTGGTACTACTCTATTATTTTTGTTTTTAGTTTTTGGGGGGGGGGGGGGGTTGGGGGTATGGAAAAATGTGAAGGATGCATGTGTATATTCCGGTCACATAAATTTGTGTGATTTGAAGAGTGGTTGAATTGAACATGGCGTAAATGGGAGACTGACCTTGGACACAAGAACGTTAAGGCCGGCATGCTTGTTGTCCCAACCGAACTCATTGATGTTATCCTCGGCACCAAGCGTTTTGCCATTGCTTTGAATGTAGTTGAGGAAATTATCGTCCTGCGTGGCCGTCCTTAGCCATGCGGCTCCCCATAACAATTCGTCCTGTTATGTTATAAATAATAGTAACAATTGACATGTCAAAATCTAAGTGATACCAACTACACGAATTGAAAATTGACATGATACATATAATTGGATACGGTATAAAACTGTTTAACCATAAGAGTATATCAGAATTAATGTCTAATACAAATACTCCTTGATGTATATTTTCCACAAATAATATAGTACTGTTTCATTTCATAATCAATTGTCCAATTTAACCTGATGGCGACAATCACAAGTACGTTTGAAACAGGCCCGAAGATTCTCTAGGTGCAAGTTAATTAATTTAACTCTTCCATTGATGTGTCATCCTTATGTGAATGAATCAATTAATTAATTAGCTAGCTGTGACTCGTGATGCATTAGTTATACTAAAGCAAATCGTGAGTCACTTTGTCATCATCATCTTGTCTATAGAACCAAGACAAAACTAACCCACGAAAAAGACAAAAATCATCTGGCACGTTTATACTTAATTCGATTCTTATTAGTATTTGTAGCATAATAAATAATTTTCAATTTACACACACATAAGAGGTGAAAACTTACAAATTAACATGGTAATTCAATTTTGCCATGATACCTTTGTATTTATTTTGTTCCTATTTTTTTATCATGTAGCAATATCATTGTCCGCATATCCTTTTCAATGTCTTCTGAATTGGAGCTTCAAAACGATATACTTGAATGCTCTTATTGTAGTCCCTTACATCAAAAAGGGAAAAAAACAATATTCATAACTGAAAGCCATATAGTCAATTACCTGATAGCCATCAAAGTCACAATAATATGGGCAAACACCGCCCTTAACATCAGCATTGTCGCTGTAGGCACCCCTGTAGTTATCCGCAAGCTGAAAGGCCTTAACAGCATTTCGTAGCAATGTCTCCGAATAACCGGGGTCCGATGACCGGAATGCCATTGACGAAGCCGCTAGTGCCGCCGCAGTCTCACCGGCGACATCTGAAGCAGGGTTTGGTGCGTCAACAGCATACACAGTCCTGGCTGTGTCCATGTCTTCTGGCCTCTCCCAACAGTTGTGGTCTGAAATTGGGTCACCCACCTATATATGTAATATATGCCATTAATAAAGGTCATTTCATTATTCAGTACCCTAAAGTAATGATCCATTAAATTGAAGGTGAGATGCAGTGCCATCATTGGCGCATTCGTGATGGAGTATATCCTTTTAGATTATGAATCTAAAGGGGAATAATAGAAAATAAAAATTTCGGATTCACAAGGGGACGGTTGCCAAGCCTAAGCAAATTCACGGACTTTGAGGATCCAAAGTTAAGTGGTCCACTTGTCCACCTGTGAAAATGAACCATTGGACCGCCATAACCATCTGTTACTACTAATCGCACTAGACTTGATCGGAGATTAGTGTCACCTAAATACTCTAATGTTTAGTAGTAATTTTTTTTGGTGGGTATGTTTAGTAGTAATTTAATTTTATTACAATTTAAAATAGATATGAGGAAAGCAATGGTCCACTCCTATGTCTCCTATGTTTGAATAATAATAAAATTTATAATCAAAATCATGTTAAAAAAAATTATAACCAAAATGTTATTGGGAAAAAAAAAATTCAGCTGGAAAAAATTCCTGTAAAACTTAAAGACTCCTAATATAAGTTTCATTTTGAAGTGCGTGACCAAATGATATATTATTCAATTTGTAACGAAAACGGAAATCAAGAGGGAAAATGTAAAGTCACATTCAGTCGCAGCATGTTAATTATTAATCAATTAAAATGGGCAGGAAAAGAAAACTGCACGCCGATCAAGGAGAGCGGGATTTCAGTGATAGAAAGGAAAAATGTTGAGCATATTAGAGGTACGTTAGGTAACGCAATAACAAAAGAGGGAGTGGTCGTGAGAGATTCATGCACATTAATATGGTGCTAAACATTTTACGTCTGTAATCAGAATGTTAGTCTAAAAAAAGAGATAAAATTGAGTATTATCATCATTCAATAAAAATCATATAAAAGTACACAAATAATATATATATATATATATAGCATGGTTTGTCCGAGATTATTTGTTTCACCAAATTTACATACTAGTTGAGCTCACAAATCATAATGACAAGCAACCGCCATGATCCATTCCTCCATTAAATTTTCCAAACAAACCATCACCCACCATTCCACTTTACTAAACAGCCATTGGCATTTGGCATAAAGTTCCCAGTTGGTAGTAAATTAGTTAATAGGAAAAAAATTATTTATTACCTGAACGAAAATGCGGTTGGGCTGAGAAATGGTCTTGAGCAAATAATCAGTGGCCCAACGGATTGCAACAAGGGCGTCTGTGAGCTCGCTGGGAGGCATCATGTCCCCGAATTCAACCACACTCCACGACAACATCGTCGTCGTGAATGCCATCGGAAAACCGAATTTCACGTTGTCGCCGGCATCGTAATACCCGCCGGTGAGGTCCACGTTGTGGGTCCACCCATCACTCAGGCCCGAATGGGCCCGCCACTTCAGCCTCTGGTTCTCTGGCAGGAAGCCCGACCGTTGGCCCTCGAAGAACAGGATTGCCTTCGACAATGCGTCCGCGTAGTCGTGGGCGCTCGCTGAACTGGGCAACCCAACGAGGAAGAGAAGACACAACGGAAGAACATTTTGGAGGTTGAAATTGGGTGGTCTCATTTTGGGCTAAGGCTTGGTGGGTATGGGTCGGGATTGGGATGGTTGTGTAAGTTTATGTAACCGTGACGAGTGGCTATTGGAAGCTTAAGTGGGTGTTATATTTATAACGCAGGGTTAGAGAGGGTGTCACGGGGTGTGAGACTTGAAAGCGAAGTTTGGGTTGAGACACAAACACACACAGTAACATATCTAGAGAGAGAGAGAGAGAGAGAGAGAGGATTTGGAGGGAAGGGGGATGTGTGTGTGTGTGTGTGTGTGAGTGTGTGTGTTGAAAGCGCCGACAGTTAAAAACTGGGGAGTGTCAGTGAGGTCACATGCGAAACACAAGCGTGAGTGCACGATGCTTCAGCATGAGACTTGAGAGAAAGGTGAGGTTGTGGGTCCATTAATTCTATTCTTTCTTTTTTGGTTTTTGCAATTTTTGTTTTCTTTCTTTTATTTTTTATGAGTTTGATTCTTAAACAGGAATCTAATATTTTGTTAATTAAAGTTAACACGAGTTCTGCACAACCTCAAGTTGATTTATTCCTACTCCCCTGTTCTGGCTGTACGCGCGCTCAGGCAACTCTCAATCACAGACTACGCTGAACCGTTTGGCAAATTGTTGGATATTCATTTTAACTGCACATATTGCTTTCGATTTTCTTGTATCAATTTTCAGTTCATACTTTTTTTCTTTTTTGTTGAATAAGATTAAATTAGTGTTTGAGTAAACTATAGAATAAATCGTTGCCCCCTTATAGAATGGAATCAGTGAAGCGAGGGAGGTTTGATGTGCCTTGCAGATTCGGGGAGAGAGTGGGTTTTCTAAGTTTGTAACTGTTTATAATGAGAAAATGTAATGAGTATCAAAAAATAAATAAATAGATAAAGAGAAAATGTTTCCTAAGTAGGTGGATTCCAAAAAGATACAAGATCGTGGACAAAGGGACAAATATATACCTCTCCCTCCATTCAAGCTAGCCAAAAGAGGCGGTGCACATTTCTTTTTATTTCCTCTTTGATCACCAAGCCAACATAGGTTTCCATAATAAAAAATTAATTTTGATATATTACAAACATTAATATAAAATATATTATATTATCGATTAATCATATAAGAAATAATTTTTAAGTAATTATTATAAAAATTAATTATTTTTAATAATATATTAATATATAATTGAATAAATAATTTTTTTACGCTAATAATATATCAAAATTAATTCCATAGAATATATAGTTACTTTAGTATTTAAAATTATAAGCACCAACCATAATACTGTTTAATTTACGAAATTTATTTTTAAATTATTGATATTTTACTTTATAGTCAAAGTAGTATTTTATACTATATTATCATCAATCAAATTAGTCCAAATAATAAATTTAAAGGCAAGTTTTTAAAATTAAAAATTACTATGATTAACTATAATTTACATAACATTTAAAAATTATTTACTATATATAAGTGAGATTTGAATTAAAAAATTTTTTAGTTTCACCAATTAAAAGGATTTAACATTTTTCTTTAATAAACTTACAACCGGAGTTTACCCGATAAAATATGTGTGAAAATGAGAATAAAAGACACAATCCCTCACAAAAATTGGAATTGGTTCTCATTATTTGTTGCATGAACTCAAAGAATTCTCGCGTGCTGAAGGTTCATCCAAGGCTACAATGCGATAAGATTGGCCTCAATTTCGATGAATTTATAAGCCAATTAGTCAAAGATTGCTTCGTAAACTTTATGCATAAAATGAAGTGTCAAGTATTCAATTCTAAGCTTATAGAGAAATTTTTGTGTGATTATAGAATATCAGGTTAAATTTATTATTGACCATTTATAAAATAATATTCCAATTTTTAAGCGTTGGAAAAACTTACAATTAACTATAAAATATTCTTCTGCAACAATAAATAGTCGGAGCATATACAATCTAATATTCTATGACTATACAAGTATTTCTCCGGTAGGGATTACAATTTTGTATGTTCATTTTCATCTTAAAGAAGTTATAAGGCTAGAACTTGGACAATTAGGATGAGCATTAAAATTGCCTAAACATGCAGCAGAGTGCATGCACATTGAAAGCTTAAGAGGCATACCACATAGTGAGTTAGGTGCTACTCATTTGACGTTTTCTGTTATATATTCCATTGAAATTAGAAATGTCATCTGCGCGATTCGAAAAGTTGAATACTACGCTACGCTTTACAGCTCAAGAGAAATATGTGCGTCAGAAATAAAATTAAATAAAGGATATTCCATGCAATTTAAAAGAAACGAGAAAGAAAATATTAACTTGCTTCAAAGTTTGGAATGTTGGAAGCCAATCAATTCACTTGGCTTGGAACATCTATCAAATTCCTATCTTTATTTGTACTATAAAAAATTCCGTTAAATTATGAAGATAATTGTATCCTCACCTTCTTAGGTTATTATTCTGTAATAACTATGTGGTTGGAGCTTAAGAGTTGAGAGGTTGAGCTCCGATAATTAATTGCTTTTTGTGAGTTGCGAGACTTTGCCACACCCAGAAGGCTGGAATCTTTTCGGAACTCAACGTGATTATTTTAGATTACACTATACGACTATAATGAACCAAAAGAAAAACCTTTTTTAGGTCAATAAAAACTCTGAACGAGCATTTCTCGTCAACCAGAAGAAGGGGTTTGAATCTGATTTTTATTTTTTATTTTTTTCCATATACGGTTTAAAGAGCCTAATAGCTTTCGGCTACATCACATGTTTAGGGAAGTTAATAGAATAGCGAACATTTTTCTATTAAGAAAGTTTTATTATCTAAACTGTGTCAACTTGGATTAAAGATAAACTCCGTATATGATCACATATATATTTTTTATACTGTGACCACTTGTATGTAATTTTTCCTTTTTTTTTTTTGGGTCGTGGATCACATATTTATAGTTTGAGTGCAACTAAGTGGGCTGGAGGCTTGCAGTGCACAAAAGCCCAGAACATTTTTTAAAAGGAAAAATGAACTGGATCTAAATTGTTGGTGAGGTCCATCAATTTTTGGAACCCACCCATCACATTACATACATCTGGTCACCACTTGGATGACAGCATCCGGGGTGTGTAACATTTCTTCTCAATAACTTTAAAATATCTTTTAAATGATAAATATGTTAAATCTTGTGAAGTTAACCATGAACTCAAATTTATACATACTAGCAAAGCTCAAGATATAAGGGACTAGTTACTAAAGCCTGCATGGCCAACCATGTAATTCACAACAAAGAGCGAATGCACGCAGCATAGAAACTATTAAGCAGACAACACATCAACCCAACAATTTGGATCATTATTCGTTGAACAAAACAGGAAAAGTACAATGAAACCACCATGTCATAACCATCAGATTCTTTTTGGTCGTCTACGGTATGGATTTAGATGTCATCTAGGGTCTCTTTTACATAGTTACCACTCTTTTCAAGTTTCTGGCAACGCCTGATTCCACTACGCTCGCATTTCTTTTAAACCTGCACAGTTGGAATCAAAAGGGAGTCAGTATTTTCATAATGCACCCCCAACCTTTAGAAGGAAAGAACTACAAGAGTTAATTCGTCTATGATGGAAATTTCTGTTTACCTGTTAAATGTTAAATTATTCTTCCCCTGGAACATGTGCACTTCTATAATCTTGAGGTTGAGGAGTAGCATCTTCATGCTCTGGAAAAGCAAGACCAGCCATGAAACGAAAAGGCATCAAACAATAAGAAAGGAACAATAGAAAAAGAAGAAACAGACATAATCACAAAAGATGTCATTTAACATAATAAAAGCACCAATTACTTGGCAATAAGTATTCTGCACAAAGGGGATGGTACTTATGTAACGACAAAGACATTGGAGCAAAACGAATTATGATTCACAGTTCTATATACTATATAGGCTTGTGCTCCTAGTGACAATTTTGTGATTATATCGCTTGCCCCCATTACATGTGCATACAAGTCCACTGCTAAGTGCTAATGCAGTCAGAAGAATTTGCTAGAAATGCCCTAAGTTTTGTGGAAAACCACTATTACAGAATTACTAACGCACAAGTATGGTGAAACTACTGTTCCCGTATTTCAGTTTCATTTTGAGCAACTTTGGGAGGATGTTGGGAAAAATTTTCAGCTTTCACATTCTGGGAGAAGGTATACGAAGAGAAACACAAATTAGTGATCTCCAAAAATAAGAAGTACCAAAAATATGCTGAGGCTTTCCAGTTTAAAGTTATTGCTAGTACAAGTTAAAGAAGAGTGATTTAAAAAAAAAAAATGAAATAGCATAGGAGCTTTAAATAAATGTAAAAACAAGAAAATTACTACCTTTTCTTTCTGGAGCAGACCCAGAACGATGTCCAACAATCTGCAACATGACTCAGATCACAAACCTTGTTTATGCATCTACATAAACTAAGAGGAAAAGGAGGTTAAGATACAAAAACCTCAAGACCAATGCAAAAGGGCAATTTTGGGGTTTTATTCATTGAGTCGGCTGAAGAACTTTTGTTGTCAAAATAGATGGAGTATCCAAGACAGCCATACATGAAACCCGCATGACTGGCACCACGTTTTGAAGCTTCCAACTCAGCTGCCCTCAAAATGTGAGGAGGAACTGGTTATGTACATAAGAACATCTGCAAAAAAATTGAGGCTTATAATTAAATAATGATTAAATCCCCATAAATGAAGGGAATGATGGAAAATATAAGTTTCATTAATATAACCCTATGCATAAGACATCCAAACAATATAAATTTCCCTACTGAAGCAAATTTATCGCATATATGTAAGCCATATATTTGATGACGATGAAACAAGACTAAAAAGTTAAAGATCATAAGTTTACATGCACTTCTCTTGCATATTTCAGGCCAGTGATGATGAGTCACTCAAATAGCATTGACTATCAAGGAAAGCAGATTTAGAATTTCAGCTTCAAACAGCTAATGTTCCACATTCCACAAGATCAGAATAAGGAACGCAAATGCTATTGTCTTAATATACTACTCTGTATGGGAAACTATAAGGTAAAGTGGTAGGTATGATTTAGTAACATATATCAATAACGACGCCAATAAAAGCCATCGAAACTGGTAGATGGAAAAGCTGTCCCACACTAGAGCACGACAAGAAAAACAGGGAAGAATGATGATTGAGCATCTTAGGATGATCAAATTTAAAATCAGTTATTTGCTCATTTTGATTTCACTACTTCTTTGTACAAATCTGAAAGCTCATTTGATTTTTTCATCTAGTCTACACAAGAGCACCTACAATGATAAAGCAACAACATGCAATCCAGTTTCCATTAAAATGAGGCAATGAGCATCATAGCTAGCCCACGCCCTCATATTAACCAAATCCCTCAGATTCACAAAAAATGACAATTATTCAGCTAATCAGCTTAGCTTCCCAAATGCATGAGATCAAGAATTGATGCTTACTCCTTTTTCTATTCTCAGAAAACAATATAGTTTAAAAATTCTATGCATCATCTGATGTAATTACTTCATTCCCTGGAAAGATTAACAACATCAAATTAGTCCTCAAATAATGATTTTTGGTTATTCATTTCAAATGCATTTTGTCCCAATAAGCAGTTACTTTTTTAATTATTTTGATGCCAAAGCATAAGAGACCAAATTGATATAATAATCTTTGGAGGCATGGCACAGATTGATGTTCCAGAAGTCACAAGATAAACAAATTGGGGATTTATATTTACTCAGGAAAGGAGCAAAAAAAAAAAAAATGTTGCATAAAGAGAGAGGAGAGAGAACGGACATTTGTCGTAGGTTCCGGAGATGCCAATGCATATATTTTAGCCACTTACTTAACTACATATATTCGGATATGAATATGCGCACAGCATAGCATAACACAACCCAACCTCTGAATATCTCCCCCTCAAAATTGATAATGATACTTACTGAATTAGCCACTTACTTAACTACATATATTCGGATATTAATATGCGCACAGCATAGCACAACACAACCCAACCTCTGAATATCTCTAATCAGGGAATTAGATCGAACTAGATCGTGATTAAATGCGACAATATCTAACGGCACCACCAACAACTCACGTACAAGCGACATGATACATTGTTTTTGTTTGGCGGTCAAACGACTGGCTTGATCTCCAACGCTTTGTCTCTAATTCAGAAATTTATGTTTAGAATATAGGATGAGTTCCCAACCAAGGAAGAAAAAAAAGAGAGAGAAAGAAAAAGAAAAAGAAAAGGCTGGGTTATTAAATAGGTTTCTGTCATCCAATTCACATAAGCAAAAATATGCATAATTCTTATTTTTATTATTTTAAAAATTATATAAATAAGAGAATATGATTAGATGATAGTATAAAATAATTTTATATTATTAGTATCTAAAAATTAAATCCTATTACATATTTGATATTTTTAAAACTTTTAAAAATAGAGTTTAATTTATGAGATTAATTTATATACATTGATAATGTAAAATAATTTTATACTGTTAGTTAATGGAAATAGAAGAAAAATAACAAATCATGATAAATCCCTTATTATAATGGATAGTTATTTATATGAGTTGATACTTTCTAGTATTTTTATTTGCTGACAGTGTAAAGTTATTTTACACTATAATATATATAAATTAAACTCTTAGTTTATATGTATTGACAATATAAAATATACACTGTTAATCAATAGAATTATAAAAAAGTGATAAATTATGATGAATAATTGTCATAGTAAATAATTATCTACAATAATTTGGGATTTTCTTACAATTTTATTAGCTGATATTATAAAATTATTTTATATTATTAATGTATACAAATTAATTCTTTAAAAGTATGTGTGTTATTCTAGTTATTTTTAATTTGTTGTAATTTTGAAAAACACAAATTAAGTACGATATTTTTTGAAGTACATCGTAAATAGAAAATATTTAATTATAGTACATATTTAATTTTGAAATAAGCATCTTTCAATGAAAACTGATATTAAGAGTCACCGTATGTGAAAAATTGTTCATGCTTATTCTTCTATTTCGATAAGATAATTAATGTTTTATTAGAAAAGAAAAAAAAAACTAGAAAAGAAGTTCAGAATAAAAGTTACATGGAAGACAAGAGTCTTCTTCCTTTGTTTTTTTGTGGAAGGGAAAAAAATGCTGAAACAGCGGGAAATTTCACAACTTTCTTGAATCGAAGAGCTCTTAAATAAAACTTGGGTGTGCGGTTATCGAAATTGCATCTATACCTAAAGGATAGAGTTGAAAATTTTTAATTGGATTTTTCTGTTTTTTGGTCATGTGTAATTACTAGTTAGAAATATCTGAACGGGGAACTGATGAACGCAGAAGTAGCTATGAGATGCTTAAACTTGAACAGAGTTCGTAGCCCAAATTTACTTTGAAAGAAAACACTCAAACGTTTTTTTTGGCACATAATCATGTTTATTAAATGTTCATTATTCAACTTGATTTTAAACGTGCAAATGCCAAAACAGAAGGTGCTCAAATAAGATCCAGGCACATCTTTTTGATCATGTTCATGAAAATTCGATAAAATTGATAAAATTTTACGTTGGTAACTGACGGCCTAATATAACCCCCCTTTTTTTAATACAAACTTAAACCAAGTTTGCAAAAATTTACAGTAAAGCACAATATAAGCAAACTTGAGCAACTCACTTGGATATCTGAAATAGAAAAAAGGAACCCCCATCGGAATTGATTTCGTTCCGATGGTTTTCCGAACCAACACCGGGGAAAAAGAAAGAAAGAAAGATAAAAGAAACCTATAACCTTAACTGTCTTTTAACATTATTGATCTAAAGGCATCTCGACTTCTGTAACTAGTCAACTCTCGAATCAGCCAACTCCAAGTAACTCAAGAATACAAGGCCGCAAAAAAAAAAGCCAACAAAACGAAAATAAATGAGGCGCTACGATGCACAAGTTCTACATACATAAAGCATCCTTGTACAATGTTAGGCCATGCAATGGGAAGATACTGTACAATAAGACGTTTCTCTGCAGCTAATTAGACCTACAACTTTTAAGTGTGCATAAAATCACAGGAAGCCCCCTTCTTGCAATGTCCACTCTCATGGAACCTGCATACTCCTCTTTGTCCCCCAAAAGGAGGCCTGGAAGAACCTCCTCTTCCTCCGCTGTTAAATGATGACTGTCTGTTCCAAGATTTACCTCCATAACCAGAATCTACACCATGTGTGCCACGATCCCCTTGGGTGGGGAACCTGTCTCCATTACGACTTTGATCGCCTCCCCACATGCCTGGATTCCCTATCGATGGGGCCCAACCAGGATTAGCACCTCCAGGTGCTGGCCCTTGACCAGGCGCAACCCAACCTGCATTTGCATTTACATGCGAACGTCCTTGACTGGGTGCAACCCAGCCAACTGCATTGACTGGAGGTGGTCCCTGACTAGGAGCAGCCCATCCTGGAGTTGCATTACCAGGTGCTGGCGCCTGCCCATGCATCCAGTTTACGTTCACATTGGCAGGTAAAGACCCACCCCAGCTAACATTCTGATTTCCTGGCATGCCCCAAGCAGCATTTTGATTTTCCATAACACCCATGCCCCAAGGCATATTGGGTGGAGCTGCAGCTGTTATGTTTGAATGACTACTCGAAGTTGGTGGTCTCCAGGGCTCAGGTGTAGTCATGCCTGGAAAGCCTGCTGGGGGGAAACTCCCAGTAGGATTTCCAGTGCTAAATGAGGCAGAGTTCTGGACGGATGAAGCATCAACCCAGACGCCATGGGAAGCTGGCTGTGCAGGCATAGTAGCAGGATTATTTGGTTCTATCCTTTGAGGTTGAGTACCTCCCCAAGCCTGTGGTTCTGGCTTTGGAGCCGTACCAGAACCCCACCCTTGATGAGCTTCAGCACGAGAGTTATGGCCACTGAGAACCTGGTTTTGCAAATTTGCACCTGCTGTTTGAATGTCAACACCTGAAACCACCATAGGTACCACTGCTGTTGCATGAGGATGTCCTTGAGCAGTATCTGTCGAGCTCAATATCACACCCTTCTCTGACTTAGAGGCTGATGTCATACCAGGTTGTGAAGTAGAACCACTTTCAGGACCGCCTGGGAGTGAATTTCCTAAGAGCGAGCCAGCCAACTGGACAGGAGTTGGTGACCATTGATTTTCAAAAGCCTGCATCTTAGTCCCAGCTGAAGCAGTCTGGGGAGTAGGCGAAGGAAGATTTGTTGATTCATTTCTAGCACCGGCATCAGAACCCCAACCATTTGTTGGATTCTTGGGGACCTCAACTGCCAATGGAGGAGGTCTACTCACTAAAGAATTCATATTACGTGATCCACTATTTTGATCAAATTTTGGTCTTCCTCCAACTTGACCTTCTGCAGCTTGTGCAGCCAATTGAGACTTCCCAGAGTATGAGGATGAGTAATGTAGATCAAGCACTGATTGAGCCTTAGGAGGAGTTTTATCCATCATTGATGGTTCCTTAGCAAAATTTCCTGCTAAGGCATCCGTTAAGAGTATAGACTGATCTTGCTTCTCAGTGGCTTTCCAAATCCTCAAATCAGCAGGAAAGTATCCTGTGTTACTCCATTTGCGTAGCTGCACCATGGAAAATGGTCCCTGAACTTTTCCAGACGGATCCTGATAATGCCACATCTTTTCAGTTTCATTAATTTTCATAGCTGGGGGAGCTATTCCAGCAGAAGGTGCTGCAGAAGCTTCTAACACAGCAGTAGAGAAAGACTCCGGTGCTACTAATGGCTGGTTATTTTTAGCACCACTTTCAAAGCTTGATGATAGCTTTTGCCTCTCCAAGCTACTAGATTGTGACCCCCTATCTCTTCCTTGAAGTAAGTGAGCATCATTTGATACTTCACTAGCATTAGAAACGTCATCACCTTTGATTGAAAATCCCTTGTTAGACAAATTTCTATTGAGTTCCCGATTCACATTAGAATAATTCCTTGCTCCACTCCAAGAATCACTTGAAACAGAACCACTCCTAGGAGAAATAAGTTCTCTCCCCCTCCTTCCAAATGCAGCAGATCCTCTAGGTCTCATGTAGTTTTCTGCAGGCACAGAAATAAAATTATCCCCAACTACTAGAAAAGGAAGAAACATAATAATAGATGAATTCACAAGTTTACACTCTATTAATGCTACCTTGTCTTTTTTCATCCATTTCATCTTCATCTTCTTCAGATTCATAACTTGGATCCATGTTTGGATCCACGTGAATTTCTGGAATTTCCTCCAATCTACGTTGACGTTCTTCAGGAGTTTTCAGAAGTTGCAACTTCTCTACACATTCTCTGAGCGTGAAAGGAAGTTAAGGTTAAATAAAAGTAGTCCTCAGAATTCTTGTTCAATTTCAGTTTTCAAATAATCACAACGATTAGTAGGTTAAATATGGTATGACAACCATATTATAGACAACAAGTTGCAATGACAATTATCCATCTCAACCCAAAGATTGGTGTTAGACAAGATGAAAATACGCAATTAAGCATCCTTTGATATGTACAGACAGAAACTGTTAAATATCACTACTCAGGACTCAGAGAATTATCCAGCTAACAAAGAATTTTCACAACCATCTATTTAACTGAATATTATCGTATGAGCCTGAAGCATATGTAAAACTCCATATACAATTGACTAATCAGCATTATTTTATTCATTTTAAAAAAAAAATAATAATAATAAAAGTGGTTACTATGAGTGATTTATTAGAAATTGAACCCACTACTATAACTGTGTTTGGTATGTAATCACATTAGGAAAACTATTCATAAGATATTTGAGAATGAGATATATCAAAAATTCAATATCGTCATGTTTTAGTAAAATCAACATGAAGATTATAAATTTTTCATATATCTCAAACTCAAATATATTATATATGTTTCCAAGTACTTGGTAAATCAGAATGTACGCTAACCAAATACTTCTACAAAGATTTTTTTTTTTCATTCAGATGAGAATATCCCATTTTAAGAGTTATCAATTCCCAATTTATAAAGAGCTGTGGCAAACAAGACTGAGCATAAAGTTGGAGTAAAATAAATACTGCTATGCAACAAGAAGCCATATTACATCAAGGAAACTAAAAGCAATAAGCAACAAATATTGCCAGATGTGTTGGATTTAAACTATTATGATGGGAAAAGGATATTCTTTTCTGCGTCCCTTCTCACTAGCTCTATCACGAAGATGACTTAACCGCACTATCTCTGTTTCTAGCCACTGTAATAGAACAAAGAAAATTTTAGATAGCAAAGACCAGAAAATTTATTTAAAATTTCATAGACAACAAGTAGCATAAATCAACACAGTAAGTTATTAGGACATCAAATGACAATTCATTGAACACACCAAGAAATTCAATTTAACAATTTAAACAAATTGGGTTCAGAACAGAAGTAGGATTGTCTGGCCTTCAAAGTGTGTATACAATGAACGAGAGTTTTCTGACTGCCATTCCTAGGCCTTGGCAGACAATTTAAGATTATTTATTATTATTATTTTTCTTTTTTAAAAAAAGGATGCATAAGGGACACATCCCGTGAATAAGAAGTAAAGGTATAGAGAAACAACTCACATCATTTACTCTAACTGCCTGAAGCGCCAATGCTTTTTCCTGAATGTCACCCTACAAACACAAATTTGTGTCCTCAGTACACACTATAACATCTGCTGCCCAAAAGTACAACTTCATTGAGCATACAATTACCACAGTCAGCCGATTTATGAGCCCGCACTTTATACTTTGGCGGAGTCGCTTGCATTCATCCTAACAGAAAACTAGTCAATATCTTAAGGAATGAAATACATTAATCTAATGCATAAGTTGTACAAGTCATCAATTCCGAGAAAATCTAAAATACAGGAATAATTTATTCTCGACCCCATACAGTTAAATAAGTGGCTGCCAAGTTGCCTTCAGATTCTATTTTTGAGCATGTGAACCAACCAGTAAGAGGTATAGTTGATTATTAAAAGGAAGGTCACCCTTTATGCAATTAGGATGTACTGAGAATGGTGGTCTACAATGACCATTATCATGCCAAGTTTTAATGGGTATAAAATACTGATTTCAAAAATAATTAACATTAAAATCAATAGCCTCTCTCCCCAAAAGGTGAATCATAACGAAAAGGAGAAAGGTTGGAAAGGTAAAACTAAAAAAAAAAAAAAAAAATTGTATACCTCTGTGAACTCCTGATTTGAGATAATATCAATTGATACAATCTCTGTCTTGTTTAAATTTAAGATTTCTAGCAAGAAATCTGTCATCCTTTTACCAACTTTATACGGCTCTGCTGCTTTGCATGTACCTGACCACAAAGATAATTAAAAAGAGAAGTGCAAATGTTATTTTACAGTGCAAACAGTGACAGCATGAAAGGCATTGTTGTCTAAATATTTACCTACAACCTGAACCAGCCTATACAAGTCTTGCTTCTGACCACTACCTGAAATCCTTATTCTCACAAAAGAACCGACAACTCTATCATGAAACTTTTCTGTATCTTCAAGTAGCTCTTCCACCAAATTACGTCGGAGATAAATTAAATTAACATTATGATTATCAATGGCAGCATAATCATCCACGTTAGATTGAAGTCCTCTCTCATCACCCTTTTTACGATTTTTACGTCTCTTATCTTTGCCAGCTTTTGGATATGAATCAGAGTTGCCATCACCTTCCAAATGACTAACTTCAGTATCAACAACACTTCCCTGCAGATCTTCAGCCTGAGAATCTTCTTTCAGAAGGAAATGGGATTCAAGAAGCTTTAACATTTCAAAATGCCCCACTCTTGGTTTACCAAACAAATTTTGAAGCCTTGCATCACAAACAATTTGACTTTTTCTGCGAGGATCTCGAAGCTTATTTCTTTTAATGTACTCTAGTAAAAGAGCCTGCACATCAAACTGAGACAAAACAGATTTGTCTCCATTTCTCATGTGCATAACAAACTCCAAAAGCTCTTTTGAGCCCCACTCAGAGCTTTCATCTCCAGCACCAATCACAGAACCATATGAATTTCCTTCTTTAGAACGGGACTTCGTCTGTTTCTTGCCCTTTCTTCTTTTAGAACGACTCAAATCTACATTCTCATACGAGCTATCTGAATCCGATCCTCTTTCATTATTGGCATCAAAAAGTTCATCTGCTGATTCCTCTTTAGAAGGAAGCACATCAGATCCCTTCCAAGGGTTTTTAGCTTGCATGAGTTCATCAAAATTCAGAGATAGCTTTTCTTTTAGATCTATGTAGTAGTCCTTGAAGAGATACTCCCAGCTGCTTCTGTCATCAAAATCCACTTGTCCCTGCACCAAACATGAAAAATAATTATTTCTAGTCAAAGTAGGTTCCTCTGGTTAACACCATTTATAAATCCAAAACTCTGCATATGGTGATTATTAACAGGAGATATGTCTGTTTCATAATAGTTGCTGGATTTACAGTGATAGTTGGTGTGGGATAGTTTGATATTAAGGTAACATGATGCAGCCATTTGGATGTTGAAAATATAAGGGAATCGAATTAAGAATAGAGCAGAAGGAGAAAGAAATGTGGGAATTCTTCTTTAGGAGCACAATCACATTCCCCTCAAACTTGATTCCATGAGCTGACAAGTAGTTCTACCATCACCTTATGTTAAACAAGTTACGGCAAAATAAAAACTTAAGTGAGGGCAAATAGAAACTTCAGTGGTATAAATGAGGGCAAACAGGGAATTTAGCTTTCACTAGAAACCAGGGGGTGGCCCGATCATTTTTTGCGTCATCCCACCAAGTTGTGGCCGTGACAACGGTATAGCACGTGCGATCTGCTGTGATTCACGGCTGCAATGCTGAAGCGCAACATGATACCGGTGCTATTGCGTGCATTGGCTGCTCTGTACCGCACTGCCATGATAGAGCTGTGATTGGGTGCAATTAACAACTATGATCAATACAGCAAAAGTCAAGTAGCATAAGAAGGAACCAAAAAGCAAAAGTCAAGTAGCATAAGAAGGAACCAAAAAGGAATAAGAGCAAGAACAAAGAAGTAAGTGTGAGAACAAAATAGAGTTTGAGTGGGAGTGGAGTTAGAAGAGTGTAATGCTCTGCACACACCAACTAGAAGACCAACAAGAGAGAGAGAGAGAGAGAGAGAGAGAACAGAGGAAACAAAAAACAGAGGGGAAAAAAAGGGGTGGAGATCGAAGAATAGAGCTCAACTCAAACTTGCAACAGAGGAGAGAGAAGGGAACAGGTTGGCCGGAATTGCGGGGATTCTAGTAAACCAGAGGGTTTGGATGAAAAAATGATGCCTAGCCAGAACAGGTCTGGTTTCAGTGAAAAGAGGAGAAGAGAGTTGCCTTGAGTATGGGGTCATGTGAGAGGGTTATTCGAACCCTAGAATGCTTCTGAAGAAACAGAAGCAAAATCACCCATAAAAACCCTAAAAAATGAATGGGCAACAGCATATGGAGTTGAGTCTTAGATTTTTGGCCCATATAGTGTAGCAGCTGCAATTCGCCACAATTTCAAGCCATGACCGGAAAACGTGATGCATTGTCTTCACCGTCACATCCTCCGTGCACAATGCTCCATCACACCACAATCGCACTGCTATTCCCCATAGACAACTCTGCTCCCAATTGTGTGCACAACTACCAATACAGATTGAACTCATACTAGGATTCAATAATTTGAGCAACAGAGCAAGATATACAGTATTAATTCAAGTATGTCCAAGTCTAATATAGAACCTTAATTATGAGTAGAACTCTAAAATGAAAATCTGCCATTGCCAGATCTCAACTTCCACAACTCTTCTATTTCACATACCCCAAAGTTTCCAGCATACATCAATCTTTAAATACCATATCATGGTTCACCAATTCCACAACCAGAATAGTATGATTTCCATGTCCATAATACATGAGCCAACAAATTCAAATGTGATACACAAGCCTAGGCATGCTTAAAAATCCCAAAATTTAGCCCAAGCAAAAACGTTAGCACCAAGAGAAGCAAAAATTAAAAGCTAATGTAACACTAACACCTTGAAACTAACTGAGTCGCCGCAGAAGGATGAACACTTCATCATTTCAAAATGCACAAACACCGCATCATTTTAGAATAAAGGAAAGCATATGACAAGGGGTGGGGAGGGATGATATACCATGTTGTCTCCCTGATTGTTCTGTTCAATCAGCATTACAGTTCTCATGCATGTCTCACAAAAGCCCTTGTTTCCCCTAACACATAAGATAACAGCGTCTTTGATGCACCCCTTGCACAAAGAGAATGTACATGTATAACACATATAGTAAGCATTCTTCTCACAGTTGCTGCAAAGATGCCAACCTGGTAGCATGAAGATTGCAGATATGGAAAGTCAGGTACAGTACATCCTTGGTATTAAAAATATGGTCAAGCAATGTAAACATGATTAAGTTTTTGCATAGTATTAGATATCTTGATATTCAAAATGAATTAAATTACATTCAGGACACAAGAAGAAAATAACATGTACTGTCTATATAACAGTTTCTGCGAAACAAGGCATGTGCAAACAAGATACAGTAAAAGGAAGTAAAAAATTAAAAAAGAGAGAATCAAAATAAGAAGCATGCCACCTTGATTAAAATGCATCGAGGTTTCACACAAGATACACTTAGTAAATGAAGTCTACTAATCCGTGAAATTTGTCATAGACATGATCATAATTTTAGAATCTTTCTAACTTGTATCTATAAAGTATAAAAAGTGTAGCTTAAACACAGCGACACTGCCCATCATTACAAGCTTCAGAGAACTAGCAATCCAATGCAGATTTCGATCCTGTACTGGTCCTTCTTGCTTTGGAGATCAGGAGGAAGGGAAAGTAGCAGCAGCTGATAATAATGTTGAAGACGACCTGATTAGTAGTTCTACTAGTTCAACGACAGATTCGGATTCTATGGATGGTTGGGAAGAGGATGAAGTTGTGTGCCTTTTTGAACAAGAAGAAGGTGGTTTGTTGATTGAGTCTCTTCAAGAAAAGGAATCTGAAAACAAAGTGCAAGTTTTGAATCCTGAGGAGGAAACCTTGGGTATCACCTCTTTATTTGAAGAGGACAATCACTCAGGAGGAACTCCTTTAGTCCTTTGTGCCTCAGCCGGCAATTCTGAAGTTGGTCTTATTTCTGTGAATGCAGCTGAAAACCATATTTTGGATTTGCCTTTAACAGGGAGTGGTTCTGCTTCTCTTCCTTCTTCGTCGCTCTTGTCCTCTTCCTCTGTCCCTTCTTCTTTGCCTTTTTCACCTCCTAAGCTAAATTATGTTGTTCCTTTTTCAGGTGGCCAAAATGTGTTGCCAAGTCAAGCTGATAAAGGCATTCTTCCCTTGCCTGTCCATGCCCAAACTTCTTCTGGTACAGCTGATGGATGTCCTTTGTCACAGCCTAAGGAAAATGTCATAGCCATTGATTGTCTTGGTGATGAGGGAGGCTTACGAGACCCAAACTCTTTGTTGAGAGGCACAGGGGTTAGGTTGGTGAATTCTAAGGGAGAAGAGGTTACTCTAGTCAATTCTTCAAAGACCTATGCTCGGCTAAAAAACTAACTATGTAAAGAGCTTCCATGCTAGATCTGTTTCGTTTTGGGATCCTGTCATGGAAAAGATTTCTAAATGTCTCGGAAATTGGAAAAGGGCTTATTTTTCTTTAGGTGGTCGAATCACCCTTATTCAGGCTTGGCTCTCTACTATTCCACTTTACTTCTTATCTCTATTTTGTATACCAGTGGGGATGGCTAATTCTATTGAAAAGATTATGAGAGACTTTCTTTGGTCAGGTGTTTCAAAAACAAATTGAGATTATTTGGTGAGTTGGGAGGTGTGTTGTCATCCTAGGAAGGAAGGAGGCTTGGGTCTTGGCAATTTGGTGTCTAAAAACATTTCCTTGGCAGCTAAATGGCTATGGTTTTTCCTTTAGAACCTTATTCTTTATAGCATCAGGTTATCCAGAGCAAGTACGGCTTGGACAAGAACGGATGGGATGCTAGTACTGCTACACAGGCTACTCATCTTAGCCCCTAGAAATTTATTTCTCAAGGTTATACTACCTTTAAACCTTTGCTCTCCTTGCGGGTAGGTAATGGTTCTCGTTTTAATTTTTGAGAGGACCATTGGGTAGGAGACTCCTATTTTAATCTAGCCTTCCCGCGCCTTTACCATATATCTTCTTTACATAACTCTCCTATCCAAAATTTCTACAGTGTGCAAAAATCTACTTATTCTTGAGATTTCCACTTTTTTTTCAAAACCATAATGAAAGAGATTCCTCTGAATTAGTGGTCCTTTTGGGTATACTTAATCCTATTCATTTGTCTTCTAAAAGTTGTGGTCTCTTGATCCCTCTGGATTGTTTACTTGCAAATCTTTTTTCCAGTTTCTAACTCATTCCTCAAACACAACCTTTTTCCTCCTTGATAAACCTATTTGGAAGTCCAAAGCTCCCTCTAAGGTCGAATCCTTTATTTGGACAGCTGTGCTTAACAGAATTAATACCAATGACATTTGGCAAGTTTGAAGACCATATAAGGCTATTTCCCCTAATGTGTGTGTTACGTGTGGAGTGAATTTAGAATCAGTATCAAACTTGTTTTTGCATTGTCCTATGGCTGATTTTTTATGGAATACTTTGTTTGGTGTCTTTAGTGAGGGTTGGGTGTGTCCTACAACTTTAGATCAGTTCTTATTAACTAGTTTTGCTGGGTTTGGGAGAAGGAAGGAGGCCAAATCGTTGTGGCAATGTGCCATATATGTTACTGTTTGGAATATTTGGCTGGGGGATAATTCTCGCATCTTCAATGATAGATTTTCAGACAAGCAAGTTTTGTGGGATCTAATCATAGTTGTCAATATCGGATGGCGGCTCATGGCGGTAAGCCAAAAATCCGCCATAAAGTTATGGCGGATAGCATGGCGGGTTATGGCGGAAGCCATGTGGGTGAAAATATACAAATATATATATATATATATATATATCCAAAAAAACCTGCTAAACATAATAACTAATCAAAACTAACAACATATATCAAGATGACAAGATCAAGAACAATAAAATTAGAAACATATTACATATTTTGATTAATAAATTCAGCAAATGCATCACAAAATCAAAGCCAAAGTCACAACATAACATAACATATTCATAGTCAGATACAAACATAGAAATATAGCATAATCAAAGCTTCAAAGTCATAACATGAAGACCAAGGGAAACTAAAATCAGCTAAGCTAGGCACTAGTCCTCATCATCATCTCCAATATAATCATCATTGTCATTATTTTCTGGTGAGGCATATCCCTCCACTTCTTCTCCTTGATTACGAGTCATCAAATTGAATTTCTTCCTCCTCTTACAGAAGAATCCTCATGTTCTTCTAATTCTGGTTCTTCATCAGCCACCACTTGTTGTTTTCCTTTCTTGGAAGCTCTACTAGCTGTTGCACCACTTGAAGGCTCCTTTCTTTTCTACTTTGCCTCCTAGTATATGTTCTAGGGTCCCGATCCCAGGATGCCACATACAGTTTCCCAATTCAAAGTGTCATCACCCCCAAAAACCAACTCATCTCGGCATCATCATCACCTTCATCTAGCTCTCAACCAACCACTCATTAGACTCATCAATATCATTAGTGAGATAGGAGTCAATCTCATCTCTAAGATTGTATCTCGGCAGCTTGGTTATACTTTACATAAACCAAATTGTGCAACCTTTTATGCTCAAAGCCTATTTCTCCTCTTAGAATGGATACATGCAATATCAATATAATCTAAGTGTTAATGACTACTATTATAAGTATTAACAAAGTACCTAACTAATAAAGAAGTGTTAATTACATGTTCAAAAACACTCGATTCACGTTCACATCCGAAGCACTACATGTCAAGCTCAAAATCTTGATAGCCAAGCTGTTTGCAAGTTTGGAGATGAATGCCCATACATTCTCCACTATTGAGCTACAAATCCAAAGAAAGCTATATAAGCAAATCACTCAAAGCTTAAAATCAAAAAAAATTTGAAAACTAAAAGTTGTATTCTCCTCACAGTGCAAGAGTTTTTATTTGTGATTTTGCAAAGTCAGTTCAAAAAGACCATTAGCACTCTTATAAATTGGCGGCTCAAGCAATATTTTGTTGCACCTCAGGCTAGGCACCAACCTCTTTATACATTCATACAATCCGTATGTAACTTCCAAATCAAACTCCAATGCAGGGTTGCCATAATAGTACTCTGGGTTCAAAAAATGACCAGTTGCATGTAAGGGTCGATGGAGCTGACAATTCCATCTATTATCAATTATTGCAGACACATCTTTGTATTTGCTTTCATCATTCTTGAATGACTTCATAATGGCTCCTTTTGCCTTGTCCATTGCCTCATAGATATAACCCATATTTGGTTTCCTCTCACATCAACAAGTGAAGCACTTTCGAACAAGAACCATAACTTTAAGGGTATATCTCACATGATTCAAAGGAAGGCATAATTGTAGTCTTTGTTGCTTCTTTTCCCTTTGCCTCTTTTAGACAACTTGTTTCTCATCCACTCATCAGTAAACATTTTTCTAGATTTGATTTCTCTTGATGAAGCCTTTCCAATGATAGAAAGGAAGTGGCAAATCTTGTGACCTTGTCCTCACCAATTCCCTCTTGTTTGTGAAGTGTCTCAACAAACTCAAGGTACTAGAGTGGCTATAAATGAAAGCCAACAAGAGAAATTGCTCTTTTGATTGTTTTCTTTATCAATGGAAGCTTTCCAATATCTTCTAGCATCAAATCCAAGCAATGGGCTGCACAAGGAGTCAATATAGATCTGACCTTTTTATCTTCCAACATCTTACCCGCCAAAACATAGTTGCTCCCATTGTCGATTACAACTGAACAACTTTCTCCTCTCAATCTCCTCCACAAAAGAATCAAGAAGCTCAAATAACTTCTCACCAGTCTTCACAAAGTTAGATCCATCTACAGGACTTCACAAACATTGTCCCATTAGGAGAGTTTACCAAGAAATTAATAATACACCTCTGCTTCCTGCTATCGGTCCAAGCATCGACATGATGGAGCAACCATGTTTTGCTCCATTGCTCCTTATGATCCTTCATCATATTTTGATGTACTCCAACTCCTTGTTGAGAAGTGGAACCCTTATGTCATGATAAGGAGACGAGCAAATTGGGACCAAAGCTTCCAATGGCTGTCAACATATCATCAAAACTCTTCAATTTGATACAATTGAATGGAATTCGACTTGATACCACCATAGAGCAATGTATTGATGAACACTAGCGCTCTCTTATCACATGCTTCTCTAATATTTTGTTGCCTCAATCTCTCCTTATTCTTCCTAGCAATACGTTTGGGTTTTCTAACAAATAAATCCATTGGACCTTTCAAAGCACCCTTTCTCTCTTTAGGCTTAGGGTTAGGGATTTCATCAATCCCTTGACATCATCTTGAGATAATCCAAAACCCAAATTCTCAAGATCAAAATCCTTACATTTTGAACTTCATTCACATCCTTTGCTTCTTTTACATTTATGTAACGCCAACAACTCGTCTCTAACTTCTTTTGGACACTTGAGACACTTGGAAACATTACCCAGTTGTCCCCTCAAGTGTTCTTTGGCTCTTGTAATCCCTCCTTTCCTTAACTTTACATGAAATTACACACGGTATCATTTGTGTTATTTTGCATAGCAGAAGTGGACATACTTCCAACAGAGTGCGATCTCTACTAGTCCTTGAGCTTTGTGAAGGTTGGGTTGACATGGTAGCTTAAAGCGAGTAGAAAAGAGCGAAGCAGTAGAAAGAGCTAAAGCGAGAGTTAAAAAAAAAAAAGAGTACTTGAGTTTGGATTAAAGAGCTTAAAGCAGTAGAAAAGAGCTGAAACGAATAAAAAACAAAAAAATAACAAAACTGAGAGAGATAGAGCCAGAACAGAATAGAAAAAATGGGGGAAGAAAAAAGTTGAAGCATAGCCAAAATGTTAGGGAGGGGAAGAATCGAGAACAAGTAAAAAGAAGAAAAAATAGAAGAAGCAAAAAGAAGAAGAAGAAACGGATGAAAGAAGCGAGAAGAAGAGCAGAAGAAGCGAAAGCTTAACCTTGGCGTGCGGGTGTGGGTGTTGTCGCCCAGGAATAGGCCGCCCCACAGGTGGTGGTGTCGTCGCCGGAAGGAGGCGCCCTTGGTTTGGTGGTGTGGTCGCCGGAAGGAGGCTGCTGTCGGAATAGAGGAAGCAGTGGACAAGATGAAGGAGCGGACTAAGAGCGTAAGATGAGAGAGCAAAGTGAAAAGGAGTGCGAGCGTAGGGTTATTTTCAACCCAAAATTCCCATTCTGACCTTTAAGCTTTAAAAAAAAAAAAAAAAAAGATCTGATAGATATTTCGCCATGGCGCCATGAAGCATACATGGCGCCATGAGCATATCGACGCCATGAGCCGCATCATAAAGCCTTGACAAAGCGCTTCACCATGGCGCTCGGGGCCAAAATCACGCCCAATGGCGGGATAGCGCCGCCATGGCCGCCATTTAACAACGCTGGATCTAATTAGGCATTTTGCCTCTATTTAGTATAAAGCTCATGATCCTTTTGAGGAATTTCCCTCTCAAATATGTTGAGAGATTGGAAAGCTATGCTTCATTGATAACTTTTTATTTTGTTTTGTTTGTTTTGGGTATTGTAAGGAGGATCTCTTGTTCATCTCCTTGTATCATTCTTCTCTTCTTAATAACATTCTTCTTCTTTTATTCAAAAAAAAAAAACCCATGGTGACACTCCCTCTATTAAAAATTTGACAATAATAATAGTAAGGGCCCGTACATCCTAAATATCATCACCTACCATCCAACAATCATTTGCCTATGATATGTGAGTACATGTAAAGGTGATGCCACCGATAAAAACAATGCATACTATTAAACACATTTCCGAAACTATGGGCACTTGAGCAAGAGGGTTCGCAAAATACAGATAGAATTGGTAAATGAGGTTTTGAGCCAAAACATTTATAAACTAGGAAATAGGAATTGGGCAATCTCTTCAAAGGTAGGAAGTCCAACAAATAAAATTGAAAGCTTCCTCAAGTGGCATGCTGATGAAGGAGTCTCAGTTTCTAAAGTACCATATGCATGTCCTTAGCTTCAGTCGCTCGCTCGCTCTGTTCAAATACCATAATCTATTTGACTTATCCATCTTCAAACCTCTAAGAGAAATTTGGACCAAATAAATACTTTGAAGCATATTTACAACTTTGAAATCATAAGTATTACTTATGTTTTCCCCTATTAAGTATTCACAAATCAACTGAAATTTTTTATCCCAAAACTTAAACAGTTCAAAGATTCATGGGACTACTGCACAGGCCATTGTAGCAAGAATTGAACCACCCCACAAAAGAACAAGTAGCAAAAAGATGATGATGATGTTCAAAATAGAGTCAGCACAGAATAAGAAAACATACCACAATTCCACTTTCCCTTTGCTCGGAAAAAGGCCTCATCGCGATTAACGCATGAAGGATGGTAAGCCTTTGGGCAACCCCTAATCAACACCACCAAAAATATTTTTTTAAAAAAAAATAAAACAATGAATTCCACACAAAAATAAAGAATAAAAAATAAAAAATAAACTAAAATTAGATGGATAGACTTGCAATTTACAAAGTGAATGCAATACAAATAGAAGAGATGTAGGGACACAATAATTTGATTGTCACTCACCTGCGGTCGCAAAGCACAAGCTCACCCCCGTCGAAGCAAATGAAACAAACGTCCTCTTCCATCTTTTTCCTTGATGGGACTCTCCCTGTTGACTTCGAATTCTTCCCACTCCCACGCTTCCTCTTCCCACCACTCACACTTCTACTCTGCTCCTCCGCTTCCTCTGTATCTTCTCCCATACCCCTACCACCACCATCAGCTTCTTCTTCTTGTTCTTCTTCTTCTTCTTCTTCATGTTCTTGTTCTTGTTCTTGCTCTTGCTCTTGTTCTTCGATCAAAGCAGCTTCACTTGCTATGCCATCACCACTATCAGCTTGTTGTTCTTCTTCTTCTCGTTCTTGTCCTTCTTCGTGCTCTTCCATCATAGCAGCTTCATTTGCTATACCACCACCAGCATCAGCTTCTTGTTCTTGTTCTTCTTGTCCTTCTTCGTGCTCCTCTATCCAAGCAGCTTCATTTGCTATACCACCACCAACATCAGCGTCCTCTTGTTCTTGTTCGTGTCCTTCGATGAAAGCAGCTTCATTTACCTTACCACCACCAGCATCAGCTTCTTCTTCATCTTCATGTTCTTCATCTTTTTCTCGTCCTTCTTCTCTTTCTTCCATGAGAGCAGCTTCGTTTGGTACCTCCACCTTATCCTCACCATCCCCGATTTCGTCCTCAGCAGCGAAACGGGTTTCGTCCTCTTCCACCCTGGCCACGTCACCCAAATCGGTTCCCTCCGCCATAATCTCATCCTCTTCATTTCCCTTCTTCCCATCATCATCCTCAACTACCTCATCACCAACCACCTTATCCTCCATCACTTGCATTCCTGTGTCTCCTCCATTCGCCGAATCGCCAAGCTCTGTGTCCACAGCCAACTCCTCAAAAGCTTCGCCTGTATCGGCCGCTTCCACTTCTCCGACAACCTCCGTGTCGTTAACCTGCCTGGTCGTGGTCGTGGCCGCATGCACCGCCTCCTCTCCGGCGGTGTGGCATTGTGGCGAAGTGGTTGAGAGGTGAAGGAGTGCATGAGAGTGTTGTTGGAGTGGAGATTCCTCGTCTTCGGCATCCATGGTAGAGGGAGGGAGGGATTGAAAATTAGGGATTGAAATCAAATCCCTAGCAAGCAATAGGAATTAGGAATAGGAATTCAGAGCTTGTAATTTGCTTATTGACGTAAATAAATTGTGCTGTGCGTCACTCAGTGTGGATTCATATGTTATGGGCCATAAAAGTTGGCGGAGAAGGGAAGAGGGGGTTACAAGTACAAGCTCGTCGAGAGAGAGAGCGAAAAAGGTCGTTTCGTTCGGGTGCGTGCTTCTTCCGTTTTGTGCTCCAAACAGCACACCATTGCCTCCAGAACCTAGTGCCCTAGGCCCAAAAGCCTCAGCCTATTTATGGGCCACTAGCACAGATCTCTCTTGATTCTTGAGCCCGACAAGTTGGGCTAACTCCTCAGTTGCGCAACATACAACCTCCAAATTCTGACCGTGCGTTGACCCCAAAAAATTCTGACCATGCCAAAAAAAAAAGAGCCTCCATAGTGGCAGATACAGTTCCAACCTCTCACTTATGAGCAAAAAAGAAACGTTCTTGACTGAAATAGAGTGCAAAAGAAACATCCTTTAAGTTAACCAAGATCTTCTATTCAGTGTTATAGATTTTAGATACTGCTGATTTAGATTGAATAAAAAAAAAGAAACATTGCATTGACCTAAAAACAAAAGAAAAAAATATTGCCAAAAATAATTAAGAGATTAATTTTTATGTATTTAAAGTGTAAAATAATTTTAGACTGTACACTAATAAAATTTGATAAAAGTGATAAATTATAGTAAATAATCATTATAGTGGATAGTTATTTACTATGATTTGTCATTTTTTTTAAATTTTATTGGTTGACAGTATAAAAATATTTTATATTATTAGTACATAAAAATTAAATGCAATAATTAATCTGTTTGGTTGTACTTCTTGAGAGAAAAATATATTCTTTTTAATAAATAAGAAATTTTGAATTTTTCTTTTACTTATTTAGTTGTGACTCTCAAGAAAAGTAAAATTAGAAAATAATCAAATTTCTGTATTTTTAGAAATATATAAGGAGTCGCTTCTAATTTTAAGTAGAAACACTAAAAGAAAGAAAAACAAATATATAAAACAAAAGTCAATTATATTTTCAAAATATTCTTGACATTTTTCAAAAAAAAAAAAATAACAACGTATACCCTCTTTATTTATGAATTATGATACCTTTATTTATTCAAATAAATTTTTTATTAACGTTAAATTAATTTTTATCGACCATGCATTTTATTTGTAATTAAAAAATAAAAAAATTGATTTTAATATTCTATCAATATAAAAAAAATTTTACACAGATATTTAATCATATATTACTATATAAACTAAATTATATGACTTAATCACATACTATTTTAAAAATTTTATAAATAAAAATATGTTATTGGATAATAGTATAAAACTCTTTTATATTGACAGTATATTAAAATTAATCTAAAATTAATAATTAATGATGAATTTTTTTAAAAAAAAATTGTAATGCACAAAATATTTTATTTAAATATATTTTTTGAAAAGTTATTTTTTATGTTCTAAAATGTAATTTACAAAAAAAAGAAGAAGAAGAAGAAGAAGAAAGAAACACTTACATCTATCACATCTAAATAGTTTTTGACAAATAGTTTAATAACTTACAATTATATTAAAAATTACTTTTATAATTACAGCTAAATATAAAAACATTCTGTTTCCACCTTTTTTTTTTAAAGAAAGTATTTTCTTGAAAAAAATTTATCCAATTGGGCCAAATCGCTAGTTACATCTGATTCTAGAGCTGTTTATAATCAGAGTAAAATTTTGTTAATAAAAATATTGAACTCATACACAAATTATATGGGGTGCACTACAATATTTTTCTAGTTTAACCAGACTTAAAAAAAGTGACTAAATACATTTTAGAAATAACCAAATTTTTTCTATATAGTATCCCAAAAAAGTCTATTTATTTATAGAATCACACAAATAAAATTTGATGACTTTTAAATTAATTAAATTTTATTTGTCTGATATTCTTTATATTTGTAAGTAAACAAATTTTATCTATATAATATCCAAAATTTTTCAGTTAATTTTAGGATTACATAGAAAATAAATCTAACCACTTCTAAAATGCATCTAAATATTATTTTTTTTTAAATTTGGCTAAATTTAAAAAACACCATTGTACATCACATGTAGTTTGAGATATCGATACATCTCACCATTGTATTGCCTCAATGTTTAAACCACCAGGTTTCACCCGGTGTATTGCAGAGCTGCCTTGAACTTAAGATTCGACAAAATTTAACTTCGGTTTTGGTTGATTTCCCTTTCATAAAAATTAATTAGTTTGTTTTGTTTTTCATGTCACCGAATGCAACCAAACTTATATCATTGCAATTGTTATTTTGTAAATTCCATAGATTAAAATATTTAAACTTATTCTTAAAATACCAAAAGAGTCGACTATATAAGGTAAAATGACAATAGTAAGGGTCGATTGTTATAGTACTTGGTACGCCTAATTAAAATATAATCATTCTATAATATTATAGTATAAAGAGCAATTACTTTTCTCTATTATGATTTGAGATCTCTATAAAGACATGTTTTCTCATTAAAAAAGTGATAAGAAAGAAATTATGTTCACTCAGCATTTTGAGCTACCTACTTTATTTACAACAACTTCTATTTTCTCTCCGAACATATCCTTATCTGGAAGTACTAAAATACATGTGATTGAATTATTATTGATTTCAATTAACACAAAAGAAAAAGCAAATGGAACAGGTCGATAACATACTTAACATGTTAATCCTTGTTGATCCTAAAAAAAAAAAAAAATTGTTAACCCTTGAACGTAAAAATTTCACTCTCACTCTACCGTTCATCATATTAAAAAAAGAACACCACACAAAAACTTGTGCTGGATCAATAACAAAAATAGCCTCATCTGGCAAAGCAATGCAAACAATTCCATATCTCTTGCCACTAGCAAATTCTTATTCCAAGCTCAAGCACAGGCACAATAATAAGTACTACTAAATGGGCAGTAGATCGGCACCATTGTCATGTCTCTCTATCAAGTCAAAAATAGCAAAGACAACACGTACACTATCAAGATTCAGCAATCAGTGCTCATTGAGAAATATCAAATAAGAATAACTATATAACCTTTAACCCATAAATTTGCCATCCATCAGTACCTCCGGGGGTAGCGATCCATAAACCGGCCTGAAGGACACTCATAAGCCACATGACCACGACCTCCACAATTGTGACAAATCATCAGGGGCCCCATGCAATCCCTACTCATGTGACCCAATTGATGGCAGTTCCGGCACACAACATCTCTGTAACCACCGCCACGAACACCGCCACCACCACTACTACCACTGCGGTCTCCAAGAATGTTTGCCTTTGGACACTGTCTAGCCACATGCCCAGAAACATTGCACAAGTTGCAAATGGGATCATTTGGACAATCACGTGCCAGGTGGCCTGTCTTCCTACAGTTGTTGCATGCCTTCTCATTAGTACATTCAGCTGCAATGTGGCCCTGCTTATAGCAGTTGTTGCACAACCTTAAGTCGCCTGGAGGCATTGGAGGAGCTGTGCACTCTCTTGCACGGTGTCCAACTCTACCACAGGTATGGCAAATGCCCTCATTTGGACAATTGCTGGCCATGTGGCCAGGTTCTTTACAATTCCAGCACAATGATTTTGTAGTGCATTCCGAAGCAATGTGGCTGATCAAGCATTCAAAAGCAGAATCATAAGCACAAACCACTCAAGCAATAACACTTGCTAGCAGATACCATACAATTGACATAAAATCAAATAATCCTTTCTTTTTTTCTTTTTCTTTTTTTTTTTTTTTTTTTTTCACTTCAAGACTGTGGATATGAAAGTTGAAAAAGTCAAAGAGCTTGCAAAATTTATCGAAGAGCTGCTAAAAGAAGACAGATTGTCAGCTTTTCTGTACACTACCTCTAACATCTGGGCTCGGGTAAAAGAAAAGCAAATAATAATGATATAAGGAATGGCTATTTTCTGAGTAGCACTGGCAACAGTAGAATAATCACAAGGGAAAAAAAAAATGCCACCAAGAGAAAATGGCAACACAGAAGCCCATGGTGGTAACTCATTACATTCTTGTAAAAGAAGGAAGTAATATTTGGCCATCAGATTCAATAAGGAAAACAACTTTTATCCACAAGAAACAATACCAACGCGACATTAAGATAATTGCAGTACCAGTTTATAGATAGAAGTGATATGAAAATTGGATATCATGATTATAGAGATGCAGTCATGAGATGGAATCTACTAAGTGAATAAGGCAACTCATTTTATTTTTTAATCTTTTCAGGCTTTCAGCCAAAATAACAGATGCCTCATGAATGTCATGCAGGTTCAACAGTATTCAGTACAATTCTTGAACCCTAGCCTTCTGCCATCCCCGAAAAGAAGATGAAATGTGGAATAAAAATGAAAAATTAAGAACGAAGAACAAAAAGAATACAACATTATTTAAACAACTAGAGGGGAAAAAGAAAAGAAGAAGATGAATGACAATAGGTGAATTCCTCAAATTTAATGCCAGTCCAAATTAGGTCCCTTCCCCCACCCCCCGGCCCCAAAAAACAAAAGAAATAAAAAATTAAAAAAAAAAACCTCAGCACCGTAAAACATAAGAATGAACATAGCAAAACATCCCAATGGTGACATTACGGATACATATTTCCTTCTGGGAGAAATTCTTCCTAAGAAATGTAACCAAAATTTACTAATGCTAACTGCCCGTCCAAATCTAAGAAAGAAAATGTGATTAAAGTTCAAAATAGCAAGGTGCAATATATCCAATACATAACTTCCAACATAAGAAGCCGTAATTAGGCAAGGACCACACAAAGGAGCCAACAATAACAGGCCAATTCTATTCCCTTAATCATTTCCAAAATCTTTCACTACATAAAAATCAATATACTTTCAAGGCATGCAGAATATCAAAAAGAGTAAGTTCCATACCCAGGGAGACCACAATTGTGGCAAATGGCGACATTAGGGCATTCCCTAGCATAATGACCAGGTCTCTTGCAGTTCTTGCACAAATTGTCTCGGCTGACCAAAAAAAGAAAAAATTGTTACGATTGTGAGAAAAAGACCCAGACACTGACATTCCTAATGTCAAATGGTCTGGTGTATGCCACTTAGATATTTATGTAGAAAAAACCAGAACAAACCACTTGGTGCCCGTTTGGTTACACTTCTAGGAGGCCCAGAAGGCCTTTTATTGGAATGAGAATAAAAATGCATAGTAATTAATGTGTTTGATATGTAGAGGCTTTTTTTTAAAAAGCCTTTTGGAAGAAATATCCTGGAGGTTACTTTTCATTTTAGAAAAAGACCTTTTGAAAAGGAATCTTACTATTACTCTCATATCAACAACCAAAAGTAATTTTACTTTATCCTATCCAAACAAAACTCATCATCTTAAACTTACTTTTGACATATTCAAATCAAACAAAAATTATTCTTTTAAAAGTAATTTCTCTAAAAGACCTTCTTTTAAAAAATCTTTTTTTAAAAGACCTTCTTCCAAAAATTAAACCAAACAGACCCTTGATATGTTTCAGAGGCAAAACCCAGATATGTTTCAAAGCCTCTTCTAGCAAAGCACAGTTTCAATCTTCTTTGGCTTCCCAAACCAGCATGTTATGCAGACAAAACAAACAGTAAATAAATACTTAAAATCCAAAAAAAAAAAAAAAAAAAAAAAACCTGAAACCCCGACGTGAATCTCTCCTGTAAGGTGCATCACGATATGCAAATCGATCGGAGCGGATCTTACGATCCATTGGGCTCCTGCTCCTGCTTCTGCTCCGACTCTTGCTGTCTGAACTCATTTTCAAAATTTTCCTTTCCTAACCTCTACCACGACTGATCAGCAAAACCACCACCACAACCAACACTACCAGCCGCTGCCTCCACCCTGTCCACATCACAGCCACATATCCAAGATCATCCATAAGCCAAACCAAACCCCTTACCTCCCCTTCAAAATTATAAAAACCGCCAATTCCAACAGTATACAACATGAAATTTCGACAAGCATTCCATCTCACATCAGTCAAATATCACTTCACTCAGCACCCAAAAATTGATAACAAGTCCCAGGGCCACATTCTTCATAATATTCACGTACTTCTCACAAATAATATTCCCAACATAAGATCAACACTAGCTTTGAAAAAACAATGAAAAGGATATCGCTCCACCCATTCAGCAATTAAGCTAACCTGGTAAAGATGAATGGATACCCACAAAGAAAGTCATCTAGAGGCACAGTTTTATGAGGAATAACTTTCTCCCATTTGAGGGATTGAGAGACAAAGCATAGAAATGGCCAATGAGGAAACAAACAAGATAATACGGTGAAAGCTAGCTACATCTTGCCATTGTAAATGAAAGATGTCTTTAAAATGCACGCATATTCTTGAACAGACTTCTGGCCATAATTGAAGGGCTTTTGTTGTGCTTCCATACAATCACAGCCTCTGGAACTGAAATGCAACATAACCATTTGTGCTCCTGCACTTAACAGAACTTCATTTCTTGTAGTGATTCCATTTTCTACATCTATCGTACACAGCTGTCTACATTCTCAATTTCAAATGAATTACACGGCTCTATACCTACCTTCTAAGTACAACAACAACCTTTAAGTACATATAATCAAAATAGGTTTTAATTTTAAACTAAAGTTTCATGATTATTTCACATTTTATTCCCCACTTCACTATTTGCTTAAGAAGTAAAACAGCTCCCCTGAATTTCACTTCTTAGCTCCCACAATCCACCACGGCTAGAATTTATATTTTCATATTTCCATGGCATGTATTTAGCTTTATTCCTATTTTCTAGACGTCATTAACCAATGCACCGCATGAAAATTATAATGCTGCATTCCCGTACAACAGTAACTGAAATAATGCAATTGGCAAACCAGCTGACAACTCTCACAGACTAATAAGCACAACACCGATCCACTATTGTTTTCTCGGGACAACAAATATCCTTCAATCTAACACGTAGACGTTTTCGTGGATCATCAACCATTGGCGCGCAAGCACACGTCAACGATACATAAATTCGTCACGTCACAAGCACGTAGAAAATTCGAAAAGCAAAGGTGCGACAACACTAGAGTGAATCAAAATCAATCTCTGAAAATGGAGGAAAATGAAAGCAACCTTATACAAATCGGACGACGAGTCAAAGCGCAGCCCAAACCCTAACCCTAATAGAGAGCGGCATCGGAATGAATGAAATATTAGTAAAGTATAATAGAGAGAGAGATGGGTTAAAGAAAGAACCTGAGCTCTACGGTATTGCTACGACCAGAAACAGTGGTGTTGAGATGCTTAATTTAACGGCTTCGCGGTTATGAATCAAGATGCAGGACGCTGAACAAAGCGGGCAGATCGTACCGTGAGATTCGTAACGGAGCAGCCGCATTACATTAAAATCATTCATTTTTTTAATAATTTATTAATTAATGAATTGATTTAATTTAATTGAAATTGAGTTGTTTTTATGTACCAAAAAAAAATTTGAGTTGTTTTAGTCCAAGTCATTGAATAAAATCACAAAATAAAAATTTATATTATTTAAAAAATTATCTACTTTTTACGGTGAAAAATTGTCTTCACAATAATAGATAATGATGTAAAATTAAGATATAAAAAATATGAAATGATAAATAATAATTTGAGCAGATAAATATCATAAATAAATATGAATAAATGAGATAAATAATGATTTAATAACCAAAAGTTCAAAATCCAAAAACAAATTTTAAGTTGAAAAATAATAAATCTATACTATAAACGTTTAATTAAGTTGAAGACATTCTAATTTTTTATCCAAATAAACCTTCCCTCAATCTAAACTTTTGAACCTCAAAGAAAAACATGAATTCAAAAACAAATTAGTAATAATTAGTTTGAATTAATTATCAATGTAAGTAAACAAATAATAATAAACTAATTTCTTTATCTTCGTTTGAATTTTCGGATTCATATTATCAATGAATAGATAAATAAATTCTTCTCAAACAATATTTTATGTGGATAAAGTTTAGTTGCCAAAACAATTTTACTCGAAACGTATCAATGCCATAACCATCAATTTAACATATTATCCTTTATTTTGGGTAATTTAACACGTTAACCTTTGCACGTAAAACTTCATTCTCAATCTCCACGTTCATTTCTCCTGCAAACTTGGGGAGAAATTTGGATAATTTACATAATATCCTCAATTTAACCTTATTGCCATGTACCAAAAGAATAAAAAAAAAGATGTCAATTAAACTCTAGCCAAGATTACCACAAAACTTGTCCCGGACCAATAACATATAGCCTCATCAGGTAACACAATTCATACAATAAGATCTCTTACAAGTAGCAAATTCTTATTCCTAACACAAGCACAATCATAGAATATAGAAGGCCAATAGAGTGGCATCATGTGTCTCTCTCTAGCAGGGACAAGCAAATTAAAAATACAACATCAATATTCAACTTCGAGCGCTGTGGAAAACCATCTAAGAACGATGATATAACCATAAACCTAAAAAATGGCATCCATCAGTACCTCCTGGGGTAACGATCCACAAACCGACCTGAAGGGCACTCATATGCCAGGTGACCACGACCTCCACAATTGTGACAAATCATCAAGGGCCCCATGCAATCCCGACTCATGTGACCCAATTGCTGGCAGTTCCTGCATACAACATCTCGGTAACCACCACCGCCAGCACGCATACCACCGCCAGTGCCACGATCTCCAAGAACGTTGGCTTTTGGGCACTGTCTAGCCACATGCCCAGAAACATTGCACAAATTGCAAATGGGATCATTTGGACAATCTCGTGCCAAATGGCCTGTCTTCCTACAGTTGTTGCATGCTTTCTCATTTGTACATTCAGCTGCAATGTGGCCTTGTTTATAACAGTTGTTGCACAACCTTAAGTCCCCTGGTGGCATTGGAGGAGCCGTGCACTCCCTAGCACGGTGTCCAACTTTACCACAGGTATGGCAAATGCCTTCATTCGGACAGTTGCTAGCCACATGGCCAGGTTCTTTACAGTTCCAGCACAGCGATTTTGTGGTGCATTCTGAAGCAATGTGCCTGATCAAACGTTCAAAGGCAGAATCATAAAAGCAAGACTCAAGCCATAACATTTGTTAGCAGATATCATATAATTGACATCACAGACTGCTGACACAAAACAAATAATCCTGTTCTTTTAACTTCGACGACCGTAGATATGGAAGATATAAAAATGAAAAAACTCGCAAAATTTATCAAAGAGCTGCTAAAAGAAGACATTGTCAGTTTTTGTATACACTGGCTCTCACATCCTGGCTCGGGTAAGAGAGAGGCAAATAATAATGATATAAGAATAGGCTATTTTCTAAGTTGCTGTGGCATCAGTAGAATTAATCACAGAAGATAAAAAAAGCCACCAAAATGAAAACTGCAACACAAAAGGCGTTGACAAGCCCATGGTGGTCGCCTTTTACATTCTTGTAAAGGAGCAACTAGCATTTGGCCATCAGATTCAGCAATGAAAAACAGCCTTTATCCACACGAAATTAAGAACATGGCATTAAGATAATTGCTGTATCAGTTTAGATATAATTGATATGAAAGTTAGTTATCATGATTGTGGAGGCACAGTCAAGCGATGGAAGACAAAGTGAATAAGGCACATTATTGTTTTTCAATCTTTTCAGCCAAAATAACAGATGCCTCATGAATGTCCCACAGGTAAAATAATAAATCGTACAATTCTTGAACTAGGCCTTCTGCCATCCCGAAAAGAAGATGAAATGTAGCACAAAAAGGAAAAAAAGATTAACAAGAAAATAGAAACAACATTATTTAAACAACTAAAGTTAAAAAAAAAAAAATGAAAAGAAGATGCATGCCAAAGGTGAATTCCAAAAAGTTAACCTCAGTCCAATTCAAGTCCCAACACCCCCCCAGGGGCCGGGGGCAGCCAAAAAATAAAATAAAAAATTAGAAGAAAAAAAACTCAGTTAGCAAAACATCCCAATGTTAACATAATTCCTTCTGGGAGAAATTCATCAGAAGAAATGTAGCTAAAATTTATTAATGCTAACTACCATCCAAATCTAAGAAAGAAAATGTGACTAAAGTTCAAAATAGCAAAGTGCAATATATCCAATAAATAACTTCCTACATAAGAAGCCATAATTAGGCAAGGTCCAGATTAAAGAACCAACAACAACATGCCAATTCCATTCCCATAATCATTTCCGAAATCTTTCACTACCTAAAATCAATATACTTTCAAAGCATGCAGAATATCATAGAATTACATACTCAACTCTTAAGAAACCAAAGAATAAGTTTCATACCCAGGGAGTCCACAATTGTGGCAAATTGCAACATTAGGGCATTCCCTAGCATAATGACCAGGTCTCTTGCAGTTCTTGCACAAATTGTCTCGGCTGCCAGACAAAAAGGGAAAAAAAATTACCATCGTGAGAAAGAGACCCAGACCCACACATTAACAATGTCTAATGGCCTGGTGTATGCCACTTAGATATTTATGTAGATGAAAAACAAGAACAAACCACTTGATATGTTCCAGAGGCAAAGCCCACAATAACCGTAAATGAATGGGCCATGCTAAACCTTTTACAAATGGCATAGTAATGATTCAGAGCCTCTTCTAGCAAACCATAAATTCAATCTTCTTTAGAATCCCTAACCAGATCATTAGGCAGACAAAACAAACAGTAAATAAAAAGTTAAAATCCAAAGAAAAACCTGAAGCCCCGCCGTGAATCTCTCTTGTATGGTGCATCACGATACGAAAACCGATCAGAGCGGATCTTACGATCCATTGGGCTCCTGCTCCTGCTTCTGCTCCGGCTCCTGCTGTCTGAACTCATTTTCAAAATTTTTTCTTTACTAACCTCTACCACCAATGATCAGCAAAACCACCACCACAACCAACACTACCAGCCGCTGCCTCCTCCTCCCTGTCCACATCACAGCCACATATCCAAGATCATCCATAAGCCAAAACAAACCCCTTACCTCCCCTTCAAATTATAAAAACCGCAAATTCCAACAGCATACAACATGAAATTTCAACAAGCAGTCCATCTCACATCAATCAAATATCACTTTACTCATCACCCACAAATTGATAACAAGTCCCTGAGCCACACTCTTCACAATACTCACGTACTTCTCACAAATAGTAACATTCTCGACATAAGATCAACACTAGCTTCGTAAAAACGATGAAAAGGATATCACTCCACCCTTTAAGCAATTAAGCTAACCTGATAGAGATGAATGGACATGAACAAGATCATATTGGAGTAATTAGAAGTATTTAGTGGAAATTTAGCCTAGTATGATAACACGGCAAAAGAATCTCTGAAGCATGGTGAAGCAAAGAAAGGCATAAAATATCTCGCAAAAGATCAAACTTCACGAAAAGTTCTTATTCATTATCATCTGCCCAAATTTGGAATCAAAGGCAGAACCCACAGCAACTCCCCCACCGCACCCCCCAAAAAAAAAAATGTTGTTCCTTGCTTCTTCCTTCTTCCTTCACCTCGACTGCCTCAACTGGTTTCCTGGTAATAATTCAGCGGGAAAGAAAACGTAGAAGAACAAGAAGAAGCTGAATCAGTGCATGAGACAGAGAAAGACAGAAGAACCTGGAGTGGTGTAAACAGGCCTCCATAATCAAGTTTTAGATCAGTGAAATGCCCTTTTTTTCCCTTTGCGGTTGTCGTTGAGTCTTCTTGTCGTATTTATAAAGAGGGCACTCACATGAAAAACAATGAATAAATAAATCATAGGCCAATGCCAACGAGGAATATCTAAAAGGAGAACAAAAGAAAATGTGAAGGTGAAGGTGAAATTAATGCCAACGGTATGGTTAGCCAAATGCTACAGTCAACCTTCTTCTGCACCCTTTTAATGACTATAAATAATCTCTGCAAACTTCCGCTTCACCACATATGGACAGCCCCTTCGCTTCTCTTCTCCACAACCTTTCTCTTTCCTTCTTCAAGTCTTATCTTCTCAAGTACTCTCTATCATTACCATTATCAATTTTCATAATTCTCTTGCTCTCTAACACTACCAGTTCGGTACACAGCATTGTGCTGTGCTTGTGGTGCTCGCATCCCACCCCAACCCAAAACAGTGAGCCTCCTTCCATCATCACCTTCTACATGCTTTTCCTTTTGTTTCTTTCAATTTTTTATGCTACTTTATCAATTGTTTAGATTTACCTTCTTATTTGTACATAATTGCGTTAGGGACACCTTTTTTCATTCCCGTAACTTGCTAATCAAGTGCCAACACCCTGTTGAAAATTTCTTCTTCTTACTCTAAAATCAAATTCATTTAGGCGTTCTCGGTTTAGCGTATTCATGTTCTACTCACTGTAAAACCATATATGCAGGAACCAGATGATACTTTATAGTGATAATAACATGTCAGGTCCTGCTAAAACACCTGGTTTATCAACACAAGAAAAAGATGACGTCATCGAATCTGACTTAGAGTTGGACTTGGACAATACTGATGTTGTTGAACCTGATAATGATCCACCTCTAAATGTATGTTATTTATGTCCCAATATTCTCTCTTTTGAGGTCATAAGGCCACAAAGTAGTTTCTAATTTACCTAAAACAGGTATCAGACTGTGAACTTGAGTTCAAACATAGAAAATCACGGTGAAACCAGAAAACAACATAACACTTTCAGTCAATTCGACATATCAAAAAAACATGTTGCACAAGAGTCAATTGAACAATCGAAATTAAACCAAACAACCACCCAAATCCACATAATCTTAGAATACAGAAGCGAAAAAGAATTTCAAGATGGGAAAACAAGATCGGAAGGAGTTAAGGTGAACGGATAAAAACAAATTCCAATTCCTTCCCATGAACATCTCGCAACCAGAAATGCGAAAAGTGAGATAGAAGAACCGAACCTTCGGATTCAGCGATGGAGAATGTCAAGAGTCTGAATCTATCTCGCAATAGCTTGGTCGACACACGGTGGTAGCTTGATCTTCTGAAGCGAACAGCAATGGTGGATGGTATAGCTATGGCGGCAGAGAGGGAATTGGGAATTTCTTCGATTAGGGTTTCTTCAGATTTCTCGGCCTCCAGACAAAAAATGAGAGTCTTCCTTTCTCGGATTTTGGTTGTGTGACAAATATTGAGTCTATAAATGTATTAATAATCTAGTGGGCCAATGTACCCACAAACAATATACCGGGCTAACCATTGATTTTCTAGCCTTAACCCAATTTTTGTGAGTTTGGGCTATGGGTTATTCAAATGAGGGGCTGTGATGGTTGGGGGCCTGGCCAACTAATTGGGGCTTAATTGACAGGTCTGTAGCTAACGAGCTTGGATCAGGATATTGTTATCATTATTATTATTATTTGTTAACAGTTTTGGATCGAATAAATGTGGTATAGACAATTCATTCGAATAAAAGGTTCACTTTACCTTCCAAACTAAAAAATTAACTGTTTATTCTCTAAATTTGCAAATTATATGTTATTTTAATTCCCAAATTATATCCTTTTAGGCATTAAAATAATACATAATTTGTAATGTCAAGTATTAAATAGTCAATTTCTTTATTTTAGGGGCTAAAATAAAGCATCCCTATAATCTTAGAGATTAAAATGAACCTTTATTCTAATACTTTCATGAAATGAAATTAACTATCTGTGTTTTTTTTCTAAAATAAGCCTCCCACTCATGATCCCAAAAAAATAAAAATAAAAATAAAAACTCTCCCTCCAATCATTGTAGTCTTTTTTTTTTGTTTATTGAACCGTCCCATCAATACCCCGTATTATTAACCATCGTTGGTTTATCTTTTATTCGGTTACGGCCCAATATACACAAAACAATTAATCTTTCATTAGCTTTTTTTTGTCTTTTGTATAAATAAAGTTTAAGACATAAGATTTAGTTTTACCAAAAAAATAAAAAAAATAAAATAATCTCTTAATTTGTTATATTTTCAAATATTATTAAAAAAATTCTTAATTAGACACAATCTACTATATCATCTTTTGAGCACTTAAAATTATTATTCAACAGATATAAAAGTGTATTTAATGATATATCAAATAATAATTTGCATATTTATGGTTGATCATAATTTCCTAATAATTAGTCTTAATTTTATTACCAAAACTCACATTCAAATCTTCTATATACAAAAATTATTATTTTAATTTTAATGTCAAATGTGAACAAAATACCAAAAAGAAAATCCAATAATTTAAGTAGCAAATATGTATAAAAATAAAAATTGCTTAAATCTTTCATATTAGCATCGTACACAATTGTTAAAGACTTGACTTCGCGCTAATTGAGTAAAAAAATTTTAAATAATATCCCGGCTAATTTTGGATATATTTTACTATAGCATAATTTTATTGGTGTCCTAGTAAGTCATGTTAGCCAAAAACTTAGGGTACATTGGTTTCAGCTTTTGAAAAAAAAATTATTTTAAAATTTAAATTTTATATATAATTAAAAAAGTTAAAAATTAATTTTTTTTAGAAACTATTCTTTTTAACTTCTACAAAAAAATTGAAAATAGATTTTTTTCTTAGATTCTAATAATTTTTAAAAAATTATCCAAATATATAAAAATTAATTTTTGTATATGAAAAAAATTATTTTCTATTAAAAAAATTCTAAACAAACACACCCTAAGTTGGGTTTAGCAAAAAAGACGCAACAAAAGGAAATTTATTTAGGAGGTTCATTTTATTTTATTTTATCATCATCATCATCATATTCATAAAACAATTGAACCTGCTACATGACATAAAATAACCTTTTTTTTCATTTAATAAAATTTTGATGGAGGAAAATATTTGCTCTAGTCTTAAAAATAGCAAAATCAATTCAACCCACTTAACCCATCAATTTTAATGGGTTAAGTTGCAAATTTAATTTTGTAAAAATATCTTAGCTTGCTTAACCCGTTTCACATGGATTATTGCGGGTTGACTAGTTAAGTCACTTTTTTTATTTTCAAATTTTTTCTATTTTTATTTGCAAGTTATGCAGCTTAACCTACCCTCCTTTTTTATCGTTTTTAAGTTAAATTGGGTGACTTAATGAGTCATTCCACTAGTTAACCCACTTAACCCATTATTATTATTATTTTTCATTTTTAGGTGAATTGATTGGCAAATTGACTAATTTATTTATATTTTTATTATTTTTAAATTTTAATTTATTTTTAGATGGCTTGACTTGTCTTATGAAGTAGGTTGATAACTTCAACCCATTTTTCAACATTGGTTAAACCATCGTTCCCCATTTTATAGCTAACCTATGGTCGAGTTGGGCAGGCAAAGTCAGGTTGACTCGTTTGCCATTCATTATAGGATAATATCTTAGCGTTAGGCTTTTCTATCCACAAGAATCGAACTTGAGATCTTATTTAAAAAGAATAAGCGTCGAATCACTTAAATCAACCTAGTGTTGGTAAAGTTCTAATAAGATATTATAGTTTATATTAATTCATGTGCTTTTATGCAACTATTAAATCTTTCAACTTTGTCTTTATAATTTAAGATTTATAAAAATTATCAAATTATATATCTTCATAATTTGATAGGTTTTGAGTTTGAATATCCTAAATAAAAAAAAATATTGGGAGAGTTTTATATTTATAATGGGCCAATTTTGTTTCAGCCAAATTACTTGAAGATTAGTAGATTTTAGATACCGATAATTCAGACAAAAAAATAATTTACAAATTATAAAAATGGCTTGTTTAAAAAAAATTGTAATCGAGATGGTGAATCCAATCTATTATTAGGTACTTACAGAAATTCATTCATTTATTCTGAAGTTACGAAGATTTATAGATAGTTTTTTAGGCCATCAAAATCTGTTGAAAGATTTTCGTAAACCACATAGATTTGGAATTAATTTGGTTGACATATAAAAACAAGATCATAAATTTTTGCATGCGTAACCTAAACAAAAGAACTAAATAAGAATATAAAATAATATTTAATTGATTTAAATAATTTAATATTTATTTTCTTTAAGTATAATTTTGGGTTTAAATCTTTTAAATAAAAATGAAAAACAGCGAATGAAGAATTTTACTCTACAGTTTGGGGAATTAACTCAAGTTAGATTATGCGTTTGAGGATTTTAAAGAAAAAGAAATATGTAGGATGAGGTGGCACACAACTGGCGTTTCGCGCAAGCCACTGTACACTAGAAAAGACAGCGTTCGACCCCGCCCCACGCTCTTTTCCTTTCTTTTGTCTGCTAAGCAATTCTCATTTCATTCTCCCATTTTTCCGAACTTTCCCGCTTCTGCTTCTCCCATGGCTTTGTGTAAACTCGCTTTTCGTTTGGGTTCCAACACTCGCCCCTCCTTCGCCAACTGCCGCCACCTCCTTTCTCCGCTGCCTCGTACCACCCCGCTCAGTAGCAGGCACGCCTCGCAGGGCGTCAATTCTAACGGAAAGCGCGCATTCCTTGTCGATACACTAGCAATGGTAAATTTCTTGTACTTGATTTCTTGAGTGCTTCAGAAATTGCTTTTGTTGTTTGGATGATGTGATAATTCGATGACCCTAGGTAAGGAGTTTAGAGGCACATGGGATCCCATCCAAACAAGCTGAGGCCATAACTTCTGCGATCACTGATGTTCTAAATGATAGCTTGGAGAATTGTGTTAATTTGTTTGTTTCGAAATCAGACATGCAAAAGGTGATTTTTTTATTTTTCTTTTTCCCCTTACGGCTGAATTAAGCTTTACCAGTTCGGAGTTAGAATTGATCTATTGATGCTTTTCCTTTGGAATTTTGCAGTTAGAGATGCTCCAGGAATCAAACATATCAAAGTTCAAATCTGAAGTGCAAAGTTCTCAGGTATTGTTCTTTTTCTGTTGGAATTTCTTTCAGCACGAAAGTAATGATCTTCTATTAATTTTGCAATTCGTATAACTACTAAAGCAATTGGTTTTTCCCGCAGAAAGCCCGATAATGAATACCTAGGAACTTATGGAGATTGAGGAACTTACATTGCACATGAATTTTTATGTTGTTCTTTGGAATCATTAAAACTTGAAGTATCAAGTTTACTCATTTTTGATGGTGCAATACCCTTTGACTTTGGGATATGGTCTGCAGTAGCTAAAGTCTAAAACACTGTGAACAGTAAACTGCTTTGTAATTTGTATGCTTAGCTGGTAAATTTGGATATTCTTTGTTGGCGGATCATGCGTCTTTGTGAACCGAGAATGAGGTCTCCCTTGTCAAGAGACCACAGATTTCAATTTACATTTCCTGAAGATGCAACAGATCTTGCAATAAGATTGTGGGAGTTATATATAGTGGGAGTTTCTTGTTATTCTATCTATCAAAGTGAAGGTTTAGGATCAAAGATGGGATACTGAGGTTTTACACATTGTGCAGACAACTGAAGCCCTCGGTCTCTGGGAAGATTAATCAAGTACTGTAGTGTGTGAGGTCATCTATACTGTCGGTTTATAGAATATCGAAAAGGAAATGCCTAGGTAACAATGCATGGTGCATCTTAACATTGGAAATTACTTAAAAAAACTGCTAAGGCCATGAGTCGTTTGTTGCATTATGCTGTGGGCGTGGCCCTCTCTCTTTCTTTTTTCCTTTGTTAAATATGTTGGCTAAATAAACTATGTTGTTATGGACAATTGGAGCACTTTTTTCATCCCCATATAAACTATGTGGTAATAGGACACATTTGTTTTTTCTACCTTCCAACTTAGTCTGCATTTGCCGTCCCCTTGAGATCTTCTAAAGTTATACAAATAAGTTGTTTTAATAATGCACTCAAAATCAATAATCGCAAGTTTCAGATCTGAAGGACAAACTTCTCTGCAATCAAATCATCTCTGTCTTAATTGTTGTAGTTTTATGTCAAAACAAAATTAGGCTGTTATCTATCTAAAGGCCACAAGTATTCTTGTTCTTTAGTTTGGATTTTCTTCAAACTCTATTGTAGTTACTATCTGCAATAGCACCTACTGAAGCATGAGGATAATATATAAAATAAATTAAGGCAAGTTTAAAATTTGCGCTATTGTGCATTCAGTATTAAAAAAAATTATCACCATCATTAATAGCAATCAAATTGTGTTTCAAACTTCAAACTAGACTGTGCTGTGTAATATGATGCTGATATGAGCCTCAATTCCTTTTGGCTGTTTGCAAAAGATAGGAGTTTATGCGGCCATTTTTATGGGTAGGCTAGCCAAGAGCATTATATGGATCCAAATAAGCAGCGCAGAGCCTTGATTTTAGTATTGAGATGATACATGCATTGTGTGCAGACTTCATTGTCACTTTCTTCCTAAATAAGGTGTTCAATGTAGGATCATATTCAACGTGAGGAAAAACTTAGATTGTAGTAGGAAATTTGAGGAATGGGGTTGTTGTTAGCCTGAAGTCGACTAGTGCATATATGTCACAGTGGTTTCAAATTTTGGACTGCTTCTGCTGCTGGACACTACAAGCACTGGTTACTGTTTCATCCGTATGTCAGACCCAGGTTTCTCAATTCAGATGCAATGTATGGAGTTTGGATATTATGTTGATTTATTTAAAGTCATTTTTGTATTGTAGTGCTTGATATATGACCATTGCTTCTCTACTGATGTTTAGGTATAATAATAATTTTTTGCTGTATATTTGCTATTTTTTCGCAAATATGGGACACTGCTGTTGTTAAAAGTCGTTGTTGCACCAATTCATTCAAGTCATCCTTTTTCATGATCGGTGATGCAGGAACATCATTTTTTTTTGTTGCAACGTGAAACTGAAAAGCTTCGTAATGACATAGAGAAGATGAGAAGTGAATTGAGGTCCGCATCATGGAATATTATACACAAATATGCTCCCCCTTGAAACAAATTTGATTTCCACTCCCTGAGATTATGCAATAATAATATCTTTTTTTGTTTGTGGCAGATATGAGATTGATAAAGTCACTGCTGGGCAACGTTTGGACTTGAATCTTGAAAGAGGGTAAGTTAAAACCAATTTTTGTGGTTCTATTGATTTAGTAACCTTTACTTGGTACTCTAGTCTAATGTTCTTGCCCCGTTCATTTATTTTCAAATCTAATCACAGACGCATACGTGATGAGCTTGCTAATCAAAAAGACGAAAACACCAATTTGACAAACAAACTTGATCGGGTAAGTATATGATTGTTTTTGAGTTATTGTTGGAGGACGTTCAGTTTTGATTAAAAACTTGCTCTGGGATTTTTTGTTCAGGAAATCCATGCATTAAGAGCCAAGATAGAGGCTGCAAAGTATGATGTGATCAAATACTGCATAGGTACCCTTGTTTCCATATCTGCAGTGGGTCTCGCGGTAATGCGCATCATATTGTAGTCTTCCATAAATTGAATTGAAGGTGACTTGTATTAAATTCTCGGTTTATTTATTTATTTTTTCTTGGCAACTTGGTTATGGTAGGATCACTATTGTTTTCCATTGCAACTTACACCTGAAGTTCGGAGTGTAATATTTTTTTTGGGTAAATTTGAAATAATTACCCCCAATTTTACTTCATTTGTAATATAAACCCTCATCATAATATTTTTAAAATTGATAGAATTCGATGATTGGGATTGAATTGCACCAATCGAAAAGTAAATAGGGGTTATTTTGTGTTATTTAGTCAGAATACAAATGAGAAAATTGAAACGTTATTGTTAACAATGGAATGATAAAAAGATTAAAGGTGCATTTGGTTGTGATTTTTTGAGCGAAAAATTATTTTTTTATTAAAAAAATAATTTTTTGTATATTTGGATAATTTTTTTTAAATAATTAAAATTTTAAAAAAAATTCTATTTTCAGGTCTTTTTTAGAAGTAGAAAAGAATAATTTCTAAAAAAAAATTATTTTTTTTAAATTGAAATAACATTCCCAAAATTTAAATTTTGTAACCATTTTTTAAAAAAATTAAAATAAATACACCTTAATTATGAAGGAATCTTTAAGGGAAGCTTCTTTTTGGGCGGCGGTGGCGGCCCCACCAGAGGGGAATCCAGAAAATAGTAATTCTCAATTAGGATTCAGGCTGAGCTATGTAACAAAAGGATCTAGCGTGTTGATTTTTTGACTCATGATTTGATCTAATGAAATGAATGGCCGAGGCCTAAGGCTTAGTGGTGATTTATAGCTTCGTTAAACAGTCACGCTCTTAAGGATGCAACTTCAAGTCGCAGGTATAGGAGCCCCATTGCCCTTCCCCCTAGACCAAAAAAAAGAAAAAAATGGGGCTGATTTATTATCATTTCTCAACCCAAGGTGGCTGAAGCCTTGGCACAAGTGGCAATCATTTGTCTATAAAAGTAGCCACACCTGAGAGCTCAAGGGACTTGGTTCCGGTCCAGGGACACCCCATGCTCACTCCCCCCCTCTCCTTCCCTCTCTTCCAAGTGATAAAAAAAAAGAAAGAAACCAAGATATTTTCTTTATTCTGCACTCTCGTGGTTCTGGGGATTCTTCTATATGGTCGCTCGCTCTAGTCCACCGGCAAAAATGAAGTCATATCTATAGTGAGACCTGGAGATATTTATATATATGCACAATAAAAAATTAGGAAATTGTCAAGTCATTTCTTTTTATAATTAAGCTTATATAAATATCCAACATAATTTCTATTGATTGTCTGTTAATACATAAAAAATATTCTCGTATTTAAGTGTGTGTAGACCAAACAAAGATGCTATTCCCTGGTCTACATACAACTAATACTAAAAATAATACAGATTAGAAATAATACTAGACGTACACAAAGATATAACAAATATACTATTAATCTATACTATGCTATACTATTATATAAAGGGGATTTCTTTGGTAACTATTTTTTGGTTTCTACAAATTTTAATCAATTTTATTTTTCGAGTCCACACATGCTTCTATAAGTTATTCTATAAAATTATCAACATATGCCTTTTTAACTGCTTTCGGTAGTAGTTCCCCCTCCCTTCACCCACAATCAAGTTGGATCTCAATGAGGTGGTCGAGGAGATAATGGATTGTTTGTGTTTGTAACTGATAATTTGAGGCCAAGTTGAAGTATCATTCACTCACATCACCTTTTCTCTTGGGGAAACTATTTCCTCTAAATGCACCTTGATAGAGAATATGAACATCTTTTTATTTCGTTAATTCTATATTCTAAATTTGTATAAATTTATAGGCACATATTTAATTATATTAATACCAAAAATAAATCAAGGTGCTAGTACACTATAATGTAAGTGTATTGTATTTTGTTTTTTTTGTTTTTTCTGATGATGCAAGTGTATTGTATAAGTGGCAAATAGAGAGAGAAGGAATGGGAAATACCCAAAAAAAAAGGGGTGATGTTTCTCTTTGTAGCCCCCCTTTCCTTGCCCACTTCTGTAGGTTTCAAATTTATTAGAAGCATTTTATGGTACTAGATACACATGACATGAGCAAGAACCGGAAGATTGTGGAGACGCCAATTGATCTTACCAAATCAACAAATACTATTCAATTCACCATGGCATCTTTCGTTCTTTCTTTCTAGATTCTAATTCTGGTTTGGTCAAGACAATTTGTATGATCCTAAGGGATGCATGACCATAGCCTCCTTTGAAAAATCCCCCATCATGTATAGCCTCATGCTGATTTACAGAAATCGATAGGCTGATAGAAGCCCCGGAAACTGACTCGAATTTTGACAAAGTCAGATCCTTTTCTAATGATCGGCCAAAAAATGAGAGCATTCCCTTGCAAGTGGTTCCCCCCGAAAAAGACTCTTTTCTCCTCCACAAGAGAAGATTAAAGCAAGTGGCTTCACTCCGCTGCTTTAAACGTTTTGTCCTCGCCGCCCTTCTAAAAATTCGAACCTTTTCTCTTATAGGAAAAGAAGCGGCTTCTTCCCCTGCTTTAAACATCTGTCTTCTCCACGTTCACTTTCCACCTTTTGTTTCTGTATGTGTCTTCTTTAACTGCTTTTGGTTTAGTTTCCTTTCCTATTATTTCTAAGAGCGACCTTCTTTCATTTGCCTGTGTCAATGGTTCATGTTATCATGTAGTGATGTAGCCCTCGTAGAGGGAACTCTCACCAAATTTAAGCTTTATGTACAGCCAGAATTGCATATTTCAGAAGCAAACTAAATAGTGAGTTTTCTGCCAGTAATCGACCAACTTTAGTTAGAAAAACATTTTTTTGGTTTGGTAAGAATTCATGTAATTAATAAATGTGGTGATTATATTTCAATATTATAAATGTAGAATTTCATTTCTCGGAGATCTTCCATTCAAGTGGAGTTCTTCTGGGTACCACCAAGAAAATTAAAAATAACCGTCGATTTTTCTCCCTGTTGGTCTTCGGAAGAAAATTTATACAATAGAAGAAGAATATAATAGTAAGAAGGTAATATAGTTGGGGGTATATAGGAATCTGTAGTTGCCATGGCGTGTACGCTATTTGAAAAATCCAAATGGTTGAATCCCAATTTGTTCTAGGTCATCTTGTTGGATCTCTTGCAAACAAGCACAGTTAAGCTCCAATGAAAAATATTTGTGTGGTCTTGAAGTACTATGTGGCTATACTCCTAGCCAATTATATAAGTATATTTTTTATAGGATCCACCACTAATACATAGTCTTATATAAAATACACTTATATGATTGGCCGGGAGCAAAGCCATGTGGTGTTCCAAGACCACGCAAAAATTTCTCAGCTCCAATGAACCCTTTGGCGATCAAAGAGTGATTGTTTCAATTTCAAAGTCTCAATATTAAATTCCATTAAATGACTTGTGATTAATAGCAGTAAGATTGGTTATTCCTGTGATTGGAGATAATTAGAGACTTGGTCCTTAATTTTTTTTCAATATGTAAAGGGTTTGAGCTTAAAATTCCAACAATTCTTATGTCAAGTATATATGAGGCAAGGATATATGCCACAAACCATTTCAACTACACTATGTACCATTTAGGCTTCCTCTATGTGGCATTTAGTAAATGGAATGGATTTTCATTTCTGATAATACAATTATCAGAAATGCTACTTTTGGGAATAAAATTTTCAAGCATGATATTTCAAGTATATTTAGTGTACAAATTAAATTCTTGAGAATATCTAATAAATTTTCAAAAATATCCTTGATGGAGGCAGCGTCGGACGGTAATTGGTAGCTAGTGGCTTTAGGCGGAGACAGAGATATTTTAGTCTTTTCACTATAGTAAATATTCCCTTTCCATAAAAATATTAAATTTCCATGAGAGGTGGTAATATTTTTTAGGTGATTTTCCTTCTCAGAAATACAATATTCCGAAAAAAATATTGATTCAAACCTCTTATCAAATATGAAAATATTTTCACATTTCCAGACATAAGAAAATATGCCCCTATACCAAACGCAACAATGAGCCATGGATACACGCCAGAAACCAGTTCAACCACACTAGTTACTTATTATTCACGCTTCCTATTGGAACCTATATGGCTATATATGCCCAAGCTCAATGTTGATGCAGCTATTTCTTCGATTTATGAGGGCAATGGAGTTGCCATGTTTGGCATGGTGGCCAGACATGCTTTGTGGGGCTTTCCTACAGAGATTGACACGGATTTTGCAGCTAGCTAGTTTACAGAATATGAGCTATAGTTTGGTCTTTCCATAATATATGTACCCTAAAATATGAAAGGAAAATCATTCTTGATTTCAAAAATAAGGCATTACATGTTCCTATAATATGCTTTGTATCACTTATATATATACATTAAGCAAAATTATTTGTAAGTAAATCAAAGTACATTAATTATAGTAAATAGTATTGTAGTGGCTAAAATTAAACTGGTTGGTAATAAGGAGTTGGAATAATTTACAAAATGTCAAGTAAGTTCTGCTCTCACTCGTTATTATGAAAATATTAAATATATGAGTTTAATTGGAGTACACCGAGAGTGTAAAATTTTTTTACACTGTCATTCAATCAAAACTTTTCATTTACATGACCATTCAAGTAGTAGATGGTTAAATCAAAGACTTTTGCTAATGTGGCAATGTATGATTGGATATCTGTGTAAAAAATTCTTACACTGACAATATATTCAAATTAAATCCTAAATATATTATCAAAATTACTTTAGTTGCAAATCCAACCAAAAAATATTCAATTTCATATTTAACTTTATGCAGTATATATATTAGGCAAAATCACGTCCTTATGTATAGTGGACATCAAAGCTGGAAAGGATGTTAACCTTTCGTGGGCTTCATTAAAAGAGAAAAAGAATAGAAAAAATAGATTACACTTTATGCCCCTTACTTGCAAGGGCATCATGCACCTTGTAAAAATGGATGAATGCGATTTAAAAGTGTATTTATGCATCAAATATTTATAATATATTATAATAATTTTCAATTTTAGATAGATTTCATAATTATAATTAAATATATTTTAAAAATGATCAAAATTTATTTACATAATTTTAAAATATTTTTAAAAATATTTGTTTAATTTTAGAATCATACAGATAAAATTTTATTTAATTTTAAAATCACACAGATAAGATTAAGAATTACTGTCGTGCATCACAGGTATTTTAAAAATAATTAAAATTTATTTATATGATCTTGAAATATCCTCCAAAAAATCTGTTTAATTTCAAGATCATACAAATAAAATTTTATTTAATATCAAATCATATAAATAAATTTTAAAATTTATTATAGTATACCACAAATAATTAGTGTATTAATACACTATCAAATCCTACCAATTGGATTAAGAAGTTACATGGTGCAACTTCCACTTCCAATGCACCAAAGACGCCGCCTACACTTTATAAGTTTATTTGGAAAAAGAAGATTGTGATGCGGGTATAAATGCAAAATGATGAGACGTGAGAGTAATGCTCACTAAGTAAGCTTGCACGCAAACACTAAAAATGTGATAGTACCTCAAAGTAAAGAATTGTTGTGTTACCTGTAACTGCGTTCTATACGAGTTGTTAAATATTTATTAATAAGTAATTTTATAATAATTTTTAAAATAAATGAAATGTAATTAATATTGAATAACTCATTTTTAATATTGATATCCTCACAAAGCATTATAAAAGAAAAAATCTTCCAACAAAAACAGATAGAATGGTGTGCAAGTCACGTGCAAATAAGTCTTGTGCAAATAAAATGGTCCTTGTGCTTTTCATTTGGATGGTTTCAAAGTCGTTCAATGCTAATGATCCTCACTCCTCATCCATCCGGTGGACGTTGTTCATTGAATGGCAGCTGCTACCATCGTCACTGTGAAGTATGATTATCCTATTCTTCAAATAATTTCTTGCCCCACCACCACCAACGACTTCACCCACATGCACACACGTTTTATTGCAATGAAAAACACTCCCAATAGCACTTAAAAACACTTCCATACTGCATTAGAAATATAATACACAAGAAGGATCCATGAGGGGAACCCATGTTTCCAAGCGATCAACGCCGAGATGACCCTTTGTTGACCTATTACTGGTCAACTCCTCAATACAAGTCTATGGCTCACTTGAACAAAAGCACAATGCTAAAAGATCAATCAATTCTAGCATTGACAAATGGGCCAATCCGTCTCGCTTTACTTGCACTCGTTGCAAGTCAAGCTTCAAGCAGGGTATACGCAAGCTAACTCACTTCAGTAATTTTGATTGAATATGTCAATCCACTCCATTTTTATATGAATTGGCGGGTTAGTCCGCAAAAAAAAATAAAAAGTTAAAAAAATTTAAATAAATTAATTCGTCTAATTTTATAAAAAAAAAATCAAGGAATTTTTACTTAAATAAAACAAAATAACATCCACACAAAATTTTTAAAAAATTTTCTAATTACTTAATTTATCAATATCCTTTGAGACATATGTATGTAGGCTAACAAGAGGCATAAATGTTAAGTGTAATGTGTGAAAAAAAAATAAGGAAAAGATGAAAAAAAAATTGACCTATAAGCCAAACCCACCTCATCCCACTTTAATTCGTAGATTCAACGGATTGAAATTTATTTATTGGTTGAAAATATCAACCCATCTCCCAAAAATTGTGGATTGTGCGAGTCAATTCAATGAGTCCAAACCATTTTATCATCCCTAATCAATCCACCTCCACTCACTTGTACACTCCATTTGGAACTATATCAGTTCGATGGTCTCAAATGAGTGTGATTCGATAAATTATTGCATACTACAAGAATGTTGCAAAAAATTATAATTAATTTATATATTATTTAAAGATGTTAACTTTAATATATTGTTAATTTAAAATATTTTATAGTGTTAACTAATAAAAAACATCAACGTGTGAATTAAACTATTAAGTGAATTATTATAAAAATTAAACATTGTTTAATAATATAACAATACAAAGTAATTATGTAAATACCCTTTATATTGCATTAATATTAAATCTTTTTTTAATCAAATTTTTAGTTTTAAAAAATTAAATAATTAATATATATTTAATAATAAATTTTATTATTAATAAAATTAAAACATATCAATCAATAAATAATTAAAAAAACACAATCATATATAGTTTAGAAATTATATAATAATATCTCATGCCATGCCATCCAACTTTGGTGCTTCAATCATACTCCAGGTCTCGGATTTTGACCCACCTCGCCCCCTCTCTCACGAAATCTAAAACAAACCGCCGACCCAAGTTGAATGATTCGATCTCCTTTTGCCCTTTTTCTGTGACGAAGTTGAATGATTCAATAAAATGGTGGAGTTTGAGAGAGACAAGTAAAATATCAAACACAGTCTACTCGAACAGGTGGCCTAAACAGCTTCATACCCTAAATTTCTCTCCCTCGAATTAACTATTACCACTTACCAGAATAAATCAACAACTCTAAGAAACAAAGAAAATAGGATACAAACAAACAAACAATGCCTTCCTAGTAATAATATCCGTTACCTGCCTAGCTGACTGACTCCTGAATCCTGACTACTACTACTACACCCACTAAACTATTGTACAAAAAACCGAACCGGCTTCAAACCGGTTGGCTAACGTATACCTTAACCTATTCAGCTGCTTCCTAACTACTCTAATCTAAAAAATCAGCAACTGGGAACCAACTGAAAGTGAACCGGACCGGCGTCCCGTCCAACCATCCCCTTCCTCCTCCTAATCTCCAACACCTTCCGGTGGCTGTTGGAGTGAATATCACCGGAGAAGGTTGGGCTGCACGCCGGTCTATACTCCGCAAAAAGCCGGCCCGACTTGTACCGAACCCCGCACGCGTTGCAAAGCGTCTTGGCGCCTAGTGGGCCGGTCCTCCATTGCGGCGTCTTCTGCACCTGGCAGTGACTGCACCGTCTCTGAAACTGGGCCCCACCTTCTTGTTGGGCCTCGGCCCGTTTCTTCTGCTTCTTCGCGGGTGGCTGCTGGGCCGTCGACGAGGCCACGGAAGAAGAACACGACGACGGCGAGGACGGGCGCGACGGCATGGGGCTAATAAACGAACACGCGCGCGCGTTAGGTTTTCTAGTCTTTGCAGTTCTCGCCTTGGTGGGGACTTTCGTTTCGGAGGGAAAACGAGGTGTTTTCTTCGGCGAGCACGCTCTGGGCTCCGGTTCGGCCCATGTTTTAGCCTGCTCGGACCGAACCGGGTAAAGAAGAGAGAGCTCTGGAAGAGAATCGTCCACAAAGTGAGAAACCCACTCTAACTCTGCCAAATCATCGTCCTGTAGAAAAACGCGATTTGAATTTGAATTTGAATTAGCAGATAGAACTTGCTTTGTCATGTGCGAAATAAACAACGAATGGAGAGAGACTCACCGGAACGGCTAATTCGCCGGAGAAAATGGAAACGCCGGCGAAAATGGAGTTGCTGCTGTCGTCCTGTGACTGCGAAGAAAAGGATAAGCTGTCTTTTTCTTCTTCTCTGTATTGCTGTTGCTGTTCGTAGTGAAGGGAGGCATGTTGGAATTCGCCGTTGGAGAAGTCGAGGAGGTCGTCGATGGAGAAATCGTCGCCCCCACCAACCACCACGTTGTTCGCGTTCAGGCGCAGAAACTCCTCGCGAAGTGCCTGCTGGTAAATGAACTCTCTCCTCAAACTTGGTTTCAAGGCTTTGGCCACTGCAACTTCCATTTCTACACACAAATTCACCCATTATTTTCAGCTTATTTTTCAAACAGTCGCAAAATTCAGTTTTTCTCCAAGTAAAGGTGGACATGAACGTTTCTCTGGTTTTAATTTCTTTCTTTTTTTTTTAATTATTGTTATTACCTGCGAAGAAGAAGAACGGGAGGAGAAACCGCACAGGAGTTTTGTTAGGTTTGAGGCACCGAACAATGAAAGGGTGGTTGATTTGCGAAATTGGTGCTGGTTTTGTGGTATTGCTTTAACTTCTATTCTTAGTTTTTCCCTTCTTTATCTATCCGTGTCTCCGTATGTACCATTTTTTCAATTTAAATAAATATATACAGTACCATATCTTCCTTCATAGAGAGGGTGCTGCGGCAAGCGTGTGACATTTGGTCACGTGGTGGGGCTTGACTATAATTGGTCTTTTCTTCTTTTTTTTTTTTTTTTGAATGGATCTTTGATGGCTCCGTAAAATTCAAAAGTTCTGCGATGATTCTTATTTTTTGACCAAACCAAACCAAAAAGGAAAGAAAATTAAAATTAAAATTAAAACTGGCCCGGTCCAATGCAGCCAGCTAGAAACAAAAACGTTAAAATCACACGCCGGTTTTGACTGTTACACGATACAATCACAGTCACAGGGTACAGCCACCGTGATTGGGTTTCCCGTTTGACCGGCCGGGATTAAGAGCCTGTGTTGCTATGAGCGCAATTTGGCGCTAGTAGTTTTCGAAAAACACATGCCATAACGAACGGAACTACCCTGGAAACCGCCCACAGCCAGCATAAGTTCGTGTTTGAAAAATTGGCACCGCACTTTGGAATTGGATATTTACGAGAACCAGATTACGAAGGAAAGGATTGCTTCGCCGCGTTGATCATGCCCCGTGACGTGGTTAATTTTTAAATTTTCTTTTTTTTTTTTCTCCCTTGGTTCCCACTATTTTTGTTGTGTACTGTGCATGTGATTGTGAACTGAAGATTATCGTTCACGCACGTCAGGTAATGTTGAGTGTTTGGCGCGTGACGTTATTGACTTTTAAAAGTGTGAGGCGCTAAGATTCGAGGCCTCGACTTTCATGCTTATGCTTGGGGTCATTGCATCCAGCAGAAATATTTACATCTTCAGTGAGTATTATATAACCGTGCTCTTTAAATATATTTTGTATAAAATTATATATTAATAATAATTTATATAAAATATATTTACATAATTAATTTAAAGATATAACCACATATTACTCCTAAATTATGAAATTATTTCTCTTGCATCGTGTCCTCAACCATCCATCCCTAGCGCGTTCCTTTATGCTTTGTGGACTCTTAGCTGTCATCCTAGGGGCGAAAAAAATATATATGTTGAATTTTTATTTCCAACAAGTAGTGTTTAAAATCAATTAAAATTGAAATTTGAAAGCAACTTAGTGTGTTTATTTCAGTTTGTTTATGATAAAAAAGTGAATTTTTGATTAAAAAATTATTTTTTATAAAAATTATTTACCTTAACTTTTATTTAAAAGCTTAAAAAAATAGTTTTAATTTTTGAAAAAAAAGTGAGATGAGTAATTTCTATAAAAAATAATTTTTTAGTAATTAAAAAGTTACTAAAAAAACCTGAAATAATTAATTTAATTTAATTTAATTTATAGATTAAATTTTTATTTTTAAATATATTTTTTGAGGTTAAAATTTATTTTTAAAAGTTAAAAAGTTCTAAATTGGAGTAAAATAAACTATTTCATTTCAAACTTAGATTTCCAAAAATTCCACAAATCAATATACCTATATTTTAACTAAAGCACCATTAATGTAATTAGCTAACGTGTAAATTTAAACTGATGTGATAATATTGTCTCAACTCAAAAGGGTGCGGTCTCCCCTCTAAGTAACCTTGTCATTTTTCATACTATTATTAAAATCTTGCCGCATCATCTGACATGTTACACGTTTACTGCTTTTGAAATTTGAAGAAGAGAATAATTTCATATAAATGATATTATACCCGTCAAAAAAATATATAAATGATATTACAAAACAATTTTTTGAATTATCTTAGTGATATTAATCATTCAACAAAAAAAAATTTGAAAACGTATTAGTGAAGGAAGAAAATAGGTTTTAATTAAAAAATGGGAGGGAAAAATATAAACTGCTACAACATTTTGCATCATACATAAAAAATCATGTGTCTCGATGTGATGTCATATAGTTTACAAATATTATGCAAGAGCAGCATCTTCAATAATTCGTCTGTTGACTCAATAATTTGTACATGTCATCATTAATTTTTACTTTCGCCAAAGCATTAACAATTAGAATTCATCTAATGTAACTTGTCTATTACAATAGTTTGAAAATAAAAAATTAGAGAAATTAAGACGTTCGTAAAACTGAAAAGAACGAGATAAGTATTGCTTATACATAAGCATATTCACTTTTGCTTAAATATTTTTGCTCCGTTAGTCTGTTTTTTTCTTCAATTTAAAAATACGAGTTTAAAGTTACTGAAGTACTTTGTGATTAGACTACGATTCCACGAACAAGGATTAATTTCACATTTTTAAATGTAAAAAAAATTTATGAAAAAATAGTTAAAGATAAAATTCACGCGTAGTTATATATATTCAAAATTAGGCATCGACGCCCAACAAATTCAAAATACACTGAGGTGCTATTCCTAGCCATATGTTTGCCCTATTCTGTTTTACTAAATGAGCTAAGAAAGAAGTCAGCTTATTCACTCGTCCACTTACTTGAGTTATTGGCTGGCGTCATGACTCCTGAGTTTGCATTACGTAATAAATCGTCGATATGCTTATTATCCTTAATTTTTTTTTCTATATTTGTTGGATAAAATTATAGAAAATATTGTTCTCATAATTTCGAGAATTACATTGAAGTAATATAATTACTTCTCTCCAACAAATGCCCTTCTTGATAATCAAATTTTTGTCCTTGTCCTTACAAGAGACTAAGTTATTTATCATTTTAGCTTATTGGCTAATTTTCTTCTATATAAATATGTATAACATCCAAACCTATTAATGTTAATTTGCGTTTGTTTTGGAAGAGGTTGAATCAATTAAATATATATAAAAATTGTCATTAATTTTATTTTATTTTACATTACAGTCCTACGATCTGTGTGAATTGTTTTAATAAAATTATATTAAGATGACAAACTAATTTTCTTTCAAATATTGAAGAGTGAAGACTGGCACGCACGCTATAAAAATGCATGGGGTTTGGGAGTTGTAATAGGGAAGAGTGAAGAGTCGCAAACCGTGACATATGGTCTACAAGCAGGGAGTATGAAAAGGAAAAGATAAATATCTCTCTCGTTGCTAAAAACCTGGTTCGATAGTTGTTTCCTTTGCCTCGCTAAGAACCACAATCGTCTTCTACAGCCACAAACAAGGTTTCGAACCGAGAGCTGAAACCAAATTTAGCCGACACATGACGACATCGACGAGAGAAAGACTAGCTACGACAAACGCGTGTAAACAACACTAATACGTGGATGGCCCATGGGCATGCTGCTTGAGAGTTTAAAATTTATTTATTATAATAATAATATCATTATACGCAAAGAAATATAAGAAACTCAGTGCCCAACTAAACTAAAAAATGACAAAAACGACACTGGTTATCCAGATGAGCATGCACCTGTCCTCATGACCCTACTTCAAGGCGCAGAATAGTATGTCTGAGCTCAAAGTCATTCCGTAGAATCTACTTCTACTTCTATCGTTTTATGCGACCACAGCGCTAAATGCCACTTCCCTCTCGTGTCCCTCGGCTTTAAAACAGTTGACAACTTGACGAGTGGAGTGGGGTGCCAGATTAACGGTACATGGTAGCATTAAAGTACATGTAATTGAAGAGCTAATAGTTGTTGTTCATAATAAAAGTTAATTTTTGCCGAGTCTAAATATTCAAATATCAATGTAATAACTACTAATGTCACCGTCTCTCATTTTTTTAATATAAAAAAACGAAAGTGAGTGTTTATGTTAAAAAACTTAGAATAAAGAAATGATTGCAATAAAAATAATACAGGACTAAAATAATCTTCCAACATAAAATCTATTAGCACATTAAAGTCTATTAGTAGTGCTTATCCACTAATCTATCCTTTAAATAAAAAATGGTCATGTGTTAGGTGTTATTAGGTCGTCTTACGAAGCATTTCGCCTTTTTGTTTTTTTGTTGGTTATGATTGTACAAAGCATTTTGCATTTGAAATTTAAAAATATAATTCATCAAGTGTGTAATCCTTACCCTCTCCGGCTCTCCCCGTTTTAGCTACTACCTTTAGGAAAAAAAGTAAAATGGCTAGAGATTAATTTTGATATATTATCATTATAAAAAAATTTTATATTATTATTTAATTATTTATTAATATATTAATAAAATTAACTGATTCTCATATTTATTATTATAAAAATTTTACATATAATAACACATGATAAAATAATAGCATAATACATCAAAATAGAATTGTTTTTACACATTGTAAGCCTACTTTTTTTTTTTTTTAATGTTAGTGTTATTAATTAACTCTTTGTTATTTGAAAAAGTTAAACTGAGAAAAAGACTCACCCCATTCATAAGTAAGAAAAATGTTGAAGTTCATTGCCTATTTACAAAGATATTTAAAAATAATTTACTAATAAGAAAAATTTATATATTTTTTTTAATAAAAGAAGAATATTATTAAAAAAATAATACAAGAAGATAGGAGGATAAAGAATTCTCCTTACAAAAGTAAAAACAAACAAAATAAAAAGATATCAATGAAGCATAACTTTTTAATCTCTCGATAAAACATAAACTAAAAATCAACTAAGTAAATCAATTATATCAATGGATGTCAGCTTGGTTGTAATCATATCAAATTCCATTTATCTGTTTAATTCATATTAATTGCTTGAATTATATTTCTTTGGGTTTATAAATGAATTAATAACTAAATCAAATTAGAACTAGTAACAAATATGATATGATATGATATATGCATTAATATAATTTTTATCTTAAATTTAATTTTGATATATTATTAATATAAAAAAATTTATACTATTTAATTATATTATCATCAATATATAATTAAAAATATTTAAATATCACAATAGTTATTTTTAAAGTTATATTTACTAAATATGTATCAAAATTATTTTTTCTTATTTTTTTGTTTAATTTAAATTTACACCTATCAGAAAACATTCTTCTGGGCCCAAAAGTAACGGGCTGAGGAAGGGAAATTATTAGGCGTGCACGCTCGTGAAGATTTATCGCACTCACATATTTTCTTAGCACTAATTTTGGTGACAAAAAAAAATCACTAATCTTCAAGTTTTATGCATATTCAGAGAGAGAGAGAGAGAGAGAAAGAGGGAAAAAAAAAAGTTTTGTGCGGTGGATGGTAGTTAAAATCATCTTCCACCAACTCGTACGGGTGCTAGGAAGATTTACACTCTGGTCAGGCATTGGTTTATACTTTCTAGCTGGTTTTTGAGGCCTCGAAGTCATGGAAGCCAACGAGAATAAAAGCAACAACCCACTAGAAAACAACAAGGCCATAGCACCCACCCTCTTTAATCGCTGTCTCAATCTGCGACCAGCGCAGAGTTAGTTGCAGCAGGTGCAAGTTGAATTGATAATCTTCATAAACGCCACCGCCACGAAACCAGATATCTCGAGGCATGCATGCTCAGTCTACTTGATTACATGAACCCTTGATAAATATTCATCCATAAGAAATGTTACCGTTATACTTATTCTGTATTAGGGTTAGGTCCACTTTAGTTGAACTACTCAATTTCATTATCATATATGAAAGTCATATATCATAACGAATACATCTTTTACGGATATTAAAAAAAAAATTGTATCTTTTCTTAAATCTTTTAGTAGTTAAAAAAGAAGAGATAATTTTTTTTTAAGTTCTTTATAATATTAATAAATTCATATATATTAAAGAAAAACTAAATCTTAGATATATAAAGTACTCTTCAAGTAACTATTTCATTCTCTATATAAATTAAATTACTATAGTATTAATTAAATCGTTCCTTCTGTAACCCTGTTCAGTTACTGCAAATCTCAAGTGCCGCAGTACCTTTATAACTACATCAACCTTGCTTGATGTAACACGAAATGCTCTCATAAATTAATCAACCACCCTTCTCTCTACGTTTAAGCACCTTCTTATCCTGAAACTAACAATAGTACTCTTGACAAACTATTTAGTAGTCACCTGTTTGATTCAGAAACACCTAAAATGTATAAACTTAACAAAAATATCCTACAATCAAAAGTAATATTCTGTCCTTTCTCAAACTGAAAATCTTATGCAAATTTGTATTGTCATTATCATTAAGACCAAGTGTTCAGGGGATGGTCACAGTAAAAAAAAAAAAATGTAATCAGAGGGTGGCAGACCAAAGGAAAATTTCCAGCTTCTGTAGTTTCCAATTATCAGAAGAGAGTGTAATAGATGGAACTGGTTTCATTTTTCTACAAGTAGAATGATGGGGAACAGTATCCGGATACAAATCATGTCATGAGAGAAACATCATTTGGAAGTAGACAAGCTATCAGTGACTAATGTTTCCGGAAGCGTGAGTATTGTAAGAACGAACCTGCATTATTGTCTTCGAATATTTTACGGAGTCTGCATAAAAAAATAGATATTGCTTTTCCTAGTTTCTTACCTGTTTGCTTCCTTCTATGATAGAAATAAAACCTATGTTCCAGTGATGAAGTCAATACTAATACTCCACGATAAAGCAATTACGATCTAGAAACTGATAAAATATGAGACCGAGTCCCTAGAGTGGACTTCCTCTACATTTATAATTTATTACAGCAACTGTGTATGCAATCAGGAATGCTTCCACCTGAAACGAGAGTCAATATTTTATTTAACATTTTATAAAGTAGTTATCAAGCTTTACATCAATAAGTTTATCTTTTTCCCGTAGTCAAATTAAGGGCTCTCATGCTACATATCCGGCTATATAATTCATTGTGAGCACGCGTTTTTGATCGTTGATTGGAATCTTTCAACAAAGAACATAATTAAAATCAACAGGCGAGATGGAATGCTTGAGCCTAAAGGGAAGGGTACATGACTGATGTCGATAAAAGGACTTGATTCAGTCTAATAGCCTTCCCCAGTCCACTGATAGAAAGTATTGCTTTCAATGCTCGCTGAGCCTTGCGCCATGCGCTGACGTTTGAATGGGTCAGCATTTGATAATTGTGGATGGAAATTCTTTGTCGTAGTGCTACAGCATGAAACGAACCAACAATGGGCAGCTCATATCCTCAAGTCAACATAAGTAGGACATGGAGGATGTGATGCATAAAGAATGTCTACTCCTATCAAATGCTGCAAGAGAGTCAACTGAGCTGCAGCCCCCATTAACAATAGCAAAATACAGTTCTTTCCATTAACGAGGTTGGTTAAATAGATCAAATTAATGACATCATAGTGATCCTTTCGTGAACTGTAGCCAAGTAAACCAACAAATTTTGTATATAGCTAGCAAAGCTGATGGAGCAGAGCCCCATTGCTGATCCTTTTAGCTAGTTCCAAGAAGATTGCACTTTTTACGTACGAGCAAAATGGCCTATTTGGACTTCCAAATTCAGATTCATACGCTTGGATAGGTCAACTTGCCCCAGTAAAATTTTCCTGCCTTTAAGTGAAGTTTTTAGGATGCATCCAATTTGAAGCTAGCTAACCAGTTTCCTCGACGACGATGATGGTGCCTCTGCCACATTGGCCAGATCCAGTTGTTTGACTTACTGAGCTATTTTGACAAAGGAACCAAATCATATAAACAACCTTATGACAATCCTCTTCTTATGATGAACATGTGAGGGTAGATTTAGTATAACTTTTAAGGGAATTGTTTTTAAAAGAATTAAATGCTTGTTTGTTTTCACAGTGGGAGGTGATCAAATGTAAATTTGACTAAAGTGGGTACGTAGTTACTTAGGTAAAAAGAGCATTAGGAAGTATGTTTTTCATTTTTCAGTAAAAAAATGTTAATCAAACAAAGCTTAAGTTGAAAGAATTTTTTTTAGAAAAATTACTTTTAAAAAAATTATTTATGTTTGATTTGAGTATATTAAAAATAAATTTAAAAGAATAATTTTTCTTTAAATAGTATAAATTAAAATTATTTTTAGATATAAAATTATTAAAAAAATAAAGTTAAATTTTAAAAAAGAATAAAGTGAAATATTAGTAGGGATAATATAATAAAATAATATTTCATTATAATTGAAGCAGAATGAAAAGTAATTTTCTACCTACTTTCACCATAATTACTTTTTCTCGTAAGAAAATAATTTTGTGCTACCCAAACAACCTTTTTTAATTGTAGATTCTCTTATTCTATAAAAAAAGGGGGGGGGGGAGGGGCTTGGAGACACCAAAAGTGTAACCAAACGGCTCTAACTCTTGACCTTTTCCCTGCTGCTATTAGTTGAGAAATAAGCTAACTCGTGATTCTGACCTAGTTGTCAGCTTATTTTTGCCTTGCCTAGCGCTTTTTTGACTCAAAAGTAGAGAGGAAAATAAGAAACATGTTAGCGACGATGACCAAGCAACATTAGAAAGACGGCGTTAAACGCAAGGAAGTTGATCAGATGACTTTTGATTTGTCTTCTTTGTCAAGCTTGAATACAACTGGAAGACCATGTAATGCTGACGTTCAATTTACTCTCAAGTGCCTCCAAATCTCCTGACATGATAATTGAACGCAAAAGCTCACATACTCAAAATGCTTACCTGTCATTGTTAGTGATTTATTTCAGTTTATATTAATTTTATTTAGACCAAGGGCTCAAAATATGTATTTCATTTCCACTTTCTTTGCTTACCTGAATTTTAGGTCAAGTTCGATTGCCTTTGGTAAATTTTACTTTTATCCTCCATTTACCTCGTAAGATTATGACTGGGATTGAAGGTGTGAATCTGAGAGAGAGTACTACGCTAGCTTGACTGATAATGAATGATACAAAGAGTTTAGGGGAATTCTCTGTTACATGTCACAAAGTGTACATTTTGTATATTTTTAGGATGAACGGTCAGGATCGTGACATGTCTTATGTTGAGATAATGAGGTATATTAATGCATTAATCACCTATGATGTATTATAATAATATCTAATTTTAAGAAAATTTAAAAATATAATTAAATATATTTTAAAAATTAATTATCATATACTGATAGTATAAAATTATATTGACAATATAAAATAATTTTATATCATCAGTATAATCAAAAAATTTTATCAGTATAATTTTAATTATCATACACTGAAAATATAAAATTATACTGGCAGTATAAAATAATTTTACACTATCAGTGTAATCAAAAAATTTTATCAGTATTTAAAATTAATTATCATATACTGATAGTATAAAATTATATTGACAATATAAAATAATTTTATATCATCAGTATAATCAAAAAATTTTATCAGTATATAATAATTACTGATGATATAAAATTATTTTATATTGTCAATATAATTTTATACTATCAATATATGATAATTAATTTTTAAAATATATTTAATTATAATACATCACAGATTATTGATATATCTCATAATCTCACTATAAGACATATCATAATCCTGACTATTCATCACAAAAATATACAAAATATACACTTTGTGACATATACCAAATAATTCACCAAGAGTTTAATGGTCCACGAAAACTGAAAATGATTGCATCATGCATGAGGAGCGTAATTAATGCTTAGGTACCCAAAACTGCCTGACTGAGGCTCGTCGAATTTTGGCTAGCCAGATGAATGATTTGCGGGCCTCACTCTCAGCATTATGTGCTTGTTTACATTCGCTTCTGGGTGAGAATTGTTGGATCTACGTTTTTTCCATTATGAACATTGAAGCCGGTACCCAGGAATAAGATGACTGCTTGTTTGCATTAAAATTTTGTTTTACAATTTCTTTCTAACAAGTGCTTGCTACCAATTTAGACAAAGAAAATAACATTTGATCGTATAAGTTATTCACTTATGGCGGTTCTATTAATTTATAGAAAAAAATGTACTTTACCCTAAATTATAAGTCGTACCTATTTTAGCTTCAATTTTTAAAAAATATATAAATTGATTCTTTAAACTTTTTAAATATACATTTTTATCAAATTAAGCATACTATATTCCTAAACTTTGGATTATGTGTAAATTGATCCGTAAATATTTTTAATATGCAACTATCTTAAACATCTTTGAATAAATGCTATATTTGTTAATAATCGATGAAAAATTTAATAGAAGAGTCAATTTATACAGAAAAATTTAAAAGATTGATTTGTATCTTTTTAAAATATAAAAGTTAAAATATATATGATTTATAAGGGTTAAATTTTTTTTCCCTAATTTGTATTAAAAATATAAAATAATTTATACTAAATATATAAAATTATTATTTTAAATAAATAAATATTTGTTTCAAAATAATATTTAAATCTATTTAACAATAAACATTTAATAATTGCAATACTGATTAAACTTGTAAGCCATTTTTTAAATTATTACAACCTGGTAAGGCCAAATCAAATCGAATCAAAATGCATTTACTTCAATTTTATTAATCAAACTTACATATTTTTTGCCGATTTGTTCGGAAAATTTGTCTTTTAAGCCCCCGTTTAGTAGTTAAAAAAGAAATGAAAACAAACAAATATTGTATTTAAATTTTCTCTAACAGGAACTAATTTGCTGTATTTTATTTTTCAAAGTGTTTATTACTGTTTCTCTTTCTTTCAAAATATATTCAGACAAAACAAGCGTGTAGAGGAAGGTCGGAAGAAAAAGCCCAAATATGAATATAGCGCTGTGGTTAATTTCCAAAACAACTTTGAAAGCTTCTCCCCTCTATTTCTCTCTTCATCTGTTGCTGGTGTTTTCTCAGTTTGAAATCGATACTCTCTCTGGTTAGAGATTCAGTCCGTTTGGTCGTGAATGGAAGCTATCAGAAAGCAAGCCTCCAAGCTTCGAGAACAGGTCGCTCGCCAGCAGCAGGTTCCTTCTCTCTCTCTCTCTCTCAAACACATATAGATAAAAACCTATTTTATTTGCGTGCGTTAGATCTTTCTCCGATCAACACAGATAGATCCCGTTAATTTCTTTCATATTCGTCTCAATTACATTGAAATCATTTTACCTTCGTGTTTTTGTTCTCGTGATTTTTCTTTCCTTGTTGTAATTTTCTGATGATTCGCCTCGCCTGTTATAATTTTCTTCTTCAGAATGTGGCGATAGTTTTACCTTAGTTCGAATTATAATTTCATTCACGTGAATAATTTTACCGCATAGTGTTGGATCTAACGATTCTAACCGAGTTGTGCACTTCATTGCGGAAATGAAAAAGAAAGTATGCAATGTTTGATTCCGCTAATTCTTAGAGGAGAAGTTGAATTTAAACTGCTACCTTAGCTTGCATGTGGATTGGACTCCGTCACCGATTTTGGAACTGTTGTATAGATTGGAACTTGATAAATAAATTGGGAAGTTGTTTTTTGCTTCTTTTCTGCCAAATGAGTTTTGCTTTCTAGATGTATGGCTGTATGTGGAATAGGTTAGAATTCAGATTTCTTCTGATGATTTGAAGATGTCTTAAAGGAGAGGTCGCTTGCATATTTGGTTACTTACCTGGAATTACATTGGTTTTTAATTTGAGTGTTTGGCAACCAGTTATGTTATTTGCTGTACTGTGATTCTATATTGCATTGTGATATCGATACAAACATTGCATCCAATACAGTACAAGACAGATTATGGAGACGGACAATTTTTTTTGACATTCTATCATGCAAGTATGGTTGGGTATTCATTACAAAATTTTAAAAATTTATTTATATTCATATATAATGTAAACCAGTGTTGTACTTGTTGCTTATGTTCATTGCAAAAAGATAAAACGTTATAAACATTTCCTTGTGTTAAAGGCCAATTGATCAGGTCTTAGTATCTAATCGGATGCATTTTAGATTTAAAAATCCAAAACATATAAGATACATCTTGGACGCACTGCCATTAGTGTCCTACACAGAGATAAATCTAATGCAGGCACACCCACTAGATGCAATTTTCTGTGCTTGTAAGATGGATATTGACTGGGTCCACAGATCTGGCTTTGTCCCCTCCTCCCCACCCTGTAATAACAAAGTAAAAGAAAGGAAATTTTGGAAGAAAAGGTTACATTTTCATAGTATCTTACCAGCAATCTGTCCGTGAGACATTGGAGCATTTAATTGAAGAGATGCTGGTCATATGATTATGATCTGACCAATTCTTTTCCCGTATTTTCTTGAAAGAATTGAGCATAAATCAGAAAATTGCTGATTCTTTGCTGTGGAGGATACTTTATCCTTCTGTATAGCTACTTATTCTTTCACCTGTCTAATGAAATTTCTTATGTTAATCTTGATGATACAAGAGTAAGACTCAATTCATTTCTTGCTTCTTTTTTCTCCTTCAGTTATCAAGTGTTCTTTACTTTTGCTTGCTTCCTCCCTCTTTCAAGGTGTTAATCACAATTATTGCTATTCAGGCCGTGCTAAAACAATTTGGAGCTGGGGGATATGGGGGTTCTGATAATTTGGTTACTGATGAAGTAGAGCTTCAGCAACATCAGAAACTTGAGAAGCTTTACATATCAACACGTGCAGGAAAGGTTATTTGGTTCTTCTGAACTAATCCTCTATTTTTGTTTATGTTTCATCTTAACTTCTTAACTTCTTAACTTATACCCACACTAAGTCCCTCCTTGGCTGATAATGACATATTGATTTTTCAGCATTATCAAAGGGATATTGTCCGTGGTGTAGAGGGCTATATTGTTACTGGATCCAAGCAGGTTGAAATAGGTAAGTAATGTTGGTTGGTGAAGCTTTCATGAAATTTTTCTTGCTGTTATATACAGAACTTAGTATTGTCTTATTGAACTGTTATATGTGTTATTTAACAGGAACAAAGTTGTCAGAAGATAGCAGGAAATATGGATCAGAAAATACGTGTACCAGTGGTAGTACATTATCAAGAGCTGCACTAAGTTATTCACGTGCCCGTGCGCAAATGGAGAAGGAGCATGGGAACTTACTGAAAGCTCTGACCACACAGGTAGCACTCCCCCCCTAAACCCATGCACCACAAAATCAAAGCATTTTTAATATAGTCACTGACCTTTGCAATCACGCATTGTCACTGCTTGGGTGGGTGCTGCTTATTTTCCCCTTTAATTTTGCTGCCCTTTCTGTAATCCAAGCTCCACTGTGCCTGGCTAAACACATGAGGATGCTTCCTTTTGTTTTGCTTATTGAAGAAAGATTTTTTGCAGTTCCGGAATGCTCCACAGCCTACAGTGTTTTGATCACTTGAAAATTTAAGTACTGGTACTAATGGAGAGTAGATTCCTACCATTTGCCTTTAGAGTCCTTACTCCTTACATTCCTTTGGCTTCTGTCATATAATGTACTCTTTTTCTGCTTTAGTAAATTCTATGTGTTACTCTGAAAGGGGGAAAGAGAGGGTGACATTAACCAAGACTTTGGTCTTATGCGTGAGTTCATCACAGCTGCTAGTAATCGAGTCACTGTAGGGTTCAAATCTGCCATCACATATTTAATGTTTGGATATCCCTCTAACTGAACTGTTTTAACGAACCTGAATGCAGGTTTAATCTGGCTTCACAGATGTTAATTTATTGAATGTATTTGTCATCTTCTTTATTTGGCCTAATAATTGTAGTGAACATTGAAGTCTTGCTTAATGCTTAGGTTGCAGAGCCCTTAAGAGCAATGGTGATGGGAGCTCCATTGGAGGATGCTAGGCATCTTGCTCAACGTTATGACAGAATGCGACAGGAAGCTGAAGCCCAGGTATCTGTCACCAGCTTATTTTTTGTAGGACATGTCTGAACTAGTTCATCAATGATGACACTTTCTACAATAGACTATTTTATTACACTGTTGTTTTAACCTAGACAGGCTATCGAAGTTTCCAAACGCCAGGCAAGAGTAAGAGAAACACCAGGCAATGCTGAGAATGCTATGAAACTGGAAGCAGCTGAAACAAAGCTGCAAGACCTGAAGTCAAACATGGCCATATTGGGTAAGGAAGCAGCCGCAGCAATGACTGCTGTTGAAGCTCAGCAACAGAGGTTAACCCTACAGCGTCTTATAGCTATGGTATCGTAGTTTAACCATATGATGCTCCAATTCTTCAGCTCTTTGTGAACTCTTGGAAATGAGTTATAAGAAATTATTACTACCAAAATCCATCGTTCTATTTCTGATTGTGAAGGTTGAAGCAGAGCGTGCCTATCATCAGAGAGTGCTTCAAATACTTGATCTACTTGAGGGAGAGGTAACCAATCATATCTGTTGGTCATTTTTCCATTCTAGTCTCCATATAGAAGTCAAATATGCCATCTGGCTGTTTGGTCATTTTCTTTTGGTATCAATAATCAACATATGATTATGAGCTATACGCATATTTAATGATAGATGATATCAGAACGACAACGAATTGAAGCCCCGCCTCCCACTACACCTAGTGTGGATAACAGCATGCCACCACCCCCATCATATGAAGAAGTGAATGGTGTCTATGCTTCTCAGACACACAATGGCTCCACAGATAGTATGGGTTACTTCTTAGGAGAGGTTAGACTGTTTATTGTATGAAGGTTACAGATACTGCTTATTGAAAATAAATAAATAAACAACTGCTTACTTTACTTTCTGCTGTAAACTTTTATTCGTGCAGGTTTTATTTCCATACCATGCTGAGTCTGAAGTTGAACTGAATCTATCAGTTGGGGATTACATTGTTGTTCGAAAGGTTTGTAGCTTGCTGACTGCCTGACTCTGAATATCATTGTAGTTCTTTCTTGAGCCAAACACTGCCTTTTATTTCATTTTATTTGAAAGGACTCTCTCTCTCTCTCTCTCTCTCTCTCTCTCATTTCTTTTTGGATGGAGAGGGTACCTCATATTTGGATTGCTTAGGTATTTTCCGACCAGATTGAAATTTTAAAGGCCAGCGCATGAGAAAAAAAATGTAAAGCACAAGTATACCATTATGCATTAGGCAGAACCTTTTTCCTCTCGGTTTAAGTTTCAGGCAGAATTGATGATCTAATATCATGGATTAAGTTGTCAGAACATGATTGATTAAGTTGTCAGTTATCACGGATTCGACACTTATTCGTTGTTTGGTCATCTGCTTGTGTTGTGGCTTGCACGTCTCAATGCTAAAGCAATTGTGATTTACCTGCCAGTGCATGCATAACTAATTTATCATATTCTTTTCAAGTGCTGATGAATAGAGCTTGCCAAAAACTCATCATGTGCATATGGAAATGGAAAAGAAATTTTTTCAGTGGTGGTGGGGACTGATTACTTTAAAACCATTGTATATTTCAAATTGTTCCCAATATGACTTTGGTTTTGACAGGTGACAAACAATGGATGGGCTGAGGGTGAATGCAAAGGGAAAGCAGGTTGGTTTCCATTCGGTTACATTGAAAGAAGGGACCGAGTTCTTGCAAGCAAGGTGGCTGAAGTGTTTTGAATTTTTCCCGTTGGGTTGGTTTCTTGCCCTAGGGATTTTGTATGGGTGTTTGTATGTCTTGGTTTTGTGCTTAACAGTGGATAATGTGTTTGTAGCATACGACAAATTGACTTGTGATATAGATGCTCTTTCCCGTGATTGTCGATATATGATCCCCTTTGTCATCGTTGTTGCATCGCATTCAATGCAATGTGTCTGTAACTAATTGTTGTGATCAAGGCCTATTTTGTTTGGGACTACATCAAGGCCAGTTTAGACGAGTTTATTTTTTTGAGCACACCTATTATTCTCATCCAGCTTCCCCCCATAACCGATTGCCCACCCTCATCCTCCCCCTCCCTGCACTGCTGCAGCTGTCGTCCTTCACTGATTTGAAGGGGGAGCCAGACCTAGAATGGTGGTTTATTCTCTCAATGGCGGTTTCTGGTGACCCTTCCCCGTAGATTGTTTTTCACTTTTTTGTTCTCTTCTCACCTTCCTACAATATGATGGTTTGTTTGATATTTCATTCGGCAAGTTTTTAAAATGGCAGCGGTGTCTGTTGTAAGAGAAGCTAGTGATTAGCTCACGAAATTGTAGTTCTTGTAGTGACTAATACGTCTAGATGAATTACAAAATTATGCTTGTGTCAGGTGATAGCTTGGCAACTTTTGTCGCGGTAATTGGTTGGGACTTTATTTACTTTAGTTGTTTGAGACCTCTAACTTTGGCACTCGGTTATGCTTTAAGGTTACTGGTGTGTTAATGTGTACGACAGAGTAGGCTTGGATGCCTCCATGTTTGGTAGGGTAGGTGCTTTTAGTTAGTCGCTTCTGTGCTAGGCATCGCTTCCCCTCTATGTGGTTGGTTTAAAAGTGGGCTTTTGATGTTGCTTCTGAATCAAGATTAAAGATATTATGAATTCACCTTTATGATCATGAATATCTATAGTGTGACACAACTATTCATGTTCTGTTATGTATTATCTAAAGCTGTATAATTTTTTATTAGTTGTAATCTTAGCTTGTATTTGATTACTTTTTGGTTTGCCAGATTCTTTCTAGTAAAGCAATGTTCGAAAGGGTGCAATTGTTTATAGTTTTTTTAAAAAAGCAATCCGTATTTTTCTAGTTATGAAAAAGTATGAAGTATTTTATTTTAATTTTTTAAAAAACCAACTAATTACTTTAAAAACTCAATCGAGTATTGATAAACTGTTTGGGACTTCTCATGTATTGATAAAACAACTACTTTTTTTTGTCTCTGAGCATTTGATTTTTGAACTAGTTAAATTGTCCGTTCGACATATGCTTAATTAGGCTTTCTTAGTTGACTCCAATAAATTCATACGAATTTAATTTTTTTCGCCTCTCAATTCTTAATACGAGACAACAAGATGCCGGAATTTTACTTTATTTAAAAGTTTTGAATAGGATTAATACAATGCGTGTTAATTAAGAAGTAAAGCTCAATTAGAAAATAAGCTGTTTTGTTCTGATTGAGTTAGAGACCTTTGTATTATAAGTAGTTTGCCATTCACTCAGCAATCTAACTCTATATTTATTGATAAATCATACCATAATGATGAGAATGAATCTTCTCAATTGAAAATTTTACATGATTTTGTCATGTATCGATTTTTACCAATGATTATATGCTCTTATGGATCCCATGTTTGGCCTCATCTTCTTGATTAATGGTAAAAATCAATATGTAACAAGATCATGTGAAATTTTTAATTGAGAGGATCTATATCCTCATAATGATACTTTGCAGGTTGAGAAGTTACAAGCCCAATACAACACAGGATACTATAAGAACGGTGTTTGACTACTACTTGAATATACGATCAACTGCATGCATCAAATTATTGCTTGCAAGCGTGGAAACCCATTTCCCATTGAATGCGGAATGCCACGAGTGTTGCATTGCAATCCATGCTTAGAAAGGCAAGAAAGCTAGAATGCTACAAAAATAAAAGGAGTGAAAATTTATCAGAAGGGATGATAACAGATTAGTCTTGCTGATTTCTTATTAGTCATAACGGTCAATAGAACTTCAATAGAACTTACACCGGTTACTCTGGCGGTTTGCTGAGAGATAAGCATAAATGATGGACAACAAGATGACAAGTATGAGAATCTGCAACGAGACTTCAAATCAGCGCATGTTTAAGAAATATAGGACAAAGGTGGAAAAACAATGAAAAAACTTACCATGGTCGAGCTGTAACTAGGTTCATTCGTCAGTATATATGATTTCCTGCTTAAAACAATGAAAAATTTCAGAATGTCAATGGTGAAAGTTTATTTTTGAATTTACAAGGACATGTGCATGCCTTTTACTGAGGAGACCAGATTCCCTGCAAGTTTTCTGAATAGCTTCCAGCCTGCTCAATGTTTTTGCAGCATTGGGATCGTTCTTCTCAACCTACAGTAGAAAATACAGAAAATTTTTTAGTGGAAAAAAGATAGCTTAAAAAATATGTCCTTGAAACTGGCAATTAAGTTACGCTTTGATGCCATGATATGTGCTATGGATAAATAAGGCTGCAATAATATCTGTATTTTAAAATTCTTAAGACTAGACATTCTTCCTTTCCTTTAGGACTACAGAATGAAGGGGAGGATTTTACTGCTTTTGTAGGAAAAGGAGTAAACACACCTACGAAAGAAAACTTTTGTGTGGGTCAAGTCAGTGATGAACAAACTTCAGAAGAGCAAGCAGGTTATTGTTTTCTAATTGCAATGATTGAGAAAACTGCGACCTATTAACAGGTTATTCAAATTTCAGAGTAGAATAACCTTAACAGCGTGTATTCAGCCCAATCTCATTAACCAGACGACAGTCCATATTTTTATGTGATGGAATTCTCAAACAGGGCCTACAAACTGCATAGGTACTGTTAAGGAGTTACTACATTTCAGTTGTTACTAATTTTTTTCCCCCTCAAGAAAAAAGGAATTTGTGTATATGACATTTTGTATAAAAGGGATTCTATTTATTAGCTACTCTTCCTCCATCCTCAAAGCAATCTTCCAAAAAATTATTTGGAACATGACCAGGAGTAAAATAAACGTCCTATGAGCAGCATCCGCATTTATGTGAAACAAAAATAATCACAGATTGTGACAGTGCATCCTTCATACCTTGGACTTCAACATACAGGAAAAGTCAAAGAAAGCACCATAGACATCAGCCATTGTCTTTGTTCGGTCAATGACTTTCGCAGTTAGACCTATATAACATGACCAAAATGAAGAGATAACAACAAATATACAATACTGCATTTCTGAATTCCATAACAAAAGGATTCCAAGAGGTAAGCTTTAAGAAGACTGATTTCACATAAAATAACATGGAATGCTAATCACAGCAGCTTCAATATTTATAGGACAAGCCTCAAAACGAAATTTGTAAATTATGGAGGGAAAAAAAAAAAAAAAAGAAATTAGTATCTAAATTCGTCTTCTTACCTCTCCTCATTTTAACTACCCCTCTGAAGACTTCAATATTGTTGTAGCATAATGCCAATGTTCCAATTGCCATGATCTGTCACAGAAAATGTCAAATAAGCATCCAAATTACCTTCCCTCATCTTGAGAACAAATATTGACTGGTCTCTTTAATAAAACACAGCATGTGTATATTTGCAAGCATAAAACTTGCTGATGGAAAAGCAAAACATAGCAACTATATAAGAACAGAAACAAGTGAGGAAAAGAGAAGCACCTGAGGAATAGCACAAAAACGAAATATAGACAGATCTCGTAAAGCAGACATGTACTTTAAGCAATCTTCAGCATGCAGCAAAGCATTAGTGACCATGTCATTCAAGCATTGCACTGCTTTAACAGAGTTCTCCTCATATTTCAAATCCTGGATCAAAAAATTTAAGTTGAAGTAACAGAGGAAAAAATCATACATGTACAAACTTGGACAAAGAAGAAAGGAATTCATGATGTGTGCATAACATAGTAGTACCATTCATTGATAATAAATTCAGCTGGGAATCATGAAAGGGGGAAAAACAGTAAAATAATTAATTACACTAAAATAAATATGAATCCTTATAGAGCCGAACCTCAAGTTTGTTAACATATTTACTCCAGATCTGCCGAGGCCAAAACATGCGTGACTTTGGGATCTCGTTGATGTCTTCGAGATAATCTCGAATAATGTTTGTTTTCTGCAATTTCAAAATGTTCTCAACTGAATAGTGCAAACAATTATAATATGCTGCCAGTCTACATATTATTATCATGCTACCTGAAGAAACAGACCCATCGAATTGGAAAGGTACTCTGGAGCCAAATCTTCTGAACCAGAGGCATGGAAAAGCTTAGATAAACCTAGCCCAACAAGTCCTGCCACATAGTGACAATATTCATCATAGTCATCAACTGTTTCTACCTGCAAAGTATCATGAAAATGTTGTGAGGAAATAAGTACCACTAGATCATAAGTTTTTAGACATTCATAATATTGTTTTAAATCTTGATTATAGTTTGAAGCACAAAAAATCATTTAAAATCAGCATTAAAAGACCAGGAAATACCAGATAGGCACGTCTTCATTAACAATAGGATATAGATGAAAAAGGAAAGTAGTAACAAAATGGTGCAAAATGATAATTCGGACCGAAAGCTTGTTCATATATATATATATATATATATATATATATATATATATATATATATATATATATATTTAACTTTATTTTAACATCAAAGGAACAATATGCATGATGTAATGTCCTGGTAGTCATAAATGTTAATCATATTTGATGTAACTGAACTAGAATAGTTATAAAAATGTCAAGAATACAGAATTGGAAGGAAATAAGATATGCATAACAAACCTCCTTGCAAATAAATTTGGCCATTCCTGCACCCATCCTTTTGGTAATATCGTCAATTGCTTCCTGATAGCTGCAGAAGTAATTGGCCCATTGTTAATTGTCCGCCAAAAGAATGCAGCACAATATTAAATATAATCACATTTACACAGAAGAAAAGCTATTAGAAGCTCATAGAGTACATCTCAGACCCAAGCTCAGTTATGAAATACTTTAATTTCAATGATATTATCAAAAATAAATAAATAAATGAATAACATAGAGCACCAGGTATATCCATTCATAGTGTAGTCAATGATCAACATAATGAGCAATGATTCTAAAAACACACATATACCACAGAAGATTAGAGTTCATTATACAGGGAATTGTGCAATAATAAGAACTGACTTCTTTCCAAGTTCTGAGAAAGCAGTTGAAACATGATGAAACTGGTCCATGAGGACCTTGTACTCCTTTGTGCCACCTAGTTAAATAAAAAAGAATTAGAATCAGCATGCAGATCATTGTTGACGAAGTTTGAGTTGCGAGTTCCATAAAACCATTTTTTTTCCCTAAAGATTTATGATTGACGAAGGTTGCCTTAAATATCAGTAATAGCAATGGGCATGAAGAATCATGAAATATGTAGTTCAAAATTCTCAATCAAATTTTAGATAGAACGAGTCAGATATGATTAACTTGAATAAAAGGAAAGATGGGAAAGGGGTTGATAAAATTATGTTGGATCATATGATCATATTTTAAAGGTCAATCTTGGTGCAATCGCAAGGTTGTTAACTTGTAACCTGAAGATCACGGATTCAAATTCACAAAATAATTTTTCCGCTTTGCAGGGATGAGGCCCCAGGCCCTACCAAGTAGGAGCCTTGTGTACTACGCCACCTTTCATATCATCGTATCTTACTTGGCAAGAGGGAAAAAGGAAGATGGACTTACATGAAAAGTGCCAATCACGATCATATATGTGACGATGAAAAGCTATTAGTATCGGCACCTTGACATCAGTGGCTATGCTAGTATCATCCTCTGTCAACCAAAAAACAAAAAGAAGGTTATGACAGCAAAGATAGTCTAGACGTTAGACACAATCTCAATTACTGAAGGATGGAAGGTCAAGATTTGAAAAAATAAAAATAAAAAGGAGGAAAGGGATTAGCAAGAAGAATTCCGAGTAACATTCTCAGTTTCCAATTTGGTCATAATAAGAAGATCTAAACAAGCTTGAAATCATTTATTTGTTTTCTTGTTCTTCTTCTTTTAAAAAAGTAAATAAAATAAAATAAAATAAAATAAAAACAATTTTTCTTTCATTCACACTTTCAAGAGAACCATACCGACAGTATCAAGGGCTCGAAGAACCAAATAAAATATGCAAACCTGCAAAACCAGAAAAAAGGAAGAAGAAAGAAGAAAAAAAAAAGGCGGCGTGAAGCAGAGAAAGGGAAATCAGATTGAGTGGGATGTGATGTGAAATTGGGAATGAAACAGACGGCGTTACGGAGGTCAGTGTTGAGCTGCTGAATGACGAGGGCGAAACTGCGAGAAACCTTATGAAGCATTGTGTAGCAGAAGGCCCAGTGTGGCTCCGGAGGGATCTGCTTCTCGGCGTGCCTCGCCGCCATCCTCAGCTTCATCAACGGATACAAGTCATCAGGGTGCTTCATAACCGCCCCCAAACTCCCCATTTCTCTCCAAATTCCAGAATCCAACAACCGTTGTCGCCTGGGATGGGAATCAAAATGGATGCTCCACTCCTGAGTTTCTCAAATTGAATGCTATTTTGAGCGCAATATCGTTGAAAATAACCCGCAAATGCTGACTCGTGAGGGCGTTCTCTGTATGTGTCTCAGAATAAAATTCTCTTTTTATGCCAGAATTAATTATTATTGTTGCACATGATGTTACTGTTGGTAAACTGGGAATGTAATATTTTGCTGTCCTCGCATCACAACAATAATAATTAACGTTTCAAATTTGTCTATTTTTTTTGGGCTTTTCTGGGCATCTCATTTGGGGCACCATTTGTTTAATGTTTATGCAGCCAACGCGGGACGCGAGTGCCATGCTGAAAACGTGCACTTGCAATCAATATTTGGTAAATTAAGAGTGCGTTTCTTTGATTTTTTTTTTGCGGTAAAAAATTATTTTTTTATTAAAAAAATTAATTTTTATATATTTAAATAATTTTTTAAAAATAATTAGGTTCTCAAAAAGATTTGTTTTCAAATTTTTTGAATAAGTTAAAAAAAAATAATTTATAAAAAAAAATCAATTTTCAACTTTTTAAGTTATATATAAGATTTAAATTTTAAAATCACCTTTTTTAAAATCTGAAATAAATGCACCTTAAATTTGTGATTCCATGCTACACTTGTATCGTAAATATATTGGGTTTTGCAAACAAGTATTTTTATTAGTGTACACTTATAGCACTGGTTAAGAAATTAATGATAATTTTTTTTTATTGAAAAGTAAAATCCTTACATTTTTAACATAATGAATTAATTGAAAATTTTAAAAATTTCCTACTCTTAATATTTTAACAAATGCTTAAGGACATTAGTTAGCAAAACTCTCAGAGCACATTTGATTTAAATTATTGGTAACATAATTTTAAATTATCTGATCCCATAATATTACTTTATTTAGTTAGTCTTTATTACTATAATCCAAATTTTCAAGGAAATTTATACTTTTATACCAATTACTATTTATGTGGCAATCCTCTCATCATCATCATCATCGTCATCGTCATCGTCATCGTCATCATGATCATCACATTATTATTATTATTATTATTATAAGACATATATTACTTTGTAATATTTTTTATATGCCAAATATAATAATATGCATTACTAGTTAGATTACTTATGTATACTAAATACTGTATTATAATATTACTAATAATTTAAAAAATGGTAAATTTTTTTACTGGTGATATGGATTACTAGCAATCTTGATAGATAATGTGTCAAACATCATCTTATATATAATATATATTGAGAGTGAGAGCATCTATTGTTCATATTTTAAATTTTTAAAAAATACATAAAATCTCAAGTTTTAATCTCTTGTCTCTTGCCTCTTTTTTCATTTCTTCTACCATTTTCTTGATTGTAGAGAAAATGAAAAGAAATAAAATAAGAAGAGAGAAAATAAGTAGATTTTGATATTTTCTTTTACTTTATTAAGAAGAAAAAATAGAGAGAAAAGGGAAAAAAATGATATGGGTTCCACCAAAATCTTTTTGGGGATTCATCAAAAAATTGGTATCAATTTTACCCTTCTTTAGTTCTTTATATCATATTGTATTAAGAGAAAATAAGTTATTTAATATTTTTTTGGAACATCTAAAAGTAAATAAATTATTTAATATTTATAATTACAATTTTCTATTATCATTTTTTTCTTCAACCAAGTAAGAAAAAAAAATATTTTTTATTATTTTTCTTTCTATTTTCTCTTTAATCCCACACCCACAAACCACATGCACATGCACATGCACATGGTAAGTGTAGGTGAACTATATTGCCCCATTAATCATGGGTGAAAGTTGATCCAGGTGGATTTGGGGGCAAAAGCATGAGCTAGCTGAACAAAAAATCACTCTCTTTTACTTCTCATCTTACTCCTTCAAACCCTTGTGATTATGAGTTACTTAGATATAAACTCATCATCTTTTGTTGCCTTAAATATAGGTCATCCCATTAAACTATTTGAACATGCGGCATTATAGATTTCTTTTCAAGATTTATGCTTTCAGTAGAAATCTTTGCTAAAATTCATAGTACATATTGAAGCACTCCTCTCTTACCCTACAAATACTTTAATAAAAAACAAGTCTATTATCTATTTTTCCTTTGTTAAGCTTCATCTCCTAAGTTCTCTAATTGTGCATTTATGAGTTAGATTTATGGAAAGATGAGAGGAAAGAAAAAGAATTAATATATCCTCCGCTTATTTTAGTTTTTAAAAGGAGGTGAATAAAATGAGGATTTTTCATAAGCCTTCCAAAATATTTCTATACTTTTATTTTAGATTTTCTCAAAATGGAGCTTTTAGGAGATTAAAATATAAAATTACAGTTTTATTTTCATTGAATTATCAAAATATCATGTTTATATTACATTTATAATTATGTTTAATTATTCTTAAACATAATAAAATTATAAAATTATACCATCAATTTTCAATTTTTTATCTTATTTATTTTTTATTTCAAAATACAAAATAAGATTAGACCATTTATTCTCTTTCCCTTACTTTTTATTTTCCTCTTGGCACCTCTCCTTTCATCCCGTTAGTAACGCACAAATTTTAAATTTTAAATTTATTACCATTAAGGAAGGTATCACTATTAAGTCCGAGCCAGCAATTTTAAATTTTTTTAGTTAAAATTACAAATATTCTCCAATAAAAAATAATTTATTTAAAATAATTATAATTTTTATGAGTAACCACCCCTTTCAAATTCCAATTTGGAACGTCTACCGCATCAACCAAAACAGAAACGGAGAAGGTAATCTACGCTATGAGGTGGGGCAATAGAATGGCTAGCCTGGCAGCATATGGCAATTCACATGACAGTGAAGTTTAATTTTGGAATTTTCTTTCCAGCCACCGCTTGGGGCAGTTTCTCATTAAAAACGTACTTGATTTTTTTTGCTTTGTTTGGAGACAAATTCTTACGTAATCCAAAGTATTATGTGATTATACTCTTAATCAATTATATAAATATATTTTTATAGAATTATATCTTAATAGTAAGTTTTATATAAAATATATTTATATAATTAATCTAAAAATACGGCCATATAATAATTTTGGATCATATAAATATTTCTCTTATTTAAAAGATCGATGGATGAGGACTAGGCCTTTCATTGTAATAAAAAATATATTATTAAAATACATTCAAAATATAGTATTAAATTTATCTGTGGTATTATTATTTTAAATTCACATGTAACATCAATTTTTGATTTAGGGTGTATTTGTTTGTGCTTTTTTAATAAAAAATTATTTTTTTGTTAAAAAATTAATTTTTATATATTTGGATAAATTTTTTAAAAATAATCAAATTTTTAAAAAAATCAATTTTCAACTTTTTTTTAGAGAAGATGAAAAGAGTAGTTTATGAAAAAAATTAATTTTTAATTTTTTTTATATATATAAAATTTAAGTTTCAAAATTATTTTTTTCAAAATCTAAAGTAAATGCAGCCTTAATTGTTTGATAGTTTCATCCTATAAGTTTTATTCTAAAACCATTAAGAATCTTTCCTTAAGGAAAAGAATGTCTAATTTGACAAATTGTCATATTAAAATTTTTAAATGTGAAATATTTTGTTATATTTCGAAATACATGTAGCTTTTTCGTATCTTTATTTTTTATATTTCTTTTAGTATTTTTGGATGTATAAGCAATTCTTATTTGGATTATAAAATTATCCTTTTGTATAAGTATTTATTTTGAATTCAAACTTAGAATATTGTTTAAAAAAAAAAAAGCATTGATCTTTTAAAATCATATTATTTAGTACTTATTTTTTAAGATGTTAATTTTGATGCACTGAAGTGTAAAAAAATTTTATATTATTATTCAATTAAACATTTCTATTTATAAGATTTTTAAGATAATAAATAATTTTTTATATTATCATTCAATTAGAAGTTTCTATTTATAAGATTTTTAAGATAATAAATGGTTGAATCAAACACTTTTATTGATATAATAATATATGATTCGATGTTTATATAATTTTTTTGTACTGATAGTGCATATAAAATAAATATTTTTTTATAAATTATTTGAGTTTAATTTTGATACATTATTAATATAAAATATTTTTACACTAACATCTAATCAAATATTTTGATTTGCATGATCATTTAAATAATGAGTGTGAGATTAACTATTTGTTAATGTTACAATATATGATTAGATGATAATATAAAATATTTTTATATTATTAATACATCAAAATTAAATCTATTATATATTAAGAAATAATTAAATTTTGAAATTCAATTGAATAGACAGCTAAGGAGGAAGAAAGTGATCAAACAGATGCTAAATTTTTTTTTATATTATCAGTATATTAAAATTAAATCTGTTATATATTAAGAAACAATTAATTTTTAAAATTCAATTAAGTAGACGGTTAGGAGGAAGAAAGTGATCAAACAGATGCTTAAAAAGTCGGCATCATGCTGACTAATGTAGATATTAATATCACACTTAAATTTTAAAGACTTGAGCTAATTAAACTTACAAAAAGCATGAGTTAAAAAATGTTAGAAGACCCAACGAAGTTAAGGATTTTTCTTTTCGACATCAATGCTAATTAATGTCGATATCAATATCGCACCTAAATTTTAGAGACTTAATGACAATTAAACTTACGGAAAGCTTGAGTTACAAAACGTTAAGACCCTACCATTTTTCCCCCTTTTAAGCGAGAGAAGATAGTAAAAAAATAATCAACGGAATTTATTCTTTAGGTTTGCTCATGAGTCGATTTGGCTTGATTTTCAGAAGGGGAAAAAATCTGATTTTTTTTGGGTAATAAGATGTGGGCCTAAGCCCAAAGACTTTGACCCCAAAATTTAACCTCCCAAAGACTACAGGTAGGTGAAGACCGGAGTTTGGTTTTGAAATTTTGGTTGAGACTAATGTTTGCAAGGTAGTCAGCACTTCTAACGAGGTGTGCAACGTAACTGCTGAGGAACGGTATGTGTTTTTTTCTTTTTTCTACCCATACCCTTATTCGTTGTCAAATTTTCTCTTGGTTGTTGATTATATTTTTCTGAGCTTAAAACATTCATTAGTAGAATCAACAACTAATAAAATGATTGACAACTGACCAGGACATCAATGCCCATGAAATTATCCAGGATATCCTACCATTCCCAATTTACAAAAGTTACTTAATCGCAGCTCTACCTTTTTATTTTCTCAGGTTATTATTCTTTTAACGATTTGAAGGAGTAGAAAGCACAAGCAAGTTGTTGCCCTTCAAGTTGTTATACCATTTTTTCCATGGATTGTGTTACTTGAATTCATATGTATTATTGTTTGTATCCTTCTTAATTTAACACGTTATGGAACATTTTTTTCCCGTAGAAAATTATCATTTATTTTAAACTCTTTCAATAAACTCTTGATTATTAACTGTTTTACTTTTTTATCCCAACTGCCCATAGTGAATTTTTTTTTCCTTTTTTTTTCTTGGCCAATCCATAGTGAACGGTTGAAACAGTGCTTGGTGCGCAAGTTACTGAAATGGTGCCTACAATCTCCATGATACCGTATTGCTTCACGGCTTCAGAGATCTAAGATTTTCACCTTTGGGCTTTCGGGATTTTTGGTCTCCGCAGTGGTCACCTTTCTTTTTCTTTTTGGGTCAGTACAGTGGTCAGCTATTAATGATGCATGTTTTTGGTCGACGCCGATTAACGATCCTTAAGTTTGCTTTTATGGATTATATGTTGGAGATGTAGAAAGGCCCAACAGTGGTATGATGAAAGAGCAAGTCCATTGGGCCTTTTCATATTCGTCAGATGACCTGTTGTGAATGTTTAGGCAAATGGGCTCATTTAGACAGATATATGAAAGTGGACAAAAGGATAGATTTGTAAAAGAAAAACTTTGACACTGACCAAAAAAGAGAAGAGTTTGACCAAAAATATAAAAAAGAAAAAAGAAAAGTTTGACCAAAAAATGAAAAGGAAAAATGAAAACTTTTCATGACCAAAAATACTTTTTCATTCTTTCTCTAAAGAAGCCTCTTTTAAAGAAAAAATTATTTTATATTTACATACAATATTTAAAATCACTTTTTAAAACTGATTAGAATTTAAAATCACTTATTTTTAATCATTTTAGAAACTAAAAATTATTGACTTTTAAGATAAATAATAAGTGCTTGTATCTTTCCTTATTTTCAAAATTTACATTCAAATATACTTGAGCATATTTATAAAATACTCATTTTTTTTAAATGAATGCTTATTTCAAAATAAACAATCCAAACAGGCTTTAATTAAAACCAATAGTAGAGGATTCGCACATTTTAAACAAAAATTCAAAAAGTAAGGGTGGGTTGATTTCTGTTTCCGTTCCCTATTTTCCTGTTTCCAAGATTTCATTAAGGAAGTAATGAAGATAACAAAATCCTATTTTCTATTTTTATTTTCACTTTTTTTTTCTCATTAAAGCCTAAAAACAAAAAATATAAGAAATGAAAATAGAAAACTAAATGAAAACAGAAATTTAAAAGTCCTAAAAGAGCCCGTTTTTTCGCTAAGTTAGACTTTCGGGCTATACTAACCTCACGTCCTCATGGAAGCAAAACAGTTAAGGGCAGGGAGGAAAAGGAAAAAAATGAGGGAGCTGGGAACCATTAGTATTACTCTCCAAAGGAGGGAAAACGTGACACGTATGATTGGAACCCACATAAGCTGCCCAGGCTCTCAAGATGTCCCCAGTTGCACGTGAGCCACTAGTGGTTGATATTGGAGGTGACAGCTATTAGCTTACTTCTCGACACAGTTGCAAGGATCACAATATAAAAAGGACCACTTAAAATAAATTGCCTCGTGCATGTGCCGCAAAGCTAAATGGAGTCAAGAAGAACATAGATCAAATTCCTTTTTGTATTCTTTGCTTGCACTCTTTCGTATACAGGAGGACATAGGCAGCATGGAAAAACAAAATAAATAAATCATCCAACCACGGAATCGGCAACAAATCCTAGTGCTTTAATTTGGTGTCTCTGTTTTCCTTTCATCGCATTAGTTTTTTCTTGCGACTAATGCATGCATAGTTGTTGGTTAGTTGAAACAAACCCATCTTCTAGGCTTGTTTTTACTTTGGAACGACCCCACAATTAGATCTTACGCTTTTTCTCCCATTTTTAAGCTTATGAATCTCCATCACTGGTCGGGCCAGTGGAAGAAAATGATGGATTTGGATAATGATTGATTATCTTTTAAATTGCAAGCAAAAATCAATCATTTTTCAGCACTTGCAATGGACATCTTCCCCTTCCTTTTTCTTATATTTCATTTTAACTCCACGCTTTCCTCTTTCAACTTTTAAAATCACCGGTATCCGAAACTGAATGACAAAGTTAATGCCTCCTCTGATTGCAATATATTTAGATGCATAGATACGTTTTATAATATTAAATCAAAATATTTTTCTTAAATTAAACAATTACTTTGATATTTTGTAATGAAATATTCCATTATTAATACATAACTCTCTCTACAAGCAAATTTATTATAATATATCTAAAATCCTCAATTATAAATAGAGATTATTTTTAATATATTGTCAATGTAAAATATTAAAAAAATTTATATTGTAAACGAATTAGATATATATATATAACTTTTGAGATAGTTATTATAAAAGCTAAATATTTTTAATAATATGACAATATATTATTAAAAAATTATGTAAAAATTATTTACATTGACACAATATTAAAATTAAATCCTTTTAAATGTATGATTATAGAAATAGAAAGGTCAAAAATGATAATAAAATTAATATACAAACACTATTCTTCCAACAATGTATTTGGGCCAAAGAGAATTATCTCTCTTTTGGAAGGGTGGCGGAAAACAAAAAAAGGGATTACAAAATTAAAAGACGGTTATCACTACTAATCCATTGATTAAATAACAATAGTACCTCAGAACACCCACAAGAAACTAATACTAAGAAAATTATATTGTAGCATGCAGGAGTATGTGCGGTGAGAATGGGTACATTTGTACAGGAGTACTGTTGAATGGCTCTTGTAGCCGTAATACAGACACGACCGCGATGTTCCAACTGCGTCTTTGCATCAACCGCAGCATTGCCAGCATGTGCTAAACATAAATCGTGGAAGGCTAATGTTATGCAGAAAAAAAAAATTCGATACGATTGAATTTAGTCGAAGGGATTAATCTCCTATAATATAACAAAATACGGTTCGAATCATAGTTAGGGAGATACTCATATATCGTGTATTGAATAGAATTGGATAAAGTAAAATCATAGAGACCGCTTTCAATTTTGAAAAATAGAAAAAGAGTAAAAAATTAGATAGTTTGGATTTACAAGAATAATAACATTATATTAACTGTCGCACTTTCACTTGTTTGGCCTGCTTTTATTTTTTGCGTTTTCACCGAAAATATAGCTCTACTGGTAAGTGCCGGGTGAAGGGACTTTAACGTTTTTCTGTTTTTTATTTTTCTCTGCAATATATATCTAAGATTTACAGCATAATAGATCGCAATCAAAATTTTTATCCATAAAAACGAAGAACAGGAAATAATTGCCCGATGGTTCTGAAAAGAACATTGATTAACACAGTCTAGGAAATTTCTTTCAAGATGTATGTAGTCTTTTATCTTATTTCTCTCATAATTTATATTTATCTATATGCATCATAAGTTGATTCTCCGTTAGTACATGTTATTGGGTGCATTTGTTTTAAATTTTCCAGTGAATGATGTTTATGACATAATTTTTAAATTTTTTTCAGAAGCTATTTTTTAACTTATGAAAAAGTATTGAAACAACTTTTTTAGATTTTAATTATTTAATAAATTTGTTTATTTATCTCAAATTTTTTTATAAATGTTTCTTAATAAAAAATATTTTTAAAAAAATTCAAAGAAACGACCCACTGTCTATATCTTATGAGGGTGTTTTTGTACTGCCAAATGAGAATGATGTTACAAAGCTTTTCATCGTCCATTTTGGCAGTTTACTTATCATTCTTTTCTTACTATTTTATTTGTTTGAAAAAATTTCTAACATGATCTAATCAACCATAAAAACATGTACAAATCATGTGTAATTGACACACATGAATGGATACCCCCTTTTAAAAATGAGTGAGCTCACCGAAAAGATACTACTAATGATGAAAGTAAACCTAATGAGAAGATGTTGCGATGAGAATAATGACTACCGAAAGAGGAGATGGAGACAAGAAAGATAGATTCACGATTGAGATTTGAGATATCCAATCCAATGCTACCTCTTAATTGGTTCACATAGATAAAGGTGCACCTCCCGACCGAAAAAAAAAAAAAAAAGAAGAAAGATAAGGGTGCATCTCGTCATCAAATCACATGCTGTGCAAGTTTGTATTGACGAGTGGGTTAGCTTGCAGTTAGTTTAATTTGATCCATCCATCTTTACCAATTCCTAGGTCATTAATTGTCTGTTTTGGTTTCGACTTTCTTGCCTCCAAAAGCGTTGAACCACGATGAATCGGTGCGCCTTTGTGCGTGCAACCGCGAGAGAGTAATGCCATACATCAGTCATGGGCAGGTCCTTGCTCGGTAATATAGTCCTACGCCCACAGCTACCACACATGAAAATTTTATACTGGTGCCGCTCGGTCCACCTCACTGAAGTTCACCCATAGACTCTTTAAAGTGTTACGAGAAATCTATGTATTATTTGAGTCTATAAAACTGACTCTGGGTTTGAAATTGTCCTTTTTATAAGAACTTTCTCCGAGCTTAAATTTACAACATTTCAGAAATTCTTCAATCGTTAAGCTTAAGTTACTTATTAATTAATTCACACTTGATGGGTATGTCACTCTCATATATATATATCTTTCTTTAGCATTGACGACTAAGATAATTCATCAAACCAATGATTTTGTTGTGGCTGTTAAAATATTATGGGTTTGTTGGCCCATTAATGAGGTAAATTCTCCAGTAGTATCTTAGTTCTTCAGTTTTAAACCTTTGAAATTACTTTTTTAGTCTCAAAGGGTTTTTTTTTCGTACATGAAAAAAAGCTGTGAAATTACTTTTTAGTTAAAGAGCAAGCTTCATTTGACCGTACGTTCAATATATCAATTTAGTTATTTAATTATATTTTTAAAATCAAAGTAAGACGCGCATGCAAGGCCACCGCCACCATTATTGTTGAATGACATAAAGCTGAACAAATAACGTCGCCATGTCGTGTGATCGGGAAAAACCAAAAAAACGGCCTTACCTATTCAGACTACTACTGCTAGTAAATACTACTATTCCATCCTACTTTTTGCCTTATATTATTTTAGACTGCAGTAAGAAAGTGTATATTAGCGCAGTCGGTACTACTTTTATAGAATTAATCTTTAAAAGAATTAATTTTAAGATAAGTTAATTTATATTTAATAATTTTTTAAAAAATAATTTTGATTCCTAAAATTAATTTTAGAGAGGGTGAATAATTAAATATAATAAAAAATTCTTAAAATTAATTCTAAAAATTTGATTTTGGGAAGCCCAAACGAGCTCCCTTACAAGCTGTATATCCTTTCGATGCCAATATACCGTAAGAAGATCAATATTCTATACTTTCTTTACTTGAAATCATAGGTTCAATTTTAAAATTTATATATATAAAAAAAATCAATAAAAGAGATTTTTATTTAGATAATTAATCATATTTTGATATATTAATCTCTTATTTATTAGGCAAAAATATACTCTAAAAAAATATAAAAAATAATGTAAGAAAATCTAATCATGTGAGTGCTATTGTCAAATCTAAACACATATTTGGAATTTTGTGATTATTTCAAATTTACAATAATAGGAAAGTGTGGAGTATAGACCTTCTATTTGTCTCCATCGTCCTTTTGCATCCTCAACTCACTAGCAATCACAACACTCGCACACGCATTTTATCGAAACAGAAAAAGGATGTTTAAACAACGGCATGGCCTTTCTTTTTCAGGCTAGACCAAACTTTGGAATTAAGTATTATTTTAGTTTCTAAAATTATATGTGTGAATTATTTTAATCTCTGAATTTTAGAAATTAACTCTTTAATTTCTAAAGTTGTATTCCGTTGGTTATTTTAATCCCTGATTAGTCAATCATCAATCAGCTGTTACGATTTTGCTGACATGTCACATTAAGTGACATATCATCATGCCATATGTTATGTCACTTGGCACAACATCTAACATGGTATGCCACGTGACATACTGATGTGTCATGCTACATATTATCGATTTAGATTGGTTTAAATTAATCTCTAAAATTTTTAAATATGTCAAAATAGTCGCTAAAATTTCAAAAATATATCAAAATAGTCCAAAATTCCTAAATTTATCCTCTTCTCCTTCATAAGCTCTTAATATTTAATCATCTTTAAACCCACTAATTTTTTTTCTATTTTCATATCTTATCTAGACTAGATCCTCCTCACATAGAAGTTTGTGAATCTTATTAAAGTAACAAGTAAATTTAAATAGATTAAGATTGGTAAATTACAAAATATTGACAATTAGTAACTTAACATTTAACAGATTTGATTAACATTCTAAATATTTATTGGTGTCGTTTAGTTTAAGATTTAAAGTTTATGATTAACTAATTTAAAATTCGAACTAATTTATAATCAAAAGTTTTCTAAAACACGTCACTAGAAAATGGTGAAAAGTTTGGTAATTAGATGATATCATAATTTAAAACTATAATACAATTGATGCATCAAAAAAAATTTTTAAAACTATAATTTTAAAGAATGATTATTTTTCTCGGAACAACTATTTTCAAACATTCATTTAATTGATACATTTGTCATAAAAGCTCCATCAATGTGGCCTAATCAAAACCAAAATCAACTTTTTTTTTCTTTTTCTTTTTTTAATTAAAAAATTATAATTTAAGGTAAGAAAAATGCTTAACATAATTTGCCGTAGAGAACATATTCAAATTCATTAAGTACCTATCTATATAAGTACTTACAAATAACTAATTAATAAAATAATAACAAATTAAACTCAACTTATAATAAAGTATGAGTAAAAGATCAATTAAATTAATCAACTCTTGGTGAATAAATGATGATTAATTAGTCCATATATAGACAATAACTCGACCATGTTCAATATTTTGAATATTTTAATATTTTTCTTTTATTGTTCTAGTACTTTTGCTTTTATAATCTATTCTTAGTTAATTTTTATTGAAAATTTAATATTTTCTTTATTTAATTTTTTATAAAACATGTTAAATTTATATTTTTTACATAAATACACCTATAAATATTCGTTAAGTCTAGAGACATTATTGGATCTTGAACTAGGATGAGTTATATTAAAATTATTTATTGTGTTTTATTATTTCATTTCTATATATTCTCTTTCTGTTATTCTATATGGAAAGGATTTAGTCTAGGTAGGGTGTGAAAATGGGAAAAGAATTAGTGGGTTTAAGGAAAATTAAAAATTTAGAGCTTGTGAAGGAGAAGATGAGTAATTTAGGAATTTTGAACTATTTTGATATGTTTTAAAAATTTCATGGACTATTTTGATATATTTGAAATTTCAGGGACTAATTTGACATATTTTAAAAATTTCAAGGACTAATTTGAACCAATTTAAATTGATGACATATTAGCGTGTCATGTGGCAAGACACGTTAGAGGGCTATGCCACATCACATGTTGTCATGGTATTCGCCACGTGACATGCCACGTCAGATGTTGTGTCACGTCGCATGATATGTGGTATGCTGACGTGTCACTTAACGTGTCATATCAGTAAAGCCATAATAGTTGACTGACAGTTGACTAATCAAAGACTAAAATGATCAACGGAATGTAACTTCAGGGACTAAAAAGTTAATTTCTAAATTTCAGGAACTTAAATGACGCACATATACAATTTCAAGACTAAACGATACTTATCTCACAAACTTTGCCATGTACCTACTAATTTATATTTTAGACGTAAATGCTCTACAACGGCAAGCGGCACCATTCTATTTGTTTTTAAATAATTTTACTAATGTTGCCCGTATTTATAGTTGAAATGTATGACCAAATAGCTTTATACTATTTTGGCATATAGGTAGAATATTTATGTACATAATTAACTAGAGTTCTCTTTTGGGAACAAAATAAGCAGATACAAATAATTCATATAAACCAGGTTCATAAATTTGAGCTAATATTTAAGGTAATTTTATCTAATGCATGAATGCGTCTTTAAAATTACGGAGTGAGAGATTTAATCTTAATTAACTCAGAAGCAATTGCGAATATTACATATACAAATACACCATTATATTAGACAACTTGACAACTAATAAATACGACACAGAACTTGTTGTAATTAGATATTATAATTTTGGATGATACTTGACACTCCTAATTAGTGGACAGTAAATATATAATTATGATAATTTTTAATCATTGCATCTCATAAAATTACGTAACTATAAGTATATCTGATGTAAGTAACCCTATTTTTTTTTTTTCAGTACCAAAATATCGGTACAACAGGATGAACATGAATGATGTAAAAACGAAAGACCATTATTTTTCAACTAGAATACTAAAATAATAAAAGAAAAAATGTAAGTAAAGGGACTCATTTTGATCATTCTAACGGTTTAATAAATCTAGGACTCGTAACATTAAGCATTTTTTTGATATTTTCGAATTGGTATATCCATAGAAATCCTAGCAGCACCGCAAACTAGCCCCACCCTTCCACCTCCTTTTTCTCATCCTATCACAACCACTTCCCTTATGTTCTCTCTGTCTCTCTCTCTCTATGAAGAGGGCACTGGATCCTATGGGGGTGGTTTCGCTTCTCTATGACAATTTTCACTAACCTCCTTTTTCTATTTTTACTTATCTTTTTTTCTTTTTATATATGTGTGAGTGTTCTATTATTTCGATATTTTCTATTGCACAATAGTTTGTTAATATCCTACAAGCAAGGTTTTGAATATAGTTCTCACGATAAATCAAAGGATTGTACTTGTGTCTAATGATAAATCAACTTTTCCAATGGTTGTTGGTTGGGTGATTTTATGTTTTTGAGGAAAAGACATATTTATTGAGATATATGGCCTCTATCTTTGGTGTTATGCTATGCTTTAAGGTTGTTAATTAGCTGTAGTATATTGTAAAGTAGGCTAGTGTAAGGCTTAATTAATGGTTTAGTATTTGTGTTATGCTCCTTTTTCTATACAACTTGATCTAAAAATAGTTGAAAGTGCTTCGGAATCAAGATCAGATATATAAGACTAGCATACCTTTACTATCATGTATATATCTAGTACGTGATAAAATCGTTTATATTCTATTGCTTAATATATAGGTTATATAGCCTTTGTTGATTATAATCTTAGGTTTAACTTATGTTATGTCTTGCTGAATCAATTATAAATAGAATATATTGCCTATAATTATTGATCAATAAAAATATTTTGACAAAAAAAATGATATATCCATGGTTTGTTTATTGTAATTTTCTATTTCCCATCGTGACAATGCATTATTAAAAATTATTTATTCACTATGTATAAATGTTGATTAGCGTTTGTTGATGTACCCAAGAAAAGAAAATAATTGATTTGTATTGCTGCTGCAAATTAAACCAAATATGTTGATTAGCATGATTTTTTATTTTTAATATGAGATCTAATTTTAGTATTTTCAGTTTTATGAGATTTGGAGAGTATTTATAGAAATATGGTGTACAATAAAATTAAAAATTTCAATTTTAATTAAACTGAAATTAGAAATTTCAATTTTTATTTATAATTTTTATTATCAAATTGGAAATTTTGATTTCAGCAAATAAAAATAGAAATATTTGATTTCATACAAAAATCATATTCACGTAAAAATTCCCAAATCTCATATTTCAATATATTTGTAAACTAAATTTCATATCTAAATAAAAGACCCGATTGACGTTTGTTGATGTACCCAAACTAAGTTGTTGTAACTTGTAAACAAAAAGCCCTATAAGCTGCTAACGATCATTGAGCATGAAAACATCACATAACTTTCGTTTTGAATAATTTTTCTTTTTGATACGCTTTCATTTTGAATAAGTTAAATGTATAAAAATATTTAACAATCTTAAAAAAGTTTCTTTTTTTTTTGTGACACAAAGTAATCTTTAAAAGAAAAAAGTTACTGTATATATATTGTTACATCGTGTACTGGACGACGAATGTTAGGCTGCTTTTAAGAAATTTTCTCTTTATTTTTATATACGATAAAAAATCTAGCATTTCAAAACAATAATTTTGTTTCATATTATTTTACATTCTGTTGTCGTTATCCTGCTATTGAAATCCCAAAATGTGGACAACCGAACCTTTTTGAACGAAAGCTCCTTTTGTCGCTGGCGTTGGTCACGACTGTAAAATTATTGTTAGCTCTTCATTTTTTACGACAACAACGCGGTTGGAACGCTCCCTCTTTCTTTGAACATTTTTGCTAAACAAACGTAACATCACTAACCAAAAAGACATTTTAAAGACAACTAACCATTTTTTGCACTTTCACCCTTCATATTCATTTCAAGTAACACGTAAATTTCCAAAGTTCCCAAATCCAACGCATCTCACTTGTTAAATACTATAAAATTTAAGAAAAAAGTTTCACGATTTTACTATTGTATATCTTTGAAGTATCTATAAAAAATTATAAATTAAAATACTAAGTAAAAATATAATTAATTATTATTTAAAAATTTTAAATACATGAAATATTGTTAAGTAATTAATATAAATAACAATTTTTTTTTAATTTTTAATATATATTTCTAAGAGAATTAAAAAGGAAACAAAAGGAATCGAAATAATATTTCAATTATCATAATGCCAGACAAGTGAAAAGCAAAAGTTTAAATCTTTTAGGTAAGGATTAATATTTGGTATATTATTAAATCAATTTAAAAATAATGTTATCCATAAACTTTAATATTTATTTATTTTCAGTTATAATTAACGCAATGCTATGCACTAAAAAGATTGTTAGAATTCTGATCTAAAAAAAATTATGCAGTACAAAATAAAATGATAAAAAATACTTATTTATTTAAGGCTTACCAAGTGTATCTCGTTATTCTAATAAAAAAATTCTAACAAGAATTTTAAATTTTAAATTTTAAATATTTATCTTATGATTAGTATACTAACTTTTTATTCATAACTAAAGTATTCTGATGAGTAATAATCTTTTAAAAATTGTCCATTTGTCGTGATTAAAAGACTTTACTAGTAATTATTTTTTTAACACTTGAATTTTTGTCTTTTCTATTTTTTGAAAGTACAACTCATTGATTGCCATATCAAATTCTTTTCAGTCTGTTTTGGTTTACTTTTAACATTTTTGTCGACAGAAAAAAGAAAATTTAGAGCGCGTTTGATTTTGAGATTTTCAGTCTTCAATTTCAAAGAAAATAGAAAATGAACACAAAAATATGTTTGGCTAGGTGTTAGAGAAAACATTTTCTTCGAAACATATTAAGAGCCGTAAAATTCGAAATGTCATTTTGATGTTTTCAGTGTTTTCTTTGTCATCCGTAGGAAATGTTTTTATTTGACAATGCGGTGGCATTATAGTGAATATAAGGAAATCTCCTCCTTTTACACCAATGTATCGCGTTCGAATCTTCTCAAAGCAGAACCCATCATTTTTTTTGGTCCTTTTCCTTCGATGATTCACTCAAAGCTTGCACCATGTTTTCGCTGCTGAGAACTAAGATCTATCGCCATGGCCGTCTTATGTCAGGAAGAAGGGATGCCACTACAACTCTTGCCCATTCGCGCTGCTAGTGCTGACTGAGACTTCATGGAGCTGCAGGAGAAGAGAAGAAGCCCTCCACGAGTTACAGTAGGGAGTGCGACGCAGGAGGTGGCGACAACAGTCGCTGCATTCTCGTTTGCTGCTGGTCATTGCGCGCCACCGTCATCGCAGGTTGATATAGCCTCTGCCACCACTATAGGTTGTGGGATGTTCTCATTGCAATTTGTGCGAGCAGGTTGCACGTTACTGTGACTATCTGAACTGCTTGTAAAGAGGAGAGAGGTGCCTTCCATGGCTGCCTCGGTTCTATTGTGCCACTTTTATTATTATTATTATTATTATTTTTTGACTTGTATACTTTCCAATCTTCATTGTTTAATAATAAATATAATTTTATTATTGGGTTCTTTGATTAGATGACAAGTTTGAGAAACTCTACTAGGAAAAAAAAAAGTTCTAATTGCTATTGCAATGCATATGGGCTTCATTGAGCTGTAGATTTATTTTGTGGAGCTAAAAGGTTGAAGTTCAAAGTTAAAGTATTGAAGTTATAAATTTTGATATCTTTATGTAAGCCGTAATGATGTAATTCTAATAACAAATATAATTTTATTATTTTAAATTTGAGTTTGAAGTTTGTGTTTTGAGGATGATAAATCAAACATATTTTTGCTATTTTCTCTATTTAAAAATAGAATATATTTTTATATACCAAATATATTTTTTAAAATTTCAAAATTTAAAAGTGAAAATTATTTTAAAAAATGAAAATAAAAAATAAAAACACAAAATATTTTTGTAAACCAAACTAATCATTCTCTTTTTGAGTCATTTTATAAAAAATAAGATTTTTCTTACTTTTTCATCAAAATGTTTAGTGTAGATCAAATGAACACTTGTAGGTGTGCATTATTTTAAGAAACTGATGTTAATACATTATTAATGTATAATATTTTACATAATCATTTAATTACATATAGTTTTATTATTAAAAGTGTTTGATTTTTACCATAATAATAACAAAAGTCATAAAAAAATATAATTAATTAATAATATAAAATATGCTATACTTACATTATATTAAATTTATAATATAAAATAATTTTATATTATCAACTAATAAAAATATAAAAAAATATCAAATTATACTAAATAACTATTTATTATGATAAATTATCCATTATGATTTGATATTTTTTTTTATATTTGTATTAGTTAATAATATAAAATTATTTTACATCATCAATACATATAAATTAAATTCTTTTAAAATTGCATTTTTTGAATAAACCTCAATTTCGTCACTAAAGTTATAAATATCATTCAATTAGGTATCTGACATTTAAAAAATATTGATTAAATCTTAAAGTCCCATTCTCTCCCTCAATTTAGTCTTTGACAGAAAGTTAGTTCAATTGTATGGATTAATTTAACTTAATGTGATAAACTTTAAAAATTGATTTAAATTAATGAAGCTTTTCAATTAAGGATTACTTTAAACTATCCATAATTTTAAGGACTAAATATAATTTCAAAGACTAAATTATTACTTTTTAAATGTTACAAATAAAATCAAATGACACAAATTTTCTAAGAACTAAATTAAAGCTTCACTTGCATTTTGTCTTATTATTATTACTTGAACTAGTTGGCAGGTGACAGGCGGCCGCGGTTATTCCCGCTCAATTTCACATTATATTTTTGAAAGCCTTTCGTCTGTACCCCCTTTTGTCATTGCGCGGGTGCTTCCGTTCCACAATAGTAAACCCCTATACGGATCCGCCACGTCATCACCGGTAAAATTGCATTCCATACATTTTTTTTTATAATAATCTTTTTAATTTAAATGCTCTCATGAAAAACTAAAAATTCAAAAATTAAATTAAATTTAAACTCGGACCATCTTCCCCAGCCCCACGCTCACCTCGCTTTTCCTCCCTGCACCTTCTTTCTCAGCAGTTAATGATCTTCTTGTTCACTGCAACTCCCTCTGCCTTAAACAAGACGAAACAATCTCACTCTCTCTGTGCGTCTTTGCCTCTATTTGTCCAAAGAGAATAATAATAATATCTTAATATAAAAAAAGCATCAAATAAAAAAAAAAGGGCAAGAGAACCAAATGTTGAACGCTTTTGTTTCTCTAGCCATGTGAGAGCTCTGACACATTCTCTTCCCCTCCCTTGATAGTTCGATTTTGCTGGTTTTCCACTGAGTTGCCAACTCGGTGAGTGAACTCAATGGCCTCGTCCTCGCGAGCAAGGAGTAGCTCACCGTTTTCTCACCGGAAACCTTCCACACCTTACTCGTCCACTTCTTCGTCTTCTTCTTTCGTGAACGGAAGGTTAATGCCTCGCTCCAGCTCTTCCTCAACGTCGTCGTTTTTCAACTCCGGTGGCCGATCCATGACGCCGAGTCGCGGTCGCAGCGAGTCAACGTACTCAGGCGGAGGCGCACGCAGTTACGCTGGCCGTTCACCGGTGGCGTTCGGAACAGAGGAGCTGATCGCGGAGCCTGTGGATACGTCGAGGTCTGGTGACAGCATTTCGGTCACAATTCGGTTTAGACCATTGAGGTAATGCTTAGATCTGGAGCTATGCTTTCAGATCCATTTGCTGCGGGATTGAATAGTTCGATTTTGGCATTTGTGTTATCTGAGATTGAGTGTCACTGAAAGTGAATGGTTCGTTTGCAGTGAAAGGGAGTATCAGAGGGGGGACGAGATTGCGTGGTATGCCGATGGCGACAAGATTGTCAGAAATGAGTATAATCCAGCTACTGCTTATGCATTTGGTATTGCGTCCCTCGTGTTATTTATTTTGTTTTGTTTTATTGGAAGTGATTTTTGTGGTGAATTAATAGAGGGCGATTGGAGCTCTAGTGGGAAATTAAATGATTTATGGATGCTGATTTTAGAATTCTGATTTTGATTTGTGGCAGATAGAGTTTTTGGACCACATACCAATTCAGAAGAGGTGTACGAAGTTGCAGCTAAACCTGTGGTGAAGGCCGCCATGGAGGGCATCAATGGTATGAAATGTTAATCTCTGGATTTTATAACGAACTCACAATGTTATGTGTGAGCAGAGTCTAATTTGTTATCACCAAATCATTGTAATGGATTGGTGAAGGCTGTTTTAGTTGTTCGTCTTATGTTTCTACTTGAATAAATAGGCGGAACTGGTTAGTTATGTATCGGTTTAGTGTTAGGGTGGCTAATAGAGTTAGTTGAATTTGGGATATAACTTTATTGTAAACATTGCAGGGACTGTGTTTGCCTATGGTGTGACGAGTAGTGGTAAGACACATACTATGCATGTAAGTGTCATTCTTTAACACAGTGCTTTTTCTTCATAGTGTTTTCGTTTGACGTTTTGTGCTGAAAGCCAAGGTCTCCTGTATCACCTTTGTATCAGATTGCAACTTAGAGTTCGTATTTTAGATCACACAGATGCTGTCATCTAGTGTTGGTTATTTGTCAAATAAGCCTTGTGTCAATAAGTTGGTAATTTTTAACTGAGTTCAATTTTCGGACAGAACAACACATGCAGAATGACAGCTGCTTATACTATTTTTGTGAAGAATATAGGTGATAGTATTATTTTGGCCCTTGTTTGATTTTTCTTTGGGTACGGACAACTTCTAAGAAGATTAGTTTCTGGGTGATGTTTAAAGTGTTTTGATCTACTCAGGGTTGACATAGTTGTTTCTCTAGACAGAGGATAGTTAGTTAACTAGTTTGACTTATTATACAATCTGGTAAACTATCATTAAGCAGAATATTAGCTGTGTGCAGCAATCAATTACTTACTAATCAACCAATAGGATTAGGATCATCCTTGGTGGCAACTGAAAAATGGTAGTGCCAGCAAAGGTGAAATTGCATAACTGAAAATATGATTTTGAGAAGTGAACATGGAGATATTGATAGGACATTATGGTGTTGACTTTATTCATGCAGCCTATTCCACCTAGTGGGACAAGACTTGGTTGTTGTTGTTTACATGCAGAAGAAAAATACATTAGAAGAAAGTAGAGAAGTTAAAAGTTTTGTATGCTAATGCCAGAAAAAGGATTCACTTCTGTTACTTCTGTTTCTATGAACTGCATTATCTAATTGGTATACTTTTCTTTATAGAAGTGTTCTCTTTAGTTTTTTAATTTTGTTTTCAATAATATGTGCAGGGAGACCAAAATTCTCCTGGTATCATACCTCTGGCTATAAAGGATGTTTTCAGCATGATCCAAGATGTACGCTTTCTTACAAACTTAGTAAATATCGGTTATGTCTTTGTTGTGTGGGTTATTTAAATTACATGTGCAGCATTGCACTATCGTTGTTCATTATAATGTTATGTACAAACAATGTAACTGTACCAATTGTTGATAGTTGCTGTGCGTGTGTCACTCTCTTGCTTTCTCTTGTAATTGAAGCCATCTACATGTCATGCTCTTGAATAGTTGAATATCATTATTATGTTTTTCCCTTCTTAGTTAGTCTTTATGCCTCCATTTAGTTGTTTACAAGGATACATGAACTCTATGTCTTGATTGGTAGCTACAACAATTAATTGTTACTGCTTCAAATTGGCATGATTAGCTTGATTGGAATATTTAAATTGTACTTTTGCTGCAGACCCCAGGAAGAGAATTCTTACTGCGAGTATCATATCTAGAAATATACAATGAGGTAAATAACACAATAGTCTTTTTTCCACCATCTGTGTGCTGAACTTGGTCCCTTTACAGCAGGTTTTTCATTTTTTAATAAATTTTGTCTTGCCTTAAATTTTTTTGTCCTGCCTGTACCACTATGTGTCATTGATTGTCACATTGTGCTTGTTATATTGTCTGGGTTTTGGTAACAAACTATTGCTGTTTTAATGGAGGAATGTTGGCTGTTTCTGCTTGGTGTCAGGTGATAAATGATTTGCTTGACCCAACTGGCCAAAATTTGCGAGTTAGAGAAGATGCTCAGGTTTCTTACTTTATCATTGTCTTATTTATAATTCTTCATTCATTCTTTCTATATCTATCTGTAAATGATGAGTCTGTTACTCTGCTTTCAATTGTCTTTCAATACATGAACACTGATATTTCTAATCATCTTGAAATGTGGAGAGTATGTGTTATGTACGAACTTTAAATGAAAACTGCTTTGGTGTGGCCATGGCTGATAAACTGGTTGCTGTTCGATTATGATGTTTGATTATTCTCATTATTTCTTTTTCCATCCTCCTCTTTTTACCTTTTCAACATACTACTGTAATTGTGACGGTGTTCATTATTAGAAGATTTAAGTCTCTAGATATTACACTCCTCTTCTGTGATTTGTAAACAAAAATATTCATTTCTCTATGTTAAAATCATGTGTTGAGTTTTCATCAAAGAAAGTCAATTGCAACATTTGTGATTGGAAGAAAACTTCAGAACTATTGTCAATTTTGAACTTGAGACAATTTCTTGTTTTCTTAAGTCTAATTGGGGATATAATTGATTTGTTATTCTGGCTTGTATTCCAGGGAACTTATGTGGAGGGTATAAAGGAAGAAGTTGTTTTATCTCCTGGACATGCACTTTCTTTTATTGCTGCTGGAGAAGGTACTTATATTGACAGTGATAGTCATGTATATACCCCAAATTGTTATTATTATTATTATTATTTTTATTTTTTTAATGATATGCTACTCATGACTGATGATAGGTTGAGAACATTCTTTAATAAGCTTGTTTTTGGTGGCAGAACATCGTCATGTTGGATCAAACAATTTTAATCTGTTTAGTAGCCGGAGTCACACGATATTTACACTGGTAGGCCTGCTTGATATGGTAGTGTTAAAATTGGTGTCAAACAACCGGTTTCTACACTTGCTTCAATTGTAAAAGAAATAATATCTAAATCACATCCCAAGGCTTTAAGTTTTCAAATGACTAAGCCAAAACTCTTTCTTTTTAACAGCTAATCTCTATATTTATCTGATACTTTTGCAGATGATTGAAAGCAGTGCCCATGGCGATGATTATGATGGAGTGATCTTCTCTCAGCTAGTATGTGAAAATTATGTATTACTTTGCAGAAGTGTCCATATTTATACATGTTGAACTACCATTCTCAATTTCATTTTATTTTCTTGTTTTCTTCTTTCAGAACTTGATTGATTTGGCTGGATCTGAGAGCTCTAAAGCTGAGACAACTGGATTAAGAAGAAAAGAAGGATCTTACATCAACAAAAGTCTTCTGACTCTTGGAACTGTAGGTGTCTTCCTATACAATTTCTATATATTTGGCTTGAGAGAAGTTTGGTTTTATGGCATTTTGTTTGCTACTCAGACCTCCAGTTGTATATAGCATATAATATCTTTGTTAAAGATAGAGTTAATACCGCATAAAATTGATGCATTTTGCAACCTCATTTTTTTTTCAGGTAAGCAAGTAGCCAGAAATAATTGTCTTGGTGGAGTAGATTCTGTTAAATGTTAATAAAATGATTATATGTCGCACTGAAACAATTGTCAAAAGACAGTCATGCCTAATGGTGCAAAAGCTTCTGTTATTTGTTTGGTCGGAACTGGGAATGGATGAAAATTGCTTGCCCTTTAGTTTTTGTTTTGTTTTGCCCTTTGTTTTCATTTTATTTATTTTTTGTGGGGCATGGGGATGCATGGGTTAACGTCTTAATTTTATGGTTTCAATGTGAAGGTTATAGGAAAACTGAGTGAGGGGAAGGCATCTCATGTTCCATATCGAGATTCAAAGCTAACCCGTCTGCTGCAATCTTCTCTTAGCGGGCATGGTCACGTTTCAGTGAGTTTGGGATTCTACAACCTTTTTAATGATTAGATTGTTTAACTGTCCTTTTATTCTGTACAATTGCTGAGTTATTATTCTATTTCAATATGCTATTTAAGTAGGATGGGCCATGCATCGAAGATAATGCGTTTAGACTGTCTATATATAAGTACCGTATTAACGTTTGTTTTAATATGAAAATTACAGCTTATATGCACAGTAACTCCAGCATCCAGTAATATGGAGGAAACTCATAATACTTTGAAGTTTGCCAGCAGGGCAAAACGAGTAGAAATATATGCCTCGCGTAATAAGGTCGGCTGAAACTATTAATCAGCCTATAATTGATTGCATAAAAGCATTTATTTGAGGTTCCTGACTCGCAGTGGAAATATATGTTAACAGATTATCGATGAAAAATCTCTAATTAAGAAATACCAGAGAGAAATTTCAGTCCTCAAACTAGAACTTGATCAATTAAAGAAGGGGATGCTTGTTGGTGTCAATCACGAGGAGATTATGACCTTAAAGCAGAAGGTTTTTAGCTTCCTGATACTTAGTTCATAATATGATTGTTGTTACACTGGCTTTCTGTGATTGTGTGTAACCATTTCTGCTACTCTATTGTACTGTTATACGATTAGTTGGAAGAAGGTCAAGTGAAAATGCAATCAAGATTGGAAGAAGAGGAAGAAGCCAAGGCTGCTCTTTTGAGTAGGATCCAGCGACTAACCAAGCTCATTCTGGTATCTTCAAAGAATGCAATTCCTGGATATCTAACTGATGTTCCCAGCCACCAGCGAAGTCATTCTGTTGGCGAGGATGATGTGAGCTTCTCCTTAAATTAATTAGTCTAGATTGTTATACTGTCCTCTACACTTGTCATTCTGAAAGTGCTAGTACTTTGAACTATTTTAGCGGATTAGTTTCTCGTCATATTCTAAACCTCCATAGCTGACAAATTTTATGCTGTTCACTGCTGGGCTACATTTAAGTTCTTCTAGGCAGTGATTTTGTTTCTTCCGTCACTGATTTAGTACATGGACCTGTAAAATTTTTGTATCTTATACGTATAAAATCAATTCTGGCGGAAATTCTTCAAGCCCAAAGTGCTTTCACGAGATCCATTTGTGGGTGTCCCTTTAATAGCTTAAGCTTGTAGGTTGAGTTTGTTTTTCATAGCTTAAATATCTGTTTTCAAATGTATTGTAATATATTAGAAAGATATATTTCCTACAAATGTACTAAAACAATACGTAAAACGAGTTTAGTCTTTTTTTTATTCTTGCAGAAATTGGATGCCTTGCGTGATGGTATGTCGATTGAAAATGAGAGTCAAAAGGATGCTTCTGCAGTGTCATCGAGTCGGTGGAACGGAGAGTTCTCCCCAACTAGCAGCACTGTTACTGAATCAACACAAGCTGGTGAATTGATCAGTAGAACAAAACTGGCAGCGGTATATTCATTCCCCTCCATAACAATATCGGTTTTTTTTTTTTTTAATTTTTTTTTTTCATATCATGTGTCTCAATTTTTTAAGTCACAGTGAAGTTCTCATAGAGGTGATGTTGTGAGTGGACCACTGCACCAGTATTGGGATCAATCCGGAGTCTAGTTTTTACTAGCAACAATGCTAAACACGCACTTGCGCTCACATAACTTCATTCTACACTTTTCACCATTTGATTATAACAGGCCCACCTCATTTTCTACACATCTTTACTCTGATCTTGCCACGTTGGCAGAAGTGAAATACACATTTCTTTAAGAGATTGTACTCAGCGTTATTAGTTTTCTTTACAATTTAGTACTCTACCAAAGTGATTGTACTATTAAGATTTTATCGAGGGTCAAGTTGGTCTTTGCCTTTAACGGATGACAATGTCCTGAGTGATGCGCTAGCCACCTGGGCTGTAGGCATGCAGTTTCTATGTTATAGCATCCCAGGACATTTTTCAAAGTAGGATTGCTATCACGCCTATAATACAGCTTATCAAAACTTCGGTGGAAATGTTTTTCAACTATGTAGTGGGTTGCCTAATATGGTTCAAGCATGTATAGCAATGGTATGAATGGTGGTGATGGACTAATGGTGGGTCCACAAGAATTGGACGAGAATTACCATTAGATGGGAATGTGTGACAGTTCTCGAAAACTTAATCACGGAGATGCAAAAATGTTATTTTAGGACTAATCCTTGAATCCATTGTGCCTCATGTCACGTTTTCTTGCTCCTAACTTTATCAAATCTCCCATGATAGCAACGGCAATGCATCCTTCCTTTTGTTTTTCTCACTTTGATTTGAGAATTACAGTTCCATTGGACTGAAGTTGCTCTGATGTTTCAAATACATTGTTTTCTTGGATGCTCTAGGCACAATTGTATTTCATTGTAGTGTAGTTTCTTACTTTAAGCGGTTGGTCACTGCAGACTCTACTAAAATTTTTACTTTGACTGCTCATTGAATTGTAGGGAGGGATGACAATGTCCGATCAGATGGATCTTCTTGTTGAGCAAGTCAAAATGCTTGCTGGAGATATTGCTTTCAGTACCAGCACTCTGAAGCGCTTGATGGAACAGTCTGTAAATGACCCTGAAAGCTCTAAAACTCAGGTATTTTGCCTTGATTTTAAATAATTGTTAACTTAATTGTGTTGGCATGAAGCACTTAGAATTATTCTCAGGCTCTCTAATCTTTTTATATACGTCAGCTCTGATGCCCACGAATTGACTTGATAATTCAAGTTTTTATATTTCACGATGAAGTCCATCGGACCCTTTTTGTGGGTGTAGCCCCACCGTAAAATATTTTAAATGGAAATTGACAGTAAAAGGAGAAGAAAGGGTCTGGTTGTTCTTTTTGCGGTCATCAAATCGATTGACTAGCTACTGTTTAAAAATGGAAATAGGATAAAGATAGAAGTAGACGTGAGCCTGGGGACTGGAGAAAACATGGTGGGAGATATTTTGCGTTCTTCAATGGTGGGTAGATTTTCTGGGAAAACATATGATATACTTCGATATCTTTCTAACAACTAAAAATTAAACACACCCTTTCAGATAACCCATGATCATCGAAAAAGACGTGGGTTTTTCAGAAAAGTCCCGTGGTGGTAGGTGTGGGTGTGGATGGGGGGGCAGGCGGTGGAATCGTCACCGGCAATGGGCATGATTGAGTTCCTCCATCGCCGTGTCTCGCCATTCTCTCTCCGTCTTTGTGATATTTGAAGAATGTTATGGACTATGTAGAGAATATAGTGAGGCTTGATGGTTGGAGTTCGGCCATGGTAGAGGTCGATGTGGCTGGAGTTGTGCTACGGCACAGTGGAGGAAAGGTGTGGCCAAGGGTGGAGGTTTGAGGTAGAGGCAATGGTGATTGACGGTGGCTCTGTTGATGAAGACTCTGGTAGCGGCTATGAGTGGTGACAATGGTGATCCCCGGTGGAGTTGCTTTTGTTCTGGGTATGGGTTAGTGTTTCAGGTGTGGTGGACGATGTCTGTTTCAGGGAGAAGCAAACGAGGGTCTGGGTTTTGAGCTGGTGGGGCGAATGGAAAGGAGGTTCTGTGGAGGCTGTAAATTAATGGGTTGCTGGCGGTAAGAAGGGGTTTCCAATTTCCACCTCCACCCTGACCGGTCAAGAGTCAGATATTGCCATGTTGGTGAGGGGGACGGCGGACTGTTTTGCGAGAAGGGAAACAAACTTCAGGAATGTTTTTCCAAACAATTTATTTTTTCGGGAACTACGCGATAACCTTTTTGATCAGGCTGCGAATCATCAATCTCTGTCATTCATTCATTTTGTTTTACTGAAATCTAACGACTAAAAGTATAAGGGGTATCCATGCTCCTTTGACTACAGGAAGCATGTTAAAATGACTGATGTGAAACAGTTTGATGCACATGTATAGGCATGGATGCGTCATGGTAGCCTTGAACCAAATTTTTAAGTGGATAAAATTTTAAGAGAAAAAACGGTACTCAAAATAGAGATGCATGTATTGCTGATGTATATTATTCTTAGAAGGTGCTTTCTTTTTCACAGATTGAGAACTTGGAACGTGAGATCCAAGAAAAAAGGAAGCAAATGAGGGTGTTAGAACAAAGAATAACTGAGTGCGGTGAATCTTCGGTGGCTAACTCATCATTAGTTGAAATGCAGCAGGTAGTGATGGTGGTATTGAAGTTAATTTTTATAGATTTGAAGGCTGCATATTTATATAAGCGCGTGTGCTTCTAGAAAGCTAATTTATATTTATTTTTCTTTGTGGGTTCGTTGGGACAGACAGTCACAAGATTAATGACTCAATGTAACGAAAAGGCCTTTGAGTTGGAGGTAAGTAGTATTTTAGCTATGTTGAGTATTTCTTAAGTAATCAATTTATTTCCAAAATCCGTATTTTTGTTTCCCCCGTGGTATTTTGGTCATTGCATTGTGCATGTTCAGCATACTCCATGTCAACGCTAGTCATTCCCTTATAATAACTAATGTCTCTTGCAATGTCTGTAGTTAAAATCTGCAGACAACCGTGTCCTCCAGGAACAGCTAACTGATAAGGTACATGTGTTTTTTTCTGCTATTTGCTCCCCCTTGCCCATTTTATCTTCTTTTTTCTTTTAATCTAATAAAGTTTACTTGAATTTTTATGTCATCCTTTTTCTTTTCCCTCCCTAAAGTTGAAGATGCTACAAACCTCTTATAATTACGAAATTTTCTATGTTGATCCTTCCTGTTTGGTTTGCCTTTGTTGACAGTTTAATGAAAACAAAGGGTTGCAAGAAAAAGTGAAGCTACTAGAGCAGCAACTGGCAGCAGTTACTGGTGGCACATCGTTAGTGTCTTCTGAAGAGTGCGCATCCGGAGAACACATTGATGAGTTGAAAAAAAAAATACAATCCCAGGTAACTGAGAATTTATTGCATGTGTGGTAGCAAAGCTGAATGGATTACGTGCTTTCTACTGTCATTCAATTGTTTTTACTTTTTGTTGGTTTTTCTTTCGTTCATTCCCATTATTTTGTATTCCCTGCTTGTCAAAATACTTCCTCTCCCCTTAATCGATAATTATTAATGAAAGAACGTGTTAGGATTACTATTTAAAATCATTTTTAAGGCATCTGTTTGAAGTTACTGTTTTCTATTTAGTTGCACTAAAGTGACATTCATCTTCTTCTATGTATTCAGGAGATTGAAAATGAAAAACTGAAGCTAGAGCAAGTTCACTTGTCGGAAGAGAATAGTGGGTTGCGTGTGCAGAATCAGAAACTTTCTGAAGAAGCTTCTTATGCCAAAGAACTGGCCTCCGCTGCTGCTGTAGAACTGAAGAATTTGGCTGGGGAAGTGACAAAACTTTCATTGCAAAATGCAAAGTTGGAAAAAGAATTGATGGCCGCACGAGACCTGGTCAACTCTCGTAGTGCTGTTGCACAAACGGTTAATGGTGTCAACCGCAAGTACAATGATGCAAGATCTGGGAGGAAGGGGAGGATTTCTAGTCGTGCTAGTGAAATTTCAGGAGCTGGTCTAGATGACTTTGAGTCATGGAGTCTTGACGTTGATGATTTGAAGATGGAACTGCAGGCTAGGAAACAACGAGAGGCAGCTCTTGAGGCTGCATTAGCTGAGAAGGAATTTATGGAAGAGGAATACAGGAAAAAGGCTGAAGAGGCCAAGAAAAGAGAAGAAGCCTTGGAGAACGATTTGGCAAATATGTGGGTCCTTGTTGCTAAGTTAAAAAAAGAAGGGGGTGCTGCCCCAGAATCAAACATTGAAAAGAAAAATGATGGGGCAGAACATATGAATGATCCAAAAACTAATGACATTGAAAGTAACATTGTCCCCAAGGGGCAGGTTTTGGATGTATCAAAACCAGACAGTGAAATTCCCAAGGATGAACCCTTGGTTGCTCGCCTTAAGGTAACAACATTCTATGGTTATTTGTATGGTTCTTTGTCCAGGAAAATTTTAAATTGATTTTGTTTTGTTAGATCACCAGAATATAACATAGTACCCCTTTCAATTTTTTTTTTTAAAAAGGTTATTTTCAATTTTGTTGAAAGACAAGATAGGCTTAGGAACAAATATATTAGAGGAAAAGTTGGGGCGGTTTCTATTATGAAAAAAATGATAGAAATTTACCTTAGGTGGTTTGAAAATGAGAGAAGAAAACCTATATAAGCCCCAATAAGAAGAGTAGAAGGGTAGCCCAGAGATCAAGAAAAACTATAGGCAAAATTAGTAGGAAGGACTAAGATATAATTATAAATAACCTGTTTATAGATACAATTTACGATAGGACTTAGTAGCATAATTTGATTTATGTAGCTAACCTCACCTAATAGAAAAAAGACCTTGTAGTTGTTGGATTAGGTTTGGAAAAGCAAATAATTGCTTTGATATTGCTGCAAAATCATGTAACTTATGCTGAAACAAATAGGTCTTCTGAAATACAGTTTTTGAGCTGTAATTTTTTATTTCAGGCACGCATGCAGGAGATGAAAGAAAAAGAACTCAAATACCTTGGGAATGGTGATGCCAATACCCATATTTGTAAAGTATGTTTTGAATCTCCGACTGCGGCAATTCTTCTTCCATGCCGACATTTTTGTTGTAAGCCTTTTCCGAACTTGTCTGAATATTTTATCCTTGCAAATTTTTCTTGATTTTCCTTTTAATTTACAATTTTTTTTCTGAATACTTACAGCCTCTTGTTTGCTGTTGCAGTGTGTAAATCTTGTTCACTTGCTTGCTCCGAGTGCCCAATATGTCGCACCAATATTACAGATAGGCTTTTTGCTTTTACCCCTTGACCCTTTTAAAGAGGTCTTGCAATTATCTTACGATATTTTTATGAAACCTATTCACATGCTGTACAAGAACAAAATTTTAACGTGTTTCCACTTGTCTGTTTTAACTTTTGCAGGGCTCTATCTGATTGAGTTAATATATTCCATGCAGTTACGGGTGCAATTCTTTTATTAGTTTGCCTGTATGTAAAACCGTTTTAACGGTATATCAATATCTTATTTCTTTTACTCTGCCCCAAGGGAACTGTATAATAGGGGGAGACAGGGGTGCGGGGAAAGAATGTAAAAAAGGAATCGGTGTAAACAGCACTGCTGAAGTACATATGCACGATGTATGTTTCTTTTCTGTAATACAGCAGAATTTTTTGGTCCATCCTCTGTAGTCTGTATGTCCTTTGCTGTGGGTATAAAAACAGCGAGGTTTCTCTTTCTGATCCTTCTCCTGCCGCCATGGCAACGTTCTTTCATACCCAGTATGCTTCTTACAGTGTCTGTGCACTCCGATAAACAGTTTCTTTCATTTTTTGTCTAATCTACTGGGATGGGGGTACCAACCTTGGAACCTAAGATATTTTTTTGTTTTAGGGTGTATTTAGTATGGGGTAACAATGAAGCTCATCCATAAAATTTTATTTCCTATTTTTACCCCATATTAAACACACCCTTAATGAAAATTTTATGAACCTCCCGCACTAAAGTTTTCTAAAGTTTATATGACCCTAGACTAGTAGACTATATGAGGTAAATGATGTGTACAAGTCACTGACGATTGGTTATGGGGGGCTTGTGACTTCGGTGGTTGTAACTTCTTAGACCCATAATTCATAAAATTTTGTCACGATATATTTAGTCTTTAAATTTTTTTTTTCTTGTTTGAACTATTAATATTCAGAGTTAATTGAATTTTGTTAATTTATTTTGAGCCGAGTTAGTTTAGTGTATGAGTAAAATTCTTTCAATAATAGTATTTTCTATTTATAAAACTTGAATTCAAGTGTTTGCTTTAAGGAGTACAAATGCTGCTCTTTAAAATTTAAGTTTTATTTTTTTTGGGCTTCAAAATAATTTAGGAGTAATGATATAATGTGTTAATTTAAGACAAATATTATTTTCTACTATCAAATAGACATTTTAATCTAAAATTTAAATACTTGGTCTTGTTTAGCAAATTAATTTATGCTAATAATAAATTGACGAGCTTGTTTCTTTATCCGAATGATCTCACATTTTATTAGTCCAAAAAATATAAACTGTTCAAGAAAGAAGGATTTGCTACCGTTTTGCAGGAGCTGTTCCTGAGTTCCCTTTTTTGACACAATTGAAGATGGCTTCGGGGATTCGGCTAACAGGTGTTTATCCAAATTCAATCCTAGTTCTTATGTTGAACTATTGATGACTGCAACCTTCATGGGAATGGTCCTAGTTAAAAAGTAATCTCATTTGAGGGAGTTTTGGACACTCCATAATATGTGCCTCGCTTGCGGATTAATCTGATACTAATTACGACACCATGATGTCTATATTATTATATGTTGTAGAAAAAGCAATGCTGACGATGTTCGTTTGAACTTTGCTTTACGTGGAATAAATTGATATTAGTTTGAACTTTGAAAATTGATACCATGGGATTGAAGATTACCAAGATTCTGGTCTTCTTTCAAGAAAAGCGGTGCCGGCGTCTTCCTCACCAGGTTGGGTCAAGCATACATGTTCCTTTCAATAAAAAGTTCTTCGAATCTGAAGTAAGCGGTGGCCTACTTTTATTGATGAGTGAAATTGAATTGCAGAGGTTCAACACGAGAATCTACGATGGTGTGAAAACAGTGTTCAAAGTCGAGATGTTGAAAATTAAGGATTTGCAAGTTGCTTGTCAAAATGTCAACAAGACTTCTCTATTCATATACCAGATAGAAAGGATTGTGTTAAAGTGTAAGCCTGTACTCCTCCCATCATCCTCGACTATGGAGAAGTAATTAACTCAAAAGCTTAAATTGGTATATAAAAGTACATGAATAATTTATATACATCTCATGCGAGAGTCTTCTGAATTTATGAGAGTAAATAATACATAAGTGCACCTACTTTATATTTAAATTCATAGAGATTTTCATGCCATGTTATAACACAATTATTTCGAAATCTAACGGTTAGTTAAAAGTATATGAATGGTTACATCTTGAATTTTTTTTTTTTATTATCCACCAAAACCAACCAATGCTGCATCACAATTATGCAAACTGTCGGTTTTATTGGCATTGACCAACAATTATGAATTGAGTGCTATATTAAGGAAAATGCAGGGACAGCTTTAAGAGACATCAAGAACTTTTCTGTACATTATTCTCGCAAATGCTAATAGGTGGTAGTTGACTTCCAGCTTAAGAAAGTAGACTATTTCATACAGTTTTGTGCTTCATATTAATGAAAAAGGAAAAGAAGAAAATGACTGAAAAAAACGCCAAAACAGGAGATAGGAAGAGAGAAAAAAAAATTGTAAAGATATGCAGACAAATAAATAGAAACATTTACGAATTGTAAAGAAATGTAGCAAACAGAAAGAGGATATTTTCCAACAGATTTTTACAATTAGTTGTTTATCAAGAGCGTCTACAATTTTTTTTAATCAATTGAGGACTAATTTCAGGAACTCTACAGCCATAATCTCTTTGTATTCGTTTCCAGCTCCCTTGGACAGTGTTCACTTTCGGTATTTCCTTAACTCCAACCACAGAACCGATCTGGGGAACACTCAGTGCAAAGTTTAGGGGATTGAACTTGAAATTTAGCTTGAGGTAGCCACGTTGCTAATGGAAATAAACACACGCTGACATCAAGATCTTGGTCCTGAAACGCGGAATATTGATCACAATTCTTATTCTGCGAAAACAAACACCATTCAAAGTCGTTAAATCCCAGAAGAAAAGAAAAAGTTTCCGGCTCTGGTAGCTCTTGCATAATGGGTGTTCAGCAAACCTTACAGAAGCCATTAGGTGCAAATGAAGCATCAAGAAGGTCTTCAAAACAGTAACCAGGTATTGTTTCAATCAAGTATTCGGATATGCTGCTTGCTGAAACTGAACCGGTATCGCTAGCCATGTTGTCTTCAACCTTGCAAGAAGAGCTCACATTTTCAACCGAAACTGATCTGGGCCTGTTCATTTTAGAACGAGAGCTTCTTGCCTCAGAGCTAGTGATCCTATCGGTGGTGTTGGTGGATGATGAAGCTGGGTCCAAAGAAGTGCCAGAGAGCTTCACACCCGTGAGAAGAAACCTGTTATGTTTCTGGGTATGTTCATTAGCTCTGTGTATAGGAAGGTCGCATTCTCTGCAAAGTATTGCTCTATCTTCTTTGCAAAATACATATGCACGCCTCTCCTGCAAGCCAAAAATATGTCTACTTTTGTTCAAAGTTCAAACTCTGTTTCTAATTTTCTAGTCAATCAATGGAAAGACAAGATTTTCTAATGATAGCTATGGATGGAATACAAAAAGAGAGAGCACAGTACCTGGCAGATATCGCAACGAGGGGTGCCTTTGGAGGTGGAGTGGTGCAGAGTGAAGCGCGTGTGTTTGCCTGCGAGCTTGTTGGCATGGTGGATGGTACGGTCACAGCTATGGCAAAGAGCAGCTTCATCAGCAGGACAGAATAGAGAGGCCTCCACTTTGTCACACGCATCACACTGGATCTTCATCTCTCTCTCTCTCTCTCTCTCTCTCTCTCACACACACACACACACACACTTTGTGCTTGTTTGTGGTCTGTGTCCTTTTTAAATTTTACTATATATCTTGAATGTTGGAGAGGTTGGTTTTTAAAGGGAAGCGGGAAGGGGACAAGAATTATGGGCGACTTGGCATTAGGGTCCAGAAAGAACAGCCAGGCTAAGGTGAGGGGTATTAAGTGTTTTCTGACTTTGGGAGAGAACTATGGGTGAATGAATGCCATAGCTAGCTCTTTTTCTCTCTCTCCATACATATGCATTTCCCTTTCCCTTTCCCTTTCTTTGATTAAAGAGGGGAGTGTGCAAGTTGGCTTATTGGGCTATTATTCTATGCCAAATGCTTTCATTCTCATTCTGGGTGTTTCTGAACTTGGATGGAGGCATGGCCTTCCCTATCTATCTATCTGCTTCCTTTATTGATTCTAATGATTCAGTCTTGATCTTGGACTTGTATGTAAATGTAAATAATCACAATTGTAAACACCAATGTAATGACGCCCTTAGCGAGAGAGAGAGAGAGAGAGAGAGAGGTGCTGACTGCTGAAGCAATGTCGGCTATTTACTACCCTACAGGGAAACTTGCATCTTGTTCCCTATTTATATCGCTTCCATCATTCATCAATATTGTTTCGTTCAGGAAAGATTAAGAAATATAAGTTGAAGGGAAATATTATTTTAAACTCACAATTGTAAAGATATTTTATAGCCATCATATAATCGTATTTTAATATGAGCGTAGATGAATATTAAAATATAGACATTATACGCAATGTACCTTGGTATTGATCCGATATGTGGCTTTTTCATGGCCAACATTAAATTCATATATTTTTTACCCAAAAAGTAGTCGGATGTAACAGAAGTAATTTAAATTTTAGAATCGTCACATACCAATTTGAAAAGGTTATACCTAACCACTAATTTTGATACAAAATCAAGTGAGCAATTTCTTCGACAAAAACAAAAAAATCATATATTTTTTTGTCTTAAGGTATCAATATACTCTTAAGACTAAATTATTTGATAAAGAATGATTTGTTCTTTTTTCTCAAAATTTTTTTAAAAATTGCTAACTTCTACATGATTAATATTTTAATTTAGTAGTGTAGTTTTATATATATATCAACATGCTTGTTTAGAGTTTTTTTTTTTAATTTTAAAGAAAATTATTTTCTTCAACATTACCAAAAAACTATTTTCTTTAAAAAATTATTTTTTTAATTTCTTCTGCTCGACAACTATAATTAAAGAATTTGAATGAAATAAACTAATTGGGGATAAGTCTAATGAAAGGGGTTAATTCCTTATATATAGTAAACTATGGTTTGAATTCCATCTTGAAAAGGTAACCAATTTTAATGCGTGACCATGTCTTGAATAAAATTGAATGAAATAAGTTATGCCTAGCATTTCATCTGTAAATGCAAAACTAGGAGATCATTTACAAGCAAGCAGCCATTAACAACAAGGTGTCTCTAAAAGTTCTGAAAAAAATCTATTTGAAATGTTAAAACAATGATTTGATTTATAAATGAAACTTCATGTTAAATAAGACTTGTCAGAACTTCATTTGATTGTTTAAAACAATTAGTTTGCTGTAACTAAATATTTTATTTAAGAACATATAAATATTTACTTCTACTGGAATACAAATATAAATTTTAATTTATAAATTAATTTGAAATTTATTTTTCAATAAATAAATTCTATACCAACAATTTGATTTTTAAACTATATCAAACTATTTTTTAATTTCAGATATTCTAAACACAATTAATTAGAATTTTTGTGTTGGTATAAACCACCGATATCCGAAATGCAACTTCAATTAATTTGGTTTGAGTTGGGCTAACCCACTATAAGGAAAAAAGCTCTTTTACTTTTTTTTTCTAAATTTTTTTTATTCACACAACTTAAATTCAAAACCTTACTTTAGGGTTATTTGGATGAGAAGAAAAAAATAAAAAAAAAGGAGAGAAAAGGAAATACAGAGAAAAATATATTTTCTCTCTTGTTGTTTGGTTAAATATAAAAGTGAGAGGAAAGAAAATATAATTATATAAAAATGACTTCTATGGTATCTAATTTTTATGGTAAAAAAAGGGGATAGAATTGTAAATTCACACCCTAAACCCCATCCTTTCTCCCTCTCTCCCCATTTGGGAGAAGAAAGTCTTTCAAGTGCTTGTTTGGATGGACTTTTTCTTCCACTAAAAGGCCTTCTATTAGCCTTAAAATGAGTTTGTACAGTAATGTGATGTGTTTGGTTTAACTTTGTGTTTACGAAAGACATTTTACGGCGACAAAAGGGCCTTTCAGTAGACGAAGGCCATGATTTACTTTTTATTTTGGGTTTAGGGAAAAATTACTAAATTACTCTCAATAACTCATTCCCCACCCACCCCAACGGCTCCTTCACTCCTCTCTTCACTCTTTGAAGCCTCATCACCTCATCACTTCATTCTCCGTCACTCTAGATCTGTGCTCATCGCCTCACAGCCGCCAATAACTCTGCCACTGCCGATCTGTCGCTCGCACACCATCGTGGCTGGTCCTTCGCCTAGATCACAGCTGCACTTCGATCCTTCACCGGTCCTTCAATCTGTTATTGCCTGTCCTTCGCTCTCCTTCGCCACCACACAGTCCCAGCTGCTTCCTCTTGTAGCTGCACTTCGAACCTCAAGTCCTCTCTCTCTCTCTCTCTCTCTCTCTCTCTCTCAATTCATCATTGAATTTCAAATTTGAATGGCTAGCTATTGCAACTTCAATTTGTGCTACATGTGATTTGTATGTTAAAGACTTGATGGGAAAATGCATGGAGACAGGACTTTGAGCTAGCAGAATCATGACTTTAGTGTTGGAACTTCGATTTTGGACATTCATCATTGAATTTTAGATTTGAATGGCTACCAGAGTCATTACTTTGAGCTATTTGTAGTTTTTTTTTTTTTTTACTTAGCTACCTTACAATTTTTTTATGGAATCTGCTACTTCTTATTACTTTTGTCTTATTTAATTATACGGAAACAACTTTAGTGTAAAATTGTTTGATAATTTCTGATATTATTTGACAATTTTTGTATAATTAATTAGTGTAGTAAAACTGATTGGAGTGGAGTAAAATTGTTTTGGAGTTGTTTGTTGCTATTCTGATTATGAGGTTTTGCTTTTGTTGTAATGTTATTCAATTTGTGCTTCTGCTGCTTCTTATTCCGAGATTTTGCCTTTTTGACATTGTTTGACAATTTTTGTGAAACTGATTGACAATTTTTTGAGCATCATTTTATTTGTATTTGAATGTAGAAATATGATTAGTTCATAATTTTGTTACTATAAATTGTTTTAAATAAAAGGATTATCAATGTTAATATATAACACTATATATAAAATTAAGCTCTTATAATGATTATTTCATTTTAAAAACATGATTTTTAGGCTAAATTTATTTAAAAAATATATAAACAAAGTTGTATTTAATTAAAATATTGAAATAAAAAAATTTAATAATAATTTGAGAGTTAATTATTGTTTAATATCAAAATATTTGAATATAACATAATAATATATCTTCAAATTATATTATGTATATTTTGGTAATTATGTTTTTAAAAGTTATTTTATTTTATCATATCTAAACAAAAATACTTATCTTAAACTTACTTTTAAAATGCTCAAATCAAATATAAATATTTCTTCTAAAAGAACTTTTTCTAAAAAGTTATTTTTAAAAGATTTTCTTTCAAAAAATATTTTTCAAAAAATTAAACCAAACAGACCCTGAGTGGGTTATTCCACATAAAATTTTTTCTCTTCTCTCCTTTTCTAGTTTATCCAAAGAACAAAAGATTTCATTTTCTCTTCATCTTTTTCCCTTCAATTTTCTTTGGCTTCCTTTTCCTTTGATCAAAACAAATGATTAAGAAAAAGAAAATGTCAAATCGCTTGTACTAACTACCGTAAATAATTTATTAAAATTTAAAATAAGAACTAAATTTTTTTTATTATAATATCTGGCAAAGAAATTGAAAGTGATCTAACGTAAACCTCAAGATTTTCTAAACTCATATTGCGACATTCTAAACCATCAATTATTGTGATGTGCCATGCCTACAAAAGGAACCTTTTGAATGTAAAGAAGGCTACTTTTTGTCAAAATATTGGTCCCCCACTCTCAAACTCTTCTCAGATTTTCCATTATAAAGTTTATATCAATTAGTGCCCAATTTAAAAATTGTTAATGATAGATAGTAAGTGCCCCACAAGCTGCCATGCCAAGCCCTTCACACTCGCATTAAAAGATTTCGTGTTTATTTTGTAGATGCTTTTTAGATAACCTAAATTTTAGTGTAAACTACTAGCTCTGGAAGAGGGTTGGAAGTGAGTCAAGCCAATGTCAAGCTCCAGCTCGTTAATATTAGGTTGAATTCAAGCTCAAAGTGAGCCTAATTACTAGATTCGAGATCAACTCACCACAAGTTTATTGAGTTTAAATTAGTTCATGGGTTACTCAAATTTATTGAGATAGTTCAAATTATATATAAATTAAATTTTTTTGACTTAATAAACTATAGGATATTTAGTGATAAGAATATAGTTTTAATAACAATATATATATATATATATATATATATATATATATAGCCATCTGAGTTAACGAGTTGAATATAATAAAGTTTAAATTTGACTTATTTAATAAATGAGCTCAAATCTCTAGTTGAAGCTCGGGATATAATTGAGAAAAAATAATTAATATTATCTAAATTTTTTAAATAAATAATTAACTATAAATAAATAAATTTTAAAAGGGAATACTTATTTCATCGCGGAAGTAATATAAAGGTAACAAATCCCGGCTTATAAGCTGAAACTCGCCTTTGAAGAAGTTTCGCTATAAAGCCTCTAAACTACTTGAAATTATAACCAGAAAGTACGTACACTTGAGTCTTGACAACAGTATGCGCGGCTAATAATGTAGAAGGGTTTTGCCGTGGAACCCATTTTATTGTTCGATTCTTTCATCTTATTAATCTTAAGTCATTAGTGCCCAAAATGTTGTCAAAATCATATTTGCTCAGATTTTATGTCCCTTCGAAATTCAGCGTTGTTATTGTTTTATGGTTATCAGTCTCGATTCAATTCATGACGGTGATGGTGCGATGAGGGTGGTGATTTTGAAGCTTTTTGGTTGCGTATTAAATGCGGAAAATATAAAAGTGATAAATATTAATACGAGATTTATAGTTCTGCTAGGTCCGGCCGATAGCCTGCCTTCATGTTAGGATTTCGTTTCGTATTTGTAGACTATAATAAACGTGCTTATTGCAGACTTTGCTCTTTTTGCATCATATGAAATTACAATTGGCCAGATGAAGTAAAGTACGTACATCAGCGAAATTGGAACGTACAAGAACGCGAGAATGGAGAATTGATTAAAGAAGTTGGCCTAACTAGACGACAAATTAACGCTTTTTTTCAAACAGGATATGGATTATGATCTCGTTTGAGAATCTTTAAACAAAATATCGTAAAAGATATGCAAGTTCTCAGCATAAAAAATGGAAGTAGAAGATAAGAGGAGCATTGCACCTTTGATCATTTCGGATTTAATCTTATGGTTACGATACTGCCTCACATGGATGAGACTATGATGACAAATAGTTTCTATGGAGTGTGCCCTCGAAAATTAATTCAAAAACATGCGAGGACCACTCACTTGCAATTCAAGTGGGTAGGGGAGTGGGCACAGTGTACGGGTCATGGTCATGGTCATGGTCATGGTCAAGGAGCTAAGAGACCAAGTATTTTCTCGGATTCAAATGGAGCAGCAGATTAAAATTAGCCACTTGGGTTGGATGTAGCATATATGGCAGGGAAAGTACAAAGTAAGAATATAAATTTTACCTAGTTTCTCGAAAAATGCCAAAACTACTGAAATAATAGTAGTTTTGAATCAGTAATTTAGTAAATGTAAACTACTTAAGCAGTTATATTTATACTAATGAATTTAAATAAACAAATATCTTACTCCCCAAGTATAGTTCTTGGATGAAACTGTTTTTTTTCCAAACAAAATAAAGATAGAATACATATGCATATAGATATATGACACGTCAATCTTTTCTCGTGTTTATTTTTTGTTTCGGGCAATGATCACGTATTAATTTATGGGCGAGGTAGCGAAAGCTATTGCTCAAGAAGTATCTATTGGGTATATAGATGTGCTTCAAGTCTGCAGCTTATCAAATTTGAAGAGGCTTTCACGGCCAGATTGGTTAAACTTGCCTAGATTCTATTTGCTCTGCCGGTTGCATATTTCACATGGGCACATAAGTATGAGGAATATGTAACCATGTAATGGGGACCTGATTGTGATGTGTAGCTTCACGTAATAAATATGGTGACCCCATCACTGCTTGTGTAGCTTTACCTTGCCAGCTGAGCCACTGGACATGCTAGCTTGACCAAGTTGTGATTCATGGAGATGACCTTGCGAACTTGCAAGGGCTCAGCCTTACGTCAATTGGATTTTTGTAACTTAAATATTACTATTATATTAAGATCAGCATTCCAAATTCATTTTTCTTTAAAACAAATATATAAATCTTGACAGAAGTAATATTATATTATGATCTTCTGTTGTATATATTTGTAACTGGAACAATCACTCGGCCACGGAAGAAATGAAAACAAAATTATACAAATCTTGACAGAATTGGATGCTCCAATGATTTTTTTTTTTTTCTCAAAACTTTTTTAACACTTCTTTGTAGGTTACTTTGAAAAAAACAAAGAAAAGAAAAGAAAACACCTCTTTGCAATTATGCAAGGGATGATGGCTTCAATGGGCCACAAGAAAATCAGCAGAACAATGAGGTCCACAAGGGCCTCCTTTCTATTCAACATTTTTCCGCCAGTTGGCCCAAATCTCTCGTTTGGAGCACTCGGGCTCACAACAAAGAGCTAGTGTTTTTGAAAAACTATTCTAATATACACCAGAAGTAATCATTATCTTACTCTACCCTCTAGCGATTATCTTTAGCATTGAATTTTTTTTAAGCCCCCCTCATTCCCCTTTCTCTCCCAACTAGGAATAGCAAAAAAAAAACCCATAAAAGCATGTATCTATGGGGATTATTTGTGATGAAGATAGGTATAGGGATTTATTTGATCTCCATGGATACGGAGACAAAGTCTCTACTCTATAGAGATCCGTTAAATTCCCATTTATGTATCCAATATATAGACTAACTTACAAATATATTTTGATAATAATACATAATAAAATCAAATTAATTCAAAATATAGTTAACATATGGTAGAGTAAACTTTTAACTAAAATCAAGTTATAATAATTGACTAACTTTGATAAAAAAATTTTTTTACAATAACTTGGATTTACATCATATATTTTTATTTTTAATTTGAATTGTATTATATTACTAAGATTATAATGGATTATGAATATTTATGAATGCTTTATTTAAGTTTAAGATTTTTTTATATATAATCCTATGGATATTAGTGTTGTAAAATAATTTAGAACAATAGTATTTTAGCTTTGTGAAAATAAAAAATAAGAACAGGATGACAGCAACAATAAAAGAGTAGTGGAATAAAATTATCACGAATCGTACAAGGCACTATTCTTAAGGTTTTAATTCCGCCCTAACCAAAGTTATGTTCGGTGGAATGGCGTTGACGGTTAACCCTCCAGGATTAGACGTGGGTCTCCACAAAAACTCGTCTACACGATGTTCCCAGTACGTTGAGCAGCAAATCTTGTAGAAAGCAAAAAACGCAGCAAAAGCAGTAGGGGCGACTTCTTTTGGGCAGAAAGGAGGAGAAAGAGAGGAGGTTGGTGTACATTATGTTTAGGCTATCCAACGGGCTTTATATAGAGTCAGGAAAGAGCTGTTGCAAAATAGCCATTGGATAACTGTCAGAAAAAGAGCCGTCGAAGCATTAAAGAGCTGCAACGGTAAAAAGAAAATTTGGCTAAAATTAAAATAAAATTTGTACGGGTAGTAAAAGCTTGGTAGGCCCACATGCGCTCGAACGAGACGGGACGGGTCGGGGCGCACGTGTGTGTATATAACTAAAAGCAAAGTCCACAATGCTATCTTAATACTATAAAGTATTTACTGATTAAGTACTATCATATATAAATGCTTATTAAAACATTTTCATATCTAATGTGGGACTTCTTCCTTAGTTAAAATACACATAGGCAAACTAAGTTTGAAATACACTAAGACCCATATATATATATATATATATATATATATATACAACAATTAGCGAGAATTAGAATCCCCATAGAAAACAAGGAATAGGGACCTGTGACAAGGACGAGGGGCAAATTTTTAAATGGGGCGGGGGGGCATGTCCCCATTTCATGGGTATCCACTACCATCTCTACCGCCCACAACAAAACACAACATCAAAATAATAATAATAATAATAATAATAACATTGAATTTTGTTTCATTCTTTTTTTTTTCCTCATATTATCTTTCAAATCAAAAGTCAAGATTGTTCTAATCTACATATAAGAAAATTTCTGTAATTTTTGCACAATGCACATTATAAAGTATAAATCTGAACTGAACGATAATAAAGGTGAAAATCAATTCACCAAAAAAAAAAAAAAGGTGAAAATGAGACTTAGACGGTTAAGATTTGGACGTATATAAGTTGAAGGGTTGTTAGAGGCTTTCTTTATTTAATTTTTTCCTAGATCACCTCGATTGAATTTTTTTTCATCTAACAAGATGGTATCAAAAGGATATGGCACAAAGCTTATAAAACAGAAAGATTTTATGAATGATTTGATTTATAGATGAAATTTTATGTTAAATAATAAGACTTGTTAGAATATAATTTTAGTTGATTTAAAGTTTGATTGTTCAAATTAATTATTTTACTATAACTAAATATTTTATTTAAGCAAATAAAATTATTTATTCTAACTGGACTATAAATATAGATTTTAATTTATAAATTAATTTTAAATCCATTTTCAATAATGAATTCTAAACCAACAACTTGATTTTTAAAATAAATCAAACTAATTTTTAATTTCAAACATTCCCGCACAATTAATTAGAATTTTTGTGTTGGTTGAAACCAGCATTATTCAAAGTGCAATTCTAATTAATCTGGTTTAAGTCAGCTAATCCACCATGGAATAAAGTTTTTTATTATTATTATTATTCACATGACTCAAATTCAATATCTTATTTAAGAATAAAAAATATCAAACCACTTAAATAAACTAATAATAAACACTAAATTTAAATTTAAAATAAGAATTAATTTTTTTTAATCATAACATCTGGTAAAGAAATTGAAAACGATCAAACGTAGACTTCAAGATTTTTTATTGTGATGTGCTATACCTTTAAAAGGAACTTTTTGAACGTAAAGAAAGCTACTTTTGTCAAAATATTGGTCCCCCACTCTCAAACACTTCTCAGATCTTCCATTATAAAGTTATATCAATGCCCAATTTAAAAATTGTTAATGATAGAGTGAAACTAACAAGCCACCGTCTGCCCTTCATTTTATTGCTGAACATTATAAGCACTTGCATTAAAAGATTTTGTTTGTTTTGTAGCCGCTTCTAGATAACCGAAATTTTAGTGTAAACTATAAAGATAACAAATCCCGTCTTATAAGCCGAATCTCACTTGCACTCAACGAACTTTCGGTATAAAACCTCTAAATTGAACTACTTAAAACTATAACCAGAAAGTACGTAGTACTTCTGAGTCTTGACTACAATATGCGGGGCTAATAATGCAGAAGGGTTTTGCCGTTATACCCATTTTATTGTCTGGTTCTTGCCGCTAAACCCAGTTTATTGTCTAGTTCTTTCATCTCATTAATCTTATGTCATTTGCTCAGACTTTACGTTCCTTTGAAATTCATTATTTTTATTGTTTATGGTTGTGATCGGTCTCGATTCAATTTATGACGGTGATGATATGATATGGGTGGTGATTTTGAAGATGTTTGGTTGCGTATTAAATCGGGAAAATATAAAAGTGATAGAGTATAGATTTGTAGTTCTGCTAGTCCCGGCCGATAGCCTGCCTTTAATTCATGTTAGGATTTCTTTTTGTTTATATGCTATAAACGTGCTTATTGCAGATTTTGCTCTTCCATCCATCACATAAAATTACAATTGGCCAGATGAAGTAACGTACGTACATCAGGGAAATTGGAACGTAAAACGCGAGAATGGAAAACTGATTAAAGAAGCCGGCCTAACTAGACAACAAATTAACACTTTTTTCAAACAAGATATGGATTATAGGTTTTGTCCGTGGTCCCTGATGAATTTGTAATCAAATTGGACCAAAATGATATTATAATAAAAAAGTAAAATAAAAGAGCAGTGCTAGATAGTACGAAATTATTTTCGTACAAATGCAACGAATGGTCAAAGGACCAATCACCATAGAGTTGAAATAGAAAGAAAGAAGAGAGAAATTTTCGCAACACCAAAAACACAACTTCCTTCTTTTATACTTTCATATTCGTGCGTCGTTTAACCAATGGTCATTCGTACCATTCATCATTTTCCAAAATAAAATTACTTTGATGCTTTTTTGTGTTACTTTTCTCTCTCTCCCTTCACAACTCCACCATCCCGTTGTCCCTATTTTTACCATATGTCCAGACTATGCCTTTCTTTCTCCCTCATTTCCTTTTCAACCCTCTCACTCCTTCTCCTTCTAACACTAATTCTTCTTCCTCACCAACATTTTGTACGAGCCACCGTAGATGTCTGTGCAACCAGCTTCCTTTACGTGGATAGCATTTGAAATCATAGCAACACCTGGAGGAAGCCCACAACAAAAGCCAAAATCCCATCAGATCTAAACGTGTTGGGCTTGTAGTGGTTGATGGCGACGAGGTGGTGGTGGTACGGTTGTGTTGGTGGTGGAGGATGCGGCGGCTAGATGGTGTCTTGAGGCAAAAGCAAGGTAGTGGTCACTTTGATGAAAATTGATGTGTTGTTGAGTCCTATCAAGAAAGAAGAAGAGTAGCGGAGGGTGTGGCTAGCGGTGGTGGTGGTGGTTTGCGCAAACAGGGGCAATGGGAGTCTAGAGATGATTTTTGGAGGAGAAGGATATAGAGGATAAAATGAATAATATATTTTTTAATAACTATTAAAATATAAATATAAATTATTATCAAATTATTTTTTTATAGTGACATTTTAATCTCAACCATTGAATAAGATTATAATGGCTGAGATTTAGTAACTAAGTTGTCCTAAACTCAATAAAGACCATGATAGCCTCCGCCATGGATTATATATGATCTTGTTTGGGAATCTTTAAACAAAAAAATTGTAGAAGCTATGCAAGCTGTCAGCATCAAAAAGGGAAGTAGAAGATAAGAAAGAAGCATTGCATTTTTTATCATCACGAATTTAAATCTTATAGTTCCGATACTACCTCACAGGGATGAGGTTTTGAATGACAAATAGCTTCAATGGAGTGTGCCCTCAAAAATAATTTTAAAAACATGTGACGGCCACTCATATTCAAATCAAGTGGGAGGAGACTGGAAGTGGGCATGGTCAAGGTGCAAATTAAGAAACCAAGTATTTTCTCGGTTTCAAAAGGAGCAGCAGATTAAAACTAGTGTGGCTGCGTGTTTCTTGGGTGATTTGTTAGCTTAGGCGGCCAAATAAACGGGACCTCCACAGGATGATGAGGCAGAAACCATTATCATCATGATTGAGGCTCATAATTACTATGTGGGGAAGCTCTCCCTCTCGTATTTTGAATCCTCTTCTTTCCTTTTATAAGAAGTTCCTCTAATATGAGGACAACATACCTTTCTTGAAGACTAAGATTAAGATTTCTCATGTCAGGACAAAACAACTTCATTGTGAATTAAGTTCAACGTCCTAGGCTCCTAGGACTATGAGAGTGATGTAAGAGATTGCCATTGTCATTAGTAGATTCTATTTCTAGTTTCCTTTTTGAGGTTCCTTGCCTTCGTGAAATCTACTTCGTGTAGCAAGTCCCCTTTCTGAAGGGGGAATCTCTCGCTTCCAAACCCACCAAGCCATTGGGCCCAAGGTTTACCATATTCGTGACTAAGAAGGTTTGGAACCTGACACTCTTTTCTCATTTTTCATATTACTTGTTAGCATCTAATTAGCAAAAAATGTTAATATAAACTTGAGCTCATGGTGACTCTATATGTGACAAAATATTAACCAGTGATTATTTTTATATCTATATGTTTATAATTATAAATATGCTTAAATAATTGATATATTATTATATGTAGAGTCCATGATTAATCCAAACTATGCTAACATTACTCCTAATAAGTTTTAACATAATTTACTTAAAGCATGGTTAGATTGTAACCAAAATTCATAGGGTAACAACGAGTAGCCACTTGGGTTGGATGTAGCACAAACGGTAGGGAAAGGGACAAAGAATATAAATTTAGCTAGTTTCTTGAAGAGAGCCAAAACTACTGAGATAATTGTACGTAAGAGTCATGAATTCAGTTTTCTGTTTGATTTCATCAATTCCCATTAATTTCTTTCTCCCATGCTTTGAATCAGTATCATGCTTAATTTAGTAAATCTAAACTATTGAAGCAGTGATATTTATACTAATGAATTTAAATAAACAAATATCTTACCAATTTGGATGAGAACATTTTTCTTTTTCATACAAAATAATAGAATACGTATGCATGCAGATATAACATGCCAATTTTTCTCGTGTTTGTTTTTTGTTTCGGTCCCATCGTCACGAATATTACGGGCAAGGTAGGGAATTGCTCAACACGCATGTATTGAGTATAGATGTACTTCAAGTCTGCAACTTATCAAACTCGAAAAGGCTTTCACACGGCCAGAATCATATTGAAACTTGCCTACGTTCATTCTAGCTATTTGTTCTGCAGGTTGCATATTTCACATGGGCACATAAGTATGGGGAATATTTAACAATTCAACCTGATCCCAATTGCATTTAGGTTCCCAGAATCCAAGATGAAGCATTTATAGAACAAGATGGAATTGGTAACACATATACATGAGCGAAAGAAGCAAATGGTATCCACATAAAAGAAGGTGGAACAACTACATATTCTACTCTTAGCGGACCCTATTAACATGACGATTACATGGACATGGAATCAAAGCTATCTAATAACAGTTAAGGCAATATCAAGACTCATTCTTGAAAAGCCTTGCAAGTTTCATTTACCTTCCTAGGCAGTGAGGGAGCAAGAATGAATCAGCAAAAGTGCTTGAGACCGAGACCGTGCTTGCCGCGGATACAGCCAGGCCTGAGGAAGAGAGTGGAGGACCTCTTGGAATTGTTCATTTTGGAGAATGCCCTTTTCCCCAGTTTCCTCATCCTCTGCCTCCCAAGCTTGTTGCTCACATCCCACGGAACTAACTCGTCGTTTAAATCATACGCGTCATTGTTGTCATCATCCTCCTCCTCGAACTGAGGCCCAAGGGTATCGTCATCGTCATAATCATGAGCAAAATGGCGATGGGGATTGGCATCATCATGGTGGTCGGCATGTGGTGCATGAGGATGGTGGCAAATTGAGGCATTGTTGATGGGAGGAAGAGTGGAGCAAGAAACGGAGGAATCCGAAGAAGAGAAGGCATGATGAGCATGAGAATCATCATGCTGGTGAGCGTCAAGGAGGTTGAGGAGTTGCCATTGAAAGAGAGGATGGTCGTCCTCGTCCAGCTCCAAGAATTGAAATTGTTGCAGGATGAGGAACTCCATCTCCATCGGCATTGACCATGTGGATGTGCATGCGGATGCGGAGGATTGGCTTCCGCTTTCCATTGTCAAGTTTCTTTTCGCCTTTCTTTGTTTTCAACTGCCTCTCTGCTCTGCCTTGTTGTTCTTGGAAAGGAATATGTGATTTGTGTATTCTCTCGTTCTCATTGGTTTGTTGTGGTGTGGTGCTCTTTATATAAGACACACTGCGTTGCTTCATTGCTTTGCTTGTGAGCTGTGAGTTGCGACTTGTGAGTTGTGAGTGAGTGAACTAATATCATCACATGACGTTGAACACTCTTTATTCTCCCTTAGACACTTATGTACATGAAAATGATCCCCCTCTTAAACTTAAGATTTAAAAAAGTCAATTTCATTCCATAAACTTAATTAATATAAAAATTAAAAAAAAAATCAGATTAGCAGCAAGTTAAAAAGTACATAACAATATAGTTTTATTTAGTTAAATTACAAATTTTATGCATTTAAAAATATTTGTCTCTAAGTGAGTTTTACTTATAACTTTAATAATTCAAATGATGAAGAAAACTCTTTGAAAAGAGTTTTATTTAATTAACTACTTCAGCATCATGTGATGATATTAGTTCACTCACTCACAACTCACAAGTCGCAACTCGCAACTCACAAGCAAAGCAATGAAGCAACGCAGTGTGTCTTATATAAAGAGCACCACACCACAACAAACCAATGAGAACGAGAGAATACACAAATCACATATTCCTTTCCAAGAACAACAAGGCAGAGCAGAGAGGCAGTTGAAAACAAAGAAAGGCGAAAAGAAACTTGACAATGGAAAGCGGAAGCCAATCCTCCGCATCCGCATGCACATCCACATGGTCAATGCCGATGGAGATGGAGTTCCTCATCCTGCAACAATTTCAATTCTTGGAGCTGGACGAGGACGACCATCCTCTCTTTCAATGGCAACTCCTCAACCTCCTTGACGCTCACCAGCATGATGATTCTCATGCTCATCATGCCTTCTCTTCTTCGGATTCCTCCGTTTCTTGCTCCACTCTTCCTCCCATCAACAATGCCTCAATTTGCCACCATCCTCATGCACCACATGCCGACCACCATGATGATGCCAATCCCCATCGCCATTTTGCTCATGATTATGACGATGACGATACCCTTGGGCCTCAGTTCGAGGAGGAGGATGATGACAACAATGACGCGTATGATTTAAACGACGAGTTAGTTCCGTGGGATGTGAGCAACAAGCTTGGGAGGCAGAGGATGAGGAAACTGAGGAAAAGGGCATTCTCCAAAATGAACAATTCCAAGAGGTCCTCCACTATCTTCCTCAGGCCCGGCTGTATCCGCGGCAAGCACGGTCTCGGTCTCAAGCACTTTTGCTGATTCATTCTTGCTCCCTCACTGCCTAGGAAGGTAAATGAAACTTGCAAGGCTTTTCAAGAATGAGTCTTGATATTGCCTTAATTGTTATTAGTTAGCTTTGATTCCAAGTCCATGTAATCGTCATGTTAATAGGGTCTGGATTTGTAGTACCAAGATCGAGTAGGATATGTAGTTGTTCCACTTTCTTTTATATGGATAGCATTTGCATGTTCGCTCACGTATATGTGGTACAATTTTATCTTGTTCTGTAAATGGTTCAGTTTAGATTCTTGGAACTTAAATGATTCTGTCGATCTTTAGCACGAGGGGAATAACTTTTTGATTGAAAGGAAGTTTGACCTTATTATTGTTGCATTAATCAATGATTCTGTTTAGCTGCTCTGCATATTATTACTGTAGAAGGAACGATGAAGGGGAGGGTTTGAAGTTTATTTGATGAGATTGAGACGGGTTTTGATGTCTACAACTTCTTGTCAGGAATGAAAAATTTGCTGTCTTGTCAAGAATGAAAAAATCCTATGACTTGAAGATATTACTGTTATTAGTACACCAGGACGCGCTTGTGAGTCATGTATTAAATAATTCGTGATTTTAATTTTATTATGGATGAATTTATCTGTAAAAAAAAAAAAAAAAAAAGAATTACTAGTTAACTTTTTGTTGACCCTAGAAATGAATCAGACGCTTGTTAATATTGCATTGTGAGCGCAGATCTAGTGGTAACTGGCAATCCGGTTGTAGAAAAGAATATGCTGAGAATAATTGCTGCGCCTCGGGTGGTTTTGGTTCGTATATGTTCTTCTAAACTATTTTGGAGCGTTTCAGATCAGTATAATGAACCTATCTAGTAGCCGTAGGGTAGACGGTTAAAAGAATGGGCATATGCACCCTATTTCAATTGTGTATGTGGAAGGAGATAGTTAGTCATTATCATGGATCTAATAAGCAGCTTAAACTAAGAAGCTAACTTCAGGCGAAAAGTCATTTTGTTGACAGGAATAAAAGTGAAATAAATATTTTGTTAAACTTCTAAAATGATAAATAATATAAGACAAAATTAATTTTTAAAACGATAAGTAATATGAAACAAAGGGAGTAATGTAAATACACATGAAGTTAATGCATGCTGTTAGTAATCAATATCTCAATTCTACATTTCCGGGGCTTCATGTGCTATGCGCCGGGTGCTGTTTGTGATCGAGTATCTCAATTCTACATTTCCATATTCAAAAGCCTAGGTACTCAAATAATGGGTTGCTTAAGTAGTAAGTACATATAAAGCTAACAAAAAAGAAGATATGAAATGTTAACTTTACTGCTGGCTTTACCTTTTTTTGGTGTTACCGAAAAGTAGACATTAGCTGCAAGGAGCGCAAAGGATTTCAATTTGGCCAAATATTTAATTGAAACTGCCGCACTTTAATTTCTTTGTTCCCACTGGCCAACAGAACCACAAATTATTGTTCCAAAGAAAACTAGAAAGAAGCTACCTGACTATAATGAGCAACAGCATGAAGATTTCTAATGTTTTGCTATTTCGAGTGGTATAACGTGTGTGGCATAAGCTAATAGCATGTATAATTGAAAACTCTTTACGCATGCTAAGTCCGTGGAAGCAGTCTCACTTGAAATGCAGAAAACAGAATAAAGAGGATACAACAATTATATTCCAGATTCTACTACGGTGCCAAGCTTGGATTTTTAGGTGATGGGCCACATCATTTTGTCGAATTAAATTGTGAACATTTTCCGAGGAAGAATTATCAAAGGTCTAACAGAAATATGAATTTTCTTTTGTATGTTATAGCACTTTCCAAAATTGATTCATATCATAGTTGCTCGCAAATCAAGTTTTGGCGCAACTCAAAATTAGTAGGCTTGCTTCAAATATGGATAGGGCTTTTGCTTCTAGAAAGGAAGATTTTGGTTTTTCATTTGCTAGTAGGTTTCTGATCTTTTTACTGTGTCGGTAAACGTAGGTCAAAGGCTAGACCATCATCTTGTGACCAAGTACCTGTGCAAAGGACGAATATATAGAGCAAAAGCGAATCGTCAAACTAATTCAGACAGTAACCGTTGACGTCTTCATCATACAATGTCAATAATTGTAAGTTAGAGATGCAAACTTCAAATGCCCCTCTTAATTGTTGAAATTCAATTATAATTTAAGTGATTCATTTAACCAAAACCACGGCAGTACTGAAGCAGTTTGTTATACCCTTATTTTGAAGTGAATATATGATCCTTTCCTAACATGTTTCCCATTCCAATTACTTTCTAATTTCCGAGTAATTTTTGCCTATTGGTTCTTAGTGGTGTGGGTTTTACTTCAACCTAGAATTGATTCTTCTGCTATATGGCGGGCGGCCTTGCCAATTTCCATATGGTGTACTTGTATTTTTGAACTCGTGCGAAGTTATTATATATTATATAATGGTTATTATTTTTTAACAAAGAAAAGAAAATTATTGCTTTCTTCTAGACCCGTCACTGAGAGTACTGCACTTGAAGCGGATGGTAGAGGACATCCAAAAAGTAAGTGAAGGAGTGTGATCGTTTACTGAAAAAGGAGATGCCAACGACAACGACACAAGGCCAAGAAGAAGTGGCAAGGGGTTCAAAGTGCCGAGACTGTGGGAACCAAGCCAAGAAGGAGTGTTCATACTCGAGGTGCAGAACTTGCTGCAAGAACAAAGGGTTTGATTGCCAAACCCATATCAGGAGCACTTGGGTTCCTGTGGATAGAAGGCGCCACAGGGAGGAGCAGCCCTCTCCCCTCCACTTGCAGGGAGATATTTCTAAAAGGCACAAGCACAACCCATATTCAGGTTAATTACTATTTTTACAACTATTGTTAGCTTAAATTAGCTTGTTTAGTACAACTTATAATCAAAAGTTTGTTAAGAAAATTTTTGAGAAAAAAAATTATTTTTTCAAAATAATCAGTACACAAACATGCTCCTATGTTCAGAATTAAGATCCATATATGCTGTAGAGCCCTAGCTGTTACCTTTTCCTCGGCTCATAAAGGAGATACTAACTGAGCCTATTTGCATCTTCCTGCTCGAAATTTATTCTGTTCGCAAAATTACATTTTTTTTTTTTTTTTGGGGTTACCTAGTTAACGCTATATATATAGATGCCCATATTTCAGGTGTAGAGAAGTTTAAGTTTCCAGCTGCTACAAATTCCATGGCTATATTTCGGAGCGTTCAGGTTCGGTCGATGGATGATACGATCAATGAAATCGCCTATCAAACATCTGTGAACATTGGAGGACACGTATATAGTGGTCTTCTTTATGATCAAGGCCCTGACCAAAGCTTCAATGCTAAGGGTGACAGTTCCACTAGCCCTCTTGATCAGCAGCAGAATCTCAGTCTTATCAGTGCTTCAACTCAAACCCATGATGGTGCAATTATGGCTCCAGTATCAGCCTCTTCTGCTCATGATGAGCCTTTCTTGCCTCCACCATATCCATTCCCCCTTGCTTCCTTCAGGTCCGGTATGCCATATTTCTCATATCCAAAACCTTAGTTTATTTCTGGATCATGAAAAACACGAAGGCAATTAGATGTGGGGACTGAGAGTAGAATGAAATAGGCATTGATGATGAAATACTTACTAATTCAGCTAGCCACCTTTTGTTGCCGCAATTATTTATTGTTTAAGTAGACACAATTATATATCCTCTAGCTAGATTATACTCCAACATATTGGAGGCAACTTCACTAATCAAATGTAACTGGGGGAGCCTGTTCATGTTATTTTTTTGGTTTAAATAACGATGACTCAATTATTCCCTATGTGGTTTGATAATTTAGCATGTGGCCTGCGCCTGCCCCTAACATGTAGGTTTTGCAGTTTTGTCTTCTTGTTTTGTTGTGATTCACTTTTTAGATTTTTGTTAATCATAATGTTTCCTGAACTTCGAGTCCCTTTTATCGCCATTCTTCTATAGTCTATATACTTTTGCCAGCTTGAAGCAAATAGTTGGAACAAGTTTCCAAGACCATTCACATATTTAACACTATATACAATTCTTTTTATATGCCGTGTCTATATTGGCGGCATCAAACCCAAAGTTTCCAGATAGGAGCAAGCACACATGATACCTAAAAGATTGAACACGCTGTTTGGCAAGCTGAGTATTTTTCCGAAGCTTGGTAGGCGCTTTTGTCTGTTTCAAACTTTCAATGGCTGCCGAACACAAAACCTAAATAAATTTGTTTCAATAAGATATTTTTATTTATAAAATTTTTAAAATAATAAATAGTTAAAGTCAAATAGTTTTATTATTATAATAATATATGATTAAATATTTATATATTTTATATTGATAATATATCTAAATTAATATAATAAATTTTTATTTGGTTTGCCATCCTCACATTAGATGGTTGAGTTTACCCAACTTATAATTATAACGTGAGTAACCGCATTTTTGCCTTTTTTTTTTCCTTTTGTTCGTACTTGAAACTGGGGTCAGATATAATTATAAAATTTTGAGGACAGAAACTCGTATCAAAATTTGAGAATTTGATATATATATATATATATATATATATATATATATATATATAGTTGATATAATTTCCTAATAATCAATCTAAAATTTTTTTTAAATCAAAATTTTATTTATAATGGCATAAATTATAATTTACATAATATTTAAGAATTATTTAATATATATGATAAAGATTTTGAGTTCGAAGGATTTTTAGGCACACCAATTAGGAGGATGTAATATTTTTTATTTTATCCTATTATCTTATTAAGTTCGATTCCATATTAAGATAAAAATAATATGAAATTTCTTGTTATATATATGTATGATCTTTATCTTTATTACCTAAATTTTTTGGATTCGTTATTATCTGAAACCAGTTAAATATTAGTATTACTCTCAAATATAAAGGTTTTGTAAAACCTATCGTGTTTTCTAGAATTTCACACGTATGGGCGCGAATGAGCACACGTACATGTCGACAAAGGAGTTGGAAGGAATCATTCAGTAACAAAAAAACATTTATAACATATGATACATTTTTTATGAATGTTTTGCAAGAAATTATGAAAGTTATGGCATCTTGTGAATTTAATTCAAGTTAGCTTTTGCAGTAAGCACTTTAGATAACCCTGTGCGATTAAGCTTTTATAGAAAGGCAGTCTTACTGGCAATAAGAATTGATTGATATTCCCAGTGACAACTTGAGGAATATATCCTTTGTACTGGAAACTAAAGAAGCCATGTTACACCAAACTAAGTGTAAAAAAATACAGCACACTGCATGGCACGTAGCCAGAAACAATCACAATAACAATATTCCAGACGACGTGGATTCTCACCCACATATGGCTTGTAGATGATTTGCTGATTCTAGTCATGATATTCAATCCCTATTTTCTGATGGCGGATAAAAATTTCTAATGGAGAACGTTCTTAGCATTTAATATGTAGGTTGGGGTAGTCATCTTAATTAATGTTTTTAAAGCAGGTAGCCCATAACTTTCAAGTACTCTTTAGGCAGATTAAAGCTTTTTCTATATTTAAGAAGAGAACAGTATATATCAGTTACAGTGAAAATATTTTTCTATAAATCTTCTAGCTTTCAACTTTCATGATTAATTGAGCTGAAGATGGTGTAAGTTTATCTGGTACGGTTCAAACTAAGGAAAATTTGACTTTCTATTGAGATGTCAATTCCAAGCATGATAATCCGTTTAAGTTTATTCGTCTGTAATTTATCCATAGTTGGATGTCATGAGAATGAACACTCATTTACGTAATTGCTAATTTGATTCTTCTCTGGAATACTATGTTAAAGTAATAGCAATTAAAGTATGGTTTGATGCATGTACCCAAAAAAAAATAGTATAGTTCGATGCTTTACTTAATGTAATTAGCCGGCCATTAGATGCTGATCTAATCGTAACAAATATCATTATATTATGTAAAAAAGTATTATGATAATTGGAAAGAAGCTTAAAACCATTTTTTTTTTAATAGTTGAATATTAGTTTACGGCAACAGTGGCTGTTAAAAGTAAGGTGTGTTCTTGACAAGTTTTTAAATTTTTGAAGATGCCGTACATACGAAAAGTGACCAAGCATTTGTGCTCTTTTAGAATTCTTATTCTCAAGTACTAGAGTTCCGATCCATTCTCTCATCTGAGCGTAATTCTGGAATTTAGCTTCAAACTAAGCATGCAGTTCAACATAGATTAAACTCATAAATTAACCTTGTATAATTACATACCAATTTAGCGGACCCACATGCTTTTTTAACAATAGAACGAGAAATCCAGAATAAAAATCCTCTTTGAAGTAGATACCTTAATTTTTTCACGTTGCCGAAGAATTAAAAAATTGTTTTTTGGTCAATGAATATCTTATTTTCTAAGTAATTGGTCCACGTTAGGGCCTTTCCAACCTCCCTCTACAGATCTACTTAGCCAATCTAAAAGTCCAACACTAAGCCCAATAAGCCCACGAATTTCTGGCGGGAAAATCAACAAAATACACAAATCACTCACTCCTCGTTTGTGCTCGCTTCGCTTTCCACGCAAGACAACCATGCCTTGCGATCTTCTCCGACGAATCTAAGTAGGGGTTTGCGCCTCGGAGAACAATCTTCGCAGAGTGATGATGGGTTGCATTTGCATACCGAAGGTAAAGTAGGAGAGGTTGATCAAACATAACAGGTCATCGAAATCGAAGCAGATTCGTTCGTCGGGCCTCTATGCGTGCGACGTGTTATTATGATCTGGATTTGCGCACGAAAATGGTTAGGATCTACTTCAATGAGGCAATTCAATCCATCTGCTGAGTGACTTATGGATCGAGTGAGTTATCTATGCCATCTCTACATCTATTATGTTTTGTTCACTGGCATATTCTGTGACGGGGAAAGATGAGTTTGGGATCAATAATTTGATTACTAAATCTCAATTTATTGATATCTCATCCAATGTTTCAGATTGACATTTTTAAATATAAATAAATAATTTTAAGAAATTAATTGATATGTATTAAAGATATAAAATATTATTAATTAATGAATCTTTTATTATAATAAATAAATATTTATATAAATTGATATTTTTTATTATTTTTATTTTTATTAATTAATAATATAAAATTATTTATTTTACCTTATCAATATATTAAAATTAAATTTTAATTTTAAAATAATTTATATTTATATTTTAATACTTATTAAAAGTTTTATTTCCCATTTTATTATCCTTCATTTCTTTCACAAATCCGCTCTTCCTCTTCCAAAACTTTGTTGCCACCGCCCCTTCCGCCGGCAACCAAATCCTCGCGCTCATCCACTCTATCGTCACCGGCATCGGTGGGTCCAATTTCGCGTGCAACTACGCCGACGACAATTGCAAGGAGGAAAACAGTGGTAACGACGATGATGACGACAATGAGGAGGAGAAGCGACGGCGGCGATGCAACTGAGTGTCGCAGATGTCGAGCTCTGTTGGATGCGAGCTGCTGATTGAGGTTGGGGCGCACCCGGACCTAAAGCTTGTGCGACGGACTGGCGAAGGAAGAAGGACCAGCGTGGAGATGTAGACGATGATGATCGGCAGAAGTGGCGGTGGTAGCGGCTGGTGGTGCCAATACCATGTGGCGGTGGCGAAGGGATGGATTTGGAGTGGGTGTAGGGGAAGCTAGAGAATTTGTAGTGGGTTCCACCAAGGGGTTCTGCACGTTCCATGGGGCAATGAGGTATGAAGGGAACTTGTGGTGGACAGGTGCTATGACTAAACCAATTTATACAGCACGGTTGTAGAAGGCATAGTAACAGAGGGGCAAAGAAGGAGGAAGAGAGGAAGGTTGGAGAGAAAAAAGTAATTCAATATTGTTATTTCATTACAATAGTAAAAGATGAACTTGGTCCCAAACTTAAAATCCCCACCACAGACTCAGCCTTCGTTCACTATTGTATTGTGCCTTTAGGACGAATAACTGAACCTATTGTATATTTGAGGGAAGAAAAGTGTCAATCCAGAAACTCCATGACTTTGGTTCAAAATATTGCTCCTGCTTTGAATCCAGTGCCAGTAATCATAAAACTGTAATTAATTTATCTGTACTCCAAAATCAGGTTTGCTTATAACCAAATTGTGATCCTCCAGTAGACAACAGATGAGATACCCCAGGATGGAATACTTCGTAGAGAAATATTTACATGGTACAGGAGCACCACGTGGCTGTGCTCCTAGACCAATCATATAAGTGTATTTTATATGGGACCCACTATTAGCATACAATCCCATGAAAATGTACTTACATGATTAGCCGGGAGCACAGCTACGTCGTGCTCCTGAACCATGTAAAAATTTCTCATACTTCACATGGTGAGTTTGCTGATGCATAATGTGACATGCTTCTTGGAAAATAAATGTCCATGCGCTTGTTTAATCATAATATCAACGCGTTCCTTCATTAGGTGACTGTTATTTACAGGGTTATGAGTGTAAGGGTAGGAGCAACTCAGAGAACTGTTAAATCATTTTAGAAGGTAGATAGTATGTTTTCAGCTGTCATTTACATATAAGGCTCCACCTTCACATTTTTAATCTAATCCAATTGATTTTTTTGTTCTGTATCCTTCATGTTATAGACTTATATTGATTGTCTTCACATCAAGAAGACTGTTAAGTCAAGGATGCCGATAGAGGACAGTATGGAGATTGAATATTGAAAATATCCTGGGAAGAAATGCAGAAGAAAATTTCTTTCAGGAAAAAATGGTACAGTTTGTACGTACTTTCCATGAAATAATCTACTTGCTCTATCTACCTGGTAGTAAGTTTGTCAAGTTATTATGCGTGAATAGATTTTCTCATGTTTATTCATATGACAATATTATGAGAAGAAAGAGATAAATACAAACATTTAAATTAGATCCCATAAATTTTAAAATCTTATTATGAAATTGATTCTTTTTTGTAAAAATTAAACTAGAACATACATACTAATCTTGCATAGGTTAAGTTAACTCTTTTCTAAGTGGCTTTAACATATGGGCGATGCTTCGTGTATTGAAGCGGGATAGTTTAAAAAAAAAAAGGCAAATAATATGTTCTATGTACAAATATTGACATACGTCAACTGGGTCGGTGACATCCTACTACTGGGTAGTAGTATGAACGGCTGCAACAGCGGAAACCATGGAGTCCACCCCACATATATTTCGTCCCTGGCAAATCTTGTAGTATCCATTTTCTCCCCAGTTCTCCCCCCAAGAATTCTTAATGATCCAATATGGTTTCTCCTTCATCCGAATAGGAGCATAGCCAGCGGAACCATACCCCACCATTAACACCCCATGATCCAACCGCCTTGAAAATATGTATGGGCATGACACCCCACCAATGTATGTCTGCATAAACACTGCATTGATGGCCACTGCGTTTTTACCATAGGATTATATATACAAGATATCAGTCACCAATGTCCGTTGTTGAATGCAATATTAATTAAATAAAATTACTCAAAAAGAAATAACGAAGCACCCACCTGCAAGGGGGCCATTTTTCACAAGATTGGCCGCAATCTGGTCTTCATCAAGAGAGACGACACTGAAGTTTGCCACTGATGCTGCAATCTTTGTCTTGTTGAATTTGCAGTTCCCACGATCTGTACCAGCATAAGGATAGTCTTCCTCTCGCATGACCCCACCAGATTTTAGGATGTATTCGAAAGCACTATTCATCAATCCACCATTGCACCCAGAGTCGCAAGAACCAGGTTCATCTGGATCACACTGCACAAAGGTACGGGACAACTTACAATCTTTAAAACTAACGAATCTTTCATTTACAAATTCATTCGCGTATAAACGTTCGTCGCACATTTACAAATCATTTATAATTTGCATTTATATCTCGATCAAATTAAATACAAGGCTCGATGCATAAACACGAGAAACTTGTTAGCAAGAAAAGAGCGAAACAAACCTCATGGTCACAATCCACAAGCTGCTGCTCGCTAAGACTAACAAGTTCTCCGGTAGCGAGGAAATGGGCACCTTCGAGGGCTCCGGTTGTGCTGAAACTCCAACATGATCCGCACGAACCCTAGTTGCCCAAACAATAAAATAGAAAAAAATAATAAGTAAACCACATTTTATAGTATTAACATCATTCAAATGACAATGATAATATAAAAAAAAAAATCATGTTATTTAAGAATAAGAAGAAAAGAAACCTGATTCTTGACAGGGGTAACAGCTCCATAATCTCTCCAATCAAAATCGGTTGGAAGATTATCAGTGGGCAAAATGGGAGCCTTTTTTGCATGGGAAGGCAACTTGAGGCCTCGCCCTCGGAGACCTAAGACTTGTTTCCGGAACTCGGAGGGCGTTAGGTCGGAGAACTGAGTGACGCCGTGGACGGCGGTGGGGTCCAAGTTCTGGTGGCGCTGAGCCCGGCGCAAGTTAGCCTTGAACACCTTGAACCTGTAATCGTGCTCTTCCTGAGAAGAGTACAATTTCCCAAACCTGCGCTTGAATGCGGAGAAGTGGTGCTCTGCCCCCAATTGTGCGTCGCCAACGCCGTCAACCACCTGCCGGATCAACGGGTCTGCGTCATTCTCCGATGAGAAAGTGGAGACACAGAGGAGAGAGAAGACAACCAACAGAAACAGAGTTCGATCCATGACTTTGTTTGGCATAGAAAGAAAGCGTGGTGAGTCGCGACTCTTTTTATAGTTTTAGTTTATACAACACGACAACAACCATTTTCCTTTTTTATTTTTCTTTTTTTCTTTCTCTTTTGACTAGGACAACAAAGAAGATTCGGAGACCGAAAATAAAGCGCACGTAGTCTTTATGGTTCACGCCACATTGCCAGTGGTTAGCATAAATGAGTCATTATTCATTGTGTATATCGTTTACAGCAGTGTGCAAAAACGAACTTAAAACAAATTACGTGGCTTAATAATAACAGAATAAAAATGGTTTAGACACCCAATACGAATTCATAAGTAAGTAAACCTTAATCCTTATTTTTTCTTTTTCTTTTCGCTACTTAATTTTATTTTGTCTTTTGTCTTGATTTTGTTGTCCTCCGTTACGGGTGATTTCATTGTTCATGGGTGTTTTTGTCTTTTCCTTTATGGGCATTTTAATTTTTCTTTGTGAATATTTTTATTTTAATATTTTTATAGATAAAAAAATTGTTCCCATAAAAAAAAATCATAAGTAAGTAAATTAATAGATAAAAGGCAATCTAGAAGCAATATTATTATTATTATTATTATTATTATTTGGTCGGGGAAGCAATATTATTTTTCATTCGTCCTATCGTTTCCATGAATTAAACTTTGTGAAATAGAAATAGGCCACAGCCCAATTGAAATAAAAAACATAGATATTTAAAAAGATTCATCTGTGTAAAATTAATAGATAAAAGGCAATCTAGAAGCAATATTATTATTATTATTATTATTTGGTCGGGGAAGCAATATTATTTTGCATTCGTCCTATCGTTTCCATGAATTAAACTTTGTGAAATAGAAATAGGCCACAGCCCAATTGAAATAAAAAATATAGATATTTAAAAAGATTCATCTGTGTGCACATTGACTTCATTTTAAGTGAACCGTACAAAGTAACAACAATCATATATGTGTCCAATTCTTTTTACAAATGGGCCAAAGCCCAATAGAAATAAAAGGTATTAAAAAGATTAATCCCTCTCTCCATGTGACAAATGGATGTTAACCAAGCTTTTGTTCTTTGTCCCAGCTTTAACTTTCAGACTCGGATTGAGACAGAATGTCACCGGCTTACCATCATTTTCAGGCATTGCTTTACCCAACTGATCAACAAATATATAGTCAACATTCATCATTTTGAGGCCTTTGAAGTGGGGTATAGCAGCAAAAATTATTGCCTGCAGGGCCCCAGGCGTTAAGAGCTTCTTAGCTAAAAGATAGAACACTAGGAAGTTTATCGGGAATAGTCAGGCATTGGCAACGGATTAATAATTATTAGTTGTTTTGTCGCAACTAATAAAGCTAATTACGAAGAGATTTCGCTATTTTTCTTTTTTCCTCTTTCCTTTTTGGATCCTCCAATAAAGTATGAGTCGTCCCATTCATGAGTTAACTACACGGCACATCATCATAGCTAATGAAGGGTCGAAGATTCCTTCTTTATCTGATGGGTAGAAAAAAAAAAAACTATATTAAAAAATAATAGTAATATACATTACACACATAACATACAAAATTCATTACATTTTTTAGTACATTTTTTTTTCTTTATCGCCAATTCAAGGTGAAAACAAGTAAAAGAAATCTGAGGAAACTTTATATATATATAAAGATATATATAAAGAAACATAAAAAAAAAAAAAAAAACAAGAAGCCCATCATGAAATCAACGAAAGCACACCACGATCATCTTGAATAATAAAGAAAGCCTGGTCCCAAACTGCATTCATCTCAATGAGAGGCACTCTCCTTTTCTTTCTCTTCCTCTGATTTGGAGTGATAGCCGGGAAGCTTCTCTTTGATCTTCTCCAAAATACCCTTCTTCTCCTTGGCCTCTCCCTCATGAACCACTGCTGTAGTCGTAGTAGTCGTCTCCACATACTCTGTTGATGCAGGTGGTGGTGGAGGAGGAGAAGGACTAGTGGCCTCCTCGGTCTTCTTGTGACCAGGCAGCTTCTCCTTAATCTTATCGAGGAAACCCTTCTTTTCCTGATCAGGGTGTGCCGGATCAACCTCCACTTTCTCAACAGGAACCGTGGTGTCCTCGTGCTTGTGATCGCCACCTGTCTTTTCCTCGATCTTCTCCTTCAGCCCTTTCTTTTCCTTCTTCTTCTTTTTCTTCTCCCCTCCTTCCTCAACCTCCTCATCACTCGACTGCACCAAACATACTTAAAGAATGATCAGACATATATACAGATTAAAAAGCACGCTAATATCTGATCTAATATAATGAAGATTAAATATATATATATATATATAACTTGACGGTTATTTATGATGATCAACTTACAGAGCTTGAGCTGCTGTCAGATCGGTGAAGCTTCTCCAAGAGGCTGTGTTTCTTCTCTCCCTCTTCTTCTTTCTTGGTCTCGGTTTCCTCAGACACCTTAACCTTGTCAAACTCAGTGACGATCACCTCCTCTTGAGGCTTCTCTTCTTCCTTTTTCTTACCCAGAAAATCAAAGACCCCACGGTCCTTGACCTCCACCTCACTGCTCTCAGATGTCTCGTACTTGTTCTGGCTCTCCTCTGCCATGATCACTTGCTCAGTAAGAGGCAACGGAACGGAACTAGAATGCAACACACAAGCTGGCACTGCTAAAAGTAAAAGTGTTTTGGTTTCGAGAGAAATCAAGAATCGGTTGGATGACTTTAGAATGTTAGCTAGGGAAAGCATTTATAGTACTCATAACGCGCATCTCACGCGATTAAGAAAATTAAAAAGCCTCAATCACAGTGTAGCCGACGTGTGCATTAAGTTAAGGTATAAATTGAGTTTAGTCACGCTCTCAATTGCACTCGCTGCGTTGAAACTATTTGACACCTATGAATATGGCTACAATGTTAGCTCGATGCACGTATGCTACTAGACAGAGAGCGAGTGTGCCAAGTGCGCGGATGGAAGCTCAAGGAGAAACTTTAATTGTACATGAGGGAGACACGGTGTGGTGATTCCTCTGTACGCCTACCAATGAGAGGGTGGACACGTGGATGATAACGTGGGGAGGTGTACTGTGGGACCGCAATTGTCGCTCTCGATTGGATATAATTTTGGGAGGTCGGTGAAGAGCTGGGGCCATTGATTGACACGTGGCAGTTGCATCATGGACATTGAGAGCGTCGTTTTTCCGGAGTTGGGGTGGGGGTGGTTTGCCCGTTTGGGGCATCACACTCGTGAGAGTGGGACGTCGTTTATATCTGCTTTATTTTCGTAGTTATCGTTTCCAATGCGTACGTTACTGTTAGAGTTAGAAGGATGGTCGGTTTTGAAACTCTTTGGGGTTGCCAAGCTCCATTTCTTTTTTCGCCTTTTTGACTCTGCGTGCCAAACTGCCCATTGTTTTAGGTTATTAAATGATTTATACGTTTAAATCCTTTTTATTAAAATCAAATTTGGGAACTTGGAGTGGATTGATGCGTTGGTTTGGGATTAAGTGGAATGGAGTCTAAGAGAATATAATAAATTTTTATTGTTTGGATTTATAATTTTATAATAAAGTGGAATGGTTAATGATATAATAGATTCTATAGATTTTATTTTATTTTACCAAAATTCTCATTTTTTGTTCTTCCCAATTTAGGTAGATTTGAGGTGTAATTCTATTTTATCAAATAATGGAGTAGAATAATTATTTCATTTCATTATATTCTATTCCACTCTCTTAGACTCTATTCTACTCTACTTTATTACTTACCATCAGTCTAACCATAACCATAATGCTAATACATAAAGTGTATATTCTCAAAAATATATGTGATCCCAAAATATACAAAAATTAATTTTGAACACATACAAGTGATATAAACTCACATGTGGTTGATTTTATGACTTAGTGGTTGTCTCCTAAATATCTTATTTGAGCCTGAAATGTCCTGTGTTTATATCAAAAATGCCTCCTAGGAATAATTTCTACTCCCACTGTCTTTGATTAAAAAAAAAGTGATATATATTAAAAAAAGATATGCCAACTAACATATTATCGGTTGAAATGGTAAATGCTCATTCTCCTCAATTAGTGGCCTCTGATTTGAGTTGTGGGTATCGAGTTATCGGTGATAGGCAAGTCATGTTTCATATGGGATCTTAAATGCTCAAGTAAGAGACAATAACAACTTATATGAGATCTCAAATACTCAAATAGAAGATAATTATATCTTCTATAGGATCGCAAATCTATCTATACTACTAATAAATAAGACTCAAAATATGGAAACTTATGCCATGTGTCAGCTTCACATTAATCCTAATTTCTATCCCTTTCTCAAACTTATTATTAGAAGAAATATTTCAAATTAAAATCATTAAACCCACTACTCTCTTTTCTTTATCCTATCTCTTTTAACGTAGATTGGATAAAATTACAAATTTACTCAAAATCATTACTTGATTAAAAAAAAAAGGTAAAGGTGAAAATGGTCTGATTTATGAAATTTTTTTACCAAATCGAAACCAAACTGAGTCAATCAACTTCGGGTTGGCTTGATTTTAATGATTGGATTACCCATTTTTTCCTTCCACTTTTTGCACTAAAAAATACAATAAAAAATAATCATAAAACATTAAAAACTTTATATAAGCAAATTGCAGATCCTATTCTAATATCCAAAGGCTAAATCATTCTAATATTGTTATTAACACAATTAAAAGAAACACAAGCATCAAACAATTGTCATTCTAATATATTATTTTGTTAAAAAAAAAAAAGAATATACGGGGTCTGAGTCGAGTCAAGCATTGGGTTGCAAAGCCCCAGAACTGATGACCGAACCAAACACTAGTCAGTTCTAATTGGATCGTATCCGATGACCCGAACCAATTTAATTAGATCAATTCTGATTTATCGGGTTTATCAGATTGGTCCGATTCGCTTACACCCATAAACAAAGGGGGGATTTATTGTCCAAAATGAAATGTAGAGCTTGCTATATATATCGGTTAGCAATGGAATAATATATACGTTTATTTATTGTCTATCTTCAATATATTTCTAAAAAGATATATTTTGCTCCAAAAAAATGCGTTTCATTATTTCCTCTCAATTAGTAATGGATTGGTATATGCGTTTGTTTATTCTTTTTTTTTTTAGTTTGAAATAAATTTCTATATGATTTTTATTTTTATATTTAAACATTTTTTTATTCTAGAAATCATGTTTTGAAAAAATGATTCTTATAATATATATTCAAATAATTCCTTCATTTTGTTTTTATATGATCAATTTTTGAAGAATTAATCAATATCAAATAAGGCCTATTCAAATTTTTAACTTTGAAACAAATGAAAACACTAACCTATAATAAACATATAACTCAACCTTTTCTATTTTTAATAGAGTACACACAAATTATATAAGTTATAAATTTAATAAATCAATTTTAAGTATTTAAAATCATCTCTTAAAAATAAGAAATATATATTTTTATAAAATAAATTATACTTTCAATAATTAACTTTTTATTTTATGTGAATAATTAATTGTTATATGAAATAGTTTTATATAATTTTATCTTTAAAATTAATTTACTAGAATATTGAAAAATAGGAAAGGAGAAAAAATGGATTATTTTTTCAAGTTGTTTGATAATTGTTTAAAAATTGCAAGTAGATTATTTTATTTATTTATTATTTATTAATTTATTATTCTATAATTTGTAATTTTTATACTTATTATAATGTAGTGTCTTACAAGTAAATTGAATTTTTAACAGAATGTCAAATATAAAGAATTTATTTTACTATTTTACTATTTTACTATTTTCTTATTTTTATTTTTTGTTATCTTTCATATTAGACTTTCTTTTTCTAGTTATTAAAATTGTAATGAAACCATACACTAAATTTTATGTTTATCAATCATTTTGTTAGTTTCAAATCAAATTATGCAATTTTTATATATAATCTTTTTATTATAAAGCTTTTATATTTGCCCAAAAATTTTATAAATTTTTTTTTCATATTTGTTAAAAAAAATTTTATCCCGTGCACTCACATAGGAGTTTTTTTCAATATGAGAATAATAGTGGTTCCAATAAAAAATATAAAAGATATCTCAATGCCATATGTAATCTATTAAGGATGCATAAATTTAATAATAGATATATTCTTATTTATTTAATATAAAGATAAATTTACTTTCAAGGAATTTTATTTTTTAATCTAATTTTTAAAAGTCATGTAATCAAGTTTAATACAATTAATGTCATATTACTTATGACAAAATGAAACATAAATGATCCGAAAATTTATGATGCAGGGTCGTCATCGCTTTCTAGTTAAAGGTGTTGCTTGGAACCATGGGGATTCCTTTCTTCTTCATCTGACTTTATGGCACACTAACTGAATCCAAAAGAGGAAGAACATATCAAAACAATTATATAGCAATTTTTATTTTTTTTTGGTCTTTGGGCGGCGGCCCCTGTAGATTGCAGTATAGGTTTAAAGCATGTAGAATTCTTCATTTGAGAAGACGCCTTTGTTTGCTTTGCTTATCTTTAGAGGACGTTTACTAGACAGAATAAATTTTTATTATTGGAAATAGAATTTTTAGGAATATTATTTTTGGGAATAACTTTCTCAGATATGATATTTTAGAGTGTTTAGTGTATAAATTAAATTCTCGAAAATATTTAATAAATTTTTTAAAATACCTTTGATGGAGGTAGTGGCAAGTGGCTGGCCGACAGCAGCATCGGTGGGGCCGGCGGTGGACGGTGGCCAGCAAACAGCACAAGAAGGTGGCGGACAGCGGCGGTAGGTAGCGGACAGCGGACAATGGCGGTAGCCGGTGTTGGAAGGTGGCAAACGATGGAGGCGGCGGTGGTTGGGGTCGGAAGGTGGCTGGAAGCGGTGGCAAGCAGTGGACGGCAGATGACGAAGGTGGCCGGCCCCGAAAGGTGGCCAGCAGTGGCGGCGAGTGGTGGCTGGCAGCGGACGGCGGATGCCAGTGATCGATGGTGGGTAACTTTGGGTGATAGTATGGGTATTTTGGTCTTTTCACAATAGCAAACACTCTTTTCCCATGGGAATGTTGGATTCCCATGGAAACAGATGGTAATATTTTGAGGGTGAAATTTATTCTCAAAAATGTAATATTCTCGAAAATATTACTTCAAACCTTCTATCAAATATAAGAATATTTTCACATTCTCAAAAATATAAAAGGATGCAGTTTGGCCTTTTCCTTTCTCCTATTTTAATTTTTTCCTTTATATCTTTTCTTTTTTAAAAAAAAAAAACTTTGTATCCTATAGATTTAATTTTGCCTCAACTTATTGTGTTTGGTTGTAGGGCTGCAAACGGGCTGAGGTTGGGCTGGGTTCAGAAGAAAACAAGATTCAAACTAATTACTTAAGATCAAAATATGTGTTACCATAGCAAATGGTTAACTAATTTGGCACGTTGTTGTAAATTTTCAAATACCAAATGAATTTTCTATTTGGTAAACTAATCCATGTCATCTTTATCTCTCAAATCTATACAGCTAAAACCTAACAAAAGCATTTTGATCCCAATAAAAACCCTAGAAAGTGTCATATTATTCTTCCTCTTACTTTTTTTCGCACATTATTTTTCTCCTTCCTCTTATGTTCTCAATTACACAGTGAAATGTCCATGACTAATTCAAGCTGAAGTTAATAAGCATGATAGTTACTAGATGAACTGAAATAATATAGTTCACTTATTCATCAAAAAGTCAACAAACAAGTTAGATTATCCCGGTAATTAAATTGTGACAAAATTTATGGCTCTCTAGAATTTTTCCTTTTTTTTAATAAAAAAATACAGGGACCAGTTTACAAATCAATGTAAAATATAAGAATCAAAATCTTAATTTAACCTTTCATTTATTTATTTATTAGTGAGTTAGCTCTCAGCAAGTCTCAACTCGTCATAAAACAAAATGTGTTCACATTCACAACACCTTTTTTTTTTCCCTTCAGGTGAAGTTCAAATCATTTTTAAAATAAGTCCACTTTTTTGTTAGTCATGCTCAACACAATGTTTTTTGAGTCATTTAACTCTCAACTCGTCATAAAACACAATGACTTAGCATCACAATATATATACACACATGCACAACTCATTTTTTAAAGTGTAGGTCAATTTTTTTGGGTCATGCTCACCCTATATTTTTGGTCTAAACTTGTTTTTTCAAAATAAGTCAAACCATCCATTTCTTTTTTAGGCTGACTCAAGATAGGCAGACACATTAAAACGGAAAGAATTCACAGTCTCAACTCATTCTTCAAACGGAACAATCCTGCCATTCTTGTGCAGGCTGACTCTAGACAGGCCACGAGAGATTAATCTTCATTAGGATCTCTGTATATATTCATGCCATTGGTAGCGAATACAGGGATGTTCTTACAGTTCCTCTTGTTCAAAAGAAAAATTGAGAGTATTTTCTAACGTCTATCACCGTCATGTAAAACAACAGTATAGTACAGAACAAAACTGTTGGCATAACTTGCAAGAGAAAACCTATTTCGGCTGGCATTAGATATATCCTTTTGGAAGTTCGACAACTTGTATAATATTATACGACTGTCCAAATTGAATCTAACTTTTGTTTTCTGGTAATGAAGGGAACAAAAAAATAAAATAAAAAATAAAAACACTCAACTTTACTACTTTATTCTTTTTGTCTAATGACATTTTTTCATTGGTCATAAAATTGCTCATGCCATAACTCCAACAGGGTATCATTACCAGTAAACAGTCTAGATCAATTCCTCCATTTTCTAGTAAAAAGAAAGGTGTCTACTGCTCATAAATAAGTCATGATACTATACAAGTCCGAGTAAGAACAAGGACCAGAAGGGAAAGAGCTATAGAATCTACATTACATAATTACAGACATGGAAACACTTCCTCGACTTCCAAAGCAAACAGGCTGAATACTCAAACCAAATAGACATGACAAACACTTCCAAATTAGTCTCTTTCGGTGAAAGTAGAAAGACTATAGTTTACTCTAGATAACATTGTCTCCGTGTTTGTTTGGTAGCCACCCAGGATCAGAAAAGCAAAGTCTCCATGACCTCCGTTATAGATCTACCGCATTTTATGCTTATATACTATCACTCTATCACCTTCGACGGCGTTTAGTTTCCACCTGCAAAATAGAGCAAAACATAAATGCAAATATATCAATTCTTCATTTTGCCAGCAGAAAATTTACGTGAAAAGTGGAGTCTCTCTTATTCTTTTTATCCTTGAAATGAGCAACAGCACCTAGCTCTAACCATATCAGATTCCGTGGATATGGAGAAGAATCCATGTTCATCTATTATTTTCAGGTGATCAAAACTGACAATTTTATGATTAATATCAAGGCAGATTTCCATAAACATGTGGCTTGAATAACATGCCAGCCCTGTTTCAGGCATGACTAATTCGAGGAGTTATTTTTAATGGGTAGTATAGAAATTATTTTTCCAAAAAAAATAAAATAAAATAAAAAATCCTTTGTCCTAAAATTTGCATTAACCTTGAAGATACAAAGGTAAACCAAAAAGAGAGGTGGGAAAATATGAACTTCCGGAAATATATCTATGAGTTCATGATGCATGTGTTTCATAATTAAGCTTTTGTTGTTCATTTTTTTTTTTTAAAAAAAAAAAGGCTATTTGTAAACTGCTGATATATAGATATGCATGATATTGTCTTAGATAAAACAGATTCTCATACTGGAAAATTAACTTTTGCCTCTGTATAAAAACAAACCAACTGATGATACATCTGGGACAGCATTAAAGAATATTGAAGATATAATCATATGACAATGGAACAGGGATTAACAAATCAACAAATAGATGAAGATAACAACCACCTCAAAGTCCAAGTCACAGGCAAGTCAATTCAAATGGTATTTAAGTGCTGAAAAAACAAACTCAGACTATCGACCAACAGTAATTAGAAATACCTTTGTATCAGAGTGTCTTGAAGCAGAATGAGAATTTTGCAACTTTTTTTGACCTTCAGCAGAGCAACTTTCACAAAAGAAGTGGTCAAGTCGTTTGGCTTCCTCCACAGTCATGTCTATACAAGCAGGATGAAACCTGAATCAAGAATATTATGCTGAAGACTGCATTCACTCAAAAACTGATACCCACTCACAGTTGCCTATGTTGCAAAACAAGCTATTTTTAAAATACAAATCCTCTTCAAAGAAGGTACAGAAACCATATGTCTCTGTTTATCATGATCTAGCAAACAACTAATAGCCTCAAGATTGATCTTCAGAGCCCATTCTTAAAAATGGTTTTCCTTACAAATTCATGATTACTCACACAAAAATAAGTAAAAAATCTCAACATTCACAAAGCAGGCATAAAGTTTGTTTTAGAGAAAGAATGACAATCTTCCCAAGATGAATGACAACAATGATGAGGATACATAAATTGCCGGAGAATAAAATTGATGTTCTCTTCTTTTAAAAATAATCTTCGAGGGTTTTAATTTATTGTTTCATGAACTCATTAGGTGATCAACACTATAATAAGTTGGGCAAGCCAAGTGAGTCAAGCTCATCAATCCATACAATCCAAGGATGTTCCTTTGTTAGTGTCTGTATGTGCTACTATTTGGGGGGCATTTGGTAGAGGGTTTCAATTTTCATTCCTGAGAATCTTAATTCCGGGAATATTATTCCCGGGAATAGTTTTCCTAGGCATATATACTTTGAAGCGTTTGGTAGACAGATTAAATTCTCAGAAAAATTTTGTTCATTTCCAAAAATACCCTTGGTAGTCCGGCGGCAAACGATGATTGTCCAGCGATGGTTGATGATGGCTGCCCGACGGTGGCTCGCGGTGGTTGATGGCGGTCTGGCGGTGGCCCGCGGTGGTCCAGCGGTGGTAGTGGTGGTCCGGTGGCAAACGGCAGCAATTCGACGATGGTTGGTAGTGGTCTGGCGGCGGCCTGCGGTGGTACGGTGATGATCGGTGGTGGTCCAGCGGCAAGCAGCGGTGATTCGGCGGCAGCTGATGGTGGTTCGGTGGCAAACGACGGTGGTTGGTGGTGGCCGATGGTGGTCTAGCGGCAAACAGCAGTGGTTCAGCAGCGGCTGATGGTGGTTTGGAGGCAGTCAGCGGTGGTTTGGCCATGGCTAATGGTGGTTCACGGCGGCAAACGAAAGCGGTTCGGCGGTGCCCGATGGTGGTCCGGCGGCAAACAATGGTGGTTCGGTGGCGGTTGATGGTTGTTCGGCGACGGCTGATGGTGGTCTGCTGGCAAACGACGGTGGTTGGCGGTGGTCCGGCCATGGCCGGTGGTGGTTCGCGATGGCGATTCGGCGGCAAACAACGATGGTCCAACAACAATCGATGGTGGTCCGGTGGCTGCCCGATGGTGGTTGGCGGTAGCCAGCGGTGGTTTGCGGTGGCCTGGTGGCTGCCCGCGGTGGTCCGATGGCGGTCGATGCCGGTTTGGCGATAGAGGGTGGTAGTGGAGGGTAATTGATGGTGGGTGGTAGCAAGGGTAATTTGGTCTTTTCATATGAAAAAATATTCCCATGCCATAGCAATGTTACAATCCCATGTATGAGATGGGATTATTTTGGGGGGAATCTTACCCCAAAATCAATCCCGGGAATATTACATTTTCGGGAATTCGGGAATATTTTTTCAAAACTTGTACCAAACATAAGCATCTCTATGGAATTCCCGGGAATCCTATTCTAAACCCTCTACCAAACGCCCCCTTGGGGTGCCACCAGAATAGTTACACAGAAGATTCCCTTCTCAGAATAAGAAAGAGGAACTAACTACATTCCAAAAGCATTCAAGCATTTTTTTTTTCTTTTTTTAATAAATAATCTATGTATCATCTTCCCACAAATTTCAGATCTTCATTATCCCTATATTTCAGTTTAAAACAAATATTTTATAGGACCTCAGAGCTAAGCCACGAATTTGGCATGCAGATCAAAGTGCAATTTCAAGAATAAATGCAAAAGTGTGAAAGCACTAAAGTAGAATAACGAACCCAAATGCATTAGGATTGAATTGTGTCATAATTTTCTAAACAAAAAGATATGCAATTTCTTACACAACACAGAGTAGTTTAATAATTATCTATATTAGATAATAATAATAAGTAAAGTATGAAATAAATATGACACCTGATCAGTGGAGGAAGAAATGTCATGCCAAATTAAGAACATTTATTCAATGAAATACTAAGAAAAATGAAAAATAATGTCATTCAAAAGCAAAGTTTATATTTATTCAATTCTTGGTGATTCTTTGTCTTTTAGATTTCATTTCAATAAGCTAACTGTATCAGTGTTACATGTTATATTCAATAATTTCAAAATAAATTTGCTAATCTGCAGATTCAACATCCTAAATTTACGGATTTGACTTCATTAGTGCCTGGATTGGCACTGGCACTGCGTATACATGTTAGGATCCGATTCCTGTACCTGAGCATGCTATGATGCCTATAAACCTGAATGACATACTGGCTGAAGGTATTGCTTTCTTTAGGTTCCATCTGGAACTTACTTATAAGGTCATGAATAATCACTAGTATGCATGATCAAAAGAAACTTACTTTATTGAGTTACATTCCAGATGTCCATAATCCAATCAAACACAAGTTACATGACATTTAAATCTATGCACCCATGCATGTACAGATGAGTAGCAGCAGAGTAATGAAAGATAGGTGGGGTTATTGGCAGGCTAAGTTAAATAATAACTGCCTAGACAGAAGCAGAAAAAGTAAGAATGAAATAAACCAACAACAAATCATTAATACACACAATAGTTAAACATACCAGCTGCTATTAAGAATAGTAGCATTCACTGAGCAACAAAGTGTACCAAAATATCAATGGCTAGAATAGTCTAAGTTAACTGGAGAGTCTTACGCAAGGAAAAATGATGCCTGTATGGTTAAGGCTGACTTAAATAACTTGTTTTCCTCACATGAATTCAGAAGAAAAGAGGTAAAACATGAATAAAAATCTGAAATTTAAAATGAAATCCATCAGGACAATGCAAAATATCTACAGAACTGGACATATTTTAGTCCAGCAAATCAAACAGATGATGGAACTTAAAACAAAACAATAAAGCAGAAGAAGAATAAACTAGATATAATAGCACAGTGTGTATTCAACTTACCAATCACTGCAGCCCTCACACTGGACCATTAGGTCATCAGGGTTGTAAGGCATCTCACATTTACAATACCTGCAACAAAAATTTTAAACAACGAACATCACACACATAAGCCTAAATCCAGATAAGATACCGCAGCTTCTTGCTTCAAACATGAAAGCTGTTACTTTGCATTCTCCAACCGACCAAGCAAATTAAATATTAAATATTTAATGACATAAAACTGAACAGTTTCTTCCCAAAATGGCTGATAATTCAAACAACCACCAGACCCGTAGAATAACCAGTGTGACCAATAGGATCACTAATAAAACCAAAACAAGGCTTAATTAATTGCTAGTTGTCAGGTACTCAAAAAAATAACGAGCGAAACTCCATTCCAACACAGAATTCTATTTTGAAAAAAAAAAAAAGATATTTCGCATTTTGCATAGCATAGAAAGAGATAATATATCTGGCTATAAAATTAAAAAAGATAAGAAGCAAAATAATAATAAAAAATTAAAAAGAAGAAGAAGGGATGGTGAACTAACACAGCGACTCTGTCCGGATTGAAAGCACCGGTGGAGGAATTGTACTCGAAACGACAGAAGAAGTCGTCGTTTCCAACAGCATCGAGCTTGGTGTAGCTCTTGAAGCTGTGGACCGTACACTTGCCTTCGATCGTGTCGGCGCTCTGAACGTCGAAGTGATCGGAGAGGAAAACCTCCTTCGAGCCGTGGAACTGGCGGCGGCCGCCGATTGACTCCTCCGGCCGGTAGTACCAGCGCACGTGAACCTTTACGTTTGCGCCTCGCGAGTCAGCTTCGATCCGCTCGATCCTCGCCACGTACGACGGTTTCGACGGATCGGACGGCCGCATGAGCACGCAATCCCCCGCTGACAACAGTACAAACAACGAATTGCATATTAGGGAGAGCAAGGAGATTCAGCTTAAATTGAAAAAATCCACCAAAATTTTCCCGAGAAAATTGAAATTAGCGAAGCAAATTTTAGTTTCTTGGGAAAATAGGTTACCTCTAATGGCTTTGTTAATGTGTTTGACTGTGTATGACTCTAGGGTTCGCCTTGGAGCCTTCGGTTTAGCCATGGAATGGAACAAGTAACGAACACAAAGGAAGAAGATTGAGGGCTAAAAAAAATACAGAAAAAAACTTTTTTTTTTAAAAAAAAGATAAAATTAGGTTATTGACTTCAATGTTTCAGTGGTACGCCGAACACGGTGGAACGGTGCGTCGAGGGTTTTATCATCGTTTGCTTGGTCTGCAGGTACACCGTACGGAGAATGGACCAAGAATTTCGAGTGGGAGCGGAACGTTGACGACGACGTAAGGGCACTTTCGTAAATTGGGTGGAGGTTAGGGGGGGTTTTGTGGATGAGGATGGGATGGAGGAGAATCCACGTGGCGTTCGGTAACAATCTAGTGCGCGCTTTACACATCAGGGAAGCGTGGATCTTTCTGGTTTAGTTCAGGCATGCTGCCCATTCCACTTTCCGCATACAGGAAAGAAGATTAGAAAAATGTTACAGGGACAACAACAATGGTTTTTAGGACTGAGTTTTAAAATCATCATTCACCAACTCCTAATATTTTTATCAAGAATTTTGATAGTATATTTTTTTATTTATTAACATTTCGTATAGATTCTGACACTTAATTTTTGATAAAATATTCTAAACTGTATTGCAATTTTCTCGTAGGTTTGTGTGCGCCTGCTTTGCCAGCATCCATCCATATCTCTCTTTAGATTATTTTTTTTTTTCGGTTTGTAGGTCGTGAGATTAAAAATTATTTTTAATTATTTTTAGAGAATTTTTTTGGAAGTAGATGGAGGTTAAATATAGAATATCTTAAATTTAAATAAAATATATAAAAAATAATTATTAAATTGTAAGTTTAATCGCTTAAATTCTTTATTATAATATAAGATCAATTTTAATTCAATCTAGTTCACTAAAAATAATTATTGCAATCAAAATTTTATATTTATTTCCAAATGCAGCAATATTGTGCCGAAATTTTAAGTTTTAATATTAAAATGCGAGATTAAAATTTATTTTTCATAAATAATTCAATCTTTACTTGTTATGCAGACATTATATATCTTCATTTTTCACACAACTCAAGTGAAAAATTATGCAAAATATTAAATTAATCTTTAAAAAAAAATTATATCAATAACGCACAATTAAATTGATGTATAAATTGAGCTAAAAGGAAATTGATGTTTAAATATATATTAAAGGACTAAATTAATTTTTCTTAAACATTAAGAGGCTAAATTAATATTTAAAATTTTTTGAAGGATTAAATTGATGGCCAAGGCTGTGGTGCACCGAATAAAGTATGGTGCACCACATACCAAGTGATCTAATAAGAGGTGTACCATATACCTTATCAATCTACATGCCGAGATTAACAGACCATATGTACAACTAATCACTTTTGTACATTATATTATACTTCTTCTCCCCTTTCTCATTGTTGCTCTCCTCCTCCTCGCTATTGCCCCTCGACGACTGCCATCGCCCATCGCTCTGACCACCACCCACCGCCTTGACCACCACCCTATCCCCACTACCTCCTAGCCACTAAACCCATGCCACCACCGCCCCCCTCTCCGGTATACACAAAACGCGGCAAGAGAGGATTAGAAGTTGCCACCATGTCACCAACGCCGCTGCCATCATGTCTCATCTCTTCGTCTTCATCGAATGTTGCCACCATTGCCACCGCCTGGGTGTTGGCTCAACTCTGCAACAACCACGACTGCCACCCTCATCGTTCATTGGGCAGCTCCTTCGACCCATGCTACAGCTTGTGCGTCGGAGGAGGAGAAAGCATCCTCCACTGCTGCAAGTGGGGAGTGGTGTCGAGGGTAGCGAGGGCGGTGGTGACAATAGCAATGAAGGGCCGGTGAAGAGAAGAAGATTGGTGGCAGAAGTAAAGAATGAGGGGAACAATGGAATCGAGGATTTTTTTTGTTTGTTGAGGGGAGAAAGGAAGAAATTTAGTGTGCATAGCATAAAGTTAGTTGTACATATAGTCTATTAATCTCAGCTTTTAGATTGATAAAGTGTATGATATACCTCCCATTTGATCACTTAGTATGTGGTGCACCACAACCTTGGCCTAAATTGATATAAGGTTCGTTTGGTTTAATTTTTGGGAGAAGATTTTTTGAAAGAAGGTTTTTAAAAGAAGATCTTTTAGAGGAATTACTTTTAAAATAATTATTTTTGCTTGATTTGACTATGTCAAAAATAAATTTAGGAGAATAAGTTTTGTTTAGATAAGATAAAGTAAAATTACTTTTCGTTATTAATGTAAGAGTAATAGTAAGATTCCTTTTCAAATAGTCTTTTTCTAGAATAAAAAGTAATTTCAAAGATATTTCTCCCAAATGGCCTTTTGAAATTTCAGAAAGCTTTTTAGAAAGTAAGAAGTTAAACTAAATACTACTATTTACTATATAAAATCATTTTCTTTCCCATAGAAGACCTTTTGGTGGATGCAAACTATAATCCAAATAGGCTCATAATATATATCTTTCAAAGACTAATTCAGATGCAACATCAATCAACACTATTTCTTTTTTTCTCTCCGCTATGCTTCTCCTTCTTATCAAAATCAAAGGACTACCTCAATGAGTTATGTGCGATGCAAATAATGTGCAAAGTAAGTAACATATCCAAAATTAATTTCATGCTAATAAATTAAGTATCAATTGAACCATTTTTTTCCCAAGCTATTTGTACTTGGAAGAATTTTTCCTCCCCATCCCTTGGGAAATGGGAACCATGCTGTGTAAACCTGAGTTTATATTTGTGCTGTGACGCCTCTGTATAAGTGTTCATTTGGTGTTTTTTTTTTTAATCATTGAAAAGATGATATGTGTCCTTAGAATGATGCATATTAAAAAAATATGATACATATTAAAAGACTTTTAAGTAATGAAACTCAGAATTCGTATCAAATTCAATCTCCGCTTCCCCATTTTTTAAACTCGCATTAAAGTAGACCTCGAAACTTGTATAACAAATGGAACTCAAAATTCGCATTAAAAGTGGGGCTCCGACTTCTGTGCGCTTGGCAGTCCAAGGTGCTTAGTGTACCTTGTGACTGTAGCACATCAGATGGTGGAGATTTGTAAAATATATCGATATACCAATTACCTATGATGCACTATAGTAATATATTAATTTTAAAAAATTAAAAAATATGATTAAATATATTTTAAAAGTTAATTTTTATATATTGATAGTATAAAATTATATTGACAGAGTAAAATTATACTAATAAAATTTTTATAATTTTTAGAAATTAATTTTTATACACTAATAATGTGAAATTACATTGATATTATAAAATAATTTTATATTATCAGTGTAATTAAAAAATTTTATCAGTATAAAATTTTACACTGATAAAGTAAAATTACACTGATAAAATTTTTTGATTATACTGATAGTGTAAAATTATTTTATACTATCAATATAATTTTATACTATTAATATATGATAATTAACTTTTAAAATATATTTAATTATATTTTTAAATTTTCTTAAAATTAGATATTACTACAATATATCATAGGTGATTGGTGTATTAATACATCTTATAATTTTACTATTAAATTGTAAAATACACCATGCTTCTTGACAAGCAAAATGCATCGTAAAATACGTCTAAGAATGGAACTCAAAATTCGTATTCCGCACAACCTCAACCTTTTCATCTTGGGAAATTTTTACTGTGCACTATACTTGTTTAATATACATTACACACAAACACATAAATCATTTTTATATGAGAGCTGGTATTTGAACCCTCAAAAAGGGGGTGTCGCATCAACATGGTGTATCATTCACAGTTAAAATTCAATTTCATTTGTTTTTAATTTTTTTTTTTAATGCTTTTATATCAAATCACATGGATGTTAAAGGCTATGTCGAAACAACCTATGTATATTTAGTATTTCTCTTTTTATATTAATTAGCCACAAAAAAAGGTCACCAAATGCAAACAATGTAAAGGCAACACAGAACTAGCATTGTGCTATAATCATTAAGCATGCTAAGCTTATCTACTACGTCCTTCCCTTCAGCGTTATTATTCTTTATGGTCGTTTCTTAGAAGCCTTTTGGCTTGCTTATTCTGCCTGATTCTGCATCTTCCTTTTTCCAACATTTACCGTCACTCCCCGACCCCGAGTCATCTTTTGTATTGGGTACCGAGTCTTCCCACGGTTTCCTATTTTCTTGTAATTTTATTGTTCGGTCCTTTTTGCTCTAACTTCTGATTCAAGTGTTTCTTCATTTTGATCATTATCAAGAACAAACTCTACAATTTGGCTGATGTTCAGGACCAAAAGTTTCTGTATCCAGTGAAACATTAAATTTGAGAAAACAGAAATGATGGCACTAAATTGTTCCCACTTGGAAGCTATCATCAAAAGATGTTCCCAAGATTATCATTACGAACTTTCAAAGCCACAAGGGCATGCCGATGCTCGGAAAATTCAACAAATTCAATCACCTGCTTCTAGCTATGGTTTCAAACTTGAGGAAACCAGGTTCCTCTTGGTCTCTTTGCATTTCATAAAAGGGGACTACGAATAATGTTCAGTAAAACACGGAGGCATATGGAAAACAATGTTCTGGGTCTCTGGGACATATACTTCGTCACTTGATGGAGAACTGGAACAAAGTAATCCACCTCCCAAATCCAGAAAATCGTTGCCTTACTTCTTCATTGTTGCAGTCAAACGGAACATTAATTATGAAAACTGTACTCATGCAAATCAACACATGTTTGCCAGAAGCCCTTACCATATATCAATTATCAAAATAATATGGCATGATGCCCTTGGATGAATGAACAAGCTCTACCACCATATTTCATTCAATAACTATCATAATTTTTGTTAAACAACTATCATAACTATTAGTCCCTCATGACAAAATTAGTTGTATGTTATCCAGAAATTTATTGGAAAGATACATATCTTATGCTTAATATGTGGAGGGAAACATATTAAGTCCATACCTACATTGAAGTAACATACGATAATTTTAAATAATAAACGGATAGGATGGGTCGATTGTTTAATTAATTTAGCGATCCTTTTGGGGGTTGTGGTTATTATTAATTAGGTTGGCTGCTACTAGTTCCCTTGTTTTCTTTGTGACATTAGCTCTCCGTATGCCTTGCGCAATATATACTGAAAAGGAACTCAAGGCTTCAGCTGGATAATGTCATCTACCTGTAATTATTGAATTGGAATAGCATCAAACATGTGAAGAATGTGTTTAATTTAATTTTTCCATTAATATTGCCAATACAAGCAAAGGCTAAAAGGATTATACTTAAATCATAAGGTTTTATTTCAGTTGTCTCTGATACTGTACAATGTATTGGAAATGCATAAAAGCTTAACATGTTTGCCTTAAAATATATACAAGAAAGGCATAGGAAGATGAGGGGGGTTGAGGCTCAAAGGAGAGTGATCGTGGCATTCTACGCATTGACGTAAGGTGTAGTTAACTGAGTGCAACTAGGTGCTCTTCGACATGGATAGGGAGGAAGGTTGAGCAATTCCTTCCTGTGGGAATGTTTCTTCCTTTTCTTTGCATCAGGATGTTCTGGTTTCTTCAAATCCTCCACAGAATGGACATCTGCTATGCAGGTAAATGATCTTGATTTACCCGAGTAATACCTTGACAATCCTCTCCTGCTGAGACAAAGTCACAAACTCTTACATGGTTGATCCCCGGCCCGTAGAATTTAAAGCCAAAATAAATAAGTAAATGAAAACACAAATGATTTTTGTTAATTTCTTTTCAATGTAACTAAATGCTCTTACTTTTGCGGAAAACTGGTTCCAAGTGAACTCATGTTAAATATCAATGTGTCCATTTCTTGATCCATTTAGCAGGGAGGGAGAGAAAGATGACACAAATTGTGGGATTCTATGTAGTTAATTATGTAGTATATGAAACTTATGAATTCAACTCAACATAAAATGGCGTGAGAAGCTCATTTCTTAAGGATTAGGGATAGTTTTGAATCCATAAAATCTGCACCCACTATGTCTGGTCTATATAGAAACAAGATTATAACCACATTTATTGTCTACACTTCCTCTCAATCATTCAAGATGCAACTATTTTCAGGGAATGTATATATGTAAATTTGTGACCTCCTATTCCTGTCTCCTCAATCCTCATTTTAGTATGTCTGGTCTATATAGAAACAAGATTATAACCATATTTATTGTCTACACTTCCTCTCAATCATTCAAGATGCAACTATTTTCAGGGAATGTATATATGTAAATTTGTGACCTCCTATTCCTGTCTCCTCAATCCTCATTTTAGTATGTGACCGCTACCTTCCACAACAGCCAAAATAAAAAGTAGAAATAGTAGACTGAAAAAAAAATGGTGAAGAAGAGGAAGAGCAATGGTCATATTTTCTTTCCCAAGGCATTATTAATTATTTGTAGATTAAGACGAACTTTGGACCTATCTTGGGGACTCATAAAATTGAACTGGATTAAATTTATGAACAAAGATTTAATTTGCATGCATGGCCTTTCGGTTTGGTAGCAGAATTAGAGGGATTATAATTTAAATTTTAAATAAACATTTTACTCCAATCCTTTGTACTAGATTAGTAATCAACCCTAGTGATAATATATATAATAGATACATCTAACCAATGGAAGTGATATACGTTGAAACTTGAAAAAAGAAAAAATGTTGCAATTTAATTCTACTGATATAAAGGAAAGTTAAAGTCCTTTTGGCAGCATAATGTTTTTTGCGTTAGAGTAGTACCCTCTTCTCCCACGCAGCCACCCCCTATCTCTCTAGGCGTTCAGGTAACAACTAACATGAACTTTATAGTTCCATATACAGCGGATCAACTATAAAAATTAGTAGTTCGTTTGAAACAAGGACCATTGTCTTTGCTGCTGAACGTAGCATAACAGCAGTACTCCAATAATTAGTTCATTTTAATTTGTTGCAGACATGGTTGGATTGAATATCAAAATAATTCACTATGAGATATCTCGATCCATGTATCATATAACAAGGTAGGAAAACTTACAGATGGATCTACTTCTATTTCCATAGTCAGTTATGTTGTCTTTGGGCTATCTTTTAGAATTTTAAGTAGAGATTATCAACAGAGTTTTAATTTCTGTGGCCATTACTAGCGGTTAAATCCCACTGAGACAAATGTCAAACACCGTACTATATGTCGCTTTTTGTGTTATTTCTCGTTTCAAAAAATCTAAGGTGTTACTATATTCACCTGCAACAATGTTTTTTAAGGTGTTATTAAGATAAATTTTACAATCCAGGCTCATTTGATTTATTGATTTAAGGTATATGAATTGTAAACGCCTGCATAGCTGCAACTCTAATATAGCAAAGCACAATCAGAAGAGGATATAGTACAATGTATATGCAAAAAAAGGGCCTAAAAGCGGTGTAAAAAAAGATAGTTTGCTACTATAATTGGTGCCCAGCATTCAGTTTCTTTAAGCTTCTACAATTACTCTCTCTATAAATTATGTGACAAAACTTTGAAGCCTACAATTCAATTATATAATACAATATAATATGACTAATGGCACTGAAGGTATATATACCACTTACACACCACTGCATTAATTGTACTACACATCTGACACAGATGTTTGCTACCATGAAACACAATGTACTCGGACGCAATGCGTAAAAACTAACAGGAAAGTGTGTCTAAAATAAAAACAACATACAGTTTGACACACTTCCAATAGATACTAGAAAACTTGGCCAACAACCTTTGAAGAGCCAATTCATGGAACCGAATTTGGGTTTCACCTGCCATTGAGATTGGCAAACTGGGAAAACATTGCGGTTCCAGAATGGTCATCAGTAGCTGGCACTTCTGCTGGCCCATCATTTACTTCTGAACGAGAAAGTGGTGGGTCATCTGAGGTGGTGCAATTAGGTGTAGGGTTAGGTACAGTAACGGAGGAGTTGGTCACATCCTCAGCCTTTCCTTGTGTGAATGCATCTTGAAGCTGCAATGCATACTCCAAGTTCCACAACACATCTCCCATTGTAGGCCTGTCAACCCCATGTTCAGCCAAGCACTTTTCAGCAGCTTCAGCAAACTTCTTCATAGATTCAGGGTTGATACAACCAACAAGAAGAGGGTCAATGATCTTGTCAAGCAAGCCCTTCCTCTTCCACTGCATTGCCCAATCAGCCAAGTTCACTTGTTCTCTTGGCAACTGAGGGTTAATTGCTGGTCTTGCGCAAAGTGCCTCAAGCAAAACCACCCCAAATGAATACACATCTGACTTATCTGTCAATTGTTGTCTCCTGAAGTATTCAGGGTCCAGATATCCAAAGCTACCCTTCACTGCAGTACTAACATGACCTTGTCCCATAGGTGCATCCTTGGAAAGCCCGAAATCAGAAACCTTGGCTGTGAAGTTCTCATCAAGCAAAATGTTGGTGGTCTTAACATCACGATGAATGATACCTTGTGCAGTGCCAGTGTGGAGGTAGTGAAGGCCACGAGCTGCTCCGATGCAGATCTCTAACCTTTGCCTCCAAGAAAGAGCAGGCAAGTTCTTTCCATAAAGGTGGTCCCTGAAATGTCCATTAGGCATGTACTCATAAACCAGGATCATCTCAGAGCTCTCATCACAATATCCAATCAAGGACACCAAATGCCTGTGTCTTAGCTTGGACAACATTTGAATTTCAGTTTGGAATTCATTGATGCCTTGTTCTGATTGTGGATTTCCTCTCTTGACCGCAACCCGGGTCCCTTCATCGATCACACCCAAATAAACATTACCAAATCCTCCAACACCTATAATAGCATTGGAGTCAAAGTTATTGGTTGCTTCTTGCAACTCCGCAAAGGAGAAATACCTGCCTAAACCCATGGTTGAGGAGTAGACATTGCTCTTGTGAGACCCCATTGAGGTCTTTCTAGTCATGAAGCTTGTGTCACCTGCATGTAGAGGAAGTAACCATGAAGAGAAGCTATTCCTCTTTTGCCAATCGGGTGGCCTCTTTTGCCATTTGATCACCATAGCACCAAGACCCACAAAGGCTCCAAACATCATGGCAAAACCAACTGCTGCCACTGTTCCACGGCTGGAACCACTGGCCTTTCTTCCATCAACACCAAATTCTCCATCTAAACTATCCACAGAGTTGCTTATCTTCAAAACCTCTATTCCATTCATGACGGCGTTAGCATTCCCACCCTCAGCCTTTGCTGGGCCAACCTGAACCGTTAGTCCCTGAGACATCAATGATGCATTGACCACAATGTCTTTGTAATACGGGGTTGTTAAAGCACCAGTAATAGCCGACAAATCCAAGTTAGAAATTGCCATTTTCCCATTGACATAGACATTAAAGTAGAGTTCATTAAGCCCTTTGCTCACAATGTCACAGAAATGCATTCTAACAAGGTAACTAAAAGATGTGTCCACATCAAATTTCCACGAGACATTGAAATTTGGCTCGTTAACCCCAGCATCACCCATTTCTGTGGCGGAAGCATACACGATTTGCGGTGCAATGAGAGGAGAAATTGTCGGTGTATTGGAAGGGAACTTGATAGCGCTGGTAGCTACCGAGACACTCTTTGCCAAATTCTTGTTTGTGAGGTAAGGCTTATCAGATTCCCACGTCCTTCCCAGCGTGTCATTTGATGGTGTGATGAGAGGACCTCCATTGTTGATCCTATAAACTGGTTGGAAAGCGTAAGTGCTCAAGCCTGAAAAGTCCCCAACGGGGAAAAGGGTTGCGGCATTGTCGAAGATGAGGTTATCAGGAGCTGAAACGAGTTCAATGGCATTGATAAACGCAGCTGAGTTTTTCATGGGAATGAAGGATATGGGGAACCGAGGTTCAGTCACGTTGATAAGGAACTCCTTGAGAACTGGGTTGTCATTGTTGATGTTGAAGTTGTGAAGCAAAACATACTTATCCGTATTGATAGAGAAAGTAGCCTTGTGAAGGTCAAAGACGTTGTTCTTGATGGGATAGAAATGAAGGCGAAGCCAATGGAAGCCTGGTTGAGTCAAGGGGAAGGAGTATGTAGCTTCCTGCACGAAGATTCTTGCATTTGAATAAATGGGCGAGGGTAGGTTATTTGCATCACTGGCTGAGACTTTGTTATCATCATTGGCCTGCAAGAACGAGTTGGCTTGAGGGTCTGACTTGAATTGTCTTCCATCAGGGAGGGTGGCTACGTTCTCTGCACCACAGTCGATGAGGAAGTTATCTTTGGGAGTGAAGGCGGAGAAAGCAAGGGTTGGGGTTGGGGTGGCAGAGATGACCAAGAGAATGATAAGGAGGATAGGCATTGAAGATGAGGTCGATGAGAAGGAGGATAGAAAATCTAGGAGTGGCTTAATTCCTACGTTATGATTTTTGTTTTGATTTGTTTTGTTTCCTATGTTGTCTATACCTCCTCTCCTGTGTGAGGAGGTTGGTTTGGATTACAATTCGAGTAGCTAGAAGCCTGAAACGGAAAGTGGGTGTTTCCTTCGTCTCAGTCTGTGACATAATTTGGCAAAGAATGTGGGGGGTACTCTGTGCTTGGGCAATTTTGGTATGTTCTTCTTTTTCGGTCTATATTTAGCATTTACCAAGAGAAACAAGCAAGGGTCCAAAATGGTTGAGAGGATCGATTTGATTTGAACAGGTCAAAACATCTCCTCACCTTGTGTTTAGTTTGGAATTTGGATTGTTGCCGCAATGGTGACTTTGGAGCATTCATTTTTATTATCTTGACTCTGGACGCTCTCAAGTAATGGATACTAGGTACTCAGTAACTCAAGGCTCAGGCTCAGGCTCAGGCTCAGGCTCAGAGGAAAGAAAAGGTGACTCGCTAAGCTCCATATGTTTGTTGGACACGTTAGCATGAGAGCAAATTAAACTTTGGCATAATGAAATTTTCAACTGGTTTAATAAAAATTTATAAGCAAAGCAGTGAAAAAGTAATTTTAATTCATAAACCCAAACTGGATAACCACTTTTCCGTAAGGAGTATTGTGTGTTTTTTTTTTTTTAATTAAGAAAAAGGAAACACTGCCCCCATTTTTTTTTTTTTCCTTTGTATATTCACCACAATTATGTTAACACATTCACAGAAGATAGATACACTGTTCCCGAAACAATGTTTTTAATATATACATTTTTTATTATTCAGATTAAAAATAATAAATGTTCTTTGAACTCTTAATATATATTAAATTAAATAAATGTAATATATCACAATTAAAAGTTAAAAAGAATAAAAGAATTCACCGTCGCTATCAAAAATCAAATTATATATATATATATATATATATATATATAATTATTATTTTTTGAATTTAATTAATATATATCGATAATTTTATATTATTAATTAATAAAAATAAAAAAATAAAAAATTATAATAAATTCTTCGTATGTATATATATAATTATTATTTTTTGAATTTAATTAATATATATCGATAATTTTATATTATTAATTAATAAAAATAAAAAAAAATAAAAAATTATAATAAATTCTTCATATATATATATATATATATATATATATATATATATATATATATATATAAAAGTTTATATTTTTTACTATTTCTCTTAATCAATAATATTTTTATTTAAATTAAATTCTAATTTTTTTTTTTGGGTAAATGCAGCTTTCTTGCTTTGGCGGCGTGTTCAGTTCCCGGAACGTGATTCCATATTTATTCGTTCGGCGAACGAACATGAGCGAGAGAGAGAAAGAGAAACAACGATCGCTTTTGTCGAGAGAAAGAGATGTCGAGCGAGACAGACGAAGCCGAACGACGTCGCGTTGCGGCGACCGAGTATCGCAGGAAGCTCCTCCAGCACAAGGAGCTTGACTCCAGAGTCCGAGCAGGTCCACTCCAACACCCCAAACCCTAATTCTTGTTCTTTCTCTTCTTTATTCCCCCAATCACACTCCTTCTTCCCTTTCAGATTCTGACTTTGTGAAATTTCAAATCTTTTCCGCTTTAAAATCAATGGGTTTTCTTTTGTTTTTTAAAATTCCTTCAATTATATTTTTTAAAATATGATGTTTATTCCGCATTCTGTTCAGTAAACTTGCTGTATGTTCTGTATCATATATGCTCGTCCAAGACGACTACGATTTAAGTTTTCATTTTATGATGTTATACTGTAATTGTTCTCAGTTAGAGAGAATTTGCGGGCTGCAAAGAAGGATTTTGCGAAAACTGAGGATGATCTGAAGTCCCTTCAGAGTGTTGGCCAAATCATTGGCGATGTTCTAAGGCCTCTTGACGATGAGCGCAGTAAGTAAATTTTTACTTAGCAATTTAAAAGTACACATAGCTATGTTACTAGGTTCAATATTATCAACAAGTGTTAGCATATTTGACGGTGTATTTGTCTAGTCATTCTGTCATGTTAAGGCTATGCTTGTTTCAATGAATGGAAATAGGGTGCGATTACTGGGATGGACAAGTTTTGATTTTCACTAATTGTTGCTTGTTAAAGGGTGGATAATCACGTTCAACTCACCTTGATGTCATGTGTTGTAAATAACTTGCATTCCACTTTCAAACGTCTCACATTTATGTCGTAGCTATACGAAGAGCAAAGTGGTTTTCATTGTAAAATTTTCATTTTCCTATTTTCCATTTACTCAAACAAGAATAACCTTAATTTTTTGCAATGCATTATTCTTTTTGCAAACTCTATTTGGTCTCTCTGCTCTTGGTGATAAGTTGGGGGACTGGTTTTAGGCAATGATATAAACAATGCATATTATTTGAATCCTTTCAGTGATAGTTAAAGCAAGCAGTGGGCCAAGATACGTAGTTGGCTGTTGCAGTAAGGTGGACAAGGAGAAGCTAACTGCAGGCACCCGAGTGGTGGTGGATATGACTACTCTAACCATTATGCGGATTCTTCCTCGTGAAGTATATCCTTCATCCATCCATGCTTGGGTCATTTATCATCCGGCTGAGTACCATTCTACATTTCTAATGTGTATGTGTATTATGCATCATTTGACAGGTTGACCCAGTTGTATATAATATGCTTCATGAAGACCCAGGAAATGTTAGTTACTCTGCTGTTGGAGGGCTTTCAGATCAGATTCGAGAACTCAGGGAATCAATTGAACTGCCTCTTATGAATCCTGAGCTTTTTCTTAGGGTTGGAATCAAACCACCCAAGGTATGGATGTTCCAGAAACATTTGTATGACCTAAGAGTATGACCTAAGATTATGGCTTCATTAAAGAAAGCAGAACTAATTTATTTTTATTTATTTATTTTTTACAGGGTGTTCTTCTTTATGGACCTCCTGGAACTGGGAAGATATTATTAGCAAGAGCAATTGCCAGCAATATAGATGCTAACTTCTTGAAGGTTCGGCGTCATTTGTTGTGATCTGTGTACCAAGTGTTTGATGTGGCTTTCTAATCAAAATTGTACTGTTGTTTAGGTTGTATCCAGTGCTATAATTGATAAGTATATCGGTAAAAGTGCAAGACTAATTAGGGAAATGTTTGGATATGCTCGTGATCATCAGGTAGTAAGAGCTATCAATTGCATCAAACATGATCTTTTTTCCATGCCTAATTAGAATTGATTTTTACTCTTTGCATACTTTTGTTTAGCCTTGCATCATATTTATGGATGAGATTGATGCCATTGGTGGACGGCGTTTCAGTGAGGGCACAAGTGCAGACCGTGAAATTCAAAGAACTCTCATGGAACTGCTTAACCAGCTGGATGGATTTGATCAGCTGGGAAAGGTGATTTCCTGTTCAAAGTTTTGTTGTTCACAACATTTACGATATCTGCACTTGTTTAGAAAATTGACTAGATATAAACTTGGTTGTTGTATCTAGGTTAAAATGATTATGGCTACAAATAGGCCTGATGTTCTTGACCCAGCCCTTCTTCGCCCGGGTTGACTTGATCGGAAAATTGAAATTCCATTACCAAATGAGCAGTCAAGAATGGAAATCCTCAAAATTCATGCTGCTGGAATTGCAAAACATGGTGAAATTGACTATGAAGCAATTGTTAAGCTTGCTGAGGTAGATTAAGGATTCCTATGCATGTCCAATGCATTTCACATTTCTTTTCTTGATGGTTTTATGTATTGACTTAAAGGGGTTCAATGGAGCTGATCTTCGCAATGTTTGCACCGAAGCTGGGATGTTTGCCATTTGCACAGAACGTGATTATGTGATGCATGAAGGTAAAGTGCCTCCATACGATAACACTAAGTAGATCTTTATGTTATCGTGATGAATGGATGGTTATGTTCTATTGGGTGCTTTTGGTGGGGTTTATGGGGTAACATAAACAGTACTGTTGGTTTTAACTTTGTTAGTTGTATAGACTGCACAGATTGCTGTAGTGCAGTGTGGGGATTTGTATGCATGGTTTATTTCATTGGTATAATCATAATTTTGGGGTGGTGCAACTATGCTAAATTGAATGGTAACCAAAGGCTTTTGTCTTTCTGACCTCTCAGGCTGTGCGCAAATTGAATGAAGCAAAGAAACTAGAATCCAGTGCCCATTATAGTGCAGATCTCGGAAAAGACTGAATTCAATTTGTTGTTAGCGCATCTTTGTTTGTCTGGCGCTATTCAAGGGACATCTGGAGCGAGATCACCATTTGCATTGTTTAGTCTCCATCGGCCACTGACCAATATAGTCTTGCTATACGTAAGCTTACACATTTTTCATGAGCTTTGCAGTTTACTCTGTTAATTGTAGATTAAGGATCACATGTACAATATACTGTATCCTATTTATGATGTGAAGTTGCGTAGAGTACGTGTGAACTTTGAAAGGAAATTAAAGGAAAATGTCATTGGTCAATCTTAAGAAGACGTTCAAATGGGCGTTACTGAAACCTAATGTGTGAATCAACGAGTTTCATCCTCAAATATTGGTTGCAGTCGGCTACCAATATTAGTGTGTTCACCGTGATAAAAAATAGTTCAAAAATTTTGGATTTGTAGGGGTTTCATCAGAGTAAAATACATATACGTAAATCCTAAAACAAAGTACATGAGGCACTATTTATTTTTTGTTTCCATTTATTATTAATTTTTTGGCACATCATTTAAAGTTAATTTATGAATTAACGTTGGCTTTAAATTACTCGAGATATGCTTCATGTTACAGATAAGAATGACCGATTGGTTTTTTCCCTTTTATTTTCTTGAGAAATGTTGCTCCACTAAAAATATTTTATCATAATTCTTGATAAAATTTATGGTTGTTATCACAATTATAGTAATATTTAGGCATCAACATTTTAACATTTTATTTTCTGTTAATTAGAAAATATAAACTAGAACTAAAATGCGTGACATTATTTTTATTTATCAGATAGATGGGCAATTTTCACTCTTAATTTATTCAATCACTCTCCTTAAATTTTAGCAGATCCTTGACAACTATTCTAACGAAAGATAATAACCACGTAACGTTGCTCTAATAAATAAGCTCACTTTAACCATTCAAGATCACAACACCGTCTAAATTCAACAAAATTGATCATATTACTTATTACAACTACATGCGATTCTACCGCCGTAGACAAGTTCTAGGATTCCATTTAAGTCACTGTTTTCTTAACCTGAAACGCTTTAGTTCGATTTTTCAATCTTTATGTAACGTATTTTGAATTTGTGATCTTCTTTAACGTGTTACAAAGTCCATGGCCATTTTGTAGCCCATCCAATCGAGAACGAAAGGCTAACTTCTGCAGGAGATTATTCAAGATTAGAGTAAGCGATATTCAACTAGCTAAATAAGAAAATTGCTAAATGTTACGAATGGATTTTCGTGAAATGACGTACGAATACATGGAATTAGAGTAATTATTTTGCGTTTTAAGTACAACCTGTTTTTATCTCACTTGACTACACATTTTACTCTGCCCTGTGATTGGTTATAAGGTCTTCGTGCCACCTTTTACGAAATTGCTTCGTGCCACGAATCAGTGCTCCTTAAATAATTGCCGAAAATTAGATATCATAATACACGTCCTTAGGAACATCTGAACCTTGCCATCCATAGTGTCACTTCCACTGCAATGAATCTAGAACCTGTTGATGAATCTGCTTGTCACCAGCCGCCACAACATTAAAACCTGTCACATGCAATTCATGAAGACAATAGTGAATACCGAGGGTTTAAGTGGGAAAAAGTATTAGGCAGTTAGAGAACCAGCTTTTGTTGTTTAGAGTGGGCTGGCTTTGTTATTTCTGTTAAGCTTGCTGATAGTTAGTTACATCAGCACCATGTGCTTACCTGATTGTGCATAAACACCATAAGTTAATCAGTAAACTCAACTCATTCATTTCTCGACTTCTTATAAAAAGTAATTATGGTGGCAACAAGACCAAAAGGAAGCAATTGAGAATAAAATTCAAATCAGGCACGGCTTAAAAAGAGTGATACTCAAATAAGCACGTACTTCTTGCGATTGAAAGCGGGGAAGCTTCCCAATGGAGTTGATGTCCTTTCCAATCAGTCATGACACCTCCAGCTCCTTCAATAACAGGTATCAATGCAAGAAAATCGTATGGCTGAAATACAAAGTTTACCAAAAGAAGATACTCAAATAATGAGTTTATAACAAATTTGCTTTAATCATCTTGTGGTTTTACTCTATGTGCTAAAAGATTCTTAAGTTAAATGTGCAACCAGAGGCAAGATAATATAGTAGTATGGCATACCTTCAGACCAGACTCAACAACAAGATCCACAAAGCCAGAAGACAAAAGAGCATATGCATAGCAGTCACAACCATATAATGGAATTTTAACCTGAAGAGTGCAAAACAGGAATAATGAACGACTCTAGATGTTTCTTTTGGAAGAGAAAATTTCATTGTAGCAAAGCTTCTCAATCCAAGTTACTTATGTTAAAAATGCAGTAAAAATGCAACAGACCTTGTCTCTAACACGAATGAATGCTTCCTCCGCATCTCCACTAAACAGATGTGGGCTCGTGGTGTACCTAAATAAGGGCAAAAATGATATTAGACTCACTACCAGTAAGACTTGTAAAGCAATGGTAACCATGTCAAATGCCGCAGATGATGAAAGTAAATGCCAACTACTTTTGTTCCAGAACAGCCTTCTTTTACCTCTTCCACTCAAGAGGTCACTCATAATAAAGATTGCTAATGAAAAAGAAGGAAAGCATACAAGTATGCTTGAGAAAGGTTTGCACAAGTGCGTGTTGACACCTCTTGTCCATTCAGTGTAGTTCTCTTGCCAGCTACCCCAATCCATCTCTCTCTTAACACAGGTTGATCAATTATGCCAAGGATCTGATGAAAAGGAAACCAAGCTTAGCAACATAAAGTTTACTACTCAATTAACTGAAAAGGACAACAGCATCGATTACAATTTGTATCTTGTCAACATCCACAGTTTGCCTGCAATGCAATTACGTGGGAAAATTACCGAGTACCATTTGAGCAAAGAAAAAAGACTCAGATTGGTTTAAAATATTAATGAAATGAGGATGATTGAATATACAGATTGTCTTTCATTCTTTACTGCACAGTTCAAGGACAATAGAATGTGAAGCAATCAAGTGGTAAGAGAGATCCATACTGGTGTACCGTTTTGTAGAAGAGCAATGAGAGTACCAAATAGGGGTTTCCCTGACATGGATACAGAACAAGCAGAATTTTAGGACTCTGGCCCAACGACAATAATTAAAGGGGAAAAAAAGAACAGAAAAGAAAATTACCAGTGATAAAGCTCTTTGTCCCATCTATTGGATCTAACACCCAAACATAGTCAGCACTGTTTTCTTTACACCTCCACCCATTTTCCTCCCCGTAACTGCAATTTAGTGGAAAATCCAGGCTCGGGCTTCAGTAATTTTAACTGCAGAGTACAGAATCTACCATCCGGTTGCAAGTTTTACAAATTCTTTTTCGGCAAGTTGAAAGGAAATAAAAGGATGGATTAATTGCCTGTAGTTAGATCCTAGTTATTACTTTTATTTCCGCGTCAGGAAATTCAGAAAATGACTAAATGAGTGAGTCATTCCTTGCAGCTATTCAGTAGTTCCTTTCAATCATGCTGGTATTTCACTTACCGTGCTCTGTATTATAACAAAACTAATACTCAATCGCAGTAGGATTAAACGCTTACATTGCATGAGAAGGAAAATTATCTAATATGATTGAAACCATGGCCTCCTCAGCAGATTTGTCTGCAATTGTTACTGGACCTGCAACATTCAGTAAATCCACAAAATAAATTCATTATTGAACTAAAAAAATAAATAAATAAAGCGAAACTCGAAAAGTAATGGAGAGCATACTGAGATCATCTTTGTCAAGAATGTCGAATTTCTTCCTGAAGTAATGGCGAATAACTTCTCCGGCGGCATCAGCGAGTTTGTTACCGACGTCGGCGAAGCGATTGAGTTCGTTATCGTTGAGGAGTAAAGGCGTGGTGTGGGGCCCGTTGGATTTGGAAGCCATGGCTCTGAAGGATGCAAAATTATTTTGGAGACGGAGGGTTCGAGCAGGTGTGGGGAGCGTGGGATTGGGAATCGACGGAATTTGGGAGTGGGAGACAAGATGGCACTTTGACAACATTGCAGCCAACTGAACCGATTTTTCATGTAGTGGAGGAACCGAGGAACCAGGCCACAATCACTCTCAGTCTCCCACTCCCACTCACACTCACACTCACACTCACGGGTATAATCTGACCAACAATACAAAACCACGACACGGCAGAAAAGCGCTGAAACTCTTTTTTTATGGGTAGAGAGATGGAAACAGAAATGCGAAAGAGAGGCTTATATATATATATTCGCATTCATTCATTATTATTAAATTTTTGGATTTAATTTATATTATATTATATTGGTGATTTATTTTTTATATGAATAATATTATTTATACAAAATATTTATGGGATACTATGACGATGTGAATGATACTATGCCAACCATCCATTATGGAATAAGATGTGAATGAGACTATGAAATGATATGTGAATGAGAATATGTCAATTCGGTATTCTACAAATATCATATATAAATAATATTTTTTTATATAAATAATATAAAATTATGTTATATAACTTTTTAATTATATAATTGGGAATATTTAACTCTTGATATAATATTTCTAAAATTATCCAAAATCAAAATATGATTAATTGATATTAAAACTTTTAGGTAAAGTAATGTACATTTAACTACTTTATTTGTTATATATTAACTTAAGTGCTTGTACACGACTAGTAATTTTCGGGCACTGAAGTTCAAACGTATAACCTTATTTCTCAATGACTTATACACTACTAATAATCTGAATTCACTTTTGTACGACGCCGTTTTCATTAATCTCTTCGCGTTGAAGAACGAACAGATATTTCGAAGGCATGATAAATCGGAGTATGCAAAACTTAATTTAATCTGACAAATGGCAAGTAAATTAATTATTCACATGTATAAAATTATGCTAGTTCTCATTAGATATAAATGTGTTTGTCCTCTGATACATTTTTTCAGGACATCATTGCTGTTGAGCCTTTTGTATTGATGTGCATCTATCTCATTAAATATTTTTGCTACCATATAGCTAGACAATACAAGCATGGATGAACGTTGGTTTAACTTTTTCGCAAGATTGAATTGTAACTATTTTTTTTTTTAATTTTAAATATGTACCCTGATAAGTTCAGAGTGGTTAAGTAATTAAATAATTTTTTAACATAGTACATAATTTTAATACTCCATGTCGTCATTCTACATCTTCCACCAAAATTCAGAACAATCACAACTCAACAATTTACAACGTGTGAAATTTGCAGTCATATACCACTGGAACTTCATAACATAGAATTAAAAGCATAATCCACTACGAGATATTGAATTCAGTAAACAAAATACATCCCGCGCCTATATGTAATAGCATATATTATTTGGACATGAACTAATCGCATACACACAGACTAGACCATGACACAGAGGGAGTAGAGCTAATATACATACATTATTTGGACATGAACAAGCTCATACATAACTAACTACATGACGAGCGAGCACACGGACAGAGGTTCAGTGGTTATGGTGACCAGGCAATTTTTCTTTGATCTTCTCCATGAAGCTCTTCTTCTCATGCTCAGGGTGGTGAGCACCGCTAGCGGGGGTTGTCGTTGGGTGAGTAGCAGTGGTTGTAGTACTTGTGGTGGTGGTGGTTGTCGCATGTGAATGCTCCTTGGCTCCTCCTCCTACTCCTGGTAGCTTCTCTTTTATTTTATCCTTCAGTCCCTTCTTCTTCCTCCTCCCACCTTGCCCGTCATCCTCAGACTAATAACAAATTAATTCAGCCAAAACCGTGTAAGACACCATACATCAATCCATTTTCTATGCTCAGTAAATTATTACTCTTGCTTATGCATATATATATATGACTATGAAATAATGGAGTATAAGACTAAACAACACAGAATATTACAAAAATAATGAGGAATTCACATAAACATCGATCACAAGCACTAATTAAGTTTCAATTTGTTTACAATTAAAATTGAAGGAAATTAAGTGAGGCACATGCATATATGGAAGGAGTAATGATAATGATATATATATATATATACCGAGCTAGAGCTTGAACTGCTGGAGCGACGAAGCTCTCCAGCCTCCTTCTCACGGTGCGCAGTAGGGTCATAGACAGGCGTCTCAGTCCTTCGCTCCGTGGCTAATAGATCTGCCACTGTCCCTTTGTCTGTGGTTGCACCACCACCGTATGGACCGCCACCAAAGGTTCCAAGTCCCGAAGTATTGGTCCCTGCTGTGCCAGTGCCCGTGGTAGTGGTGGCAGTGGCGACACCAGTCAGGTGGACGGGTTGGCCATGCTCGTTGGTTAACTTCACTGGGTTACCGTATTGATCGGTGAGTTGGATAAGGTTGCCATGTTCGTCTCGTAGTTGGGCTTCCGCCATTTCCCCACTTCAACTTCAAATACCAGCTTTACGCAGCACAGCATAGAAAGTGCGGGCAAGCTTGGGCTCCTCTTGTTCTTAAATGAAGAAACCCATGGCGGTGGAGAAGATATGCATGTAACTTGGCGCCAACAAGTGGCTAGAGAAGCTGACTAACAAAGACACACAAACACCCCTTGCCACGTAGTAGAGATTAAGACAGCTGTCCCTTTGCAAGGTCACATGAGCTGCATGCATGGCTTTGCCCCCCCTATGAGACATTTTCTTTCCTACTCTGGAAAAAGAAAGTTTAGATTTTAATTTTAAAAATAAAGAAGGGAAAGAAAGTTGGAAGGAATAAATGAATGGTTATAATCATGTGGGAAGAAGAAAAATTCCTCTTCTTTCAATATAATAGAAATTTTCCTCCACTTCCTCTACAGATTGTCTTGGATGAAATGTCTGCCTGTTTTAATTTTATATATAGATCAACAGAAAATTTAACAATATCCCCTCATAGGATTATCAAACTGTTAAAAAACATAAGAACATTGCTCGTTGCCTTGTTCCTTTTCGATTCAATAAATGATGAGATTAATTATCATGCACTAATAATATAAAATAATTTTTTAATTAATTAATAAAATTTTAGAAAAATAATATATTATGATAGATAATTTTGTATTATCAATCAATAATTATCTAGCATAATATAGTAATTTTTTAAAATTTTATTGATTCACTGTCAATATATATAAATTACTATATTATTATATTAACCTTTAATTTTGAAGTCTTCCTTTCTCATAATATTAGAGAATATTTGATATAGAATAATCTATCTAAATTATTAATAATATAATTGTAAAGAAAATTGCCAAATAATACCAAAGTTAATTGGTAGAACAACTTACGAAAAGTGAAATATAATAATGAAGTTTTGCGTTTTGACCATAGTTATTAAACTCAGACCAGTGATCGACCCGATTAAAGGCACTGAGTCATTGGTTGAACAGATTTTAATTAAATAAATATATAAAAATATAATATAATTCAAATAAACATATAATATATATTATTATTAGCATATTATAACACAATAAATTGCATAGTCTAGTGGCAGTGGTGTGCACTCCCTCGTCCATGGACAAGGTTTGAATCCCACCAACCACCATTTTGAGTTCAAAATATTTTCTTCATACTAGGTCGGTTTGATTGGGTTTGGCCAGGTTAAATACATATCACCGGAAGTAACCGGTTCACCGATTTTCGATTTGAACTGATCGGTCCAGTCCAATTTTTACAACACTAGTTTTGACAGATGTCTATACTTTCTCTCCCCTCAATTAATATTCACAATTTGCGATGAAGGGTTATAAAGCATTTCGTTACATTTGTGCCAAATTGTGCTCATGCCTTTCAACATTGCTCAATTTTAAATTACTTGAACTCATTACATTACTTTATTTAGTTAAGTCAACTTATTAACACTCCAAATTTTTAAGACAATCCATATTATCTTTAAAGTAGTAATGTGAATTACCTCTATGGAGTATTTATATGGATTACCACTCATGTAATAATCCTCTTATCCTCCTCATCATCATCATTATTATTATTATTATAATAAAACATAATTAATAATAATAATAATAATAAATTTTATTAATTAATATTATTTTTTGTTTTTTAATAATTAATATTAATATTATTATTACTATTATTATTATTATTATTATTAAACTATATATATTACCTAATAACCTTTTTTTATATATCAAATAAAGCAATATAAATTATTAGTTAAATTACCTATAAATATCCAATACTATATTCTAATATTACCAATTTTAAAAAGTGTTAACCTTAGTATGTGATAATCTAAATTATCAATAATCTTGTTAAGTAATATGCCAAATGACACCTTATGGCACGGATTATCAAGTTATAACTATAAAACTCGAAATAGATGAGAGGATTTTGTTACGAAAAGTTCGAGAGCAAGTTCGAGCGCAAGGATCAAACTGTTTAATGGGCAATGAAAATGGTGATATCTTATTATTAATTAGTATAAAAATAAGGTCAATAACCGGATAAAGCATTAGAAAATTTGAGCCTTTCATACCACCTCACTCTGCAAATTAATACTATTAAACAAAAGGTTCGACTTACTTTGTGTATGATCTCAGTAAACATTTTCCTTATGATAATTAGTAGAAAGCATCCATTGATAAATGCTTTCATCACTTCGTGGAATCGTGATTCACGGGGCGTCATGACACTAGTGACGAAAACCAAATACAGAAATAAATGAAACGTGCACGGAACCCTCCGTCACAGGTTACATCAGTTAATTGACTTGGTGATTCAACATGCTGTCAATGTGCAACAAAAATCCGGGTCGATTTGCCCAGCATAGTAAACTAGAAACATACCTCCAATTAATGAGAAAATATATAATTCAATCTGCTACCCAACAAAAGGCATGAATTTGATAGAAGGCTATCCTGAAACTGTTCTTTCATTAAAAGCAACCAACTTGGTCAATATCAAAATAATTGGTATTGCCTAACAATCTGCGAAGACCGTGGCCCAACACCAGAGACTCCTCAGGGCTAATGACATGCATTACAAATCAGCAGAACCACCGACAACATAATATCAGTTGGATATATATGAATTATATCCATGCAATAAACAAATCGACCTGTACAATACGAAAAGACCCGTGGTCTCAAAATATTATCTTTTACGTCTGTATATTGATCTTATACTTCTGTGTGTTTTCTTCTTTACACAGTAACTTCAGCCTCTAACCTTGTTGAGATAACAGATTAGTGTATACAGATGTTCCAAAATCATGAATGGAATCTTGCCCTTCTCACCAGTCTTTGAGGTTGCAGAGAAGATCAACATTGAAACCTGTCATAAAGAAGGGGAAAAGAAACACTTGTTAAGTACAAAAGAATTACCGAGGATTTCAAGCATGTTATATTGTCTACAGCTCGGGTATATCAAATGTTTGAAGTTAGACTTCCGTTGCACAAAACTAAATCCAAAGAAATCTGGAAGCCCAATAACCTTCTAACTACACAATAGAAAAGCAGTAAAACCTTCATTCTCTATGGCAATGTATGGCAAAAGGCAATTTTAAGGATGCCACTGATAAACTGGCGCAAGCAACAAACCAAAATGAAGATAGTGCTAACTAACCTCCCGACTACTGAGAAGCTGATTATTCCTTGCTAGATTTTGCCCAAAAGAATCCCTTCTTTTTTGTAGGGTGATTATCTAACATGGTTCTGGAACCCTTTGATCCAAGTGAAAAGTGTCGCCTCAGAAAAGGTTTCCCAAAGGAGCTTCTCCCACTGGAACTGGACTCCATCCTAGGTCCTTTCCCTTTAAGCCCTCTACCTTTAAAGTGATCAAACACAACTGAATCATCATCAATATCACTGTCGACTACCCGATTCCTTGATTTCTTGTTTCTAGCCTTCAAATCCATTTCAGCTTTCAGAGCTTTCTCTGACAACTTCAAAGTTTGTTTCTCACCAAAAGTGCAGACTGGGCAAGCTGGATCATACTTGTTGACATCAGGTGTCATACTCTCCAAACACTCAGCATGATAGACGTGTCCGCATATAAGAACAGCAACTACAGAAAGGTCATTACTTGCAATTATCTTTTGGGTGCTCCAAGAAGACTTCTCAGTTAAAAGCCTCGCGCAAACACCACATGTTTGCAAATCAACTGGTGAAGCTGAAAACTGACTGCTGGATCTAACTAACCTTTCACGATTAAAACCAAAGGACTCACTGTCGAATGACCATCTTTCTTTGTGGGGAGTTGCAATCATCTCAGAAAAGCCAGGCATAGACCAACCATCTGAAGATCCACCATGCAAGCCCATACCCAACTCATTGCTCCATGAAGGATACATTGGCCTTTCTTCAGACACAGAGAAGCTGCTCGGTGACTTAAATGCTGGAATTCGGCTATCAGAAACTTGCCGAAACAGTTGGCGTCCTGGGGAATGGCTGGGCCACCTTAATGGTGTCGAGCCAGATGGAGGTATGTAACTTTGGGATGATAGAGGAGATGCCGACAATGAAGTTGAAGGCAATGATGGCTTTGTGGGAGATGAACATGATACTATCGATGATTCTGCCAAACCCTTCACCTATAACATGATCCATAGGTAAGCAGTGCATCAAAGAAACCACATGCCAACAACAAAGCAAAAATATAAGACAAGTTATTTGTTTAAAAAAGATAAAAAAATAAAATCGTACAATAAAAAAAAAAAAAAGAAGAAAAAACTTCACTAGTATAACCTCACCTGATCCACACTCACATCCATGGAGGCATCCCTTGAAATTGATTGATCTGCAATAAACATGAATAATCATATCAGATACTATAAAATAACCAGTTAAGACTCCAGATAATAGTCTAACCACTGGATCAGTTAGAACATCATCACACTACTTATTTTTAAGAGTAGGACCAATGTCTTGCATGGGCCGTGGGCATATATGGCACACCAAGATAGGACAAACTAGCAAGCAGACAAAGCCACCTTATCCATACTTAATGCTTAGATTCATGTTTAAGTCTACACTGTCCTACAAACTGTCATATGCAACTTGTCCTGTCTGTAGGAAAAAAGATCACCCCATATAAACATACGAGTCTACGACTGTCTCAAAACTGGTATCTTAATCACACTAGCTGAAACTAAATTGTTCTCATTCAAGTTTCACGATCAAGATAACTGGTGCTCTTCCTGTCATCATCTCTTTCATTTTGCCTCCCACTCTGGTTTATTATGTGTGTGGCTTAACTTTAAATACTGATCACCACTACAAAAAATTTATATTCCTAACAGTTCATTTCTCTTTGATTTTACAGTGCCATTATATTTAAAATGATCATCTAATTTGTCTAGGCTTGTTAGTGCATCAATGCAAAGAAAGTAAAAACAGTTCATGGTTTAGCAGCTTCTGCTCTTACTTTCGGATGCCAGTTTCTCTCTCATTCTGAGATCGTTGTGCCTTTACAGAACTATCATTTTAAGTAACCACACATACTGTTACTTTTCAACTTTTTCCACGTGTTTGATAGATTCTGAGAAAGAAACATATGTGAGAAGACATCCCCACGTTTCCAAATTTAATGCAACACCACCACGAATTTCATATCTTCCACGTAGCTTTGTGATTATAAGTTTCGTTCTATTTAAATACTTAGGTATAGCATGAAGAAACTGCTTCAAAAACCCAATCCTAAAAAGTCCAACCCAAGTAGGTCCATGGTTAAGCCCAGAAAGTGGACTTCATAAAAGTTACCTGAAGTAGAATTTCTAGCATGTGCAGCAGTTCCTTCAGAAACTGTGGATTTTTGGCATCTATTCCTTTGATAATTCTGCAGCGGACTTCCATCCTCTGATACATAAGCTGATTCATTTTTATGCTCTGATCCATCGTTCCTACTAACACCATCAGAAAACCAATTTATAGAAGTATCTTCACCAGCCACACGCCCTCTATGATCCCACCGAAAGCTCCATGTTGGAGAACATCGAACGTTGCGATGCAAAAGATCACTGGTTGATCCACTTTGTATAGTTTTATCTCTGGAAGCAACACAACAAGCAGCACCCATTGTAGAGTAGATTACAGTTTCTAGCTTCTTTTACAAACACAACCACCAACTGCTGATACAAACACAAAATTACATTAACTCCCTCGTGAACACAGCTATTCCCCTGGCATAGTGATGAAAAGGGCATACTGTCAATTGCAATTATTCATAATATCACAGTCAAAAGCATAATCCAAAACAAATTATCATTGCCATTCAACCAGTAGTCTTGCTTAAGCTAAACATAATTCCAAATTAATACACCGCCACCAAAAATTTGAAAATTAAAATAAAATGAAGAGAAAGGCCAGAAACAAGCTCAGAATCAAAAGGGCATTGAAAAGAGTGCGAGGGCAACCAGTTTCTTCATAGAATTTCCTATGTAAAAGGTAAAACTCATCATGTCAAAGTTTTCCCCCAAATTCGAAAGCGATCTAAGTTAATAGAACATTAAGTGATGAACACACAAGATTTCAATAAAGTAGACTCTGCAGGATATATATTTTGTTGTAATAAATAATAATAGTAACCACAAATCACTGGGAAGACAACGACAAAGCAAAAAAAATGAAATGAAATGAAATGACATGAAATGAAATTTCCTCACAAATAATTGAAAAGGGATTGGGAGATAATCCAATCAATCAGTTATACCCTTGAAGAGTGAGTGCACAAATCAATGAAATCGGAAACCCCAAAATAATATTGAGCTCACTGGAAAATTCAGAGGGATCCGAAATCAATGCTGAGAAAACGGAATTCGCAGAGCCAGCCAAGAGCTCCAAAGTTTCCATAATAATATTATTATTAAGGAGGGAACAAAAACTAATTGATTTTGAGATTCTGTACATAAACACCGTTTGTGGTGAGAGCGATGCGATATGAATTAGTGTGTACAGACATGCCATGACTACGAGGCGAAGCTCACATACCTGTACCCAAACCAAGCACCACAGGAGGAACAGGTCCTTCTGCTTCTGTATAGAGAGAGAGAGAGAGAGAGAGAGAGAGAGAGAGGGTTGTTGAGTTGCGTTGCGGTTGCAGAGAGAGAGACAGTGGGGCGAGAAAAAGAGAAGGAAGAGGGGGCTAGAGAGGACGCCGTTACTGTTAGGCAGTGTGCCTCTTCAGTGATGCACTTGTCATGTTACGGGGTTAACTTTGTGCCTCCCCTCCGAATTTATGCCACCTCAACTTTATGCTTTTTACATTTGTTCCCCACCTTCATTTTGCATGCATATTTTATTTAATTTAAATCAAGAAAAAGAAAATGTGAACAAAAAATTAAGGCAGTCTACTATAGTAGTATAAATATTTAGTGATTTATTATTATATAGTGTTTTTTTATTTTATTTTTTACAAAATTCCTAATATCTTTTGATAATTAATGTTAAATCATGCAATTTTTTTATAAATAATTAATATATGAAATTTATTAAAATTTAATTTATTTATCTCGAGTCAGATCAAGCAATTATAAAAATCGCCTCATTATATGGATGAAATTTTTTTAATATTAATTTTTTCATACATAAAATTTAAACTTAAATATCACTTAATAAAAATAAATATCAACTACTTAAACTAACTAAATATTAATAGCTAGTTGTTCTTAATTAAATATTAACTACTAATTACTTTAAATATCGGTATTTTTCCTAAACATGAAAGTATCAGGGAGAATTTTTATTATTATATTTTCAATAAATTTAAAATATAATATATTATAAAATAATTTAAATAATATGATGATTTTTTATTAAACACATGTTGATTAAAAAAATTTCTTTTTCATTTATTTGTGATATTAATTTTATTTTAATATTAATTATTTAGTGTGAAAGCTAAATTTTTAAATTATGTAAAAGAATTTAATTTTGATATCAATTTATATTTATATTTAATCATGTATTGCAATACTACTTAGTAAATTTAACACTTTTTTTAAGCTGAGTAAATTTAACGATTTGAATAAGTTAAGTTGCACGAAAATGTTTTTGTGAAATTGCGTAAGAATTCAAGATTACTGTTTGTCTGTGATTCGTAAATCCCATCAACGTTTTGTTATGCGTTATATGTAACTATTGTTCTTTTCTTCTATATATATATATTGCTGTCCACAATTACATTTTTGACACATTATTCGTGAAAATATTCATATGAAAACATTTCATACTATTTAGCATCACTCTTAAAAGAACCAGGTTAAGAATTAAAGGACATATTTACTGTATTTTATTAAATTATCTTAATAATTTAAAGAATAAAACATTAAATACTTTTCACATTTTTAAAATAATAAATAGTTTATATTTATTTAATTATTTTATTTTTACTTCTTAAACTGTATCTTTTTGTTTGATGGTGTCCTTAAACTGTATCTTAAAAAAATATATTAAAAAAATACTAAAAAAAAATTTACACTAACAATTTATTATAATTAAACTCTATGAAAAATCTCTTACCACATTAGGATGCGTTTATTTTAATTTTTTTTAAAAGTAATTATGAAACTTAAATTTTTATAAATATGTTTGTTTGAAATTTTTTTGATAAAAAATTTATTTTTAATTTTTTTAATAAAAAATTTATTTTTAATTTTTTAATAGAAACTAAAAAGAGTAATTTATAAAAAAATTAATTTTCAATTTTTTTAATTATATATAAAAATTAAATTTCAAAATCACTTTTTTTTAAAAAATTAAAACAAATACATTCTATATATAGTTAAAAAAATTAAAAAATTAATTTTTTTTGAGAAATTACTCTTTTTAACCTCTACAAAAAAGTTGAAAATAAATTTTTTTAAATTTTAATTATTTTTAAGAAATTATCTAAATACATAAAAATTGATTTTTTCAATTAAAAAAAGTGCCTTTTTACCCAAAAAATTATTAACAAACATACCTTTAACCTGGCCTTTATAAGTTTCACATATCATTGAATTTTGTTAAATGTAAACGATAATTTGTTTAAGTAAGATTTAGTTATATTTCAATAAATATTAATACTGTAAAGATTATGTAAGTAATACAATTTTAAAAGATAGTAATATTCCTGAAAGTGTAAGCGAGTGTCTTAAACCATTTAAACATTTATTTGATTTTCAAATTTTAAATTTTAATTATGTAAAGAATTTAATTGAGATATACTGAAAGTGTAAAATAATTTTACACTATTAGTTAATAGAAATGCTAGAAAGTAAGAAATTATAATGGATCCTTTATTGTAATGAGTGATTATTTGTATGAATTGATATTTTCTAACATTTCTATTGACTGATAATATAAAATTATTTTATATTATCAATATATTTAAATTAAATTCTTATGTAAATATAAAAAATTAGCTTGATATAGTTAATTAATTTTAGCTTAATTACTTTAATTATTAATTTTCACCTCACCTATGATGTATTCTAATGTTTATACACTTTTTAAGTTAAAGTTGCAGTTCAACGGGTGGCTTCTAGTAACATGGAGGCTCTTCAGATAATATTTTTCAACACTAATTTAACATTCTTCTCGTGTGAATGTTTCCACTTTTAAAGTGAGATTGACATCTTCTACTGTTTTATCCCCATAAACAGGTTTTGATAACTTTAGCATCTATACTATATTAATGAAGAGGATTGTCCTGTCCAAATTATTGTTCTACTTTTATTATGTATAAAATTAACTAAATGCAAATAAAAAAAATAAAATTATAAAATATCTTTAACCCAATAACTTCTACCATTATATTCAAAATTGTTAAATAACTTTGAACACTTTTTAAATTTTTTTTTAAAAAAATAATTATAAAATAAAAAGTTCATTATTCAAAATTCTACTATTTATATATTTAAATTTGTCTTTTAAGTTTAAGTTTTAATTTTTTTAAAATTTACACTAAATTAAAAAAATTTATATATTTCAATGCACTAGTATTTAATAATATAGATTGCAAATTCGAAGTTTGTCATAAAATAATACTAACTTTTTTTTTGTGGCTGCTTCTTTTTTTCCGATGTTAAAATATATTAAAATTATGGAATTTTAGTGGGGCTAAAGGTTAGCAGCTAGCACTGTCTTGTGCAGTACTCGGAGTGGGCTGTACGCATTCCATGCTTTTCACGTTAGACAAGAAGTATCATGAACCTAATATTTGGAGAATAGAATCCCAACAAAAGTCCCTATTCCCCCTCATAATTCCTTTCTCCTAATTTTTGGATTCCCTTTTATCATTAATTAATTTAACCTAATATAAATAATCTCATATGCTAATGCATTAGATGGTTACAAGTCACGACTCAAAAATGTCAATGTGATCAGATCTTAATGCACCCAATGTTTCTGTTTATTTGTCATAATTCATTTATTTTCATTTTATCGTTTTTTATGCCAAAAATTAAAAGAAAAAGTCAATGAGAAAACCTGATGTTAGCTAAAAATAATTTAATTATTTATCTATATTTACAAGCTGGCGGGATTTTGTTGGATGGTTCCAAATCAAGCAAGATGCAGACCATTTTTATATATACTAACTAATTCTGTTTATAAGCGCATCATAATAAAACTCAACTGAACATGGAAAGAAAAAAAATTGCTCCAAATCAATAAATCAACTAGTCACGGATTACAACTTCCCTAGAGTCTAAAGTCTAAAACTAATCAATTCCACATTATTGTTGTGTGAGAATAATTATATATTAGAAAACTGATAGTCATTACTTATCTGCAAATTTAGGATCCGATTGGTATGTCTGATAGGATAAGGGCTGATAGTATAAGGCCTGATAAGATAAGTGCTGATAGTATAAGGCCTGATAAAAATTTAATACGATACAGTGTTTGGTATGTCATTGTATAAGATATCGTATTATATAAAATATAACCAAAAGAAGATATTATAATAAATATAATTTTTAAATAGTTATCATAATTATTTTAGCTCTATTTTATTATATATAAAAATAATTTTATATTAAAAATTATTTATTTATTTATTTTTAATTTTTTTTATAAATATAAAAAATATGAGAGAGAGAGAGAGTGTGAATGAAATAGAGATGGAGTTTTTATATATCAAAATCTAAATAGACTTACTATTACATTCCTATATTTGATTGTATTTTTTATTCTTATATTTTTATTTTAGTTTTAATAAATATTTTACAATTTTTTTAAAAAATATTTATTTATTATTAAATAATACATATTTTTATTTTTTATTATTTAGTTAATAATTAATTTTTTTAATAAAATATATTAAAAAATAAAAAAGTGAAAGAACCCTTATACATTAAAAGCTAATCAGGCCTAATACGGCCTTCTCAGACCGTATTAAGTTATCTATCATTATAACGCATAAGGGAAGTTTGATGGATAAGGTTATACAATACGTTGATTGCACCAAACAACGGATAAGATCATAACGTATTGTATAACCTTATCCTATCATGCCTAATACAACATGCCAAACACCCCTTTAGTTTTTTATCAAGATAAAATAAAAATAAAGAGTATTTAAAATAAAATCTAATTTTATAAGTAAGAATAAAAAAATATATTTAAAAAATAATTATAACCAGAGAAGAAGAAATATTTAAATTATTATATTATATTTCAGTAATTAACACTTTACTTTGATTTGGTGTTTCCCGTGGCTTGGGGGAGATTGGCAAAGGCAGGACGGTGCAACGGCAACGCTAACAAGTGAGACGTTTGAGTTGTGCACGCAACTGGAAACGATGTCTAAACAAACGCGGGAATGCGGTTTGATAAATTTATAATGTGTTTGATCTTCTCACTCTCGTGGCAAATGAAGGTGTATCTTTGGTCAAAATCCGTTGGATTATCAAATAAGGCGCTGTCTAACATGCACTCTGAGCAACCAGGTGCACCATACACCACCCTATTAATGTAGATAATACAATGGTGTATTGATACACCAAGCACATATGAAGCATGCTAAAAGTTTCTCTCCCTTCCCACGCCGCCTTCTAGCTTCACCTTTGCCATCCGCCAACCCCCTCTCATCCGACCACCATCTCCACCTGACCACCAACTCTAGCCACAAGACTGTCGACTTCGTCGCATCCTCTGCGGTCGCAGCGACAAAGGGAGTGGTGTCGCACTCCATCGCAGCTACACCTTCTCGAAATCCGTCGACTTGATGGTTGCTATGTCGTTGAGCAGCCAAGGGAGATGTGCTCCATGGTTGCTCACAAGCTGTTGGTTTCGCGCTTTGGCCGCTGTTGGATCTGGTAGTCGTGACTCCAACACAACGACGAAAATTAGAAGAGAGGCATAGTCTCAAACCATGCCCTATTCTCGTTGCCCACAGCCCTTCTTCATGCCGCCGTAAGCAGAGGGGAGCGAAAGCGGATGAGGGGCTGGACCGTTAAGCAGGAGATAGTGTAGGTGTTGGAGGTAAGCTGTGGTGGTAGGTGGTGGAATCTGCCAGATGATGAGCGGTGGAGGGGCGAGCACTATTTTCTTATCACTTTATCGACGACGAAGTGGGGGTTGGGGAAGATGGTGGAGTTCGGGGATGGGAGACATAGATTTAAAAAAAAAAAAATTAGTGTGCTCCATATGTGTTTAATGTATCAATACATTCATGCATCATCTCTATTAATTAGGGCAGTGCGTGGTGCACCATACTTGGCCTGATGCACCACAGCACGCGCCATCAAATAATACCCTTACATGTGTCCCATTTAGATTCATCGTTCGTTGAAAGGTGAAGGCAACGAGCGTCCATTTACCCGACTTGGGTCGCCGCCACGTATGCCTAGCTTGGTCACTGTCAAGTGTAAACTGTTAAGCGGTGGCGTGCGTTAGTGATAGACGCCAAGTATTAATCCATCTTAAAATTAGGTTTTAATGAACCATACATCAACGTTTAATTCCGGTATTAGGTAAAGCAAATCATTAGGAGCCCAGTATATAACTACGAAAAGTTAAGACTTGAGAGCTGATACTTTAATTCTTAAACCTAATTCACTCTCTGGCTAAAGAAGCCACCATAAGTTCCTACTAATTTTTCTCGCCATGTAATTGTATTCGTCGATTAAAACTTTGAAATTAATATTATATCTTATTTTACGTGATAATCTTAACATTAATAATAAAATTATGAAGCGGTGGCCCAATATATGTGCAATATACTATGCATGGTAGTTAGCATCCAACATCAAAAACAATTTAATTAATTATGTTTCTAAGGCTAAGACGGCACTTCCAACTTCCAAGTTTGAGTACAAGAGTTTTCATATTTGAAATTGAGTTCATCAAGTTGTAGGTGGATGCGGATGTCGGGCTTTTTCTTTTTGTAACTCAAAACTAATCACCTATTTTGGTGTTAATTTTTTTTTTCTCTTTTGGGAAATCAGTAACATTTTGTAAAGGTTATAGTTTATGATAAAAGAAATTATATTAGAAGATAAAAGAATTACATTTTATTATATGTTTGATTTAAAAATGTGCAATGAACAATATCTTTTATAGGTGCGGTGGTAATACATTTTAAGTTATGCCATAACAAATATTTCTAATGTAATAATTTTTTTATTTGAGATTAGAATTTTTCTATATGGAACTGTGATATTTAAAATACAGTACAGCGTATTACTTAAAAAAATATATATATAGTACCACATTCAGTGTCCAAAACAATCAATAAAAAATTGAAGTAGAAAAAAATAAAGGGTGAAGACAAACGCCAAATGGCTAGTTAATGATAAGCATATCGTCTGAAGACCAAAACCTGCAGAAATTTTGACTATGGGAAGAGAGTATCAAGTTACTCGCAAACACAAACCATTATATATGCTAATTATTGTAATACCTTTAAATAAAATCCGCGACTCTCTGCCCTCCTTGATCCGTCATTTTCTGTTGAGCAGTGATATTTGTACATTCATTCTCCCTAAATACCTTAGACATTCACATATATGGGGAGAAAAAATTGTAAAAGAAATAAAAAAGGTAAAAAAGATGATAAAGAGAGAAAAAGTAGAAAGAGGATATTGGAGGTATTTAAAATCATTTCTCTTTCCTGCTCCCAAATCATTTTCCAGGACTTAATATAGTAGGAACATCATGGTCCCATGATGTTGTGTTTAAAACTAATGATGACCGGAATAGAATTAAAACATCATACTCTATAAGATGGACCCTGTTTCAGGACTTTTTGTTAAATTTTAGGGGTGAGGCGGGGTGGGGTGGGGTGGGGTGGATGGCGCATTTGGATGGGCCATGGCTAACAGTAACACCAAAGAAGCCTTGAAAAGTGAGGATGATCAGCCTCATTGTGTTGTACACAAGCCCAGAGATTCACAATTGAGGCCATCTTTAATACTTTGTGGGCAACAGTTTATTAAGAAAAGCTTGCGGGCAACAAATTAGTGGGAATGAAACCCATACTTAAGGTGAACTTCTTTGTGTCTTTGGGAGATGCAACTCAAATGGGGTATTTAGTAAATTAGGAAAATCGAATAATTAGATATAATGGGGCCTAATTTTTAATAAATATTATTTAGCAATTACTTAAATATTTTTAAATTAGTTTTTATCTGAACAAATTTAAACCTAAAATTAATTCTTAAAAAATTTAATTTTAAATTAATTTTATTTCATTCCAAATTTTTTTACTTTATTTTATATCTTTTGCCTACTTATCAACTATTCTTCACTGCTGTCTGCCACTGTTCACTGTCACAGTTCACTATCATCTGCCACCGACTGCTGCTTGCCACTGCCGATTACCACCGCTAGCCCCATCCGCCACCACTTGCTGTTGTTCACAGCCACTTTTTGCCGCCATCCGTGGCTGCCAATACCCACTATCTGTCACCGCTAGCTGGCACCATTCATTGTCGCCGCCAATTGCCACCATCCATCATCGTCGGTCACCACCATTCATTGTCGTCGCTAGCCACCACCATTTGTCGCCATTGCTGCCGGCCACCACCGACGGCCACCACAATCCCACTGCTGCCGCCATCATTTGCCGCCACCGACCATCATCGTCTGTCATTGTCTGCTAGATTAATTTTTTTAATGACATAGTAAAAAGGAAAAAAGGTACAAAAGAAGAATAAGAACACATATTAAAACTAATTTTTAAATTATGAAACCAAACAATATTTAATTAAAAATTAGTTCTTTTTTATATCGATTAACATAACCAGTTCTATTTTGTATCATATTAACTTAATTTTTGATATTGTCAAACATCCCTAAACATTTGAATATTGAACCAAGAAGGAATGCGCCCCCAGGTACCACTTATATAATTTGAAATGGATATGGCCGAACTTTTAGGGCCTGTTTATATTTTGTTTTTATTTCCGACCAAAAAACAAATTTGTTTTTATTTTTCGTGTTTATTATTGTTAGAATTGTATGAAAAAAATAGTAAAAATAATAAAAGTTTGTTTTTTACTTTTTATTTTTATTATTTTCCCTCAAAATCCTAAAATAGAAACATAGGAAATAAAAAATAAAACCAAACAGACTCTCTATTTACTATCATATGTTAAGACTCAATATAATAGTGCATTCAAAATTGAAGTAAATTTAGTTGGAGATAAATTAATATGCTGTGATTGGTAGTAGAATATCAATGCGTTTTTTTTTTAAAAAAAATAAAAGACAGCTTTTATAATGAATTTTATTAGAAAAAAGTTCTTTAAAAGTTAATATTTTTAACTAATAAATAAATATTAAAATAATTTTGTTTAAATTTAAACTTTTATTAAAAGAATTTTTATCATAAATTTTTTTATGCATGTCTTATGAATTTTTAAAAATAAAAATCATAAGAAAAAAATTAAACAAACAAAACGTGAAAAGTGTAAAGAGAGTAAAAATGGAGAAAAATAATTGAACTTGTTTTAGTAGTTATCATGTATTGGAACATAAAAAATGTGCAAATATATAACTTGTATTGGAACTTGTTTTAATAGTTGTCATGTATTGGAACACCAACGAAGCCTTAAAATAAATTAATTAGTCAAACTAATTCTATTGATTTTGTTTGGATCTTCAAGTTTATTGGATCTATCCAATCCATTTATATCCCTATTAACCAATCAAAGTTGTCCATAACTGTTGACAGTTGAATGTAATGATCAAATGACAAGAATTATTCATCAATAAATTCGTATTGCAATTTTTCTACTATTTATTATTTCTTTTTTTCATATATATATATATATATATATATATATATATATATATATATATATATATATATATATATCTTCAACGACTGTGAAAGCAAGACACACGCACACACTAAACTATGAAAAAATTGAGTTATTTGATTTTTATTTTATTTTTAAAATTTAATCATTTATTTTTTATTCAATCATGTAATTATTTCTCAAGTTATTTTTGTGTTAGCTTCATTTTAAAAATAATTATATGTCATTAACTTGTAAGGGCAAGTTATAATTTCGAACATTGTCAATGTAAAAGTTTTATACTATTATTCAATTATATTTATTATATATAAAAATTTTGAAGTAACGGATATGAAATATTTTTACTAATATAACAATATATGATTGAGTGTTCATGTAGAATACTTTTACATTGACACAATACACATACACATACACACAAATCTTTGCTTGTTACAGCTATGCTTTTACATAATACAATGTTGCAAAATTATTTGCTTCAAACTTAAAAAGTATTCCTCTATTTATTGATTATGTGGCATGCATATATATATATATATATTGCACTGAGAGAAGTGATATTTTTCTAGACATCTTTAAAGAGATATCCTATGATATCTCTTAAACATTAGTTGAGAATAGATCCTAATTTTTTTTCATCAATAGTTAAAGGTGTCCCTTCAAATATATTCAGAAAAATGGTATAAATAACATTACTCTTTACACTAATATTAAGATAAACAGTACAATATTTGCGGTATTTAATTACCTTAATATCAATATATACTTCATTTCCAGATGGCCGCCAACCCTAATATATGCACAAACATTAATTCAGTTGGGTATGAGCTTGTGACGAGGCTTAGAAAGAGCTGGCGATGGATCATATCTTCCATAATCTCTTGTGTTAGCCCTTAGAAGCCTTTCGTGGACGATGGTTACTTCTTCCTCATCCAGTGGCTTCGTTGGTGTTCCCTAGCGATTATGCAAAGTATATATAAGTAAACAACAACTCGTTAGAAAGTTGAAATATAAGAAAGCAAGAGAAATGGGAAATGAAAAATTGAAAGTTATACCGGCTTTCAGTTTCATTTTCTTAGCCCAAAAAGACAAGAAAAGGAATGAAGAAATTGAGAAAGGAATTTCTGTTTCATGCGCTCCGTCAAATAGGAAAGCAGATTAGATGTGGTTAACTCATGAGTTCTGTACCATACTGTTAGGTACAAGGCTTCAAATATAAGAGAGAAGGGCGAGTGGGAAAATACAATGTAGAGTGAGACGCATAAATTATAGCAAATAGTCCATTCATGTTAAATTGTAGTTCCTTTTCCAATTGTCTATTGAAGAGGGGTGAGGAGGAGGGTAACTTACTTCGCTTGTTCTTGCACGCTTGCAAATATCGATATATATGAGAGCTAAAAGCTGAAATGCTAAGAAAAGAAATGAGACTAATAAATCATGGTCACTTCATGTACCTCCTCCTCGATTGCATCCACATCTGCAGCCAAGTTGCTGGTAAACTTTGATCGTTCACCTGCTAATTCATTAAGCAGAGACAAGTTCAATTTTTTACTGTCATCCAATAGTACAAAAGCTTACAGTTTATCTATACTTGCATACCAATGTACAGAATAAGAACTCAAATCTCAAACAATAAAGTTATCTAGTTCATCATATGCCTTGCACTGTAGAAGCTTGAACCAAAAGATGGAAACCAAAGCTGTACTGGTTAAGTAATAATAGACATTAAATTTCATTTTCGCAGGCGAAGTGAGGTTAAGCAAGCAACAAGCAGAGTCATTGTTATAATTGATGTAAATAGAATATGCATTTGGACACATGTTAATGTCTAGCGAATATATCGATATCTGTTGATGTGCATTCAAGCTGGTTCAATTTTAGCCACGTTAATTATCTCTGGCAATGTGAGTACGATTGTCATCAAAAGCTGCAACAGATGAGACCTTAAAAAAGACCAACCTGCAAAAGAAGTCGATAAAAGCGATCCAGAGATGAGGAGGAAAAGGAGGCTGAACGTAAGAAGCGTAAGATCCATGAACAAAATATGCGCAAATTGGTGTGGTGCCTTCTATTCGTTTACTCTGTGACAAAGGAGAATTGCCTATCCGGTGTTGCCTATCTATAATATTGCACCCAGGGAACAATAATTTCTCTCTAGGGAGGAAGCCCCAAAGAAAAGACTGAGTCCCTGCATTATTGTTTTTTCATTTAAAAGCCCTTCTTCCGTACTAGCTCTCTCTCTCATGAACTGTTGTTTTTTTCTTTCTTTCTTGCTTTTTTGTTGGTTAGAACTCTTTACTACCTCTAGCCCGTTTGCTCCATAAAATCCCTCTAGCCTATTTGTTTTGAACCCAAACGAAGGAATTACGATTTCTTATAGTATATTTTGCTTTTGGAGGGCTTCTAAAAACAAAACCAATTCTGACCCCAAAAAAAATAAAATAAACATCTTATTAGACATTTTATGTTGTGTCAAACTTTATAATGTTATCTTGTTTAAACGTCAATTGGCGTTAAAAGATAAAAGAAAACACACGTGTTACTGGATTTTATGTGTGCACTCCTCACAAAATAATTAATAATATAAAAATAATAGTTAAAGTTGATTAACTAATAATATAAGAAATTTAGTAAATGATTAATGATTTCAAAATAATATTAAAATTATGTAATAACAAGTAAATGTTAATTATAATCAATTAATTAATCATACATAATAAAATTAATTAAAAAGAAACAAACAGTATGGCATCAATGATTAATAATATTTTCTGTGCAATTAATGATTAACGGGTAATCAATACAATTTGAATTAGGTCAATCAAAATATATATAAAAAAAAAGCCAATATATAAAAAAAAAAAATACAATCTGGATTAGCCTAACATGCAATAGATTGAGAGAAATGTTTGGTAGACATATCTTATATAGGATAATCTCACTTGAATTGGGTCCATAACCCATCAAATGATGGATATACAAGATATGTATATCTAATATAACTCATAGATTAATAAAATATGAGTTGTATTTTATGGACTCGCATTTTGAACGAGTCATGAAAAATACTACTTTAGGTCTAATTTGTGTTAACTTGCTAGTTAGTGGGGTGACAAGCTAATTTGTTTATCTACGTTTTTTTTTAATTTTTATTTTTAAAAATTAATTTAAAATTTAATTTAGATATTTTAACTATTCAAGTCGTTTGAGTATGAGAAATTTTTTATTAATAAATAAAAGGGCTAATAAAACATATAAATAATTAAAATATCTTCTAAAAAAAAGAATTAGAGAGCAAATTACAACATAATTTAATTTGCAAATTAAACAGACCAAAGTCATAAAAATGCTAGTTGGTACGAATTGATTTTTTATAAACGACGTATGAATACTAAAAAATCAGAGTAGATGACCTGCATTTTGATAGTGAATAGTTTTTTTCTTTCTACACTTAATATTTTTAACCTCTCTTGATTGGTTATTGTTCGAAAGTGGGTTACCTGATGGAAAATTCGAACTAGAATTGGAACCCAGGTTGCTCCAATCAAATTGTTAGGTTGTTGGAGTTGAGATCTCACGATAGTGGAAGGTACCTGTAAGGACTCCGACACTCAAGTTAGTGAGTGCAAGAGGTTATATGAGAGGGTAAAAAAGTACCTGAATTCAATAACTGAAACCTTATTTATATAGGTAAGTAGCTGAAACGATAGGGGGTTGATTTCGTAATGATAGGGGATAACTCGAGACGTCCAATAGTTAGAGGCTGGTGGATGGGTTCGAGTTCATCGATAACACGTGAGGTGAGTACCACTCTGTCATAATAGAGAACTCTGTTGTACGTAATTCTGATTTGAGCCTTAGTTCGCATGGGGGCCCGAATTGGGTTTTGGATAATGGTCAATTCGACATTGTATTGGGCTTTGTTGTTGGGCCGATTGGACTTGTTATTTCTAGTCTGGAATAGTTATCAATGCATTCATAACACTGTACAAAAAATAAATTCATACACTATAGCATTGCTGACAACATATTGTTGGCCAAACGAGCCAATATGCTAACTATGATGCATTTACCATATTCTAACAAGAAAAATATTAATATAGACTTGTGTTTACGATGAACTCTACACGTGACAATATATCAACTAATGATCTTATAATATTTATATATTTATAATTTTAAATTATATCTTGAATTATTGAGATGCTACCAAATATAAGATTTACCATGAATCCAAGTCTATATTTACATTATTCTTCTAACAAAATGCTTTATCAACTAAATAAATTAGCTAACACCTTTAAATAAGGAGTTTCAGTTATTGAAACATACTTAACATGTAATAATCTCAGTGACTTTTTGGCAAATCACTGATACGTAATAAGCATATATTTGTTCAACTTTTAAATTTTGATTTTTTGTAACTTTATCTCTTGAACATGCATGCCTTCTTCATCACTTAATCAACGCCTCTGAAATAATGGAACATCCTTGCTCCATAAACTTTTGCAGGATTGTAAACGTTTCCAAGAAGGAAGCATGCTTTGTGCTTTTCAGTTATAAATTCAAAGATAAAAGGTAATGAGAGGCCACTTTCCTTTTGTTGCGGCACAGAGTCTAAGAACTTAGTGGAATAACATATATTAATTAAGAAAATAGTTGAAGTCTGACCTTAGCGGAAAGTATTTTCTGGTATACCAACTTTTTTTTTTTTTAATTTTGACAATATAATTATTTAGATTAGCTAAGAGACTCTATTGCTATTTAGGTAAAAAAAATTGGAAAATAAATTATCGGGATTAAATTCCAATTTAAAAGCCACAGTATCTAGGTGGGATTAAGAGGAATGTTACCATTCTATAATCCTTGAGTTTGTAACAATATTTTTGCTGTAATTTTTTATATTATTTTTGTTGTGATATTTAACTTGAAGCAGTTTATAAAAAATATTTAACTTGATATTAACATTTTCATTGTTATTATTGTAATTAATCAATTAATAATTCACGTGCCATTAAGCTGAAACTAAGACTATAGAGAAAATTAGAAAGCACGCCTAGGGATTGCTGGGATATAAATCTGTTGGCTGTGCTCAAAAGGAGAGATTAGGTTGCAATAAAATAATTATCGTGGATGACAAGGGCTCCCGATTATCCTTGATGACAAGGACAGCGCACCAAATACCATATGAAAAGACATTGGTGGAGAATAAAGAGAAGCACTGTAAGATTTATAATACTATTATCTTCAAATTCTTTTCTCGAAAGTGGTTTTAGCATGTTTCATGGGCGTCCTAATTCGAGCATTATCTTTTCTGCCCCTCTTCGGTAGCAATAATTGGTCAACTCGCAAAGACTTCCGTCGAATTAATTAGTACTTAAATTTTGAATAAAAATTGTGAGGCTCTGCATAAAATAATCGAAAATGGGAAGGTGCAGGTTTTTGGAGTGTATTATACATACCAATACGAATTTTTAGGCCAAATTACGTTAAAATAATATTAAAAAGTGGCATTTTTTTATTTTTTCAAAAACCTCCCATAACTTTGTTTTTTTAAAAAAAGCTGTATGAAATCATATAGTTAGGGAATGCATGGACCCTAAAAAATCTCTCATAACGATTTTTGTTTTATCTGAAAAGTTGTTGTACCCTAAAAAATAATCAATAGTAATTTTTTCTCAATTCTCATATTTTTATAATTCATCTCAGAATCATATATTTAGATATATTATATTTTCAAAATCTATATAAAAAAAAAGACCAGAACTAGTCAAGAGAGTTTGACATCAGCAACAAGCATATAACTCAGCCAACAAGAAATATACTAATTTAGCTAAAGTTCTTTGGTTCGAGTTATATTAAAACTCGAAAAGAAGAGTTTTATCATCCAAATTATCTTATCTGGCTAGAACAAGATTGTCTCCGATAAAATAATACTTATAGTTTCAACCAAAAAAGAGTTTGATATTAATAAAATTAAGGGAGTTTAAAAATAAAATAAAAAATATATTCTTTCTATTTAGTGATGAATCCAAAAAATTTAAATAATAGGGACAAACATATATATGAGTATAACAAAAAATTTCATATAATTTTTATTTTAATATGAAATCAAACTTATTAAAATAATGGGAGACTAAATATATGTGTACTTGTATACTACTAGAGGAAATCTCAAAATCTGGCGGGGCATATGCCCCCAAGTTAATGTAAATGGATCCGCCCCTGTTTCTATCACATTTGAAGAAAAAAGGTTAAAACGCTATCATCTTTTTATTATTATTATTTTTTATTTTTTTCATCCTTACCTATCGATTATACAAAATTTACGAAGACCAGCGCAAAAATCTGGTATATCAGGTCCCTTCTATTTTCCTTTTTAATTTCCTTCGTTTTTCCTCAGATACATTATAAGGACTATCTAACCTGTATTGTAAATATGATTTATAATAAGAAATTATGACATCATCTAATTCTTATATCTGACTCTACTTCATGAGATAAAGCCTGGTTATTATTGTATCTATCAAGCTTGTAGTTGCATGCATGCTTCAACAGTCGATACAGATCTTAGCGCGGGTGCTTTGTCATCACAAGCATCATAAGGCATCCAGCCATTCATCTACAATACTACAAAGCATGGATTTATAAATCGACTCCTCTTGGAATGCATATGGCATGTTATTGACGAAGATTTAAGTTACGGTAGTACTATTTGTCATCCCTATACTGCACGTCGTAATTTTAAAACTTTGCTGAGTTTAGGGTTATATATATATAATTTATTTATATATCCGTAACAAATTCTCACCTAAACATTTCTCTGTATATTTATTGCTAGAAACTGTGTTGGATAGTCAACTTGTTTGCTTTTTACTTTTTAGGAAAACTTTCAGCCATTCATGAGCACGAAGCCACGAATTTCAGAAGTTGTTTCCCAATTTAAATGGTGAACTTTTAACTAAAAAAAAAGGAAATATAAGAAATTCAATAGCGAAATGATTAGGATCATTTAGGCTGTCCAAATACAGAACATTCTCAAAAGCAAGACATTGGTCTTAAAAACACCACAAAACACCAAAAAAATAAAAAATTGGCTAGGAGCTGTCCACCTTTTTCAGAAGTTTTTTTCTTTTTTTTTTATTTGAAGTAGATTAAGACTTGATTTAGTATTGTTATAACTTTTTGAGAGCTACTAAATTCTTTAAAAGTTGCTCTAAAAAAATCATAGTAATATCGTTTGGTAAAATAATGTAAAAATCGTTTTCAATAAGCAGAAATTATAAAAGTAATATTTGGTAAAATTAGCTCTTAAAATTTAAAATAACTATAATAGATATAAATATTAAAAAAATAATTTTCACTTTTAATATCATTAAAAAAATAAAGTTATATTAGTTTTTTAAATTTTAGAAAATACAAGTTAACTCTGAAAAGTATCTCATAAGAACTCATGAAACCACTCTCTAGCCTTTAAAAATCAGGAGTAAAAGCACCCCAATTTTTTGATATTAGCTTATATTTTTTATAAGTTAGAGCATCCTTTCGAAAAGCACTATCAAAATAGGCTTAATTGTTCTCTTTCGAAAAGCACTATCAAAATAGGCCTAATTGTTCTCTCTTTAATATTAATTTTAACATATTTTCAGTATAATAAATTCTATACTATAATTTAATTGTTATCTCATGTTTTTGAGTGTTCAACTGCAATTGATACTCAAAAGCAGTCTCTGTATTAGTTTGTTTTAACTTATTTTATCAATAATTTCTTGGGGTAACTTAAAAAGTTGATTATTTCATTAGAATAATCTATTACTAAATATGCTCTCCATCCGCCGCCCTGTGTAACAACTACAACACGATTTTAGAAGTTAAATAAAGCTTGTAGAAAATTTGGGTGTGTTTGTTTGTATTTTTTTTTTAGCAAAAAATTACTTTTTTATTAAAAAAATCAGTCTTCATATATTTAGACAAATTTTTAAAAATATTCAAATTCTCAAAAAAATCAGTTTTCAACTATTTTGGAGAAGCTGAAAAGAGTCAGTTCTGAAAAAAAATTAATTTTTAACTTTTTCTGTTATATATAAAATTTAAGTTTTAAAATCACTTTTTTAAAAATTTGAAACAAATACACTCTTTAAGTTTTAACATTAAAAGGAGAAAAAAAATGAAGAATCGATTCCAGAGTGGCTTTAAGGCTTTTTTACACATATAAAATAAAAAATATATTATATATGAAAATATCTTATTTTATCTTTATTTTTTAAAATATTCTATTTTTAGTATTTATGAGGAAATTATTTGAGGGTGACACGATTTTACTACTAGGTTTAGCGTGTTTAGAAATTGTGTGAGGGTACCACAATTTTTGCACCATACAGAAATCGTGTGACCTCAAAATTAAATTAAATTAAATTAAATATAATCATACTATACAATCGACCAAATAAACCTCAAAATTCAACTTTATAATAGAATAAATCTAAACTATATGAAATTAATCTAAATAAATGAAACTAAAACTCTAAACTGCTAATCTTGTTTTATACTAACAAAAAGTAAACTAAAATATAATAAATTATTTTAAATTGAAATTATACTTTGCTCTATAATATAAATAAACCTCAAAATTCAGCATTAATTTAAATTATAAATCTAAACATCAAACTTTTTCTATTCAATAAAATGAAACTACCCTAAAAAAAATTAATCTAAGCAAAACTTATTTAAATACAAAGACTAAACGTACAATTTTGCTTTATACCGAATAAGTATAAACTTAAATATATGAAAATAAACTAAATTAGATCTCTAAATTCACTTTGCTTTAATACTAAACTAAAGTTTCTATTAAAAAAATACTAAATTAAAATATTATAAACTAAACTAAACAAATGCTTTCTATTAAAGTATGACAGAAAATTATCCTTACATTTAGATTTATAGTAATATGTCTAAATATGTCTATTCAGTATAAATTATTGTATTCTATCAACATTCAATTCTCCTTCTATCTACCGTTCTCTTAATTTTAAGGTTTATTTATATTATCGTGTATGGCGTAGTTTAAATTTAGAATAATTTATTATATTTTACTTCACTTTTTGTTAATATAAAATAAGATTATTGATTTAGCGTTTTAATTTCATGTAGGTTAGTTTTATTCTATTATAAAATTAAATTTTGAGGTTTATTTGATTTATTATAAAATATGATAAAATTTAATTTAATTAGTATAATTTAGTATACTTTAGTTTACTTTTAATTTAATTTAATTTTAACGGTATCATGATTTTCATACTATATAAAAATCATGTGACTTTTACACAATTTCTAGTTGGCATAAATTAACTAGAAATTGTATCATGATTACATAATTTCTATATAATGTAAAAATTGGGGGATCCTTACACGATTTTTAAGGATTTTAAACCTAGTAATAAATTATATTATTTTTTATACAATCTTTCTATAAACACTAAAAATAGAATATTTTAGAAAATAAAAATAAAACAAGACATTTTCATAAATAAGATTTTTTCTTATTTTATATATTTAAAAAAGCCGCGGCTTTAATTAGCCTTATTTCCAGTAGTTGTTCAAAATTGAACGGTTCTAGTTATTCAAAGATTAGTTTGATGATTATTGTCGTATTCTGTGCGGCTCTTTATGGTTTTTGATGTTGTGATGGGAACTTCATATGCCTAGGGATTTGACGTAATTTATGCTTGATGTGAGATTTTTTTAACCAAAAAAGAAAGGATATTATTATATTATTATACTCGTGTTTTGATATCATTTACGTTTGATTTTTATATTCTTTTATTGGTAAATTATTTATAAACACCTTTATAAATATTAATGAATTCAAAGACATACTTTGGTATTGGATTTATAAGTTTAAGCCTTTCTCTTAATCGATTTGTTTTCACACAAAAAATTATAATGTTATTATTGGTCTAGAGACCAATAACAATAGAAACATGGTTCGATTGCACATCTCATTTTTAGAAAAAAAATTAATTAATGAAAAAAATTATACTTTATCCCCTAACATATAACATATATGTATTTTATCTCATAATTATGTAATTCGACATTTTCACATTCCTAATTATATAAATGAGATATTCTGTTAACTCTATTGTCAAAAACACTATTAGTGATAGTGTGCCATTCACATGATTTAATAAGTTTATAAATGTGCCCAAGATTGACACTCTGAACTCGAAAATAGCACTAAAATAAGAAATCGGAAACTGTGTGAATTGTTGAGCTTCTTTGCGTTCTTTCCGATTTTTTATTTCAATGCCACTTTAGAGTTCAAATTACACATCACTATGAAATGTTGAGCTTCTTCACATCATTTTCGATTTCCTACATTTTGGAGTTCAAAGTTCAAATTACATAGCATCATGAAAATGTTGACCTTCTTTGTATCATTTCCAATTTTTGATTACAGTGATGGGTGGTTGAGATGAGAAAGATGAAGAATAATAATTATATTTTTTTAAGAGTTCAGTGTCGTTTTTATTTAGGGGTATATTTGTAAATTTATTAGATTTATATGAATGGGGCATGATCACTAATAATAGTATTTAATAGCAAGTTAACAGAAGGTCTTATTTGCATAATTGAAAATATTAGGATGTCCAATTGCACAATTAGAAGGTAAAATATATATGAATTATATTTTGGGGGGATGAAGCATATTTTACCCAAAAATCAATGGCAAGATAGAGCGAATTGAGACGAGCTTACTTGTTGTGCCATCTATTTTGGGGTGCATATACGGGGCAAAAGGCCCAATGTTTTGCTATCCATTCGATCTACTAAGAAACATGGTTTTTTTTTGTCATTTAAACATGGTTCAAAGCATGCCGCTCTGGGGCCACACTGACCCTATTAATCTTAAAGGCCTTAAGAATAGTAAAATTGTTATTGGGCCATCCCGATAAATTTAGCCCAATATATAATTAGCCCTAACAGGTTCTAATTTTATAAGGCTATACATCCAGATGCTACCCAGCCAGACAACCACATGTAGCCCAGCCTGTACAAAAATTATCGGGTTGAGTTATATTTTACAATTTATTTTCTATTTTCTATCAGTGAGTTATTTGAGTTGATCTGTTAAGTTATCTTTTTTTTTTTTTAATTTATTTATTGGTTAGGCATTTCACAGGTTGACCTACGTAGTTCTAATCTTTTTATTACATTTAAACTAGGTTAAAGGGTTAACATATTAACGGGTGGATTAACTCTTTTATTTTCAATCTCGGGCGAGTTGACTAACATCTTAATTCATTGTTTAAAACATGTCAACCTCCCTCGTCTCATTTTCAGACAAATCAATGGCAAGATACAGTGAATTGAGATGAGTTTACTTGTTTCGCCATCTATACTTCTTGCTTGTTGGGAATGATACTAACCTTGATTAGTGTTTATGAAATATACCGACTTACCAAAGTGTGTGTTTTAAACTAATTTAATTTATTGTTTATCTTTTAACAGTTGAATATTATGCAGCCTAATAGAAGCCAAGGCATATCATACAAAAAGTTCTGCTTATGAACTTTTCACAAGTATTTGGAATTTAAATAAACCAAAAAAAAAGGTGCTTACTTTATTATATTAATGTGGGCAAGTTTAACCACCCAAAAAAAAAAAAAAATGAGCAGGACTCGACCACCACTCGTACGTGTCATGAAACATTACCTTTGTGTTTTATTTATCTATTTGGAACTAGGTGTTATGTTATGGACCAAAAAAAGCTAGATGTTATGTTGACCCAAAAAAAGGAAAAGTTGTTATGAAACATTACAATTACATATTTTTTATTTACAAAGTTTGATTTTTAATTTTAAATTATTATTAATATAAGATTTTTTATACTATTAATTTATTATATATTATATATTATTATATAAGTGAGTTTTAATATAATTAATATGAAAAATAGATATTTTTTAATATAACAACTTAACAATATATAATTATACGGCAATACAAAGAATTATTATATTGACAACAAATTAAAATCAAATCATTATATCTATATTACGATTCAATTTATCTGTTATAGCATGCACTGGGAGACATAGATGCACAATTTCACTCTAATTAGTCAGTTACCCATCTAGTAATTATTTATATTTTCTTTTGAACTCGAGATAAAAATGATTTCATATGTGAAAAGGTTAGGCGTTGCACCATCGATCTCTTCGTACACGTTAATTGTAAACTCAACCTAACCATGAGTTCACCACTTAAGCATGGGAGCGAGCGTCCTCTATATTCTATTACTGTTATATACACATCCTTGTCCCAGTTCCCATTTTATCATAGGCGAGTAAACATGGCTAGGTTCCTCAATCGTGTTCAAGTCTTTGCAGGTTTCTTTGTCATCATTCTCCTTGTAACCTCAGGCAAGTGACATTAAACTACTCATCACATTATTTGGAGCTATGTGGTCATTTTTCAGATTGGTCAGCATGATTCTTAATTAGCATTTTGAATATTATGTTTACATACTTGATATTATTTATTCTTTTATATATACCTGATATTATGCATTAGTATACTTGATTTTGTACCGAATTTCAATTGTTATGTACATACGAAAATTTTACTTTTTCAAAACATGTGTTTTTTTTTTCCATTTTTGTGGTGTGTGTGTGTGTGTATAGTAGCACCCCTAAGGGTGTAAATAAGTTGATTTGGATTGTATTTGAGTGAAAAATAAATCTAAATTGATCAAATTTAATTAGATTAATTTGGTTTGATTTAAATTTTAAATTTTTTTTCAACAAATCCAAACCAAATCAATCTAATTAAGATTGAGTTTGTTTGGTTTGGGTCATCGGATTGAAGTAAAAAATAAAAAATTATATTTTTTTAAAAAAAACTTAATTATGATATACTTAATAATAATATAAATAGATAATTTTTTTAAATAAATATTAATAAATCAAATAAAAAGTAATTATATTATTAAAAATTTAAATATAAAATTTTGAAATATTAAAAATTAAAAAAATAATAAATTAGTTAATCGTATAATCAAATTGAATGTTTGGATAATCGAATTAAAAAATTACAAATTTAAAGCCAACCAATAAAAATTGGTTTGGTTGGATTCTACCCTAAAAATGAATTAATTATCTAAACCAATCCAAACCAATTTTATTAGTTTAATTTGAATCTTTGAATTCATTGTAGTAATTCAACCCACTTGCGCCCCTAGGCAACCCTTTTTTTAATTTCCTGGGTTATGTTTGTCGGCAGCTTCGGAAGAGAAGGAACCAAGACAGGATTGTTGGCGCAACAGTAAAACGTGGCCCCATGCAAGATGCTTCCACTCTTCAATTTGCAGTCATCAGTGTCAGAGCTTAGAAAATGCAATCTCAGGACACTGTGGACTTCTTTTCAAAAAATGCCAATGCAAATTCTGTGATGACCCAGCTCTAAGTTGATCTACATAATTTCTAGTATATCTTAATAAGATCGATTCCCTCTTTCGTGTCTAGGGGATCAGATAAACTTTGAAGTTGTTTAATTTCATGAATAAAATATAAGCAATACTTTCTTTAGGACAGAATTATGGTATATATGAAGCAAATGCCCAAAAAGATAGAATAACGATTGGATTGGACATGTAACCACCTGATTATATTATTTGTTTTACATTTTTTGGGTACATTTATTTGTTTTACTTTTCTTTTGAAAAAAAAAAAGATGTAGTTATCAGAGGAACCAATGGTAATAGTAATATAAGCAATCCACGGCCATCTATTACAGCATGATGATGGGAAAAAAGTAAATAATCAAATCAAATTAAAAAAGCCAAGGAAGCAATTTTCTTAAAAAGGTGTATATATAAATGCACCAAAAAGAAAAAGTATATATATATATATATATATATATATATATTCTGCTAAATTAGTAATGATATGTTTGGTTTGATTAATTTTTAAAAGAATTTAATTAATATACTGTAAGTATATATAAAAAATATTATATAAATATATAATTATTTATTATTATATTAATAAAAATATTTGATTTAATTATTTATTATTTTGAAATTTTTATAAATAGAAGTATATAATTAGATGATAATATAAAATTTTTTTATAATGATAGTATATCAAAATTAATTTCTTTTTAAAATATGTTACAATTTTAAATGATTTTCCTTTTTAAAAAAAATCTTTGATCTCTAAAAAAATTTTATTATTATTTAATCTCTTTCTTAACTACCAACAAAAGTTAAATACATTGATAAGTGAGTTACACTTCTAAAGGAAGGACACGAATTTAATTTCTAAAAAAAATAACTATTGAGAGAAGCTTTTAGTTATGATATATTTAAAAATAAAAAACTTAAAAAAAATATCCTTCCTTAGCTTCCGAATAGTTTTGTCCATTGAGTACTTATATTGTCTGGTACCAAGACTGACATGGATTCAATTTCAAAGGCAAAATGAAAGATGAAACCAAAAGAAAATTGTGACTGTTTTAAAATTAAAAAGATCATATTTTATGTAAAATTATTTATATAAACATTAAAAAATAAGAATAAAATTAATTCTGGAAAAAAAAATTCTATATGTATAAATGAAATAGAATATACTACAAGAGGTTTTATCCTCTTGAGTAAGAGAATTATACTCCACTTTTTATTTTTGAATTTAATTTAAATATATTAATATTATAAAATAATTTTATATTACTAATTAATAGAAATAATAAAAAATATTAATTTATATAAATAATTATCTATTATAATAAAATATCTACTATAATTTTTTATTTTTTTATTTTTATTAATTTATAATATAAAATTATTTTATATTATCAATACATAACAATTAAATTCTTTATTTTTATCACAAAATTTTTAGAGTAAAATATAAGAATGAGCTTCATATAATATTTTGTGTGATTATCAAATATAATGAAGGAAGAAAAAATTATGGAAGACACAGGAACTTCTCATATACTGCACGAAAGATAAAACTAACAAAAAAAAGTGTTATTTAGTTACCCAAAAAGATTAGATTACATGTTATTTTATTTATTTTTTAACAAATATGGGCAAAAACTCAACCGCCATCAACGGTCTGCAACTGAATGTTTGGCGTGGCTGCAACGCCAATGCTTGAGCAATGAGCATGGTGATGGAGGTCACAACCATGTCCCACGCTCTCCAACTTCACGCCCAACTCCTCAAATTGGGTACCCAAAACGACGACGCGCCACGGAACCTCTCCAAGCTCTTCACTTTCGCCGCTCTCTCCCCCGCCGGCGACCTCAACTACGCTCGCCTCCTTCTCCTCCGCTCTATCCCCCCCTCCACCTCCAACTCCTACTACTACAACACCATGATCCGGGCTTATTCTCGGAGCCCCGACCCGACCCATCACTTCCACGCCCTCTCTCTCTTCCTCTTCATGCTCCTACAACAACCCGCACCCGACACCTTCACTTACCCTTTCGTACTCAAGTGCCTCGCCCGCTTGAAACTGACCCGCCAAGGAAAACAGCTCCACGGCCTCATCACTAAGTCGGGTTTCGGGTCGGATCGGTATATCCAGAACGCGCTGATCCATATGTATTCGGAGTTTGGGGAGTTGGGCTTTGCACGTGAGGTGTTTGAGAGAATGTCTGATAGAGATGTGGTTTCTTGGACATCCATGATTGATGGGCTCGTCAACGTTGACCGGCCCATTGAGGCATTGGAGTTGTTTGGGAGAATGTTGGAAGCTGGAATAGAAGTGAATGACGCCACGGTGATGTCTGTTTTGAGAGCATGTGCGGATGCAGGAGCATTGAGTGTGGGGAAGAAAGTGCACATGATTGTGAAGGAGAAGGGAATTTATTCTGAGGCCAATGTTGGCACTGCCCTTATTGATATGTATGCTAAAAGCGGGTGCTTAGAGAGTGCAAGGAAGGTCTTTGATGATGTTGTAGACAAAGATGTTTATGTTTGGACTGCGATGATTTCTGGCCTTGCCAGCTACGCAATGTCCAAGGAAGCTATTGACATGTTTGCTGACATGGAAACATATAGAATAAGACCTGACGAGAAGACAATGACAGCGGTTTTATCGGCGTGTAGGAATGCAGGCTTGGTTCGTGAAGGTTATATGTTTTTGAATGATATGCAAAAGCGTTATGGTATAGAGCCTAAGATTCAACATTTTGGTTGCGTGGCAGACCTCCTCGCTAGATTAGGGCGGTTGAAGGAAGCTGAAGATTTCATTAATAAAATGCCTATTAAGCCTGATGCAGTTCTTTGGAGGACCCTGATATGGGCATGCAAAGTTCACGGGGATACTGACAGGGCGGAGCGATTCATGAAACACCTTGAGCTACAAGGGAGAAGTGCTCATGATGATAGTGGGAGTTACATACTTGCTAGCAATGTTTATGCATCTGCAGGGAAGTGGTGTAACAAGGCAGAGGTGAGAGAGGTGATGAATAGAAAGGGACTAATAAAGCCACCAGGGTCTAGTAGGATTGAAGTTGACGGTGTTGTACATGAATTTGTGATGGGAGATTATAATCACCCTGAAGCAGAGAAGATATATGTCAAATTGGATCAGCTGTTGGATGAAATTAGAAGAGAAGGGTATTATCCGAAAGTATCAGAGGTCTTGCTTGAGATGGTTGATGAGGATAAAGCTATTCAGTTGCTTCACCATAGTGAGAAGCTAGCTCTTGCTTATGGACTAATCAGGACAAGTCAGGGGTCCAAAATCCGGATTGTGAAGAACCTAAGGTCTTGCGAGGACTGTCACGAGTTTATGAAACTCATCTCTAAGATATGCCAAAGAGATATCATAGTAAGAGACAGAATACGTTTCCATCATTTCAAAAATGGTGATTGCTCTTGCAAGGATTACTGGTGATTGTCCTTGGTTTGATTGTTCTAAGTTAAAAAGCAAAATTTGTAGAGAATAACCCTATTACAGTCACAAGCTGCTAGCTTTGATGTCTACTTTGGCCATCGACAAAATGCACATGCCGAGGAACGTTGTTCAGTGACGGTATGGACATGATTGAAGATTTTAAACGAAGCACCTTATCTATGGCACAATTCTGATCAGATATCAATATATAGGAAAATTGTTATTATTTTTTTTACATTGTTTTTTATTGAATAATGAGCAGTCAAGATGCGATAAACTTCGATGCATAATCCATAATTCATGAGTCATTACCCATGTACGCATTACGAGTATATTGGTCATTTGATAAATAGATCGGTTTCTATACGTTTATGTGTACGAGAGGAGGAACCACATTTCTAAAGTGTGAATAAGGAAGCCTTCACTTGTAACAACAATGGGTGAAGTTTCTATAGTCCAAATTGGATGGACAAATAACAATCAATCAAGATTGACACAAATCAATTAGAATAGCAAATTACCAATCAAGTATCAAGTCGGGAGACAAATTGCGCAATGAAATATCAATATTAAAATTGAGAAACTGACAAGAGATCTCTCTAAATTAATTTTCTTATATGCATGGTTAATTTTTAAATTTAACAGAAGCCTTCCATGATCAGAAATTTGTATGGGTTGGTTCTCAACTTAACACTTGACCCTCTTGAATCCCTTATTCTCTAATTATTTAAGAACTTGACATGTTCTAGAGCACTCCAGCTAAATGACATCACTATCACCTACTTCAATTAGATCCCAATAAAAAACTAACTTCTATTAAACATATTGAGAATTTGGACAACTTTTAACATAAGCATGTGAACCGTTCAATAGCATGGTCGGCCGCATGCTCGCCCCCTTTCTTATAAATAAATGTCATATACTTACGTTTCTAGCATAAAATCTGTTGGCTCATGCGTTCATTAGTAAACCAATTTTTTTATGTATTATTAAATCAAACGTTGCAATTAATAATATGACTGTAATTTTATTTTTTTTAAAATTCATCAGAACCACATAATCATATAATATAAGGAGTTAAACATACTATAAAAATAATAGATCGGAATATTAAAGTCAATTAATCAAATCATAAAAATGACCCTAGCCAAATAATGCCTAGAAAATCAAATTAAAAAAAAAGGCATCATGCGAGATTTCATCACCCTTGTCCCGTCGTATCACACGTTGGACCTGTATGCATACCTAAAATATAATTATATAAGCTTCGTACACTCTTTCTCTCGTACGCGCAGAATTACATATAAACCAGAAAATTAAAGTACACCGACGGTCATCATTTTCACTTGTTAAATTTAATGTCTATTCATCTTTTGTTCTTTTCTATTTCTCAATGAGGACAAAATGAAATGTAAACTTCGATGGTGTCACCTTCTTTTTCAATTTTTTTGTCAGTCATGCAAATAATCGAAACTGAGTAGTACTCGTTATTCTTGTAGCTAAGCCTAGGATGGCATATGTGTAAATCTTATCAGTTATATTTTAATTCAAGAACAAACGAAGGGTAGAGCCAATAACTTTTCGCTCGAATTGCATTCTACGTCTATGCTTCTTGAAGAGAATACATAACCAAATTGAAAACATGAGAAAAAGGCAATTTTTCTCATTTTCAATTGATATGTTTTTGTTATTAATTATAAAATGTTACTTTATCTTTAATTTGTTTTCTACTTTTAACATTTTGTTAAACAAAGATAAAAAAACCAATATAATTTTATTTTTACAATTTTTTATAGAATCCTAAAAAAAGAAAAAAAATAAAAATGCACATTTATAATTATTAGTGAAAATATATACCATAAAATAAAAACAAACCATCCTTCACCTTCCTGTTCTGTATTATTCTGCCTTACTGCTTTCCTTACTCGCTTTTTTAAGAATGATTCCAAATGCAAGCTGGATACAAGAAAAAATTTATTATTTGGATCAGATATTATTGTATAAGAGTTTTTGCATTTGCTGTTCCAATTTTATTTAATTTCCTTACAGCAATCTTTCATTCCTTCACATAAAATGACTCTATATAGAACATCAAAAAGATGTATATAATATTTTTTCCGATGACTAGCAAACCCGCCATTCTTTTATTTTCCGTTCGTCATTTTTGTGCTGACAATTAAGAGAAGGAGCATGAGTTCGTAAGGTAAAAAATTAAAAAGAATATATAAGAACAAGAACTAAAGCTTAAAGGTCTGTTTGAAATTTTAAAATACAGTGATTGAGATAATATGCAAGATTTTATTCCGTAGTGTAAATTAAAATTGCAGATAAGTTGTACCAAGTCCTTTTAAAAGTCTTAAATTATTCTTCCAAATTTGTCATCAATCCAATTGAAATCTTGTTATATGCAGAGAAATATATGCCAATCGAGCGGTAGTTATTAGCATCTAATACCGGGCGCACCTTTGTGGATTTTGGCACCGAAAGAGAACAACTGAGATATCTTATTCCTCTAATATCATCAGTGTTCGATCCAGTTCAACTCCAATTTTCTCTTTAAAAAGACTTTTACCTTGATATGCATAATAAGTGGAATTTGTCCTTTACACTATTGAGTATTGTGGACAATTGAAAGTGAATGTTGTTTCTTTCTCTGTGTTCAATGTTTGGCTGCTGCTCTTGTTTTGCCGCCACTTAGTCAAAGCCTTACAACATGATATAGTCAATCCAAGGCTACTACACTTTAAAATAGAATCACACAAAGATTAAGGAATCAGATCTCATATCTTTTCCACCAAGTGGTTTTGTCCAAACAATGTACTCTAGATGGCCGATAATATGGCCTCTTGGGCTAGCTGTCTCTTTTGCATGCCTTTTCACTCCACCACCTAACACCATTAAACTGTTTCACAGTTCTTTTCTTTTCAATTTTATCTGCTTTAATATCATGCCGTCCTATAAGTCGTGTTTACTGTTTAGTATGAGTGAAAATAGAAAGAATGCAAGAAGAGAAGTAATATATGGTAGCAATATATGCATTGATACATAAATACATTAATTTTGATTTTTGTTTATTTCGTTGATTCCTACTAACCACATGCTTAAGTTACTTTTGATGGGAGTCTCAAGTTTGAGTTTAGAATCAAAACGCTTGTTTCTAGTATGCATACGTACATCTAGTAGCAAACTCATTCAAAAAGGCACATTTGTCATTTCAAATGGCATGCTGCTGCACTAATGTCTACTGTGAAGTTGAAAGAGTTGACAATAATCTTTAATGGTACCGTATCACAGAGCTTTAAAGTAGATTATTTAAAGAAAGTAAGTTGCGTAAGTACCCAAAAAACCATACCCTAAGAAATATCTCGCTTTGTGACCAAAGCATTGACCGCTCTCAAGGTGATCCCTAGCAATGTTCTGTATTTTGTGCAAAGATAGCATACGGAGACAAATGTATTGTGATTGAGAACTTAAAAATTAAAATATAAAACAAGATCTCTTTGTTTGTGTCCATTATTTAAGATAGGTGTAAAAGTGTCGGAATCTTAATTAAAAAAACTGCTCCAATCTTTAAGAATAAGAATTTACTCAACACATAACGTATGTTAAGGTGAAAAAAAAAATTACTGGTGAGACAATAAATAATTATCGAGAAAACAAGTGGACGAAATCTCTCCACCTCATCATTTGTGAGATATAAAAAATTTGGTACATGTAATTAATATATCTCTGAAGATTAAGTTGAAGCCTTCTTTTCCAAGTTCCTTATAACCTATTCTTCGGAGTGTTATTTATTCAGAACCTTTTCTATTGTTTTTTTATTTTTAATTAAGGGATAAAATTATTTGGATAAATCCCATCTTTGCAAGCAAAAAATGATTTATTAAACAAAAATTCGATCATTGCAACTTTTCCTGCTCAAAATATGGTGATATTTTATGAAGAAAGATAAAACTATCAGTTTCTACGAAGGTTCAAGATCTGTACAAAAGTTTCTATCTATATAGTAATTTAAGAAATATTCCTAACCAGAGTCAAATACAAGCTATTATACCTTTCTTCATACTTCTAATTAAATCGACTCTATAAGTACAAGTTGGCGTGCTTACTTTTCATTTTTGAGGCATTAACTTCAATATCTACGAGCAAGCAGCTTTCGCTATACTGCAAGAAGCTCTCCATCCTCCCTTTTTCTTTCGGAACATAAATTATACAAGCATACAATAGATAGATTAAAACCAAGGTTAAGAAAGCCGGACCAGCATCGAACTGGTTAAGGCAGGGATTTAGAGGTAGAGGTTTAGAGGTTTAATTAAGGATCTGATTGAGATATAATAAAATATATATATTTAACTATTTATATATATAAATATATATATGTATGATTAATTAAAAAATAAAAAATTATATTAAGTTATTAATAATAACATAATTGATAAAAAATAATATTTATTATGAGATATTTTATCAAATATCTTAGATATAAAATTTATTTATTTTAATTTTTATTTATATTTTTTTTAGAAAATACTCATAGATAGGATAATAATTATTTTTTATTTTTTATTTTTAAATTAATTTAAGAATATATAACAAATAAATATATTAAAAAAATAAAATTTGAAAAAAATAAATTTTTATTTTGATTGATCCTTTTTTTAAATAAAAATAATATTTTTACCAAAATTAAAAAAAAAAATCGATCAACCGATTTGACCAACCTGATTTATACTGATTTACCAATTTTGACCACAATAAATTTTGTGGTATAGACTAGACCGACTTGGGATCCGATATCCGGTTGAATCAGTCTAACCACGGGTCTGGTCCGATTTACTCCCGATTTGGTCCGATTTTCTCTTCGCTGATTAAAACTGGAAATGAAGCTATCGTACAGTTGGGTGGCCGCTTCAACTTGTAATATTTTATTTTCCGTTTACTGCAGCGCTTACTGCTCCATTTCTTTTTGCACCAATGTACTCCCCAACGAGGGTCAGCAGTGGCTTTAATTAATTAACAACGTTTCATATTCATTTATATTATAAATTATACTTTAAACTGAATTTTAGTAATTAGACGCCATGTGACTAAACCACATGCTTGATGTCACTTGCTATTTACTTAATGATACTCGGGTGAAAGTTAAGGGCTTAGCAGCATATGCAAACCATGACTTCAGTTCTGAGTTTTCAGTTCCATTTCTAAAGATACTTGCTCTATAACTTTGTTCCAAGCACGTGGAGTTTCTGTAGCACACTCATCTCTGCTGCTTTACATCCTGGTGCGGCAGCTTTGACACAAAATTGTAACCTCTACTTTAATTTTGTAAGTTGTCAGTTTAGCTCTCTTATTAAAGTGATTTTTGTGTTTCCTAAAACAAATCAAAACGAAAATCAAAATAAATAAATAAATAAATCTAGATCTGTAATGTCTTCTCTGGAACATACTCTAGGAGAATAACTGGGTCCATAATGGTTGCCAATTGAAGTTTGACATATCACAGACAGACACTACCGCCACCCAGACATGTTTTTGTGTTTCCCATTTTTAGGAATTTCTTCAAAACTGCAAAACAATTATGAGGAGAAAGGCAGTGAGGGTGCCATGGCCAACTCTCCTCTGCAGTTGACCCTTTCTTTTGCTGGTCACTTTGGATTTTTCCTTCAATTAAGATGCGTATCTCTGGGGATTACATGAGCCCTCTCTAGACAAACCGAATATATTTATAGTGTAATCTCTTGGAATCTTAATCTGTTTCTTAGTAATGACAGCTTTAATTTTCACTAATGCTAATGCTTCGTCTAACTATCAAAATCTTCTACCAACCCAGAGCTTATCATTCTGTATATGAAAGCTCAACACGCATAATTTTTACCTTGTGGGATCAAAAGCGTATACAGATCAGTAGAAACCCACTGAAAAAACCACAAAATACAAAAGAGTGCTCAGAGAAGGAAGTGCATGCATACGGGGATATCCCCTGATTTGAAACAGTGCATGCATTGTATCAGGTTCAAACGAGAATTAGTATTCAACTTGTCCATTCAGGAACAAGTAGCAAAATTGTCTACCATCTCTTGAGTTTAGCTCTTAGTCAAACAAACCACTGATTTCATAATATATATGATCAATTAAGAAAGCATTCAAGCGGGCACCAAAAAAATTATTAAGGAAAAAAAAAAAGAGATAATTAAACAGGTAACAGGTCAATGATATTAATAATATAGCGAGGGACAGTGAGTGAGTTACAACAACAAGAATAATGGCTCTCTCATACAACCTTTATAGACAGGCTAATCACTGAAGTCTTCACTGCAGGGCCCATTTACAGAACCAGTACCTAACAAGCTATCCCGCTTTATGATATTATAATACAATACAGATTCATAATTATTCCCTTATCACACTACCTGTCACTCACTGATTGCAATTTCTCAACAGGCTCACGCAAACCTAAAAGAAAATCAACACAACAACAACACCCCCTCTCGTAACATATCTAAAATCCAGGAGTGAAGGCCAGCAGATCTCATCTCAGTACTGCAACATGTCTGGAGAAGCCATGATGGGCTGATTCATATAGGCCATACTTAAAGGGTTGAAGAAGCTATGTGCGGCAGGCTCAACGAACGTGCTTGGTGACCCTCCAAGCCCAAAAACTCCATTGCTGGCATTCAAGAAGTCGATGATCTCATTCAAGGACTCTAGCCTGTGGCTTAGCTCACCCGCTTGGGCTCTCAGCACCGAGTTCTCAGCCTCCACAGCCAAGTACTGTTGTGTGGTGATGTTGAGAGATGTGAGTATTTGTTGATTCTCGTTCCTGAGCTGAGCCACCTGTGCAGCAAGATCATCCAAGTGCTTCTGTTTCCTCATTCTGGATCGCCTTGCAGATTCACGGTTTGAGATCATTCTCTTCCTCTTCCTCTGATCCATCAGCGCCTGCAAGTCCTCCTCTGAACCAGAGTTTTGGACCATAGAAGACGACCCTGAAGATGTTCCGCATGAGGAAGCCATAGGAGAGAGAGAGAGAGAGAGTTCAAAAGTTGAAACTAAACAAGATGGACGCAGGACCCTGACACTAAACAGAAAACTCAGAAAACACAGTAGATGATGATGATGATAGAACTATATCTATATAGAGTAGAAGCGTTGTTAATGATCTGAAAGTGGAAGGGGAAGGGGGGTTAGAAATCATGAAACGTAGTAGAGCCAGTAAAGGAAGGCAACTGAGAAGGATTGAACAAGATGGGTCCTGCGTCTCACAGTGGAATTGATCATACACCCAGAAAAGAAGATTTCACTGAGAATTGGATACATGAATCTCAAACATCAAGAACAAGTTGTTGGGCATCTAAGATGACCTTTTAATCGCTAAGCAAAGAAAAAATAGAAACCGTGGGACTTTGCTGTTCCAACCGGGTCAAACGCTCCAACCCAGCATAGAAGAGCTTCAAATCAAACTTTGCTGCTCAAGAACAGAGAACCGAAAGGAGATTTTGCTTAAGCTTAAGGAGGCAAAAGGGTGTGAAGGATTGAAGAAATCAGTAGTTGATGCTTCTCAATATCAGAGAGAGAACGTGTGGAAGATAAGCTTGGTACAGAGGCAGAGCTCTGCAAGGACCATAAGCTATATAACAAATATCTAAAAAGAGTGATGAGAAAGAAAGGAGGAAAGAGAGAAAGAAGTAAAAGTGGAAGAGGAGTGTGTGTGCTTCAAGCGGGGAATTTATAGAACCAAAAGCGCCAACAAGTTGATGAAAAAATAATTTTTAATATTGAAATTGAAAACGATAATAAACAAAGAAGCAAGGGAAAGGAGTCTCTTGCTCTCTTTATTTATTTATTTATTTATTTTCTATGGTAAATAAAGAAAATTAAGGAGGTTATTTTAGAGGGTGTGAGGGTGAGTGGAGGAAGGTGGTGGAAAGTGTAGGTAGGTAGCTTCAAGAGAAGACAGAGAGTGTTAAGGGTTTAGACACCGGAACTGTCGAGATACAGCTGGTAACCAACAATCACACACAGAAGGGATCGTCTTCATTTGAAAGTACTTCCAAATAGCATCACACTCTCACACTCACAGGGAACATCTTACCAGGAATAAGCTCAGCTGAGCAACTTGCTCCTGCTCTTCCCTGTGTCCCCACAAAATGAAGGCGTCATCAACACTGCTTTTGGCTTGATATGGTATATTTTGTAATTTGACAGTCAGATTGTAAAATATATTGATACATTAATTATTTATAATATGTTATAATAATATTTAATTTTAAAAAATTAAAAAATATAATTAAATATATTTTAAAAATTAATTATTATATATTGATAATATAAAATAATTTTATATTATTAATATAATAAAATTTTATCAATATAATTTTATTTTATCAGTATAATTTTATATTGATAATGTAAAATTATTTTATATTATCGGTATAATTTTATATTATTAATGTATAAAAATTAATTTCTAAAATTTATAAAAATTTTATTAATATAATTTTATTATGTCAATATAATTTTCTATTATTAGTATATAAAAATTAATTTTTAAAATATATTTAATCGTATTTTTAAATTTTTTTAAAATTAATATATTACTACAATATATCATAAGTGATTGATATATCGATACACCTCACAAATTTTTACCATCTGATATTGCCACAAGTCACAAGACTAAGACTCTTGATCACAAGACAAACTGCAGTGCCCAAAATGAAAAGGTTATATGTTAATACGGGATGCGAAAACTTAGAAGCAGTGTTATTTGTACCATTTTTGTGATATTTTTCAAAGAATATTGTGAGATGTCATTTAATGAGGAATATTATTGAGAAAAAAGTTAAAATTTATTTTTAATTAATATTTAAAAAATATTCTTACAAATATTTTTAAAGTGATATAAATAATATCTTTTAAAAAATTATTAGCTATTATTAAAATAAGAAAAAAATTATGTTCTCATACATTTATAGTTTAATATTTTAAGTATTGTAATAAGTGAAAAATAACAAAAATTTATAATAATTGAGATATTAAACAATAAATAATTTAAAATATAATTTTTATTCTAATAACATCTAAAAATTTCTAAATAGAATAGATTCTCACATTTAAATTTTTTTTATATATAAATTTTAACTGTTATTTAATTTTTTTAGAAAAATATTATTTATATTTATTGTTTAGATTTATTTTATAATATTTATTAAAATATTTCTTAATTATTGATTGGAGTAAAAAGTGAAACTTACTCCCAACTGTAAATACAAACAATAATAACTTTTAACTTATGTGTCCCTGTCTAATTCCACATTTCTCATCAACAGTGAATATTATATAGGGCCCATTTGATTTTTTTTTAAATATGATTATAAAATTAAAATTTTGTATATAATTAAAAAAGATATAAATAAATTTTTTTATAAATTATTCTTTTTTATTTTTACTAAAAAAATTGAAAATAAATTTTTTTATTATTTTAATTACTTTTAAAAATTTATTTAAATACATTAGAAGTATTTTTTAATAATTTTTTTTTATAAAAAAACAAATTCTTAAACAAATACGCCCATTATCAAGTCAAATAAGAGTTTCACAATCCTCTAGTGCCAAGACACAATGTCCTGCTGGAAGTATAAATGGCCCTCTGACGCTCTTTTTTCGGTCGGTTTCTATTTTTTGGTTGGAGGTGGCGGTCTTTTGGTGTCTCAACGCCTCTTGAGCTCGGATACGACTCTCTTAACCCACGAGTTCTTGTAAGGCTGCCAAGCCTCACCCGCACCCTCTGATGCTCTAACTCATATAAAATCAACAATCTTGTACATTGGGCTTATCGCATTTTTCACTCGCCCATAAATTTTTAACTATTCTATATCTCTATCTTTCTGCTATTTAAATTATTATTGGGCTTATCCCATTTTTCACTCACCCATACATTAATTTTGACACAAACATTTTAAGAGACACATCTCTTTCCCTATAAGATATCGTTCTCACTCAAAAAGAGATTAGATTATTTTTTGCCTGAAATTGATTTTAGGATAAATAATCAAAACTTATAAACCATTGGAAAAAAATTCAAATTTTCTTTCCTTGATGCTTGTACGTATCTCTCAAATTATTGTACCTTCTGGCAGTATATGTACACCAAGTCACCAACTGCAAATGATCCATTTTAAAGACAGTAAGATTTAGGGTAAAAAAAGTTTGAAAGTATGGTATTTTTAATATATTATCAGTTTAAAATTTTTAAAATTATTGGTTAATTATGTATTCTTATGTACAACTTTTCAGATACTCATTATAATAATTAAATATTTTTTAAAACATAATAATACATAGTTGGAAACGAATATATAAAAAAATTATACCAACATAATATCAAAATTAAATTCACATATTTTAACAATTTTTAATGAATCTCATTACAGTACTTTGTAATTTGTAATATCTTTTAGGCACGCTACATATTGCATTTCTGGAAGAGGTACGTTAGCATAAAGTTCAAATGTATGTAATTAAGTTATAGAGAAATGACGTGTGATAATATTAATGATAATCTTCATTTGTTTCAGATTTTTTGACAAAAAAAAAAATCATTTCTCATTTGGATATATTTTTTTAAAATAATCTAAATCTAAAAAAAAATTATTTTCAACTTTTTACTAGAGGCTAAAAGGAATAGTTTCTTAAAAAAATATGTTTTAAGCTTTTTTAGTTATATAAAAATACAAGTTCTATAATTATCTTTTTTAAAAATTGAAACATATGCACCCTTCATCATATTATTTATTAACATCCAAAAATATTAGTCATACACTTAAAAAAATTAAAATATTTTAAGAAATCTTAATCAAGACACATTTTTAACTATTAAGCCAATCTTTTAGTTAAACTTATGGAATCATTTAGAAATTACCAAACAAAAAAGTTATATTAATTTAATTTTAATATATTATTAGTATAAAAATATTTTACATAAATATCTAATCATATATTATCATATTAATAAATGTGTTCCACTTTCACTCTCAAAATTTCAAAAATTTCACATACAATGATATATAATTGAATAAAAGTATAAAATATTTTTATATTAATAATATATTAAAATTAATCTATAACAAAAATGTTAATATTTCTTTTCAAAAAAGTAATTCGCTTCAACTTATAGAGAAAATAGTCAGAGTAAAAAAAAGTAAAAATAAAGCTCCTCGTTTTATTTATTTATAATAAAATACTGTATTTAACAAGAAAATGTTTGATGGAGAGGAAAATAAACTGTATGTGCTACAATTCCTTCCTTTTTTGGGGGGCAGGCCACGGGGTACTAGGCACCCAATGTGCTACAATTCTTAATCTGACGACTTACAATTTTTTTTAAGCTGTATTTAATTATTGAATGAATATTTATTTTAGTCTTAACAAAAATTTTAGGGATTAAATTAATTGTACAGAATTTAAAATTTTTTTAATAGTCTTTCACTATTTAAAAAAATATATTTATATCACTTTTTTAAATAATAAAAAGTCACTTAAAAATTTTAAAATTCTGACAAATTAATTTATCTCCAAAATTTTTGTCAAGGTTAATATGAATATTTACTCTTAATTATTTAAACCTTCTAAGTTACAGTGAGTTTATAATTTTTGCTGTCAAATTCTCCGCAAGTTAAAAATTGTTGACAATCTCAATCGTATTCCACCCGAGTGTTCTGATAGAAAAGTGTCATTGTCAAACACGCGTGAAGGACACGGACGGTGGCAGTAGCAAGACTGTGGTGCACGCCGGGTGTATCGGATGGAACAGCGCACACAATAATATTCTGACACGAATCACTTTGATCAAATTTTTTTACACCTTGATCGTCTCTGACTTGAATCACTTTTTATGGAATTTAAAGCAAATAAGAGTTACATCAAATAAGGGTACATTTCATTTAACTTTTAAGAAAAAAATTTTAAAAAAAATTTTTTTTTAAAAATATGTTTTTTTAAAAAAATATTTTTAAAAGAATAATTTTTATTTGATTTAAATATATCAAAAGACTTTTTAGAAGAATGAGTTTTGTTTGGATAAGATAAAGTAAAATTATTTTTAATTATTAATGTGAGAGTAATAGTAAGATTCCTTTTCAAAAGGTCTTTTTCTAGAATAAAAAGTAACCTTAAAGATACTTCTTCCAAAAGGCCTTCCTTTAGAAAAAATTAAACTAAATACCTTATTTTATTATATAAAATTATTTTCTTTCTTCTAGAAGGCCTTCTGACCACTACAAACTGGAATCCAAACGGGCCTTAAGAGTATAATTTTAAACCATGTAAAAAAAACAAAAAAGTATAGTTTTAAACAATTTTATATTATTAAATAACTGTTTATTATACCTTCAAAAAAATAAATTGTTATCATCTTTTACAAAATTTATGTTGAGTTAGAAATTCATATTTTTAATTTATGTTTATAAATTTTAATATTAATCTAAAACTATTTAATATATCTATGTATATTACAGTTAATACAATATATATCTTTGAAGTATATATAAATAAAAATTATTTATACATATTTTCTTAATTTTAAATTTTTTCACATTTGACATAGATGATCGTAGTTGAATGACTAAATCTAAAAATTCATTAGAGAGATGTAGCAGAGTAGCATGTATAGGTGTCGCTTAAAAATTATATTGCACATTTTTTTAAATATATAATTTTGATACATTTTTCCAAAGTATTTGTGTGCCTAAACTATAATATATTATAAAATTATAATAATTATCTTAAACATTATATAGTAATACATTGTCAATTGGTAAAATATAAATTGTAGTTTAATGAATAAAAAATGTAATTAAATAATATATACTATTTGAAAATCTTTAAACGATTTTTTTATTCATCACCATCGAAAAAAATTATTGAAGCATAAAAAATAAATATCATTAAGACATATATAAATAGAGAAATATATACAAAAAAAAGCCCCTTTTGCCTACCATTTTTATATCTTTATCTCTTTATATATATATTTCAATAGTATTTATTTTTTTATACCGAACCATCATTCCTCTTCTTTGTGCCGATTTCGGAGCCCCGGCCCCATTGCGTATTCCTGTTTATGTCGCAAGTTGACATGACCATGATGGCATGGCACTATAAAACATCCAATGAGTTGACATTGCATTTTACTACTTCATCTCAAACAATTTTGTCGCTAGTTATTTATTTTTTTAATTTATTTTTAGCGTGTTCTGTTATAAAGTGGGCGTTTGTTATTTATTTTATTTTATTTTATAACATTTAGTATTTATTTATTATCAGGCATGGAGACTCACTGCGTAGTATGTCTATTTACAATTTCTTTTTTTTTTTTTTTTTGATCATCATAGGTTTGACGTGTTTAAACTGTTCATAGTATCTATGAAAGTATAAAGGTTACACAATTAATCTTCTTGTAAGAGTTATCTCTTTTTTTCTAGAATTTAAATTTGCATCTTGTTAAAAAAAGTTGCATTCCCTTCATTAAAATAAAAGTTATTTATCACATCAAATAATATTTTATAGGTCAAATTTTACGCTGAAGAGTCTTTTTTTTTCGATATTCTATAAATTAGAATGTTGTATTTTCTTGTTTATAACATATTTAGGCTTTTTTTTGTATAAAAAGGTTTGTTTGATATAAAAATAAAAATAGTTAAAAAAATTTATAAATTAATTTCATGTAATTTATAAAATTTTTACCCTATTCAGTACACCCTAAAGAATGACTTATATCCGAAAACGCTCTTATCGTGGGAATTTACTAGTATTTCAAATCCCAGGTCCACAAATCATTGGGAAAATTATTGACGATGAGTTGTGCCTGGGATAGTGCAGTGGTCATGGTCTTGTTGCTCTTCTTTTTCTTGATGTTTCTAGTTTCTTCTTTTGATTGTTTTTACCTTTTCGGACCATGATGCCAACATAGCACATAAAAGAGATATCTTACTATGCCTCGAAAGAAAGGGACAAATATTCTTGATGATATTAGTTTTGCACTATATATGAATATGATTCCAAATAATGCTGAAGTTGTGTTCAATATTTTCGTTTATGTCAAAAAATAAAAAATCAATCCAGGGTTGATTTCAATATATATATATATATATTAAGTAATATTTTAAGTTTGAATCTTGTAATTAAAAAAATAATAATTTTTTTTATTTTTATAATAGAACAACATAACTAGATCAAACCTAATTAATTGAAACATAAAATATTCAGAATATTAGTAATTTAGACACAAAAATTATGGGTAATTATGTTCTTAATCCTTGAAAATATCACAATTTCACTTGGTCCATCTTTTATAGAAAGTTTTTGTTTAGTCCATCATATTTTTCCCCATTTTCGTTTGGTCCTTTCTTAACCTACAATTAGTTCTCTCTGTTAAGTGTCAACTTGATGACCCGGATGAATGATCACTTGAACCTAAAAACAAAAAGAGAAACCAATTGAAAATTATTATATTTATATTTACGTACATAGAGTAGAAATATCAAATAAGTTTTTAATAAATTAATTTACGTGTAATGATTATTAAATCAAATTATTGTATGAAGTATTTTTAAAAAACGTTTTATAAAAATTTATGCTGTAACATATAATATTTAAAAATTTTATATCATATTTTACAGAATTAAAAACTTTATATAAATATATTTAAAATAAAATATATGAAATATGAAGAAAACATGAAAAGAAATATTTTGATATGGAAAGAGTTTGAATCTATAACCAAAAAAAAAATATTACTTCCTTTATGAAAATGAAAATGGTTAGCTAATTATTAATTTTTAATTTATTACAATATATTTTTTTATTTTTACAAAATATTCAAATTCAAAAGATCTTATAAATTATTATGTATTGCTTCAATTAAATTTTAGAATCATAAAATAATATTCTATGTTCAAATGCATTATAAATTTATATTAATATTTCATTTTAAAGTGTTATAGAAATTTTATGCTTTTAATCAATTATAGCATTGTTACCAACAAAAGTGTTGGAGTAGTAGTAAAGACACACTATGGCCATACGGAGGATTTCGGTTCAATTCTTTAAAAAAATACGTTAGGAGAGTAAGTTTAACTATGTTCAAATAGAATTAATCTCCTATACATTACATAATAAAAAAGGGAATACCCTTAAAAAACTAAAAATTATAGCATTTTTTATTTTTCTAGCATTTTTGTCAACAAGTATCTTCAGTTTAATTATGTTAATCCTACAAACTCTACTGTATGATGCTACAAACTTGCAAAATGCTAGCAGGTAACTCTCGCCCTCTTAGCATCATTTTTGTTTTTTTCAATTTCTTAATTGAAGTAGACTTTATCTCTAGCTGCAATTCCAAACTTTAAATCTACATTTTATAATAATAATAATAATAATAAAAGATAATAAATTAAAAATTAAAAATTGACCGGACGTTTTCCAGGTTCACAAAGGAAGTAGTAACTTTTTTTGGGTTACAGACTCAAACTCCTTACAACATAGAATTTTTTTTTTCTTTTTCTCACATCTCATATTTTTTATTTTAATTACATTAGTGTAGATTATTTAATTCTATAAAATGTAATATAAAAGATTTTGAATATTACAAATTAAAACATATATTTTTTATAGAAATAATATTTAAAAATAGTTAATATATTATTTTAATAATATAGAAATAATAATTAATAATAATTACAAGTAAGCTAATTTTGTTAAATTGGTTTTATTAAATCTTTACTTTGTATATGTGAATATAATTTTTTTTCAAAAAAAAAAATCAATATTTTTCGCTTGATTCAAATTTTATCCTTCAGTCTATATTAGCTTTCCCGTAGGACGCCAATTTGACACTTACCGGAGAAAAAAAAATAACGGTAAATCAATAGAAAGACCAAATGGAAATTAAAATTTTTTTTAGGGATTAAACAATTTTTTTTCTTAAAAGATACTACAAACAATAAAATTATGATATTTTGAATGACCTAAAATACAATATTTGAGGGGAGCGGAAATAAACTAAAAATCTGAAAGGGGGCTATAGTAATATTTTATGAAAAGAAAAAGAATAAAGTTACATTTTATCTATACATCTATATATTATATAATAAAAGGGATTTCTTTAAATAATTATCTTTTGATCTCTCTAAATTGGATTGAAATAAATTTTGAGTTCTATAAACATATTTAACTAATATCTATGCATAATCAATTAAATATAAATTAAAAAATAGATAAAATTGTCAAAATGAACTATTTATTAATTGATCAGCTCCCATTATATACACTTTGAAGCTATCCATTTACTGTTACAAACTATTAATATTTTTATCCTCCCATAAGTTTACTGTATTTTTCACATAAATAAATAAAAACTTATTTTAAAATTTACTCTAAAAATAAAAAATGTGGATTACGTGCCTATCAATCCACAAGTAAAGAATAAAGCTTTTATTACAAAACTAGCTCTGCTCCTCTTATATATATGAACTCAAGGAGTTGGTAAAAGAAGTGTGTTATATATTTTTTAAAAACAAAAAATTAGAAGAGAAGATGGTTATTTAATCTGAAGTTTGGACAGCTGTAGCCTGTAATAACCTATCATGGGAAATCTCTAAATTTTAATCCAAATCCAAATCATATACATTTGTTAGAGGTAATATAGTAATACTGATTGAGCCAACTCTTATCAATAAATATGTGCTCTTTACCATTTAAGAAAGCAGCACTTAAATCCCCCTTCTACAAACGTTAGTTCTTTTTTTTTAATAATAGTAAATTACATTATTATTATTATTATTATTATTATTATTAAGGTTAATGATTTGGTTCGACTTTATCGAAGTTGATTAATTTGAGTGAGGTTTTGACATTAAAATTGATGTACTCTCGGGTCAATTTTAGATTATACTTTAGTTGATTTGGCCTAGTTTTTCGCTATATAATATTTTTAGATTTATGTTTTTAAAATTAAAATACGTTATAAACTTCTTAACATTAACTAATAATTTATCTATAATATAATAGTATTTTTTATATTGATATAATTTATTTTAAAAATATATATTACGAAACAAGACCATTCTAGGGCTAATTCTTAAGTGTAACACACTTGCAAATTATACCATGCAACTTATCAATCTAATTGGAAAGATTTGACAGTGTATTGATATATTAATTATTTATAATATATTATAATAATTTCTAAATTTATCTATATGATATTGAAATTAAACATAATTTTTTGGGAAATATTTTAGGATTTTATAAATAAGTTTTATTTATTTTAAAATAATTGTGATGTATTGTAGTAATTCTTAATTCTATTTATATAGTCTTGAAATTAAATAAAGTTTATTTATATGATACTAAAATTAAACAAATATTTTTAGGAATATTTTAAAATCACACAGATAAATTTGGTCACTTAATATATTTAATCTCAATTTTAAAATTTAACTAAAATTAAGAAATTACTATAATATACTACAAGTATTTAGTGTGCGTATATACCTTTAAGTCCCATCCATACATCATATTACATCGTCACAAAATGCATGATATCCCGTGCAAGTAACAGGCACTGTAGTGTTCACATGTGGATCACTAGGAATTCTCAGTTATTTTGACAACTTGTCAATAACTTGCTTATCTTTAGGATTAGTACATTGTATTAAAAGCAATATTTCACCAAAATGGGGATTGCCTTCACTGATAAGCAAAGCGAGTACCTATGGAGGGTCGCAGTAGGTTATAAAGTCAAAGCCAAGATTGGCCACTTCTCTATCCTTCTACTGTATATATATGTATACCATGGTCCACTTTCCCCATTCTTCAATTTTTTGGCCCTATGATTTTTCACGAAATGGGGTCTGATTAGATTAAATCCTCGTCACTGGGTTCTGGTCATTGAGCATAAAAAGAAAATGTACTTAGATGCATGGAAGTAGAAGTAAAAGAAAAATATATTGGTTATACAGTCACCTTGGAAAAATCACTGGAACAGCTATCGCGTAATTTTTCTTGAAAGTTAAAATCCGACTCAGCATACGAAGAATTTAATGGTAATATTGAGCTTTGTAAGCGACCCAAGATTTTAGTGGGAAGAAAAAAATAAGATAAGAGTTATTTATTTATTTATTTTTATATTATTCATAGATATCATTCAATTGAAGTGTTATAGGCATTTAAATATGGGTGACTCTTCCAACGAGAAATCATTTTTAATATGGTAAAATTGTGTTAAAATATGGAGAATATAGTGAATCAGTGAAAATTGGAAATCTGTAGGATTTTGTGGGAAATTCGGTTCCAACCACATCGGATCCCATTGCTTTTTGTTAGATGGCACAGGATGAAGGGACCGCTCTGTACAATCTGGCTACTGCTTCACCGGATCCTTGCTGCATTCTGACCGAGACGGGACAGTGGCCCAACGGCATGGCAAGGAACTCTGGAATCTGATTACTATTCAACCGGATTCCTGCAAATTCGCCTGCAAAACCGCCGGATTTCTTCTAATCCGGTGGGCTTTTTGACCGGATTTCTGCCACCAACTTTCGCCCCTATATAACCCAGGTTTGTGTGGTCCTTGCCAGCGAGTCAAAAGGACAAAAGCAGTGCAGATGAAAAGGAAAGAAGCGATGAAAGAAGCAGTGCAGATGAAAAGGAAAGAAGCAGTGCAGTGAGAGTGAAAGAGCACTGCGAGTGAGAGTGGAAGAAGCACAGTGAATGAGATAGAGAGAAAGAGAGAGACAGAAAAAAAACCTTGGTATTTTTAAGAGAAGAAAATAAGTGAAAATGGTAGCTCCAGATGCAACGATGGATCCCCGTGAGCATATTTCTAGGCAATTCGTCATAATAATGTAATAATTTTCTTTTTGAAAAGTTATTTATTCATTGTAATTTATGTAATTTATTATTTTAATTTATATTTGTTGTTATCAATAATATGTAGAGATAGGATTTGAACAGTTTAATCAGCCAACACTACTTTATAAGTAAGTTAGTAAGTATATGGCATTAGAGTATATAAGTAAGTTATTAAGTATATGATATAACTAAGTTATTAATTTGGGTAGATTAGTAAGTGATTAAGTATATGATATAAATAATTATTGATTATGTTATTATTTATTTTTAGCAATTATTATTTTATTTTATTCTATTTTATAGTTTTTATTATCGTTGGATTACTAGTAGTGTTATTTAGTATAGCTGGACTAAAATAGAATAGAACATAGTAAAATATAATATGTTACTTTTAATTTGGATGGATTAGTGATAGGGTTCAAGGTTGTTTAAAAAGTAGATTAGATTAGTCTAATTATTTAATTTTAGCAATTATTATTTTGTGTAATGTTTATGTTTTAATTTTATTATAATGTATTTGTCATAATATTGTTATGTTCTTATTAACATATAGTTAGATCAAAATATTGGTCAAGAGATTCGAGTTTTACGAATTTGGCATATGCTAATGGAGAGACCGGTGCCTGAGATAGAGCACTACTTAGAGATGGCTGGATTGCTTCGTGTTGCCACAATTGACACATTACCGACACATTGAGAGCTTATTAGTGTCTTGGTCGAGCGATGGAGACCAGAGACGAACATTTTTCATCTTCTCGTTGGAGAATGTACAGTTACATTGGAAGATGTTGCACTTTTGCTCGGGCTCCGTATTGATGGCCGAGTGGTTAGTGGGCCTACAAATTTTAACAAACAATTAATAGAGCAATATTGTGAGAATCTACTTGGTGTTCACCCTGAACAAGGCGAAGTTGATAGTTCTGGAATCAAGTTAGGGTGGTTGAACCGGACTTTTAGAGCTCTCCAACCCGATGTTGATGAGAATATAATTCGGTGCCATGCTCACAAGTATATTTTACGGTTGTTGGGTGAGCGAGTTTTTCATGACAAAACTAGTTCGACCATTCATGCAAAATATCTCCCGCTACTAGAAGATTTGGAGCAGGTCAGCACTTACAGTTGGGGCTCTGCCTGCCTTGCTTATTTATATCGATGCTTATGCCGTGCAACGCGGAAGACATGCCAGGAAATGAGCGAGTGCATGGTCTTACTTCATTCTTGGGCATGGTATTGCCTGCCTTTTTTGGCTCCTGTTCCTCGCCTACCGATAGATTTTCCCTTAGCTTCAAGGTACAAACACTTCATATATTTTATTTAAGATGCCTAATATTGTGAAATTTATATCTAATTAGAAGAATATGAGACAGGTGGGCAGGTGCATCCTTTCCAATGCAATACGAATACAGGGCAGTGGGCAACATCAGACTGGCCATCGATCTCATGGAATATAATCAGGTATGGTCTAAAATAATATGTGCTTAAATGTAGTAGTTATTATCCTCATTATAACTTTTTCTTTATAATGCAGTTTCGGTGGCGACCTTATGCAAACATTATTGGCTACATTCCAGCAGATGTGAGGGGATGGCAAACGCAATGGTCAGCCACCGTGTCACTGATATGCTTTGAAATTATTGAGTGGCATGCGAGAGATTGTGTGTCATGCCAATTTGGGATTGAGCAAAGAATCCCTACTGATCCCATGAGACTCGGTGATTCACATAATCAAGATTTGAGAGGGAAATACCATGTCAATTGAGTTGACGAACATAGGCATTGGATCGTTGTTTGGGAACATAGATGGATGTACATATTACGTGGACCTCATATTGACACTTCGGATGCATCAGTTGAATATTGGAATTGGTATAGACAGTCTGCCCTTAGTTTATGGTTATCTGCGGAGCCTCGCCTGCAAGACCCTAGACAACGGGGAATACCTCCAAGGAGGCAGCACTGGAACTTCTCCCCTGAGAGACAGAGGCATTATGCCCAAATGGAGCAATTTTATGCCCAGGTATAAGTCAAATAATTATGTTGGTTTAGTAATTATTCACACATCAAATAATTTAAATTTAAGTGATTATAATCGATTATGTACTTTTGCACAGGTGTCGCAGCCACCATCGCCCCCCCAGATGGATCAACCTTGGGGCCATATGCCTCCATCACCCCCACAAATGCAGCCTTCTTGGGTCCATATGCCCTCGCCACCCCTCCCTATGGATCAGCCTTGGGGCCATATAGAGCCATGAAGAATGTCAATATCTATAGACCACCGATTTGCTCATGAAGATGTCAGATTAGAGCAGACACACAGCAGAATGTCCATTGACTTATGCAGTGGCATTAACTTGAGGGTTGGCGCCTCTTTGACCCAACACAGTCAAGCTCATGGTGGTGAATTGAGCCAGCATGGTAGGCATTTAGGGCAGGGATTTGAGATGACTGCAGAGTGCAGTCGATGCCATGATGTTAACCTTAATTTGAATGGGCCAAGCTCCGAGCACGATCAAGGTGTGTATCGACCTATACCCTCGGAGGAGCATCAACCCCCATTGTCACACCAGCATCGACCAATACCATTACCAAAGCCACATAGTGTAGCAACACCTTCGTTCTGTGTTCCTTTGATCCAATATATTCTGCAGATCAACTACTGCAGGATGTTGAGATGATGCAATATTATCATAGTTTCCAAGAACTTCTCCAACTGATTGTTGAAATGATGCATCAATAGCAGTAGGAGGGGCAACACCATCAGAGAGAGGATGATCATGAGGAGGATCATGTGGATGAGGACCAGCAAGATCAGGGAGGAGGTGTTGGTCAGGGGGGAAGCAGAGAGGGAGGTGAAGGGGGAGGTGGAGGAATATATGATATTGGCTACGTTCAAAGCCTAGGGAGCCAAAAAGATACACTCTTGACTCAACGGAGGAGAAGAAAAAAAAGAGGACAAAGTCTAACTAAGTTAGAGTTGTTGTGTATTTATTTAGAGATTTATTATTGTAATATATTGTTATATTATTCTTATTATCCATTGTTATTGTAATATATTGTTGTGTATTTATTTAGAGACTTGTTATTGTAAGAAATAGCTTAGTTTGAATTGACATTATTGCATAGCCTTAATAAACAGCTCAAGTATCTTTTACTAAAAGGTGCTATATAATTTCATAGCCTTCATTTTAAATGAAATAGTTATTTTTGAATTGTCAATTTCAAATACCGAAATGTTTGCACTTACAATAAAATATTGTTGGTTCAGACTCAAATACTTTGTAATCAACTTATCTAGATATGTTGTATTCCTTGATTGCTCGGATTACAACCTCCCTGTCACTGAATTCCATTCCAATATGTAATTCACCCCCTGCAACATAACCACCAACCATATTTACATACTCTGGAAACTCAGGTGCTCCCATAGCATCAAGATCTAAAGAACACATGAAAAATGGAGGATCCTCCGGATGTTGAATAAAAGCCCCTCCAGGTGTTACGTCCTCATTGTCAGCATTTTCATTTTCACCCTCATCTTTGCTTTCGCATTGTCCTTCTATATACTCATCCTCACTATCATTGTCATTAATTGCACATTCATCTACGCCTTTTATTGGAAATGGGCTCAACTCAGCTTCATCAAAATGCTATTTTGTTGCATAATTGTTAGTAAATTATATTGTTAACACTTTAATAAATAAATATGTCATAGTAATTTAATAAATAAATATTAATACTATTAATAAAATACAACAATTACACAAAATAAAAGTCAACAAATCTCACAATTACCTAATTGTTGGAATAAATAAATATATAAGCAAATAAATAAATGAATACAAAGATATGAACATTTCACATTACTAACTAACAAATTCAAATGACTAACTAACTATACTAACATACATTAATTCATATAAAATATTTACACTAAACAATAATAAACTAAACACTTAATTATTTAGCAACCCAATAAATAAACTAGTAAAACAATAGTAGATTCTTAAAGATTAATAATAGTAAAAAAAAGAAACTTGCCAATAAATCAATATAATAAATTAAGCTTGAGATAAAAATATTTATATAACATATAATGACTTACTGGATATGAATTAGGAACAAATTCATCCTCGTATTGGCTACCCATATATGAAATAGGCTTGACTTGAGTAGCAACTTCTTCGAAGTCAATGTACAATTCAATGGCACAAATGTGTTATATATATCGCCAAAACATTCTAGTCATCACTTGCACATCCTTGTCACTACTTATTTTTAAAGATGGCAAAATAGGCTCAATTCGCCGGATTAATCCGCCAAACCCGCCAAAAATAACGAGTTGGGTTGACATGTTTGGCTCGTCAAAAATTTTCAACCCGCCTAACCCTCGGGCTTTAGCGAGCCAGGGCAGGTTGGCCCGCCGGGCCAAGCTTGCCACTTTTTTTGTTTAGGTTCAAGAGTATTTTTAAAAAATAATTATAGATTTTTATTATAAATTATGTTGTTATTATACTTTTATTAATTTATAAACTTTATACTATAGACTTTATATTATAAATTTATAGTTAATTATTATTTATAAACTTATTTATATATCCTAATTAGTTTATTATATTTATATTTGAGTTAAATTTGGATACAAATTATGTAGTTTAATTATTTTGTTATATTTTATTTAAGTAGATTTTTTATTCAATATATTTTTCTAATTTTTAAAGTAATTTAACTCATAAAAAATATTAAAATAAATTTATTTATATTTTTTATTTTTTTTTACTGGCCAACCCGCCAACCCACTCTTAAACGGGGCGGATTAGAATATTGAGCTCGCTTTTCTAATTCGATCCGCCCCGCCCCGCTTTGTCATCTCTACTTATTCTAACTGCCTGATATTTTATATTTCCATTAACAATTGATATTAGATATTTATATCTTATTTTTACCACTCTTTTTTCAATGCCAATATTTATGCTTTCACAAAGACTAGCATTGAAATCCTCAAATGAAATAATTTACGGAATCAAAAAATATGCTTGCTCACTAGACATAAATATTACACCATCATCTATATTTTGAATAATAGATCCATTATAATATATAATAACTATAATTTCTGAATTATTATCCATTTTTGCCCCTCTTTTTTTTTTAAATAATCTTTTTTTTTACTCTGTCTACTCTTTACTTATTTTTTTCCTTTCACCCTCTTTCTTCTCTCTTTTTTCACACTCTTTCTACTACAGATTTTCCCGTGCATCTTCAAATGGTTGCGAGGCGTTTATATAGGGGAAAGGGGGTTAGGAATCCGCTGCCACATTAAACGTATTACCAGACATCCGCTAAAAATAGTGGCGGATTGTCAGGGATCCGGTGAATTATGCCACGGAATGAGACATTTAACAATCCGATGGCAAGTAAACCGGAATTATAAGTTTTATATATATATATATATATATATATATATATATATATTTTAAATCCAGTAGCATGTAAACTGGAATTGGCATGAGCTTTTGAAATCCGGTACTTGACAGACTGGATTCGGACCGTCCACCACCAAATCCGGCGCTCGTTGAACTGGATTTCCCTGACACCCGCCTGCAACACCATATATTCCAAATTTCTTACAAAACCCCATATATCTACAATTAATAACTCAATTTATCATATTAAAAAAAATCAGCTTCTTCCAACTAATATTTGAATTATAGTTTGTTATATTATAATAGATTACCTCCTTTATTATTAAACCAAATCTCCATTGATAAAGAGAAGCTATTTTAATACTCCTTTATAGATATATTAAGGGACATTTCTGTTTATATAGTTTATGATTAATTTTTTTAAAATTATTTCTCATTCCCTACTCAGATAGTGCCTCTGAAGATATCCAATATGAGTATATGACGCAAAAATAACATTTTTCAAAAAGTAAACAGAAAGAAGCAGTTGAAGAAAATAGAAGCACAGCATCATATTTGTCGCAGGATTTCGCTGGGGTTACCAAAGGAACGAAAGCCAGAGCGCATTCTAGAAGCAGGTTGAGCCAAAACGAACTTGAACACCATCGCTGGTTATTAATGAATCTATTTTATTCAAGTCAAATGTTTACTTTGCGGGTTGGAGTATAGTTGGACCACTTTATATTTATAAATCCGTTAATTACTAAAGCACCTTTTGTACTTGATCAATATATATTAAAACAAATTCAACATTGGCAGAATTATTAAATGGATGTAGACATTTAAAAATACAAAAAATGAATTTCTTTCGGATATAATACTAGGAAAAGCTGGATCAAATTTACCCCTCTGCTGTTAATTCCGATATGTACACCACTAAATTAGACGAAATATTTATTGTTAGATGAGTGTGTTAACTACATGAGTTTCACTTATCACTTATTTTCGTGTATTTGGAAAAGTTGTAAAATTAAAATTATTATAATAATTATAATAATTATTTTTTATATAATTAATTATATGAAAAAATATATATAAATGGTGAATCAACTCACAATAGTATGAGAAAATATTAATATAATATTTGCGATACATACTTGTACTTACATACTATTTATTTTTATTTTTTGGTTGAACTTTCACCGTTTTATTAGCAGTGGTCCGGTCAAAATATTTTTATACCGACATGCACATAGATTACCAACTCAAAGATGTGAAAAAAGGTAATATACAAGGGCGTCATCTACAGTGCTTTTCGTTGGTCAAGGAGCATGGTGCATCTTGCAATCAGATGGTGAGATTGTTAGGTGTATCGATGCACCGATCATCTATGATACACTGTAGTAATATCTAATTTTAAGAAAATTTAAAAATATAATTAAATATATTTTAAAAATTAATTATTATATATTGACAGTATAAAATTATATTGACAGTATAAAATAATTTTATATTGTTATTATAATAAAAAATTTTTATCAGTATAATTTTACTCTGTCAGTGTAATTTTATACTGATAGAGTATAAAATAATTTTACACTATCATTATAATCAAAAAATTTTATTAATATAATTTTACTCTATCAGTATAATAAATTATACTATTAATGTATAAAAATTAATTTTTAAAAATTATAAAAATTTTATCAGTATAATTTTACTCTGTCAATATAATTTTATACTTTCTGTCAGTATAATATTATATTGATAGTATAAAATTATTTTATATTATCAATATAATTTTATATTATCGGTGTATAAAAATTAATTTTTAAAATATATTTAATTATATTTTTAATTTTTTTAAAATTAATATATTACTATAATGCATTATAGATAATTGATATATCGATACACCTCACAAATTTACACCATCGGATGCACTACAGTCACAAGGTACACTAAGCACCTTGGACCGCGAAGTGCACCGAAGTCGGCGCCATATACAAGTAGCTGTTAGCCTGTTACTCTCGAAAGATCCTCTCCAAAATAGAAAGTACAGATACAATGCCATGTGATGAGATACGCAGCAGATTTTTTCAGTACCAAGATCATTTCTGCTCCAACTTTGGTGCTTTTCTGTTAGTACTATTCCAACGAGCCTTTGCTTTCAGGCAAAGGATACTTGAATCTTCTATGTGAAGCGCATCTAAGCACTGAGAAAACACACACACACACACACACACTGATAATTATGAATGCCAGATAATTTTGTTTGAGAAAAAATATAAAAAGGGCAGTCTGTTCTCTCCATTGGTTATTGGTTGAGAGTATAGGCCGTATTAATTAAAGATATTTTAAAATTCGTTTTTGATAGACTGATATTTTAAAATTCTAATGTGATACTTCGAATTTTGATATGTTATGATGAACATTTTTAATGTACATATTTGAAAAATACAGAATGAATACAAGAGAAATCAATAAACACTTATATATTAGATATAGGCTTAATAAGAAAGAACACGAGAGTGCTTGGTATCCATGTGCCTTCGAGGGGAGATGCTTTGGCCGCATGAAAGTTGTTGGTGGTTTCTCCATCGAGTTAAAATACTTCTCAAAGAGATTTTGGTCGAATTTTATTTTTATGTTTTTTAAAAAGAGTATTGAGATTTGTATTTATAAATTGGAACCTTTTGTCCGATTCATACTCATAAAAAATTATGGGATCTATTTCAGCAGTATATCATATATTTTTTATCAATAATTTTCTTTTTTTAAATGAGTTGGGTAAGAAAATATGTTCAAACATTGTTTGTGTTTTGAAAATCATGGGAAATCCTCTCTCAGTATCTGAAATGATTCCCTAAATTTCACCACCTCTGGGAATGGATTTTTAGTGGTTCGTGTACTTGAAAATGTAAGGTGTTTTCACGTGTGGGGTATAATTCTGCATTGTGTCCTGCACTTGCCCGCAAAAGGAGAGGACAATTTAAAAGGCTTGTATAATTTTGCATGATTGGTTTGAGGGTTTGAGGCCCCAGTGGGGCAACATCTTGGGCTACGTTTCAGTAGTTGCACAATCTCCAAATTGGCCTTATACTTCGCAATGAAGATTGCAACAAGCCAGGAGGACACTATCTTTTTCTTTGCTTTCAGTTTTTCACTTTTAAAATGGGAATTAATCATTACTGTGTGATGTCTTTTGTTATTTCAACTTATGTATGATAGACAAGTTGATATTTGTCATTGACAAAAGACATGTTGATTCCATTTTTCGGAATTGTTTACCAAGAATGGAGAGTGGGCGGTGACCATTTCCTGAGTCACAAGAGTTAGGATCATAGTCCCGGCCGTACCTGCATGATGAGGAATAATTAATAATAGAATTTTGGCTAAACGTTGGTTTCCATAATACAAAAAAATATTTTATTTTTTGTTATCTTATTTGAAAGAGAATAATATCATCTTTCTCAACTTAAAATAAAAATATTATGATACCAATCAAGCAGCTTTAATTAAAATGTTAAGCATATACATAACACACACATATTGTCATTTTTAACGTTACTATAAAAATGAAGTGTCTTAGTCAAAGCATAAAATACATTAATTTATAGGCAAGTTTTGTGATGCACCATTTTAATTAGAGTGTGTGGTGCATCATTTAAAAAAAAAATAATCATGGAACAAGTTGATCCTTTTCGTTGATTAGAATTTAATAATATCTAGTGGTAGATATTAAAAGTTATTTTGTAGTGCATCGTTAATCCTTGTTGTTTGCTTCCCTCCCTTGCACCTTCGCGCAACTCCACCCATTATGCCACCACCGCCGATCTACCTGCATCAATGTCGGTTCACTTGCACCACTGTCGCCATTCTTGACCTCCAGTTTGACCTTCATCACCGACAACATTATCATCATGTCGTTGCCATCATGTTGCCCGACCACCATCTCCAGCAACAACTTCCATCTCCGATGGCATTCATCTCTGATAATGGAGTTTCATATTGAAGGGCAATGTCTTGCGGTAGCATGCAATCGTCATTGTCTCGACCATAGAAGGCCTGCATGATTTGTTAGAGCCTCGAAGGACGCAACAATAGTGGAGGAGGAATCGTCATCAAACCATTGCAAACCCATGTCCAAGTCACGATCCTCATCTTCCATGACTTGTAACCGTCACGACCACCACTACACCAACCTAACCACACCACCACAAGCTTCACTGCAATGTCCAACACTACAGATTTTGTAACTTTCAATTTTGCCTTAGTACCTCGATTTTCGGATTTTTAGTTGAAGGGCGTTTAGCAGGCAAGCGATGATGACAAAGGAGATAGAGAGGAGGAGCAGTAGGTTGCATAGGGGGAGGCACAATTCACAATGGTATTTGCCAGATTTGGGGTTAGAGAGGTTTTGTATTTAACCACATTTACAATGCATTTAACTACATTTCGTAAATGTGGTTAAATAACTTCATAACTTGCTCCCACCCTACTCTACAATCAAAATTAAATGGTGTGTGGTGCATCATGTTTAATCTTGTGCACTAAGAACTAGCCTAACTTATATAAAAAATTGATGCAATTATAAAAATTAATGATTATCAATATAAAAAGTTAAAAAGCAACATATATATATATTAATGCAATGTCAATATAAGTAAATTTTGCATAATCAATTAATTATATATTATTTAATTATTAAAAATATTTAACTTTTCTAAAAATTATATCAAAAATTACTTATATCATAATACATGATTAGTTAATAGTATAAAATACTTTATTTTGATAATATAATAAAGATTCAAAATTAATCTTTTATATATATAGTGCCTCGGACTCTTGTGGTTTTTTTTTTTTTGTGCATTACATGATCATATTGGAGGATGAAGTCCAACCCCCGTATTCTAAGTCTTGTAGTTCCCACGCGAAAAAGGCTGACGAAAAACGTTGCATTCTTACCAAAAGAAGCCCAGTAATGTATATCCTTTTCTTTCTGTTATTTTATGTTGCCATATGGTATAGAAGGAGCGAGGCCCATCACTCATTGTTGGGCTTGAGATCTCTGTAGTCTTTGATAAAGTCTGGCTTCAATCTTCAGATCGTAGTTGAATGTTCCGAAGCCCAGGGTGATAATGTACACACTTCGACAAATAGTAGTAGTCCAGGATATAAAAAAGCAAAAAAGACAAACAGTAGGATCGAGGGCTTCGGCTCTCATCAGCACACCCCCCCCCCCCAAAAAAAAAAGCCAAGTCCAAAATTTATTTGATTTTTTCTCACTGTTACTTCCTAGTTTTATTTTTCTGACGTATGGAATTTTGGGGCGAGGAAATGTTATCTTGTTTCTTCCACCCAAAGAAGAAAAAAAAATGCTATCTTGTTTCATTGGTAGTTAAATATGGTATAAGTTGTCGCCAAAAAAAAATATGGTATAAGTTTTAAAGAAAGCCTATATTAATTCTTACATAATAACAGAGTGAAATTAGTTATGTGAGAATGTAATACTAGTATCGACAAAAATGAAAAAATGTGACGCTTGTAGTATAAATTATACATGTGATATTTTTCATAGTAATTTAGAGAATTCAGAAAGAAATTGTCCTCATAAGATTTTCATGAAATCTCTAGATATAATTAGTTTAGCCAACAAAGGAAGCATCCATCTAGTGGCTAGAGGTGGAAACAGGCCAGACCTGTATAGTAACAAATTAGGCTGGGCTTGACCTGTGGTATATTATAGGCTTTTTTTTTGCTTAAGCCTGACTTGCTCATAAGTCTGACCTAACGTGTAGCTTGTTTACAAAGCCTAAATTTAAAACATTTTATACAGGCCAAAGCACTAAACAGATCGAAATCAAACAGGCCAAACCTACAAATATGTCAAGAAAAGCTACTAAACAAATATGTATTTGTCCATAATGATAAAATCAAGCTACTTCCAATATTCAAATTACAACAGCTCAATCCAATTATCTAAAATACTAATTTAACAAGTTAACTAAGGGTACCAAATTATCCAAAACAACATCTTAAATCCAAATTATCCAAACACAACAATTCAAACCCAACAACAAACAAAGACTTTAACCAAAACAGTAGAACTATAGGAATCAGAATAAGAATGTGCTACCTTCCCCCAATTTTGATTTTTATTTAGTGTCTATTCATAGAGAATTAGAAGAACAAAAAGCCCCAAGCTCAATCCAATTCTTTTTTTAAAAAATAAATAGCAAATTGACAACATAAAAAAAGAAAGAAAGAAAGAAACACACTACAAAAACCAAAATAACACAAACAAGAAACACTCCAATACTGCGCAGATGGAAATTTCCATAAAAACACAAACTTTGTCGTCAGCCTGACTAGAATAGCAATTTGAATAGATGTAAAGTACTCTTTCACCCAATTAATACATCAATTTGAAAGCAAGAAATGTGAACTCCTCCACAAAAAAAAAAAAAAAAAACAAAGATTGACATAATGTTGAGACATGCCTAATGTAGAGACAGATCCAAAACGACAAGGAACCTCCGGCATGAGCAGCTCCGGCGACGGTGGCTTCGCGATCTGGACTGAAGGTTAAACGGGTGTTGTGTAGGACGCGGAAATGAAGCGTGTGCAGCACCAGGACGCACAACAGTAGGACACGACGTGCAACAGCAAGATATGGAAATGCAAGGCGGTGGACTGGCGGTGAGAGCTTGAGAAGGTGGGGTGGGCAAGAAAGGGGAAAGAGTGAGCGGCATTTGTAATAAGTACGAAGAATTGAAGAGTGATTGAGTGAAGAATGTTAGGGTTTTTGCTTTTAAATGGAGTAATATGAAAACATAAAAATACAAAATATGCATATTATAATTAAGAGAGTGCAATGATATGGTGGTAAATGACTATTAAGAGATGTTCTTAAAGCATCCAGGTTCGAGTCATTACTTTCACATTTTAGTAATTTACATAATATATATATAATTTTAACAGGCCTAAGCCGGCCTGTCAGGCTCGATAGGCTTTGAATTAAGCCTAGCCTTGGCCTGATATGAAAAACAGGTTTTAAGATTGACTTTGGCCTGGTTTTATTTCTAAATAGATCAGGCTAGGGCAGGTCAAATATAAGCTAGGCCACAAGCCCCTGGCAGGTCGCCTGGCCTATTTTCACCCCTACCAGTGGCGAAGCTTAGCATGGACAATGGAGGGCCGTGGCCCCACCCCTCGGAGAGAGAGAGAGAGAGAATTTTTTTATGATAAATAAGTTCAAATTTGAATAAGTTATTTTATAAAAATGATACTACTATACACAAATGGACTTCTATAACTTAAAAATCTATTAGCTTATTTTTTTAATGAAACATAATTAAAAGCCAAAAAATCATTATTAGAGTATATAAAGTTTGTTAGTTTGAGAATCTTCAATTGATTTTCTTGGAAAAAAAGAGTGGATTTCTTTTTTTGAGGAACTATTTGGAAAAAGAGGAAATGTGAGAAAGTAAAAGAAAATGAGTTCCAAGAACTCATAGTAGAGTAGAGTAACGAATTTTTTTTTTTCAAGGTGGATGATATGGCTCTAATACAATGTTGAATGTTGAATTTCATGGTTGATCATAGAAAAAGCAATATCTAGAAGGATAAAGTTTTGATTAGTATGATAAAATAAGAAAATGTGAGTATAATAGATCTATAATATAACTTATATAGTGGGAGGTAAGTAATTAATTATCATAACATCCTAACTAATCCTAATTAATAACTTATAACAAACTAACAAACTCTATATACTCTAATAATTATCTTTAAAATTATTTTATCATATTAATTATTTGTTTTAAAGTTTATACATATGTAATGTATAATTTATATATTACACTCTTTGGCCCTGAAACTTTTTTTTCAAGCTCCGCCATTGCATCCGCCCCTTCGACTTTCCTAGGGAGACAAAGTTTCACCAAGTTAACCAATTGGTTTTTCTTTTGGGCGCCATCTACAGTGTTTTTCATTGGACAAGGAGTATGGTACACCTTGCAATCTGATGGTGAGATTGTGAAGTGTATCGATGCATCAATCACCTATAATGCACTGTAATAATATTTAATTTTAAGAAAATTAAAAAATATGATTAAATATATTTTAAAAATTAATTATCATACATTGACAGTATAAAATTATATTGGCAGTATAAAATAATTTTATACTATCAGTGTAATAAAAAAATTTTATCAGTATAATTTTACTCTGTCAATATAATTTTACATTGATAATATAAAATAATTTTATACTATCAGTGTAATTTTATACTATTAGTATATAAAAATTAATTTCTAAAATTCATAAAAATTTTATCAGTATAATTTTATTCTGTCAATATAATTTTATACTATCTATCAGTGTAATATACTGATAATATAAAATTATTTTATATTATCAATATAATTTTATATTTTTAGTGTATAAAAATTAATTTCTAAAATATATTTAATCATATTTTTAAATTTTTTTAAAATCAATATATTATTACAATACATCATAAATGATTAGTATATTGATACATCTCACAAATCTCCATCATTGGATGCATCACAATCACAAGCTGCATTAAGAACCTTGGGCTGTAAAACGTATCGCAGATGGTGCCTTTCTTTTGAAACAATTTTCTGCATAATTTATTGTGGTTTAGACGTTTAATCCCAGCCGGTGGAACAAATAATATACAATCAGAGATGATAAGACTTGAATAAGCGTAATCACAAATCACAGTGGCTTGAAAATTGAAATTGGCATCATCCAAGTCACGCCGTTGGTGATATTGAATCGTGTAGGGGCGCATTATCAAAGTTGCTCGATTTAAAGCCAGCTGTGGCATGCATTATCTCATGCGGGGACATCGTGGATCCTTGGTTATTAACAAGTATTAACTTCAATTTAAGTAAGAGTTAAGTATTATATAAGAAAAGCCTTCTTTTTTTTTTTTTGTGGGTATGCAGGTCAAGTTGATATTTTTTTTCGGTTTCAGATAGGAATAAAGTTGATTTCATTATTTTGGCATACGAGTCAATTTGATTGAAACAGCAATGTTGAAATGAAGGAAATCCAATCGAAGAAGCAATCTACGTACTGCATCATTTTCTTATTTTTATATATTAGGGCAATGTATTTTTCATTTGATTAATTTAAATGTATTGTAGCCAACGACAATTAGCTCACTTATGTAATATAAAGGTAAAATTTCTCTTGTAAACAAATAAAGAGAGACAAAGACAGATGAAAAAGCGAAATTTGCTATTAAAAAAAATAAAGAATTTACTTTAGTATAAAGTTTTTTGAAAATTATATCATGTTACTTTATTTAAAAGTTACAGTTTAAAAAAAATTATAATTATAATATTAAAAGTTATAATGTTAAAAATATTTATTTGATCTTTTCTCGATGTGATTTTTAGTAGATTTTTACATCTTATCGGATCACTTTTTATCATAACTAGCTGCTTAACAGGCACGCTACCTTTTTTTTTTTTTGGGTATTAATATTACTAATACACAATAATAATTTCATTAATATTAGAATATTATTAAAATGAATAAAAACATAAAATGAGAAACAGGATGAAGAAGGATGAGTGTAGCAGTGTATTTTGTGAATGTGAGTGTACATTGGTGTAACATAAACGTGGGCAGTGAAAGCGGTTACCATAATGCCAGTTATGTTAAGTGAGTAAGGACATATTAGGTATTATAAATTATGACCAAATAGCAATTATACCTCTTCAATGCCTTTATATAAAGGTTAATACACAATAATAATTTCATTAATATTAGCATATTATTAAAATAAATAGAAACATAAAATGAGAAACAGAATGAAGAAGGATGAGTGTAGCAGCATGTTTTGTGAACGTGAGTGCACACTGGTGTGACATAAACGTGGGCAGTGAAAGCGGTTTCCACAGTGCCAATTATGTTAAGTGAGTAAGGACATATTAGGTATTATGAATTGTGACCAAATAGCAGTTATACCTCTTCAGCGCCTTTATATAAAGGTTAATACATAATAATAATTTCATTAATATTAGAATATTATTAAAATAAATAGAAACATAAAATGAGAAACAGAATGAAGAAGGATGAGTGTAGCAGTGTGTTTTGTGAACATAAGTGCACACTGATGTGACATAAACGTGGGCAGTAAAAGCGATTTCCACAATGCCAATTATGTTAAGTGAGTAGGAATATATTAGGTATTATGAATTGCGACCAAATAGCAGTTATATCTCTTCAATGCCTTTATATAAAAGTAAAGATATATGTGAATAAGAGAAAAAAATAAAAATAAAAATAAAAATGAAAGAAATACTGATATAACTACAAATATAATAAATATTTCTAATATCGTAAAATTATAATTTTTACCCAAAGTAAACTTAAAAGAAATATTATACCGAGGTAAAATATTATTTACATTGATATATTTGGCTCAAGATAAAGGAATATTATCAAGAATCTATCATTTATTAGAATGCAAAATTTTGATATGTCTTTAAAAGAAATTCACGTAGAGGAGGATGTATTTTTTACTATTTCGTAAGGCACAAAATCACTGCAATCGATCAATGATGTAACACCTCCTATAGAAAAATTATTATTCCAAATTGCCATTCAAATGATCATTTGGACACCTTATATTAATTTATGTAGTTCGCACGCGATTGAATCCTTTCGGAAGTTGACAAAGTCCCCGCCCCCTCCACTGGAACGAAAGCTAGGGAATTCAAGAATGTAATGAGAAGTCAATAACGCAACAAGAAAATTCAACAAAACGATACATACATTCATACAAGCGGGCTACTGCGGGTGATTCCATTCCCCGAACCTCCCGGCCTCTCCAACCGCCACGTGTCACGTGTCACAGAACACTCAAACCTTACCGGGACCCACACACACACACCCCATCCTGCCTTCCCTTCCCTTCCCCAGCTGCCATAAGAGAGACATGCGCTGCCCTATCCTTCTTTCTCTTTCCCTCTCTTCCTGTCTCTAGCTGTCGCCGACGCTAACCAATTAACCGGCGATTACTACCTATTTATTTATTTTAATTTAATTACTAATTAACGTAATTATCATTCCAATTTCCAACCGTAATACACACTCTCCACTCGCACAGCAGCAGAGCAAAGACTCTGGATCTTGTTCCTTGAGATCGCAATAGCACACAGACAAGAGTGTTTCTTCATTCCTGCGATTCTAGGGTTTCTGAGTCGCCAATGTGTTTGTGTCTGACTTCTAATACGAATCGGAATTGATCATCGGAGCACTATAATGTCCGGCCCCCTCGATCGTTTCGCCAGACCTTGTGAGCCCCAATTTCTTGAACTGTTTTTGGATTATCTTCAAAATCTTTATATTTTGGTGTTTATTTGTTCCACTTTCTGCAACAAGAATGTTTCTTGGTCTTGGCATAGTTAGTGATAGTGGAGATTTCGAATTTTGGTAGGTTTTGAGGGGTTCTCGGGAAGTGATGAGAAGAGGGAGAGGAGATCTGACTTCGAGAACTCCGAGGATGAAAGGAGGACGAGGATTGGATCTCTGAAGAAGAAAGCGCTGAACGCGTCTTCGAAGTTTAAGCATTCTCTCAGGAAGAAGAGTGGCAGGAGAAAAAGCGATGGCCGTGTCAGCTCCGTGTCCATTGAGGATGTTCGCGATCTTGAGGAGCTGCAGGTCGTCGATGCGTTTCGCCAGTCACTGATTATGGATGAATTGCTTCCTGAAAAATATGATGATTACCACATGATGTTAAGGTGCGTTGATTCTTCAAGCAAATTTCGATAGCTACTAGTAATCTTTGGAGCTGCAAACCCTAGCTTGGCGTTAAATTACTTGAACGGCTGATCTTACACCTGTATTTTATTAATTTGATCATTTTACAGATTTTTGAAAGCAAGGAAATTTGATATTGAAAAGGCAAAGCATATGTGGGCTGATATGCTGCAATGGAGGAGGGAGTTTGGTGCTGACACCATTATGGAGGTAAATGCAAATAGAATTTCGGAAATTTTCTATTTTTCTTGGATTCTACGTCAGCAGATTTGAATACCAAGAAGGGACAAGATATACTTCTACGGTGATTGATTTCCTCACCTCTGCTCTGCACCATCTGTGCTTAATATTTGATGTTTCTCCAATCAGGATTTTGAGTTCAAAGAGTTACATGAAGTTGAGAAGTATTATCCACATGGTCATCATGGTGTCGACAAGGAGGGAAGACCTGTTTATATAGAAAGACTTGGGAAAGTTGACCCAAACAAACTTATGCAAGTTACTACGATGGATAGATATGTAAAGTATCATGTGCAGGAGTTTGAGAAGGCTTTTGCAATAAAGTTTCCTGCTTGCACTATTGCTGCCAAGAGGCACATAGATTCAAGCACCACAATCTTGGATGTTCACGGCGTGGTATGTTGCTTGCAACTATTCCTCTCTGCATTGACCGTCTGTTCTATGAAATGCAAATTTTACATCCTTTATTTGTTATGATGTCCATTATTAGGGCCTTAAGAACTTTACCAAGCCTGCCCGAGAACTCATCACTCGATTGCAGAAGATTGATGGTGACAATTACCCTGAGGTGTGTATTATCTCATTTCCTATGCGATATTTTTGATATGTTCTTTCTAAATGTTGATTTCATCAGTTATTGGAATTTGAAAGATGAACACACACTATGGTCCTAGTGATTAATGATTCTTTTGCTCATGATACAGACACTGTGCCAAATGTTTATTATAAATGCTGGCCCTGGATTTAGGCTGTTGTGGAACACTGTCAAGTCTTTTCTCGATCCCAAAACAACTTCAAAGATTCATGTATGTAAACAATCTGTCTTCTAGCTGTTTAGAGCTCTATTTAATGAGGGTATAAATAAGGCTGCTGACATCACTTAACGCTTTTTAAAAACGTTACTTAGGTTCTTGGAAACAAGTACCAGAGCAAATTGCTTGAAATAATTGATGCCAGGTACTTACTGGCTCCATTTCTTAAGTGGTTATATTTCTCTGTATGCTAGAATTTACGTAATTATGTTTTTCTTTTCTATTGACCAATGCATTATTTTTTCTGGCATCACTACAATTTATGTTATCCTTCATAATAATGCCCAATATTTTATGCACTTGATGAAGTGAGTTGCCAGAATTTCTGGGAGGCACCTGCACTTGTGTAGAGCATGGAGGTTGCCTTCGATCCGATAATGGGCCCTGGAAAAACCCTGAAATATTGAAGGTTATATGCTGTTCTTGGTTGCTGTTTTAATAGGTTTGATTGTTGTTCTACTATATCAGTCTGACTTGTAATAGGCTAACAGTTGATTGCATGTGGACCTTTTGCAGATGGTTCTCAACGGTGAAGCCCGGCGGGCAAGGCAAGTAGTAAAGGTTCTAAACAGTGAAGGGAAGTTTATTGCATATGCCAAGCCGCGATACCCAATGGTAATTCTTTACGTGGCCAATTATTGCTTTAACTAAGTGGAGCCAAATTTGATGCTTTATAGCTCTTTCTCCATGTCTCTTTTCATCATGTATCATTTTTAATTTTGTTACTTCAACCTTATAGGTAAAAGGCAGTGATACATCCACAGCTGAATCAGGCTCAGAAGCTGAAGATATAGCTTCTCCGAAAGCAATGAAGAGCTACTCGCACCTTATGTTGACCCCTGTTCGTGAAGAAGTAAGTGTCGACTGGTTGTAGAAGTTGCTATTGACCGTTTGGATGTCTTGTTGTGCGCACTGGTGCACCCTCTTCCCCCTTTTGTAAATTGAATGGCAGCAAAGTTTTTCATTTCTGTGGGGATAATTCTTGCACCTGTTATATTGTGTATTCATTTAAATGTATAATAACGAGTCACAATATTTGAAGATATCAATGAGGATGATCAAAATAAAATGTATTTAAGGAGCCCGTTCATAGGATTTGCCCTGTTGTATCCGAAATATTAAAGTTGTTCACACTGTTTTTTGTCAGGCTAAGATAGTTGGAACGTCAAGCTATGCCAGTAACTTGTCTGGGTATGATGAATACGTTCCAATGGTGGACAAGCCTGTGGACGCAGGTTGGAAGAAGCAACCATCCCTACAGAGGTCTTATACTTCAAAAGGTTGGTAACTTTGGCCCGGTACTTACAGTTGTCTTGATGAAAAGGAAAAAATTATTTTTCTTATTCACTGCAAATTCCTACAATTGTACAAATGCCTTCTAACCATATTATATTTTGATATGCTTTGATGAATATGTGTACCGTATTATGTGTTAATGTTTGTTAGTTTTGCATACAAGAACTTAGTTAAAATTTCACCATCTAATTTAGATGAGGTAGTGTTTGTCAGGAGAAATTATTTTGTACGTTGGGTGCAACCCCCACTCCCTTAGTTTTAAAACCCAAATTTCTAGTTCTTGGAATTTGGATTTGGTTGCATAGTATCTGGGAGTTTAGGCTCTTTGGAGAGTTGATTCTTGACATAATATGGGGTCTTTGTTAAAGCTCAAAAGGCTTTCACATGAGGGGGTCTGTTAGTGATCTTTTCTATTCCTGCAAGCTAAGCTTCTGTGAGTGCTGGTGCTTGACTGTTGAAAGTGTTACTTTTTTTCTTGATTTAAATTATTCAATGTTCTTTTTTCCATCAAAATTAAAGTGAAATTTCCAATACAGGTGCACCTCCTCTTCCCGACACCCAGCAAACTCCAGAAAGGATTCAAGCTCGGATTTGGATAGCCCTGACTGTCTTCTTCTTCGCCCTATTTACTTTTTTCCGTTCAGTTGCATTCCGCGTGACCAGGAAACTTCCTGCAGTATCATCTAATGATGATCAGAGTGCTTCAGAACCAATTTTCGATACAACAAACAAGGAGGTTCATCCTGCGTCATCATCATCTCCAGCAAATACAGAGGAACATCTTCTTCCCTCCATGTTGAAAAGGTTACGTGCACTTGAAGAGAAGGTTGACAGACTCCAATCTAAGCCATCTGAGATGCCTTATGAGAAAGAGGAATTGTTGAATGCTGCTGTCTGCCGGGTGGATGCTTTGGAAGCAGAGTTAATTGCTACTAAAAAGGTAGGATGTTATGTTTCTTTTTTTTGGTGTTGGGATGCTATATTTTTATTTCCTTTACTTTTGAGGAAAATGCAGTCATGGCGATGCAATATACATATGGAGTACATGTCTAAAGCAATGAGATATTTCAATTTCTTCTTTTTCTTCTTATTATCTATCTTCAAATTTAAAACTAAAATCACGCCATGCTTTTGTCAGCTGGCTGCTCTGTTATATACAGATATGCACACTTTCGTAATGAACAATAATCAATTGTATATATGCTTCATGTTGCTTGCATGTTGCATTCAATTTTGATTAATTTAAAAAAAAAAAAAATCAGTCTGCATGGAACTAAGGCGTGTTTGCGCATTTCCAAAACATCATAATATAGCATGGAGATGTGTAGAATACATAATGGATCATTGTTTTTCCCTTACCTGAGTTTGGCCCTAATATTTGGATTTGTTGGACTCTCCATAGGCTCTCTATGAAGCGTTAATGAGGCAAGAAGAGCTGCTTGCTTACATTGATCGTCAAGAAGAAGCCAAGTTTCGAGTAAGTTGGCATGCATGTCATCTGAATTCAATTAAAACCTTAGAGGGATATATTTCCAATTTCTGATATTTCTGTTTCCTTCATTTTGTTGTGTTTTAATCAGAAAAAGAAGTTTTGCTGGTAAGGTTTATTGCTGATAGAAAGTCACTATGCAGAAGCAGATGTTTCTCCGAGCATGGTTGTTTCTGGGGAATGTTGACCTTGCATACGATGTAACTCTGACTCTGACCACTGATTTTCAGTGTACTATTGAGTAAATGGAGAATTGTTTAAAATGTGTGTATATCCACTTAAATCTTTGCTGGCTAGTAAAACACGAGCTCTGTTGTTTTTGTTGTGACCATGGTTTCTCCTTCTGTTTGGTGAAATTGCCCTTGTTGGTTGAAAGGCTAATATTCTTCCTGTCTACATGCAAATATTATCGCAGGAATGCTAAAATTGATAAGGCCAAACCCTTACCTGTGCCTGATTAGGACTGCTACCCTTTTTTTATTTTTTATTTAATATTTACTTTGTGCAGAAGTCACCTATCATTCTTTTCTGTGTGACGGCTTCCTATTTGATTATGGTTACGGTCAAAATAACTAGGAGAAATTGTATAGTGTTTCTAGAGCAACAGCAATGCTTAGTATTATTAAGTATACTTCACATCTATTTCGTACGTAAAGCTGTATGACAACCAAGCAATGCGTTACTGTATCCAAGCTGACTGTAATGGACAAGTGGATATGTCAAAAAATACGTTCGGCTGGTAAAGTAATTTGGTAGGTTTTTGTAGACAAGATGATTTGGATGAAAATCTCCATCTATTTGGTTAATATTCTGTTTTGGAACTTAAGCTCAGAGTACTGAGTAGGTAAAAGAGTACAGGTTATACGAATGCACAAGATATTTCCAGAAACAGTTGCTTGCATGAAGTTTATCATGTGGTCCTGATCGGCTTGTCCAGAACAAAAAAGACTTGGTCTCTAAACAAGTCCGGTTAGTGTTTTAGACTAGTTTTTGTATTAACTCAGTTAAACTTTAACGATTCAACTGACCCTGTTGACTTATCATCTTTAACCTTTTTTTGTTAAAATAACTTTGTTCATTTTTGAGTTACTTAAACCGTGAAGTCTTTTTTGTTACTTTGTGACTTTCTGTATCTTTATTGGCTCACACATTATTTGTTTTGATCTGACTCAAATTATTTTCACTTAGTTGTGTTTGCTAGTATTTTTGTAGAATGAGTTTTTGCCAACAAACAAATTCACTTTGACGGAATGAGAATTCAAAATCAAGTTGTAATATAAAAATCAAATATTATGAAACCAAATATGAATTTGCAACTTGTATTGATTAAGATATATGAAAGTTACTAATGTACAATATTAGAATGTAAACTGAATGAAAACATCAAACATGAAAGAAATTGAAATCAAAAGTAAGGGAAGATGGTGAACTTTACTTGAGTTTCTCGTGCATCCCTTAGTGTTCGAGTGACTAGCAGGAGATAAAGGTGTTTCGAGTTTTTCCAGCTACCTTGTGTAGATCCTACTAATTTTATTTGTAGACAATCGTAAGTTCTAAGAAAATGACAAATGTCTTAGTGACAGTAATTTTCATGACTCAGATACATAATTATAACTGCTCCTCCATGTTCAGCTTCATTTTGGCCACTTTTTTTAATTAACTTTCACGATAAATAACCACTCATGTTCTTTACTACATACTGCTTATGGTTTTGTTTTGGCTTCACTCATGCTGTGACACTTTCCCTGATCGACCATGGCTTCACTCAAGTCTTTGCCAGTCGACCACCACCATTCCTAGTTGATTGCTATTGTGTCTTGACCTTGTTCTTCTGGCTCTATCTAAACTTTGGAGCCCCCATCAACTGGGAGTTGACGTTGACGTCGAAATATCCAAAGACCTTAAGAACTTCTCTAAACTCTGTTGATTCTCTTTTAGCCACCTACATATGATTTATGCCCTTGTTCCATGTAACTTGTCATTGTATTGTCGACCCTTTCAACGATATGTCAGCCATAGTCATCTCTTCAACCTCTTAGCCATGGAAATTTCCACTAGCAAGTAATTTAATGAAATCTTGTAGGATTTCCTCTTGTACTTAAGCTATTTTTTCACAAGCTTATGCTATTTTATTGTAATATTAAATTATGTATACTTATGCCCTCAAACTAGGTCCATCTTCTATCCGAATTATCCAACTATAGTTTATAGAATATGCCGTGACAAAGGGGTTACAAAGATTATGAGGAACTAGTGTTACTTCTATTAAGACCAATAATTTGCAAAGCAAGCTAATCTTTTCTTTTTCCCACTAAGCCAAACCGTGCCAAGTTTTTTTCCAACATATACACAATTGTCAAGGAATAGGCACACTTTATATTGTACAGGCATTTTCAGTCGATCAAATACTGGATAAAGCTGCACCAAAAAGAAAATATTGGATAAAGCAAACAACTGAATGCAAAAAGGCATCGGATAGGGCTGATGATATAATGAAGCCCCTAACTTTAAAACCCTTGCTTATGTAAAATATTTGAGGTAGCAGTACACACATCACCTTACTTGTGGAAGCAGAACTGCAATCACAAACCCAAAAAAAGTGCGTAAATGAAAGCACCAGATAGATGAATTTTATAGAAATGCAAGGCAGATAAGGCATACCAACTTCTTCATCTTATTCTTCTTCTTCTTCTTATTGTCAATTTGGGCTTGGAGCTCCATTTGTTGAGCAAGGGCCTCATCAAGTGCCTAAAGCCAAAAACGGAAGCAAAGGAAATTGCATGCATGTTAGTACACGTAGCTATCTAGTGGGAAGATGCTTTTCATCATCTTATATTTTGTTCTCTAAATAAACATGTCATTTCAAGTATCAAGGAAAGCCGGCAAATACCTTTTTGGTTGCAACCAAATCTTGTTCCAGAGATCTGAGTCTGCTTAGAGCATCATTCAGCAGTTCCTCCTTTTCGGGTGACATGGCAGGTCTCATGCTGAGAACATGCACTTTCTCTTCCAGTTCAGCCATGCGCTTCATCATGGCTATGTGATCATTGCTTGAAATGTTAGGCGCTCTCATCATAGTGCCATCATAGTATGCCGCGCCACTATAGAGTGCTGCTTCAGTGATTTTCCTTGGCATGTTCCTTGTCAAGCGGATCATGGTTACAAAACCCATGACAATGGCCATGATTCCACCAACAAACTGATTGCTAACCCCTTTTGAAGTCTTGCCAGTGGTGTTAGGAAAACCATCTGCAGTTTAAGAAAAATGTATTTAAAGTTTTGAAAATTAGATTCATGGTTTGCTTTTTAATGAGCACAATTGCTGATTATATCAGTCAAAATATTTTATGTGTGTCAATTAAAACTTATAACAGAAAGCCATATTTGCCATTGGAGGGAAACAGTGCAAGGGAATATCCATCCATGTAGAGGAAAAAGCAATATGCAGCAGAAATAAATACCCGCAGAAAGTGCATATTTATCAGCTTTTTCTAATTTCCTCCAAGATGAATCGACTGGCTTGTCAACCACTGGGACAAAGTCGTCATACTGGTACACACTGTATTGCTTTATGGCCTGCAACGTGTAGAGGAAAAATTAAGTTAGCTCTGGAAATTAGAAACGGGGTAAATTAATATGATGACTGAAATTTTTTATTTTATTTATTTTATTTTTTTCATTTCATCACGTATCGTACAATGTCCTCCGACTGCTCTATAAACAGCTACATAACCCCAAGTGTGCAGATAAAGAAAACGGCATGACTAGATTATAGGATCGGATCATAGGAGCAACAACTGATTGAAGCATAGGAAACTTACTCCTGGAACAGCATAGGATTTGGGTTGCTTTACTTTTGAGGATGAACATTGCTCAGTATGTGCTACTGGAACTGATTCTTTGCATCCCTTAAGACACAAAGGATATTAAGTTACAAAAAAATTCTGACAGTAAATACAGAGAAGTAGTTACCAAAAAAGGAAAAAAAAATGAAGTTTCAGAACAAAGCTTTGCACTCTGATATCGACACAAAGTAAGGAAAATGACTACCTGCTGATGTGCTGTTTCATCTTCTGTGATTGTTTTCTCATCAATGCCGGATAAGGTTTTTGTCTTGTATTTTCCCTTGCCATTTTGTACCATCTAATTCATTGAGAGGAATTCTTTATTGTTTTCCCTTTATTATAATATATGGCTAAAGAAATTAATATTTCAGCAGTAAACTACCTGCAAGATCTCTGGGTCATTCCATGGTCCCTTGTCAGATCGCATGCAACCACCTCTATCTTCACAAGTACAAGTGCCACCCAAGAAATCTGGAAGTTCACTGGTAAGGACGACAGACATATGAGGAAGAGTTGAAATATTGGAAGAACATATTTATAAATCAATGAATTTGGTCAGGAAGAGTTAACATTACTCAATTCTAAATTATGTCACAGAATGACTTTAGCCTAAATTTCTGTGGAAATGAGTACGAGATAAAAATTTAACCTGGCATCAATGATTTCAAGCAACTTGCTCTGGTATTTGTTACCTAGGACCTGATCAGTAAATCATTAATCTGTTCAGTTTCCATGCTTAGCTGAAATCGACCTTGGTCCAAATTGATAAGTATACTAAAAATGCTTACATGGATTTTTGAGGTGGTCTTGGGATCAAGGAATGACTTAACGGTATTCCACAGGAGCCTAAATCCAGGACCAGCATTGATGATGAACATCCGGTTCAGGGACTGTGTGGAAAGGAAAGTTCAATTAGGGGAAATTCAGAAGGCCATTTAAACTAGGGAGGCAAATAAAACAGTTGACATGCATATATAGATAAACCGGCACCTCGGGATAGTTGTCACCATCAATCTTCTGAAGACGCTGGATGAGATCCCTTGCAGCTTTGTTCATACTTTTAAGACCCTGGGGAAGCATGGTAGTCATCAATTGTGTTAAACTTCTTCACATAAGCAAAACATACACAACAATTTATATGATACCAATAGGTATAAACAGAAATGAAAATTTCCTCCTTAAATTTATTGTGACAATAATTTAAGTTGTTACATTGGTTCTTTCATCTTATTGGATTTCTTTGGGGGCACAGACACAGGGGTTAAAGAACTTTAAAAAAGGCATAGAATTTTGTACATACCACTCCTTGCACATCCAAAATAGTTGTGCTTTGGTCAATGTGCTTCTTTGCTAAGAAAGAACAGGCAGGCAACTTAACATTGAAGGTCCTCTCAAACTCTCTTACATGGTACTTGATATATCGTTCCATAGTTGTTACTTGCATCAGCTTGGCAGAGTCAACCTGACCCAATCTTTCAATGTAAACAGGTCGTCCATCCTTATCAACTCCATGATGGCCTTGTGGGTAGTATTTTAGAACGTCATCTATTTCCTTAAATTCAAAATCCTTAACAACACAAAACGTTTATGGTTAGATACACAAAAAAAAAGTCATACAAAAGATCTTCCCCCCCCCCCCTTCTCTCTTCTCTCTCTCTTTCTCTCTTTCTTCCACAAGAATACCTCCATGATAGTGTCAGCCCCAAATTCCTTCCTCCACTTGAGCATATCTGCCCACATTTGTTTTGTTTTCTCAACATCAAACTTCCTTGCTCTCAAGAATCTGGATCATCATGCAGTAAAATTATAGGGAATTAGAACTGTGCAAATGAGGCATTCAACTCAATGAAGCTAAACATGCTAGAGCTATAGATAAATAGATGAATAAAAAAACAAGAAAACATGTCAAATAGGCTACCTTATCATCATATGATGATCATCATGTTTTGAGGGTAATAGCTCTTCCAAAATAAGTACTTGGCGAAAGGCATCAACTGCCTGCATCTCTTCTGCATCAAGTTCATCCTCAATAGAAATAGACATAACCCTGCTGTGCCTCCGTCCCTTCTTTAAGGAATTCCTGTACTTTGTTGAGGCACTGATTGCCATCTTCTTTACCGACCCAAGCCTTTTCTTCCTTTCTTCGTCGGAATATTCATTTTCATGACCTGTGCTTGCAAGAAGAAAAAAATTTACTCAGTAATTTGAAAAAGAAGATTGAAAGAAAGAAATTCACAAGCTGAACATCTTCATCCCACTGCTGTTTGTTTCTGTTAATATCCTAGGCAAATATTACATGTATTTCCAATAGCATGACATTTGGACTTATAACTGCTTTCTGTTTGTTATCAAACCAACAATTCCAGTATGCAAGATAATACTAAACTAAAACTCCATTGGCCGGAAAGTTATATCCTTACATTTTTTCAGATAAATTATGTAAGCCACAAGCATTAATCCATCGTTCATTTGTTTAGAACTTTATTATTACGATGGAAACCAAACTATAAAGAAGTCAATCATATTCAATTCTACCATTGATTCCCTTTGTCCTTTGGGTCAGCGGCATGCATAAGGTCTAAGAAGATAAGCAAGCGCAGCCTAAATAAGAAATGGTTATCTGTGATGATCAACAAATCATTTTCATTTATTTTCACCTTTCTCATCATCATACGTTAAAACGCATACAAAATTGTGGTGGCATGCCATTTCACATTCTAGCTGGTGCAAACATAAAGAGGAAAAGATGTCACAGTTCATGCATAAAATATATAAGTAAATGCAGACGAAGACATGCAAAGGGATCGATGCAGGCAAAAGTTCTGAGATATGGAAATGCAAACTAATTAGACTCACCAAGTTTAGCAGTTCCGGACGTAGTGTCAGACATGATTATATAAATCTCGTAAGCTTACTTAAACGAGCACAGAGAGCCCTAAGGCGCAAGAGAATCAAGCTCAAGGATCCATCAAATGCCCACAATTGAGCCCTCACGTGGACCTACACGTTTTAGCCATGAACAATATGTCAGAACAAACTCTTTATGCAATAAAAACAACCAAACCATCATTATATATTTAGCATGCATGGAAAATCTCAATGACCAAATGCAGTTCAAGCATGTTCATAGGTAACAAATGGTATCTATAGGTTCATGGATCAACATCATATTCATATGTAACAATGTAGGCGATAGAAGAAGATGAAGATAGAATCGTAGGAGATACGTGACACCTTGCAACAAGAATGTAGGGTTTGCAAATGAAGAGAAAAGCGCAAATTTATCATCCGAATAAATCTCTCAAAGTGAGGCCATGATGGGATTGGTGGCCCAAAACGGGAAGCCAGGTTGGTGCAACTACAAGACAATTTTAGACTTTGCCATTTTCATTTATTTATTGTGTTTTGCTATTGACGGAGTCTTATTAATGCATGACTTGATGACTCTCTTATTCAGCTTCAGTTGCTACGAAAGGCAAACAGATGGAGTTGGTGTTGGCGAAATGCATGCCACTCCGTTCCTTCACAGTCACATATTCCATCTTTTTCCACGCTAGCTTACCAACTCATCCTACGTTTTTGCCCTGTTTATTTTTTCTTACATTACATTACTTTATTTTTCTTCCAACTACTCTCAACATAGATAATTACTTCCATTGTACTGTTGCTTGCTTGCACATTATGCTTCTCTGCTATTATCTTCCTTCTTACCTTAGGTGGCTTCATTTTTAGTTTTTTTAGCCGGTTGACATTTATAGGACAATAATGGTAATAATAATACAATAATAGCTTGTCCAAATTTAATATTGTTGCCCCACAATTTTATAAGGAACTGTTGGGGAAAAAGAACATTTTTTTTATATGAAAAAGTATAATTGATAAGCCTTATATATTGATCAATTGAAATGTATATGAATTTGCACAGAAAAATATAGATGTGACTTTGTACATGGCAAAAGCAAGTAACGATACATCATACACATGTGAATAAGTGTGTCTAATTTTTTTTTGTTTCTCTATGTATGTGTGGCATTGTCTTTTCTTTAATAAATGCAATCTATAAAATTTTGGTTGATTCAGGAGAGTCGTTGGTCATCACCGTGGTTAATGACTTCAAGTAAGCAGATTTGAGGTGGCAGGGGAGGGGGAAGTGATTTCGCTGGAAGTCAGCTGGCACATAATATGGTGCTCCACTAAGTCTAATCCTTGTCTTGCTTTGTGTGCTATCAAAACAAAACAAAACAAAACAAAACAAAACAGGGAGAGGCAAAACACAAAATAAGATCCTTTGAAACTAGACCTTCAGCTCGTGCTGCCTTTATCCTTGGCATTACGTAATCCGTATATTGTGGCGTGCCATCATCTCCAAAGCTCACTCGAGAAACCACCCTTCATTAACTATATTTTCCTTCAAATCTTGTACAAAATGATCCGATTTTCGTAACTTAGGATGATTTCACTTTGTCATAATTCATAACTTGTATGATTATATAACTGCCCTATGTAGAGCTTACATCCAGCTGGCACTCATTCTTTTCCAACTACCAACATTGATTTCTAATGCCTAGCTTTTCCTATTGTTAACAAGTAAACAAAATATTATTTGGTGAGCAAGATGCTTTAAAATAAAAAATTTAATTTGTATATATGGTTAATATAAAATATTTTATATAAATAATTAATTATATATTATTATATTAATAAAAATATTTAATTTAATTATTTATTATTTTAAAAATTTTATAAATATAAATATTTAATTAAATTAAATAATAATATATAAAATTTTGACATTATTAATACATATCAATCAAACTCTAAAATTAGAATAGTCATGTTCATTGAATCTTATTTCTTATTTGTTGGCATAACAGGGAGCCTCGAATAATGAAAAGCGATTCACGGTCTGGAACTGCAACTCTCCTCCTGCTAGCATCGCCTGAGCACCCTGCCCTTCGCTTGGCATTGCAACTGACAATTTATGGATGAGTCATGGGGTCTCAAATCCCAACATGCTGAAATAAAAGGTGTGCATGGATAAACTTAAAAACCAAAAAAATAGTAGAGTTTTATTTAAAAATTTTATTTTATATTTAAATAAAATATTTAAAAAATACCTTTAATTATTAAAAGTTCACCTAAGTTTGTTTAGTTAGAAAAAAAAAAGAAAATACTTTTATAATTAAATTTAAAAAAAAAGAACTAGCAACTAGGACATAGCAAGAGATAAAATAAAATAAATATGGATTGTAATAATAAAGATAAAAAATATTTTTTAAAAAGATAAAAAAATTAAAAAAATAATTTTATTAAAAATAAATTTTATTTTTTTATTTTAAAAATTAAATATTATTAATTTTTAAAAATAAATTAACTTTTTATACCATTACTTTTTTAAAAGTTATATCTACACACATTTAAAAATTTATAAAGCACCTATCCTTTAAAAAGGAGTGTTTTTTTCTTTTGGAAAAACAAAATTGCTAGTCCAAACGATCTCAAAATGGGGTGATTTTTTTTATTATATATTATTTTGAGTGATTTATCGGAAATATATAAAATTTTTGGTAAAATTAAAAAAATATGAGATTTTGGGCGAAATCCGATTTATTGCCGGACGGATTTTATTATTTTAATATAAATAAAGAGAGAAATAAAAAGAGATTCAATTTGATATAAATTGGATTTTGTTATTTTAATATAAAAAAGGAGAGAGAAAAAAGAATCTGATTTGATGTTAGTCAGATTTTATTATTTTAATAAAAAATAAAAAAAATTCAATTTATTATTAATTAGATGTCATTATTTTAATATAAAAAAAATTGAAATTCAATATATTTTTGACCGAATTTCATTTTTTTTTTGTGTTGTGCGTGTGTATTTGTGTGTACGTGTGTGTGTTTGAGAGAGAGAGAGAGACGGTGGGACAAGAGAGAAGAAGGAGACAGAGGAGAGAGAAGAAAGAGAGAGGAAGAGAAAAGAGAAAAGAAAAAAGAAAAAAATAAAAGGGGAACAACAGAAGAGATAGGAGAGAGAGGAAAAAAAGAGCAAAAAATTATAAAAAATAAAAATATTATATTTTTTAATTTCATCAAAAATATTATATTTATTAAATTTTTTCAAAAAAATTTCAAATAAAAAATAATTATTCTCAAAATGGGACAGCGAGAAGAGGGGCATTTGTGGAAAACGAAAATACAATCAACTTGCATAGTATGCAGTACGCACCTACTGATATACGGCGGGTTGTGTAAGGCGCACCATAGAGCCCCTAATCTAAATCATCCAATTGTTAGACTAATCTATACACCCAACTATTAAGGGATCACTCCAGTATTTAAGACTCAAAATCCCTAATCCCCAAAAGTTATCAAGATCCCCAACCATTAGTGCCAATGCTGTTATCATCGTGCTCGCGAGCGATCCGCCACCGACGCGAGCAACCAATGCGCAGGCGACGGCGCCGGGAAGTTCTGTGCGGCCAGTATGAGAATAGCTTTGCGAGAATAGGAGAGCTACTGGACGGATCCGGTTCATTTTCACTCCATAAATCTCAGTCATTGATTTTTTTATTTTATTCTTGTATGAAAGGTTTAGATTTAAGGTGTGTGGTGCACCATTCTTGACGGGTGCACTATAGAATCCGCCCTAATACTATGCAATACGGTGAGGTTGGCTGAATGAGAAACAACCATACGCTCCTTGGCGCACTCCTTCTCCAAACCTGGTTTTGTATTTTAATTTTTCTTTGGACTTTGCCACCTTGTTCTTCAGTTTTTTTTTTTCTCTCTCTCTCTCTCTCTCTTCTAAAGAAAGAGGTAAAAAAAAAAAAAATAAAACCCAAAAAACAAAAAAAAGAAGAAAACCCAAGCCGGTTTTTCCCTCAGTCCGCACTCTGCAGTTTACACTTTCAGCTGCTGGTTTTATCCCTTTTCAACTGCCCATTGCTCCCAAATTCTCATAGCCTTTGTTATCTTTTTAGAAATAAAAAATATATATTATCATATAATTATTCTTTCTTTTCGGATTTCGATATTGTGCTGTTGGAAACGTTCGTGAAAATTCCCGCAAGCTTTTTAGGCCATAACATTCCAAAATTCCGGGCTTCGGTTTGAGATCGGTTAGTTACTTCTCCATATTTTTTGCTTCTATGCGTTTTGCATTTTAGTGTGAGTCTGTTGCGTGTGCTGTTCGTGGAGTTGATAGATATTAGATGACCGATGAATTTTGCACAACTATAGCGATGGTTATTTAGTAAGCTCCTGTGTCCTTCTATGTTTTTTTCTTCTTCTTCTCCTTTTCTTTTTTTTTTTTCCAAAAAAACAGTTTATGTTCCTTTTCATTCTCTCCATTTTCTTCAGTCGTTTTGGTAGTTTAAGAAATGATTGAATTTCTAATGTTTGTCTTGTGCAGTAATAATGTAACATGTGTGTGCTTGATTTAGTTGAAATGGGTGAACAGATTTTGGGAGATTTTGTTTTTACTAATTTGGCAGGTTTGAGAAAATTTTAGTTTATACAGATGGGGAAAGGGAGGAAACGAAGTTTTGATTTTGTTTTAAAAGTAAAAAAAGATAGCATCAGGCAGTCACTTTTTTTGCACCTTTTTGTGATGTAACTTGCTTAAGATTTATCGACGAATTAGCTGCAGTAATTCTTGCTGAAATAGGAGGGTTATGGCATTATGTTCCCTCTCCCTATAGTCATCTTTGAAGCAACATAGAATATCAGGTTTTAGTTGCATATACTTCTTGTGCTCTTTTTACTCATTGCCAACAGTATGGTGCATCTTTGAAGCAACGTTATGTTCCCTCTCCCCAGTAGTAGTCATCTTTGAGGCAACATAGAAGATCAGGTCTTATTTGCATGTACTTCTTGTGCTGTTTTTGCTCATTGCTAACAGTATGCTGCATCCATTTCATCCCATAATGTTATGTATATGTGCATTGCCATTTATTTTTAGTTTTAATTTACTGTTTTGTTGGTTTCAGATTCAACTGCACTTCCAAAAGAATTGGTTGTGCAGTCCTTGTTTTGATACACCGTCTTTAAGTTTCTGTCGGCTCCTGAGTTCTATTATGGCCAGTAATTCTTTTGCAATCCCCAATGGCAACAGCAATGGCAATGGCAATATCAACCCACTACCTAATCTTCAGAGGACTTACCAAGTGGTGGTCGCTGCTACCCGAGATATGGGGATAGGTAAGGATGGGAAATTACCCTGGAGTTTGCCTACTGATCTCAAATTTTTTAAGGAGCTTACTATGACTACATCTGATCCTGTGAAGAAGAATGCCATTGTAATGGGTAGAAAGACATGGGAGAGTATCCCTCTTAAGTACAGACCTCTTTCTGGCCGCCTTAATGTTGTTTTGACTCGCTCAGGTAGCTTTGATATTGCGACAGCAGAGAATGTTGTTATATGTGGAAGTATGTCTTCTGCTTTGGAACTGTTAGGTGAATCTCCCTACTGTTTGTCAATTGAGAAAGTATTTGTTATAGGGGGTGGCCAGATATTTAGGTATACCTTTTTTTGTCTAATCTTTTTTTCCTGCCCTGCTCCTTCTTGTTCACATCAAGCTCTTACTCTGTTATGGCTGATAATTTTCATGTACAGAGAGGCTATTAATGCACCTGGATGTGAGGCTATCCACATCACTGAAATTCAGGCAAGCATTGAGTGTGACACTTTCATGCCTCGAGTTGATTCCTCTGTATTTCAGCTATGGTATTCATCTTTTCCTAAGGTGGAAAACAACATCCGCTATTCTTTCACCACTTATGTGCATGTAAGGAGTTCTGCAGCGGAGGCCCTGACTGATAATGCTGATCCAATTTCTGATAACAATTCAGATTCTGTAAAATTTGAGGTTGAGAATTTTTCTTTTCTTCCTAAAATGATTCTTGAGAGACATGAAGAGTACATGTATCTTAGGCTGGTTGAAGAAATCATTTCTGAAGGTACAGCCAAGGATGATAGGACAGGGACCGGTACCTTGTCAAAATTTGGTTGCCAGGTAACATTTTGATGGCTATATATGAGGACTGCTGTAATTTATATGCTGACTTCATCTCCATATTTCCACAGATGAGGTTCAATCTACGCAGAAACTTTCCTCTTCTGACAACAAAGGTATGTAGTAGATTTGAGAGATTTAGATATGTGATTCTTGTGATTCTTTTCTTTTTCTTGCGGTTTTGATTTAATTTACTTTTATGTTTATCACTTAGGATTTTTATTGGGGGAAGAGTAATATCTATTTGTATATTTTGTTCTGATAGAGAAGTTGACGCGATTTCTTCATTGTTTCCTAGAAAGTATTTTGGCGAGGGGTTGTTGAAGAGCTTCTTTGGTTTATTAGTGGGTCAACAAATGCCAAGGTAATGATATCTTTTGCCAATCTTTTTCATCACATGCATGAATCTTCACCTTTCTCAGTAGCTGACATCGGCCAAATATTGCAAATCTTCATACTATTTGAGCTTGGGTTTAAATAGGGGTAGACTTATGGAAAGCTCTGGAGAGCTTCCAACACCTAACATTGCCAGTAATATTTATTTTTAAAATTTTATTTGACTTATAAATTTAACATAATTGAAAAAAAAAATTTTGTAATATGATTGAAATTTTGTTAATCTATACATAAGTGAATAAACATATCTTGTATGTTCAACAGCATCGTAGTTAAGACAGAGTCTCAAGATATATATATATATATATAAAAGATGTGGTACATGTTTAACATGTCCGAGTTTGTGAATTTCTTCTTGGTTCTTTAGTGAATAGTTAAAACCTAAAAGCTGGACTTAAGCAGGTCTGAACTCATGAGCTGCTGGCTCATATCTGTGACTGCTTTAAGGATTTTCTAGGCTGGCTTTCTCCTGTGTGCATAACTTAGGCCAGATTGCAACATTCGATCCTGATTGTGCTTATGGAAGTTCATGGAGCTGACTTTATAGTGTAGACTGAAAAAAGTTAATCTATTTGTGATGCTATAGAATATAAAATGGTTTGATTGTAGCACTGTTTGCACTTGCTCATCCTCCATTTCTGTATTGATGACATTAAAAAAAAAAATGGTTCTGGACTAAAATTTCAAGCACAATACTTGATTTGCTTGAGGTGTTTATCTTTTTGGTTCTCATAGAACCTTCTGTTGCTATAGTAGATATGATTACTATTCATTCTGAAAAGCATGTTACATTGACAGTTGCTGCAGGAAAAAGGAATTCATATATGGGATGGCAACGCATCCAGAGAATACCTAGATAGGCAAGCATGACTATCAATTGTTTTACCTACAAGTTGTACATTTTTCTTCTTGCAGTCACTAACTGGCTTTACATTTTATATTACAGTATTGGTTTGACAGACAGGGAGGAGGGTGACTTGGGGCCCGTTTATGGGTTTCAGTGGAGGCACTTTGGTGCCAGGTAGGTGGATTATGCCTTCTTCTCAGAAGGTCAATAGACTGTTCTGTGTGGGATTGCTTAGCTCTTTATTCCCCATCTTACATTCTATAGGTATACTAATATGCATGATGACTACTCCGGCCAAGGATTTGATCAGCTTTTGGATGTTATTAACAAGATAAAGCACAATCCTGATGATCGACGTATTATTCTCTCTACATGGAATCCAGCTGATCTTAAATTGGTGGCACTGCCACCCTGCCACATGTTTGCACAGGTCTGCTGCTTTTCTTGGGTTTCCTTTAAACAAATTTCTTTCTCCCTCCTCATCCCCTTGTAATGTTTTCTCTCTCTTTCCTTTTTTCTATTTTTTCCCCAGTTCTATGTAGCAAATGGGGAGTTATCATGCCAAATGTATCAACGATCTGCTGACATGGGCCTAGGCGTGCCATTTAATATCGCATCTTATGCCCTCCTGACCTGCATGATTGCTCATGTTTGTGGTAGGCAAATTACTGAAGCATTTGCTGTGGAGTCTGATATGATGTACATATCATTGTAATTCTTGAGGTTTCGTGGGTGTTAGATTATGTATGCCATTTTATTTAGTTGGGAATGGCTTTAAGCTAATAAGTGGCGGTTCTCTAAGATTTGATATTAGTCCCCAGTTACAATTTTGCACACAGGCTGGGGGTAATGATCAGACTTGTTAAGGTGCTGAGCTCTGAAGCCTGATTTCATTTTGTTTGTTAAATTTAGATCGATCCTAAAAGCAATTTTTATAGCATTTTGATGTGTTCAGGGTTTAGTAGTTTATTTGTTTGATAATATCACTATAGAAAAATACACCCTAAAAATACAAAAGTACGTTGAAAACAGACTAACTAATCCTCATATTATGTCTTCTTTTTTCGTCAGAACTTGTTCCAGGTGATTTTATCCATGTTATTGGGGATGCAAATGTTTATAACAATCATGTGAGGCCTTTGCAGGAGCAGCTCCAGAACCTGCCAAAGCCTTTTCCGGTATGTCATGTTTAAGGAAATCTTTGCTTTAATGTGGTTTTCTACAAAAAATTTGCCTTTTAGCACTCCTTTCAATTACTGTCTTTTCCTTATTGACTCTAGCTCAACTTCAATGCAGACTTTGAAGATAAACCCAGAGAAGAAAGATATAGATTCTTTTGTGGCTTCTGATTTCAAGCTCATAGACTATGATCCTCACCACAAGATTGGGATGAAGATGGCTATTTGAAATCTAGGAGATTCTCTGTCTCTTCTTTAGGTTGTTTTTGCTGTTTTGAAATGACGCAAGTATGGGGTGAAGGATCAGAAACTTTAAGATTAGCGGTCTCCTGAGTTGGCTAATTGTTTATCATTTGATCCCGCTCGTGTTTACTTATATTTTTGTTTGCCTGTATAAACTTCTATCACCGGAAGTGCATGCCAAGTTCTTGTTCGGATTTGGGAGCTCACCGAGAGATTAAGTGCAAAGTCGTGGGAAAAACAGGAAGATTAGCCCTGTAGAGGTATGCCAGAAACATGTTTTTAAGTTATTCAGCAAAGCAAAATAGTTAAGGATATTAAAGACGTTATTGATTACGTTTTTGGGGTAATTTAAATGAATACATAATCTCGAAAAAAAAAATAAGCAAATGATTTTTCTATATTACTAATGGATATAGAAGCCATTTATGAGAGCTCTGTTGCATTTTTCAGAAGAGTAATTTTCTTTGTTTGGTCGACGTATAGGAGAGTTATAAGGAGCGAAAATAGCACAAGTCCAAATTTCTGGTACGAAAGAATGGCCCATGTATCGAACAACAGTTGCCCCAACCCAATCGGTGGAGTATCAGAGTTCCATTAACGAAAGTGGCCGACCCGACTGTAAGCAGGAGTAAAGTAAATGTGCTAGCAATCCATACAATTTTCCTATCCATGATAAGCTATTTCATTTGTTTCGTTTCCATTGTTTGGTGGCTTAGATCCAAAAACGAAAAATTGCTTTTTGGCTCAGTCTCAAATCTCAGATACTTTATAGGAGTCTTATACACCTCTTGGGCAGCTACATTTATATAAATCTAATAATATATACTATTTGTTTGCTGCTAAGCTAAGCTTTCCTTATCATCCTTGGGTTTCAAAAGTTTCGCTGCATTCCACTCGTGCAGTGCTGAGGCTTACCTTGCATTCATCACTTTCTCCCTTCTTCTTCTTCTTCTCCAACAGGAACTGGGTCAGGCTTCTTAGTGCAATTTCAGAGTCTTCATTCTTCAGCAACTGCTCACCGACCTCTGCAGGAGTGACTTTGGTGGTCTCTATGAGCTTCTGAGTTTTAGCAAAAAGTGGGTGCTCCGTGATCCCTGACCCAAGGTAATTGGAAGCCAGCATCCTGAACCCACATGGGGTGCAGTAAGACATGTGGATGTGCACATCCATGCGCCCAGGTCGCAACAGGGCAGGGTCCAATTTGTCCTTTTGATTCGTTGTGAACACTATGATCCTCTCATCTCCACAGCTCGACCACAGCCCATCTATGAAATTCAGGAATCCTGATAAAGTCACCTGCAAGCAACCAAGCCCCATCATGAATAAATAAATTACAACAACATATTATTAATTAATATATATTAATAATATAAAATTATTTTATACCATTAATCAATAAAAATAAAAAAAATTATATTAAATTTTTTATTATAATAAATAATTATTTATATGAGTTAATATTTTTTATTATTTTTATTGATTTTTACACTTTAAATACATATAAATTAAATTTTATATATAAAAAATAATGTGACCAAGAAAATATCACATCACAGGCCAATCTCACATTCATAAAATAAAATTAACTAGTAGTACCTACCTGGGGTTGTTGAATGTGAAATGGGTTACCGGGGTAATACGGAATTGGACCCTTTGGTTCCGGTGGCTTTGCAAGCCTATCGTGGAGTTCAAGCGAACAATCAATATCCTCGACCACAAGAATAGAGCGATTCACAGTGGAAATCAACAACTTCCTGAGGTCAGAATTACGCCTAACATCAGTGAGCTCCAAATCATACACATCAAACTTGAGATAATTAGCCATGGCAGCAATCAAGCTTGATTTCCCAGTGCCAGGAGGCCCAAACAGCAAGTACCCACGCTTCCACGCCTTCCCAACCTTCCTATACAATTCCTTCCTCCTCACGAACCTCTCCAGATCCTCCATGATTTCCCTCTTCGCCTCCGCATCCATCGCCAGCGTCTCGAACGTCGCAGGATGGTCCAAATTCACCGACTGCCACGTGTCCCCGCGCCTGCCGTGCATGCGCTGGTCCGTCAGCGTGAACAGCTTCAGCGTCTTCTTCTGTTCCTTCGCCTCCTTCGCCTTCTCGATCACGTGCGGCAGGTATTCTGTGAACGCCATGTCCCTGTGCCTCACGTGGAACCGCAGCTCGTAGGATCGGAGCTCCGATTTTCGGGTCGAGTTGTAACGGTTGGATCCAGGGGCTTGGATGTAGGTGGAAGGGATGTGTTTGGCGACGAGTTTCCACGTGAATGCGGCGCCGTTGAAGTGGTCGACGATCTCTTCGTTGCGGTCCATGACGACGGAGATTGCGGTGTCCTTTTTGGGCATGGTGACTCTGAAGCGCGTGGTGTTGGGGGAGGTGTGGGGGGTGAGGTAGAGTTGTGCGGCGTTGAAGAGGTGGTTGTGGGAGAGGCCTTGATATTCTTCGATCACGAGCGTGAGTTGGGAGGAGAAGAAGAACGAGGAGATGAGCTTTGAGAGCTTGGAGTAGAGGTAGTGGTGGAGCTCACGGGGAACGTATTCGCGGGCTAGGGACCGGAGGAGCATCGCCGTCGCGGCCACGGAGGCGGCGGTGGAGATTATTGTTTGGGCGGAGGGCAACTGCAGTTGCTTCATTGTTTGGGAATGAGAAAGCGATGGGTGGTGGGGAGAGGAGTGAGGGTAGAAAAAGAAGGGGGTGGTTTGGTCGCTGAGAGTGGCGAGTGGGGTGTGAGGGAAGTGGAGGAGCAGTTTTGTGGTTGACGTAGGTAGATTGACGATGACTTACTTGCTCACTTCAGTCCTCACCATGAGTATGGTATGGCCCACAAGGACTTGGAATAATCCAAACCTTTCTCTCAGTCTCCAAGCACACGTCAAATCAAAGTGTTCGAAACGTAATTCGAAATTGAACCGATTTAACATTTTTTTTTTAAGTTCATGGTTCAATTAATTTAATTAATTAAGATTGCGCTTTTTTTTTTATTTTTAAGTTTCATTAATATATATTGACAATGTAAGATAATTTTATACTATCAATTAATAAAAATAGAAAAAAAATAAGAAATTATGATGAATTTTTCATTATAATGGATAACTATTGTATGAGTTGATATTTTTTATTATTTTTATTGGTTGATAGTATAAAATTATTTTATACTATCAGTATATTTAAATTAATTTTTTTTATTTATTAATAAAGTTATTTTAATATCAGTTATTTATTTCAATTTTTATTTAAAAATTTAAAATTTTTTTTCAACTTGTGAATAAAAATTAAAATAAATAACTTTTATAATAAAAATTTTTTAGTTAAAAAAATTTTTTTTTTTAATGAAAATAAGGTCAACCAAACATAATAATGAGGGAGATCAAGTTCTAAATTTTTGGTGCATAATATTACTCTTTGTCATCATGATCACAAGTCACTGTGGGACGTATTTTGCCAAACTATGTGCATGTGGGGATTCTTAGATGTGTACTTATTTGTCTTGTATTCTGAGATGTTGGATTCTTACACTGTTACATACATCCTTTTTCTGAATCTCTGACTCAAAATACTACTTTCCTTTTTTCTTTATTTGGGTCCTTCATATGCCATAATCTATTGTCCTTCGCTTTTGCGGTGGAGGAATTCAATGAGGCCTCTGAGTGCAGCATCAGGGTCTTCACTTTTCAGCAATTGCTCGCCAATCTCAGCAGGGGTGACTTGTGTCCTCAAAAGCAGCTCAGTGATCTCCATGAAAAGTGAGTGGTCTGTTAAGCCAAGATAATTGGCAGCCAAGGTGGTAAATCCACAAGGGCTGCAGTAGGACATATCGATATGCACATCCATTCGGCCCGGTCGCAGCAGTGCTGGGTCGATTCGGTCTTTATGGTTTGTTGTGAACACAATAATCCTCTCATCCCCACAACTTGACCACAATCCATCAATGAAATTCAGCAATCCAGAAAGTGTCACCTAATCAAACCATAAAAAGGAAAAAAAAAAAAAACCAACAACAACAACAACAAAAGCACAATTAAGAGAGTAAGCCTTAAGCATGCTTCAGAAGGCAAAACATATATATGTGTGAAAATAGAACAGGCAAAACAAAAATAAGCATAGAATTGAGGATCTCCTTACTTTGTTTGCTCTATTGAATGCACTGATGGCAGGGTTAGGAGGCTTTGATTCCACTTGTCGATCCTGTAACTCAATGTTACAGTCAATATCCTCTATGACAAGTATAGACCGGTTGGCAGTGGCAAGCAACAGCCTCCTCAGTTCCGAGTTTGAATGAATGTCAGTGAGCTCCAAGTCATATATATCAAAGTTAAGGTAATTAGCCATGGCAGCCACCAAACTTGATTTTCCAGTACCAGGTGGTCCATAGAGCAGGTACCCTCTTTTCCAAGCCTTTCCAACTCTTCTGTAGTAATCTTTTCTCCTCACAAACCGGTCAAGGTCATTGATGATTGTCTGCTTGAGCTCCAAGTCCATAGCCAGCGTCTCAAATGTTGCAGGATGATCCAGTTTTATGGAGAGCCAGGCGTCTGTTCTGGATCTACGCATCATTTCAGAGTCAAGGGTGTGGAGTTTGAGAGTCTTCTTCTCCTCTTTGATGTTCTTTGATACGCTCAATATGAAAGGGATGTATGAATCCAGAACCAACTCTTTGTGTTTCTTGTGAAAACTGAGCTCAAAGTGTCTGACTTCAGCTTGTATCAGTGAAGCTTGACCCAGCCACCCCGTGTGCTTGGCTTCCACTTGTTTGGTTACCTTCCTCCATCTAAACTGCACCCCTTGAAAGATATCAACCACTTCTTGGTTTTTATCCATTGAAACATTGATCTTGGCCTCCTTCTCTGGGAGGCTCACCCTATAAACTTGGCTTGAGGGAGAGATTTTTGTGCCCAAGTAGGTTTCAGCAGCCCTGTATATTTGGTTACTTGCAAGCCCGTCTACTTCTTCAATGATTAAGGTTATTTGGCCGAAGATGGATTTCAAAATCCCATTTATGCTCCTTATGATGAAATGACGAAGCTGACTGGGCGCCAGGTCACGGGCTATGGTTCTAACTACCATGGCTGAAGCTGCCACTGAAGCTGCAGTGGACACTACAGTTTTAGCAGTTGGCATGTCCATGCTAATTTCAATCTTGAATTTGAAAAATCTGATTCTGTGTGGAAGGCCAAAGCTAAACCCTTTTCATTTCGATGGCTCTTAATATATAGCGATAGTGGTGATTTGCATGTTTTCAAAAGCTGACTTCACAATGATTTGGACAAGAAAGTATGTGCATTGGTTAATGATATACAATCCCAATAATGAAGCCTTCTATGCTTGCAATTTTGTCTCTTTTATAGTAATTATATCAAGTACTCATCGAGGAATTCATTAGTCCGGCAATTTATTAATAACTTCAATGAAGCAGAAGCAGCTTAAAAATATGCAGCTTTGGTTTTGACGAATATCCAATTGGATTCAATTCCTTAGCTCCCAAGATTATGCCTTGTTGTTTTCTTCCTTGTTTATTCTAATGGCTCACTAGGCCGGACAAAGTCTCAGAGTGAATTTGGGTGTTAATATCTATTGAAATCCGCAGGGACGTACTGTGCATCAGGTTGAAGCAGCAGGCCTTTTCCCTATGATCCCCTGAATTGAGAATGCGCATCAAGGAATGTAATGCGACAAACAAAGTCCACCTCAAAAGTCGTCAACAACATCTTTTTGTGGGCTACAACTATATTCTCTAGGATATACTTATCTTCCTCACAGTAGAGGGCAAGAGCCCAAAACTAAACCACATCAAGCCTTCTAGATAGCCTTTGGGCATGTTGGCCCTTCTGCAAGCTTTTCTGCTTCTGCTACGCCACCTAACAACAATTCCATTTTTCTCGAGTAATGTTCATTCTAAGACATGAGTATGACAATTTAGACAAGCAAGCTCGCTCAATGGAATATAAATATTCGAGTTGCGTAAGCGCTTACGTAAGTATATTTGGACTGAAACGTTCGAAGGCCCACTTCCGTGTGCAATGAAATCAACTAGCACCTTCTCATGCTGCCTCTTTAAAAGCTGAGGGATGTTCAAGAATGATGATGCCAAACACCTATAGTGACTGATAGGCTTTTATCATCTTTGCTTTGACCAATGGCAACAGGCCAATTCATTCATGCTAATGGCGGAGTGGGAGAAACAAGCTACGCAAACAACTCCTCACATCAGGTACTTCCTCTTTCGCTCTGATCTTTCAGGCTTAAGTATGTATTACTATTATGTATTCGCCAATTTCGCACAACATTATCCTCAAATCCAGTGAGCCCTTGACATGATTCATATTCATCATTGTTCCTTTTCATGTATTATATTGGTATAAACCTTATTTCATGCAGAGTAAGGTAATGTCCAAAGTGAAACCTATGCTGGAAGAAAGTATAAAGAGCCTGTATTGCACTTGTCTCCCTAGCTGTTTCAAAGTGGCAGATTTTGGTTGTTCTTCAGGTCCGAATGCACTTCAAGTGGCATCTGACATCATTGATATTGTTGATACCTTAGGCAGCAGCTTTGATCGTGTGCCACCCGCGTTCCAGTTTTTCCTCAACGATCAATTTCGAAACGATTTCAACAACATCTTTGAGTCACTGCCTTATTTCTATGAAAGGCTACAAAAAGAGAAGGGAGAGAGACTTGGTTCATGTTTCGTGAATGCAACGCCTGGGAGCTTTTATGGGAGGCTCTTCCCTAACAATTCCATGCATTTCTTTCATTCCTCCACCAGTCTGCATTGGCTCTCTCAGGTTAACTTCAATAAGCTTCAATTATAATAATTAAAAAAAGAAACTATATGACAAAATAATTCGGATAAATGCTAACAATATTTATTCTGTTTGGCTCCAGGCCCCAAAGGGCTTGGCTAAGGGAACAGGATTGGTTAACAAGGGAAACATTTACATAACAAGTACAAGCCCGCCTGGAGTGTACGAAGCATATCTTGAGCAGTTTCAACAAGATTTCAGTGCATTTCTAAAATCACGTGCAAAGGAATTAGTGCAGGGTGGTGGCATGGTTCTAACATTTGTTGGCAGAGATAAAACTCGTGAAATAATAACTCCTTGGGGATTAACTGGTTTGGCACTCAATGACATGGTTTCGGAGGTACATAGACAAGACAAGCCAAGCTTGAACAAAATTCTGTCGTATAGTTTGATTTCTTTCTTTTGTTTCTTATAATTTTTTAAGGAATCATAATTAGTTTATGCACTGTAACATATGAAGCTGTTATGTGCTGCAGAATTTGATTGAAGAAGCCAAATTAGATTCCATTAACATGCCAAGATATGGTGCCACAGCAGAGGAAGTTAAACAAGTGATTGAGGCAGAAGGGTCTTTTATTCTTCAAAAGCTGGAGACTATCAAGTCACGTTGGGATGAGGGTTTGAACGAGAATGCCAATGACGACTTTGTTTCTGACACATATATGAGAGCCGATTTCATAGCCAAATATGTAAGAGCCACTACTGAACCTTTTCTAAAGGCACAGTTTGGAGAAGGAATAATTGATGACTTATTCCTTAGATTTAGAAATAAGGTTGCGAGACTGTTGGAAGAAGAGAAATTGGAGCATGCTAATCTGGTTATGTTCATGATAAAAAAGTGACAGAAATTACTCAGATTTTTTTTCCCTTTTTTTATTAGTTTGGTTTATTTGAATAATTTATGGATTAGGTGTCCCAAGAGCACTTACTTAGTTTCTGTTTGTGGTTTTTGAATAATTATACTGATTTATTTGATGGTTTGGACTGTTAAATCCAATAAATTTCTCCATGAACTCTTACCTATTAGGATGTTTAAAAGGAAATAATCCGATTAAAATGAAAGAACAAGTAGTAAAATTCTTCTTCGTAGTAATTTTTTAGAAAAAAAAAATTATAATAGACGTTTGCCTTCTGTATGTAAAAAAACAAAAAGAACAATTTTTTTTGGGGGTCCGAAACAAAGGATACATGTTTCTTTTTGGTCAACTGACCTTCATTGCCACAAGACAGAAACTTCATTACCATAAAAGGATAAATGTTTAAAGGGCCAATTCTTCTTCTTCTTTTTTTGGTCGGGGCAGGGGGATTGTTTTTGGGGCAACGGGGCTCAAGGGCCAATTCTTTTTGTTTATGGCCAGGGATGAGGAGATAAGAAAGGGCCAATTCCAAGAATCAAGTTACGCAATGGAGGGCCCAGTGACCCAAAGGTACATGCATATGAGCCTTTCATGAGATCAATTCCTTTCTGCTTGGTCTTATGAGAGGCTCAAGTACAAACAGAGTAATCATCCAAAAACAAAGTCCAAACATCGCAACTGGAAAGAAATTTGGGGGCCTGAGGAAATAAGAACCTGTAAATGCAAAGCTTGTGCACGACCCAAAAACAAATAAAAAACCAGCCTATGAAATTGAATATCATCACTATTAAACACATCGGACTTCTCCTCCTGGTAGGAGTTTTCTTTTCTTTGAGAGAAACTTTCCCTGCAGCAGAGCAGTTTTTTATTAGTTACATTTCTAAGCGGTGGTGAGGCAAGTCTCACTGACTTCATAAATGGAGAAAACAATACAGAATCTAAACAATGGTGCAAAAGTAATGGGGTTTATGGAGGAGCAAGTTCAACTGGAAGGTGATATTGTGCCTTTAGAAGACTGTGAAGAAAGTGAGAAACCAATCACTACGATCCTATGTGAAAAACTCCTGAACAGGGGTGCTGTTAAAAATATCCTTACTAGAGCCTGGGGCAACCCATCTACATTATCTATTGTGGATTTAGAAGAAAACTGTTCCATGTTCAACTTTTTAGACGATGAGCTTCCAAAGAGGATAATGGAGGATAGTCCTTAGCATGTCATGGGGCATTTGCTAAGCTTGCAATGGTAGTGCCCATGCACATCTATTTCAGAGGTCTCATACAATTTGGTTCCATTATGGATTCAAGTACATGGGATTCCTCTAGAAGCCCTTACGACTAAAGCAGCTGAGAAGATTGGGCAGAGACTTGGTGGCTTGATGGAAGTGGAGGAGCCAATGCATGAGGGTAAATTGCTGAGGTCATTTCTAAGATTTAGAGTTACTATAGACATTACTCAGCCCCTTACAACAGGTTTCTGGATACCGAGAAAGGAGAAAGGAAATGTTTGGGTCTTGGTGTGAAAAGCTTCAGGATTATTGTTATACACATGTAATTATAGGACATGACCAGAGAATGTGCAAAAAGGAGAAACTGTTCTCTATTTTTTATCCAAAACTCTCTAGATATGTCCAGGCTTGGGAGTACTAAGGGCAAAGTCTATAGCTTCCATTATCAGAGAAAATGAGGCCAGAAAGATGAAGAATTATTATCAATAAAAATATTTATTTTAATCACTTTTAATTTTAAAAGCCTTAAAGATATAAATATTTAATTTAACGACAATATATAACTTTTTAATATTATTGGTGCATAATAATTAAATTTTAAAATTAGAATCGTCTTATTCATTGAATCTAGTTTCTCATTTTTTGGCATAACAGGGAGCCTAAAAACGATTCATGGTCTGGAACTGCAAATCTCCTCCTGCTAGCATCGCCTGAGTACTCTGCTCTTCACTTGGCGTTACAGCTAACAATAAATAGATGAGTCATGAGGTCCCAAATCCCAACATGCTGAAATAAAAGGTGTGCATGGATAAACTTCATTGAAGAAAAAAAATAGTAGAGTTTTATTTAAAATATTTATTTTATATTTAGATAGAATATTTTTAAAATACCTTTAATTATTAAAAGTTCATTTAAGTTTGTTTTGTTTTAAAAAAAAAAACACTTTTATAGTTAAATTACAAAAAATAAAAATAAAAAAGGTTTATGTTCCTTTTCCTTCTCTCCATTTTCTTCAGTCGTTTTGGTAGTTTAATAAACGATTGAATTTCTAATGTTTGTCTTGTGCAGTAATAATGTAACGTGTGTGCTTAATAGTTAAAATGGGTGAACAGATTTTGGGAGATTTTGTTTTTACTACTTTGGCAGGTTTGAGAAAATTTTAGTTTATACAGATGGGGAAAGGGGGGAAACGAAGTTTTGATTTTGTTTAAAAAAAAAAAAAAAAGATAGCAACAGGCAGTCACTTTTTTTGCACCTTTTTGTGATGTAACTTGCTTAGATTTATCGACGAATTAGCTGCAGTAGTTCTTGCTGAAATAGGAGGGTTATGAAATTATGTTCCCTCTCCCTATAGTCATCTTGGAAGCAACATAGAATATCAGGTTTTAGTTGCATATACTTCTTGTGCCCTTTTTAGTCATTGCCAACACTGTGCTGCATCTTTGAAGCAACATTATGTTCCCTCTCCCTAGTAATAGTCATCTTTGAAGCAACATAGAATATCAGGTCTTATTTGCATGTACTTCTTGTGCTGTTTTTGCTCATTGCTAACAGCATGCTGTATCCGTTTCATCCCATAATGTTATGCATAAGTGCATTGCCATTTATTTTTAGTTCTAATTTACTGCTTTGTTGGTTTCAGATTCAACTGCACGTCCAAAAGAATTGGTTTTGATACACCGTCTTTAAGTTTCTGTCGGCTCTCGAGTTCTATTATGGCCAGTAATTCCTTTGCAATCCCCAATGGCAACAGCAATGGCAATATCAACCCACTACCTAATCTGCAGAGGACTTACCAAGTGCTAGTGGCGGCTACCCGAGATATGGGGATAGGTAAGGATGGGAAATTACCCCGGAGTTTGCCTAATGATCTCAAATTTTTTAAGGAGCTTACTATGACAACATCTGATCCTGGGAAGAAGAATGCCATTGTAATGGGTAGAAAGATCTGCGAGAGTATCCCACTTAAGTACAGGCCTCTTTCTGGCCGCCTTAATGTTGTTCTGACTTGCTCGGGTAGCTTTGATATTGTGACAGCAGAGAATGTTGTTATATGCGGAAGTATGTCTTCTGCTTTGGAACTGTTAGCTGAATCTCCTTACTGTTTGTCAATTGAGAAAGTATTTGTTATAGGAGGTGGCCAGATATTAGGTATATCTTTTTTTTTATCTAATCTTCTTTTTTTTTTTTTTTGTTTCCTGCTCCTCCTTGTTCATCTCAACTCTTTCTCTGTAATAGCTGATAATTTTCATGCATAGAGAGGCTCTTAATACACCTGGATATGAGGCTATCCACATCACTTAAATTCAGGCAAGCATTGAGTGTGACACTTTCATGCCTCCGGTTGATTCCTCTGTATTTCAGCTATGGTATTCATCTCTTCCGAAGGTGGAAAACAACATCAGCTATTCATTCACCACTTATGTGTGTGTAAGAGTTCTGCAGCACAGTCCCCGACTCATAATACTGGTCCAATTTTTCTGATAACAATTCAGATTCCGTAAAATTTGAGGCTGAGAATTTTTCTTTTCTTCCTAAAATGATTCTTGAGAGACATGAAGAATACATGTATCTTAGGCTGGTTGAAGAAATCATTTCTGAAGGTACAGCTAAGGACGATAGGACAGGGACTGGTACCTTGTCAAAATTTGGTTGCCAGGTAACATTTTGATGGCTATATTTGAGGGCTGCTGTAATTTATATGTTGACTTCCATCTCCATATTTCCACAGATGAGGTTCAATCTGCGCAGAAACTTTCCTCTTCTGACGACAAAGGTATGTAGTAGATTTGAGAGATTTAGATATGTGATTCTTTTCTTTTTCTTGCAGTTTTGATTTAATTTATTTTTGTGTTTATTACTTAGGATTTTTATTGGGGGAAGAGTAGTATCTATTTGTACATTTTGTTCTGATAGAGAAGTTGACGCGATTTCTTCATTGTTTCCTAGAAAGGGTATTTTGGCGAGGGGTTGTTGAAGAGCTACTTTGGTTCGTTAGTGGGTCAACAAATGCCAAGGTAATGATAGCTTTTGCCAATCTTTTTTCATCACACACATGGAATCCAGCTGATCTTAAATTGGTGGCGTGTTTGCACAGGTCTGCAGCTTTTCTTGGGTTTCCCTTAAACAAATTTCTTTCTCCCTCCTCATCCCCTTGTAAAGTTTTCTCTCTCTTTCCTTTTTTTTTTTTTTTTGGTCAGTTCTATGTAGCAAATGGGGAGTTATCTTGTCAAATGTATGAACGATCTGCTGACATGGGCCTAGGTGTGCCATTTAATATCGCATCTTATGCCCTCCTGACCTGCATGCATGCAAATTACTGAAGCATTTGCTGTGGAGTCTGATATCTAGTCTGATGTACATATCATTGTAAATCTTGAGGTTTCGTGGGTGTTAGATTATTTATGCCATTTTATTTAGTTAGGAATGGCTTTAAGCTATTATGTGGCGGTTCTCTGAGATTTGATATTATTCCCCAATTTCATTTTTACACGCAGGCTGGGGGTAATGACCAGACTTGTCAAGGTGCTGAGCTCTGAAGCCTGATTTCATTTTGTTTTGTTAAATTGAGATCGATCCTAAAAGCAATTTTTGTAGCATTTTGATGTGTTCAGGGATGGGTAGTTTATTTGTTTGATAATATGACTATAGAAAAATGCACCCTAAAAATACAAAAGTACGTTGAAAACAGACTAATCAATCCTCATATTATGTCTTCTTTTCTCGTCAGAACTTGTTCCAGGTGATTTTATCCATGTTATTGGGGATGCACGTGTTTATAACAATCATGAGGCCTTTGCAGGAGCAGCTCCAGAACCTGCCAAAGCCTTTTCCGGTATGTAATGTTTAAGGAAATCTTTGCTTTAATGTGGTTTTCTACAAAAAATTTGCCTTTTAGCACTCCTTTCAATTTCTGTCTTTTCCTTATTGACTCTAGCTCAACTTCAATGCAGACTTTGAAGATAAACCCAGAGAAGAAATATACAGATTCTTTTGTGGCTTCTGATTTCAAGCTCATAGACTATGATCCTCACCACAAGATTGAGATGAAGATGGCCATTTAAAATCTAGGAGATTCTCAGTCTCTTCTTTAGGTTGTTTTTGCTGTTTTGAAATGACGCAAGTATGGGGTGAAGGATCCGAAACTTCTAAGATTAGCGGTCTTCTGAGTTGGCTAATTGTTTATCATTTGATCCCGTTCGTGTTTACTTATATTTTTGTTTGCCTGTATAAACTTCTATCACCGGAAGTGCATGCCAAGTTCTTGTTCGGATTTGGGAGATCACCGAGAGATTAAGTGCAAAGTCGTGGGAAAAACAGGAAGATTGGCCCTGTTGAGGTATGCCAGAAACATGGTTTTAAGTTATTCAGCAAAGCAAAATAATTAAGGATATTAAAGAAGTTATTGATTACGTTTTTGTGGTAATTTAAATGAATATATAATCTCGTCAAACAAAAAGAAAAAAAGAGCAAATGATTTTCCTATATTACTAATGGATATAGAAGCGATTGGGTTTTGCCTTTTTATGTGAGCTCTATTGCTTTTTTCAGAAGAGTGATTTCTTGGTTTTTTTTTTTTTTTTGTCTGGATTCTTGTTTGGTCGAGATATAGAAGAGTCATAAGGAGCGAAAATAGCACAAGTCCAAATACCTGGTAGCAAGGGATGGCCCATGTATCGACCGACACTTTCCCCAACCCAAACGGTGGAGTATCAGAGTTCCATAAACGAAAGTGGCCGACCCGAGTGTAAGCAGGAGTAAAGTAAATGTGCTGGCAATCCATACAATTTTCCTCCATGATCAGCTATTTCATTTACTTGTTTCTTTTCCATTGTATGTTGGCTTAGATCCAAAAATGAAAATCGGTCACTTTTACAATAGTTCAGTCAAAGAATTAGACATTGGTGATTTAGATATTTGGTCCGGTTAGCTAAGCATTTTTTCCCAGCAAAAAGACAAAATTAACCAAATGCCGTTTTAGCAGCCTGACGTTGACTATTGTCCAACTTGAGCCCGCAAATACAAAAGGCTTGCACCGTGAAAGAAAAGAATTTATTAAAAGACTGAGAAGCCTCACATTTTGTTCATTTACTTTGTTCTCTCTCTCACAATGCTTGCAACTTTACCTTCGAGGAAAAACAATTAATTTCCCACAAAAAAAAAAAATCAAAATAATTTATTATTTATTATTCTTCCGCTTACCATAATTTGTTTCTGTGTTACAACAGAATTGCCTTGTTCCCTCAGGTCCTCAAGTTATATAGAACTGAATAATAAATTATTTTTTCCGTTATTTCATGTTTTTTTATTTATTGGATACTATATCAACATAAACCTTTGTCCTATGATTATATCATACAATTACAAAATTCTTTCCTCATCTTTTTGTCATTAGCTCTTTTTTGGTCACTCAATCTTTTTTTTTTTTTGTCTTAAATTGTCAATCTTTATTATAGTTATTTCCTTTTCAATTAAACCTCTATTCAATAATGATTTAGATTATCTAAACTAAACATCCTTGTAAATTAAAAAAGTAAGGGGTTAACTACTCTTTAATCAATAACTTTCATCGTATATGAGTCCCACTAAAAGATTTAAAAATAATTTATCTCTTATTTTTTCACTTTATAAAAATATTCACTTTAAAAAATTTTAATCCAACAATGATTCTTTTTCAATTTTACTCCCTTAATTTTTTATGCGATTTGTGGCGAACTATACCACTTACAATACCAACATTCCTTCTTTAGGTTTTTATGGTTCAATTGTTTTCATTTTCTCATACTTATCTTCTCACCTGACGCAATATTGTTCCAATATTTCACATCCTATTACGGGTATAGATCTCTTAATATTCATGACTTTCACCAAACCATTGGTTAAACAAACAGAGCATCTATCATCCACCAATCCAACCGACAATTTGTGTGTATATATATATTTGCTCGAATTTTCCCTTTGTCGATTGGTTTTTTTTCCAGGTGATACCTTCATTGACTCATGGTCTTCATATATATCTTTTTTTCTTTTCGATTGGAACCGATGCTTTTATGTATTAATGCTACATTTTATGCAAACAAAATACAAATAACTCTTTTCATTTTAATGCCCACAACCTTATTCTGCAATCACTATTCTTGCACATTTAACCTGATTTCATGACACTGCACCCAATCACATCATCCTTGCCCTTAATTCTTCATAGTAAATTATTCTGTTAATCCTTATGCTTTTTATTCTTCAGCGGAATGCACCCAACCTTTATTCACAATTACTATACTTACACATGTAAAATAATTTAATGCCACTGCAACCAATTACTTCATTTTTGGCTAAATAATAAATTACGTATATAAATTCCCCAATTAAACTCTTTTCATTTTAAAACACCAACATTTTTTTTCCCCAAATGATAACACTTATGCACATAAATTTCCTCGCATTAATGTAACCACTTCAGTTTCTCACACACAAGAAGCCAAAAAATAAAAATACAAAAAACTGGCAAACCCTCACCGCAGCCTCTCAACACGTGTGTTCTCTTAAAGTATATAAAATTCTTCTACCCTACAACAGCACGTCGTCTAACTACGTCTGCTGTGCGGCTAAGTCTTGTGTCCTTAACCATCATTTCATAAATGATAAAAAATAAATTCTATCAACTTTTTAGCTGTAACCCAACACACCACGCATGCCCCTTTCAATTATTGGCATTTTCTTACATTTGCCACATATCATCCACATCATTCCAATACTTTTATTAAATTAATATCCGAAAGGCCATAAACACCTTGAACACCAATGCCCAATTCTTTGACTACACCGTTGTAAAACTGGCCCAAGTCAACTGCTTTTTGGCTCAGTCTCAATAGAGATATAATAATGGATCTCCATGAAGGCGAAAGATACATCCTGCCCCCGTTCTCATTTAAGATTTGGTGAGTTTTATGGCATCTTTATAAAAATATGTATTTTATGTATTTTTTGTGATAAATGGTGAGGATCATGCTATAGATTATAAGGTACATCAATGTATTAATCATTTATAATGTATTATAAAAATATTTAATTTTAAGAAAATTTAAAAATATAATTAAATATATTTTAAAAATTAATTATCATATACTGACAGTATAAAATTATATTTACAGTATAAAATAATTTTATACTATCAGTATAATCAAAAAATTTTATCAATGTAATTTTAATTATTATATATTGACAGTGTAAAATTATACTAGCAGTATAAAATAATTTTATACTGTCAATGTAATCAAAAAATTTTATCAGTATAATTTTAATTATCATACACTGACAGTGTAAAATACTGATAAAATTTTTTTATTACACTAATAGTGTAAAATTATTTTATACTGCCAGTATAATTTTACACTATTAATGTATGATAATTAAAATTATACTGATAAAATTTTTTTATTACATTGACAATGTAAAATTATTTTATATTACCAGTGTAATTTTATACTGTCAGTGTATGATAATTAAAATTATACTGATAAAATTTTTTCATTATACTGACAGTATAAAATTATTTTATACTGTCAATATAATTTTACACTATCATGATAAGTAATTTTTAAAATATATTTAATTATATTTTTAAATTTTCTTAAAATTAGATATTATTATAGTGCATCATAGGTGATTGGTGTATTAATGCACCTCACAATTTTACCACAACATATATCACAATCTGACCGTTCATCACAAAATGTACAAAATGTACATTTTGTGCAATGTACCAGAGCATGCACCTTAAGATTTTACCTTCCATTTTTGTCATGAGTTTCCACTCTACCTTTCTTGGAGGGACATGGATCCAACCGGATATTCATGGATTTTTATATGAAAAATTTAAAAAAATTTAAAAAAAAATATATAAAAAAATTTTAAATTTAAATAAAATATCTATAATTATATATAAATATCATTATTCAATATAATTTAAATTACAAATAAAATATATAATTATAAATTTGTTATAAGGTAATAAAAATATTCAAATTATAAATAAAAATATTTATATTACAAAAATTTAAATAATCAAATTCTAAATAAAAATTTTAACAAGTCATTTCATATTTGAGTTAATGAGAAAGAAGCTACACTCACATTCTTATAAAAAAGCAAAACATATGTGAAAAAAGTAAAGTCAATCTAAAATATTTTTATATAATTTTATATATATAAAATAATATTTAAATAATTTTATATTTATACAGGAATTTCACGGTCCCCATATAACAGAAACCTTATTCTCCACCCCACTCCCATTAACAAAATAAAGACATCCCTCATTTCATGAGGACCAAACTTATCTCCATCTCCCTCTTCATTGCCGGTAATTTCTCAAATCTCCGCTTAAACGAATGTTTTTGCTATCCCTAAATCTCAATACTCATATACTTTAAAGGAGTCTTATACACCTCCTGGGCAGCCACATTTATAAATCTAATAATACATACTATTTGTTTGCTGCTAAGCTAAGCTTTCCTTATCGTCCTTGGGTTTCAAAAGTTTCGCTGCATTCCTCTGGTACAGTGCTGAGGCTCGCCTTGCATTCATCGCTTTCTCCCTTCTTCTTCTTCTCCAGCAGGAATTGGATCAGGCTTCTTAGTGCAATTTCAGAGTCCTCATTCTTCAGCAACTCCTCACCCAACTCTGCAGGAGTGACTTTGGTGGTCTCTATAAGCTTCTGAATTTCAGGAAAAAGTGGGTGCTCCGTGATCCCTGACCCAAGGTAATTGGAAGCCAGAATCCTGAAACCACATGGGGTGCAGTAAGACATGTGGATGTGCACATCCATGCGCCCAGGTCGCAACAGGGCAGGGTCCAATTTGTCCTTTTGATTCGTTGTGAACACTATGACCCTCTCATCCCCACAGCTCGACCACAGCCCATCTATGAAATTCAGGAATCCTGATAAAGTCATCTGCAAGCAACCAAGCCCCATCATGAATAAATAAATTCCAACAACACATTCTTACAAATATCACATCACAGGCCAATCTCACATATATAAAATAAATTAACTAGTAGTACCGACCTGGGGTTGGTCAATGTGAAATGGGTTGCCCGGGTAATACGGCATTGGACCCTTTGGTTTCGGTGGTTTTGCAAGCCTATCGTGGAGTTCAAGCGAACAATCAATATCCTCGACCACAAGAATAGAGCGATTCCCAGTGGAAATCAACAACTTCCTGAGGTCAGAGTTACGACTAACATCAGTGAGCTCCAAATCATACACATCAAACTGCAGATAATTAGCCATGGCAGCAAACAAGCTTGATTTCCCAGTGCCAGGAGGCCCAAACAGCAAGTACTCACGCTTCCACGCCTTCCCAATCTTCCTATACAATTCCTTCCTCCTCACGAACCTCTCCAGATCCTCCATGATTTCCCTCTTCGCCTCCGCATCCATCGCCAGCGTCTCGAACGTCGCAGGATGGTCCAAATCACCGACTGCCACGTGTTCCCGTGCATGTGCTGGCCCTTCAGCGTGAACAGCTTCAGCGTCTTCTGTTCCTTCGCCTCCTTCGCCTTCTCGAATGATTCTTGAGAGACATGAAGAATACATGTATCTTAGGCTGGTTGAAGAAATCATTTCTGAAGGTACAGCTAAGGACGATAGGACAGGGACTGGTACCTTGTCAAAATTTGGTTGCCAGGTAACATTTTGATGGCTATATTTGAGGGCTGCTGTAATTTATATGTTGACTTCCATCTCCATATTTCCACAGATGAGGTTCAATCTGCGCAGAAACTTTCCTCTTCTGACGACAAAGGTATGTAGTAGATTTGAGAGATTTAGATATGTGATTCTTGTGATTCTTTTCTTTTTCTTGCAGTTTTGATTTAATTTATTTTTGTGTTTATTACTTAGGATTTTTATTGGGGGAAGAGTAGTATCTATTTGTACATTTTGTTCTGATAGAGAAGTTGACGCGATTTCTTCATTGTTTCCTAGAAAGGGTATTTTGGCGAGGGGTTGTTGAAGAGCTACTTTGGTTCGTTAGTGGGTCAACAAATGCCAAGGTAATGATAGCTTTTGCCAATCTTTTTCATCACACGCATGGAATCCAGCTGATCTTAAATTGGTGGCGTGTTTGCACAGGTCTGCAGCTTTTCTTGGGTTTCCCTTGAACAAATTTCTTTCTCCCTCCTCATCCCCTTGTAAAGTTTTCTCTCTCTTTCCTTTTTTTTTTTTTTTTTTTGTTTGGTCAGTTCTATGTAGCAAATGGGGAGTTATCTTGTCAAATGTATGAACGATCTGCTGACATGGGCCTAGGTGTGCCATTTAATATCGCATCTTATGCCCTCCTGACCTGCATGCATGCAAATTACTGAAGCATTTCTTTGTGGAGTCGATATCTAGTCCTGATCGTACATATCATTGTAAATCTTGAGGTTTCGTGGGTGTTAGATTATTTATGCCATTTTATTTAGTTAGGAATAGCTTTAAGCTAATGTGTGGCGGTTCTCTAAGATTTGATATTATTCCCCAGTTTCATTTTTACACACAGGCTGGGGGTAATGATCAGACTTGTCAAGGTGCTGAGCTCTGAAGCCTGATTTCATTTTGTTTTGTTAAATTGAGATCGATCCTAAAAGCAATTTTTGTAGCATTTTGATGTGTTCAGGGATGGGTAGTTTATTTGTTTGATGATATGACTATAAAAAAATGCACCCTAAAAATACAAAAGTACGTTGAAAACAGACTAATCAATCCTCATATTATGTCTTCTTTTCTCGTCAGAACTTGTTCCAGGTGATTTTATCCATGTTATTGGGGATGCACGTGTTTATAACAATCATGAGGTCTTTGCAGGAGCAGCTCCAGAACCTGCCAAAGCCTTTTCCGGTATGTAATGTTTAAGGAAATCTTTGCTTTAATGTGGTTTTCTACAAAAAATTTGCCTTTTAGCACTCCTTTCAATTTCTGTCTTTTCCTTATTGACTCTAGCTCAACTTCAATGCAGACTTTGAAGATAAACCCAGAGAAGAAATATACAGATTCTTTTGTGGCTTCTGATTTCAAGCTCATAGACTATGATCCTCACCACAAGATTGAGATGAAGATGGCCATTTAAAATCTAGGAGATTCTCAGTCTCTTCTTTAGGTTGTTTTTGCTGTTTTGAAATGACGCAAGTATGGGGTGAAGGATCCGAAACTTCTAAGATTAGCGGTCTTCTGAGTTGGCTAATTGTTTATCATTTGATCCCGTTCGTGTTTACTTATATTTTTGTTTGCCTGTATAAACTTCTATCACCGGAAGTGCATGCCAAGTTCTTGTTCGGATTTGGGAGATCACCGAGAGATTAAGTGCAAAGTCGTGGGAAAAACAGGAAGATTGGCCCTGTTGAGGTATGCCAGAAACATGGTTTTAAGTTATTCAGCAAAGCAAAATAATTAAGGATATTAAAGAAGTTATTGATTACGTTTTTGTGGTAATTTAAATGAATATATAATCTCGTCAAACAAAGAGAAAAAAAAGAGCAAATGATTTTTCTATATTACTAATGGATATAGGAGCGATTGGCTTTTGCCTTTTTATGTGAGCTCTATTGCTTTTTTCAGAAGAGTGATTTCTTGCTTTTTTTGGTCGACATATAGAAGAGTCATAAGGAGCGAAAATAGCACAAGTCCAAATACCTGGTAGGAAGGGATGGCCCATGTATCGACCAACACTTTCCCCGACCCAAACGGTGGAGTATCAGAGTTCCATATACGAAAGTGGCCGACCCGAGTGTAAGGAGGAGTAAAGTAAATGTGCTGGCAATCCATACAATTTTCCTAACCATGATCAGCTATTTCATTTGCTTGTTTCTTTTCCATTGTATGTTGGCTTAGATCCAAAAATGAAAATCGGTCACTTTTACAATAGTTCAGTCAAAGAATTAGACATTGATGATTTGGTTTTTGGTCCGGTTAGCTAGCATTTTTTCCCAGCAAAAAGACAAAATTAACCAAATGCCGTTTTAGCAGCCCGACGTTGACTGTTGTCCAACTGGAGCCCGCAAATACAAAAGGCTTGCACCGTGAAAGAAAAGAATTTATTAAAAAACTGAGAAGCCTCACATTTTGTTCATTTACTTTGTTCTCTCTCTCACAATGCTTGCAACTTTACCTTCGAGGAAAACAATTAATTTCCCACAAAAAAAAAGATCAAAATAATTTATTAATTATTATTCTTCCGCTTACCATAATTTGTTTCTGTGTTACAACAGAATTGCCTTGTTCCCTCAGGTCCTCAAGTTATATAGAACTGAATAATAAATTATTTTTTCCGTTATTTCATATTTATTTATTTATTGGGTACTATATCAACATAAACCTTTGTCCTATGATTATATCATACAATTACAAAATTCTTTCCTCATCTTTTTGTCATTAGCTCTTTTTTGGTCACTCAATCTTTTTTTTTTTTTTGTCTTAACTTGTCAATCTTTATTATATTTATTTCCTTTTCAATTAAACCTCTATTCAATTATGATTTAGATTATCTAAAGTAAATATCCTTATAAATTAAAAAATTAAGGGGTTAACTACTCTTTAATAAATAACTTTCATCACATATGAGTCCCATTAAAAGATTTAAAAATAATTTATCTCTTATTTTTTCACTTTATAAAGATATTCATTTTAAAAAATTCTAATCCAACAACGATTCTTTTCCAACTTTACTCCCTCAATTTTTTATGCGATTTGTGGCAAACTATACCACTTACAATACCAACATTCCTTCTTTAGGTTTTTATGGTTCAATTGTTTTCATTTTCTCATATTTATCTTCTCACTTGAGGCAATATTGTTCCAATATTTCACATCCTATTCCGGGTATAGATCTCTTAATATTCATGACTTTCACTAAACCATTGGTTAAACAAACAGAGCATCTATCATCCACCACTCCAATCGACAATTTGTGTATATATATATATATATATTTGCTCGAATTTTCCCTTCGTCGATTGGTTTTTTTGCCAGGTGATACCTTCATTGACTCATGGTCTTCATATATATTTTTTTTCTTTTCGATTGGAACCGATGCTTTATGTATTAATGCTACATTTTATGCATACAAAATACAAATAACTCTTTTCATTTTAATACCCACAACCTTATTCTGCAATCACTATTCTTGCACATTTAACCTGATTTCATGACACTGCACCCAATCACATCATCCTTGCCCTTAATTCTTCATAGTAAATTATTCCGTTAATCCTTATGTTTTTTATTCTTCAGCGGAATGCACCCAACTTTTTTCTTTACATTCATGACACTTTCACAAAACTTTCTGATTTAACTTACATTTTATGGAGGAAATTATATAACTCTTTTCAATTCAATGCTGACACCCAACCTTTATTCACAATTACTATACTTACACATGTAAAATAATTTAATGCTACTGCAACCAATTACTTCATTTTTGGCCAAATAATAAAGAATTTAATTTAAATATATTGATAATATAAAATAATTTTATATTATCAATCAATAGAAATAATAGAAAATATCAACTTATATAAATAATTATCATTATAGTGAGAGATTTATCATAATTTCTCATTTTTTTCTATTTTATTAGTTAATAATATAAAATAATTTTATACTATCAATATATATTAATTAAACTCAAAAATAAAATACGTACATAAATTCCCCAATTAAACTCTTTTCATTTCAAAACACCAACCCTTTTTTTTTCCCCAAATGATAACACTTGTGCAGATATATTTCCTCGCATTAATGTAACCACTTCAGTTTCTCACACACAAGAAGCCCAAAAAAAAAACAGAAAACTAGCAAACCCTCACCGCAGCCTCTCAACACGTGCGTTCTCTTAAAGTATATAAAATTCTTCTACCCTGCAACAGCACGGCGTCTAACTCCTTATGTTTGTTTGATTTAATTTTTGAATGAAAATCTTTTGAAAGAAGTTTTTGTAAAAATAAATTTTTTAAAAAAAAATTTTTTTTAAATAATTTTTATTTAATTTAAATATATCAAAAAAAATTTTAAAAAAATAAATTTTATTTAAATAAAATAAAATAAAATTATTTTTAATTATTGATATAAAAATAATAATAAAATTTTTTTTAAAAAATTTTTTTAAAATAAAAAATAATTTTAAAAATACTTTTTAAAAAAAATTTTAAAAAAAAATCTTTTAAAAAAATTAAAATAAATATTATTATTTATTATATAAAATTATTTTCCTCCTCTTAAAAAATCTTATGCTGTGCGGCTAAGTCTTGTGTTCTTAACCGTCATTTCATAAATGATAAAAAATAAATTCTATTAACCTTTTAGCTGTAACCAACACACCACGCATACCCCTTTCAATTAATGGTATTACCTCACATTTGCCAGATATCATCCACACAGTTCCAATACTTTTATTAAATTAATATCTGAAAGGTCATAACACCTTGAACGCCAATATCCACTTCTTTGATTACACTATTGTAAAACTGACCCAAAACAACTGCTTTTTGGCTCAGTCTCAATAGGGACGGTAATGGATCTCCACATAGGCGGAGACATATATTTCGGCCGGTCTCCATTTAAAATTTTACCCCCATTTTTATTTTTATTTTTGTTATGAATTTCCACTCTCCGTTTCTAAGAGGGATTTATGTCTTTGCAAATATTTGTAAATTTTTATATAAAAAATTCAAAAAAATTTAAAATATATATATAAAAAAAAACTCTTTTAAATTTAAATAAAATATCTATAATTATGTATAAATATCATTCTCTAACATAATTTAAATTACAAATAAAATATATAATTATAAATTCATTATAAAATAATAAAAATATATAAATTACAAATAAAAATATTTATATTACAAAAATTCAAATAGTCAAATTTCAAATAAAAATTTTAATAAATCATTTTATATTTAGATTAAAGAGAAAAAAGTTACCGTCACACTCTTATAGAGAAATAGAACGACAATAAAAAAAATGAGGTGAGTTTAAAATATTTTTATATAATTTTATATATATTTAAATAATTTTATATTTATACAAAAATTTTAAAAATTTCCATAAAGTGGGGACCCCATAAGGCGGGACCTTATCCTCCACTCCCGTCCCCATTAATTAAATAGGGACATCCCCATTCTCATGAAAATCAAACTCATCTCCATCCCCATTCTCATCTCCATTCCCAATAATTTTCGCGAGTATCTGCTTAAACGGATTTTTTTGGCCATTCCTAAATCTAAATGCTCAAATACTTTAAAGGAGTCTTATACACCTCTTGGGCAGCCACATTTATAAATGTAATAATATATACTATTTGTTTGCTGCTAAGCTAAGCTTTCCTTATCATCCTTGGGTTCAAAAGTTTCGCTGCATTCCTCTGGTACAGTGCTGAGGCTCGCCTTGCATTCATCGCTTTCTCCCTTCTTCTTCTTCTCCAACAGGAATTGGATCAGGCTTCTTAGTGCAATTTCAGAGTCCTCATTCTTCAGCAACTCCTCACCCAATTCTGCAGGAGTGACTTTGGTGGTCTCTATAAGCTTCTGAATTTCAGGAAAAAGTGGGTGCTCCGTGATCCCTGACCCAAGGTAATTGGAAGCCAGAATCCTGAACCCACATGGGGTGCAGTAAGACATGTGGATGTGCGCATCCATGCGCCCAGGTCGCAACAGGGCAGGGTCCAATTTGTCCTTTTGATTCGTTGTGAACACTATGACCCTCTCATCCCCACAGCTCGACCACAGCCCATCTATGAAATTCAGGAATCCTGATAAAGTCATCTGCAAGCAACCAAGCCCCATCATGAATAAATAAATTCCAACAACACATTCTTACAAATATCACATCACAGGCCAATCTCACATATATAAAATAAATTAACTAGTAGTACCGACCTGGGGTTGGTCAATGTGAAATGGGTTGCCCGGGTAATACGGCATTGGACCCTTTGGTTTCGGTGGTTTTGCAAGCCTATCGTGGAGTTCAAGCGAACAATCAATATCCTCGACCACAAGAATAGAGCGATTCCCAGTGGAAATCAACAACTTCCTGAGGTCAGAGTTACGACTAACATCAGTGAGCTCCAAATCATACACATCAAACTGCAGATAATTAGCCATGGCAGCAAACAAGCTTGATTTCCCAGTGCCAGGAGGCCCAAACAGCAAGTACCCACGCTTCCACGCCTTCCCAACCTTCCTATACAATTCCTTCCTCCTCACGAACCTCTCCAGATCCTCCATGATTTCCCTCTTCGCCTCCGCATCCATCGCCAGCGTCTCGAACGTCGCAGGATGGTCCAAATTCACCGACTGCCACGTGTTCCCGTGCATGTGCTGGCCCTTCAGCGTGAACAGCTTCAGCGTCTTCTTCTGTTCCTTCGCCTCCTTCGCCTTCTCGATCACGTGCGGCAGGTATTCTGTGAACGCCATGTCCCTGTGCCTCACGTGGAACCGCAGCTCGTAGTAGCGGAGCTCCGATTTTAGGGTTGAGTTGAAAGGGTTGGATCCACGGTCTTGAATGTAGGCGGATGGGATGTGTTTGGCGATGAGTTTCCACGTGAATGTGGCGCCGTTGAAGTGGTCAACAACCTCTTCGTTGCGGTCCATGACGACGGAGATTGCGGCGTCCATTTTGGGCATGGTGACTCTGACGCGCGTGGTGTTGGGGTTGGGGGAGGTGTGGGGGGTGAGGTAGAGTTGTGCGGCGTTGAAGAGGTGGTTGTAGGAGAGGCCTTGATATTCTTCGATCACGAGCGTGAGTTGGGAGGAGAAGAAGAACGAGGAGATGAGCTTTGAGAGCTTGGAGTAGAGGTAATGGCGGAGCTCACGGGGGACGTAGTCGTGGGCTGGGGAGCGGAGGAGCATCGCCATCGCCGTCGCTGAGGCGGCGGTGGAGATTATTGTTTGGGCGGAGGGTAACTGCAGTTGCTTCATTGTTTGGGAATGAGAATGAGAAAGCAATGGGTGATGGGGAGAGGAGTGAGGGTAGAAAAAGAAGGGCGTGGTTTGGCCGTAGAGAGTAGAGAGTGGAAGTGGAGAGTGGGGGTGTGAGTGAAGTGGAGGAGCAGTTTCGTGGTTGACGTAGATTGACGATGGCTTACTTGGTCACTTCATTCTTCACTATGCTATGGCCCACAACGAACGTCAAATCAAAGTGTTGGAAACGTAATTGGAAATTGAACCCATTTAATTCTTTTTTTTTTTTAATTCATGGTTCAATTAATTTAATTAATTAAGAGTGCGCTTGTTTTATTTTTATTTTTTAAATTAAAAGTGATTTTTTTAATTATTGAAAAGTTATTTTTACATAAATTATTTATTTTAATTTTATTTAAAAATTTAAAATATTTTTTTAACTTATAATAAAAATTAAAATAAATAATTTTCGTAAAAATGAACTTGCAATGGGGCTAAATGCATGTGGCAAAAGCCTGCAATCAAGTCACGGATTTCACCCTCTTGTGGGGGCGGAATGCATGTACCAAAACAGTACACGCATGCATAGAAACGGTGGCTTTTGCAGACAGGATATCAACCCAATTGGGGGAATGTGTAATATAAGCACAGCAAAGATATCTTTGTACCATTGTCACATCGGTCAATAATAGACAAGAGTATCTCAATATAGAGGTTAAGAAATCATATATATATATATATATATAAAGTGATTTATTATAAAATAAAAAAAATAAATTTGGATCGTATAATTATATATAAATAATTAAAATTTAAAATTATTTAAAAATTATATAATTATTTAAAAAAATTATATAATTTTATATTTTAATTTTATTATTTACATAAAATTTAATAATTAAAATTTATTTATCTCATTTTTATAATAAATTATTCATCTTTTTATATATATATATATATATATATACTCAGCACTTCGAGGGTGATGTTGGAGTAAAAAGAAAGATTTAGTGTGTAATCAATAAAAAAAAAATGAGATTGTAAAAATAAATCACCACAATTGATAATGTGATTCAACAATGGATTTAAATAGTTATGTTGCGTGTGAATTCATGATATAATATATTTAATTTTACAAATTATATTTGTTATATTTAAAATTTTGTAGTGATATTATATTTATAATTAATTTTAACATGTTATGAACTGTTAATCAATTATATTATGTCCAAGAGTTATATATTTTTCAATGTAAGACAGACTATTTTTTAAAAAATGTTATTTATTTTTCTAGGGGTAATATTCTTATAATAAAAATATATGAGATAGATACTTCTTATATATATTATAAGGCCCCTTTTTTTGGAATTGATGGTATAAGAGATTTCAGTTTAATAAATCAGTATAATTTATTTGTACATGCTTGAGTAATTATTTTTAACTTTTTTCAATTTAATTTTTTTTTGTTGGTATTATTATTATTATTGTTGTTCAAGAAAGCATTGATAACATAAAAATAATGTTGAATATATTATTTAGAATTTAAATAGTTAAAGTAAAATGATATTTAATTTTAAAAAATGTAGGAATAGAAATTATTATGTTTGAAAAATTGCAGTACTTTATGTTTGAAATTAATTTTAGAATTTTAATTATTTTAAAGAATAAGACAGTTTTTTAAAAATGGTTATATATTTTATAAAATATAGGACAATTTATTTTATAATATATTAATTCATCTTTATTGGTATTCACTTTTGTTCAGTATTTTTCTATATTCAGTATTATATTATTTAGATAATTATTATATTGAGAAAAATTAAAATCTAAATAATTCTATTAAATAAGTTCACTACGAATAAAATTTGGAAATTGATAATATTAAATATAAAAATAAATTAATATGCTAGTGATACTAAATAAATTAATTTGTTACTTAAATTAATAAATCAATTATTGTTTTTGTTATACTTGCTTCATTAGGTTTTTAATTTGGAAAAAGATTAAAAATAGAAGTAATGACACTGTATTATTTATTTTTTTGGAGAAAAAATGATTTGTTAATTGTTTAATATATATAATAGTTTATAATCTTTTGGTGTAACATATTATAATAAAGCAGCTATAATAAATTAACATTTTTGTTTATAAATTCATAGAAATATGTGGTAAAATTTATAAGAATTAATTTTAATTTATTCGAGATTTGATTATTATAAGAAATATTCTAATTTTATAAATAGATTTTTGAATTTAATTGTAGCTCCTTTTTTTAATAAATTTATATAATTTATTATTTTAGATTATTTTTATAGGACGGTAAATAGATGTGCATGTGATTTAGGAATGTAAAGCCACCGCATCAAAAGATAGAAAGGTACTTACCGAGGGCGAGAGACTCAACGAGGTTGCCAGTATCAAGAAATTTCATATATTTCCAGATCTAATTAGTGCATTGGTGGAACAATGGAAATTGGAGTGTCACATGTTTCATTTTCCTTGCGGAGAGTGTACTATGACTCTGGAAACGTTGCCTTCCACCTTGAGCTGCCCATCAATGGGTGGGTTGTTACTAGAACCACTAATCTGAATGTCCCATTGCTTCAAGATATGTGTGAGTGTATGACTTGGAAGACAACTTGAAGTCAATGACTTTGGTGGTTGCGCTATCAGGATGTCTTGGTAAGCCTCTTGATTCGACACTCGTAGAGGATATTGATCAGTAGACAATAAAGCACTTTGTTCGTGTTTATATGTTGTGCTTGTTGGGCTGTAAAGTAATGTTAGACAAGATCTTCCGCTACTTTTACAATTGGACCAAATTAGCTAGTATAGCTGAGGTTTGGCATATCTCACTATACTATATCAAGATTTATACCGTGCTTCACAAAAAGGTACAAAGGAGATTAGTCGCTATCTCATACTGCTACAGTCATGGACATAACATTGACTCTCAATTTTATGTCCAGTGGATAGGCCAATTGTATTTTCCTTATGTGTGAAGTAAACTAATTTAACTCAATTACATGTTAATCAAAACGATAACCTAATAAAAAATAATTAATACTATTACATTTTCGATTTTTATCTGATGTATGATTTGTATACTTTGATAAGAAGTTTGTAATATTAAAAATAGTAATTGTAAATTGAATAATTTTGTTTAAATTTATAGGTTCATTGAAATTTATTACTTTTATATGCTGTAAACATATGAATTTAATTCAAAATGATTTATTTATCATTATCAATTTTTATTTTTATATGCAGTAAACTTATTTAAAGCAATTATTTGTTAGCATCAAATAATTATATTGGTTAGTATTCTAAAGAATAATATTTTGTTATTGTCATATTTATATCTAATAGAAATGTGTGTCAGTTTAATTTTTTGTACATTTCTACATGTTGGGGGCCGAATTCTTTGCACATTTCTCGTCTCAAATTTTGCCTGCCCTTGTCCAGGATTGTGTCACACTTTTGTCTACTTCTTTAGCGGCAAAATTTCTAACACCAACCCCATAAACCTGTAATAAAATTTAAACATATATTGTCATTATTTCGATACACTAATCCCATATATAAATAACGTGGCTGCAATTAGAACAGAATAATGAGCACGAGGGAGATCAAGTTCTAAACTTTTGGTGCATAATATACTCTTTATCATCATGATTACAAGTCACTCACTGGGAGGTATTTTGCCAAACTATATACATGTAGGGTCGGAGGGATTCTTAGATGTGTGCTTATTTGTATTTGTATTCTGAGATGTTGGATTCTTACACTGTTACATGCATTCCTTTTTCTGAATCTCTGACTCAAAATACTATTTTTTTTTCCCTTTATTTGGGTCCTTCATATACCATATTCTATTATCCTTCGATTTTGCAGTGCAGGAATTCAATGAGGCCTCTGAGTGCAGCATCGTCCTCACTCTTCAGCAATTGCTCGCCAATCTCAGCAGGGGTGACTTGTGTCCTCAAAAGCAGCTCAGTGCTCTCCATGAAAAGTGAGTGGTCTGTTAAGATAATTGGCAACCATGGTGGTAAACCCACAAGGGCTGCAATAGGACATATTGATATGCACATGAAGATCATAATTAGTTTATGCACTGTAACATATGGAGCTGTCATGTGCTGCAAAATTTGATTGAAGAGGCCAAATTGGATTCCATTAATATGCCAAGATATGGTGCCACAGCAGAGGAAGTTAAACAAGTGATTGAGGCAGAAGGGTCTTTTATTCTTCAAAAGCTGGAGACTATATAAGTCACGTTGGGATAAGGGTTTGAACGAGAATGGCAATGACGACTTTATTTCTGATAAAAATATGAGAGCCGATTTCATAGCCAAATATGTAAGAGCTACTACTGAACCTTTTCTAAAGGCACAGTTTGGAGAAGGAATAATTGATGACTTATTTCTTAGATTTAGAAATAAGGGTGTGAGACTGTTGGAAGAAGAGCAATTGGAGCATACTAATCTGGTCATGTTCATGATAAAAATGTGACAGATATTACTCAGATTTTTTTTTTCCCTTTTTTTGTAAGTTTGGTTTATTTGAATTATTTATGGATTAGGTGTCCCAAGAGAACTTAGTTTTCTGTTTGTGATTTTTGAATAATTATACTGATTTATTTGATGGTTTGGACTGTTAAATCCAATAAATTTCTCCATGAACTCTTACCTATTAGGATGTTAATCCCATTAAAATGAAAGAACAAGCAGTAAAGTTCTTCTCTGTAGTAATTTTTTAGAAAACAAATTATAATAGACGTTAACTTTCTGTATGTAAAAAAAAAAAAAAAAAAGGAATTTTTTTTTTTTTGGGATCTGAAAAAATGTAAAATGTTTTTTTTTTTTCGGTTAACTGAACTTCATTACCACAAAACAGAAACTTCATTACCATAAAAGGATAAATGTTTAAAGGGTAGGGATGAGGAGATAAGAAAGGGCCAATTCCAAGAATCAAGTTACGCAATGGACAGCCCAGTGACCCAAAGGTACATGCATTTGAGCCTTCATGAGACCAGTTCCTTTCTGCTTGGTCATATGAGAGGTTCAAGTCCAAACAACGCAATCAGCCGAAAAAAAGTCCAAACATCGCAGCTGGAATGAAATTTGGAGGCCTGAAGGAAATAGGAACCGTCAAATGCAAAGCTTGTGCACGACCCAACAAAAAAAATAGGAAAGCCTATGAAATTGAATATCATCACTATTAAACACATTGGACTTCAAACAGACGAGCTTGGCCGCCTGCCCTTGGAGTTTTTAGGTCTTTTTGGTTTTGGTATTTTTTTTTTTACCTGCTCGTTAGTTGGCCACTTTTTCCCTAGCTCATGATGTGTGTGATTTTCATGTCCAGTAGCAGGATGTCTGGATCGATAACTCATATTTGGAATCTTATGGTTGTAGCTACCTCTTGAATTAGAAGGCTATATTTGTAATAATGATGGATTGACAACTTCTATTGATGAATATTGGTTGGAATGTTTTTAAGGATGTGGGTCTCTTTCTACAATATATGGTTATTCTTAAAAGTTTTGGTGATCTGACGTGTATCACAAAATAAGCTACTAATATACAGACTCAGCTATCATTGTGTTTATAAAGTTAAATGCCGTCATGTTCAGTACCGCAACTCTGAGAAGTTACGAATGTAATGTTTAATTTCTATACAACTTGGATATATTGATTTTATAATGCCTTAGATAAATTTAAAATCTGACGTGCTCATTTTTGCGTTAATGGGTATTTGTAGTATAATATGATTGCATCCATATTCTGAGGTATCTATTATAATGTTTTGGTTAATTTCCTAGGCTTGGTTTTTTTGTGTCAACAGGTTCTATTGTACTAATTTCTCTATTGTAATCAGATTTTATATTTTGTTATTAATTAAAGAAGTTTTTCTGACCTATATATATATATATATATATATATATATATATATATTGATAAGCAACTTAGTCTCCAAAAGAAATTATTGACCAAAAAAAAAAGAAAAGAAACCTAAAGAAAACTAAAGAATAGATCACGTGATTTGCCGGGATTATTCCTACTCTTTCTTGCTGTCAATTGTTTTCTTTAATTAACTATTACCATGCTTAATCAATTAATATTAAAATTCTACCTCTTATTCTTAATTATATAAGAACTTCCCCCTACCAAGAGAATTACTTATTTCTTTCCCAGTAGACTCGGATTATCTATGACAAAGTTTACCTGCTGGTCGTCTATTTATTTTATACATATATATATATCATCACTATTGATAAGCAACTTAGTCTCCAAAAGAAATTATTGACCAAAAAAAAAAAAGACACCTAAAGAAACTAAAGAATAGATCGTGATTTGCCGGGATTATTCTTACTCTTTCTTGCTGTCAATTGTTTTCTTTAATTAACTATTACCATGCTTAATCAATTAATATTAAAATTCTACCCGTTATTCTTAATTATATAAGAACTTCACCCTACCAAGAGAATTACTTATTTCTTTCCCAGTGGACTCGGATTATCTATGACAAAGTTTACCTGCTGGTCGTCTATTTATTTTAAATAAATAAAAGCGATAGAGTACAATAAAATAAATCTCGACTCCTTTTTCTTTAGTGAACAGGAAAGAAAAGACACTCCCAGTCGCCCACTACGTCCGCCAGCAAATGTGTGACTTGGGCTTTGTTAACAACAACTACTACTTTCGACCATGAGCCGAGCTAGACGCTTTTTATATGAGATTGATTAATATTTAATAGTTAATTTTATATAAAATAATATATATATTATAGTTGACTTGACTTGTGTTTTATTAATCAATGGGATTATAAGTGGAAAACAATAAAATGAAATAAAAGGAACAGAATTGAATAGAATAATAGAAGAACAGAGTTGTTAGTAGTTACATGATTGTCGGCATGTTGGAGAAGATAAGAGCTTTGCTCAATAGCAAACCGATTGGCGATTGGTATACTTGTGGGAATAGACGATGTTATTATGCTTATGTGTTTGAGACTTGAGAGGGTAATAAAAAGGGAAATTTTAATTTTGTGAGTTGGTGATACGAGACAATAAGAGATAACAGGTTGATGTATGTTTGTTATGAGAGATGGACTATTTACTTTACTCTGAGGGGCTAAAAGATGTAGTGCTGCAGGGTATAAAAGAAGCTAATTAGCTTCTTATTTCTTAAGGAAGCAGGAATAGGTTTTTTTAAAAAATCAATTAATAACATTTGAAAATGGGGCTGAACGGCGATAGATTAAGTTAGCAACAGGACATTAAAAAAAATAAAAAGAACAATAACATTGGTATAAAAAAATTTTAAAGGGGAGCAAGTAAAAAAATAAAAATAAAAATTTGACAAAAAATTAAAATTGTTTGGGGAAGCCACAGCCCCCTTGAGCTTAAAGAAGAACCGCCCCTAATTTCAATTGTTTTTGTTTGCAACTTTGAATAAAGATTTTTTATTTATTTTATCTATTATTGTCATATATTAATAAAAAGTTTATTATTAATTTTTTTATTTTATTCTTCACACAATTTTAGGTGCAACATTAATTGAAAAAAAATATGAAATTAATATAATAAATTAAATAGAAATTAAAATTAAATAATCATATTTTAGCAAATATATATTTCTCATAATTAGGCCTTAATTTTAAATTTCTTAATTCTTGTACATATGTTAAAGTGGCACATAAAATAAATCGTATATATAAAAAATGTGACGTGATTATATTATCCAAATTTCTCATTTCTGAAAATTTATTGATTAATGGATTGAATATTTTAGATCATTTATTGCATTTTGATTTTTAGTTTAGAAACCTACAAATCTTTTTTTGTTTTTTTTTTTATAGGGAGAAATCTACAAATCATGATTTGGACAAAAACTTCTCTTTGCTTAAACTATAGTTTTGGAGTGGTATACAAAAATCCAAATACACTTTTAATTACATTATGGTGTATTCAGTACGTTGAATGTGTACTGTTATTTTAAACGAATTCCAATTGAATAGGTTTGCCGTTGAAATAACTTTTTTGGTTATTGAATAGCTGAGTGGCTGTTTATTAAGGCGTGTTAGAGCATATGAAAATCTGCCATGTACCAATATTTAGTTAAAATGGTTTAACACTTTTTTTTAATAATATTTTAAGTTAGAATTTTGTGAATAAAAAGATTAATATTAACAAATTTTATGTTTATAATAAACTAATATGATTCAAATAAAATTAATTAAAGTTTAACAAACTCAAAATACTGATAGTTTAAGAAGGGAAAAAAAATCAGCGTGTTGCCCATGAGTAGTTTTAATTTCTGATTGAAAGAGTCCATCTACAAGCAATTTTGTTCGTGCGTGATTGCGTGTAGCTCGTAGAAGTAGATTTTTCCATGGTTTACTCAAATTTAATTGTAAAAAATGTTATAAAAATCAAAATGGGTTGCCACTATTATTAATTTTTAAAGAGTTTAATTTATATATATTGATAGTATAAAATTTTTTTATGTCATTATTTAATTATATACTGTTACATAAGTAAATATACATAATTTTTATCTTCACTATTTTAAAAATCATGTAAATAAAAAAATATAATTAAATAATAATATAAAATAATTATATATTATTAATATATATAAATTAAATCTATTTTTAAATGAATAAGTGGTTAGATAAAATAAAATAATGAGACTTATTTACTCAACTAAATATTAATAATAATATTATATTATTTTAATAATAAAATTTTGATAAAAATTAGTATTTTTGCTGCTTTAATTTACAAAAATGCTGTTTAGCACGACAAACTATTGCACGAACTCCTATGCGAAATATCGAAACTGTTGCTTTTATTTTTATCTTTTACTTTTTAATTTTTATTTATTGGGGTATCAAATCACCACGGCATGTTTTGAATTCGTGCATTTTTTATGAAAATATTTTCGTCATGTGCAGCAGTCCTCTTTAATTTATACAACAATTACACTTGTTTTTTGGAAAATTACGACTAAATTCTTACATCTAATTGCCTGCTACTCACTAATCACTAATTGTTTCTTTTAATCTAAAATCCTAATTTGACTTTAATGAGTTCTCGTTGCATGTTGCTCAGCTGCTAGCTAGTTTGAACGACGTCAGGGAACAAATGTATTGTTCGACGGACACGCAACTATAGAAGAGATGTTTAAAAAAGAAAGAAATAAACGGGAAAAAGTGGAGTTGTATGATTCGATTTAAGCCATACATCGATAACAAATCCTGAAAAAAGGTCACTCCAAATTTAAATTTAATAAACATATAAAACTTATTGTCGCCGTTTACATCACATTTAATAAACAATAATTTTATCGGCACTTAAACGTTGCCTCGAATGTTCTCTGTTGTTTGTAAGATCTTCCTCGTAGGAACATCTCATGAAAGCTTCAAACACTTTTCGTGATGTGCATGACCAGATTAACGAGCTCCAATTTCTCTACCCCATGAAGTTGGACAACCTTGTTCTTGAACCTGCGAAACAACTCATCCATGATTGCTTCCCCAAACTCTGACTTTATAATTGGTTCTGCAACAGCTCTTATGTACTTGGCCACCGCCTCAGCTCTCTTCTCTTCATCAAATAAAGATTCATCATCACACACACCTATGTTCTTGATCCAGTCCGTTCTTATTGTCTCCAGCCTCTGAATATCAAACGACCCTTCTTCCTCAATCACCTCTCTAACCTCCTCAGCCGTAGGACAGTATGATGGTATGTTAAACGAGTCCAATTTTTTCTGCTCAATCAATTTCTGCACCAAATAATGTACACACCATGTTAATTTTAGTATGTCATAAAGTAAAATGCTACAAATATGGCAATCTTAGCAATTGAATGTCTACCTCTGCAGCCATCTCATTGAGTGCCATGCCAATAACCACCCAAGCGTTTATTAGTTCATTTCTTTCGTCTCTGCCAATGAAGGTTAGGACCATCGCACCACCGGGAAGGAGTTCACTCGAACGTGACCTCAAAAAGAATTTGAAGTCTTCCTTAAACTGCCCAAAGTATGCTTTGTGCACTGCTGGAGGGCTTGTCTTTGTTAGGTAAATGGATCCTTTGTTCAGCGGTTCTGCAGCATCAGTCAACTCCTCTGGAATCTGTTGCCAAAATGGAAAGAACAATTAATACCAAAGCTGATGTTATGACTTTGTTATATATAGTCTTTGTGAGCATGCTATCATACATTAATGTTACCCAGTTAGGAAAGTATAGCCACGGTCTTCGACAAAAATTATGTTAATTGTTAGATGAAATAACATGATATGATCCCCTTATTTTTTTATGTGACAATGATTATGTCATGTTATTCTTACAATTAAGTTCTCATTTTTTTTACTCATATATATTTTGGCTAAAGAAATCGAAGTGTGGTTAATGTTATACCTTTGAAAGCCAGTGGAGACTATAGGAGGAATGAAAGAAGTGAATAGAATCGTTGGGAAATAGCCTCCCATAAAAAGACCCTGGCGTCCCACTAAAGAAACATGGACCAAACTTGTGGCCTTTCTCCTGTTGAAGTCTTTTGTAGAACTCAGGGAGTGACTTAAAGGTGGTGTTGAAGTCGTTTCCAAACAGGTCATTGAGGAAAAATTGGAAAACGGGTGGCTCACGATTCAGGTTTTGACCCAGTGCATCAACAACGTCGATGATGTTAGATGCCACCAGAAGTGCATTTGGACCTGAGGAGCAACCTAAATCTGCCACTTTCAAACAGTTTGGGAAAGTTGCGCAATACAGCCTCATTATACTATCTTCGAGTATATGCTTCGCGGTGAGCATCACACTTCTCTGCATGTGTAGAAGAATGTCAATCAATATCCAATAAATTAGCAATATAAAAAATACTTTGGCATAGCATGCATGCAAATTCTACAATGAGTACAGAAAAATGTTAAAGTGGATTTGAGCAAGAATAGATAGAGTACCTGAAATGTCGAGTTGTTGGCGTAGCTTGTTTCTCCGTCACCGCCATTCATGTGAAGGACTTGCTCAATCGCCATTGTGGACGGTCAAAGTTTATCAAGCACTGCACTGTGTATCAAAACAATAATATAAGCACTTATTGTTGGTACCTCTCTTCGCTTGGATATGAACTTGGGCCTTGCGTTCCCTATTTATACGAAGCCGCGCGGCAAGATAAGGTTCACCCACACCAACTTTTGTGACATTGACACCTATTCAGTTAAATTTATTAACTAAAAAATTATTTTGAAATAGTTTGTTTTGTTTTAAAAAAAAATTTGTATAGTAAATAACTAAAAAAAATATGAAATTATTTATTTATATTATATATTATTTGATACTTAATGTTAATTTGATAAAAATATCATAATTTTAAAGTAATTTAACTTCTACTTATAATTAAAATACTAAAAAGTAATTGTCTGAAAAAAAATTTTTAGATAAATAAAATAAACTAAAGATTATAATAAATTTTATCTGTACTTAATAAACATATTAGATTATATCAAAAATATCATTTTTTTTAAAATATTTTTGAGAAATGATCTAAGTATCCAAACATGCACTTCTGACAAATGGTATAAAGTAAAAACTAAAAAATAAAAAAATACAAATGCATTTCTGACACTCTAAGGTTTGAGATAAGTTTCAATTTGATGTTAAAAAACTATTTACAAATAAATATGCCAAAATAATACATAATTTTTTCTAACTTCGTCATAAATTATGCAAAAATTTATGCACCCTTTATTTGCAAAAGAACATCGATATCCATAATAACTAGTATAATATTTATTCACATGTTTACTATTTTAAATATAATTTTTATATTTATATTTAAAATAATAGGATGCGTACTTAAATGTTAGCCATTACTTCTCGTGTGAAACCAGTACTTCATGTTCCCTATTGTATTACTAATTAACACTAATTAATAAATAATAGTTTCTAATGTAAAATATTTACTTGTTTGGTGTATGTATATATAGAGAGAGAGAGAATTAAACAGAGAAATAGTTTATTGTAAGAATTAGAAGAATAAATATTAATTATTAAATCTTATAAAAATGGCCAAAATTAAATTATAAAATTATATAATTTTTTTAAATAATTATATAATATTTAAATAACTTTTAATTTAACCATTTATATATAATTATATCACCAATATTTATTGTTCACACTCTTATAATTAATTACTCTTAGTATAGCTATATACATAATACTATTACCTAAGATATCGAGAATAATGCCTTGTTACTTTTATTGACCAATTCGACTCCAGTATCAAAATTAAGAAGTTTTCAATTTATGTTATGCAAAACATTCACTTATTATGTCTATCAGAAAAAATAAAAATAAAAAACTATTCATGTGTTATTCATTTTCTTTTTTACTTTTTGTTCTTTTGGGGATACCGAAACAACACAGAGATGAGAAAATCAGAAAGCTACAGATATATTGAAGAAATTGGTCAAAACCGGCTGGCTCACCTCACGTGAGGTAAAAAAAGGTCGAAACCGCCAGCTCACCAACTGCTCGAGCCACTTTGTTTGACTAATCATGTTAACATGCGTACCGGTACCAAGAAATTTCTGCGCTGGGCCCCGCCACTTGCATTGTTTAGCTGGACTGTTTGTTAGATTGCCTTCGGTTCAGGTTTTTCGCTTTGATTAATTTTGGCATATTATTAGTATAAAAAAAATTTATATTAATAATATATTAAAATTAATATTTTTAATAATTAAAAATATCATATTATAAAAGAGAATAATAACAAATAAAAATTAACATAACATATAAATCAATACATCCAATATATCATTACTTTCATATTATTTGCATAATATGAAAGAATCTTAATTTATTACCATTTAAGTCAAGAAGGAGAATCTAAATCAAAATATTAGCATACTAGATGGTGGAGTTTTATAGTTTAAATAATACATTAGGCATTCTTGTCTGTTTACTATAAGACTTAATTTTAATACTGCCGCTTTATTTAGGAGCTAATATTCATGTGACGTCAGTCTATTAACATCAATCCAGTGGCAGTCATTTTCTCCTTAATAATGTCACCTATATATAAGTATTTCATAGAGCACTCCATAAAGTACTTTAATTTAGTCTATATGGATTTGTTTAATCAAACTCATAATTCTCGTAAAATAAAAACTCATATATATATATATATATTCCATAAAAGGCAAAGTTGTGCATTACGCATCTAATTAATTTGTAAAATATTATATTATATGTAAAAATAATTGATTTATTCTCTAATTTATTTTTTATTTTTAAATTTATTTTTTGAGTAATAAATAATTTTAATTTATTTTTTAAATAATAAATATTTTAAATTTATCGTTTAACTTTTAAAAATTAAATATATTTGTCCTCTTTATAAATATCGTTTGTTGCATTAGATAATATATTTGAAAATAGATTATGCCACATACAATGTTATCTATATTATTTTTTGACAACTGAGAAGTTAGAGAAGACCCTTCCATCAATATGAATAACAACACTTATGAAAAAAAATAAATATGTTTAATTTTTAAAAATTAGATGACAATTTTAAATCATCTATTATTTAGAGGATAAATTTAAAAATAAAAGATGGGTTAAAGGACAAACATATTGCTCAACTTCACTGGTGTGCTTCTTTAAATTATTTTTTGCAGCCAATTAGGCTATTGGCAGCTTTCAAGGGGCCCTCACAAAAGATGCCAACAAAACACCAAAGAAAAAACAAGAGTAAATGAAGGAGCTTACCCCGGAAGCATCTTAATCTTTGAATAATTATAAGGAGTAGATGGCATTTATTGGTTTGAAACTAATTTAAAAATTAGTTTTTATATATATAGGGAACGTATTACGTGAAAGAAGTAGTTTATTGTGAAAGTGAGATGAGCAAATCTGGGTCTTATAAGGATATATGGATGGTAAAGATTTGAAATTGTTTAATGGTCACATGATCACTTAAAAATATCATATGAATTTATGTTTTAATCTTGACTATTTACATAAGATCCAATAGTCAATATTTGCTCCTCTCACTCTCACAATAAACCACTCCTCTCATATGATACGCTTCCTCTATATATATATATATATATATATAAAATAAAATTTTAAAAATAATAAATAAATACTTATAATTAAAATAAATAAATAAATTAAAGTTTAATTGTCAATCAAAATATGACATGCCATTCAATTCAAAATTATCAAATGATTTCAATAAATACTTACATCCACTATCAAAATGTAACATCTTGATTGGTTGATAGAGTAAACTGGGCTCACACTGTCAGTATATAACAATTAAATTTAATAAATTATTTTAACCACCTAAAACAAATAGTATATTCTATATTCTTCCTTTTTGTTTACTCACAATTGTTAAATAATTGATATAGACTCTTTGTGATGATGGTTCAATATTTGTTTACTTTTCAAATCAAGTATAGTATACTTTCAAGCTTTTAATTATAAAAAAAATTAGGGGTGGCTAAAAAAATCCACTAAAGCAGATATTCACAGGGATTACCTGTGAAGAGAATGAGGACGACGGCAAGGACAAGGACAAGTTTGGTCTCCGCAGGGATAGGGCAACTCCCTATTTAGTAAATGAGGTCCCATGGAGACTTATTAAATTTTTGTTAACGTGAATTTGCTTAAATATCCTGGTATATATAAATAAATAATAAAAAAAAACTCTAGTCACGATATTTGTCTCTTCATGATTTAGATATTTCTAATTCTAATTATCTTTTACTAAATTTGCATCATATATTTTATTTTTAATTTGAATTGTATTATGTTCGATAATATTATAATCAATTATAAATATTTATAAATGTTTTATTTAGGTTATAGAGTATTTTATTGAGATTTTTCTCTTTTTTCATTTTTTAATTTTTTTAATATAAACCCATGAATATCCGCAGAAATTTGAATCCCCATGGAGAATGAGGGATGGAGATTCGCGACGGGAATGGGGATGAGAATAGAAGACAAAATTCTAAATAAGGACGGGAGGTAGCGGGGATGTCTCCGCCCATTTGGATATCCGTTGCCATCCCTAGAAAAGACTTGTCATGAATATCCTTGTACGAGCAATCATGTGAACCAAATGGCATGCATTATGGGTTTATGGATACTACAAGAGAATCAGCTTCGTGATATGAAATATACTGTGTGAAAGTAAGCACGAAAAATGTGGGCAGCTTTTCAATGTAATATATCTCTCATGTATTCCATCTTGTACTGACTATACATCCAATAAGATGGTGCTTTTGTGATTCATATGTGATTTTTCATAACAAATGATTCATATTGCAAATCGAATTTTTCTCGAGAAATTCTTAGGTGCTCCTAAAGCATTACATGTCAATAATAAAAGAAATATTTAATTAAAAATATAAGTTAATGGCGGGTTCTATCTTAAAATATCATTTTATTATTAATTATGAATATATTCATATGGTGTTCTATACACATCTAAGTATTTCTCTTTCGTCCATGAAAATTCTCGTTCATTATACATTGAATTAAGGATAACATAAGTGGCTAGTACTGAGTAATAAGGATTTTCTTTTGTACATATAGCTATTTGTCTTTACATTCTTGTTCCATCCTTCTTAATTTTTAATTTTACTTGAGAACTCTTTCGGGGTCAGGTTCTATAAACACCAAGAGACAAGGAAAGCAAGCTAACCAAGATTAAATACTAAAATAATAAGAATGTGGCAAGAATGATATCTGAACTTTCTCTTTTTATTGAATAATGCTCCTCTTTAATTACAAAAGCACTTTCTCCTTTTATTGAATAATGCTTCTTGAGGTGAGTAGTATCGCCTCCTATTGATAAGCAATACTAAGGGTGTGTTTGGATTAACTAAATTTTGGAATTGATTTAATTTAAATTGAATTGATTTGATTTATAAATTAAATTTTATGTTTGGAATAATTGTGTAAAAATAGGATTTGAATTGATTTAGAAATCAATTCTTATGTTTATAATAGATTAGATTATGTTTAGAATGATTAAGAATGGAATTGATTTGATTTGATTTATATTTAAATTTTAAAATCAAATCATTGCAATTTTGATAGGATTTCAAATAAAAAGTAGTTAAGTCTCATGGTAATTAGAAATCACTTCATTTCTTATTTTTAAAACATCCAAACACAAAATTTGATTTCTAAATCAAATCATTTCAATTTTTTTAATATTCCAAACACATTCTAAGGGATACAATTATCTTTTCCTATTTTAATTAATTAAGGCTAAGGTATTTGCGTTCTGATTGATTTTCAATCATTGATCTATGAGCCTTTAAAGCCAAGCTTGATCCACTTTGTCAACTGTCCCTAGCGCCTTAAGCTTCTCTCTAAAGCCCTCCGTCTCTGGAGCCCCTGCCTGTAGTGCCTCTCCAAAACAAGAACATTCTTTCTTAATTAAATGCAACAGTATATTAGGTCAAGCTATAATTTATATCAAAATAAATCTAAGCTTATTTTATAAATTGGTCACATACGTTTAACCTATTGCTTATTATATATATATTTTTTAAAGAAAGTTTGGGTCTAACCTATTTGCAAAATATAAGAAATTAGGCCTAGAATGAAAACCTACTTCTAATTTTATGTCATTCTAATGGATTAACAATCAATTTATATTTTCTTTTTTTAACGAATAACGTAGTGCTCAACATCCCTAAAAATGGGGGGAGGGAAAAGTTTCAAAACACCATTATAGCACTTGTTCAGCATCTGCCAACGAGACCTAGCGAGGGGGAAAAATAGACACTCCTACGCACAAATATCATCCCTACTCCATCCCATGGAATGTACCAATTAAACTATATATTACAAACATCTCATGCACCCATAACAACAAAATCAAAACAGCACTGTTAACTTCATATGGCACTCCCAATTGCAGAATCATCTAATAGCACCCCAGATGTTTTGCAACTGTGTTAGAAACATCTCTAACAATCAATTTATATATTTTTAATTTTTATTTTTATATTAATTAATTTATTTGTAAATAAGCAATGTAATAATTTAATTAATAAAGATAAATAATTAAACCTTAATAATTCTTAAATTTTTAGCTAGCATGGGACTTGTGTGTGTATTTTTAGGTGATCACCTGTGGGTGATATTATTATTGTTATTATTATTAATTAAACAAACATTTTTTTAGAAAAATTATATATATATATATATATATATATATATATATATATATATATATATATGGGGTATAGGATATCATATCAACTTATTCTATTAATTATTAGAGGGAATATGAACTTAATCCAAGTAAAACCCATATCTTATTTTAATAATGAAGGAGGTGTGGCTCGCCCGAGTGTCTCACACTTCATTCGTAAACATAACATGCTCTATGACGTATCTTATAATCAAAGGTGCATCATGTATTATGTGTATCTGATGGTGAGGATATGATATGTATTGATAGTACTCTCACTTGTAGTGTACGTTAAAAATTCTCTCTTTCTCCCTCACTCATTGTCTCATCGCTTCTCTCTCTCTCTCTCTCTCTCTCTATGCCAAATTCCGCCGCTAACCACCATCGTTGATACACCTTCAATGTCAACCCAAAATAGCTGCACAGTCTTCACATGCGTCGTTGCCACAACCACCCTCACCTCCTTACAAATCCAACTGTCATCCACCATTGTCACAATTGAATCCCGCCAACCATCAAGAATCGCGCCCTGCTGAAGCCACAGTAGCGCGACCTCGCACCCAGCGACCTAACCTGGTCCAAGCTCAACGAAGATGACGCCGAAGCTTTCCTTTCAAATCCTTCCAAATCCTGTTGGATCACGCACTAGTAGCTGTGGAATGCGTTGTTTGCGGGGAAGGTTGGAAACCACCAATACCTGTTACAGATCTGCGACCCATTTCTTACTCGGTAAGAAAATGCCACGCACTCTTGCTTTCCCTCCCTTTGCTTTCTTTATATTTGCTCAACACTCAAATGCCTTCAGTTCAACTTTCCAATGGTCCCTCTTTTGTCCTCAATTGACCCACCAATAATTCAGCAGGATGCAACTTTTGGCTTCAGATTGAACGTGGCATATTAAGAGAACATTGTTATGGTAAAAGATTTCAGTGTATGGGCCAATACAAGTTATTGGGAGAATCACATCCCAAAAGTTAATTATTAGAGGGAAAGAATCCAAATCTTTATAAAGTCTCTCTTTCAAGATAGTTTACTCAATGTGGGACTCGTTATATTGCCATCCCTTTTGAAAGTCGGTGCCACAATGGCTGCATTCTGTGACACTTCACTTGGCGGTGTTTCACTCAATTACGGTTAGTCCTTTCGCTGGTCAAAACCCTTCACAGGTAGTCCTCTCCGGTTGCCTAACTCTTAACGAGAATACCATTTGTAATGAATATAAGTTTTTAGAAAAATTACATCCCAACAGCTAGCTATTGGAGTAGAAGAGCTTAAGTCTTTATAAAGCCTCCATTTCAGTTGCCATTTACAAACTTAAGCTAGAACGAAATTAATTTTATAAATTTAATTTTGATTATAATTGAGTTTGTAATAAAGCTATTTATATTTAAAAAGTTTTATATAAAAAATGATTTTGATATATAAATATTATTTAAAATTGCCGTTAAATGTATAATTACCAAGAAAAAAAATACATTTTACAATATATTTATTATATTTTTTTATTTGTTTCATTATTTTCAAGTTAAATTTGAATTAGTGACAAAATATTCTAAAACAATTATTACTTTTGGTGTTATTATTAAATTGAATATAAAGAATGAAGGTTATTTTATTTGTTAAATTTATTATGATTTTAGAAAATATTTTAAATAATACTATTGAAAAAAACAAAATAATTAAGTAATAGTCATATAAAAATTATCATACTATAAATAAAACTTTTCAAATATGCACTGTATTTTCTGACATTAATTAGATCGTACATGTTAGAATTCATAGAAAAAATAATTAAATACTAAGGAGTAGTCACTATTTATTTGAGGATAGAATTTTGGAAAGCTCCTTGCTCATAAATATTCAACGTCAATTTTTTTTTTTTTGGAGGGTAATATTCAACGTGAAATTACGAACACAGAAGCAAGTCTTTTTAGCTTTCACTCCAACAAAGGTAAGACTTTGACATCAAACAATCATACATGCAGAAGTCTTGGATAGTGACTTCCTAAAATTGTTGAATTTTCTAAATTTTTCAAAAAGTTATAATAATATATATAATAAAGTAATATAAAAATAATTTTTAATAAAAAGTTATAAAAATAATATTTGATATAAATTTTTTAAAAATTTAAAATAATTATAATAAATATAAAAATTTAAAATTATATTAATTTTTTAAATTTTAAAAAATAAAAATCAATTCTAAAAAGTACTATTCTAAAAATCAAACTGGACTGATCAATCTGACTAGTTGAATGAATTGGACTAGTTTTGACTGTTGGCCTCTTTTTTATTACAAAAACAAAAAATACAAAATTTTATATATATTTATTTACAAGTCTGAGCGAAAATTTTTAGTCTAAGTAATATAAGATTTATTGTTATACTTATATTAATTATATTAATAACTTAGTATATCATGTTAAAAAAATTTTTCACTCTTTATTTTTATAGTTTGATAATTTTTGTTAAAAGTCTATTGTTTGCCGTAAAGCCGGCGCAGTTTTTTTTTATATCTCCATGGAAGCCCGCAGCATCAAACGCCTAGAAGCTATTATTATTATTATTATTATTATTATTATTTCTGGTCAGAACGCCTACAAGCTTTGATTCTTTACTTTTTTTACCATTTTTTTTTAGTTTGAGAAGCTTTCAACTTTTTTTTTTTTGGTTTGGGTCATAGCCTTATTCTTTTGAAATGGAACTGCTTGCCGTGGATATAGTTCTGCCCTCGCCAAAGGCCCATAGCCCTGAGTTTTTGGTGGGTGAAAAGGCCCATAATTGAAGCTCAACGTCTTTGGTTAGAAAGCCTACGTGTTGATGATTTGGACTTTTGGTTTTGGGAATTAATGAAATGCGGCAGAAGAGAACGACTTGTATTAACCCCCAAAAAAAAAAAAAAAAAAAAAACAGGCAAAAGGGTTTGGAACTTACTTAAAAAAAAATTTAAAAGTATATGTGCACTTTTTTTTTTTCTTTTTTACAAGTAAAAAGTAATTTTACACACACACACACAGTAATTCTATAATTTTAAATTTCAAAACAAACATTTATTGTTATTCATGCCTCCATGGAGTCCATAAACTTATTCTAAAACTCGATGTAAGAAGTTATAGTTGTTAAATTCAATAGTTTTATAAATTAAATATATGATGGTAATGCATTACTATAAATATATGAGTTAAGTTTAATATATAGTGAGAATAAATTTTTATACTATTAATTGATTATATATTATTATACATTTGACTTGTAAAGTTATTATTATAAGAAAATTACTTTTAATGTCATGTTAATATATAATTAGATAATACTATTCTAAACTTATTATACTGAAAGTACATTAAATCAAATCATAAATATGTTCACAGATAGTTTGTTTGCTTCCAAATTTTTGTTCAACTCCCTATTTTTCTTCATATTTTTGCATTGGTGTATCTTTGCATGGGTTTTTCTCTGATATGAAGGAGTTTGTCTCGGTTGAAAACTAACCTTTATACAAACAAGTGACTTGATCAAATTGTAGAATAGATTCACTACAAAGTGCATTGTTGATCGGTCAGCAGCCACATATGCTAATCCCATAAATGAATTGACAGGGTTTAACTAGTTGGGTTCATACTCATGAGAAACCAATTGTGAAAATAGGAGTATGATTGTTTGAATACGAATCTAGTGGCACTTGAAGTGCTGGTCTAGTAAAGGATATTTTTGCTTATAAAAAAGTGCACCTGGGTTCAAGCTAATAGAGCTACAGTGGTTAGGAACCCTTTCCTTAGGAAAAAATATGAATCCAGCGCACCTAAATCAAAGGCACGGAAGTGACAGTTCATACACATGAAATGAAAACAAAGCATGAATAACACAGGGGCTACTTATTAGCAAACACTTTATTTGCATAATTAAAACCAAGACACAAGGCAATCTTAGAAAATAAAACTCTATTCCTAGTGGTAGACAATTGATAGTGGGACACTGAGCTTGTACCAATTACAGAAAATCTCTCCTCATATTATAGCTTTTGCTTTTCGGCAAAGATGAATCTGCCTTTTTAGTTTACAAGATGGGACAAAAGCAGTATAATTCCAGGTTCATAATAGGAACGCTTTCTCATTATGTAGCTTTTACATTGCTCCCATGTGTTTAAAATTTGAATAACCTAGCTGGCAACTTTGGCAATTGGCATCAAAACATTAGCATGCGAATTCCTACAAGATTAATTCCTTGTCAAAAATTAAAATGCATAAAGCAATTTCTATCTTGTCCAAATTTGAAAATGGCATATGTTGTGGTACTGAGAATTTCACTTAGCTCGCATTCCATTTGAATATGGAACAAAGTGTTTCAAGAATCAGATTACTCACACGATATGACATCTGAATTGACAAACACACACACAAATCCAGTTGGTTAATTTTTTTAACTTTCATGAAAAACAACCAGATCAATATTAAAGAAATATTTTAGGACCAAAACGTAAATTTACTCACATATTTAGCCTTTATTTACATGTTTTTTTCGTTTACTACGAAAAGAAAAATAGAAGCAGCAATTACAGGTATAGTTTCCACCCTAATCACACACTCTTGTGGCCTATACTCCCAACTCCTAGGAAGAAGGCTTCTGAATTCTAAGCCGAGAGGCATTGTTCTTGTCTTCGGAGCCTCTGTTGCCGAGCAATGAAAGCCTCTATAGTGCGACGAAACTCCTCATTGCTCATTCCATCCTCAGGGTATGAGGTCTTTGCCACCTTCTCAGGAGCCGCAGGTTCAATGCTTCCCCTATTGTTCTCTGACTCACACCTGTGCAGCACACGCTGAGGCTTCTCACTCTCCACATGCCTTCTAACATCCGATTGACACCTCCTGTAGTCCTTCAGCTCCAAACTACTATTTGTTTTCATTATCTTGCCACCATCGATTTTCTGATCCTCTGTTTTTGCGCTTGGCTTCATGCTCTGTTTTTCTCTGTATTGTATCATGCATCCATTGATTCTCTTACCCTTTACGCTATTCTCAGTTCTCACGCTTAGCTTTTCTGGGTACTTGACCGGGTTTCTATCAATGTTCTGTATCTGTTTGATATCTTTTGTTCTTACTACGCTCTGCTTTTGCGGGTGCTCTGTTTTATCTGCATGGATTTTCTGATTCTTGCAATTGATGATGCTGTTCTGGAGGAACTCTTGATAGAGATCAGGTTCTGGATTGTCTCTTGCGGAACCTTGAGATGAGAACTGACCAGACCGGGCGAATAGCGTGATGATTATGAGGTTTCCGATCAAGAAAACAAAGCGAGGGCTAACCATGAAGCCAGAGAAGCCACGGATATACTCGCTTGAGTTCTTTACAGCCAATGGTAGCTGGATGGAAAGCCTGGAAATCAAGACCAAGACGACACAAAACTCTATGTAACGCAACAAGTTCGCAATCTTTCGGAGATGGCGGTGTTTTAGGATAGTGTTGGCATTCCCTGGTTTGGGCTTATGGGAATTCAATGAACCCATCGCTGGAAGTGTTTGAGAGCAACGAGGGAAGTTTTGTCTATTGGGGAACAATTTTATGGGTCTACGTTACTTAAAAGGGACTGGAAATTTTGTCCATAGCAGTTTTCTGAAAGCAGAGGACATAGAAACTGCAGCGGTTTCCAAGCTTGGAATCATGGAAACGTAGTAGGCGAAGTAAGACGAAAGTGAATCTCATATTGGCTCTGCTTGGACAGTGGGAGCTAAGCATAGAGTATCTATGTTTGTTATTCCATGAAATAGTATTCTGTTTGCCTACTTTTTCATGATGGATGATGCTCTTCCTCTAATTTATAGGCCCGAATCCAATACTGTTATTATTATTATTTTTTCGTTCTCAATATTTCATTATCTACTTTCGTTTTTCCTTTTCTTTCCCATGTTCAAACACGTTTCTGTTTCTTTCTCTCCTTTTCTCTCTCTCTTTTTTTTCAATTTTATGAAAATGCCCCACTAAGCCAAGATAAATCAGGTTTTAGTCCACAACGAAAAAAGTTTGATTCTTTCTAAGTTAGTTCCCTCCCTTGAAAAAGTCATGCATGCCATTAATGCAGACAGATGCTTCTCTCAATTTAGAATAACATTTTGCAAAAGGATCCATAACAATTTTTATGGGAAAATAGTCAAAATACGGTGTCATAAATTAAACCTCCCAACATTTTATATGAATTTTTTAAAAATAAAACTACTATTGCCCTATTTTTACCAACCAGTATTTTCTTTTAGCATTTCCTTGTGCCCTATCTGTGGTCTCTAGCACTTTAATTTTTTTCAGTCTAGAGTATAGGCTTTTAACATAAAATGGATATGGTATTTTGTAACTAACTTTTTATTCGCTTTATCATGCATGATTAAGTTTCAATAAAAAATGTAACCAGAAAAAATCCAAGAAGAATCACTTCAGATGCTAATGAATGTAAAGAAAAATAATTAAAACTTCTTATGGCATAATGTGGCAATATCTTATTGGAGTGCATGACAGTTGGTGAACTTGGAAACCACTAATACCTGTTACAGATCTGCGACCCATTTCTTACTCGGTAAGAAAATGCCACGCACTCTTGCTTTCCCTCCCTTTGCTTTCTTTATATTTGCTCAACACTCAAAAGCCTTCAGTTCAACTTTCAAATGGTCCCTCGGTTCCTCTTTTGTCCCCAATTGACCCACCAATAATGCAGAAGGACGCAACTTTTGGCTTCAGATTGAACGTGTCATATTGAAAGAACATTGTTATGGTAAAAGATTTCAGTGTATGGAGCAAGTATAAATTATTGGAAAAATCACACCCCAAAAGCTAATTATTAGAGTAAAAGAATTCAAATCTTTATAAAATCTCTATTTCAAGGTAATCTACTCAATGTGGGATTCGTTATATTACCGTTCCTTTTGAAAGTCAGTGCCACAATGGCTGTGTTCTGCGACACTTTACTTGACGGTGTTTCACTCAATTACGGTTAGTCCTTTCGCCGGTTAAAACCCTTCACAGGTAGTCCTTTCTGATTGGCTAACTCTTAATGAGAGTACCCTTTGTAATGAATATAAGTTCTTAGAAGAATTATATCCCAACAGCTAGTTATTAGAGTAGAAGAACTCAAATCTTTATAAAGCCTCCATTTTAAAATGATCTCCCCAATGTGCTACTCATTACAGCATAGCATAGGCATTTGTAGTTCATTATATTTGCCCTTTAGTTTTATACTAATTTTAATACCTAAACCTGATTAGTCATAAAACAAGATAAGTATTGTGCGGATAAATAAATCTCAGGAAAAATGGAACAAATACTGGCATAATGAAAAACTGACGTGACACTAATATTTCAATTATTCCCCGGTATATTATAATGTTTTTCTGTGTTTTTCTGTTGGATATGGTTCCATGGTAATAATCCATATTGGATATTATTAAAACATCAGGTCCTTCGCACAGATAACTTTCCGTTTCGCTAGCTACCGAACTGATATGTCCCGTGATAAAGCCGGAGATTGTATGTTTGGCAGGGAAGCATTATGCCAATGGATGCAAGACTAAAGAGTAAAGATCATATGACTGACGGTAAATTCTTCGTAGAATTACATGCTTTCTCTCTTGCGGGACGAAACACTACAGAGTTTTACAGATTGACAATGATTTCTGAAACAGGCACATAAGCTATTTATGAATAATAATCCATCAAATCTGGCTAGCACTCATAATCTGACCTCCAACCAACATGGCAAATTTAACACTAAATTAATTGAGAAATGTTAAATCCTCCTAATTAATATCCTTAAAAAATAAACACTTTCTTAATTCAAAATTTCACGCATATATATTAAATAGTCTTTGGATGTTATATATAAATTACACCTTATATCATTATGACTAGAATTTAATTTTTAGATTGATTGTTATAAGGATATATCAACATTCAGGCTAAATTGGTGATATAGCAGACGGGGCCTGATTAATTGTTGTTAAGCACGGAATGCTGTAACTCGTGTTGACAACAAAAGTAGCAGTTGCATTTTGAATGTTTAATTACTGCACGAGTATGAGGATAAGCATCTAACGTGCAAACTCACCAACACATAAGCTAACCGTGAATACGTGTATATCTAACACTCAAGTCAGGTATCAAAGCTTACCGAAAGTTGAAAGAAGGATAATGACAATGAATTGAATATATTAAGGGCTACACTAAGCTATTATGGGCATATTTCCTAAATTTTCGGCTCGATCATCACAATACGAGGAGGATCATGAAATAAGTTTATTTCGGGATCGTCTTTGTATATCTTTCATTTTATAACAACAACCACAATGATAGGAAAGAAAAATAATAGCACTTGTACATTGCTTTTATATTATTGATACAAGATACAAAGCCTTTTATATTGCTTGATGAAAAAACGTTTCACTAAATATTTAAAAAATGGCGACGAACTGGACTGAAAAAGATATGCTGATATTGATGTGCAGCATGAATTGAAAAAACAATAGAAGGTACCGCCTTCTAAAAGGAAAAAATTACACAACGTTACTTCCCGGATGAACTTAATTTTCTTGGCATTCCTAAGAATGTTTTCTGTATATGTTATATTCAATTGTGTTAAAGATTGGGGATTCCCCCCCCCCCTCTCTCTCTCTCTCTCTCTCTCTCTTCTCTCTCTTCTCTCTCTTTTCTTTTTTATTTTTCCCGGTCTGAGATGATATTGAGCAGGTTTTTGGACAGAGAAATTGGGAAATTCAAACGGGAAGTGGCACTCCAGATGGGGAGTGGGCCGTTGGATAGCCTTGTTTAGATATCCACACGAAACCAGTTGGGCCTAACCCAAATATCCTTACCGAAATGTTATGAAAAACCCGTGTGTCCATAGAGGCAGCATTGGTTAAACGACGTAGTTTTTAAGCTATGGATTTGGTCATTGTCTCACACACGCTATCAAAAACCCTACGCAGGGTTGGGATTGTGGTCGCCCCCATCCGGTGCTCTCTGCTCTCTCCCTTTATCGTGAGCCTCTGCCGAAACCCTTTCCCCTTCAAGATCCGATTTCATGGTACGTTTCTCTGCAAACGTGATTAACCTCTTCTTTCTTCCACTCTCTAATTTAACTATGTGCTTATTTTTCTCTCTTTCTCTCTCTGTTTTGATGGCTCTCGCAGGCTCCAAAGAAGGATAAGGCTCCTCCACCTTCCTCGAAGCCTGCCAAGTCTGGTGGTGGCAAGCAGAAGAAGAAGGTTCTTGTTTCTTGTTTAAATTTTAAATTTTTGTTACTTTGCCAATTGGGCAAAATACGAGGGATGGTGCAGGTAGCTTTGTTTCTGATTATCTAACCGATATGAGAGATGGGTGTTTGATATTAAGGTAAAGTTTGTGTTTTGAACAGAAGTGGAGCAAGGGAAAGCAAAAGGAGAAGGTGAATAACCAGGTGCTGTTTGACCAGGGAACCTATGATAAGCTTCTCTCTGAGGCACCCAAATACAAGCTTATCACCCCTTCCATCCTCTCTGATCGTTTGAGGGTACTTCTTCTATTACTCCCTTTTCCTTATGTGTTAAAAGACTATGAGAGTGTTTGTGTTGTGTAGAACTGTGATTTGAATTTTTTATGATAAGAGTTGTGATGTGAAGCATCCTATTCAGGAGTTAGTTTTCAGCTTGTTACTTAATTGATAGTCCCGATAGGATCTACTTTCCAAGATTGGTTGCGACTATGTAATCATGTTTGATACTAGTTGGTTGTGAGTCTCTGCCTGCTATGCATTTGCCTATTTAAAAATAAATCTTGAAAGTGGGAAGATTGTTTGCTTAAACTTTTGGACGATCTTCTGTGCCTGTGCTTTATGATCACATTTTCTTGCTATTGTCTTTTTGATTTTCTTTTAGATTTGTCAGCTATGGTTTTTCCCTGCTAATAGCCTAACAATAAATTGAAGATATGAAGTAAGGATCCGCTGAACAATAAATAACCTTAGCATTGGTAAAATTTAGGTAATCTTTATTTAGTTCGGGCTGGCCTCGCGTCCAGGACACAATATGTCTTGTGAGGGTAGACTGGGACTGTCTGTCTTTCGTAGACTCCTAACAATTCTAGTTGCAATAGTTTCTTAGTTTGACTGTAGTCTGTAATGCTATACTCCCTTGCGCATGGACACTTTTAAATACACAAGAACTATGCTATGTGATGACTTCTAATTAGCAACATTTTTGTATTCCATAACTGTTAATTTTTTTCTTTGTGGATGATTGTGAATTCATGAGCACTAAAGCCCTATATTTAAAACAAAGTTCTCATCATTTTGCATGATCCTTACAGATCAATGGGTCACTTGCGAGGCGGGCTATCAGAGAATTGATGGCTAGAGGTTCAATCAGGATGGTGTCTGCCCATGCAAGTCAGCAGATTTACACTAGGGCTACAAACACCTAGATGCAGTACTGGTCATAGTTTATGTACTGTTGATGGGATTTTTGAAATAGTTCTCTCTTTTAAGTTTGTGACGCACCTTTCTAGACTGCATCAGTTTGATTGTCGCTGAATCCATGGTTTATTTAAGATTATTTTTAATCCGTAGTAATATATCTGACCTTCGGCTTCAATATATTATCGTTTTGGCTATTTTGTTGGCCTATTTGAGGATTTATTTTAGTTGGATTCCTGATGCGGTAGAGCTTCTACTTGAAAGCTATCTTAAACTATGACAGATCCGGATATTTTGATCCTTAAAAATGAAAGGTGAAGATTAAGACATTTTGATCTTGGTCTGGGGTAGGTTTTTCCTTTAACCCAAATTTTTGTTCATAAAAAAATAAAATAAAAAATTAATATTCCTTTTCGTATCATCTGCTTACTATTAACATGTCAGAAAATCTGTGAAGCAGAAGTTGCACAACAGATTAATAGGTAAGTATATTTACACAATTTTAATTATGTGTTCTCAAACATTTACGATGCTTTTTTTATTGTTACATTAGGTAGTTCAATAATTAAAGTTAAGAACAGCCGAATGGGGTTGATCCGACTGATTAATGGCCCCTAATTAGGATATACTCGCAAGGTTGTTTTTAATCAGAGGGAGGTAAATGCTATGTTACGAGTCCCATTTAATATGGCAGTAATATAGACTACTCATTCTTATGCTTTGACAAGGTAACTTATCATTTAAAATTGCATATAAGATGCCTTGGGATAGAATAATTTAAGGAGAAGGTAGTTAAAAACAAAGAGGCTTACCACTGGTGTACTTGTGATGGATGGTTTTGGATGCCTGCAGACAGTGTTCTAAGGTCATTCTCGTTTATATGTTCTAAGAATAGTGATCAGTGAAACTGCACCTTGAAATCTATAATAATAAAATTAGTATGACTGGCCGCCATGCATTCGCTTGCTTTGCTTTAGACAGTACTGGTATGATTTTAGAACTATAGTCTTTGTGCACTTGTATAACAGATTTTCTAAACTTGATGCCCAAATAGATAGTGGAGTCGGGATCAGGCGATATCAAATCAATAGGACATCAATTGGCAATATAGCATTGCAATTATAAATTTATCATGAATCTGTACAAGCAAATGAATCAGGCATTGCAGAGCGATAGCTTCCTTGTTTTTATTTTATTTTTTAGTTTAGTTTTTTTTTTTGGGGGGGGATTGGGGGGGGGGGGGGAGGACAAAAAACAAAAACTAGCAATTGCCAATATAATCATCTCATAAATTATTTGACATTGATCTGAAGTTTGGAAACAAACTTTAAGCAGTTCCTTGCTAAAAAGAGATTCTTCAGTATGTGCCAGTTAAAGGGATGCAAGGGGTTGGATTGAGCGGCTTGAAAGGTGCGTGTTGCGTTACTCCCTTCCAACTTTGGGAGTAACGTACAGCCCTGTTTGAATTTGAAAAATATGAGAAGTTAATATTACAGATTGGGACATTTAACATTTTTATTTGCAAGGTTGTCCCCCATAGCTATATTGAGTCCTTTCTTTGTCCAACATCGACTACAGCAGCAGCATACCGCAAACCCACTTCCGCTTGGATTGGAGGAGCCCCCGTGGAGCATCGCGCCGTCTGGTTCTCTGCGAGGCACTTTTAAAACCGACGAGCTAATGTTTAGGCGGAGGGCTGTTGAAGACACAACCACCCCTGTGAGTTTGATCTACTGCGTTAAACCCAATTAATTCGGCTTGGATTGGAGGAGCCCTCATGGGCGTTGGCGAGCTGCCGTCTGGTTCCTCTGCGAGCGCTTTTAAACAACTTTCAAAATATCCGTCCTAGGGTGAGATTATTTAGTCTTACCATTGCAAAGTGAAATATGGTTTTTGTATCTATCAAAGTAAATAGATATTGTACAATGTTCCTAACAACTTAGTGAGTACACTGGAGGAACTAGGTATTCATATTCATAGTTGGATCTGAAAGCTAATGCGGGATAAGGATATAAGGAAGATTGCATAAAACGATTTCTGTATGCTGGGAGAATAATTCATGTTATTGATACTACGATTACTAATGCCATTACTGTGGCATATTCTAACAGTAGTAAGACCAGATTATTCAAAATTTCAACCCTTGGAAATGAAAGGCATATCATAGAAAGGCAAGCGTAGGATATGCCAATCTACTATTTGCTGATTTATCACCTTAATTGCTTCTAGCATAATTTCAGATAGTCTTCAAATTGCTTTTAGTTATTTTCTTTTTTCAAAGTTGTTGGTTCTACAGGAAAAAAAATAAGAGGAAAACAAAAAATTGCTAGTACTTTCCTAAGCTGGATCTTATTTGCAAATGAAATATGAGGTTGACAATTAAAGAGAGCGGTAGAGTGTGGGAGAGAGATCACATTTACTTGATATATAACTGCTGACAGCTGAGACCGACTTTAAGTAACTGACCTGCATCTTATATGTATTGGCTGCAGCAAAGGAATCTGAAACAGACAGTGAAGAATCAGATGTTAGTGGTTCTGAAGGGGATGACACATCTTGGATATCATGGTTTTGCAATTTGAGAGGAAATGAATTCTTTTGCGAAGTTGATGACGATTACATACAAGATGATTTCAACCTCTGTGGATTAAGCAGTCAAGTGCCTCACTATGATTATGCGCTTGATTTAATTTTGGATGTTGAGTCCTGTGTTTCTCATGTTACCACTGTATTCTGACTGAAGTAAGGCAAAATTTTTTCCCTTTAACAGTTCAGATTGTACACTGATATGAATTAGCTGTGATTACCTATTTGACCATTCTGACATTGGCTTGTCTTACTGCTACTTTTGGTTGATTGGAATGTGTAGGTGACATGTTCACGGAGGAACAAAATGAGTTAATTGAATCAGCAGCAGAGATGCTCTATGGTCTAATTCATGCCCGGTACATTTTGACAAGCAAAGGATTGGCTACAATGGTATGATTTTTTTTGCCGCCTATCCTTTCTTTTGTGATTCATTGTAAACAATGTTGGCATTGGTACATGACATTGGATTATCTACAGCTGGAAAAGTACAAGAGCTTCGACTTTGGCAGATGTCCAAGAGTTTACTGCTTCGACTTTGGCAGATGTCCAAGACGAGTCTTATTGAGCTCCTGTCAACATTTTATCTTATCTCTTGAGAATTTAGTTTTTGTTATTCTCTTGCACCTCTGCACATTCTCCTTGCTCTCAAGACTCATTTTATTGGTCAGTCTAGCAAGGTTGTACTCTATATGGTGTCATATCAAACTTTGGCTTTTAGGCATTCCACTTTTCTCTCATATTTATTTGCTGTGCCTTTTCTTCTTATCTTTTTTAATTGCCATATCATTAACAAATAGAAAAAGAAATTCTATGTTGGTCCTAAATATCTTCGTACGAGAAGATGCAAGGAACTCATCACCAAGGGTCGAACGATTTCTTTTACCTGCAGTAGCTGCTAGTATATCTACACAAGGCTAAACTTTGTCATATAGTGGAATATGGTGATTAGGAAAACTAAACATAATGTTTCACCTACCTATGGAAATATGGGTACCTTTCAAGGCTTCTGTTGCACTAGTAATAGGTGGATGGATGCTTCATAGAGTGGTTCAAGATCAAGGTCTCTCTTTAATATTCTGTTTAAGTTTTTCAAATCTTACTTTGCTGAGATTTTTTTATTATTAGCTAAACCCTGAATTTTTTAAATGTCTGTGTATTAGTCTATGTTTTGGCATATGATTGTGGGATTAATTTTATTTAAAGTGGAACATAATATCCTGTATTTTATATGCAAATTTCCTTAACTTTGTCCAGACATTGATGGAGCTTATTTTGGAACTACATTTCGTCATCTTTTTCTGATGACTTATCCGAATCTGAAGCCACAAAGCCCTCGCAGAGTTATGTTCCTAGAGTTTTTGGTTTCAAAGTTCACAAGCCCTGAAGCCGGAAGCAATTTCAAGCTTCATCAACATAACAGTTTGCACATGTCTTGTTTAGCTTAGTCTTTGTTATATTTCTTTAAATATTCAGTGGATTTGCAGTTTGCCAAATCAGTACAATCTAGATCCTCCTGTTTTGTAAACTGTAAAGATATATGCAGGCACGAACAAGAAGTCAGCAAGAGCTAAATTTTGCTTTCTGCTTCAAATTCAGTTGTTTTGTAAAACTTTTTTGATAGATTTTAAGTGCTTGAATGCATTTATAATGGCCTATTTCAATTTGTTCTCTTACTTAGTATCACGTCATATTTGAAAAGAAGTTAGGATACTTGTAATTTTTCTGAAAAAAAAAATGTATCATCAAATACAATCTATAAATATTTGAAGTCTATTAAATTAATCAATGATAAATAAATTATAGACAACTAATTGAAGCATTGAATCTCAACCCATACCGGAAAGCTTATTTAAAAAGCTTCAGTATTGGGCAGTGCATTGAGGGGTTGAACATTTTTTAGCACTGCCTCGCAGGGTGATAGCAAAACCCTAAAACATTTCAATTCTTTCATTTCCTTGTCTATCGGTTAAATTTAAAAATTGAAGAATTCAATTTTCATCTTTTTATTTCCATTCAAAATTTAAATATATCTACGATGTGTCCTGTGCATAACCTATATTATTGTGAACCTTAATTCGTTGTCAGATTCCAAATATAAAGACATAGGTTTTATAAGGAAAAGGGTAAAATAAAATTTTCTCTGTTGTAATTCTTCGTCTATTTTATTACTGGTGCTTTCTTTGGTGCAGATCATTTCTTTCGTCTAAATTCTTTTGTGTGTAATTAGAAAAGAAGATTTGCTGTCCTGGTACCTTCTCTTTTATCTAGTCAAACCAAGGATCATGTTACTCATTGTAAGTAAATATGCTATTTTTCATTACTAATGTAGTTACTTATTTTTTCTATGCATCAACGAAAATTCATTAATTATATACACCACACGTATTTTGTCATGACATTTTTTTTGGGTGTCTTGGCGGACCTTTGTCATTAAAAATTTTATATCCATCCATGAATAAAAAAATTGATGAATTTGGAAGAGGGGAATCTAGGCGGATAATTTGAGGGGGCAGTTTATAGATTTGAAATTAACAATTAATACTTCGACAGTATTTTTACTGCTAAAATTACTATTGTGGGTGGGAAGACTCGGAAGGGGATAAACAATTGTTCACATGAAAAGCACAATATTTATCCTCAGAAGTCAGGGATTATCATTAGACAAATTTTACCATTAAGCTGGACAACTTTCTGACGTAAAAACTTTCAGTCAATCCTAATTGACTATATTAAGACCAACATTGCAATGAGAGGCCCTCGTACACTGGCTGTATTAACACTAGCTTATTTGGTGAAAGCCCAGTCGACGGTTATCGATGGTAAGGACGAAGTGTGCAAAGCTATACGGAACTCTGAAACAGTTCCTTTACCACATGTCGGAGACACCTTCCACTCCAATACAAACCTACAAATTCAAAATTGTAAAAAAATGAAGATAACCACGTGTCAACAGCCCTCTGCCTGAACATTAGCTTGTTGCCGAAAAAGCACCTGCAGAGAAACCAGATGGCAGCTTGCACAACGCTCCACGGGGGCTCCTCCAACCCAAGCGGAAGTGGGTTTGCGGCTGCTGCTGTAGTTGATGCAATTTGGACAAAGAAGGGACTCAATATAGCTACAAGAGACAACCTTACAAATAAAAATGTTAACTGTCCCAATCTGTAATATTAACTTCTCATATTTTTCAAATTAAAACAGGGGTGTACGTTACTCCCAAAGTTGAGAGGGAGTAACTTAACACGCACCGGCTTGAAAACAGAGACCTATATTCATGAAATAAAAATAAGACTTGCTCCACTTACTCTGGACAAAAAGATTCCAATTACATGGTAGCTCCATTGGTTACTGCCCACTTTACGTGCGCCATCTGAATTTTCATCTCATAAACCTGTTTAATCTTTGGAATACACACACAGATAGCCCCGTGTATGGCAGATTCCACAGTTGAACTTGAAAATTGGCAATGAGCTAGGAAACATGGTCCTAGGGAAGCAGTTCATAGACAGCGCCAAGGTGTCCTAAAGAACGCCAACGTTGTGACATTTGGACAGGAATATATTCCTCTTGCCTCAGTCAGCCCACTTGGTTATATATATATATATATATATATATAGCTGGAGCATAGGTAGCATCAGCCATCAGGAAGCCAAGAACAGCTTTTTTAACAAGGAAACTCTACACATCATCTAGCCTCTCTTGTTACTACAAACATGAAGACCTCTCTTTAACAATCGCTCCAATAGCGTGCCCTCTGCACCTCACCCTTTCACATCACAATTTGAGGAGCATGTTCGCAGATTGAAGGCATCTGAAGCCGCCTCATCACCATCATCATTGAGCCAAAAGCTCAATGACTTGCAGCATTTGCATGATTGCACCGATAAGATGCTTCAATTGCCAACCACACAACAAAACTTGGCTCAAGAATCCTGCAGAGCATGGGTTGATGAATTACTTGAAGGGTCTCTTAGGCTCCTGGATATATGTAGTACTGGCAAAATGTGCTGCTGGAATCAAAGGAAAGTTTACATGAACTTCAATCAGCTCTTCGCAGGAAGAGAAGTGGTGAAATAGCACTAAAAACTGAAGGTAGTAAATACTTGTCATCAAGGAAGATAGTGAGGAAGGCAATTCGTAAGGCCTTATAAAATTTTAAGGTTATTAATAAGGAGCCCATTTTAACTTCCTCAAACAAAGACTCTGAGTCCGTGTCTATGATCAGCAACTTAAGAAGCCGAGGTTATCACTCTGAGTCAACTAGAGTCTGTGTTATCCTTTACCTCTGGCTCAAGGGGACAAACAAAGGGGAACAGATGGTCAGTAGTTTCTAAGTTGATGCAACCTATAAGAATAGGTAATGACGATGAGCAATCAAACGCAAATTCAGTTGATGAGGTGGATGGAGCATTGCAGTCTCTCCTCTGTCACAAATCTTGCAGCAGTATTTCTGTTGAGAGTTTTCAACATCATATGGAAAATTTGAAGTTGTGCATTCAGGTTCTAGAAGCAGGAATTGACCATCTTCAAAGGCAATTTATTAGAAGCAGAGTTTCCCTTCTCAATATATGTAACCATTAAATTCATATTAACCCCATCTAATGCTGATGTAGATGCGACTGTCACATACTTGTACATGAATGTAACTATAAAAGTTTTGTACTGAAAATATATTAGATTCAACTTCCAGCTCTTATCCTTCTTTTTCTCCCTCTTGGTCCTAAGTACCTGAATATCTGCCATGTATCACGTCTCCTTTGGTGTTATTTTATATTCCGCTACAAAATAGGAAAAAGAAAAAGAAGAGTAGAGAGGGAAGAAGTTTGATGCATCTATGTCTACTCTAGAATAATCTGACTCATCAGCCACCAAAGCTACAAAAATAAGGGGTTTAATTTGGTAAATAATCCTAGTCGTTTGCCTTATCTGTATATAGCTGTTACGGTCTAATTCAAATCTTGGTGTTTCCGTTCATATTATGCTCCACGTTTGATTATAGTCTTAGATCAAGTATTGAACCCACATACTGTTTTGGATCAATATCATGGCTGATCACGGTTGCTTCGCTTGGTGGTTGGATGATGATCAAAATCTATTATTGCCCTCAATTATCAGTCATGGGCTCAAATTTCACAAGTAGAATGCAATGAACGATGTGATGCTTGTCTTCCTATTATGAGGACAGACAAATCCATATGCAGTTTCCATGTGATATCTTTCCATATAATCCAGACAGCAAAGCAAGGTCTATAATACACTAACACCGTCACAACTACAACTTAAACTAGAAAAATTATAATTCAGCACTTTCCAGTTCCACCAATAATGTTGATGGAGTTCTCAATTTTATAAGATAATGATTTAAAAGTTGAAAAAAAAAATGTTAATTTGAGTTAAACTGACAATGCGTCTAAGGAATAGAAGAGTGGCCATTGCAATAAGCAGAAGACAACGAACTTGCATGTCTTTCTTGGCTTATGGGCATATAGTGGCTTCCTTTTACATGGAAAGAATATTGGGGGCATAATAATAGTGATTTTATCTTCATTGGCGGGAACAGAAGCTAATTTACCAAGAGACTGATGGATACCTAGAGGGCTGGAGCTTTCGTTTTAGAAATTCAACTGGTCTGCACGTGCATACGTTGACATGAATGAAATATTGAAATGATTTTTCACAAACAGCAACATATGATTGTATCAGTAGCGACAACCAAAGTGATGTCAATGTCCCTCGTGCAACTATAATACGATACAACGTACCAAAAAGAAGCTATGGGCCAAAATCCAAAATGTTGAAATAGAAAGGTAAGGATAGAAAGAACAAATTAAAAAAAGGAGTATGAGTTGTAAAGATAATGATGGGGGGACATTGCACTAACGTATCTATGATTATATCCAGATCAATCTAGATCGGTTAGTAACAAATTGCATTTGTTAAGATTAGAATCCTCGCGTCTCCTATGCCATATATATATATTGAGCAATAGCCAAGAAATTGGATAGCGAACTGGCCATTCAATTGTACATAGTGATCTACCTCAACAACCTCCTCTTGTCTTGTTGAGGAACAATGGCAGCCTCTTCATTGAACACCAAATTCCATAACCATGCTCGTTCTAATAGTTTGCCCTCTAAGCCGCACCCTGTGATACTACAATGCTATGAACACTTAGCCAGATTAGGGGCTTATGATGCCACCTCCTCCTCTTCATTGTTGAGGCAAAAACTAAGTGGCTTGCAGGATTTGCAAGACTGCATTGAAAAACTGGTTCAAATGCCGCTAACTCAAGAAGCACTAGTTCAGGAGCGCCAAGAGAAATGGGTGGATGATCTCTTGGATGGATCTCTAAGGCTCCTTGATGCATGTACTGCAACCACAGATGGCCTAATGCACACAAAGGAGTGCACCCGCGAACTTCAGTCAATTATAAGAAGAAGGAGAGGTAGTGAAGCGGAGCTCAGTGTAGAGGTTAAGAAATTCTTGACCTCAAGGAAGGTGGTGCGAAAGGCCATGTTCAAAGCCTTGGAGAATTTGAAGGGTAATGCAAATAAATGCAACCTCTCTATCATTAACAAAGACTATCAAACCGTGGCCTTGGTTAGCTTGTTAAAAGACACAGAAGTGGTCACTTTTTCCATATTTGAGTCGCTGTTGAATTTCATTTCTGGTTTAACACAATCAAAACGAAGCAGCTGGTCTTTGGTTTCAAAGCTAATGCACAACAACAAAAGGGTAGGCTACGCACAAGGAGCAGATGAGAACGAGTTCGCAAAAGTTGATGCTGCACTGCAGTTCTTTGCGTTTAACATGGCAAGCAAGTCAAATGACATCAATGATTTACAAAAGAAGTTAGAGAAACTGGGGTCCTGTATACAAGACCTTGAAGAAGGACTTGAGACATTGTTTAGGCGTTTAATTAAAATCAGAGTTGCACTTCTCAAGATCATTAATCATTAGTTGAAGAAAATAGAGCCATCAAAATTTTGTAATGGCATAGATATTATCATCTTGTATACAATTGTAGATAATGTACTTGTTGTTCATGATATGATAAATATAGCACTCAATATCTTCTTCGTACATTATTCATGTGCTTTCTCTGAGTTTATCACATGACATGGATATATAGTAAATTCAATGCTGATTTCGAAGTTTCAACCATTTGGCGCTGTTGGATATTCTGATAAAGATAGGATGAAAAAGAAGGCTTCAAAGTTGCCTTTTTGTATTTGCATTGACTATGTGCCTGTTTGGTTTAGGTTTAAGAGGTGCATAAGCATTTTTGAGGAAAGTAAGAAAAATATTAACTTCCTACAAAAGTACCTTGGAATATAAATTTCTCTTTTTTGGTTTGCCAAAATTTAAAATAAATAAGCCTTTTAACAAATTTGTTACTCATGTATAACTTTGTTGTTTCGTCATTAATCCTTACTGGGTATGTTTCTATAGCTTATTTATCTTTTAGATAGGGTGAATTTGCATCCTTAACTCTCCTCATGTTAATGCATATACCTTCCTCTCCCTCACAATTTTCTCCTTTGTGAACGTCGTAGATACTGAAATGTCAGTGTCTTCTTCATCTGCTGTGTTACTTAACACACATCTACCAACCCAAGACACAAAAAGGGTTGAAAATCAGTTGCCAATATAATAGTTAATTTTCTCTTACACCAATTAAAAAAAAAAAGGAAAATTGGTTTCACGTGCATATGATTCAAAGGACTAATATATAAATTGGATAAGAAATTATACAAGAACAGACGCAAGATGACTAGAAACTTTTTTCTAATATAATAGGGTAGAGTACGTGCATTTACATAACCATCACCAAATTATGTTGATATGACCTGGGAACACTGCATGAACATCGCCATCCAGATCTGATCAATATTTGATGTCTGATGATGAGAGATACCCCCATCCTCCCTCCCCCATTTTCAAGCCATATACAATTACATATGGCCTGTTTAATGGTATTTATGAATAGAACTGCTTCTCCTCTGCAGGCATAAGATCTGATTCCGATGCTTACTCCAATCACCTGCCTTCTTGGAGCTCACAAATTTTGAGTTTTTATATCTTGGGCCTGAAAAGAAGGAGGAGACACAGCAAAAGTATTCCCATCCATGGCAGATACCATATTTATGACATGTGATTCCCAAGTTAACAATTGAGGGATGATGTGGAAAGCTTGGTTCGTGGGAAGCATTGAGCAAACAATGCTGTGGGATGATAAGACCATAATTAAGATGGTGTAGTTGCATGCCCACTTGGTGACAATTGAAAATAAAAATATTCTTCTTGTCTCTTCTATTCATTTGCTATATATTGAGCAGATACCAACTCCTAGGACAGAGTGTAGAACAAGTTGCATTTTCATCTCCAAGCCATCTTTCTTTCTTTTTTCTGATTAGAGAAAATGGCATCGGTAGAAACAAACACAAAAATTTCTCTGCATAATCGCAGCAACAGCTTGCCCTCTGCACCACACCCCACCGTATCACAAGCTGAGCAGCTTTTGCACAGATTGAAGGATTCTGAAGCCACCACTTCTATGTCATCATCTTCAATAAGTCACAAACTCAATGGCTTGAAGGATTTGCAAGACAGCATTGATAAACTCCTCCAATTGACAATAACTCAACAAGCATTGGCACAAGAGGTCAGCAACAAACAGGTTGATGAACTATTAGATGGGTCTTTGAGGCTCTTGGATAGTTGCAGTATAGTCAAAGATTGTCTCCAGCAATCCAAGGATAGCATTCAGGAACTCCAGTCAGTTATCCGCAGGAGAGAGGCCGAAACCGGATCGACAACCGAGGGTGGAAAATACTTGGCATCTAGGAAGAAGATGAAGAAGTCAATTCAAAAGTCCTTAGGAAACTTGAAAGGAATGAAAAATGAGTTCAAAGTTTCTTCCTCAAACAAAGACAAGGAGACTTTCTCAATGCTTAACATCTTAAAAGAAGCAGAAGTAGTCACTGTGAGCTCATTAGAATCTTTATTGCTGTTTATCACTGGTCCAAAGGGACAGTCGAAGAAGAGCAGATGGTCATTTGTCTCCAAACTCGTGCAGCCTAAGAGAGTAGCTTGTGATTCTGATGAGTCAGACACGAATGAATTCGAAAAGGTTGACGCATTTTTGCAGTCCCTCATCAGTTCAAAGCCTTCTTCTATTGAGAATTTTCAAAGTCACATGCAAAATTTAGAGTCGTGCATTGAAGATATAGAAGTTGGAGTTGAGCGTCTATCAAGACAACTAATTAGAACCAGAGTTTCCCTTCTCAACATTTTAAACCATTAGTCAAACACAATATGTTTTTCCACCAGACTGTATCATACTTTGTACATAAATGTGATTAAAGACAAGTATTATTTATAGCTAATTGATTATGTGCCATCACATTCTCAGTTCTCCATTATTTCTCTTTCTAACTTTTAGTAATTTTCTTCCGTCAACCTGTAATTTTAATATCTTTTCTCATAGTTCCATCATGCAACACATGCAGAAGGGGGTGGAGAAGATTATAATTGAAAACTATGCTGCCCAATCACTTAGCATAAGCTTGGCTCACAAGTGATTCAATAATTTGAATCAAATTGTCTGGATCATATTTAATTGTTTACACGATAACGTGTGATTGTCTAAATTTTATATGCTATAAGTGCAGAGAACAAAGTGCTAATTGTCTTCCATACACGAGGCCAAGCTAATGCAAACACTAGTATTTTTTTCCAAATACATAAACTATATCGCTTTAACTTCCAAAATTATGAAAATTGAAAAGGCTTCAACGGAGCGTCTATAATAAACTAATGTATTGCTTATGATTATGTGTCCACACGTCTAGCACTTACATTTGCAAGTGTGAGTTAAAGAAAACAACGAGTCTTAAATCAGGAGTTGGAGTGTTCCTGTGCATATGAAATTGCATCATATTAAAACTTCTGGGATCAGAATCTAAATCAGTTTGTCCTCAATAATTGTGTTAAATAAGATAAAATTCCATCTGTCTCGCGGATCCATAATTATCACGTTGAACTAACTCCTTGATGGAGGTAGTTCCATATGCCATAGACTATTGTTCATATTTGATATGGGGTTAAAACGTCTTTTTCAAATAGAGATTATTCTTAATAACAAAGTAACATTTTTTTTTTCTTTTTAAGAAATTTCTTATGCAATTTTGAGTTGCAAATGGTAGTTAGATAAAGTTATATTCAAAGTGGTGATTCCAAGATTATGAAATTTTTAAGTAAACTTCGTGGAATATGCTTAAACTATTCACTTTTGAGTTTGAGAGACTTGTTTTTTTGAGTGAATTTTTTAAAAGTAAAATAAATAATTTTCATTTTTTTTGGTATTTAAATGTTCTTTTTTAAAAATTAAAATTATTAGGAAAGAAAAAAAATCTATTTTAAAAAATATAATTTTGATCTTCTATTAAAAAAATTTTCTCTAACATAAAAAAAAAATTTAAAAATACCACAAAAAACTATTAAAAAATAAAAAGAAAATAATTTAACATGACTTTTAAATATAAATTTATTTTGCATTTAAATATCAATTAATTTTTCATTTAGCATAAATTAGATTTTATTTTATCAAAAAATAACATAAAAAATATTAATATTTTTAATGTGATTGGCGTGTACTTACCCATGGTATTGCTTATTGCCCTCGAACGTCAAAGCAATTTCGACTTCACTTTCGGCAGAAAGGAGCATGGCGGGGGTGCCAGCGCCCTATCAGCGTTCTGTATCGCTTACAAATTACATTACACTCTTCATGTTTCATATCTGAGATTGAAGATTTAATTGAGACGACAAGTTGTACGCTGAATGCCGTTTAAGAATTGAAACAGCACCTGTTTTCCAGCCAAATGCTCACATTACGATGGATGAACACCAGTGTTTGAATTTTTATATCAGCCACCTGTAAAGATGCCATGGTAGCATATGAGATCCAAATCTATATGCCTTCCCATTTGGAGACATCTAAGAAAATAAAAATCATGCTGGTTGCCCTATGTATATATGAAGCATGCATATTACCCTCAAAACAATTAACGTCTTAGCAGAACATAACCGGAATGCCAGCGTCCTGTCTCTGACCTGCTTCGCTTAAATATATCATCCTTACACCCTTCATGTCTCCTAACCAATTTGGATCAATTTGTTTCACATGTTATTGAGTCAGAGACTACAACTAACAAGAGGCAAGATGGTAGCACAAGATAACTAATTAATAAATAGGTGAGTTAGGGAGCAATGTAGTGGTATCAGAATCCGTCCTGTTCTAGGCAGACATGTTCATAAACTGAGTGCAATTTGTGAATTGTAACGACTGCTCCACCGGATAAGAGATTCCGTTATCATGCATGCTCCACAGAGATTGAAATTTTATATTAGAAACTTGCAAATAATAAATATGTCAGTTCTCAATAATCCATGTGATTTCGCAAGTTGAAATTAGGCTTGGTGCATGAGAAGCATTGCCAGGCCCAGACATCTTGTCTCCCTTGTGATATCATTTCAAGTTCATTATGCAGAGGAACGTGAGATCCAAATCAAGATGATATAACTAATAATTGCACGTTCATTTTGTTACATTGTGTAAAAAAAATATCTCCTCTTCTCTCCCATAATTGGTGCGCTATATAGGGGGCAGATGCCAACAACTAAAACTCGGAACCTAGAATACACAAACAGAAAAGAAAATGGCAGTCATTGAAACAAACACAAAGAGCTCTCTGCACATTCGCAGCAATAGCTTGCCCTCTGCACCTCACCCACTTGTATCACAATGTGAGGAGCATTTGCAAAGATTTAAGGGATTCTGAAGCCACCTCTTCAACATCACCATCATATTTGGTGAGCCACAAACTCAATGGCTTGTTGGATTTGCATGAATGCACTGAGAGGTTGCTTCAGTTGCCAATCAAACAACAAGCCTTAGCAGGAGAATGCAGTGAAAAATGCGTTGATGACCTACTAGAAGGGTCTATGAAGATCTTGGATATCTGCATTACAGCCAAAGATTGTCTTCTGACATCAAAGGAAAGTGTGCATGAACTTCAGTCTGTTGTCAGAAGAAGGAGAGTTGATGAAACTGGATTCACAATTGAGTGTGGAAAATACTTGGCTGCAAGGAAGAAGATGAAGAAGGCAATTAGAAAATCCTTGGCAAATTTGAAAGCAATAAAAATTGAGTTTGTTGTTTCTTCCTCAAGCAAAGAGGATGACACTTTGACCATGCTAAGGATCTTAAAAGAATCAGAAGAAGTCACAGTGAGATCATTAGAGTCTTTGTTGCTGTTCGTCTGTGACTCAAAGGGACAATCAAAGAGGAGCAGATGGTCTGCAATCTCAAAACTGATGCAGCCCAAAAGTGTGGCTTGTGAATCTCAAGAATCAGATGCAAATGAATTTGAAAAGGTGGATGCAACTTTGCAGTTTCTCATCTGTCACATTCCTTCATCATGTATTAAGAATCTTCAAAGTGACATGAAGGATTTGGAGATGTGCATTCAGGGTCTAGAAATAGGTGTTGAGCACCTCTCAAGAAAACTTATTAGAAATAGAGTTTCCCTTCTCAACATTTTCAACCACTAAGTGTAGAAAATACTCAATTTTGACCCATTAGTAGTGTTCCCCAATTGTATATGTATGTGATTAAATCTCTTAATTTTGTATTTGTACTGAATATATGTTATCCATGGATCAAATTATAGCTACTTCATCTTCTCTCTTTTCCTATTCCTGAGTACTCTCCAAATCTCATCTTTCAATGTTCACCTCTAAAAATAATCTAATGGAAAGGTTAAGCAAACAATTTTCATTTCGAAGGTATAACAATCTGATCATCCTTTCAGACTCGTACATGAAAGAAAACGAAATAAAGAATCAAATAGGAGGAAGAGGACAAAAGTATAATAATTAGAGAACCGAAAACTATTGCAAAAAAAGAACAAAGAAAAAGACAGAAAGAAAGCAAGAAAGAAAAAGAAAACTGCAAATCAAGTATTGAGCCCACATGTGATTCAATTACAATCCGCTCTAGCTGGCAAGCTTAAAGCTGCCATTAGGTTGATGATTAAGTCAAAACTTATTGCCTGTAATGGCATATGATCTCATTTTTTATAGGCTAGGCAAAACGAAAAACATGATGCTTGTGTTCCTGTTATGAGGACAAGCCAATTAGTGTCTTAATTTATACAGTAATTATTGCTTTCCTTCAATGTGAAAAGACAGCAGAGCAGTGGAAATAGCGCATTAATATAATTCAATTACAACTAAACAGTCAAGTTAATTCTTAGCATCTCTATACTCGCAAAGCAATATATATAATTAATATATATAGTTGTGGGCAATGTGGGAATTTTTTTCATTAATGTGGGTTAAATAGATAATTACAAGAAATTCAAGAAATACTAAGCAATGACGCTTACCGTGAAAGAAAGAAAGAAAGATAGTTAAACAGTGTACGTGAAGAAGCTTGGGTTTCACTTCACGTATTATCTGTTTTAATGAGGTACAGAAAGCAGCCCAACTCACCATCTACGAACAAACCAAGGATATAGCTTGATATTAATGTATGTTATATAGGAACGAGTCATGCGGTTCTTGTTTCCCCAAGAGAGGCATGCCAACCGGTACTGCAGTCCACACGTGTAGATGGAATACGTTTAAGCTTGAAAACACGTTTTTGGTGAGGCATTTGCATTGAAAATGCCGTAATCATAGAGCTAGATGAGACAAAGTATGAGTTGGAGAGTTTCCCTTGCGGGAGACACTGCTCTAATATTTGTGTGTTTATGTTTAGATCCAAATAAATCTCGATTAGTTAGCCTCATTGATATGCGTTTATGATTAGATTCCTTATGTCTCCAACACCCCATGATATATATACATTGAGAAGATGCCAATGCAATGCAAGGCAGATCCATAGACTCAGCTCCTTTCCTACATTCAAAATCAAAGGCTTCTCTCTTCTCTTCTCTTCTCGTCTCTTTCTTGAGTGAAAAATGGCAGCCTCAAAATCCAATTTGCATGCTCGCTCAAACAGCTTGCCCTCTAGACCACACCCTCTCATTCTAAAATGCAATGAACACTTGCACAGCTTAAGGGCTTCCTCATCATCATTGCTTAGCCACAAACTAGGAGGCTTGCAAGACTTGATCGAGTGCGTTGAAAAATTGGTTCAGCTTCCCCTAACCCAAGATGCCCTTCTCCATGAGCGTCAAGAAAATTGGGTAGATGAGCTTTTGGATGGATCCTTAAGGGTCTTGGATGTGTGCACTGCAGCCAAAGATGCTTTGCTGCATACGAAAGAATGCACACGTGAACTTCAGTCCATCATAAGAAGGAGGAGAGGGGGTGAAGTGGAGCTCACATCAGAGATCAAAAAGTTCTTGACATCAAGGAAGGTGGTAAAAAAGGCTATCTCCAAAACATTGGCAAATTTGAAGGGTGCTACAAAAAATTGCAACATCTCATCCATGGACAAGGACCATCAAACCGTGGCTTTGATTGGCTTATTACAAGATGTGGAAGTCGCCACTCTATCAACATTTCAGACAATAACGCAATTCATCTCAGGGACAACAACACAATCAAAGTCAAACAGCTGGCTTTCAATTTCCAAGCTGATTCAGACCAAAAGGGTTGCTTGCTCACAAGTGGAAGATGAAAGTGAATTTGCGCAAGTGGATGTAGCATTGCAATCCTTCGTGTTCACCAAGGCTAGCAAAGTTGAAGAAGTGAATAATCTGCAAACCCGGTTGGAGAAAATGGAGTCGCGCATTCAAGATCTTGAGGAAGGGCTTGAGTTTCTATTTAGGCGTCTGATTAAAATCAGGGTGTCCCTTCTTAACATCCTCAACCATTAGTTGAGCATAGCAGGGGATAAAATTTTTGTAGTGATATAGATACAATTGTACATGGAAATCATAGATGTAAATGTCTAGTAATAATAAATGAAACTCTTACTTTTTAGTTGCAAATCTCGAGCATTTATCATTACCTGAATTCTTGATTAACAACATGATGACAATATTTTGAGCGCACATCGATTTTAAAACGGCCTTAATTTTATAAATCCAGCAGACGATCATAGTCCTCATTATTTCTTTTCATTGAAAGAAGGTTCCTTTTGTCTGCATAATTTAAAGAAGGATTCAAATGTTAATATCCAGTCTCTGCCGCATTCCATCAAGCAGTTGTGTTTCATATTCGTATGGGAATACACATGCTAATGGGACCCAAGGTACGATTTTTTTTTTTTTTTTGGTTTAACATAGAAATGTTTTGATATAATAGCATTTCTGCAGAATTATAAAACGTCTTCAAGAAAATAATAATAATAATCATAAAAGGCAGAATCTTAGTGATGTAGAGCACTGTATTTGTCTATGTATCAATCAATTGCTAGCATATCAAGAGCCATGTGAATGTTGTCATTTTGTAAATTGTTTTTCTCTTGCACTTACAAACTCAAATATCATTGTTCTTTATTTTTTTTATCCTTTTATTTTTCTGATATCTAATATTTTTTTAATGGGGTTAAATTGGAGGCTCAAATTTTTTTAAGATAGGATTTGTGTGTAAAAATTACCATAATATGAGATTATAAAAACATTTATGAAGATATGAGATTTTGGTGGAATTCGTAAAGCCCGTGGCGGGTTATTAGAAAAAAAAAAATTGAATTTGTCACAACTGGTAGCAGGTTCTTAAAAAAAAGAACATACGGCATTTAGCAATATCTAGTGAGAGGTAACATCGTATCAAAACTCATTTTTCTAAATTGGATTGTAGAGCTTAGAGTGCATTTGTTTTAGCTAATTTTTTTTATTATTAAAAAAAATCATTTCAAAAAATTATTTTTTACACAAATTACTCATTTCAACTTTCACTTAAAAATTAAATTTTTTTTACTATTAAGTAGAAATTAAAATAAATAACTTTTATAAATAGTGATTTTTTGGGTCAAAAAATATATATTTTAAAAAAAAAAAGAAACAAACACATCCTTAGTTGGATCCATAAAGTGTTAATTAGTAGTAGTTGCAAATAAAATTTAAAAAAAAAAATTCATTTATTCGTATTTTACCATCTGAATTTACATCTATTATATTATTAAATCTTTTATCTATTAATTTTGAGAAGTTCGTAAATATTCTCAAAGTAGAAAAAGAAAATTATTAGTAGAAATCAATTCCTTCTCCTGAGTCACATATTACAAAAATGCAGCAAAAGCTGCTTAGTGCTCATTTAGTTTTCGGCGATGCAGTTTTTTTTTTTATATTAAAAAAAATTTAATGTAGAGTCAAGTGATGAAACGTATGTTTACCCAGAAGTATTATCTCAGCAGGACAGGAGCTTATATGTTGCCAAGAAAGTGTAGTTAATCCTCAGATCAGATTATTTAAATTTTCAATCTCTTTATTTTGATCACTTCGTGTCTCCAAACTATAACCAGCACTCGTGTACAATCAATATAGGCGCACCCAGTAACGGTTATCCACCATCTATTCCCTCTGATAATATATAGTCTCTTGCATGCATTTCAAGAGAGAATGGCGCCATCTCCAGTGGTCCTTGCTAGAAGTACGGGTGAGGTTTGGAGGTGTATCGTATTGTAATAATATTTAATTTTAAAAAAATTTAAAAATATAATTAAATATATTTTAAAAATTAATTATTTATAATATAAAATTACAGTGATGATATAAAATAATTTTATTTTATTAATTAATAAAATTTTTTTATTAATATAATTTTACTCTCTGTCAATATAATTTTATATTAATAATATATAATTATTTTATATTATCAATATAATTTTAGATTATTAATATATGATAATTAATTTTTAAAATATATTTAATTATATTTTTGAATTTTTTTAAAATTATGATATTACTATAATAGATTATAAATAATTATTACATTAATATACCTTATAAATCTCTACTAATGATACAATCACAAAGTGCACTGAACAGTTTGGACCGCCAAGCTAATGGCAGAAAGAGCCACTGCACTGAACAGTTTGGACGGCCAAGCTAATGGCAGAAAGAGCCACTTTTTCATATGGTTTCATTGATAACAATTACAAGAAACACCAATTAAGCAAGCTTGCCTTGAAAAAATAAAAAATTTAAACAGTGTACGTGAAGAAGCTCGGGTTTCACTTCAAGTATTATCTGCTTTAATCAGGTACACGTGTATTGCATCCTCAAACTCTAGCAAGAAATGATATACCCTTTCCAGAAAACCGCCCAACAGACCATCTACGAGCAAACCAAGGATTTAGCTTAATATTAATGCATTATGTATGTTATATGGGAACGAGTGATGCGGGTGTTGCTCCTCCAAAAGAGTCATGCCTACCAGTACTGCAGTCCACACGTGCAGATGGGTTACATTAAAGCTTGAAAGCACGTTTTTGGTGAGGCATTTGCATTGAAAATGCCGTAATCAAGACCACGATGAGACAATGTATGAGTTGGAGAGTTTCCATTGAGGGAGACACTGCTCTAATATTTGTGTGTTTATGTTTAGATCCAAATCTCGATTAGTTAGTGATAACTACTCGACAAGTGCACTGAATCGTTCAAGCAGTAAACACGGTGAGTGAGTATCGTCCCATGAGGATTGATGTCATCAAACAATAATTCGCTAAATCAACTCCTATTTAGATTAGCACGAATTTTTGGATTAAAGGAAATCCTAAAATTAAAACATAAAACAAGAATAGTAGCAACTAAAAATAAGAGAAAACAAAAACTTGAAACAAAATTAACCAGCGTACAAAAGAAGCTAGGGATTGGGTTTGTCTGATTTTTCCAAAAGTTAATTAAATCCCCGTATACTTGAATTGGAAAACTATAGATTAAAGGATAGATTTTAAATAATTGATTCCCAATTCCTTGGTGAAACCAATTCTCCTCCTCTCACATAAAACATATCAATTCCTTAATCATGCTTTAGTAAAAAGAGGGATTAAGCAATCAAACCAATCCAAAATCCACATAATTTCAAGATAAATTCCTAAACCTTGAGAATTATGAAGTTTATCCCTAGAGCAAGAACATACACAAATTTCCCAATTCATATATGAACCCTAAATCAATTCATGAAAAACCCATTCACAAATTGCAATAAAAACAAAGGATAAACTCTTAATCCATAGAAACCAATATCAAGGCACAAGAAATTCATAAACAAGCCAACCACATCAGATTGTACCCTCATCCTAGCTATAGAGTCTAGTGACTCATGCTATAAAAGAAAATAAAGAAGAAAATAGGAGAAGAAACCGTAAAAATGCAAGATTTGGAGTGACGATTCCTCAATCTCTCCTCCTCTAGTTGTCCCTTGGCCTCCTCCCCCTGTTTTCCTTTGCGTTCCTTATCCTCCTCCTTTTTTTAAAAAGTCCCGTTCTTTCTTCTATTTAATCGAAACAGAATTTGACAGCACGTCGTGGGCGCCTAGGCGCCAGACCACCTGACAGCAAAACAATATCAGTAGAATCAGCGCTTGGGCGGTGAAAGTTTAGCGCCTGGGCGCTCAAATATCCACAAATATGTTGACAAAAATGCAATAACATAACAATTATCAAAGAAGTATAAAAAACACTCATCAAAGGAAATTTTAAAAGGATTTTGGATCACTTTAAGCTCTTAAAATCTCATCACTTTGATGGACATCACACCCCCAAACCTAAGATGTTGCTTGTCCTCAAGCAAAAGTAAGTAAAAGAACAATGACACCTAACAAGAATTGTGTATCATATGTGCTCTCAGAAAAACTCCTCAACATCACAGTTCAAAAATAAGCATAAGGAACAAATAAAATCATACAATCACTACATGCATTCCTTATAACCCAATCCAAAATGCACAAAACCATGGATCAGTTCTAGATCAAATAATCCGGATTGGATTATGCAGATACTCAAGAAATATCTCAAACTCAGTCCATATTTTTCATCCCCATCTCCACTAATGTAAAAGCAATGTATCAAGGTGATCAAAAGGGTCTTTTAAAGCTTGTAATGTTAGGCCTAAGGTTAAGGTTAAAAAAGAAGGGAAAGGAAAAATTAAAAACTAGGTTAGATATTTGAAATATGCATCACAAGTTACAATGGACTCTAAAGTATTGCCACCACTCTCATTTTTTTTTTTTCACCAAACTATCTTCTTCTTTCTTTCTTTTTTTATTTTTATTTTTTAAAAACAATATACAATGCACAACCATAAGCATTTTCTCTTTTTCTTCTCTTTTTTTTTTCTTTTTTTTTTCTTTTGAAGAATTCATAAAAGAAATAAAATCATCAAAGATAAAAAAATGTGGCAAACACTTTTGAAATGAATAAAATATGCAATGCATAACCTCAAACACCTAACAAATGTTATTGAAGGTAGGAAAATTTTTCTTTTCTATCAGCTTAAAGAGGTAAGATGGATATGAGTTAAACAAAAGAAAAGGCCTTTAATCATTTTTTTTTTCAGCTTCAAAAAGGGACCTAGAGATATACATTATTGGGTTAGCTTGAAAGGCTCAAACGGTCCAAAGAATGCCCTGATCATTTCACCAAGATACACTACCTTAGGATTTCGCCTCAACAGGGAATCAAACATGTCCTAAGATAAGAGTCAATTCAGGTATACCGCATAAGCTTTCTCTAGAAAATTAACCCGGTTCATCCCCAAGAAAATGCACATCCTAGATTAAAGCACTAATAGGAATGATGACTGAGAGCATGATCCATTAAAATCATTGTGCTTATGTTACTCCAAGTTCATTAAAATGCATGCAATCATTGAGCACTCAACACAATTCTTAAAAGAAACTCACTTCCTTTTTTTTTTTTTTTTTTGCAAGTATTCTACTAACATAAAGAAAACTAAAAAAACAAAAGACATCTAAAACTTAACCCAAAAAAAAAATAAAAATGAAAAGTCATAAACTAATAACAATGAAACAAAACAAAATAAAGAGAAATAAAAGAAAGCAGTAGAACTCCCCTGATTTTCTTGTAGCGAACCATCACCTACTGCTCAGCATCATCATCATTATCCAAAGGTAATGGAAAGGAAGAAAAATGGTTCACATCAACTCTGACAGTCTACTCACAAGCCCAAATCTTCTGCTCCATTCATCAATGTCGCTTATTGTGAGTTGACATGAAATAAGGGTAAGGAAAATGTTCTAATGCATGCTAACAATTAAGAAAATATTTTTGTGGCCGACACTATATACATCCCCCTACAAAGGCTCCGAACTCAGGGAGGCACTCAAGCCGACACAAGAAACGCTAAATTACCACACCCATGAAAATTTAAAAAAGAAAAAAAAATAATAAAACTTGGGTTGCCTCCCAAGAAGCGCTAACTTAAGGTTTTCAGCTTGACCTGTGAAATTTATCCTAGTCAAAAGTATCATAAATGTATGTTTTCCTTACAAATAGCAGAGTTATCAAATATTTACAAAAGATATGCACAAGAGTAACATACAAGAGATGAGGAATATAAATCAATTCTTTGTGCATCATGTAAGGAAAACTGACAGCTATCAGTTTGCATACTTGCAATTCATGTCGAGAGATAGAGAAACTAAGCATGATTGAATTGTTGTCATCCAAATTTTTTCTATCTCCTAACACACATACCTCACATAATTCCTCATTGGTTGCAACTACCACTTCATTATCCTGACCATCATCCACTTTTGGCTCATAATACGGGCACAAACATGTAGGATGCATACTACTTGAACAAACACAACATAAATCCAGTGATGACATCCAATTCTTAGGCTCATAAAATGGACAAAAATTTGTTTGATGCATGACACTTGAACATATGTCACAACAAGAAAAAATGATTGGGCATGCATTTGTTGGATGTATAGAACTTCCGCATATCTCACAACGATAGCCATCCATCTAAGAACAAGTAAATAGAGAAAAGAATTTTTTTTTTAATTTTTTTTTAATTCTATAGAAATTAGACAAATAAAAGAAGAATTTAAAATAGAAAAAAAAATCTGAAATAGAAATTTATCAGCTACTAATGTTGTTGATAAAACACTCAATCCCCGACAACGGCGCCAAAAACTTGATAACTACTCGGCAAGTGCACCGAATCGTTCAAGCAGTAAACACGGTGAGTGAGTATCGTCCCATGAGGATTGATGTCATCAAACAATAGTTCGCTAAATCAACTCCTATTTAGATTAGCACGAATTTTTGGATTAAAGGAAATCCTAAAATTAAAACATAAAACAAGAATAGTAGCAACTAAAAATAAGAGAAAACAAAAACTTGAAACAAAATTAACCAGCGTACAAAAGAAGCTAGGGATTGGGTTTGTCTGATTTTTCCAAAAGTTAATTAAATCCCCGTATACTTGAATTGGAAAACTATAGATTAAAGGATAGATTCTAAATAATTGATTCCCAATTCCTTGGTGAAACCAATTCTCCTCCTCTCACATAAAACATATCAATTCCTTAATCATGCTTTAGTAAAAAGAGGGATTAAGCAATCAAACCAATCCAAAATCCACATAATTTCAAGATAAATTCCTAAACCTTGAGAATTATGAAGTTTATCCCTAGAGCAAGAACATACACAAATTTCCCAATTCATATATGAACCCTAAATCAATTCATGAAAAACCCATTCACAAATTGCAATAAAAACAAAGGATAAACTCTTAATCCATAGAAACCAATATCAAGGCACAAGAAATTCATAAACAAGCCAACCACATCAGATTGTACCCTCACCCTAGCTATAGAGTCTAGTGACTCATGCTATAAAAGAAAATAAAGAAGAAAATAGGAGAAGAAACCGTAAAAATGCAAGATTTGGAGTGACGATTCCTCAATCTCTCCTCCTCTAGTTGTCCCTTGGCCTCCTCCCCCTGTTTTCCTTTGCGTTCCTTATCCTCCTCCTTTTTTTAAAAAGTCCCGTTCTTTCTTCTATTTAATCGAAACAGAATTTGACAGCACGTCGTGGGCGTTTAGGCGCTGGGTGTTGGGCGCCTAGGCGCTAGACCACCTGACAGCAAAACAATATCAGTAGAATCAGCGCTTGGGCGGTGAAAGTTTAGCGCCTGGGCGCTCAAATATCCACAAATATGTTGACAAAAATGCAATAACATAACAATTATCAAAGAAGTATAAAAAACACTCATCAAAGGAAATTTTAAAAGGATTTTGGATCACTTTAAACTCTTAAAATCTCATCACTTTGATGGACATCAGTTAGCCTCATTGATATGCGTATAAGATTAGATTCCTTATGTCTTCAACGCCCATGATATATATACATTGAGAAGATGCCAATGCAATGCAAGGCAGATCTCAGTTTTCTACGATCAAAATCAAAGGCTTCTCATTCTCTTTCTCTTCTCCTGAGGAAAAATGGCAGCCTCAAAATCCAATTTGCATGCTCGCTCAAACAGCTTGCCCTCTAGACCACACCCTCTCATTCTAAGATGCAATGAACACTTGCACAGCTTAAGGGCTTCCTTATCATCATTGCTTAGCCACAAGCTAGGAGGCTTGCAAGACTTGATTGAGTGCGTTGAAAAATTGGTTCAGCTTCCCCTAACACAACATGCCCTCCTCCATGAGCCTCAAGAAAATTGGGTAGATGAGCTTTTGGATGGATCCTTAAGGCTCTTGGATGTGTGCGCTGCAGCCAAAGATGCTTTGCTGCATACGAAAGAATGCACACGTGAACTTCAGCCATCATAAGAAGAAGGAGAGGGGGTGAAGTTGAGCTCACAGAAGAGTTCAAAAAATTCTTGACATCAAGGAAGGTGGTTAAAAAAGCTATCTCCAAAGCCTTGGCAAATATGAAGGGTGCTACAAAAAATTGCAACATCTCATCTATGGACAAGGACCATCAGACCGTGGCTTTGATTGCCTTATTTCAAGATGTGGAAGTGGCCACTCTATCAACATTTCAGACGATCATGCAATTCATCTCAGGGTAAACAACACTATCAAAGTCAAACAGCTGGCTTTCGATTTCCAAGCTAATTCAGAACAAAAGGGTAGCTTGCTCACAAGTGGAAGATGAAAGTGAATTTGCACAAGTGGATGTAGCATTGCAGTCCTTCGTGTTCACCAAGGCTAGCAAATTTGAAGACGAGAATAATCTGCAAAACCACTTGGAGAAATGGAGTCCCGCATCCAAGACCTTGAAGAAGGGCTTGAGTTTCTCTTTAGGCGTCTGATTAAAATCAGGGTGTCCCTTCTTAACATCCTCAACCACTAGTTGAGCATAAATGGGGATCAAATTTTTGTAGGGATGTAGATACATACACTTGTACATGGAAATCATAAATGTCATGTCTAGTTATAATAAACTGAAACTCTTAGAATGTTTTGTTTTACCTATTTTCTGTTTTTATTTTCAGTAAAAATAAAAATTGGACATGAAAATATGTTTAGTTGAAGTTTAAAGAAAACATTTCTATGAAAATATTTCCTAAAAAAAGGTATAAAATTGAAAATGACAATTTCATATTTTCAGTGTTTTTATTTATATTGTTGAAAAATATTCTCAATTGAAAATACAGTGACAACTAGATAAAAATAGAGAAATCTTTCTTTTTCACTTAAATTATCCGAGTTTGAACGTGAAGAACCTCACTTTTTTTGAAATCCCATCTTTTCAAAATGAAATGAATTATCTAGTGGCCCTCTATTCTCACTTCACTAAATTGAGATATTAATCCTTTTCCCATTTTTTTTTTTGGGTATACATTCCCAATATTTTTTTTAACTTGAGTGTACCAGACTTGTTTGAGTGCAATGTTGAAGTTTGTTACGGTAAATATACAATGCTCAAGTTGAAATGATATTGGGTGAATTATTATGTGAATGTAAGCAAAACTATTAAAAAATTAATATAATTGAAATATTATTTAAATGATGTAAGTGAGATCAAATTCGCAAATTGTTGCTCACATGGAAAAAAATTTATTTCATGATAATAGTTTATTTTTTGTAGAACATTTATTTACATGGAAAGTCTCTCTTCACTCTCGGGGAAAAAAAAAATGCTCTCCCTTCACACTAATTTTTTCTTTTACCCAAAAAATTATTAAACTTAAAAGATATTAACTTTGATTTATGTTTAAACAAAATACATTAGTTATCAATCATATAGTATCAAATATTTAAAAAATATTATTGAAAATTAGTAGAAGTATAATTTTGTACTGAAAGTTTCCTTATATATTTTTTTGGTGGCGAAAGTTTTCTTATAATATTAGTATTTAATATCTATAATTTATCATTTTCAATTTTTTTAAATATAGCGATAAAGACTCATTATAGTGTTTAAATATTTATTTGTGTATAAATCAAAATTTAATAACTGATAATTATAAGAATCAACTTAGAAGAGTAATTAATTATGAGAGTGAGAGAAGTAAATATAAATTTTGATTTTATATATATATAATAACTTTTTTAATAACAAATATAATTTATTATTTTAAATTTGATTTTGAAAATTACATTTTGAAAATAAACAAACCAAACATATTTTTATTATTTTCCAAAATAGAAAACAAAACTTACTTTTATAAACTAAACACATTTTCTAAAATTTAAAAATTTGAAAATAGAAATCATTTTTAAATAGCGGAAACAAAAATTGAAAACAGGAAATATTTTTATAAATTAAATGCACTCTTACTTTTTGTTTGCAAATCTTGAGCATTTATCATTACTTAAAGGAGCTCCATATATAATTTTATACATAAAATTTATTTATAAAATTTTTATCTCATTTTATCCCAACCAAACATATCATAAAAGAAGGTTCCTTTTATCAAGTCTATGTTGCAGTCCATTAAGAAGTTGTGTTTTGGATGAGAATACAAGGAAGCATTTAGAATACTCACAATAGAATATAAACATTGAATGTTCACTTAAAATTAAACCATTGATCTAAAGTTATTCACAAATTTAATGGTAGAGAATGATAAAATAAGTTTAATATGTTAATACATAATATTAGAATATTATAATCTATCAAGTCATAACCTATTTATCTTTACATAATGAACTTGGAACTTGAAAAATGATGCTATATATTGATTTTTGTCAATGTCCAACTCGGAACTCGAAACTCGGTATCCGTATGTTGTTTTTGTCAATGCGAGGTCCAGCTCGAAACTCGATGTCCATAGAATATTGTAATCCATTGTTAATCAGGAACTCGAAACTCGATGTCCATACATTAATTTTTGTCAATGCAAAGCCTAATTCTAAATTCAGAACTCAATATCCATGGAATATTGTAGTCCATTATTGATCAAGAACTTGAAACTTGAAGCTCATATATTGATTTTTGTCAATACAAGATCCAACTTGAAACTTAAAACTTGGTGTCCATGGAGGTAATAATGACAGAACTCGGGAGACTCAAGATATTGTACTCCATCGTTAACTCGAAAATTGAAACTCCTAGAATGCCGGGATAATTTTGGAACTCGAAACTCGATATCAATTAAATAATTAAAATAAAGTAAACTACCAATCGTAAGTAAAAAAAAGGTGAATATTCTATAATTTATCAAAATACAAAATCATTTTCCATGAATACACATACTAAAGGTTAGAGCTCGAGTGAGATCCAATTGTGTCTCACATGCACACTATTCGTTCGGGATCTAGAAGTTACTCGGCAAGAATACCCACAGAACTTTCACATTTTCAATGACCAGTGGCTGAAAAATGATAATTATTGTGCTCGTGTCTCACATGCATTTAGAAAAGATCTGCTCCTCCCCTGGCCCTTGGCTGGAGCATACCAAATTCAATTCATGCTAAAATGAAAAGCAGCTTTTTTTTAAAGGAAAAAAAAAAATAGAAAAGGCGGTGGACCTGTCAAGTCAATCTCAGCACTCCTCTTTTATACGCAATTGTATCTTTCAAACATGGTGCATTTTCCGGTGCAGGCGGCAGTCAAATCTTCAATTGAAGATTTGTATTAACTTTTAAGATACTTTCAATAAACTAATGAAGCTGGATGCACGATGTAACTTGACTAGTTAGCACGTCAGTCCCTGCTTCTCAGCGACCATGAGGTGCTGTATTTGACTCTCACATGCTTTTTTTTGTTTTTTGTAGTTTTCAATTATTTTACTTTTTAAAAATTTTATTTAAAACTTAATTTAAATATATTCATATTGTAAAAAATATATTCTAATTAAATCCTTTTATTTAATAATTGTTTACATAAAAAATTATAAACAAATGTTACAATAATATATGCATATTTAATTCTTTTAATTAAATTTAATATCTTTTTTTGTGACAAAGGCTAAGAAATTTAATATTTTATTCTTATTTTATTTTAACCATTAACCAACAATCATTATAATGTATATATAACTAATTTAATTGAATTTTTAAGTCTTTAATTTTTTATATTGATAAATAAAATTCATATAAATTTATATATGTAATGAGTGTATTTTTCATTTTTAAATATAAAAATCTTATTATATAAATTCTTTGTAATTTACATATTGCAATTCATGTCTAATTAATTTTTAATATAAATCCTCATTTAGGATTTTATTTTTCAATAGTTTCAAATGATAATCCACAATTAACAAGTAAAATGATATCACAATTAAATTTTATATTTTGATAATTTTATCTTAAATTAGTTATACATAAAGACATATTTTGTAATATTTTACAAATATCTGTATTTTATCATGTAATATTAAAAATTGTTTATATTATTGTATACATGAGTTTGAAAGAGATGAAGGTAGAAAAATAAATAATATTTTATTAAAATTTTACTTAAATATTACAAGAATATATTAGTAAATATTAATTTTAATAATAAATATGTAAATTTTCATCTATTTGTAACGATGTTTATTACAATGTGTATCACAATTTTTTTTAGTGTCTATACAACAATTGCCAAATACATGGCAAAAAAAAAAAAGGGAAAAAATCTCAAAAAATTGGGAAAAATGCAAAAACCCTGGCAAGTGAGTGTTGAACACACCCACTGGAGCTCAATGGTAAGATGGGGACGCAAGCTTTAACCATGCGGTCTACACCGCGGACAATGCCACGTGTCGCAACAAAATATATAAAAAATGTATACAAATCTTCAGGTGAAGGTCTGGCTGTCATCTTCATCAGACTTCAAACATTAATAACGTTTATTTGTAGTTTTCATTATCTGAATATCGTTTAATTCACCTCACTTTCTGCATATTTAGACTATAATTTTGCCACCTATATAAATGTAAGAGATGTAAGTAACTAAGAGCAATACAATTTAAGCATTCGAGTAAGGACACATGTATGGGTTTCGTATACAATTTTTTTGTATTTAGAGAAAAATCATATATTAATAATTGAAGTTTTAATTATATTATTAATAATTTTTTTGTTAGGAATTATATATTGATAATTAGATAAATTAATTATTTTATTGATAAATATAATAAAATAATCAATAATACATATATTTTTTTTGACTAAATTTAACAATAAAATAACTAAAACTATCAAATATTAAAATATGATTTATCACATATAGATTTATTGCTAACATAACTGAAATATACATAACTTTTTAAGTATCAAAATGATGTACACAAAACTTATATAAAAATAATTACTCCCTTATAAATGTGAGAGGGTGACTCGAGTGCCGAGTTCGGTCAAATTAAAATAAAATCGAATTTCACTAAATTGTAGTAAAGGTGCAACTCGGGTCATTTCCCACATATGACAATGTTATATGATCAGAATATTTAGGGGGGTTTGTTGTGCAAATTAAAGAAACCAAAATGAATAGAAAATAAATGAACAGAATTTGAAACATCTAATCCAAAAATCAAAAGAAGACCATTTTCATTCAATCATCGAGTTCTAATTGTATGTCAACAAACCAGTCATTGATTAATGTTAAGTTCGAATGAAACCTCAACTTGACCTCTGCATTACACAAGAAAAACTTCATGCATTCGATTAACACCTAAATGATTAAACTCAGAAATCTCTAGGATCTAATCAATTTGTGTTAATTTTCAAGCACTAATGCAATTAATCACCAAGTTTAAATCTGAAACCTGATTCTACTTGTCAAAACAGTTGCATTACCATATTAAACAATTGAGTAATATGCAAGCAAACAAACAACCAAGTAGTTAATCACTATATCGAATTGAAAATCTTCAAATCCAAAATTGAATAAAAAACAAGGAAAAAGGGAGTAGAAGAAACCGAATTGATGAACTCTGAAGCAACAATCCTCAAGAATGCTAATGTTGTCTTTGAATCCTTGGATTAGATAGATGTTTACTCCTCCATGAATGGAGGAAAATGGATTGTAAGGTGAAGGTGGTGGTTTTTGGGGGGGGGGGCATGAGAGAAGAGAGGAAGAAGAAGAAAATCGAAAATTGCTATTCTCAAATCTGTCTCATTCGTTACAAGTTCTGGCCCCTTGCTCAACCAGCCAAATCAGAATCAAAACTGCCTAAAAATATTAAATTATGATTACTACATTAATCCTCTCTCTCTTCTTTGAATCTGGACACCTTATTTGCTAAAATCCGAATTATAGAAAGAAAGTTACATTAAAAACATGAAATCAATATAACTAATTCCACAAGTAACATTCTTCTATAATTTTGGCTATCAAAACAATTCCGTTTGGATTTGCACTCTGAAGAAGAATTATAGCCTTGGATGTCAGCTTCAAAATGCCACTGGAATGGGCTCAATTGGATGTCTGTGGATGAAGATATGGCCCAAATACCACACCCTGCTCAGAATCCGTGATTGCACCACTTCAATTCATTTCTAGGCCCAAATTTAGCTTCTTAACACTAGAATTGGCCTCTGACATCTTCATACAACTTGTAGGCCTATCTCTCAGCTTTCCTACAAATCAATAATCACAGTAAAATGAGCTTTACAACTCAAGATATGACCCAAAAAACCAAAATAGTATCAAAATTTGCCTAATGCTGAAAAATTTAACTCAAACACAAACAAAATCCAAACAACACAAAATAGTCCAATTCAAAACAATTAGGCACAAAAGAGAATTAATAAGTTAGAAATGATAGAATATAAGTATATAAAATTCCAATTGATCAGAGGGCAAAATACAAATAGTTGTTTTGCTTTAGCAATGATCTCCATTACTAGAGCTATCGAAATAGGTTGGCCCAAACAACCCTAAAAAATGTGTAGATTGGTCTAAAAAAAATTAGAATAAAAAATAAAATTAACCCAATTTAACTCGATTCGAGCAGGTTAGCTCGCTTTTGGGCTGGGTTAGCCCGATGGCCCAAAAACTTTTTATTTTTTTAAGTAACTAATTTCAAATATATGTCATTATTACTTGATCTTGAGTTTTATTGGTCCATTTCTTCACTTAAAAAAAATTTTAAATTACAAAAAATATGTTGACAAAAATTTTAAAAATTTTTTAAAAAATATCATTTCACTTTTTTAATAAGCAAAACCGCTAAATCCAATTACTAGAAAAAAAAATTATACCTTTGTCTATTGATTTTTCATATGGACCATAAAATAATAATAAAATTATTTTTTTAAAAAAATAATTTTTTTAATTATTTCAAAATATATTTATTATATTTAAAAAATTAGTAGGCTGGCCCGATATCTAGCTCGTGGCTCAAATAAGATACTAGCCTGAAATTAACTTAACCCGATCAAACCTAACAAGTTGGGCCGGCTCATTTTGACACCTCTATTGATGCAGAACCCCAAGGATATAATGATCTCGAAATCTCAGGCACACACTTTGATAGGAAACAAGTAATAGGATAAACACCCTCTCTACTAAATCTTTAAGAGACCCATTCTTAGAAACGTAGATAATTGGGATGAAGAAGATAAAATTGAACAAATATCATAAGAAAATTTACCTTTGTAATAGCTTATTCAGTTTCTTGATGCAACAAGTAAAGATGATCACTCCTTACTTGCACACACTTGAGAGTTTCTTTAGAAGAAACCAGAAAATAAAATTCTCATTCAACTAAAATTGTTGTTATAATTGTTTATGAGGTATTTATACCTTTTATTTAAGGCTAAAATAAACCTAAACCCACTAGAAAAAGGCCTGACTTACTAAACAAATAATTAGGCTAAATAAACACCTCAAAATAATTATATGTCTTTAAACAAAAACTAACAGAGTCAATAAATAAAATTTGGTCCAATATGGATGTAATACATTTTATTGCTATTATGCAACAATTAGAGTTTTGGGCTGCCTACTTTTAACATTTGACTCATTTAGCTTTATTTTATTTTCCTTAGCCCATTCTTGATGTATCTCTTCCACAAATGACTTAGCTAAGTTTCCAAAGTTTTCTTTTAGCATCTTTGTTCTCGCCCTTGTGATAGACCCGACTAGCATACTGAAATTTCCATCTTGTCCTCTAATGCTAGAATGTCCCATTTATCCTTCGGAGATCGTATCATTTATCCATTACCATGATTATTGTTTGATTAAAAAAAAGTCATGTTATGTATATTCATTTTTGTAAACTCATTTTAGACATATAAGAAGAAAGAAAGATACAGGCAATAAGATCAACATTTTTTCTTTTTCAAGACTCATAATTTTTGTATCATTCTTAATATGTATAAAATGAGTCCATCAAAATGAGTATATGTAACATTTTTCTTTAAAAAAAAAAAAAAAAGCAAATGAAGGCTGGCAATCAGTTAAAGTTACAAACCTGTCACTATTTTTTTTTTTCTTCTCTTTTGCTTAGAGAAGGGAGAAAGAAGAGAGGGGGCGTTTGCAACATGATTACATGTGCTTTTCTAGTTGGGGCAAAGCCAATCAAACTGGGTATTGTAAGAATCGAAGGCAGAACTGATTAGGCCATACCCCATTTACGAGTCCACCAAGCAAGAGGAACTCTTTAGATTCCAACATTGTTTACCACCCTGCAATAATTTGTTGTTTATTATCTATGCTTATACTTCTACAAATACACCCCTAACCAAATTATTGGTAACACCTCAGTTTTCTAACTTTTTTATATAGTTAAAATGAGTTGACTTTTAAATCCAATAAATGAACACTACGAATTCTTCTAAAAGTTATAAATAATGCCATGGTTTTTATCAATAAATAAAGAATTTAATTTAAATGTATTTAGCTAATAAAAATAATATAAAGTGTCAATTCATATAAATAACTACTCATTATAATAAGGGATCCATCATGATTTTTTACTTTTTAATATTTTTATTGATTAATAATATAAAATTATTTTATACTATCAGTGCATACCAATTAAATTCATAAATAAATAATATCATCTCATTTTAACAAACATCTTGATAATAAAAATCTAATTTTTTAATATTTTTCATTTTTTATAAGAACGTCAAAGAAGAGAAAATTGGGCTATTTGTTCTTAGATTCAAAATTTTGGAGAATTATTAAAACAGAAATTAAAAAAAAAAACAATGAGAACCATTATCAAAATTTTGCTGGTTGTTTTGCTTTTTGTTTAACATAGAAATGGTTTAATAATAGCATTCCTATAGAATTTTAAAACGTCTTCAAGAAAATAAAATAAAAGGCAGAATCTTAGTGATGCAGAGAGCACCGTATTTGTCCGTGTGTCAATCAATTGCTAGCATTTCAAGAGCCATGTGAATTTTGTCACTTTGTAAATTGTTTTTTCTCCTGCACATACAATTTCAAATATCACTGTCAGATTTTTTTTTCTCCATTTTTTTTTTCCCCGGGGGGTTAAATTGGAATGTCGGACTTAGCTGGATTCATAAACTGTTAGAAGTAATTGCAAATGAAATTTCAAAAGTTAATTTTTCATTTACTCATATTTCACCGTCTAAATTTACATCTCATAGATTATTACATCTTTCAGCTATTAATTTTGAGATGTTTGTAAATATTCTCAAATTAGAAAAAAATTATTATTATTTTATATTATTCAATGTTTAATATCTTTACTACAATATTTAAAATATAATTAAAATAAATAATAAAAATTCATAAGACTGAAGTAATGAATTTTAAATTTGGCTTAAATATATTTTTAATTTTTGTAACTATAAATTGTTTTAATTTTGATATTTTTAATTTTTTTACTTTTTTTTAATATTAAATTTTTTATTTATATTGTTAATCAGTATTGTTAAATAATAATATTTATAAAAATAAAAAATTATTAAAATATTTATAATAATAAAATAAAATTTTTAATATTTATAAAGATTAAATATATATTTTAAAATAATTTTTTGGATTAAAATTTAGAATTATAAAATTAAAAATATAACATTAAAAAAAAAAAGACAGGCAAAAAATAAATTTTTTTTACAAAAATTAAAATTAAAATAACTTATATTTATAGATATTAAAAATATATTTAAATAAAGACAGAATAATAGTTTTCTTTACACTGGAAGTACAAATTCTCACCACCAAAAAAACAGAAAGTACAAATTCTCATTAATTATACAGTACCGAGGATCGCAGGTCTTGTCATTTCCCGGTTGGGATGAGGCTGATTAGGTTGATATTTTTGGGCTGTGTCCCAACACTTCCAAGTGCCAACCATACCAACTCAACGGTGGAGATCAAACCTATTAGAGAGGGTCCCACTGATAATAATATCAGCCAGAACCAAACAAGAGAATCAGGTAGGCAGCTCGTGTCTGATCAGACATTTGTTGACACGTGTACGGTGGAGGCAGAGTCATCAACTAAAACGAAGCAAACGAGTAACATCATGTGCTTTTTTCTTTCTTAGAAAGGGTTAAAGCCCATCCCCCCATGATGGGCCCGGTTGTATGCACATAGTATGCATTATTCCTTTTCAGTCACTGTAACCCCGTTCAACTCGTATTCAATGTGGGCCTGGCTTCCACGTTCTGATAAAGGCCTTTATGGTGATCCCGGTATATTCTTCTCGTAATTCATTCATTGTTTTTGTTGACCCCAACAAAAATTAACATCCATTTAATTTGTGTTTTTTTCCATATTGTCGTTACAAAGATTTTTTTTTTTATATTATCAAATATAGAATTTGAATCCGATGCAATTAAAAATATATACTTATTGCAGTTTACTCTACACTTTTTTTTTTTAATATTAGTAACACCGAAATTTGAATTTATACCCTGATGCACATAAGCATATTGCATAAATTTTTCATCTTTAACTCACTTTTAGTGGATTAATTTACTCTACACTTTACAACTACAATTTAATCTTAATTGTATGAGCAATTATTTCCATAATTATAAATCAAGAATACAAGTTAAGTAATTTTTCTGTAAATTTTAGAGATTTTATTTAATAATCGTTTTCAAATTAAAAATAAGTGAGACAATTACTTACACAGTATGTTTTTACCCAACCCACGAAAAAAAAAAGAGGGGACACACTTGTTATTCTTTCAACATGCAACTGACTAAGGTGGCATGCTGGATCATGAGTGTTTGCATGGGATGCCATGGGTGGACCGCAAGAGATCTGGAACCACAAACTCAGACACAGTAGTGGGCCCACTGTGGGAGTTGGGCCCCACGGGGCCTATGTTATGACTTATGAGAACCGTCCGTGCTTTGCGCCTTGCTGCTTTGGGGTCGATCTGATTCAGTTGTTTCACGGAAAAATTAAAATCGGATTAAAATATAAAAAGCAAAAATCTCATAAATATTCTTTTATTCTTATAAGAATAAGAATTAATTGAACTGACTTTATGCATGTCTCGCTCGTGGCAAAGGAATTTCTTAAGAAAGTTCTTAATAGAGCATAGAAGAGAACTGGGGATAGAAAAGAAAAAAAAAATCAAAATAAAAAAACATTTATGCAAATAGAACTATATTATTATCTTATTTATTGATTTCTCAAAGTATTTTTTCATTTAATAAGTAAAAAATTAATCTCTTGAAATATGATTAGATATCTAAATAGAGAGCTCTTTTAATATATTTTTCTTTCATATACATATATCTTAAAATCAAACTCAATATCTCATACTTAGAAGACCTAAATCCCTTTCACTTGGATCAATATTATGTTAGTTACATTATTCTCCTTAAATATTCATAACTGGTATTAATGGAATAGAGCAAGTAATATGGGACTCTTGTTTATATTTTATCATAACTTAAGTTTGTGTTCCTGAATTTTAATCGGTAGATCTAGATACTTTATAGAAGTGTGAGCAATCTTATGGGCTCAAGGGCTACCTTTGTCCTTGGCAGTGTGAGCTACCTTAATCTTGAATTAGAATAAGTTTTTCCCTTTAATTTTAATTTTTGTTTTAATAAGCTTTTATTTAATTTATTTGGTTTCATCTTCTGTGGACATTTCAAATTTTAAATGAGCTGGAATACTTGACGGGAAAAAAATAGTAAGGTATATTTTCTTTCTCTGAATGATTTGCTTTTTGAGGCACATGATTTGTTTGCTGGCTCAACTTTAATTGCATCCATCTTTTATCGAGATATTGGTTTATTGGGTTGCCACTTCTCGAGTCAATTTGCAGTGGAAAGGTGATTTCTTTAATAAATTCTATATTTTAAGGAAAATGATTGCGCTGAGATACATGTACAAGGGAAGTCGTATTAAAATTGCCCATGCAAGTGGTTTTATCCATCAACATCATGGGTCGATTAAAAATTTACTAATCTACATATGATTAGATAGTGAAATGGCAATTGTAAGCACTAAAATTGTTCATTAATCAAACTCAACCAAGCTGAACTACAATCATGGCTGTGAGGATTAGCAAAGTCATTATTAGCAATTTTTCAATTTGTCAAGTAGCTCGGACACGTCCAAGCCTCAGTATCCAATGCCATGCTAGAGCAGTCTAAAAATGCTGAGATATGAATCAGTAAATTTTCTTTACTATAATTTGTTAAAGCAAATAACGACCGTAGGAGTTCACATCAAATTTTTATACGACAACCACAGGCCTACGTTGGTTAATGGCTTTCCCATGTGTATGTGTCACCTAGAAGCTTGGACTGCGGGAATTCAGGGTCATGGACTATAGTGGGCATACAATAAACCAACATTATTTATTAATTTCCTTCTCTGTAGTTTTTGGGAAATGAAATTACCAAAACCAGAAGATTTTTCCGAGCTTTCTCATAAGGGCTCTTCTGGCTCATAAGCCAATAAAGGCAGCCACTACCCTTCAACACCACTCGATCACATTGCTTCCTCCAATAATTTGCCTTCAAAAATCTCAATATATAACTCTTATGATCGATTCTCTGGATCCCCGTTCTTGTGTTAAACTCACAAAATTAGTTGAACTTTGCTTTATCTTCCTACTTTTAGTACCATAAATTTCTTTGATCCTCATCACCTTCAGCTTCCTTGGTGTTGCTTGCAGTATGGTTTTCATGTTTTCATTATGTTTACTATGCTTTCTTTTGCTTTGTGTGGCATCTTTATGTAATGTACACTTCACTTGGTTTTGCTTACAGTTGTTGGAACTAAGTTGAGCTCTTTGCAACAACTTTGGAAAACTGATCCATCATCTCCATCTGGGTTGGGGTTAGCAGAGAGGTTACTGCAATGGCGTCTGCTTGTGTGACCTTGAAAGCCAATACCCATTTAGCAAACTCAGAAAAAGGTGATTTTTTTCGTCAAGAGAATGGTTTTTTCGGGAAAAGAATCAAAGGGAGCTTGAATAGCAGCCCCTGGGTCATTAATGAGTTGGCTAAACCTTTGAGAACCCAGAAGAGGGTCAAACCTGGTGTTGTTTCTGCTGTTCTTACTTCAAATAAGGCCACCACAGAATCGCTGGTAAGATGAATTTGATTCTGGGATCAACTCTGAGAAAAAAAAAAAAAGCATGGTTTTGAATGATCAATATCTGATTGTAAAATTAGGAACTTTGTTTCTGTGGCTGCATTTTTATGTCATTATTATTTGTTATGTGATTGTGTTCTCAATTTGAGACCTTGCAAGTGCCATCATTCCTGAGGAGAAGAGCTGATCCAAAAAATGTTGTGTCCATCATATTGGGAGGAGGACCAGGGACTCAACTCTTTCCTCTCACCAAACGAGCTGCCACCCCAGCGGTAAGTGAATCATACTTGTTGTCTTGTTCACTGAACAAGGCTGCTTTTTTGAAGTTGAACAAAAAAATCAAAACATTTTGGAGTTCTATGTTATATTTTGTGGTGAAGCGGTGTGCATTTTCAGGTCCCTGTTGGTGGATGCTATAGGCTTATAGACATCCCAATGAGCAACTGCATCAACAGTGGCATCAACAAAATATTTGTGCTGACACAGTTCAACTCTGCTTCCCTAAACCGTCACATTGCCCGCACCTATTTTGGAAATGGCATCAACTTTGGGGATGGCTTGGTGGAGGTATGCATCACCATCACTTACATCGATGGAAACTAGTTTTTGTAGTTTTTTAGAAGAGATATTCATATTAGTGAGATTAGATTTGGCACTGACAGTGGAGAATAAAAAAAACTCTCAAGTTGTTTACTTCACATGAAATGATAAAATATTCATAAAAAAAGTATATATTTTCAAAGAATCTGATTGCTGTGATTAATAGAGAAGTATAAGCCACTGGCGATATTCTTGTTGACCAATTGCAAGTTTGTTTCTTTTCATAATGACTAATCAAATCAAACTAAATGCCAAACAGGTTCTGGCAGCTACTCAAACACCAGGAGAAGCTGGAAAGAAGTGGTTCCAAGGAACTGCAGATGCTGTGAGGCAATTTACATGGGTATTTGAGGTGGGCAAGTGATTTTTTTATTTATTTATTTTTTTGCATTGACTACATGACCTCTTTTTTCATGTTCTCATTTTTAATTTGACAGTAAGTAATAGGTTCATTTTTGTAGGATGCCAAGAACAGAAACGTTGAGCATGTATTGATCTTGGCCGGGGATCATCTATACCGAATGGATTACATGGACCTTGTGCAGGTTTATATTGTAATTGTTTTATCAGGTGGATAGTTACTTCATATCGTTTTCAAAAACTTTCTGATGTATCTACAACAAATAAACAGAGCCACGTTGATAGAAATGCTGATATCACAGTTTCGTGTGCTGCTGTGGGAGACAGGTATGTTCAATCTCCCGTTAGATGTTCTTCTTTTTGTTGCTTGATATCATGATGCTGCTAAGACAATATAAGTATTTTACTTAATTTCACTCTAGAGTGAATAAAAACAACTACTTTCCTCAAAGCAAAAATTTCAAATAATTTTACTTGTTTCATTGCCAATTGTCTGCTTTTCAGCCGTGCATCAGATTATGGATTGGTCAAAGTAGATGACAGAGGCCGTGTCATACAATTTTCAGAAAAACCAAAGGGTGCTGATCTGAAAGCAATGGTAATTCAAAAGATGACCTAATCTTTTCACCTTCTTTATGTTTTGTTGTTATCTGGTAATTGTACTGAGGTTGTGCACTATCAGAAAAGAGAAATAAATTAACCATCCTCAGTTTCAAGTGTCTTTCCTCGTATGTCTAAGAGAGAACATCTTAGCACTATAGCATTTTCTGTCAAGTTCATACTTGAATCTGGACTTAAACGCATGCAGATATGGATTTAAAACATACAGATTATCCAGGCTTGATTTGCAAACTTCCGTACAAAATAAACCCCAAACTTTCATCTTGTTTTTCTTGCCATAGTTTTGTAATTTTTATACAAATTTGCTGCATCCATAATAATCATATTATATTTATCTGGCCCCAATATAATCATGTGTATCTATGTTGATTCTCTTCAGCAAGTAGATACCTCTTTTCTTGGGTTGTCACCTCAAGATGCATCAAAGTCACCATATATTGCCTCTATGGGGGTTTATGTATTCAAGACAGACGTTTTACTCAATCTTCTGAAATGGAGATATCCTAGATCCAATGACTTTGGATCTGAAATCATTCCTTCAGCCGTGAGGGAACACAATGTCCAAGTAAGAGAAATTCTAAAAATTATATCTTTTTATCCATTCTAGGAGTCTTATCTGCTATTTATGAGGAGCTATATACACATGTGAGTTGAATGTCTGTTGTTTTTGCAGTCATACTTTTTCGGAGACTATTGGGAAGACATTGGAACAATAAAATCCTTCTATGATGCTAACCTGGCTCTTGCTGAAGAGGTGGGTTCAAGATAATTTACATATTGTCCTTCCATTCTGTGGTTATAGGCACCATGCATTGGTTACAAGCCAGAATACTTAAGACACATTAGTATCCCTTGTTTTGCATTCAGTGTTCAGTAATATTAGCTGGCTGTCTTTTAACGCTGAGAACAGAGGCCACCATCAAATTGCAAGTTGTAGCATACTAAACCAGAGGTGCAATGAATCAGTATAGTATAGGCATTAATGGTACCGGTTTTATGTAGGCTGGGGGATGGGGTGGATGATTGTACTTGAGCAACTTGACCATGGTCAGTAGGCCTAATTATGGTGAAACTCAGCTCAACTAGCTGCTAGAATGATAAAATTTGTTGGTGTCCGAGTTCAGTTTATTAAAACTACCGTCTGCTTTGTGCTACTATCTTGCAGAGTCCAAAGTTTGAATTTTATGATCCCAAGACACCCATTTTCACATCTCCAGGATTCCTGCCACCAACAAAGATTGATAAATGCCGGGTATGATATCCTATCTTATAATATTGTTAGCAATGTCATAAGAAAGACATCTTATTGTGTTTGAGTTGCTTTGGCAGATTGTGGATGCAATTATCTCCCATGGATGTTTCCTTCGAGAATGTACAGTCCAACATTCCATTGTGGGTGAACGTTCACGTTTAGATTATGGCGTTGAGCTCCAGGTAAACAACCATAAAATCTTGACCCAGGACGGTACAACACTCCATTTAAGATTCCTCCTATCTAAAATCATCTTTTACCGTTTTACAGGACACTGTAATGATGGGAGCAGACTATTACCAAACTGAAGCCGAAATTGCTTCTCTGCTGGCAGAGGGGAAGGTCCCAATTGGGATTGGAAGGAACACCAAAATTAGGTAATTGTGCTAACGACAAACTACCTACATCCTAAGGTGGCCTTGGACACTAGAATGATTAGATTACCTTTTGTGGAATTGAATCATTATCATGATTGAATAAATTGGCACTCTGTTTAGAATTGTCAACAACTAATAGTCATGAATTGTTAGTTTGTTACATTATTTGTTTCTTTGTTGAAGGAACTGTATTATTGACAAGAATGCAAAGATCGGGAAAGATGTCATCATCACGAACAAAGATGTAAGCAAGCATGGCTACCCGTTTCTGACCTTCCTTTGACCTTTGAGCCAATTTGATCACGTAGTATAGTAGTTTTCTGGTCCAATTCCAATACCAATCGCATCATGTATTGTGCCAAACTTTTCAATGCTTTCTTTCTCTGTAGGGAGTTCAAGAAGCAGATAGACCAGAAGATGGGTTCTACATTCGATCAGGAATCACCATCATAATGGAGAAGGCAACAATAGAAGATGGCACTGTCATATAAATGGTTTCATGAGCTGGCTGGTTGCCAGAAGGCGCTGGAAGAGGCATTCTGAGGAGCATTCCCATCTTTGGGGATGGAAGGGCAGCTGTTGCAAAGAAATGTCCAATAGAGAAAAGCAGCACCCGTTTTGATATATGTAAAATAGAAGCTTCTTCCGCTACATGTAAAATTAGAATGAATAAAACGTGAAAATCAAGATGCACGAAAGTAAATAAATATAAGGGCTGACCCTGAACTATGGAGATGTTATATCCCCTTGTAAAGGAGACCACCAAATTTTATTACTATTTCGCGAGCATGTTTCTTTGGTGTCTCAAGGTATTCTCCACTTTTAGTCTTAGAAAAACCTATCCCACTGGGTTATAACTTCTATCTTCCCTGACCCAAATGGCAGAGTATTCTCATACGCATGTTATATTTTCTAAGAATATGCAAAGATCTGGGAAAATTCCATGCAAATCATTGCATTAACAGCGAGAACAAGTATTTATTAACAATATCAAGAACACAAACACACTTACTATTAGCAAATAGCAAGACCAAAAACAGGGACAGCCTACCATAGTAGTCATACGTTGGCTGCACATCACTGTCATGAGTTGACAATGGTGTCTAACTTACTTGAGGTTGCTAACCAATAATATTTTTGTCCAAGATCACCCCTTCAACATCTAAATTGACAATTATTTCGTACGATTTTTTTAGCTGTTTCTTTGGACCTAGTTACTTGATAGAATGTCATCCTCTTCCCCGGTCACTTTCTTCTTTTGCCTCCAGAAGTATTTTGCTCGGCATTGCCTGAAAGTTGTTGATTCTTTTAGCTAACAAATATCATAATTTAATTATAACTGACTTAACATATAAAATTGATAATTCATTTCTGGCTCACAAATCGCTGAGTTCAATAATTTTTTCTTTTATCTACCATTACCCAATGAAAATCACAACCGATCGTGCATTTGACAATTTCGGGCCAAATATCCCATATCGAAAATCATAAAATGCTGAACAGTCTGGGGTACATCCATGAATAAGCAAAGGGTAAACTACTACATGCACAATTGGGAGGAAGGACTAGACAATCAGCATGAACTAAAACAATAAAAAACATGTAGGTTTATAAATAGTTAGATTTTTTTTAAAAAAATGTTTTTTAATCTATATTCTATTCCCACTCACATGGTGTCTCTAAAGATAGGAATGACACTTGTGCGCAGCGGGGGTGGGGAGTCTTTCCGCGTTTCTTGTCTTGCTATCCCATCTTCTCCCCATTCTTATCCTTGATCTCTGCCTTGAGAGATTTTTGTCCTTGTCTCTATTCCTCTAGTCTCCCCCTGCAAGGATCCCCAAACATATAAAAGATCAAACAAAATAAAAATTATAATAAAATTTTGTAAATAATAGTTATATAAATTTAGTTGGATTTATATTTTTAGAATTAATATAATAAAATGATATAGTAGAATTAAAGACATTTTCCCTGTTATCTACCAAAAAAAAAAACAAAAGAAATTTATACATATATATAATATCAAGGATATTTTAATAAATTTAACTATATACAAGAATCGGTGAGTGAGATCCCAACCCTATCTCTAAATATACTTTGAGGAGATTTTCATCTTCACCCTTGTCTCCACAGGAAAAAAATTGTGGAACTCGAGCTCTAAATAGAACAATTCCGATGAATCCCTAAATATCAGGAAAAATTGTCATCCTTATCCGGAGATGGCTAAAGTTGATAGATAAATAACTTCTTTTTTTAAAATAATTTATTATCTCAATTTGAGCATGGAATAACATGGATATTCAAATCTAATCAAAGTTCTTGTGTTTTTAATCTAAACTACTTGTGTTTAGAGTTTATTGGACTTTAATTAATCTAACTTGAGTCAAGTTAGTCTATCATGAGATAAAATCCTTCTAACTTTAATTTTTGTCATTTTAAAAATTTGAACTTAAAATATTATTTAATAAAAACAAGAAGTAAATTACTCGAACTAATTAAGCATTAATTTCAAACCTAATCCAAATTTAAAACATTAAAATCCATATCTTATAATAAGGTACCTGCCTGTCCTCGTATTCCCTTTCTTTTTTTTCTTGTCATCTACGTGCCTCATGCATGCATTTGATATACCTTACCTACTTCAGATGAGAGAACTGCTCTCTGCACTAAAAAATTGTCACTCAGGTCATGTTCTTATTATTGAGAGGGTTACTCTGTATTCCTTACCCATCTCATTGACGAGGGCACACCTAACATTTACCTTAGCCGTACATATGTAACATTGACCCTCATGTCACCGGTTTAGACTTCAGATTCACAAATATGAATAGGATTTGGCTCGTCTATACTCTTAACAAACTGCTCACAATTCCATCCAGCTGTAAAAACATTTTATTTTAATGTAAAATATAAATTCTAAAATTATAAATCAAATATTAACCACAAAGTGCATAGTTGCATTACTTGCATATTTGCATGAGGTGCAGTTTTTCTGGTTAAGACTACAAGTGACCCTTTTTTCGTATGAATATTACTCATGACTCATGATATGCCAAGTGGTAACATTTTTTTTTTTTATCTGGATAAAAAATTGAGTAAATGATGGGAAATAGATCAGATTTTTTTTTTAAAAAAAAAATCAAATATTTTTACATCATATGAATGGAAATGTTTCTTGAGATAGCTATAAAAAGGTTTCATGAGCTGGTTGTCCAAAGGCGCTGGAAGAGGCATTCTAAGGAGCAATTCCTAACTTTGGGGACGGAAGGGCAGCTGTTGTAGTGCTATGTCCAATGGAGAAAGCAGCATCCTTTAGCTATAAGTACTATCTCAATATTTAAATGTCACTGTTTAAAATTAATTTTTTTTCATAATCATCTGTCATTTTTAATTTTTTTTAAAAATACCAGATCAAATGGAAAAAAAGTTGTATACCAAAAAAAACAGATAAAAAATTTTAAGAAAATATTAATTAAGTATTTTTGATTATATTCATATTGAACAGAGACATTACCAGGTAAAAAATATATAAAAAAAAAGAGAAAAATAAATAATGAATATTTTGTAGAATATATTTTAACTTTTGTAAGGTTGAGCTTTGTGCATTTGAAATATTACTTATTTAAAAAAAGGAGGTAAGAAAATAGAAGTTCCCCCATTACATGTAAAAGTAGAATGAATAAAACATGAAAATCAAGATGCACAAAGTAAATAAATAGAAAGGATGATCGTCGAAAATGAAGCTGTTATACCCTGTTATAAAGGAGAACACCAAATCATATGTATTACTATTACTGGTGATGAGGAATCTGAGCACTCCTTGCTTGGCGAATTTTAAATGCAAATATCTTCCACTATGTATTAAGTAGTAGCTCGCGAAAACAGTCTCATTAGTATTACAGAGATGCAAATTTGATGACTAAAATATGGGAAGAATAAGAATGAGCTAAGCTTAATAGGGAGAAAAGGACTTAAATTCAGATAGAAGAGAGTTTAATAACTCTCAAGATAATAATTCACTTATGTCTTACAATTAAAACTATTCACCTCTTTATACTCTAATTAATAATGTGTCATTATCCCCCTTTTCAAACCAACCTTGCCCTCACGGTTGCACAAAAAAAAAAAAAAAAAAAAAAAATGCTCTACTCCTAATTACAATTATTCTGATTTTTGATCTATCATTATGAGTGTTGATTTTTGAATCGTTGTTGCTGGATCTGGACTTCTGATATGTTGATGTTGGATGTGAAACTGGATATGCTGCTGCAATGCACTGAGTTTTTCATTGATTTTTTGCAAATTGCTCCTCATGTTTGTTCAATGTGTCCCTAATGCGCTTAATCCCAGCTTCAATTTTATCTATAATTGCCTCTTCTTCAGGAGTGTTGCACCCCAAATTTAGCAGACCATGATCCTCGGGCAAAATGATGAGTTTCTTTGGCCATGAAAGTCTCAATGAAAGCACCAATAATACGGAGATGCAAATTTGATGTCTACAATATAAGAAGTATAAGAATGAGTTAAATTCAACGGGGAGAAAATATTTAGAATTCAGAGAGCAGAGAGTTCAATAATTTCAAAGATAATAATTCACTTATGTAAAGCTATTCACTTATTTATACTCTAATATTGTATCATATGATCTTCCCGCCTACTGTGGAAAACGTGAATTGAAGCTCAAACTTATCTAAATTTAGATGAGTATTTGATGAAATAGTAGCAGTAGAAATGAACACCTGAAAGCTACAAGTTCGATGGTTGAATAATGCTTCCGAACGTAATGTTATTGTCCTCCGAAGCTTTCCATTGGATGCGTGGCAATCGGCAATGGCAATGCCTCGTGGCATGATCAGGGTAACTGACTACCGTGAGATTGACACGTAGAACTTAGGCTTAGGAGACGAGTCAAAGGCTTAAATTGGCGGCGAGGGGCACAGGTGGCGAGAGTAAGAGGGAGCTAGAGAGTAAAACTCAATCAAATCTGTGAAGTTAAGTGAATTGAGAACCGAATACGAAGATAATATGCAATCTAGGCGAATTGCGGACGTGTTGAACGTGTCGGAAAACCACCTCACTTCAAGCCTCAACAGCAATGATGGCCGGTAGCAGGTTCATTCTGGCTCTGCCCTCCAACAATTTCTTGATCGCATACCCATTAGTTCAATAGCCAGCATAAAAGATTCACTTGGTACTTTTATATATGTTGGCAACTTTGTTTTGTTTAACATCGATACCCTCATCAAGATACTTATGGTTCTTCGATGTTTCAATGCCTGCCTTGTCCCTTCTATTTTGAAGTTTTGGAATTGAAAGCTGGAGACAGTCTAAGGGATGCAATTCATATGTTGTATGAAAAGGACATATTTAGTGCAGTTATTGTGGATGTATTAGACCCCGATTCAGTAGCCAGCATGAGATTTTCAGCTCGGTTCATTGGTTTCATTGATTTCGCTAGCATGGTTCTTTGGTGTCTCCAGGTATTCTCTAATTTTATTCTCAGAAAATCCATCCCATTAAGTTATACTATTATATTTTATCTTGCCTCACCCAAATGGGAGAGCATTCTCATGCGCATGTTATATTATCTAGGAATATGAAAAGGTCAGGGAAAATTCCATGCCAAAGGATATAAAGAGCGATGGCTTTTTCTCCATCCTAGACCAGATTCCTGAGATTGGGCAAACCAAGGTGATTGCGCGCTAGAATGCTTAAAAAATTCATGTAGTCCTCCTTGCAAACCATGCCAAATGTCACTGTGTTCCAACAACCTTTGTACTAAGGTAGGATACTGGGGTTGCTATATCAATGATTCCCATTATAAGGTTGCTAGAAATACTGTCCCACTGAACAAATTTGTAATTTTCTGCTCTACTCCAATCTTACTAGGTTGGCGAGTTGGCTGCTTCATTCCTCTGGGAACCATTTTTCCCCGTGCACTTGGATGACACCGTTTTGCATGCGCTGCTACTTCTTTCAAAGCATCGGCTGCATGTTTTACCATTAATACAGCAACAGCATTCTGATCCAGCACTCATCGGTTTTGTTACACAGGTATCTGCCCACTTAAGTTCAGGTTTAGAGTCATGGCTTGGGCTGCGTAGATTTATCCATAGTTCATATATTCAGGATGAATAATTTGTCTGCCTTTGTGCTAGAATGCCGTAGTCCAATTCCTTCTTCAATCAAGTGGACTAGACTGGCTTGATAATATTGCAGACAAGAAGTTGTCTGATTTCCGGTATTCAGCTCTTAGCCTCTCACATTCCTTACAGCACGTACAGCACTTGCTACTTGTTTAAGTGAAATTGACATCTTGTATGTTACTTTTTGATCCACAGATTTGAAGACCAAGAACATCCTAGTTGTGTATCTGGGGACCAAACTGTTGCAGATGCTCTAAAGTTGCTCTGGCAGAGCCATACTTGTGCAGTTGCAGTTGTATATCAACAAACTAAGAAGCTCATGGGCAGTGTGAGGAACAGTGACGTCTACCATCTTGTGAAGAGTGATGAAATCCTTAGAAATAGAACGTAAGCACAAAACTTGTCCTCTCTCTCTCTCTCTCTTTGCCTTCGGCCTTAGAGAATAAGCTAATGAAAATAGATCTATGAAGGGTCTAATTTAGACAAGAATTAATATTGGATTAACATTATCAATGTAACCAATATGACAAAGATGCCTGTTTTTATTCAACAACCAGGATTTCAACTGTGGCAGAATTCATTCACACAGAAACTGTCGAAACAGAAGCTGAACCAACCATTGAACATGATCGTGGGGCTTTTCTCAGAGCAGGAACTCTCCGCCTGAGAAACAGCTTCGTACCCAGAATGGACTCACCAGTTACCAACACGAAGAATGATACGCTCAAGCAAATAATGGAGCATATGGTTCAGACTAATAGCAATTTCACCTTTCTCATCAATGATAATGAACAAGTTACGGGTTTGCTCACGCTAAGAGATATAATTCTGCAGTTTGCCCCCTCCATGTGTGAATTCTAGCATTGGTGGAGGTGGTTTTTTCGAGTTTGCTTTGGAGCAGAGTGGATGGCGTGGAAAAAATGGAATTATTATTCGTAATCATTGATCAAGATATGCGCTTATGCATTTACTTCAGCAAAGAATCCATTCTATAAAATGTCAATAGTTCTAAATCAAAGACCTTTTTATTAATAAAATACGTAAGGATCAGAGTGCCAACGCTGTTCGATCTAGCAGTCGTGTTGTGCAACCTTCATAAGCGGATAGGTGTTTATGATGGTAGATGAGTAAAACAAGTAGCAAAGGTAAAATAAAAACACCACGAAATCACTGGGAAACAAAAGTACAAATAAACATGGCTATTTGCTGACTTTGCCGTTGCAGGCTTAACAACTTACAAGTTACTTCAAAGCAGACAGTAATTCCATTTTAAGAAATCAGTATAGAAGTGTCGACCTAATGATTAAGGTCAGCTTAACACATACCTAGGTTAACTCGATATGCTTTTAGAACTGGGGAATTTATACACGTTTGAAGAGTCGAGACAAAAACTCGATGTCAATATCTTTCAAAAATCACAAAATTTTCACTCGGAATATTAGAAGCGGAATAAAAATAAAAGCTATTGGTCTTAGATAATTTTCCTTCGAAAAGCTGCAAGACACCACCACATTCAGGAAGCTATTGTTGATATAATGCTTTATTGCTTCTTGAAGTCAACCCTTGCCGGAGTTAAAAATTAGAAGGTCCACGCTGGTATATGATACTCCTTCAACACGATATTCTATATGAACTTCGCAACAAACACTGTTAATTATGTAATATTGCATAGCTTGGTAAAATGACGGTTGGACTAAGGAGAACAAGGTAATAATATTGATAAGCAATATGTACAACTTGCATGTGACATGTGACCAGAGCATTCCTCAAATGTCAGCATGGCATCATCGCATCAATTACAGAGTGAGCAGCCGCGTTCCGCATATACTCTGTCTCTGTCCTTGAGCTAATTCCCTGGATCTTCCACCATATACACTCTTTGTGCTCAAACTAATTCCCCAGATTTTCCACCTATTGTATGTATATAACCAACGGCCTACACCTCGTGTATATCCTTCCATCGGTGCTATGGCCCTGATGGGAAAGGCAATGAGCAGCAAGAACCAGAAAAAGCCTACTTGGTAATCATACGTTGGCTGAGCATCATATTATCCCTCGCTGTCATGGGTTGACAGAACCACTGTTTTTGTCCAAGATGAGCCCTTCAACATCCGAATTGACAATTAAGTCGTACAATTTTGCTGTTTCTTTGGACCTACTTACTTCAAAGAATGTCATTCTACTCCCCAGTCAATTCTTTCGCCTAAGTGTGCAGTGCTGGGCATTGCCTGGAAGTCTTGATTTTTTTCAGCTAATAGATATCACAAGTTAATTATAACTGACTTAACATTTAAAATTGATGTTCATTTCTGGCTCAAAAATCGTTGAGTTTGTTATTTCTTTTATGAGTAGTGATACGGATATTCATTTTTTATGGGGCACCGTGCATTTCTTTTCTTTTATAAGAGAAAATCATAATCGGCTATGCATTTGTCGATTTCGGTCGAATATACAATGTAATAAAAGGGAAATACCATTTGGTACGAATCAATTTTTGAACTCATGCGACGAACAGTGTTTTAATATTAGTTCTACTCTTAACTTCCACCACACTACCCTTGGTTAGCATTGCCCATAATAAAATGCAGAACAATCTAGGGTACATCTATATGGGGCAAATCTTAGGCCAAAGTCACGCCTATCCGATATTAGGCCGTTAAAGCCCATTCATGCAATTGTTTTTTCCTCTTTTAGACTTTCTCAATTTTACGGGCATTTTGAATAAACAAGATAAGATTATAATAGAAATAAAGTTTAACCTTTCTTTTTTGTACATTTGCTTAAGAAAATTTAAAATAGATTCATAAGAAAATTATCTTTTTGTCAATTTTCGATTTCGGTGAAGGAAAAGCACTACGCAATTATGAAACTAACAATTAGGACACGATTGATTAATATTTTGGGAGAAATACTTTTTTAAAAAAAAGAATAAAAACTAAATATAGAAAATTATTTTACGTTTAGTTGTAATTATAGAAATACTTTTTATAAAAATCAAAAGTTGTTAAACTATTTAAATATGATAAAATAAAAGTAATTTTTTATAAAATTATAATATTAGGAGAAAGAAAATGGTATTTTAAAGAAACAATTAAAGATAAAATAATAAAAGTATGAAAAATAGTAGATTTAAAATTTAAGGGCCATTTAAGTTTCTCTTCTATTACTTCTACTTTTACTTTTATTTTTTTTAATAATCATAAATAAATAATATTAAAAATATTTTTTTTCAAAAATTTTTGAAATAAAAGTAATTTTTTCCCTTAAAGAAGCACAAACGAACGAATTCTTTATTTAATGGTTAAGAAGAATATAGTACCTCATATTAAATACTTCTAATTATTTTAAAAAGGTAATTTTTAAAGAAGTTTGTAAGTGGAAGTGGATTATGATACCCATATAAGCTTTATATCAAGGATTTGAATCTTAAAGTGTGACTTTGAATGTTGTTTTACCTATCTCTTACACCCTCCTGCCTGAAATTGTGTAAATAATTTCTTAAACCAAAAAAAAAAAAAAAGTTCTATATCTTAAGTATAGTAAGTTATGATATAATTAATTTAGGAAGGGTTGTTGGTAAATAACGACCTCACCTCAGCAGTCAGCACTGAGCACCACCCTTTCTTCCTGCTAACATGAGGGTTGAACTTGAGGGTCGGTGAGCATACAAAATAGGAAAAAATTAAAAAAGAAAAGAAAACAGTAATAATAGTTATAAGGCAGAAAGGGCGAAATTGGGCATGAGCAAGTGGTAGATCTGCTCGCTTTTCGGTTCCTCCATCGATTCTTTTCGTTGAACAGACTCTTCTCAGGTCAGCTCCTATTCCTCTCTTCCCTTCTCCACAATCTTATCTTAGGGTTTTCTTCTTACCACCTTATCCTTATCCTTACCGCCAATGAAATTTCAGATCTCATTTTCTCTAATTTTCCCAAAACAATTTGATAGCTCATTCATTGGTTATTGGGATTGCAAAAATGAGGGTTTTCAACAATTTTTGCTTTTTTCAGGTTGATATTGGTGCTTTCGTTTATATTGTATTGTTTTATATGTGATCTGATGCTAATACGCAGTGGCAAACATGGACATGGTTAGTTATATGTCTGTATCTTGATTTGGTGGATGAATGGCTTGTTTTGAAACTTGGTTATTTGTCACATCTTCAGGTTGTGATTTGAATGGAGGGAACTGGAGGCGGCAGTGCCTCACCCGTGAACCAATACCTGCAGGAATATTCGAAGCTCTTTCAATATTATCTGGATAAATCTACTCCCCATGCTGCATATAGATGGATTGGGACTTTGGTTATTGCATCCATATATATTTTGAGGGTTTTTTATGTCCAGGGATTTTACATTGTGTCTTATGGGCTCGGAATCTACCTCCTCAATCTCTTGATTGGATTTCTCTCCCCTTTGGTTGATCCGGAGCTCGAGCCTTCTGATGGTGGATCTTTGCTGCCAACCAAGGGTTCTGATGAGTTCAAACCCTTCATTCGCCGGCTTCCTGAGTTTAAGTTCTGGTAATTTGGGATTTTTGTCTTCTGGATATCTTGTTTTTTTAACTAAAACTTTTCTTGATTGCCGGACATTTTGAGAAGTTTTGAATCGAATAACTGTTGGCCTTTGATTATTTAGTCGTTGAAACCACTAAAATTGATGGGAGACTGTTATCAGATAACATACTATTTTGAATACCCTCCGCCTCTGGCCCTCATTCAGAAATGATTTTATAGGGAACAAAGTTGTTTCTGAATGGAGATTAGATGATGATGTTGTATGACTGGAATGGCATTGTAAACAAGATTAACTGTATGCAGTGACTATGAGTTGATTCATATAATTCAACTGTCATGAAAGAGGTTGCTTCTATTCATGTGCATTTCTTTATATTTTGTAATTTTATTATGGCTGCAGGTATTCTTTCACAAAGGCTTTTTGCATAGCATTCGTGATGACCTTCTTTTCTGTGTTTGATGTTCCTGTCTTTTGGCCCATATTACTCTGTTACTGGATTGTTCTGTTTGTCCTTACAATGAGACGCCAAATTGCACACATGATCAAATACAAATATATTCCACTCAACATTGGAAAGCAGGTTAGTTTCTTATGCTGAAATTGCTTTTGCGTCATTTATCATGTGCACCTGTTATTTGTATATACCTTAATTCCAACTGAAGTAAGATTTTCTTTATTTTGTATTCTCTGCCTGTAATATAATTCATGATTGCTTTTGTTATTTTACAGAAGTATACTGGTAAGAAATCTTCTGCAGGTAGCAGTGGCTCCCGTGCAGACTAAAGCTCGCTGTGCTGTGATTTGTACACAAATCTACTGGATGAAGGACAACTTTAGGTTTTGTGAACACTCAAGCGTATTCGATTTTTCCACTTTATTTGAAAGGAATTTGTATTCGAAGTATTATGGATGCCAGTATGCGGTGACAGAAAATCTCAGTGTTCACTCGTTTTATGATACCAAATGACATGCTAATATTGGCAGTGAACTTCATTGTTGACACGCATCAGTATTTAGTTCAGTTTTGGATGTGTTGTAAATCTCTGATTGTATTGTGGATTTGTGATGCTGTAATATTTCCCTGCTGGTCCTTCTACCACAATATTAAGCCAAAGTTCATCCATTACTTTCTTTTTCTGTCTGCCTCTGTACTATAAAAGATTAGATGGACTATTGATAGGGTCACTTTCCGTGTAATTTGTCTCTTAAAGTACTTTTAGTCTTGGGCCCATTGCTTATGACGTAGCTGTAAGTTAATGTGCTTTGAAGCTGTTTAGATACAGTTCATTTTCGTCAGTTTGTGCATATATCAAGTTGCATGGCCTGTAACCATTGCCCCGTTGCGTTAGAAGTCATCCATATCATGCAAGTTCAATTAAGGCCCAAAGGCTATCAAAATATATGTTGAGACAAGTTCATGACTATTCAAGTTCAGAGATTTCATGAGGGATATAACATTGGTTTAAGGAGGTATACGGTAATAATTTTTGCTTGCAAATAGTAACTTTCTCATGGCCATTGATTTCCTTGAAACAGGTGCCATGCAAGGCAAGATTTCTTACATACTACCGTTGTCCTTTTTTAATTATTTTTTCACTCTGAATTTTCAGATGAGTAAGAAGTGAAATGAAATTGAAATTGATGACTTCATTAGGCATGTAAATGTCATGTAATAAAAATAGCATAGCATAGGTTTCTTCATACATCGTTCCTAAAGGAGCACATACCGCCTTTGCTGTCCTAATACGTGCTCTTTTATTTAGACAATTAAGTTTAACCTAGGCATAACTACGGGTCTGCATCTCAGACAAACTGATTAAGGTACTCATCCACACTGGTGTATTTGACATCAGGATAGAGCGCTGAAGCTTCCACTCCAAATGATGGCTCAATTTCAAAGTTAGTCTGATCCCCTTTCACATAGACAGAGTGGCCAATAGACAGGATCACGTTCAAGGGTGGCGAAGCCTCTGAAAAAAAAAAAAAGAGGAATAAGTTACCACCGTATAACCCATCACATTATCCTGAATAATTATTACTCACTAACCTTGAATTTGCTTCAGGAGTTGTTCCTCGGGTACATAGACTCTTTCAAGAGTTTTACCGATCTTCTTCTCCCAGAGAGATACTAGCTCATTAAACGACAAGATATTAGCTGGTGGTCTAATGTAGAGAATCTTGTTCAAGGTTCTTGGATCATCAACTGCCTTAATCGTATAAGTGGCAATATCCTCTTCCTTGTTGCAAACAGCTGTTAATCAAGCAAACGTTAATAGAACAATGTATGACAAGTAAATTTCTAATCTTAAATGCAAATCTTTGTATTTAAGTATTTACCTTTGGGGTTTCCATCCCCTAGGATAACAACTTTATCCCTTGGGGGAGCTGTAGCTCCAGGCTGTGACAAGTTGGGTAGGAAGTAACCAGCAAAGAAGTTGCTTGACACATAGGTGTGGGGAATTCCTTCAGCCTCAGTGGCTCGGCGAATTTTGGCCTTAGTAGCAAATGCAGTCTTTGCTGGTTCCACTGCATGAGTTCGGTCCACATCATTTCCGAATTCAGAAGGAAAGAACCTCTGTAAAACACAATAGTCAATAAAAGCAAGCTCCAAAATCCAAATATGAAGTCTGCATCGATAATGAATGCTGAAGCAGTCACGGAAGTTTGTTTCAAACTAGAACACGCAATATTTCAGATTATTGGACAAGTTTCACCTTGTCTTCCGTTGAACACTTCATGCTCAATTGCTCAAATTATGGTTCAACTCTTTTTAGGTTGGGTAGCTTTTCTATAAATCCGGCGGAATTCACCGATATTAAAAGATGTTCCTACACTAAACAGTTTGATTTTGGTTTTAAGATCAACATCAGAAAATACTGCAGAGCACATGGAGAACAAATTTGCTGGAAAAAAAGGAAGAAAGAAAGAAAGAAAGAAAGAAAGTGGGCAAGTAACCACGCACACGTACGCATGTATTGGAAAGCGTATTTTGTTGGGTGAATGCATAGGCTCGTAAATACTGAATCTAGGAATTTTCTTATATTTTCAGGATACCTTTTTCATCCTCCATCTTTACCTCTTCTCTCCTTCCTTTTTCTTTCCTCCATAGAGTATGAAAGAATGACTCTAACTCAGACTCTTCTAAACCTTATATGTTAATATGTGTACACAGGTAATTTTATTATTAGCCTTCAAGTAATCCGACGCAAATTCTCTGCAGTAGTGGTTTTCTTTTTTTTGGAGCCCACTATGAGATTAAATTTTTCATATTAGGCTTTTTTCGATATTATGTGATTTTTGACCATTGATTCAATAACAAAATTTAAAATGGTAAATGATAAGTATTTTCGACCTTAAAACTAGGTGAATGTCAATTGAAAATTTTCAGATGCTAATATAACATAACTCTTCTTTAAAAATGAAAAAATTGACACACCACAATCAACATGATAACTAGTATTTTTTTTTTTTTAATCTTCTCGGCACAATAGAGTGTCATTGAAAGCGATTTGATTAAGAAATTAAAAATTGTACCTTGACATTTCCTGCCTCTTTAATGGCAGAAATGATCTTGTCTTGGTCAGCCAACTGCAAGTGTCCCACAGTAGAGATTACCACGTCGACCTGCTTTATCGCCTTCACCAAACTTTCGTGATCATACAGATCTCCCTGCGTATTACAGCAAATCTCCAAATTTATGGGAAGAAAACAAAGTGACTTTTTTTTTTTTTTTAGGGTTCCCTAACCTAACCAACAATCATAGGTCATTATATTTTAATATTATAAACCTAACAACAATGAATTGACGTATTCTAACTAACAACACAAAATAACAAAATCGGGAATTTTAAGAATGCAACAGCTTCCTACGCACTGTTCCAATCCATCATTTGGAAAGAAGGAAGAAAGGGAAAGAGGGAGAGTGATTGGTTGAGGATTTTACGTACAAAAACAAGATTGACACCCAAGCTCTTGAATTTTTCGATGATGGGTGACTTAGCGGGGTTGGAAAGAGTGGACTCCCTGACAAGAACGAAGGTTGGGTGGCCAGCCTTGGCGCTCGCTTCCACGATGAACTTTCCGATGTAACCGGTGCCTCCGATGAACAGAACCTTGCTCGCCATCGTAATTCGCAAAAACACAAAGAAGATGAAAGACTAAAGAGTGCGTAGTGTACCCTCCGCTGATTGCTATGCCTTTGCCACTGCCACCGGCTGCTCCTTTTATAAAGCCACCTCCGTTTATCTATTATCCCTATAATTAACTTCAATTCATCTCATTACATATTAATAGAGTTAATAATTTAAATGAATTGAATTAATTTTTATAACTTTATTTGTACATATTTTTAATATCAATATTTTTATAATATTATTATTAATTTTTATAACTTTATTTGTACATATTTTTAATATCAATATTTTTATAATATTATTATATTCTATACATAGTAATATATATTTAAAAATGCTCATCAATTAATTATTAATCTAAAATTTTTTAAAATGATAATATATTAAGATTAAATTTAATTACATTTGATAAAAGATTAATAAAATAATCAAAATATTTATTTGACATTCAATGAAAGGTTAGATTTAGGCGAATGACTTTATACACAAAATAAGTCTGAATACATCTAGATTCGTACACCCCAAAGCAACGTTTGACTGTTTGAGTTTCAGCAAATAATTTGGCTTTTAAATGCACCGTACGTAACGTTCTTTTGCTGCATCTTGATTGATTTTACCCGTTGGCTGGTAGGCAAACGTTGGTAGGCAAACGTTCTTTTGCTACACCAGTAACGATTTGGTTAGCTTCTAGTTAAAGCCATCTTGCAGGCTCGAGATGGCACTCAATCTGCAAAAACGTTCTTCTGCTACACCATAATTGACCTTTACTTGCAGCATATTTTTCTGGATTTGAATTTTCTAAAGTCTTGGGTATATCTTACAAAGTTAAATTTTGTACTCAATGATAAGAAAATTAAGAGGGTATTATTACTTCTATTTTTATTTATTTGTTAATTTAGATAATTTGATATTTTTTTTGTTTTAATTTATCTATCTATTTGAATAACTTAATTCATTCTTAAGTTAATATATATAAATATAATCAATATATTCAAATAGATATAATTAATTTAAGAATATATCAAATTATTTAAATTAATAAATAAATTAAAACAAAAAAAATTATGTATGTATTTATATATTATAAAAATATATTAAATTTAATTTTAATATATAATTAATGTAATAATATTTAATATAATAATTCAATTAAATACTGTCACACATTAACAAAAAGTGTTTTAGTTATTACTATTTCTATCTTAAAACTCACGCACTAGTAGCATACGCCGACAATTTGTACTGGTAACATATTTAATTAACTTCCATTATATTTTCTTAATTTTTGGTCAATCACTATATTGGTATATTTTAATAAAATCTAAACTCAAAAGGGATCCTTATTTAATACAAATACAAAAATAAAAAATTACTTACATGTATCTACACAAACAATGTCTAAATATGCTTATTTTAAAAGAATAAAATGTATTTGAACAAATAAGAGTCGAAGTGCAGTTATTGTTTGAAAAAATATATTTAACTTAGGGTAAATAATTATTTTTTATCAAATAAAATATTATTTTAAGAGATTAATTATGATATATTGATAATATTAAAAAAATTTACACTATTATTCAAATGAAATTTTTAAAATTATGAGTAGTTAAGTAAAATATTTTTATTAATATAATAATATATAATTAAATATTTATATAAAAAAATTTTACATTGATAATATATATAAATTAAATTTTTTTAATTATATTAATAAAAATTTATCTATTAAAACGGATTATATATGAATATGTTGGATATTTTAAAATCTTTTGATATATTTAATTATTTTATTTATTTTTTCATTCATTACAATTTAACCAAAAGTTCATCCAACCCTTTCATTTATACGGGAAAAAGTGATATAACATAAGGGGCGGGAAAAAAAAAAAAAATCTAACCCCAGTTTAAAACAGAAGGATCCACATCCTGTAACAAGGTACCTGCTACCTGCCAGTCATCGTACTCGTGCTTTTCTTTTTTTTTTGTTTTCGGCCGGGGGGGTGTTATCTACGTGTCTCACGCACGCGTTGAATACCTCAACTACCTCGAACGCATGATATACCGCACCAACATCAAATGAGAGTAATGACTCTATGCACCCAAAAATAGCTACTCTACAGTACCCCTTACTTGTGAAGAGCATTATGTATCCCAAATATTTATGATATGTTATAATAATTTTTATTTTTAATTATATTTTAAAATTATAATTTAATATATTTTAAAAATAATTAAAATTTATTTATATAATCTTACAATATTTTTTAAAAATTCTATTTAATTTTAAGATTATACAATAAAATTTTATTTAATTTTAATTATATAAATAAATTTTAAAAATTATTACAATATATTACAAATAATTAATAAATCAATATATCATTAAATCTTAATTATTAAATTAACAAATTAGTGCAACTTACAAGTATCTGCACTTAAGAACTTCTTCCTAGTTCTTTCTCCCTACCCATGCGAGGAAAGCATACCTAACATTCACCTTTGTCGGACTGTCTCGTACATATGTGACATTGACCCTCATGTCAGCCATTTAATTGTAGGGCACACAAGTTGCTGCCAGACTGGTGTATAAGGTCGCATCATCCAAACAAAAGGTAAAATGAAAAAGACAATTGTGTACCCTAAAAAATGGTTTGGAATGGATAACAGACCCTCAAGCTTCACGAATATGAATAGGATTTGGATGGTAAATTAGAGGTTAATTTTAATATAATATCATAATACATACAATATTTTACATTGTTGATTAATTATATTTCATTATATATATAATTTCTGCAATGTTTATTATAAGAGAAATATTTTTTATACCACTTGATTGGTAGATATTTTTGGACACCCAAAAAAAAAAAAAAATTATAAAAGAAAATAAAATAAGTAAAATGATTGATGGAAAGAGAAAAAGTAGAGAGGAGGTGTCCATCTTTTTGAATGTACAAATAATATGCCTCTTATTATAATAATATCAACGCTTTGTTTGGCATTTTTTTTTATAAGTAAAATTTTGAGTTTGAATATTATGAATAAGAGAAGAAAAATTAGGAATGCTGAGTGAACTTTATCAATTTAAACTAATAATAAGCCAACTCGATAGAAGTCAAATTAATTGGAGTATAATTGAATTCGGATATTGATAGTTGAGGGGGAAAAATAGTTTTTATAATAATTAAATATTTTAAATGATATAATAATATATGATTGAATAATTATATAAAAAAAATTTATATTAATAGTGGAACAATATCAAAATGAAATCCTTATTTTTAACAAATTACAGACAATACCAGCTATAAAACATTTTATTTTAATATCAAATATAAATTTTAAAAATTATAAATCAGATATTAACTATTAAGTGCATAATTGCATGGCATGCAGTTTTATTTTTTAAGACTACAAGTGTTTTTTTTTTCGTATAAATATCATAAGCATGACTCATAACTCATAAGACACATGGTGATAACTCTCATAAATAATGTGACAAAAATGAATATCTAAAATTGGAAATTTGTAATTGCTCTATATTCGTATTTTGTTTAATTTTAGAGCGTGTTTTTGTTTCATTGAAAAAATTAATTTTCATATATTTAGATAATTTTTTTAAAATAATTAAAATCTCAAAAAAAATTATTTTCAATTTTTTTTTGTAGAAATTGAAAAAAAAAATTAATTTTCAACTTTTTTAATTATAAAATTTAAGTTTCATAATTATTTTTTTTAAAAGTTGAAACAAATATACCCTTATACTGTCCATCTTCTGATTTACAGGTTGAATTGACAAATACAAAAATGAATTTAATTTTGATATGCGATCATTGCAAAAAAAAATTATATATTTAATAATGTATTATCACTTAGCAAAAATATTTAACTCAAACTTTCACTTTTTTAAACATATCAAATATAGTGACATATGATTAGATATCTTATAAATGGGGCCATTTAAATCCAATCCAATTTTCTTTTTTAAAAAAAAAAAACCCACTCAACCAATTTAATTCAACCCAAAAATCAATTAAAATTGCACAATTTTGGATGAATTCGATCTTTGGTTTTTTTTTTTTTTTTTTTGCGATTCGGTTAAGTTTTCGATTCTAATTTTAGAAACCAATCTAATCAAAATCGAACCATATAATAACACTAAATATACATAATATAGCCAACCCATTTACATACATATAAAACAACAAAATAACTTTTTTTTTTTTGCCTTAGAGCCCAGCCCACTATGTACAAATTAAACCTATCAGATTTAGCAACACAGCAAAAAAAGCTAGTGCAAAATTGAAATGAGGCTAAAACACTATAACATTCTAATTTCAAATTTTTCACGTTTCAAATTTAGGATCTTACTTCTCTCTTTCATCTTTCATTCAAGGCAAAGACCCCAACACTTTAAGCTGCCTTAGCTGTCACTCCCACCTCACGTCTCTTCCAACCCTCCTGGTAGCCGGCCACATGATGTCCTCATCGCCGACAGCATGATGTTGTGACCTGAAGCACCACGAAGCAAGTATCTTTTTTCCCATTAGTATAGATATTCTTTGTGCTTTCCCTTTTGTATGGTTGGTTCATTATAAAGACAATGCCTTGATTTACGGAATGAGTTTGAGTTTGTGATTAAATAATTGTGAAATGGAGTTTGAATGTGACAGTTAATTAAATTGATATTGATATATATATGGTGTAAATTGGTACTTGTTAATGAATGCTAGATACTATTTTCTTTTATTATTACAGGATTTTTTTTTTTCACTTTAAAAACCTACTCAATCAATTCAATTCAAACCAATGTAAATCAATTTGGATTGGATCAGGTTGCAAAGTGAAAATCATCTAATCTAAAATGAGATGGCAAAAAATTCTAATATTTAGATTGGATAGTTTTTTAATCTAAAATTTTATCTAAATTACACTGCAAATATCCCTATTTATAAAACTCATTTATCGTGCATCAAAATTAAACCCCTCAAAAATATTTTAACTAGTAAAAAAAAAAAAACTAAGTCGGCGGAATAACTATACAACACCGCCTCTGACATCCTATAAGTGTGCCTCATATTGGTATTTTAGCATATTATTTTCAAAAGCGCTTTGATCATTAGTGGTCGAGGCAATCTCCGTTCATATTTTTAGGGTTTCATTATAATCCTCCAAATTAATAAGCTATGATTCCCAAGCTTCAATAGTCTCCAACAATTGAAATCCTTGAATTCTTTTGGTTCTATTACCACATACACCAAGAATTGTCGAGGCAACTTTATTCTCTTCTCGTTCTTCTACGTATTTAGTCTCGCTTTTCCCATTTCCCTCCCTAACATGCGATATTCTCATATTCATTTTATTTTTCTTGGTTACCAAGGATAAATGTATCTGGTGTCCCAGAACACAACCTATGCATATATTCAGTCCTAATATGTGGTTTTTTTATTATTATTATTTAGACAGTATAAGTTAAACCTAGACACAACAATGAGGTTTGTATCTCAGACAAACTGATTAAGGTACTCATCCACAGTGGTGTATTTGACATCAGGATAGAGCACTGAAGCTTCCACTCCAAATGATGGCTCAATTTCAAAGTTAGTCTGAACCCCTCTCACATAAACACAGTGGCAAATAGACAGGATCCGATTCAGCGGTGGTGAAGACTCTGAAAGAAAAGAAATTAAATAAGTAATCACTATAAAATCTAGCACCTATCCTGAATAATTATTATTAGGGTTAATTATAGTTTGCCCCCCTATATTATAAGCCATGTGCACTTTACCTCCTATATTTTAAAAATATGCAACCCGACACCCTGCATTTTCACAATGTGCACTTTGGCTCCAAATAAGTGCACTTTGACCTCAAATAAGTGCACTATACTCCTCTGAATTTTTGGATTATGTGCGAATTAACCCCCTAAACTTTCCAAAATTTGCAACCCGACACCCTGTATTTTTGTTTATAATTGATGAAAAAATCAACAGAAGAGGTCAAAGTGTATATTATGAAAATGCAGGGTATCGAGTAGCATATTTTTAAAATATAGGGGATAAAGTACACATGACCTATAATTCTGGGGATAAACTGCAATTAACCCTTATTACTAACTAACCTTGAATTTGCTTCAAGACTTGTTCCTCAGGTATATAGACTTTTTCAAGAGCTTTACCGATCTTCTTCTCCCAGAGAGATACTATCTCATTAAATGACAAGATATTAGCTACTGGTCTAATGTAGAGAATTTTGTTCAAGGTTCTTGGATCATCAACAGCTTTGATCGTGTAAGTGGCAATGTCTTCTTCCTTGTTCAAAACAGCTATTAATTCAAGCAAACGTTAATAGGACAAATGTACCAAATGTAAATTTCTAATGCTGATGCAAATCTGTGTATTAAATTTTTACCTTTGGGGTTTCCATCCCCCAGGATAACAACTTTATCTCTCGGGGCAGCTGTAGCTCCAAGCTGTGATAAGTTGGGTAGGAAGTGACCAGCAAAGAAGTTGCATGCCACATAGGTGTGGGGAATTCCTTCAGCCTCAATTGCTCGGCGGAGTTTGGCCTTAGTAGCATATGAAGTCTTCGCTGGTTCCACTGCATGATCAGTTCGGTCCACATCATTTCCAAATTCAGAAGGAAAGAACCTCTGTGAAACAAAAATAGTCATTAAAGCATGCAAGGTCCAAAAATATATCTGCATCTATAATTATCGCTGAATTAGCAGTCGTGGATGTTTCTTTCAAATTAGAACATGTAAGATCACATTTCAGATTTTAGGACAAAAGTTTCATGCGTCCTGTTTTCTATTAAATACCTCATGTTAAAATACTAAAAATTGTGGTTAAGCTGGCCAACTTAGCGATAAAAGATGTTAGAAGTTTGACATTAGAAGGTTTTTGATATCTTCTGTCAATGATATTAAAAGATGTTTATACACTTAAACAGTTTGAGTGCTCGTTTGGAGGTACTCTTTTAGATTAAAAAAATGATTTTTTAAAGTAATTTTTATTTTTTAAATATAGTTTTGGGTAAAATTTTTGGGAAGGGCTATTGTCACTATTTTTTATTGTTTTTATTTTAATATTCTTAAAATACTCTTAAATTAAAAAGTTATTTCTAATGTATAGTCATTGACACTCTTAAATTTTAAATTTTAAATTTATATTTAATAATTATACTAATTAATATTAAATATAAAAATTAACTCTTTTTAATTTAACAAAATAAAAGCAAACCTTCAAATCAGGTCATGTTACGTCCAAATTTTCTTCAAAATTAAATTAAAGTATTCTGTGGTCGTCCTGTCAGACATTTTGTCTAACACTTCATTTTTAAGGTTTTCACTTTTGTGAGTAGCACAACTATTATCGTTGGTCCCATTAAAATTGTTGGTCTCTTTTCAGTCACTTTTGGACAAAAGTAAAGTAGTGTAGAGATGTTTCGGCCACTGTTGGAGGAGGAGGCAAGGTAACACAAAGATGTGTGCCTCTATTTTTTTTTCGAGACTCTTCTTTTTTTGGTGGATTCTGTGGTGCAGATGAATTTTGGGGTAAATGGTATAGATTGTGTTTTATTTATATATTTTTAATGACATAATACTTTACACGCCCGATCGCAACTCATCTTGCACGCGTGCTAGTCTTGCAAGCCTTTGCAAGCTCGTTCGAGTCCCACGTTTGCCCTTTCTTTCAAATTTTTCATTTTCAAGGGTGCTTCTTGTTGTGCACCAAACCAGTTATGGCACACCCATGCACCACTCCATTTCTTCTGATGTTCTCGCCCCTTTCCATCTTGTTCACCCCTTCTGCTGCATACTTCATACTGCCTCCCTTTCTATCTTCATGTTTGATTGCAGGAAGTGTATTGCCCCTTAAATTGAAACGAGTTCTTCCATTTTTTCTTTTTTTTAAATAAAAAAAAATGGAACTAAACCACTCATGAAAATACAAGAGCTGCTACATTATCTAGATCCACAATATACAATAAAAATAACATCTGAACTGAATCAAGCTCACAAAATAACCCCACTAGCGGGTGATAGTGGGCGACGCTGAGGTCGGGCAGCGCGGGATTAGGCGGAGAAGAGTGTGTCTCACCGAGAGGAAGAGAAAAAGAGTGAATAGGAATTTCTATGGTGTATCATAAATTATGGATCTATTGATGCATCTTCAAATCCTCACCATCCGATAATGCTGTGCATGGTACACTGTACCTATCTTGGTGCACCACAACAAGCAACCTTGAAAATGAAAAATTTGAAAGACATGGCGAGGCTGGGACTCGAACTCACGAGCTTAGGGGCGTGAGACGAGAGCGCGTGCCAAACGAGCTGCCACCGCGCACATGAGGCATTCTGTCATTAAATATATACAAGCAAAGTAAAATCTGCATCATCTGCACAAACAATAATCTGCACCACAGCAGTCACCTTTTTTTTTTTTTTTTCTAAAGATGATTGTCTTTCTTATTTTTTTGGGTATCAGACATTTTTTTTTTTCAATTTTTTTACTTTAATATCATTTTTTATTTTTTTCTTCTATTGTGTATCTTCTAAACAAAGGAAAATCATATATATTGATGGTAAAAATACTTAGACTAATATTAACTTCCGGGCATGAATTTATCTTTTCAAATAGATTACTTTACTTTAAATTTTTCTATTTTTAAATGACTCGAGACTTTTGCACTCTATTAATCATCCAAGCCAAACCACAATTGTGAAGATTAATTTGATGCTCAGATGAATTTGTATTTTTAAGTAAACATTTTAGGTATGATTTATGTTATATTACATAACATGACAGTTTATTTAAAAAAAAAAAAAGGTATGTATGTAATTTCATTCCACATAGAATCGAATACATGAGACGGTCAAATAGGGCAACAGCATCAACACAGAATGGGATTCCCCAAAATATGACAGTTTGTTTGATGATGTGAAAAAGTAGTGTTTTTAGTTTTTGAAAAGTGATATTTAATTAGCTAGCGGGTTATTAGTAATTATCTGTTTTGTTAACTAGTAATTATCTTCTTCTAGTTGGCTTTGCTATCTTTTAGAAGATTTTGTTTCATTGTTCTAGCTTTCTTGGAAAATAATGACAATTTCTTGTACATTAACTCTTGTGACTATTTAATTTTCAAATAGAGATAATTGCTCCTCCAAATCACATCCGTTAATAGTTTAATTTTGATAATTTGGAGGAGGATGGCTTAAGGGGTTCTTCCTTATTCTCAAGTGAGAATGATGAGCGCGCATGGTAAGACATAGCCATAGAAAGTTTGCGAGATAGAGTTATATTTCTAAAGCAAGTTTTGTCTATTCACGTATTGTTTCACATTTGAAGTCTTGCCTATTCAAGTTTTGTCCTTTGTACCAATAATTTTTTTCTTATTAGATGCTATGGTACATAGAAAATGATTCAAGTTTTGTCTTGTCTATTACGTGTTGTCTTGTCTATTCAAGTTTTGCTTCTCTGGATATGGTGGATGCAGCTAAATGATTCAATCCATCAAAGACCAGATCGGAGAGATTTCATAGCTCGTGCAGCGTTCACCCTATGCAGAGTGTGGTTGGCCAAAAATAATTCTATCTTTTTGAAGGAAAGGACACATCCCCTCAACCCTCAAGACATATTCGATGCTGCTACAAGATTTAAGTGAAGAATACAGAATCCACACCCTTCCAATATCTCCTCTTTAGCTTTGTGTTATTTTTCGTTGTTAAAGTTGGGATACCCCACTATTCTGTTGTTGTTGAGTACTTGTTGTCCACTTTGGACCTCCTGTTTTTGTTTGCAAGTTTGAATAAAAGTATCTTCTATCTTTGCTCTTAAAAAAAAAATTGAAATTATTATTTACCATAATTCTATTGTTGTTTTAAATTGGTTATATTTTTGTGAATAAGTTAGAAAGAAAGAAAGCAAAACTGCATGACAGAAACTATTTTCCTAAAATTGTAAATAAAAATGCTTTTAGTTAAAGCTGTAAATAAAAATACTTTCTCTATCTTATATTGTTACCCATAAAAATTGCTCTTAAAATTAATGAGCTCCTTCTGTATTACTTTTGTAACTTGTATGTTTCGATTGGTTTATTTGATTCTTTAATTTATTTTGATGAGACTTAATTATTGTTACTACAATTTTCTATTCACCCCATAGTTCTAGCGATAATTAATCATGGATGATAGACTTGCTCTTTCATACCAATGCTTTCAAAACTGGCTTAATTAAAATAAACATTTATATGAGACTATCTATTATGTCTCCTAATGGACTAAACCAAATTTCACCATAAGTGTCAATTATAGTTATAATAATGGAGTATCAGTGGAAGTGATTTTTACTTCAGAAATTGAAAAATTGTACCTTGACATTTCCTGCCTCTTTAATGGCGGAAATGATCTTGTCTTGATCAGCTAACTGCAAGTATCCTACAGTAGAGATCACCACATCGACCAGCTTTATCGCTTCTACCAAACTTTTGTGATCAAATAGATCTCCCTGCATATATAAGCCAATCCCATGATGAAACACAGTAACACACCCAATCAAAGAGCAAATCTCCAGATTTTACGTACGAAAACAAGATTGACACCCAAGGCCTTGAATTTTTCGATGATGAGTGACTTGTCTGGGTTGGAAAGAGTGGACTGGCGGACAAGAACGAAAGTTGGGCGGCCAGCCTTGGCGCTCGCTTCCACGATGAACTTTCCGATGTAGCCGGTGCCTCCGATGAACAGAACCTTGCTCGCCATCGTAGCAGAGAAGAGAGCGTAATGTGTCCTCCGCTAATTGCTAATTTGCTATGCCTTGGCCACAGCCGCCAACTTTTCTTCGGATAGGTGGCTTGCCTATGATTTGATAGACCCTGCAACTGGGTCCGTTCATCTTTATTATCTCTATAATAAATTCGATTCCACTCCTTTCAACACACTGCTCAGTTCAATATATTAATATTTGCCTCTTTTTTTTTTTTTAAAATATTATTATTAGAAAAAAAGATTAATTTTTTTTAAATATAGATAAATTTATTTATTTTTAATTAATTTTTCCTCAAAAAATCGAGTCGAGATTCTAACTCGAATTGTATTGTATCTCCACCATCATGCAACTCACTTGTTGTTTAATAGTTTTAGTTTTAATAATTCAAATGAATTGAATTAATTTTTACAAAATTTAATTTCATGTATTGTTAATATGATTTATTTATAGTATTCTTAATTATATATTAATATTTTGTTAAAAAAATTTATCAATTAATTATTAATATAAAATTTTAAATTAACAAAATATACATTAAATTATAATTATATTTGTTAAATGATTAATAGAATTAAGTGAATGAAGTGCACTAATACAGAAAATGAGTCTAGGTGCATCCAGACTCTTACCGCCCAAGTAACGTTTGAATTTCATTATTTCATCAATGAGTTCCCTGGGTTGCGCTTGGGAGGAAAAAATTAATTTTTTAACAAATGAGTATTTTTTTTAAGATTGTTTGATTTGCTTAAGTGTGCTTATTGAGAAAAGTAAAATTATAAAATAATTAGATTTGTGTTGTTCTTAAAAGCAGGCAGAGAATTATTTATGATTTTAACCAAAAGCAATATAAGCGAGAGAAATACTTACATAAAACATTGAGCTAATTTTATTTTCAAAAATATTCTTGACATTCTTTCATGATGATGACCCATAGGTAAAATTCACCTAGGTCATATTCCACCTCTATTGCAACCAAATCAACTTTAGGGGTTGACAAGAAAATTAAGAAGATATATTATTATAGATGATTAATCATGTATACATTTGTGTTTTACAAAATTATATTTTCTTATTTTTTTCATCAATGAATATAGTGATATATTTCATTAAACACTAAACTAAAAGATCCTTAATTAAGAAAAATAAAAAATTGTATGTATTTATACAAGCAAGTGTCTATCGAAATTATAGGCATCCTCTTATCAATGGCAATTTTGCTTGAGCCAAGTGAGATTACAAATATATTTGTTTTAAAAGAATAGAGTGTATTTAAACAAATAAGAGGCTAAATGCATTTATTTAAAAAAAAATTAACTTATAGTAGATAACTATTTTGTTATCAGACAAAATATAATTTTGAATAAATTAATTAAATTTAAAATGGATTATGAATAAATTAGATGCTAGTAGAGCAAGAAAAAAAGTTTTATTTTGTGTTATTCATCATTTAATACATTAATTTTGTGGGTCATACTTATCTTATTTTTTGATCTATTTTAATTTTAGAGTGAGGGGATAATACTTTAATCCAAGATAAGAAAAATCTCTGGATTCATAGAACACTTACAGAAAAACTTATATTTACCTCACTCTAAGAAGACGAGTTAGAAGTTTGAATATGTTGTCAAATGTAAGACCTTGTCTTACTTTCCACTTGGGCAATACCTTAGAGTTGGATCGCCTTTATCTTATGTGTTCTCTATATTTTTAATATAATAACTAATATATTGAATAATAAATGATATACACGAAGCATAATTTTTCTTTTTTACCCTAATAACATCTCAGAATGTCTCCCTCCTCACCAACCTCAAACTCAAAGGCATACATTGAATATACTTCACCAACTTCAAATGAAAATAATTTCTCTTTGCACCAAAAATTAATCACGTCATGTTCTTATTATTCAGGGGATTACTTCGTAGACTTTCTTAGCCATCTCATTGAGGTATACATGCCTAACATTGACCTTAGTCGCGTACATATATATGTAACATGACCGTCGTATCATTTAGATGTAGGGCAGCACAGAATTCAGAATTGCAACCATGCTGGTGTTGACGTTGCGTCATCCAAAGCAAAAATATAAAATGAAGGCGACAATCGTGTTCCCTAAGACATGGTTTGGAATGGATAATAGACACTCAAAAAACTTAACGAATGTGAATAGGATTTGGATCGTCTACGCCTTTTAACAAACTGCACACAATTCCATTATAAAAACATTTTATTTTACACTATATTTAGATGATAATTAGTAATGAAAGAAAAGGAAAGGAAACGACTATTATCGGAAAGCTTACACACTCACAGGCGACGGGGTGTTCAAAGGGAGCGTGATTTTAGATAAATTATATTTGGAGTCTGTTTGGATAAATTTTTTAAAATATTTTTAAAATATTTTTTTAATAGAATTTTAATTTTTAGAAAAAATTATTTTACATTTAGATAGACATATAAAAAGTACTTTTAATATAAATTTGTTTGGATACAAAAAAATAAAAGTATTTTTTTATGATCAAATTACAAAAAAAATTCAAAAAGAGAAAAGAAAAGTAAGATTTGATAAGAGATAAGAAAAGCAGGATATGTATTATTCCATTTGATTTAACTTATTGCTTTAATTTCACATTTTTTGATGGATAAAAGACCTTCTCACAAAAGAGGTCTTTCATTCTAACATAAGAGAATGAAAAAATAAAATTACTCCACTACCTTCATTTACATCTCCAACACAAGTTACATTATGTTCTTTATGATAATTATATCTTTAAAAATAATTTTACTTTATCCTATCAAAATAAAAATACTTCTCTTAAATTTACTTTTTAAATACTCAAACCAAATATAAATATTTCTTCTAAAAGTAATTTATCTAAAAATAACTTTTTTAAAAAATTTTCTTTTAAAAGATCTCCTCTAAAAAATTAAACCAAATATACCCTTTGTGGTTTTGAAGCCATTCACAATGATTACTTGCTATGCCTTAGCATGCGTTCAAGTTTCCCATTTGTTGATTCTAACCAATTATATACCCTTCTCGTCTTTTTTATTTTTTGGGTCACCATGCTAATTCTTTTGTTGCTTAGAAGTTAACAGGCATGGGATGAGAACTGTGATGTGAGTGTAGGTTGGGCTGCGTGATGCGTAATGGGTTCGATGTAAGTAGACGGCCCAAAGGATAGAGGTTCCAAGGACCCTTTACCAGAAATGGCTTTGTTCCGACCACAAAAAAACGATATAACTTTGTTAGACGACCAAAATAGAAAAGAAATAGCTTTGTTATGTAAAGTTAAGTTATCCTAATTACAGATTCCTAATGTTTAAGCTGTTTTTTCACCGACATATGTAACTTCTGTGCAATTCTCAATTTCACCATCTGGATTCAGTTGACGAGTCGGCAAAGCTTAAGTGACGAGTTAGCAAGCTCCTATGTTCATCGTGTTTTTTTGGCGGGTCATCGTCGTTGGTCAATTTAAATTATGAGTCAACTACACGAGGATTCTTGAAGGTTGAATCAAAGATACATTTGTCTCTAGAAGACAATTAAATTAGAGATAATATTAGGTAAACAAATATATATAAATTTACAGTGTATCAAACTCTACCGCGTCTGTTATCATCTTGAGAAGAGAAGTGGTGGAATTGAAACGATTTTTTTTTTTTTCTCTTATCTGAAATTCACAAAAATATAATAATCTAATTATCTTTTTTATCGAAATCATATGTGCTCTGCTACCGAAACTCGAATTCACGATCATCATATGTTCTACCTATTTGTTGAAAATATTTTTAAATCTCTTTAATATCAACCTTTATTTTTTATTAAAAACACCTAAGAAACAGATATAAATAACCAGAAAGAGTAATCATTATCTGCTTTTACCATCTATTTTTAAGATTATTCATATTCTATAATTAATGATTAGTCAAATATGCTTTGCTATCCCAAGGAGAACATCGAAAAGAGTGAAAAAAAGAAAAAGAAAACAAAAAGGTCTGCAATATACTGCTTAAGGAAGCATAGCATAAACACAAAGGTTGAATGCCGAGACCAAAGACCAATGAACACGTACACGTTTTCCAATAGTGCACGACACTTTCGGGCGGCTGAGGAAAAAGGTGGCCAAACTATCGCATAAAAGCTCTTGCGGTGTCGGATACAAATTTGAGTGAAGGAAATATACAGAAAAACCAAAGCAAATAGTTGATCTGTGTTGAATTGTATCGGAGAAGAAAATGGAGACAGTGTTGGAGGATGTGGAAGAGTACAACTACAGAGAAGTGAGGCTTCCGTCTCTGATCCCAGTGGTGCCTGAGCCAGAGCTGGAGAGGGAAAGAGGGGAACGAAGACGAGGGAGGGACATACTCATAGCCATAGATCATGGCCCCAACAGCAAGCATGCCTTTGATTGGGCTCTCATCCACCTCTGCAGGCTCGCTGACACCATCCATCTCGTTCACGCCGTTTCTGGTTAGTTTGTTGGCTTATACTCAGTTCGCATATTCTTATGTCTTTATCTTAACTTCTACAAACAAAAAAACATAAAAACAAATTTACAATTCACATCATGTGCCCTTCACGAAAATTTGTGAATACTTACTTGTTTTCTTATTAAATATTTTGCAGAAGTGAAGAACCAGGTTGTTTACGACATAACCCAGGGGCTGATGGAGAAGTTAGCAGTTGAGGCTTTTGAAGTCGTAATGGTTAGCATCCCCTCTTTTCTTTTCATTAGCTTTTATCATTTCTTATATTCAGTTTGCGATATTAAAAAGGGATGAAAAATCAGTTAAACAAAGATGGACAGGCACTTGAAATTATTAATCATAATGGTGTGTTTTGTATGAGGGGAAAATTTTTTTTTTTTTTTTGGGGGGGGGGGGTAACATGGAGCCTTATTTTTAACAAAATCATCGTATATCACATATGTAGTCTGCACTTGCAAAGAGTAATCATGTGGATTCAAGTTGTGAGATTTTTGTTAAAAGCCTGAATTTTGGAAATAACTTATTAATTAGAGCCCATATTCTGGTGTGGTGTTTTACAAAGGAAGATTTTTGCACTCAAAGTATAGCTGCTGCTTCCTGATATTAACTCGACTCGATAATGTGTTATGCCAAAATATCTCGTGCCAGCTCTACCCAAAACGTATGAATTCGGGCAACAAAACAATGTTAAAGCATCCATTTTCTAATAAGTTCCTGTTTACCGATACAAATTGGTTCAGATTTGATGCTCCAAGATGAAATATCTTTTCGTTGAGATGCTTCTTTTGAACAACTTATGTCTTTTATCGAAATTTTTGTTTGCTTTGTATTGAGTGCTAAGCACGTAGTAATAATCCCTTCCAACTTTTGTTGATGACTTCGATGCTTTATTATTTGAACATAAGGAATGCCATTTCCTCTGATTCCAATTTTATGGTTAACATCTGTTGATGATCACTTATTATTACTTAGCATTGCAGTATTATGGAATGTATAGTTGACCGTTGGGGTTGGTTAGGTTGTTCAGTATGCTGTCTATATAGGAGTAGTTTAATTCCTTACACCTTGTAATGTGTATATACTCAACACTTACGTTAATGAACGAATTTGATCATTCCTCGCACATTTCTTATTCTAATACTCAGTTTCTATCACACTTAGATTTAGCGAGGCATGAGCAGTTGTGTTTTGAGTGTACCGTGGAAATTCTCATTGACCAGTACCTAATCTTATATGATTATGATATATACAGGTGAAAACAGTGGCTCGCATTGTGGAAGGTGATGCAGGAAAAGTGATTTGCAAGGAAGCAGAGAGGATCAAACCTGCAGCCGTGGTTATGGGGACCAGAGGCAGAAGCTTGATTCAAAGGTTTGCCCCTCCATTCCCTTTCTCTGTCCGTGAGACTTTGTCTATAAATCATTTGGTTATCGGTTATTCTGATGCACGGGTGGGCCTCTTCTTGTTATTTTCTTCAGTGTGCTACAGGGAAGTGTTGGTGAATACTGCTTTCACCACTGTAAAGCAGCACCTGTTGTGATTGTTCCTGGAAAAGGTGTGCCTTCTTCACCTTTGTCATTCTTTCCAACATTCTCTAGTAGCTGAACATTACAACTTAAAGGACTTTCATTTCTTTGGTTGACAGATGCTGGAGATGCGTCAATCATCTAGTGGAATTATGTTGTAAAAGGTTGTGTTTTGTATATTGGCTTTGTTTGATTATGTATCTAACATCGTATACTAGTGTGATGAAGATTGATTCTTATTCATTTCTACCAAAAAAAAGAGCATCATATGCTGTAGTTTCTTTTGTGATACCCAATTTCCAATTCGTAAGTTCGTGTTTTCCTTCTTTTTTTGTGAGTAATTGTCCTCGTATATCAGTAGTTGGGGAATACTCTTTTCTGGAACAATTGTTTGGCTGCCTCTGCTCACATTTTTTAAAATTCATCATGATCACTAGTCGTGGCTACTGTCTCATAGTTTTGCTGTTACAAACTTCTTGAATGCTTTGTATACGATGTTATAGAGCCCAATAGCATGAATTTAATGTATCGTGTTTATTACACTCAGTAATCTAGTGACTTTTCCTGATTGTGCTGTTTAGAGTTTCTCTGTTGTTTAATTGCTCTTAAGGGTTTAATTCACCTATGTATACGTCATGGGTACTATTGTACCAATACAAAACAAATTGGCTACAATTTTTTCATTGGACCACAAACAAATTGGCTACTGAGTTGGATAATTGTATTTGTCTGGTATTTCTCAATTAGTCCGGAGCTCAATTTTGTTTGGATTCAAATGTGGGAGAGGTTAAAGCTCTGTTGCCTATAAGGTTGATATGGGAGGAGCATTTGTGTCTACACCCTTCGCGGCTCATATTACACGTCTTCAATCAAAAAAGGGGAGTTGCTAGTTTTGGTTTTCTTGATTACTGAACAGGATTGTCTACAATTTATAGTTATTAAATTTAACGCTAGAAACTATTTTTCTGACATTATGTCAGCAACAAGCATAGAAGTCTTATTGAAGATATTTTATGGTAAATATTACTTGTGAAAATATATATTTAGGATGTTATTTTCTCCTGCATCCGGCCCCGGGCTGTGATTATGAATTAGAAATTTTCGAAGAAGAATGAGACACAAGCGTGGAAGCTAAGTTGATATTTGATGTTAAAGGTTTATTAATATTTTATGGTATGCTACTTGCAAGGGAATCTTTGTGGGTTTCCTTAGCCTTCATATGCCTTGAATTGAAACTGCTCAACGGCGCCCCACGTGGGTGAAAGGGTACAGAGCGAGACTTGGGAAGAGAAGCTCTCACATAAAGCTGAAGTTGGCCCAATGAAGGGATAATCCAAGATCATCTCTCACTATCCACAGGAACAAAGAGAATCAACAAAATCTTGGCCATGAATGAGACAGGTCCACCAATGTCACCATTATATAATGCCTTGAAAGTGAAGGACAACCGAGGCACTTGTATATCAAAGATAAAAGGTAGCCCCTAATTAACTCATGCAACCTAAGATTGAAAACCTCCTGTCATGCATATTACTTAAGACATGAGCCAACGCCGAATAGTTATGTCTGTTAATAATTTGGAAATTATATCATCTGCAGAGTTAGAATGTCCATCAATAGCCGGTTTATAAAAGAATCAAAATTAACTAGTAGTGCATGTGCAACCTATATCTATTGACCAAATTTTTTAACCCCCAAAAAAATCTCTAAAGCCATGGTACAAAATTTATCCAACCACTACAAAAATTTTATGTATTTTAACATTTTATGAACGTTTTGCATTGTCAGGTCATTGGGGGTGATTTGAATCAAGTTGAAAAGAAACCAGAACATCATTGAAGTAGCAGCAACATGGAAACTCTGATATGAGATTTGGCTTTTGGTTCCCATGACCCCAAGTCAGAGTAATTGAATTACTCAAATGAGCAATGTTAACTAACATCTTTCCCATTTCGAGCAAGTGTCCTTTGTCCATACTATTCTAAACATTTGAACACTACGGTGACCAGGTATCCTTTTAGCCATAGACACGAGAGTGGAAATGACCTTTTTGATTGAACTGAATCATAATTCTTTTGGGGCACTTGAAGAGACAGAAAAATCATTCTAATAAATTGAAGACATGGAAATGTCTGCCCATTCCCCTCCTCTCCCCCCCCCCCCCCAAAAAAAAAATTGTTAGAGCTAAGTATTCATCATTCTGGGCCTAGCCATCGCTGTCTCAATAAAACAGACTCTTATTGTGTCCCTGAAGGCTGCTACGTGAAGGTCCACTATCAGCCTCATGTCCTCTTTTTCTCTCAAAGCATGTTCAGTGGAAAAGAAGCTCTAACAGAAGTGGTTGATATGCTGTCTCTAAAATCGCATCTCGGGTTCGATCCCCAAGGATCAACCCTCCCCCAAGTGTGTGTTAGCGTGTAATGACCGAAAAAAAAAGAAAAAGGCGCATGTTCGGTGTTTTCTTACTGCTTCATACAACTAAACGGGTAAGGCAATAATTGAATAACAGAGCCGGGGTTGATTTATTCATTTACAGTGATAAGTTAGCTTGATTAAAATTTTTCAAATCAAGTCTATTTTAAGGTAATATATACACTCAAGAATCGACTTTAAGCATAAGGCCTTTTCAGTAAGTTTCGTTTTGAACATGCATTGCAGATAAACTTTGTTTACTGAGATACTGTTTAATTGATAGTTGTAAGATCATGCACGCACGTATCGTTCATTAGACTTTGTTTAATATGTATCCAGTGTTTATGTTGGTTTCCGCTTTACCAAAGATTCTTAAGAGAAAAAAAAATGAAAAGGAGAAAGCAGTGAAAAGTTGCCATCAACGCGCTTATGTGACTTGGAATAGTTGCCTGGTCCCATATTAGCCAACTGATCGTTGTCACCCTTTTTCTTTCATTGCCTTTAGTTGTAATTTGAACTTTCAAAAGGGAGTGGCTGAAGCTAACGGGTATTAATAAGATTTTATTTATATTATGGTAGCAGTATACAAACAATATATATGCTATGTACTTGAAAAGGGAAAGAATCTTGATAAGAAGCTTTTGGAGTGAACCAATCCATCGAACGGTAATTGAAGGTCTGATCTACATCTCCATCTTTAGATTGCTAGGTTCAACTAGACCTGCAGAGAAATCAAACAACACTATTAGAATTTATATTGGTTAGCCCAGCGTTAATCTTTTTATGTTTTATGCCCATACTGCCTTAAGTCAAACTACACAAAACCTATACTTTCACTTTCTAAAAGTTAAGGGAAAGAGGAAGCAAGCATGGGAAAGAAAACTAGTTGTATAACTGAATGAATAACAGATCCTTTTTTAAAAAAATTATTCATTTTAATAAAAGGGGTCTCAGCATTTCTATGCACTCATCAATATCAGTGGGGCTCTAACGTCTCTATCATCTATCAATATGCACTCTGTTTTGCCTCTACTTTCTACTTTTAAGACATCAGGCTAAGAAAAAAGTGATTTTGACAGGACACAAATTGTTAGCTACCTGTGAATAGCTGTGAAGGAAAGGATGCTGCTCGTGCTTGATCAAAAGCCACATTGTAAAGGTTTTGGAAATCACCTTCCCATGTTGAGGAGGGCAGAATTTGCTGCAGTGCACATAAATAAAAGATCAAATTGAGAAAACTGATCACAATAACAATAACAACACAATGGGTACAGGTAAGCAACGAGGGGAAACCTACAGTGAAACATGATGAGTCAACAAAGGTTTCAGGCATCGATACTGGGGCACTTATGGTCCTCCTAAGACCCATATCTGGAGGGTTTATCCCTGCATCTAATCCACAACCCGAAACTATTTGTTGTGGTGAATTGAAGTGAAGATAGGAGGTAGGGTTAGCCATGTCTGATGACATCCCTATGGCTGGAAAACTTGCAGCACAAGCAGGAAACACCTTTAAGGGATCAAATACAAGAGCATGTCAGAAACATATAGAAAGTAATTGAGCTAAAAGAAAAAGAGTAACTATAAGCTGAGGTTCTGCTGTCCGCTTTCCCCTTACCTCTTTGGCAAACAGATCATCAATGTTGAAGTCAAGCCTTGGGTTCACAGCAGCTAATTTCATTGACAAGAACTGCATATGAAAATGATAACAGAACATACGCAGTTAGTCACATGGCCATCAATTAATGTTCAATGTAGAGTTTCACATTTATGAAGTGGGGTTTACAACTTTAAATGAATACAAATTTTTTTGGATCAATGTAAAGGCAAGGAATGAAAAATGGACCAAACTATTACCTCAACTTGTCTTTGAAGGGACTGGACATAGTTGATGATTTCATCAAGCATTCCAGCTTTTCCAGTAATCTTGTTGCAACCGGGCACTAAATCTTGCAAGTACTTCATTCTCTCGCTAATTTTCTCCCTTCTAACCTGCACGAAATATAATGCTTGCTTTGAGTTTCCCGGTGGCAAAATCTAAAGAGAGCAATTAATGCATTGAATTTTTTCTCAGGTTGGTGTACCTTAAGAAAAAGAAAAATATTTGGTAATTACTACTCACTCTTTCAGCTAAGCTATGGCTATCAGTGGCTTGGCCACGACGTGCTCGGACGTGAATGTAATCAGGCTTTTGAACCTCAGACGCTTTCGAATTCTCCTTGGTGGAATTATCAGCACATGTTTCTGTGTTGTTCTTATTTGCTGTTGACGCGTTATTCTTGGTGCTGGTTTGGCCCGTGATTTTGGGTTCCCCATCGTCAGCACCCACTTTGATCCTCTTGTCTTTGTTATCATTTTCTGCAACAACCTAAAACAAAACCAACAAGACCTCTCATCGTCAGTTTAGCCAATTCCAAACAAAACAGCTATCTTAATGACCTCTTAAAGACCACTGTAGGAAGCTTAACATGTTGTCTCTATGCAAGTTTCCACACCACAATAAGCAACAGCAATACAAAACAAACCTTTGTATTCTGAACCTTCTCAACTTTTCTCTTCTTAAAACCCTCTTTTCCAGTGGATGAGCTCATCTTCTCTTTGGCCTCCGCAAGAGAAGGTGGACAGCTAGAAGTCCTTGAAATTGCAGAATTCACATCGAACCCAGAAGCTGCTGCAGGTGCAGGAGCGGGAGCAGGTGGCAATCCAGAAGAGCCGAATCCCATAACAAACTTGTCGAGTTTGGGCCACCCGGCTCCCGAACTTGGGTCAGGCTCGATGGAGTGAGAAACCACATCAACAAGAGAAGAACCGGAATCAGCAGCAGCGACCATCATGGACCCGAGAGAGGGAGAGCTCTGAACTTGCAGAGAAGAAGAGAATACGGCGTTGAACCCAACGGTTGCAGAAAAGTGGCCTTGGTGGTGTTGATGTTGTTGTTGTTGTTGTTGTTGTTGTTGGTGGTGGTGGTGGTGGTGGTCTTTTTGCCACTTCATCCTTGCCCTTTGCCTTTCCAACACTGTCATGTCGGAGCAGCTCCCTGCTCGATTCTCCGAATTGTTCAGACAGTGCAACATGTTCTTGTTATTATTACGATTAGGTTAGTTATGGTTTGTGAATATGTGTGTGTGTGTGTGTGTGTGTTCCTAGCTTTAGCAGCTTCTTGTTGAAACAGATGATGAGTGACAATGTTATGTGGCGAGAAAACGGCACAACAATGCATGAATACTTTAGACCAAAGCAAAGTAGGGCCACTACACTACTAATTCGTCATGCCCAGCACACGAAGCTCTTGTGATGAGGTGATGCTGCAGAATACAGAGTTAACAGCAGGAACAGAACAGAAAGAGTGAAATGTTGTCAAGGTACAAGCGGGAAGCGGGCAGGGTGTATATAAAGTAAGGGGGGAAATAATATAATATTATAATATAATATTTTTGGGAGAAATAATATTTAATTAATTAATAACGAGAATAAAGAAATAGTGTTGGTATGTGAGGAAATGAGCGGAATTATTAGGAGAGAGAAAGAGGATTAGACTAGGGGTTGGGAAAGAAAGAGACGTGTCCATAAAACGAGACTGTGGGCGTTGGGCCCCCCTGATATGACCGCCACGTGGGCGTGTCCCAGCCCCAGCAAAACGGGACGCCCTTTGACTCCGTAATACTTTATTAATTTTAGTAATCACCACCCGTCAAGCATCCTTTGCTTAATTTAACTACATCATCACTTTATCACATCACATCAAATTTGTTCAAATACTATTATGTCACCCCATAAAACATCTGATTTACGGTGCATTCTCAGGTGACTTGTACTCGTAATAATTTATAGTGTAGTTCATAAGTGATTAACTAAGGAGAACATATGTGGCTTGATGTACAAAGTTATTTTGTTTGTTTGTGGTAACATAGATAACTATTAAGTTGAGATGGTTAAATTGTAAATATAATTATTAAATTCTAATAACCACTTTAATCTTAATCAAGTGAAATATTTTAAGAAAAAATATTAAAACAATCCCCTAATTTCAAATCAATTTTTGCCATCTTCAAACTCTAACAATGAATTTCTTTTTCCTAAAAATCCTAAATCAATTTTATCGTTTTCAAATCCTAACAATAAATTTATTTCCCAAATCAATTCTATCATTCTATTATCCCTTTTCTTCTTCCATTCACCTCTTTCTACTTCTCACCTTCTTCTTCTTCTTCTCACACATTGCGTCATCTTCTCCAATTTGTAATTTCGCCACCGATCCCTTCAATCTCTTAGGTGACGATGATGTATTCCACTCCAAATTAAGGAATGAATTTTAAGGAAAACTTTTAAAGGAGAAAACTGTTTGAAAAAATCTGCAAATGGAAAAAAAAATGAGTGCGACTAATAAATTAGATTATCCAGGAGTAAACTGTTTCAAAGACTTAGTAGATTTGGGTGTGAAGAGCTCTTGTTATAGGGATTGGCTAGTATACTCATGGAATCTTAACCTAACTTTGGCGGATGCTCGTGTCTGTAGTGCTGTTCAAAGTAGTTTGGTACATCATACAGGATTGGAGCTCATTGTTGGCGGATATCTTGGATTGCCCCTTTTGCTTGTATACTCTTTCACTTGTACTTTTCCTTCTTGCAAAATGCTCCCCTCTTTCTAGAGGGTGTGAGCCTTTATTTACTTTGAATTATCAAAAATAAAAAATAAAAGGAGTAAACTTTTTAAGGTGCAAACTTTAAGGTTTATGTTGTTTGGCATGTTCTTGGGAAGAAAAGCAAAGTGATGGTGTTGCCGATAGTTAACAACCACAATGAACCAACGTGGTGCAACAGTTCTTCTTTTCCGTTCCCTAGCCGTCGCCGCCCTATTGCCATTAACCTCCTTTATTGTAGAAGTCTTGAGATCTGAATGATCAGAATCATTGCCATTGTTGTCTTCAGCAGCAACCACGAACTACAATTGATTAGAGAAGAAGATCTCATTTCTGCAGCCATAGGAGCTTCTCCTCCTCTCTGCGAAGCTACAAATCATGTAACTGAGAACTCATCGCCTTGTCACCGGCATTAAAGATGTGGCTTCACCGTGTCTTTAAGCAGGAGAAGTCGTGGTTGGAGATGTGGCTTCAGCGTCGGGGACTAAACGATGCACCACTACAACACTATAGTACTGGCAAGGGAAGAGATTATGAGCTCAAGAGTGTTTGGTTGAAGAGTGAAAGGTGGAAATAATGCTGGCACAAAGGAGGAGATAGATGATTTTTATCTTTTTTTTTTTGCCCTTTTCAAATTCAAAATAAAAAACCATAATTATCTCATTAATATGATAACTCATGATAATTAATCTGTTGACTCAAAGTGGCCCACTCAAAAATAGGATCCCATATCCTTTATCTATTGAACTAGATCAATAACTTCGCAGTAAATTTTACAATACAAAATCACCAGAGATTCCTCTTGATTTACACATAACTAAATTTATAAGTAACGAAATTATACGTAAGGCTAAATTTAAAATGATGAAAACTTTTTGTTCCTTTTTAATTTTGTGTGTGTGAGATCAATTGATTATGGTAACATCGTCATTGTAGTATAAACGAATGCTTATGCTTGTGAGGTGTGTTTTTTCTGGGCCCCGTGAATAATGGCCGGAGCTCGGTCCAGCTTACGTCTTTGCCCACATGGGTTTTTCCACGTGGCAAATCGACGAGCATAGGATCTGACATGGCATTTGGTGCTGTCACGTGACGTGGAGAAACGGGGAATTTGTACTGACTCCTGTCCTCCGTGATTGGTATTTCGTCCGTTACCTTACCTGGGAAGTTGTGAGACAACTCAGAATTTCCTACAGGGGAAGCTTCAAACTGCAGAACGACACGTGGCGCATCACCACACCGTCCTCCAAATTGGTCGTGAAATTCACGCGCGTTTATATTAAGCAAAGTACAGAGCACAGTACCATGATGATTAATTAGCAGCTGAAGATTCTTAAGCTCTTGTCAGCACCTTCCAAAATTAGTAAGCCCCTTCTTCCTTCATGTTAACATCCTGATTTGTAGTTTCTCTGTCTTTCCTTTTTTTCATTTTGTTGTAGTACTAGTGTGTCTTTCATTATTATCATGCTTTTCCACCAAACTTTCTAATTAATTAGTTAATGCCTTAATAATACTACTATTTCCGTAATGATTCTCACTCCACTCTCCTGCTTATATTCTTCATAGTTCAAACCCAAACCCACTGAAAGAAGGCGACACACACTGACACACACAAACGTGAGACGTGACAATGTGTAATTGTTTGTATTTCAATGAAAAATTGGTTAACCAATCAATCAAGTCTTGATCCCTTTGATTTGATCTCCCTCTAACTCCACGTTGAGTAAAAATGGTTTAGGTTACAAAGAAAGGGTCACGTTTTCATAATTATTAAATTTAATTCATAATTTATAAATTAATCATTCTTTTCAGTTATATGACGGTCATTCACTCACCATATTATATAAGTAAACTTGACCAGAGAATTCATCTTGAATGCTTTCGTCGTTGTTGTAGAATCCGACTGATGAAAAAGTTATTCTATCTCCTACTGTTGGGATAAGGATGGGAGTAAATTTAAACAAGTTATGTGTGCTTGATTAATCAATAAGAATTGAGGTTTTACTTTTAAGAGAAAGTGATTGATGGATAATGGACTAAATAGTAACATATTAGACTGCTAGATAATCATAGGTTATGAATTGACCTCCTACTTAGTAGCTAAAGAAACAGAGATTTTTAAAGTGTTAATTTGTTCCTTGTCACGGATTTTTAGTTATTGTTATGGGACAAATCAATCAGAAAAGGTAAATCATCATATCTTGTGCTCTAATTCAGTTGTTGCGACTTGCAACCATAGTGTAGCGATAACCAAAAGCAGAAAGGCTTTCTTGTGGGTACAATCTCTAATAATATGATGATACTTTGAAAGAGGGCACTGTGAGTCATCTCATAGCAGCCACTTGAAATCAACAGTCGATTGTCTAAATCATGCTTTGCTTGCAAATTTATGCTGCCATTTGCAGCCTGAAGCAAGCAATATTGGAAGGTAAAGGTGAGCAAATATAATTTGGGACTGGCAGGAACGAGTCCAGAGAGGATGAGAGCAACTTCCATTATCACCTAAGGGGCCCTCTCACCAAGACCCTCACTCTCTCTATATCTCTCTAACTTTATGTTAGTTCATGTCACTATCATCTTCCCCTTCTCTCTCTGGGTCCCCTCTTTCTGCGTACCAGTTGCATACACTCGGAAATGACCTTAAACTACAGCTAAAGGCTAATGGGTCCTGCTTTCCCCATCTCATTTCCTCCATCACCGTCTTTGCGGTCTACGTCAACAGAAAACTACTGTGTCCCCTTCCTTGTTATTATTGTAGTGTGTCTAATATATATAATTTCTTTTCGGTTTCTCAAGTGCTTTCCATCCTATATTCTCTTTTGACTAACTCTTCATATGCAGTGCATTTATCCTCAAGGCCTTATTTTGGGAACCTCACATCCTGGCCGTTTATCTCATAAAATAGTATACATGATGCACCCACAAAGAATTTGTAAATATAGTTAATTTAAAACCAAACATTATGATTTAGGTATAACATCGATCTTCTTTTATACAAACTATTCTACGGATCATGAAAATATCACTTCCTTAGCAGGGATATTTCATCCAAAATGCTGCCTGCAATAGCACCAGAGTTTCAGGTCTCTTGTAGTTGCTTTTCTCTCTTCGCTTTTCCATTTTGTATTGTACAGTCGGTGTACAGAATCTGATATTGTATCTCGCAAGGACCATCCAGAGAGTCAGAATTCCAGAGATGTCCCAATGATAATAAATTGGAAATTAAATAATTGGGAGGCCTTCTTCTTTTCTTATCTAATTGATACATGTTTATGAACCAATATAATAATTGAAGGGGGGGCTGAGGGAGATATGGCATATATCAATAAAGCAGCAGATCCAATGTATTGGGAATCCTAGTTCTTGCAGCTTCCCTCCATTGTGCAGTAATAACTAAACAAATATATTTAGTGGTCACAGAGTAAAGAAGAAGTTTGGTGCTTGGAAACTTCTTTTGCTATCCATAGCCCCGTAGGTCCACTTGCAAGTTGCAACTGATCAATATACAGATGGATACTATGGGCTTCCTTCTCTTCTTAAATGCCAAACATGCTCAACACATTCACGATAAATTCCCTCTCCACTCACTAAACTTGGCATGGTTCTGTTCTTATTTTTTTAATAATATTCCTTCATAGCTCTTTTTGTTTCTTTTGTGAAGGATTAAGGATAGCAACCAATGATACTTGCAACCTTATTTATTTCCTAAAACTCTGCACAATCTATTTCAGTAATTTTTTATATATAAAACTATGGATATAAGATTCTGTAAGTTTCACTAGTCCAGAAATTCATGCCTTCAAGTGTTTCCACCCTGACACCTACCTGATTCTGAAATGGTTGGACATATGGGAACCTGAACTAAAATCTCGAACATCTCATCTCCATGTCATATTGCATCATCGAGTGAGGAGAGGAGAAATCAAACGTTAATCCATTAAAGTTTGCGGAGCTGGAGTCTTCCATAGAGAATCTAAATAATGATGTTCCATAGGTATCACCGAAAGTGATAGCCTGTGAATTCTAATTTTACTATCAATCGTCGATTTTTCTTTTTGAAAAAGGAAAAAATAAAAAGGAGAAGAGATTGACTCCCTTTTCAAGTTCCAACCTCCTGACGTTTGAACGCACCTTTAAGTTTGCTCCAAAACTTTCTCTTAAGTGTCATGCTGGTGTCACATGCATGTGCACATTATAGATAATATACTTTCGTGGCGGCAGGGTTGAGTTTTTCTCCTTCGGTGATATTTGTCAGATTTATGTATGTGCTAAATATATAATTGCTACAATTTCCTTCCTATTTTTATGCTTGTTACTCTCCCTCACATTGCTCTATTCTAATGTATGTGCGTTTTTCTTGGGGTGAGAGGATATTCTCCCATTCAAAAGTCATAACTACCTATCAACTTTAACTGTAAGCTAACTTATGTCTCGAATAAATTAATAATATTCATAAGTATGTATACCGAACAATTCATCAAATATTAGCTTTTTTCTGAATTTAATTTCATTATATTTTACTTGTATAAAATATTGCAAATTATATGGTCAGCAATTGGAGCTACTATTTTGCCTTTTACTCCGCGTATAGAAGACATTCAAAGGGAGAAGCGTGAGGCTTGAAGTGTGTAAGCGAAAGGGAAGCTTGATTGTTATGAAGTCCCACTTATTTGCTAGTCAAGAAAACAACTCAATTAATCAAAGGCATACTGCGTCATGGCACATGAAACAGGTCTGTATCCCTAAATTCATAAATTCATTTATGATGCGTGTAGATGAACCGGGAACAGACAGCCTGCAGAACCCGTACGAGTGACGGAAAAAAATAATATCTTTATTGGGATGGGAGAGACTAAAAAGCACTAGAAAGTGAAAACAATTATATTGTGGAGGAATGATGGCGAGGATCTTTTTGGATATTTGTAAAATATGTATAAATGATTAAAATTTTAATTGTATAAAAAGTAAATTTATTTATAAGAAAATATAAAAAATTATATATTAATAATTATAAATTTTAATTATATAAATGTTAAAGGTAGGAAAAGAAATTTTATATATTATTAATCATTTTATTATATTTATAAAAATAAACTAAAATTAATAATTCTTTATAGGTCGATCACCAAATAGAATGAGATATCTATTAAGTATAAATAACATTTTTCCTATTCAGCTTTGCTTGAAAGTAATTTTGTTTCTTTTACTTTGGACCCATTTTACACGCTATACAGAGAAAGAACGTTTCACCAGTTAAAATAATTATAATTGTATCATAAACAAGTTGTAGCCTTAGCAATAATTGGATTGTGATGTATTTTAAAGTTGCAGGTTTGCTACCTTGTGAGCTATATAGGTTTTGATTTGAAACTTATCATATTTTTCCCCCAGTCATTTCGATAATTGATAATCCCGTAAGGTTAGATCAAAGTTCTGTTGTTTGTCAGAAAATGCCACTTATACGATAATTTCACCACCTCCCCTCGCTCCTCCTTATAATAAAGACATTGATCTTAATTGACACCTTCAAATGTTTATACTGGTAAGATACTGTGAAGGATGCTCACGTGACGAACAAAACAACCTCGAAAGAAGGCATAATAAAAGGGGAAAAAAAGGGATAATAATTAAATAAAAAGTGTAAGGATAAGAAGAAATAAACTGAAACGGCAGCCCTTCTCAAAGGGTATGTGCGAACGTGCATTTATAAAGGGGAGATTCTTGTATGGTTATACAATATTTAGGTGAATTAAATTTTATTTAATAATAAAATAATATTTTAAATAAAAATATAGATCTCATCTAAATTAATATTAATATATCACTTTATCATTCCACCAAACACAATTCATCTAAGATCATAAAAAAATTTCTCTTTGTAGAGAGGATGAGTCAAAACCCGAAGGTGAGGTCAAGAAAGTATGACAGCTCCATAACAGTCAAAGACATCACGCTAGTAAAAGACCAAAGACAATTAATGACTATTGCAAGCTAATTTTATACACTTTTTTGTTTTTTTTGTTTTTTTGGGCACCTTCCTAAAGTTAAAAGGTGAACTACTGAAATTATATTTCACTAAAATGTTGGATGGATATTTATCATGTTCTCACTTTTAAAGTGACATATTTTCTAATAAAAAGGAAAAGAGAGTGCGTTAAAGTGTGTATTTCTCTTATTTTATCATTTAAAAAAAATATAGGAATGGTATGGTATGCAAATAGTCTTGCTGATATTGTGTTCTCTTGGGCTTTCCAAATCTCAACATATTCCTTTTGCTTGCTCTTCATTTTTTATCTTCGAACATATTCAACAGGAATCACTCAAACCTCGCCCTGGGTAGGCTCTTCAAGTTGCTTTTCAATTGGGCCTCTTGGATTTGTCCGTGAGAAACCTAGTTGGGTCCAGGATGTATAGGTGAGTTCAATCGAAATTAAATCCCCTAGGACAACTACATGGCTTCTAGTATCATATTTTAATTTAATATGTGTCATTTCGGATACTTTAGTTATATTTTAAAAATTTTTATTTTATTTTTTGATATTTTTATATCTATATATATAAAAATTCTAAAATAATCAATAAAACAAATATATTCTAATACATTTATAAAAATTTATACTAATATTTAAATTATTATTATTTTTATTTTAGTTTAAAATTTATATTTTTATGTTAAATTTTTACTAATTTTATATATTATATTATAGCCATATCGTGTCTTATAATTTTTAAATATTATCATATTTTTGTATCTGTATCATACCATATCCGTATCTTGCATCTATATTCATATTTCATAGCTTTCTATACTCGTTTCATGCCTATATTCTCTCCGACTTTGGTTTCGTTTTGTTTCATTTTAAAAAAAAAATATTTATAAAATTTAAATTTTATATATAATTAAAAAAATTAAAAATTAATTTTTTTCAGAAATTATTCTTTTTGATTTCTTAAAAAAAAAGCTGAAATGATTTTTTTTAAATTCTACTTATTTTCTAAAAAATTATCCAAATATATTAAAATTACTTTTTTTAATAAAAATAATTTTTTACCAAAAAAAATCACAAAAAATATACTATTTATTGTGCAAATTTCACCCCTCTATAAACAGTACTACGTTCAATATATTGGACTACATTGGTAGCATTGAAAATGATTCAAATGAAAATTTGGATACCGATGTTCTAAGAAATAACCAATGCCTCCAATCATGGCTTGTGAAAAGATGAAATTAGCCAAAGGTGAACCCAAGTCAAAACTCGAAACTCGAAATTCGAAAGTACGGAATAATCAAGAAATGAACTCTCTCTTATCCTCCAGCCTCTGACATTCGGCCTCTGGACCATCCCCTCCGACGGCGCCAGTGGTCCTCTTTCCTCCGCCACTGCTTCACCGGGACAAGCTTGAAGGATGGCAAAAGATCACATCGTGGCCAGTCTCACCTCTCTCAACTGCAACCACCATTGTCGTGCTTCAACCAAATCAAAGCTCAACCAGCCAGCCGCCACGAAGACGGAACCTACTCTACCTCAGCTCCGACTTCATCATCGCGTCCACCTCAATTGAGCTCGGATTGGTGGAGGAAGACACCGCGATGCATCGTGGAAGAGGAGTAGAAGACACCTCCGGCGTGTGCTTTTTCCATTGGCTGCCCCTTTTGTACATTTAACTATACTTTGTGCTCGGTACTGATCCTACCTACACGCCAAGCCTAGTTCTGACAAAATTTTTTGTTGTCTAGTACAGCTTCAGTAATTCTCGAATGTGCACGAATTATTACTACAGCATTTTAAACGTAATGGAAATTATCCAAGGTTTGTTCACAATGAATGCATGTTTAATTACATCTTTGAGAAGATACTGACTGTTAAAGGCATGACAGTGACAAGATTGGATAAATCTCATTAGTTTTTGGAGCTTTTGCTTATTGATCCTATCTCGGATTTCGGTGTGCATGCACATTTCTCGGATGAACCAGTGTTTGAGACAAATACAACCAAAGCAATACTTTCAGTACTTCTAATTTATTGTCTTTGAATATCATTTGTTACTTCAGCGCCACATAAGAATATGAATAGGATGCAATGGTAACGACTGATCACATCACAAGTAAGGAATATACAGGCCGATTCCAATTATTCCAGCTAGCTTGGGATCGTTGATCCTCAGAGTAAATTAATATCTCTTAAAGCGGCCTTTAAATTGATAGGCAGAACCTTGAGTAAGACACTGGTATATATCATATGATATCCCAAATTATATATGTCAATTACTAATTCCTTAATTAACAATGGGCCGGGAGAGAAAGACAATGTCACATGAAAGTTTTGGAACAATCGTTAAGAACAACGACACCAAAAAGCCTTAGGACAATACCATATGTTTTTAAAAGATAGAATTTCGAAGTCGGCAAAGTGAAGGACTCCTGAGAAGAATATGAACCGAAAGAAATATGTGACTGGGAGGAGAGAGAAACCAAGAGATCTCAAGAAGTGCTTAGAGTATCTATGCGACATTTAATTAACAAAGCATATGGGTTTGTTCCCGTTTCTTCTAGGCACAAAACTACCTACATGTCATTATATTCTCGATAATTTTTTAGAATAATGTTATTTATATTTATTTTTAAGATTTATTATAGACATATAATATAAGAGATAAGTACAACATGATAGATCTATGCTACTTTTTCTTTTTTCAACATTTATCACCTTGTATTTTTCTTTTTTATTGTATATATAAAATGAATATAAAAAATGAGTAATAATAACATTTATTTTTCTTTGAGTGTGTTTGGAATGTTAAAAAAATAGAAATAATTTAATTTAGAAATCAAATCTTATGTTTTAAAAATAAGAAATGAAGTGATTTCTAATTATCATGGGATTTATCTATTTTCTATTTAAAATCTTATCAAAATTGAGAGAATTTGATGGTAATTAATTTAATTTTAAAATTTAATTACAAATCAAATCAAATCAAATCAATTCTATTCTTAATCATTTCAAATATAATCTAATATATTATAAACATAAGAATTGATTTCTAAATTAATTCAAATTCTATTTTTATATAATTATTTTAAACATAAAATTTAATTTATAAATCAAATCAATTTTAAAATATAATTAACCCAAATACGTACACCAACTCATTTGCGTTTGTGTTCCCCTCCAAACCCGATGTGTACCCACTAAAGATAGACAGCTGCCTGCCTGCATGCGACTCTCTCTAATGTTCCTAAACACACACACACACACACACACACACACACACACATATATATATATATATCCAATCCTGTTTTGATCATTATCTACTGTGTTAGCAAATGGCAATACAGAATGTCCTGCGTGGATTAAATAAATGACAAGTTGCAGATGGAAGTGATCCATCGTCCTTACACTTCTTTTTGTTCCATATTCTAATGTTCAGAAAAGGTAAAACATCATCTAGAGGCCACGCACCCTACCCCACCGGAAAGGAACATATTAAAGCCCATTTGAACAGGACAAGAGAGATGAAAACATCAACGAGGTGCATATGTTTACTGGCAATACATCATAATCAAATCCAAATATTTAATTGACTGATGATTCCTAACTACTATATTTCTCTTACGAAGTCCTTCTTTAATTGATTTCCTCACGTTACTTTTGCTGTTGGATCTCAGCCCCCCTCCCCAACAAACACACATGTAATGTTTCATGTTTCATGTTTCATTTGCCTTACAATAACATTTTCTGAACTAAGTACCTTAATTAATTGCACAATAAATACTAGGCTGATAGTCCTCAGAACCGAGAATAAATCAGTGACCCACATGTGGTCCACACTGTAGCTGTAACCGTCTCGGACAAAAGACATCCTACCCTTTAAGTTATTAAAATGATGACTTCGATCAATATTATTGCACCACGACCACTTCAAATGTACGTACATTTTCCTCTCATGACGCAATAATAATATCCTTGTATGATAATGTGGAATTCAGCTGAGGATATGTGCTATTGAAAAATTTGTGAACTTTAGACATCAGGGCGAAGGATGATGGGAAAGCATGGGAATGAATAAGTCATTCAATTGTATGATTATGCTTGGTTAGGTATAAGTAAGGTCAATATGATTTTCGGAGGGCCAGCTGTACTGGTTGATTTTTTATTCTATTAAACATCACGGAAGCTAATATAAAAGATCTGTATGCCACTCACAGTTGTGGAGACACGCCAGATATTCTCAATGTTTGATGCTATTTTCTGAAGTGATCGTTCGAAAATACAATGGAAAGGTATATATCTGTACATGGAATGATTAATTCATAGAAAAATAGGTACCTCTATCCTTTCTGGTTCAAACTATTCATCAAACGAAGTCAAACATAACCAGATTTCTACTTTGACATTTTCATCCTGACTAAATTGGTGGTCAAATCACATATTTACATTACATAAGATGTAGTGCCATGTACAAATACAACTACAAGTCGACAACATCCATTTACATTAGAAAATGAAAGTGAGCTGCGGTAAGATAAGCATACGGCTCTTGAAGAATTACTCTTCTCTTTTGTTAAAATTTGGCTGAAAATCGTTGTTTGCTTCATTCATCAATGACTCTATTAACCACACGATAGCTTTGCAGCTATTATGTTTCGGCTACTTCTCTGATGCAGATTGCAAAAAATTATTACTGTATTGATCATAGTTGTTGCCAATATTTAGAAGATATGTAGCATAGGAGGGACCCAGAAAAGAACTTGAAACTCGAAGAACTGCTCTAAATTCAAAGATAATGATAAGAGAATTCAAATTATAATAAAATTTCTGAGTAAGAGGTTTCACCTATGCCACATATTTTCTAAATATTGGCATCAACTATAATCAGCATAGTACTGATTTTTTTAAATATACACTAAAGCAATCATCTTATATTTTATCAACTTTCTACTATAAATTGACATAAATACCCTCATGTGTAACTAGAAAAATGGGAAGAGAAGAACTTAAAGGTTAATCACAAAAGTGGTAAAGATGCGATTTCGTTATCAAATTTAAAATAAAAATAGTACAGATGTAATCGTAAGGATGTGTCCATATATTTTATATAAATAATATAATCATATAAAAAAATATTGACCTAATAATAATTAATAGAAATGAAAGTAATTATGATTTTAAGTAAAACTTATTTACTATATTAAGAATTTGAGTAAAAAATTATTTAAAAATTTTATCAATTTTTTAATTGCAATTTGTAATTTTTAGTTTTTGAGCATATATAGTATATCTCTTTTACAAAAAGATAAATTTTTATTAATGTTTTGTTAGATAAAATTAAAATTAGCCATAGTATCGTCCTTTAGTTGATTTGGAAATTAAATAGAAACAAGATATTTCATCATCTAGTTTTTTTTTTTTATAAATGAAAATAATTTTGTATGAAGATTAGTGGCATTTTTTTTTTTTTGTCATGGAAATTCTTCTGTGTGCGCAAGACGAATCGGGATCTACAACTGGAAACTTATTTTAAGGCTCTTCGTGGACATTGGACAAGTTTTTGGACTGCAAAGCTTAAAGTGAAGGCCCATTTTCCATGTGCAAAGACGGAACCTACTCTTAGGCCGTTTAGTAAACGATCACTTATTGGGCCACATCCATCAAATCATCAACGCCAAACAAAAATTGTAGTCAAGTCCAAAAAAAAAAAACCTTTATATTAGCTTTCATTTGGCATCCTGCTTCCACCCCCAGAATCTTTTTCCACTCTCCCTTTTAGCACGGTGGACAGGAAATCCCTTCCCAACTTGCGCATAATTCGCAAACACTTATCACTTATGAAGTGGGAGCTTCGTGAGCTGATTTGATCTATCCGCTGGTGACGCCTTTTATCTGTATCTATAAATAGATTAAATTCTATCCCGCAAAATGCCTTATATCAGAAACAAATCTCTGTACTATTGGGGAAGATTTCATGTGAAATATACTTATACTTATGCAAGAGATTACTGGGAAACAGGCGCAAGTGGTAAACTTCTAAGGCTCTTCACTCTTCAAGAGTCATAGTTCCCATCCTTTTAGTGACATTTAATACTAAGAACATATTTGAAATTCACGTAGCCATTGGCAGAGCTGCATCAAAAAATATACTCTAGGTTAATAACACTGCATCACCGGAGTTGCTAGATGCCTGCAAAGATACCATAAATGCCACAATCGAATCAATATGAACTGTCAAACATTTATTAACATATGGTTTTAAATATATAAAATTGCATTAAATATAGTCATCACCCATCATCAAAGCTGATGAATGGAATGGTTAACAGCTTAGGTTTCATTAACAGAATGTTAATATTTATTTTATGAGCAAACCAAAATGGAAAAGAGCCTATCAGCTTAGATTCCTCGCTGACCAATGAAAATGATACTTCATTCTTCCAATAATCAGCTTATAGCCTTATGGATCCTTCTAACTAACTTGGGGAGTTTTAAACAAGGACCAACTTAGTCCTTGAATTGCAGCCTTTAATTTTTTCGTCAATGGTTCAGATTTAACAATTTTTAAGATGAATAAAAATTGTAAAATGACTCTAAAGGAGTGTAAACTTAAAATGACAATTTATATTTTTGTCCAGATTTAATATTATAATTTGTTTATTAATTTTAAACAATAGACTTAATTTTCATTAATTGATATTAAGAAATGAATTAGATCTATTCTGATACCATCCCCAGCCCCTGCCACCCACTCCTTTGCACACCACCGCCCCCACCTTCCTCACCGGCGATCCATCCCATCACCACCCCCTACTCAGCCATCGGTGATCCGCCCCTCCCTCCGCGTGACAAGCCTCTTCTCTCTCACATAGTAAGACCCCCTCTTCCCCACCTCCAACTTAAACCAACAACGATAACAACACAGTGAAGTTGTTTCAACATAGAAATCAAGGTCACAAGCTTTAATGGTTATCTTCCTTCCCCTATCACCTATTGTAGAGCAGCAAATTATTATTATTTTGGTACATAAAGTTCCTTCATTTTTTATGAACTGAGTGGCGAGCCTGACACAAAATAATATGGGGAAAGGTTTATTACACAAATAGACCAGATCATGGGCACAAACTCCGCACTATTAAAATTAAAAGGCCCATTTGAAAACTTAGCATCTTCATTGAGCAAACAATTAAAAGAACCAGCCACCCTTCCATGCATCATTTGGTTTAAAATTGAAGAAGTAGGGCATAAAAAATAGTCGGCGGCAGCATTGATAACAATGGTTGTGTTTTTGTGTTGGCGATGGGTCGAGATGATGAGGAGAAGCTACAAGTGGGTCAAGGCGTCAGGCAATAGCAAGCAACAAGTTGCACCTCAAACTGTAATTGCATCATTGTTTAATTACTAATATTCACATTTTGGCCCTCAAGCTGTTTAATAATTGAAAAAAGCCTCAAGGACCAGGATGTTCCATAACTGAGCACGGAGCCTAGCCTTATACCTGATCCTTGAACACCCAACAAAAGACAAAACTAGAAGGACCTTGTTATTAGAGTAGCACCAAAACATGCAGAAACAAACAACTAGTTGTGGATAACCGTAGTACAAGTTTCAGGCAGCCAGCTAGAACCTTTTGGAATGTTGTTCGGAACAAAGATTCGAAATCCCAATTCCAATGATCCGAGAACTGAAAAAGAAAAAAAAATTGTGTTATTTATATATTCAATTTTAAAGACATTTATAAGCATTCACATATAAAAATATAGATCCTATAATTTTATTATTATCATTACATCATACTTTTTTAATTTTAAAATAAAAGATACCTATGAATATTTATCATTTCAAATAATACAAAAATCACTTCTTTAAAATAAAATAGTTCTGCTGAGGCCCCGTATAATGTATCCCTTCGCCCCTTCTTGTTAGCTTGTTGCCAGTCCAATAGATTATGTCAGTAGTGACTGATGACCCTCACTTTCTCAGACTTATCTCTGACGCCAAAGATTTGAGTCTGACAAATTGAACACGAAAGGGGAGGATGCTCTGGTGCTAATTTAGAAGTATCGAAAAAATAGTAATTATATAAATAATATGTAAATAATCTATAATATAATTAATTTTATATGGTTTATCAAAGGCACTCTTTTTAAGATTTCATCAAGCATCTGAATTTCGACTTTCAATTTCAGAGTTTAAACTTGGGTCTTGCATTAATAAATATCAATATATGAACATCAAATTTTAAATTTTGAGTTAGATGTCACATCGACAAAAATATATAGACCCCAATTTCGAGTTAGGTGTCATATTAATAAAAATATATAAAAAAAATTTATAATATATTATATTTTATTAATTATATAATATATCTACTACACTTATCATCCATTTATTTAATAAAATAATATCTTTACAGTGCTGATTTTTTTAGAGCAACCGCCCACGAACGGCTATGAACCAAAGAGTCTCATCCACTTATTTTATGCGTACTGCCATGTATTGTATACATTTATATTTGCACACTATTTTATTCTTTATACAAGATCATTGGTTTAATGGATTCATTATCTCCAACCAAAAAAATAGGCTAAATCGAAGTTGTAAACTTGTAATTAGGATAAAGATCCTCATCCCATTGCTAATTTACGGAAACAAACATTTAGGCGGCATTAGATATATTACTTATTAAGTGTGTATTTAGAAAAATTAAAAAATTAATATTATTTTAATAATCATTTTTTTATATAATCGTTTATATATCAATTCATATTTGAATATTTTAGTTAAAAAGTGATTTTAATATAATCTATTTTGTTGAAATTGTATGAAAAAAGTTACTTTTATATAATAAAATTACTAAAAAGAATATAAAATAATTGTTTATATTATATAATATATAATATTTAGGATCAATTTGATAAAAATATAACAATTCTAAAATAATCAGCTTTTACTTATAATTATAAGCTTCAAAAATTTACTTATGTTTATAAGTTATTTTTCAACTTAAAATTATTAACTTTTAATTATAATCTATTCTACAAAAATTACCCAAATAAGATTATTTTTGAAAAATAGCTTTTTTAAGAAAAAAAAACTATTTGTTGGGGGGTTCCCAAACGCACACTAAGATTGCCAGTAATGTAGATTATCACTTAGAAAGATTACCACATTTTAAATTACTGGTAATGTTAAATATAATATTTGATATATATAGGTAATCTAAATGACAATTTATATTATCCTATTTAGTATATCAAAAAATTTATCAGGTAATATATGCATTAAACTATAATAATAATAATATAATAATAATAAATAGCTAATAATATTAATAATTATTAATTAATAAGAATAAGAAAAATTAATTATTAATTATGATTATAATAGTTAATTTTATTATTAATTATTATTAAAAAATAATTAATATTATTACTAATTATTATTAAATAATAATAATAAATATGTAATCATAATAATAATTATAATTATTATATATAATTAATCATGATAATATTAACAATAATAATATTTATTTTTAATAATAATAATGAAATGATTGCCACATTAGTGGTAATCTACATTACCACCTTTCAAGGGAGCAATTCACATTATTTTGGAAATCTAAATTGCCAATCATGTTGCCCAGCCAAATAGGGTAATATTGTGAGCCTAGATAATTTAATCAAATATTGCCTTATCCAGATAGATTATCCTATACCAAATACTACCTTACATTATTATTTTTTGTGGTAATCCATCCTAGCTTATATTAAAGAAAAAAAAATGATTTTTGTATCCAAAAAATATAGATATTGGAATACTTTTAAGATTGGCCTCTATCTAATGGTGCTTGATGCACCATTTAACAATAAAAAGTGCATACATGTTCTTGAATTGATTTATACCATTGATTGAGATTTAAGAATATTGGATGGTCCGGATTAAAAATGGTGACTGATCCACACCATGGTCTCCCACACCTCAACATCTGCAACCTCTACCGGTGACAGCATCGGCAACAAGCTCTCTTCCTCTTGACTGAAGCACAACATCAACGGCCCCTTCTATTCGCAAACCAAATGTAGTGGTGGTGGGTAGGTTGTTCAATCTTCAACGATGGAATCTTCTAACACCGTCCTTATCGCTGTGTTTGCCTATAATCTTCTCCCTGTAACAGCAGCAGCATTTCCAACCGGTATTCGAGAGGTCTTCGAAGATGGACCGAATATGAGGCCAGGAACCCCGGCACTGAAGAAGGAGGTTGTCATCCTCTGCCAGCTAAGAGATCTTTTCGGTGGTGACCTTGCGGCAATGCTCGACGTCAATAAAGCCATGACCGGCATGAAGCTTCTGTTAATGAAGAGCTCGATGCAGATTTGTGCTTGATGCTCAAACCGAAAGTGGTGATGGTGGTGGTGGTTGGTTTTACTAGACCCGACATTAGAAATCCTAGTGAGGGTGGGGGTGCAGCTATGGCAATACCCACTCGGCCATGGTGGGTTGCGGTGGCTTGGTCGCGAATATCGTCGAGGTGATGGTGCACGGCTAGTGGGGGGGTGGAGTGGGGGGCAAGTTGAGATGGGGAAGATGGAATAGAGAGAGAGAGAGCATCATTTAGCTATATTTCATGAATGTGACTAAAAAATTGGTGTATACTACATCACTAGGTACATCATGCACCATAAATTATAGGGTGCATTTAAGATAAAACCCCATCTAATTCCCATTTTTCACCAAACTATTTGTCGCATCAACATCACACAATTAATGCATTATAAAACATTCACTTTTGGCCCCAAGATGCATTCCTCTGTAGTGGCACTTAAGACTCTCTCTTGTCCTGGCAAATTGTCTTCAATGGAAAAAGTAAAACTATCCATGATAGCTACAGAAATTGGGACGCGATATTTGCGACGTTGGAGGTGCTCTTACACACCCAACATCCCCTTTGGTTTTTTACTTTTCACATACCTTTTCACCTTTTTTTTTTTCATTTTCTTTTACAATTTTTTCTTTTCCTCTCAGTCTCCGGGTATCGAGATTGTTTGGAGAGGGAAGGCTACAAATATCCCTGCCCTGAGAGAAATACAATTTGCACTGGAATTTTGCTCTAATGTTCACCTCGGTAAACCAGATTTTGTGTAAGTTGGAATTTTTATGAATTTAGAAATATTCTGCGTTAACATAAAAGTTCGATGCGCCGTTCAAGTGTAAAATTAGCATGAAGCATAGCAAGTGAATTGACCAATAAGAATATACTGCTATATTTTGGCTCTTCTGCGGTTTAGTTGCAGATATTTACGATTTTTTTTCTTATTCAACTTCAGAGCAGATGATGGTCCTCCTCCCTGCTTAATGTTTTCTAAAACAATTTCACAATGTTGACGCAATAGCGCCCACCTAATTCAGTCACTTCAATCAATTTAATTATGTGAAGTTGATTATAAAATACTTGGTCTAGCTGAAGAGAAGTTGTAATTAAAATTCCTAAGCACTAGCAAGTTCTACGATTTTATCCTCATGTAGAACTATCAAGCGAACCAAAGTTTCTTGTCCACAAACATGAACAACTTTATTTGTAGTTTTGTACTAAGAAAAGAAAGGCAGCGATGGATAAAGATTTGAAATCTGGAACCAGATTCACCTGAAACTGATTCCCTTCTTTGGCTTGTAGCTGTACCTTGTCCTGCTTCATTTCGTGGTTCCAAAGCAGACGGGCCACAAGGCTTTCCAACTTTTGGTAAATGGCAATTCAGATTCGCCTATGAGCTACAACCCACCATCCTCAAAATATATAAGCACTGCGCCCACAGCATTTTCTTACACAGGCTATCCCTTCCATGGAAAGCCTTCTCTTTTAGGTTCCTCTTAGGTTCTTACTATTCAACAAGTTCACCCTTGTGAGACAATAGATTAGGTTAATTATGGCTTCAAGCTCTCTCAGCAAACAAAAGCCTTGTGACTCCTTCTCTTGGACTCTAAAACAGAACAAGCAGTTTGAAAAGGCACTTGCAAAGTATGACAAGGATACCCTGACCGCTGGCAGAATGTAGCCAAAGAAGTTGTTGGCAAATCATCTGAGGAAGTTAGGAGGCACTATGAGATCCTCTTGGAGGATCTCAGACACAGAGTGTGGCCATGTTCCCATTCCCAACTACAAATCCACAACAAGTAGCAGCAATGTCGATGAAGAAGACAGGTAATATGAACTCTTTGTTGTTTTCTTCTCGTTTCTCTGAGTACACCAACTCTCGTAGACTCGTATCATTAGCCAATTTCCTTTTCAATGCCCCTTCCAAAGTTCTAATCTTTCTCATGCATGCATCATTTCTTTCTGTCTTTCTTTAATACTAAGGTTTAAGGTAACGGAATGTTAACCGAGAGGGATTGACTTGCATTGAAGCTAAAGAACAACATATGTTTGTAATTGTATATAGGTTTTCGTTAACTAGTAAGTGACACCCACCCCCTTCCCCTCCCCCCCCCCCCCAAAAAACAAAAAAAAAGAGTTGACTAGCAAATATAATGCCCCGCTGCCTTAATTAGAATCTGCAAAAGACATGGAATGGGGAAGGGTGACTCGGACCTAGGGAAGTAACCATCAATATTAAATTATTCTATTTAGAGCCAAATAGCAAGGACCCAAAACTCTGTAATAAAAATGGTTGAGTTGTCTCCGTTTTCTGGCACCAAATTAATCCTGCACTCTCATATTTGTCACTAGTTTCTGTCCTTGTTTCGACTTTTGATATATAACAACGTATCCATGATTTTATTTTATCTTATTTATGCTTATTTGCTTGCCCCAGGCTTCTGAATTATCTCAAGCTGAATTGATTTGAAGCAATGCCCGCGTCATCATCAGCTATTAGTAGCGTATATGTGGTGTGCCAACCATGAATCTGTTAGAAATATCTTCCAATCTGTGTCTCTCTCATCCTTTTCCCACCTCGCTTATCTTGATCATTTTAACGAACTATCCTTTTCTAGAAACAATGTCAAGTTCTTAACCACGATCAAACCACTTAACCAGAAGCAATGCCCTGTTACTGTCCTCGATAAGTTTCAAGTAATGCACTGTAAATCACAAGAGTGAGTAATCAAGGGCAGTTGCTCATAGTATGTGGCGTAAAAGTAAAAGAGAATAGTAAAGTGGCTTGATAGTTCACCTGAATACCCATCCCATAGATATTCACTCGTACAAATCAAACAAAAGCTAACCATCACTCAGTCCTCACTATGTGATACTGTCATCATGCGAATGCCTTTATCACGTCTCCAACTTGGGGAGTACTACGGTGAAGATGGGTTTTTTCATCTTCATATGAAGATATGATGTGGATATAACAAATAGATGACATGTGGTAGAGGTGTATTGATGCACTAATCACCTATGATGTACTGTAGTAATATCTAATTTTAAGAAAATTTAAAAATATAATTAAATATATTTTAAAAATTAATTATCATACATTGATAGTATAAAATTATACTGGTAATATAAAATAATTTTATACTATCAGTATAATTAAAAAATTTTATCAGTATAATTTTAATTATCATACACTGATAATATAAAATTATATTGACAATATAAAATAATTTTACACTGTAAGTGTAATCAAAAAATTTTATCAGTGTAAAATTATTTTATACTGGGTAAAATTTTTTGATTACACTGAGAGTGTAAAATTATTTTATACTACCAGTGTAATTTTACACTGTCAGTGTATGATAATTAAAATTATACTGATAAAATTTTTTGATTATACTAACAGTGTAAAATTATTTTATATTGCCAGTATAATTTTACGTGAAATTCTTCATATAAAATTTTTTTATTACACTGACAGTATAAAATTATTTTATACTACTAGTATAATTATTTTATATTGCCAGTATAATTTTATACTGTCAGTGTATGATAATTAATTTTTAAAATATATTTAATTATATTTTTAAATTTTCTTAAAATTAGATATTACTACAATACATCATAGGTGATTGGTGCATCAATACACCTCTGCCATATGTCATCTATTTGTTATATCCACATCATATCTTTATATGAAGATGAAAAAACCCATCTTCACCATAGTACTCCCCCTCCAACTTTTGTATGTTTACTTCTTGATGGAGGTATCATATTCATTTATCCAAGATTACATTATAAGCTCCTAATCCTTTCCCGCCGCTTCCATGAAAAAAAGGTAAGTAACTTCAATTAAACTTTGACTAATTTAATTTAAGGTATATCAAAACTTTCTTAGGGTTTTTTTTTTTTCACCTAAATTCGAGAAAGAGAACAAATCTAGAATGAATAAACAAACCTTGCATATTCTGCAGAACACTTTATTTCTTTCCTTTTTGGTCCCCAAAAACGTAAAGTGGGCGAATTGTTAGGACTTTGAAAGGAGCCAAGCCCAATAAGCACAAAGGCCAGTGGGTTTTAGTCTGCTACGCTTTGGATCCTCAACCATGTCAGCAGCCTTCACGAGTCATTGGCCTAGTCAACCCATCTCAACTAAACTCTTGATCCGAAGGGATTAAGTATGTAAAGACCCAAAAAAAAAAAAAAAAATAGACCACACCTCATTATCAAAGGGTGAAGACATGAGACGTATCAGTGGAACCAATTAGGTATGGTACACTATAAAGTTTTTATTTCTCTTCCCTCGCCCAACCAATCAGGGTCCTTGTCGAAGGAACACCGCTAGCCGCCACACAAGGGTCTGAGACAGGCAGCTTTAGTGGCAGTGGTGGAACGGTTGGGCGATTCCGAAATCGCGATTCGGTAATCCTCACATACCTCTCCTTCTTTTGCTCTGCTCAACCACCAAACAGCCCATGGCCTTCCACCTTCCACCTTCCTCCTTCGTCTTCTTTGTGTCTTCGCCACCCACGGACACGACGTCCGATCGCTAAAGCAACCCCAGCGACGCAGTCATCTGACACCGTCGCTGTAAGGCTGTAGGTTGCCTTCCCACTTGTTCGCTGATGTGCTATGCTATTATCGTGCGTCGCCCATGGTTGTTGCCCATAGCTGCTACAAGCGTGTAATGCCGCTGTGAGGTGCAAACAAGGTGGTTGTAGGGGTTGAGTTGTCATGCCGCCTCAACTGCGATCACCGCCACGCTGCGCCATGGTTGCTACATGTGGACACGAACAGTGGCCAATAGATGGTGTGAGTGTTGCTAGGGGGAGAGAAAGAGTATGCCGTTGTGCTTCATGGATTATTAGTGCATCAATGCATATGATAATGTAGCTTCATTATTGTGAAATATTAAGGCTATTTGGTTTTTATATCCATTCTTTGTGTTTCCTCTTTTTAACATTTTGTAATAGAAATAATGAAAATAATAAAATCATATTTCTTTTTATTTTTATTTTTATTATTTTTTCCATAAAATCCTAAAAATAAGAAACACAAATTGAAAATATAAAATAGAAATAGAAACCAAACAGACCATTAACTTCTACTCTCGACCTGGAGGGGGAAGAAAAAAAAAACACAGTAACTACTACTGAATAATGACCAAAAAATTAATAAGTTCTAGACCTTTGCTTTAATGGGGAAAAAGTTTTGTTTCCTCATTTGTTTACAAGAAATCCTTGAGCTGAAATATGACTTGCTCAAATACGGTATCATCAATCATGCAACGAAGTGTAAAGTCAGTGCCTGGATGAACTTGGAAGATATGGCTTCCAGATTAAAGTCTGCAGCAACAATAGACAATAAGATTTTTACAAGTGCTGTCTCTGTTCTTTCCTTATTATCTTACACTTTATATTCTGTGTCAATTCTTTACAAAGAAAAAAATTCCGGACAAAAGAAAAAGTTATAGAGGAGAATTTTGAAAAGTTATCTAAAATTACAAAGTCTTGTGAGAAGCGTGTGAAAATCGCATATATATTAATCATCAATTCCTAACTTTGTTAGCAATGAAAGTGACAAAAGTCTTATATTTTACTGGTACTAAATGCCAACGAAGACACTGTAAAATTAAGCCGATAAGGTGAAACTACAACGGAAGCTTGGAATCTCTTATAAGCATCCTCAATTCTCAAGAGCCACTTGTATTATTATGGGCAAACAATCAGTGGACTTTCCGCGCCCACCTCATAATCCATTCCATCATCTGCATGTTAAGTTTCTAATTGTAGCATTTTGATTGAAACAATATGGTTTGCCACTTAAGAAAGAAAGGAAATTTCTTGGTTTCTTGGTGGTGGTTGAATAGCCATTGTACAAATTTGGCATTGTACAAGCTATTGCTTACTCCAATAGCCACGTCAATATCCGCCAAAATTATAATTCGAACCCAGTATTAGTTGCCTACGTTATCAATCTATTTCACTGCCGAATTACCTACAAATTGGTTGCTAACAGCTAAGGCTAAAAATCCAGATTGTTATTGAACACGTTAAGTTAACAAATGCATATTTATTGTACACATGATCGTAGAATATTCTTCAAAGATGCTTCTTTCATCACCTTTGCAGATAATCAAAATTACCTACCCTAACCAAAATACCAATGTAAATGGTTTTGGTCTTCTCTCTTTTTTCTTCTTCCATTATTAAAATACTAGTATCAAAGTATGAGCCGAGTTCAACATCCTTCATTTTAAAAGCGAAATTTAAGTATTTTAGTCTTCTTTAGTTTTCTTTTAAATGCATTAGGTTGATTGGCAACACCTAAAGTTTGAATATATTAGCCCTTATTTGCGAGATATGGCTTCCAGATTAAGTCTGCAGCAACGATAGACAAAATAGAAGGTTTAGAAGTGTTGTCTCTGTTCTTTCCTTATTATCTTACACTTTATATTTTGTGTCAAATCCTTACAAAGAAAAAACTTCCGGACAAAGAAAAAGTTATAGAGGAGAATTTTGAAATGTGCATATGTTATCTAAAAATTGATAACGACTGGGAGAAGTATATGAAAATCGCATATATATTAATAATCAATTCATATCTTTGTTAGCAATGAAGGTAACTCTTATAATTACTTTGTTTTTTTTTTTTTAATTGATATATTGGTGGGAAGGAGATTTAAACCTATAATCTAATACAGACTATCCAAATCTCTCACAGCACACTCTTATAATACTCTTGGAGCATATCTTTACTAAGCTACAACTCACCTGCCATGCATTTCATTCTTTATTCAATTGCACCATGTGGGCCGAGATGTGCTGGATTTGTCTTCGTGTACATGCTGATTGATCTCTTTAACCTAATAAACATTTATAAAACCGACCGACCGAACAAAAAAGTATATATTAACTCCGGCGGTAGCCTAGAAAGCTCACAATAATAATAAATTAAGTAATAATGATGATAATAATTGGATTGTCCGGAATACTAAATAAATTAATAAGTCAAGCAAATCAGTTAAACTTAATTATATTATTTTTTGTATCATTTGGTTTAAGATTTCATATAAAACCGAATTAAAGTTGTCTCAAATTGAATCAAAGTGGACATGCTTAACATTTGTTTGACCCAAAAAAAGACAAATATAACGCTGAAATGGATCGAGTCTTGCCATGTACGCAATTTTACTTTTTCTCTCCTGTTAAGCAGTTTAGGGGATAAAACTCTTTGTCCCTGGACCAAAAATTGAAGCCGAAGGCCAATCTAATGCCGTAGCGAAATCATAACACTCCATATGGTATGACAATGACACTACGGCTAACTGCTCAGCATTTCCTGTTTTTACTGGTTCTCTTCATATGAATTGGTTCTTATGTGGGACTTTCCCTTTACTTCCCGTCAATCCCTTTGGAGTTTAGAGTGATACGAAGTTTTTGCTTCATTATTTGAAAAAAAAAACAGCAAAATAAGAGAAAATTAAAAAAAAAATTATAAATTTTTTACTCTTATTTTATCTCATTCTCTCCATTTAGAGGAGAAAAAAAAAAGATAGAAATCAATAAAATAGATTCCATTCAATACCATTCTATTCTATCATTTCTTTGAAAATCTACACATCTGAATTAAAGTCATTTCATTTTATTCTACCTATCACCACTAATTGAGTCATACCCTCAAGTGATGTAAACAAAAATTTTGTGTAAATACTTGGCATGACAAACACTGCATGTGGCAGTACGCAAAAAGCGCAGGAATATGAAGGGACACAAAAAAATAAGGGTCATGCTACGGTGAAGATGTGATGTGGGTGTCACCAATAAGTGACATGTGGCAGGGGTGTATTGATACACCAATCACCTATAATGTACTGTAGTAATATCTAATTTTAAGAAAATTTAAAAATATAATTAAATATATTTTAAAAATTAATTATCATACACTGACAGTATAAAATTATATTGATAATATAAAATAATTTTATTTTGTCAGTGTAATCAAAAAATTTTATCAGTGTAATTTTAATTATCATACACTGACAGTGTAAAATTACACTGATAGTATAAAATAATTTTATACTATCAGTGTAATCAAAAAATTTTATCAATATATTCAATGTAAAATTATTTTATATTACCAGTGTAATTTTACATTATCAGTGTATAATAATTAAAATTATATTGATAAAATTGTTTGATTACACTGACAGTGTAAAATTAGTTTATAGTGCCAGTATAATTGTCAGTGTATGATAATTAAAATTATACTGATAAAATTTTTTGATTACACTAACAGTGTAAAATTAGTTTATAGTGTCAGTATAATTTTACATGAAATTACACTGATAAAATTTTTTGATTATACTGACAGTATAAAATTATTTTATACTATCAGTGTAATTTTACACTGTCAGTGTATGATAATTAAAATTACACTGATAAAATTTTTTGATTACACTGACAATGTAAAATTATTTTATATTATCAGTATAATTTTATACTATAATAATTAATTTTTAAAATATATTTAATTATATTTTTAAATTTTCTTAAAATTAGATATTACTACAATACATTATAGATGATTGATGTATCAATACACCCCTACCACATATCACTTATTGGTGACACCCACATCATATCTTCACGTGAAGATGGAAAAATCCATCTTCACCGTAGCATGACCCAAAAAATAATAATAATAAAACGATTAAAAAAATAAAAGGGGCAGCATGCAAAGACTGGCCACGTGCTTTTCCAAATTAAAAAGGCATTGCAACCGAGAAACTCTTAGCAACCTGTTGAAATATGTTACTTTATTACTTACTGTAGTCCCTTCTTGATGATCACATGCTTAATTGGATTAAGATAATGACGCTTCAATTAATTGGCACCGCTATTTTATCCAGGGCAAAGACAAGTACTTGTTTGGACAACTGATGTGCAACATTATGCACGACAAAGCTGTTTTTTGGTGAGAAATTTCCAATAAAGGTGCAACTAAATTTAAACATTTACATGAATTTTTCTTTATGGGTAAACGTTTAAACTAACACACAGGATATTAACATTATTCTGCACAAGAATGACCAGGATAGTGGTATAATCACAATACAGTCATGCATCTTTGGAGCTGAAGCAGTCTAATTAAGATGTAAAGCATACATCTCTGACCCCGTAAATATGAAAAATAAATTGAAGATAACTGTTAATCTTAAGAAGAAAGAAGAGCTTCTAACTGATAAAACAACTAGGTAACAATCTGAACTGGGTACCTATCAATGCAATCTTCCCATGGATTCTTGGGAGAAGGCTTTACATGTCGCAGGGCCTCCCACACCGCACTGTTACACTTAAACCCACTTCCAAATGCAATCTGCCACACTCTGTGACCCTTTCTCATCCTTCCCTTTGCCTCTGTGTAAGCCAATTCATACCAAATTGAACTCGAAGAAGTGTTCCCAAACCTGTGCAGTGTCATCCTAGAAGCCTCCACGTGCACAGGCAGAAGCTGCAGGTTCTTCTCCAGCTCATCGATCACAGCCCTCCCACCTGCATGGATGCAGAAATGGTTGAAAGCAAGCTTGAAATCTGGGATATAAGGCTTCACTTTCGCATTGAACAGCTTCTTGGCCACCAAGGTTACAAAGAAGAGAAGTTGCTCGCTTATGGGCAACACAAGGGGACCCAACGTTGTGATGTTAGTCTTAAGAGCCCCACCAGCAATAGCCATGAGATCCTTGGACAGTGACACACCCGTTTTCCCAGCATCATCTTGCTCCTGATACACGCACCTAAAAGCCTTGTCATCTGCACCTTTATGCGTCCTCACGACATGAACAAGCTTGTACTTGGCTCGTGATTTGTCACAAGCCTTGTTGGAGAGCAACACTGCGGCGCCACCAACGCGGAACAAGCAATTGGGTATCAACATGGACTTGTTGTTCCCAAAGTACCAATTCTGAGTGATGTTCTCCATGCTCACCACAACAGCATAAGTGTTCCTATGAACCTGGAGCATGTCCTTGGCAAGATCAATAGCTATAACACCGGCACTGCAACCCATACCCCCCAAGTTGAAGCTCCTGATGTTCCCCCTCAGCTTGTACTTGTTCACAATCATAGCCGAAAGAGAAGGCGTAGGATTGAACAAGCTGCAATTGACAACAAGGATCCCAACGTCCTTGGACTTGATATTGGTATTCGCAAAGAGGTTATCGAGTGCACCAAACATAACCTGCTCGGCTTCATCCCTTGCAGCAGCCATGGAAGGCCTTGGAGGGATGTGATGCATGGCTTCGGGAACGTAGGTTTCTTCGCCAAGGCCAGAGCGCTCCAAGATCTTGCGCTGGAACTCGAGGGAGGACTCGTCGAAGTCCCCTGTGAGTCTGGAATGTTCCATGAACTGGTGGAACTGGACGCGGAGATGGTGAGGGGGACGGTAGCAGTAGTAGTCCACAAGGTAAACGGGTCTGGGTCGGGTCATTATGTAGAGGGTTGACCCGAATACGATGATGGCGGAGAAGATGATGACGCTGATGAGGTTGTACTTCAGGTGGAGCCAGAGTTGGTGAATGTCTTCTGGGTTCATCTGGGATGCTTGGACAATGATGATGCACATGAGAGGGACCAGGCAGAGGGTCAAGAGGTGTTTGATCAAGTAATGGTAGCCCAGCTTCACATGCTTGAGATTCACGCTCTGCAAGAAATCGGGTAGTATTCTGGAGTGGTGTATTTGAACGCCTCCTGCGTCGTTGGAGGTGGGATCAGAACTCATGACGAGTAGGAGAGTGAATGCGAGAGAGGATTTGTGTGGGGGGAAAAAGATGGGAAGGAGAGGGATCTGAGTTAGTGAAGAATTTGGGTCACAACTCACAAAGTGGTACGGAATGGTGGGAATTATAGGTATATAATGTATGTAGAGGGTTAGAACTTGAAAGTTAAGAGGGGTTGCGGTTGATGCAACTGCAACAACTACCAAAACAGAGAGAAAAACAAATGACTAACGCAGCACAAAGAGTTTGGGACAGGTACGCTGTTTCGGTCTGCCAACGAGGAATAACAAGAAGAAGAAGAAGAAGAAGAAGAAGAAGGAGGGAAACAAGTAACATGGAAGGATGGAGTGGGAGAAACGAAATGAAATGAATGGAAGGGAAGGGGAGATTAAAAAGAGGTGACGGTTAAAGGCAGGGAAGCGGCAAGCGGAAGCTTCATTGACGCTTCTTTCACACCCTTCACTTTGCAACTGTGTTTTCGATCTCATATTTTTTCGCTCTTTCGCCCGCTGATTTTTTCGATTGAATTTTTTTGATCGTCCAAACGGATCAAATCAATACTACTATTACACAAAGAAAAGAGGAATTACACAAAATCTTGCGCTGAAACTTGAGGGAGGATTCGTCTAAATCAATAATTTTCAAGTGATATAAATATGTAAAGTAATTCTTATTTAGATAAACATTTTTACATTGAAGTTTATAAACTTTAATCAAAATATACCATATAAATACTAAAATAATGAGCTTCTGCAAAAGAATCAAATTTTCCTAACAATTTTCTGTTGACTCAATCAAATTAAGATTACAATTCAAAAAAAGTCGGCCATTATAATTTATAGGAAATGTCATTATCCACCAATTGCACTCCAATCTTCTTTGTGTGTGTGTGTGTGTGTTTTTGGGGGAAAGGAAGGAAAAGAGAGAAAGAGGGGGGGGGGGGGGGACGCTTGTTGTGCTATTTTATGTGATTAATGCTAGAAGTTTTTCATCGTTTACACCTTTGAACTTACACTAGCACGATATACATTATGCGCGCAATTAAAAGTCATTAATATGACTTTTTATTACCTGCATTAAAATATGATTTCGTGAGCTTACCAAATATATATGTATGACTTCTTGAATACTATGTAGTACTTTAAAATTAATTTTAAAATCTATTACATTGTGCATATTAACTTTATGTACATTTTTATTTTTATTTTTTGGGAACTGAACTTTATGTACAATTAAAAACCATTAATATGCACGATGTGATAAACTTTAAATTGTATTCAAATGTTTCAAGATACAGATGGCACTGCACATATAATCCACAATTAGAGTAAACTTCTTGATTTTTTATCCTGAAGATAATAGGAGTACGGGTGCTATATCTTGATTTTAAAATGGCTAATCACAAGTGCAGACATTAGATGGCAGCAATCATGATGTGATCATGATGTTCAGCATTTTTTTTTTCTCTTTTCAAAGTAATAAATTTAGATGATCACACGTGAATCAGGCACCGAGACTGAATGATTGAAGCTGGGTGGCTCCACCCACCAAGTTCATATTCGGGGACACAACACTTGTCCGCTAAAATTTTGGATTAACCATTGCTTGCCTTAATTAGTAATTGCTTAAAATTCAACATTAAATACATTTACTAACTTCAAAAATTATACTTACATGTATCAAATTAATGCTAAATGAAGTGCATATAAGCAGGAATACGTCATCCCCACATCTTCCTCAAGTCCTTTCATTTCATTCTCAGGCCAGATAGCAAAGTTCACCAACACCTGTGCCGTATGCCTTTTCTTTTTTATAAGTGTTATTTATACTATCTTTTAATGTAGATATCTAGACACCCACTCATAATTTAAAAAAAAATTGTGACAAAAATAGAAAAAGTAAAAAAACAAGTGAAAAAAGAAGAAAGATAGAAAAAAGGTGTCTAAAGATATCAAAAGATAGTATATACAAAAATTGTTTCACTTTCTTCTCTCTTTATTTTTCATAAATGTAGATCATACCTTTCGATCCAAATAATATGTTACTTTTTAAAAAACTATCTTCTTTTTATTGAAAATCAAATCATCTTACTGCTAATTGTAATTTATTATTTGAATATAGTTTAATTTTAAGTATGCTGTTTTGTATTGTTATTTATTCATATGATTAACATATCATTAAAAAAATAATTCTAATAAATAATAACATAATATATAATTTAATAACGGTACGCTCTCGAATATTAACTTAATTCTTCACCACACGTTAGTATTTTAACTTGTTTCTATAATTCAAATTGTTGATGTGTTTTATATCAGAAATAATAATCAATTTGGGCAAATAAGTGCTTGAGCGCTCTCTAATATGACCATTTCATACAATGCTACTCAGGTGAAAAAGTTTGCCAAAAGTTTTGACCAAAAATAAGGATAATAATTAGACAATATAAAGTAATATACTCTACTTTCTATTAATTAAAGATTAATAAACATGTTATACTATTTTGGCAATTAAATTCGGACAAAAATATAGCTTTTGTTAGGATTTTTCTTTTTATAACAATAATATATGAAAATTTAACTTATTTACCTAACAAGCTTTGTTATAATCACGAATCATTGAAGTGCACTTTTTATTCGATGGCAATATCACATTTTCAAACTTTCAGTTTCCTTAAGTTAAAACATTGCTTATCTCATCTGGCCCGTTTAAGGATTTTCATTTTCTGAGGCAAGTCCATTTTTAATTTTTAATTTCTTAAATTGGAAATTCAGTGACATTCATTGGAGAAAGGATAAGTGGTAATAACCTCGAGAATAGAATTGAGAGTTACAAGTAGCGAAATAAGATATCGTAACTGGTAAACAAATAATTCTCGCATTCTTCACTGCTACTCCTTCGTATGTTATTGATAGTGGACACGGAGATGACATTGACGTACATTTTTGGAGGATTTTTTACGCGAAAATCACGTACTTACCGTTCCCCTAGACTCTCTGAGTTATTCAATGGGTTCTGATTCTCATAGCATTCACAAGCGCAATGCGTGCGTTTCTCGTTTCTACAGATGTGCATTTGCATTCTCCGTATATATTGTTTTTAGGCTTTACTTTCTAACTAAGGAAACTAGAACGGTGACTTACTACAACTGTTTTTTGTCAACAGGTATCCAAGGGCCAATGAAAATGAGCTTTTACTTTCTTGATCCATTCTTAGTTTCTTACTTCTGCATTTCATTTTTGGCAAACTTTTTTTTTTTTTAGGGTAGCATATGCTTAACATTTAATCTTTCTTTTGAGAGAATGTTCATTTTGATTTTTGAAATTATGAACATATTTCACTTTAATATCTGAATTTAAAAAATTAATAATTTAACTTTTAAAATTATAAAATATAATTTAAGTTAATTATTGGAGTGAAAATAAAATTTTAAGAACTAATTTAAATTATATTTTTTATTTTTAAAGATTAGATCATTAAATTCTTAATTTCAAAAATTAAAGTAAAGATACAAACACTTTTCGGATCAAAATTACATTCATTTTTTTTTTGTTTTTGGATGAGTTCAGCACGACGTGGGCTGACGCTCCAGGGGCTAGGTCTATGTAAAACGACCAATAGTTAATCAGCCTTCAACCCAAGAAAACCAAAAGGACCCAGATGCCAACGGATGGAGCGGCCCCACATTTGCTTGAAAAGCAGGTCCCATTTATTAATTAATATGGAATATGGGTAAAAGAAATACTTATATGATCCAGAGTATCACGTAGCTGTACTCTCCGATTAATAATATAAGTATATTTTATATGAAATCTATTATTAACATATAATTTCATAAAAATACAATTACATAATTGGCCAGAAGTACAGTCACGTGATGTTCTTGGACCATATAAAAATTTCTAATATGGGTAATGGGTTCTCGTTACGAATTTGTCCGTTATCACAAAACTTGCTAAAGACCACCATTCTAGGTTGATTTGCCCCACAATTTTGACGGTTCATCCCAGTTAATCCGTGCCAATTGGGTTCTAGGGGCAAGTAATTGCTAACAAGCAAGCGATTTCAGTTATGTATTCAATTATAAGATAAGATTTCAGCTTAAATTAGCTTTGTTTCTAAAGCTATTCAAAATTGGTTAGGAAAATAATTTTACATGTCACCGTGCGCATTGAAGTAGTCTTTACAATTTGAGCCCAAAACTAATGCGTCTGTAGGTTTAGAAATTTCCCTTCTTTTTTTTTGTCTGGTAGGTTTACACTCTGCTCTGTTTTCGCGTTATAAAAAAAAAAAAGATCATGTTGAAATGACTTTTTTCTTTCTTTCTTTCTTTCTTTTTGTCGCAGAAATGACCTTTTTATTATTCTTTTTTCTTTATCAACGATGATATTTTTCATGGTCAAAGATGATATTTTTTGTTGATTAGTAATTAAAGGTGATAGCCAAATTACATCAGAGTAATACATCAAAAGCATGACAACATGTAGTTAACATTGAAGTAAAACTTTCTTGCTTCTGCGTTCAAGTATCCGTTGAAGAATTAAAATAAAAAACTAATATTGTAACTTCCTATTTTAACCTTTATATATATATAAAATTAAAATTTTATATTTTGTTGTAAATTTAGTATTTTTATTTATAATTTAATAATGATATCAACGGTTATTTAAGTATATTAAAAATAATATTTATATGTTTTTTATAATAATATTAATATAATTTCTTAATTAAAATTTTAATTTAATTAATTTTTTTATACAAATGCTTCATATATTTGTTGTAATATTTTTTTTAAAATGTAATTACTAGCATCAAAAGTTATTAAGTATCTTATAAATAATGTTTATATAATTTATTTAAGTATCTTGAAAATAAATAAAATGAAATAAAAGAATAATATCAAAAGCATAATGCAAATCCATATCTGTTGTGGCAATTTCACATCTAAAAGTGATTTTGATTACTATCATCCAAATAGCATTTATTCTATCATAATCACTTTTGGCATAAAAATTTCCGAACATAAATTATGTTGGCACTAATTCAATTTTGATCAAAATCAATTTTCTATAATCAAATTAGTCCAAACTCTCATTTGCAAACTCTAATCCAAACACACACTAGAAGATAAATATAAAATTACAATCAATAAAACTATATAACTAAAAATCAAATACATTAAAACGTAAAGCGATTTTGCATCACACTATGCATAACCATAACAGCACAAGTGAACTCGCCAAGATCTCTGATCTTTGGTCCTAACATAACTTTAATAACCAATTGTACAGATAAAGTCGTTGGCTCAAGTTTAAATCATACTATTGTGAAGCACCAAAATCATTCCACAAATGTATCAATACATAAACAAAGAGATCACGGTTAGACGTCTAAAGATAGAAGCCCATTGTTTCACTAGCACACCTTAGTGCACTGCCAAGAGCGCCCATGGAAACAGAAAACAAACAACAAATAACAACCGACAACCCCAATCCATCCATCATCAACAAATCTTGTTAAACTCTATGACCCAAGAGCAATCTTTTGATGCTGGTATGTTTGCAAAAGTGACAATCACTTAAAAAAAAATAAAAAACAGTCACTAGCTATTCCTCGTTAATCGCCATAAAAAAATGAAAAATACACTAAATAGAGTCTCAACCTGATCATCATATGATAAAAATATAGGGAAGAAAAGGGAAGGGTTATTGCCACTACAGCCTGCAGGAGGCTACGGGTCGATGAGTAAGAAATCATAACGAGCTCCACCGCTGAATTCGGGCCTTGAATGAAAACCAACTCCCATCAATTGGAACAATCCGTCCCCAAAAAAGAGTTGGAACAATCTCGTTTTATACGCATTGGCACTGCCGACGAGCAAAATAATTCTTAAAATTTTTTAAATTAACATATTTCTTTAAAACAATATTATCATTAATGTTGCCTTAGTTTTCAATCTACGTCATTGTTGTAAAGCCAACGACCTTATCCCGGAGACAGAAATATACACCTTTACTACATACAAAACCAATTTCTTTCACGAATTGAGCTGTATATGACCTTCAATTTGTATTATTTTATTGCGATTGTTTGTCTGGTACAATGATTCTATTTAAAAATAATACTTCTGAATAAATAATGATTATCTTACTGATATAAAACATGTAGTTAAATAATATTGATCGAGGAAATACAATAATATTTTTGAACAAATAATGATTAATTTTATTATCTATCTTACTGGTATAAAATAAAATTTTACAAAACGCACATTTATATTTCAAGTGTATCAAATATGTATTTCAAGTGTATCAAATATGTATGTACTAGAATACTCGTGCACTGCTCGTAAAGAGCAATTCTTGTACACTGGCAATCGGACCATAAGCATTGATCTTTATGCTGAAAGACATACAATTCCATTATTAATTAATTCAAACTAATTAAAGACTATGTTGTATGTAACCTGCTCAAAATTAATTTTAGAGGCCTTCTTTGTTCACAGGAAGATATCAGCTTACTCAGTTTCCTGCCAGCGATAGATTATTCCTTAGGCGTGGCATATTCATATTCATATTCATATTGATCGAGTAAAATAAAGCACAAGAAAATAAAGTTAGTGAAAGCTCTCTTGGGGTTTTAATTTCTGACTATTCATGTGATGATGGGATTGTTTATAATCGACAAGCAGTAGTACACAAATTCAGAGGTCAAAAACGAGAACCACAAGGGCAACACGAAACCATAACAGAGAGACTCAAACCAGGAACCACGTTTCATCCAACACCTACATTAAAGACCACGAACCACATAATCAAATCACAGACCAACCCCAAACCCAACCCCATACTTCCTTCTCCTCATCACCTATTAATCCTAATTTAACGAAACCCTAGTTCCTCCAGTTTCCATCCGAGGCACCACCTCCCCTTGAGTAGCGGGACCCACCATCCCCATACCCACGGTCTCGCCCGCCACCATAACCACCTCCTCCATAGCCACCACCACCACCGCTACCACCATAGCCTCCGCCGTTGCGGTTGTAGCCGCCACCACCTTCGCGGCGGCCACCGCCACCGTATCCTCCACCACCGCCACCGCGGCTATAGCCTCCACCGCCACCACCGCTTCCGTAACCGCCGCCACCTCCTCCGCCCCTGCCGCGGGACTGAGCCTCGTTCACGGTGATGTTACGGCCGTCAAGGTTCTGGCCATTCATTCCTTCGATGGCGTCCCTCATGGCCTGTTCCGTAGTGAAGGTCACGAATCCGAAACCCCTGGACCTTCCAGTCTCACGATCGTTGATAACCTGAACAAGAAAATAAAAGAATTCCTTCAGATCTGGCTCGAATTAACATCGAAAATTCATAAAAACAAAAAACAAAAGAAAAAAGATTAAAACCGATCGATCTTCGCCTTTGAAACAAAGATGAAGATGAACGTACCGATTGGTGTGAGTAATAAAAGAATCATTATAGTAACACAAGTATCTAGATCAAGTAACGCAAAACAGATCAGAGATCACAGATCAGAGAGGATCGAGAGAATCCAAATCCGAATCGTGTTAGATCCGATCCCTGCGACAAACGGACCTTCGATTCGACGATCTCACCATAGGGCGCGAAGGCTTTCTCGAGGGCATCGTTGTCGGTGGCCCAAGCAAGCCCAACAACAAAGCAACGGTACTCAATTTCTGCAGAAGACATGGATCACTCGAAAGAAAGAAGAAACCCTAGAAACAGGGACACAGATGTAATATAGGAAGAAGTGAAGGGGGATTAGCCAGAATCCACCTTGAACAGAGAGCACGGAGAGAAATTGCAGCCCCTATGGCCTTGTTATATAGCCGAGGATGGTACTTAACTAGGGTTAACAATCTCCATCCACTCTGGTCCCTGTACGCCGCGGGATTTAAACCAGGGTTAAACTTAGAGCGGTCTGTGCGACGTGGATGTGCTGTGCTTCCCGCTGATTGGTTACGCATTAAAACTGTATCCATGAAATATCCTCAGTAACAATCATATGCGATGTGAACAACCATATGCGATTCTTGACCTTTTTGAGCTATTGAATTTAACAAAATAGGTTGCCATTTAATTTCGAGATTTCAATTTTATTCCTTTCAAATATGATACTAGAATCAAACAAAAATGGAACGGTATCAATTTCCATTGATTATGGTTATATTCTAATTATTTGGTAACAAGATATTTTTTCTTATTAAAAAGTTGGAGAAATCGATTTAAATAAGAATAACGAATTCTGGATAAAGTTGCCATTTGCCGTAACAAACAAAGCGTAAACAGTGGAGAGTGAATTCGTTAGTAGTCTGCCGGTGAACAGTTGTAAAATAAAATGCTAAGCGTTGACAGAGTAGGGCAGAAAGTCAAGTTATAAATAAATATATTTAATTAATAATATTATTATGTAATAATTTATGAATTTAATTTAAATACATTGACAGTATAAAATTTTTTTATATTATTATTCAATCAAAATTTTTTATTTGTATGACAATTTAAATAGTGAATATTTATGTTAAAAATTTTTGTCGATATGATAATTTATGATGAGATATATGTATAAAAAAATTTTATATTAATAATATATTCAAATTAAATTTATAATTTATAGCCATTTTTTCGTATGATATGCAGATTTTATATATATATATATATATATATATATATATATATATATATATATATATATATATATAATTTAAATATATTGATAATGTAAAATAATTTTATACTATCAGTCAATAAATTAGTGAAAAGTGTCAACTTATACAAATAATCACCTATTATAATGAAGGATCCACCATAATTTCTATTGATTGATAATATAAAACTATTTTATATTGTCAGTACATATCAATTAAATATATATATATATATATATATATATATATATATATATATATGAGTTTAATTTTTATATATTAATAATATATAATGCTGTTAATCAATTAAATTGTTAAAAAAATATTAAGAGTTTAATTGGGATGCTTTAATAATGTAAAATTTTTTTATACTATTATCCAATCAAAACCTTCCATTTATATAATCATTCAAGTAGTAGGTGGTTATATCAAAAATTTTTACTGATATAATAATATATGATTGAATATCTATATAAAAATTTTTTATACTAATAATATATTTAAATTAAATTCAAATATTAAATCATAATAGACAATTATTTATTATAATAATTACCTATTTTCCTCTAACATCTTATTAAATGAATGAATATATCAAAAACCTTGAATGTGTATACCAGATATAAGAAAAATAAAATAAAACTACACAAATTCTTTCATGATAGGGGGATGCAGTAGAAAGGGCAAGCACCGATGCCTTTAGGAGCATCTTAAGTATCTGACATTTTGATATGACGATTGAACATAGAAAATATCTGATAGGTGTAAGTACTTATGTGTCCCTGGCCTGCAAACCAAATCTCTTTCCTACCAGCAGGTGCCCGTCCTGCTATGTGGCCTGCCGTTGACGCCAGTGAAGGCGTGGCACCTTCTGACCCCACCCCACCCGATGTATTCTTTTTCGGGTTATATATATTCTCGAGGCCCGTGATACTATATAGTATGGAAGAGGAAACTGGGGCGGCGTCAAATAACGGTAGCAAATCGGATTAAATCGCTAAAATTAATGTTAATCGGATCGATTTCAGCGGTTCAGTGATTAGGTTATTTTTTTATATAAAATATTATTTTTTATCTTTTAAAAATAATAAGTTAATTAATTATATATTTTTATATTAATTATATTATAATTTTTTGTATTTTAATTAATTATATAGATATATATATATATATATATATAAATAATTTAACACATATATTTTATTATATTTCGATCAAATCTTCGATTGAATCAGTTGAATATCTTAATTTTTGAATCCCTACTTTAATCAATTCGATGTCTAATCTGATTTTCTTAACCTTGCTATATAGTGTAGAGACCCTTTAGCAATAAGTTAGTAAATGGTTAAATTAGATAAATGTTATTTGATAAAAAGATGAATATAACAATATAGAAAGACATAAAGATAACAACTTTGTTTTTTTTTAGTATATAGTATTATTTTTATATCTTTTTCTCTTCTTATATTTTATTATTCTTATTTATTGTGTATAAATATCATTCTTCATTAAATTCAACTATAGAAGATTGTTTGGAGCAAAGTTATATACATGCCACTCTTACGAATAATTAAGTATTCACACTTGTGATTTGTATCATGAAATAATTAGTCAAATAAAAAATGGATCATATAAATCAACATGTATGCTACATCACATGCATGCAAAAATACTAATATAATAATTGGATTTGAATAATTTAAAGTAAGATGCAGATTGCGTTTGTTTTAACTTTTTAAAAAAGTGATTTTAAAGTTTAAATTTTATATATAGCTGAAAAAATTAAAAACATATTTTTTTTAGAATCTGATTATTTTTTAAAAATTATCCAAATATACGAAAATTAATTTTTTAAATAAAAAAATAATTTTCTGTCAAAATAATCCCAAACAAATACACTATCATTGTACAATGAAAAAAATGATTAATTATTCACTCTTAAATTATTTGATGAAACTCATACATAATGCAATATATTGAAAATGAAGAGAATATTAAGGCATGTTTAGTTTCATTTTTTTTAATTTCATTTGTTATTTCCAAAATCAATTATAAAAAAAGATTAATTTTAATATACTTTCAGTGTAAAAAATTTTTATATTATTATCAAATCACTTGTTTCTATTTATAAAATTTTTAATATAATAGGTGGTTGAGTTAAATATGTTTGCTAATATAGTAATATATAATTAGATATTTTTATAAATTTTTTTTGATATTGACAGTGTATAGAAAGCAATTTCTTATAAAAATATCATGTTATTTTTATTTTATTTCTATTTTTTGAGATTTGTAAAAGAAACTATTAGAACAATAAAATGTTATTTCCCTATTTCTTTAAAAAAAAACCCTAAAAATAAGAAAGTGAATAAAAATAATGTGATATTTTTATAATTAATATTATAAACAAAAATAATGGAATCTCAAAGGTATGAATCTCACAAAAGAATATAATAAATGATAAACTTTACACATAATAAGATTATTTAAAATTTTCATGTGATAGGGTCACTCCTTAAAATTAGAAGTGTTGATACCAAAACTTTTAGCACAAATGATTTCAACCATTGATTTAACTAATAAAACAATATCAATTGTTAGGATTTAAGGAAAACCAAGAGTATCGCAAACTCGCGAGGTCTTGTTGTTTTTTGGTCTATCACAAGGTCCCTGTTATTTATTTATTTATTATTTTGGGAACAGGGGAGGGGGATTTTGGCAGGTCGAGATTCGAACCCTTGATGTGGAACATCGAGGCTTTACTACACTGCCACGGTGCCCCAAGCCTCACCACATCCCCACCCTTTATCTTTTTCCTCCATTTTCATTGGCCAAAGACTTTATTGGTCGCCAATGGGGGACCCCTTTTTTGGTCGCTCATTGGATTTTTGGAAATTGTTACATGTAGAATTGTATATCCTGTTAATGGTTGGGCTGATGGGCTCTACCTAAATTTTAATGTGTAATCATGGAGAATTGCGCTTCAGTCTAAAGGTTAATCATATAGCCCAGCAAACTGAATTCCTTTCCTCAGAGACTGGGTTTCATATTTGTTTGGTTTAGACGGAGAGACATAGGAAGAGACAACAAAGCCCAATTAAAACAAAAAAATAGATAGTTAACAAAGAGAATGCTCAGACCAAAGAAAAAGGACAGAGAGTGTGGAGGACCAAAAAATAAAAAAGAGAAAAGAGTGTACTATTATGACCAGAAAAGGAACGAAAATTAATTTTTATATTCTGAAATTTTATATTATCAACTAATAAAAATTATAAAAAATATCAATATAGTCCATTTTAACTACTTATCACAACATATATTTTTCATAATTTCTATTAGATTATACTACCAATGCATAAAAATTAACCTTTAAAAAACATGCTATTAGTAACTAAAGAATGGTCCAATTTTTTTTGTAAGAAAAATATTTAGTTGGACAAAAAATGAAAGTAAAAAAGCATTTTAAAATTTTATTAAAATTTTGGCATTTAAATTTTATTAATTTCACACTCAACATGTTGTAGACGTTCTAGTCCCCTTTATCCTTAATCCAATGGTAGTGTTTAGAGTACTTACCATTGGATATAAATATTGAATACTCATATAAAATTAAATTATTAATTTAAAATTATTTATAAATTTAATAATAGAGAATAATAGAATAAATTTAATATATTAATATATGATATTAGAATATTATAGTTCATCAAATTGGCATCAGATAATTTGTTGTCAATATCTAAATTGAAACTCGGTGTCTGTATATTGTTGTCAATGTGAGACCTAACTCGGAACTTGAAATCCGATATCTATGCATTGGTATTTGTTAGTACAAGTCCTAATTTTGAACTCAAAACTCGATATCCATGGAACTTGGAACTCGAAACTCGAAACTCAGTATTAATTAAATAATTAAAATAAAGTTTAATATTTAAATTATTATTCAATTAAAATTTTTTATTTATATGATCATTTAAGTAATGGGTAATTATGTTAAAAATTTTTGCCGATATAATAATTTATGATAGAATATTTGTGTAAAAAAATTTTACACTAATATATTCAAATTAAATTCATAATTTATAGCCATTTTTTCGTATGATATGCAGACTTTAACTATATATATATATATATATATATATATTGATAATATAAAATAATTTTATATTATCAGTCAATAAATATAGTAGAAAGTGTCAATTTATATAAATAATTACCTATTATAATGAAGGACCCACCATAATTTTTTATTTTTTCTTATTTTTATTGATTGGTAATATAAAATTATTTTATACTATCAGTATATATAAATTAAACATATATATATATATATATATATATATATATATATATATATATATATATATATATATGAGTTTAATTTTTATATATTAATAATATATAATATTGTCAATCAATTAAATTGTTAAAAAAATATTAAGAGTTTAATTGGGATACTTTGATAGTATAAATTTTTTTTACATTGTCATCCAATCAAAATCTTCTATTTATATGATTATTCAAATAGTGGGTGGTTATATTAAAGATTTTTACTGATATAGTAATATATGATTGAATGTCTGTATAAAAATTTTTTATACTAATAATATATTTAAATTAAATCTAAATATTAAATTATAATAGACAACTATTTACTATAATAATTACTTATTTTCCTCTAACATCTTATTAAATGAATGAATATATCAAAAACGTTGAATGTGTATACCAGATATAAGAAAAAAAAAAAACTACACAAATTCTTTCATAATAGGGGGATGCAGTAGAAAGGGTATATTTAAATTAAATCTAAATATTAAATTATAATAGACAACTATTTACTATAATAATTACTTATTTTCCTCTAACATCTTATTAAATGAATGAATATATCAAAAACGTTGAATGTGTATACCAGATATAAGAAAAAAAAAAACTACACAAATTCTTTCATAATAGGGGGATGCAGAAGAAAGGGAAAGCACCGATGCCTTCAGTAGCATCTTAAGTATCTGACATTTTGACATGACGATTGTACATAGAAAATATCTGATAGGTGTAAGTACTCATGTGTCCCTGGCCTGCAAACCAAATCTCTTTCCTATCAGCGGGTACCCGTTCTGCTATGTTGCCTGCCGTTCACGCCAGTGAAGGAGTGGCACCTTCTGTCCCCACCCGATGTAGGGTCCGTTTGGATTGCAATTTGTATTTATTAAAAGATTTTTTAGGAGAAGAAATAATTTTATATGATAAATAATAATATTTAATTTAATTTTTTTCTTTTGAAAGAAGTATCTTTGATATTATTTTTTATTTTAGAAAAAATTTTTTTGAAAATAAATCTTACTATTATTCTCATATCAATAATCAAAAGTAATTTTACTTTATCCTATCTAAATAAAATTCATTCTCCTAAATTTACTTTTGATATATTCAAACCAAATAAAAATTATTCTTTTAAAAGGCTTTCTTTTAAAAGATTTTCTTTCAAAAGATCTTTTTCCAAAAATTATACCAAACGGACCCGTATTCTTTTTCGGGTTATATATATTCTTGAGGCCCGTGATACTATATAGCATAGAAGAGGAAACCGGGCGGCTTCAAATAATGGTAGCATATCGGATTGAATCACTAAAATTAATGTTAATCCGGTCGATTTCAGCGGTTCAGTGATTAGGTTATTTTTTATATAAAAAATTATTTTTATCTTTTAAAAATAATAAGTTAATTAATTATATATGTTTTATATTAATTATATTATAATTTTTTGTATTTTAATTAATTATATAGATATTTATATATATAAATAATTTAATACATTTATTTTATTATATTTCAATCGAATCTTCGATTGAACCAGCTAAATCTCTAAATTTTTGAACCCCTATTTTAATCAATTCGATGTTTAATCCGATTTTCTTAACCTTGCTATATAGTGTAAAGACCCTTTAGCGATAAGTTAGCAATGGGTTAAATTGGATAAATGTTATTTGATAAAAAGATGAATATAAGAATACAGAAAGACATAAGGATAGCAACTTTGTTATATAATATTATTTTTATATCTTTTTCTCTTCTTATATTTTATTATTCTTATTTATTGTGTATAAATATCATTCTTCATTAAATTCAACTATAGAAGATTGTTTGGAGCTAAGTTATATGCATGCCACTCTTACGAATAATTAAGTATTCACACTTGTGATTTGTATCATGAAATAATTAGTCAAATAAAAAATGGATCATATAAATCAACATGTATGCTACATCACATGCATGCAAAAATACTAATATAATAATTGGATTTGAATAATTTAAAGTAAGATTCAGATTGCGTTTGTTTTAACTTTTTAAAAAAGTAGTTTTAAAGTTTAAATTTTATATATAGCTAAAAAAATTGAAAATTATGTTTTTTTAAATTATTCTTTTCAATTTCTACAAAAAAATTGAAAACATATTTTTTTAAGAATCTGATTATTTTTAAAAAAACTATCCAAACATACGAAAACTAATTTTTTAAATAAAAAAATAATTTTTTGCCAAAATAATCCCAAACAAACACACCATCATTGTACAATGAAAACATGATTAATTATTCACTCTTAAATTATTTGATGAAACTCATACATAATGCAATATATTGAAAATGAAGAGAATATTAAGGCATGTTTAGTTTCATTTTTTTTAATTTCATTTGTTATTTCCAAAATTAATTATAAAAAAAGATTAATTTTAATGCACTTTCAGCATAAAAATTTTTTATATTATTATCAAATCACTTGTTTTTATTTATAAAACTTTTAATATAATAGGAGGTTGAGTTAAATATATTTGCTAATATAGTAATATATAATTAGATATTTTTATAAATTTTTTTGATATTGACAGTGTATAGAAAGTAATTTCTTATAAAAATATCATGTTATTTTTATTTTATTTCTATTTTTTGAGATTTTTGTAAAAGAAACTATTAGAACAATAAAATGTTATTTCCACTATTTCTTTTAAAAAAACCCTAAAAATAAGAAAGTGAATAAAAATAATGTGATATTTTTATAATTAATATTATAAACAAAAATAATGGAATCTCAAAGGTATGAATCTCACAAAAGAATATAATAAATGATAAATTTTACACATAATAAGATTATTTAAATTTTTCATGTGATAGGTCCACTCCTTAAAATTAGAAGTGTTGATACCAAAACTTTTAGCACAAATGACTTCAACCATTGATTTAACTAATAAAACATTATCAATTGTTAGGATCTAAGGAAAACCAAGAGTATCGCAAACTCGCGAGGTCCATGTTTTTTGTTTTGTGGTCTATCACAAGGTCCATGTTAGACATTACAAAAACCAAAATTTTCTCATCTATTTCCTCCCTGTTATTTATTTATTTATTATTTTGGGAACAGGGGAGGGGGATTTTGGCAGGTCGAGATTCGAACCTTTGATATGGAACGTCGAGGCTTTACTACACTGCCACGGTGTCCCAAGCCTCGCCACATCCCCACCCTTTATCTTTTTCCTCCATTTTCATTGGCCAAAGACTTTATTGGTCGCCAATGGGGGACCCCTTTTTTGGTCGCTCATTGAATTTTTGGAAATTGTTACATGTAGAATTGTATATCCTGTTAATGGTTGGGCTGATGGGCTCTACCTATCGTAATGTGATTTCTGTAAATTTTAATGTGAAATCATGGAGAATTGCGCTTCAGACTAAAGGTTAATCATATAGCCCAGCAAACTGAATTCCTTTCCTCAGAGACTGGGTTTCATATTTGTTTGGGTTAGACGGAGAGACATAGGAAGAGATCACAAAGCCCAATTAAAACAAAAACATAGATAGTTAGAAAAGAGTATGCTCAGACCCAACAAAAAAGACAAAGAGTGTGGATGACAAAAAATAAAAAAGAGAAAAGAGTGTACTACTATGACCAGAAAAGGAACGAAAATTATTTTTTATATTATAAAATCTTATATTATCAACTAATAAAAATTATAAAAAATATTAATATAGTCCATTTTAACTACTTATCACAACATAACATTTTCCATAATTTTTATTAGATTATACTACCAATGCATAAAAATTAACCTTTAAAAAAAGTGCTATTAGTAACTAAAGAATGGTCCAATTTTTTTTGTAAAAAAAATATTTAGTTGGAAAAAAAATGAAAGTAAAAAAGCATTTTAAAATTTTATTAAAATTTTGGTATTTAAATTTTATTAATTTCACGCTCAACATGTTGTAGACGTTCTTGTCCCCTTTATCCTTAATCCAATGGTAGTGTTTATAATATTTATTATAAAATATGAATATTGAATATTCATACAAAATTAAACCATTAATCTAAAGTTATTTATAAATTTAATGACAGAAAATAATAGAATAAATTTAATATATTAATATATAATATTAAAATATTATAATCTATCGAGTTGGTATCAAATAATTTGTTGTCAATATCCAAATCAAAATTTGGTGTCTGTATATTATTGTCAATGTCAGTAAATTAGTGCAAGTCTTAATTTTGAATTCGAAACTCGATATTCATGGAACTTGGAACTCGAAATTCGGAATTCAATTTTAATTAAATAATTAAAATAAAATAGTTACCTATAATAAATAAAAAAAAATAAATATTTAATATTTATATTTAAAGATGAACATTTTATAATTTATTTAATCCAATAACTATACCTTTTTTTTTTTTTTGTGGGTCAGAATAACTGTATACAAGTTTGTATGATTAGCAAAATAACACGTCAAAGTTTGGGATTTTGAATAGAGTTGCTCCAACAAGCAATGTATTTGACTGAGTCATTAATAATTAGCGTAAGCCGCATTGGTAAACGACCCCTAGCCCATTATTCGTTATTGGATTCAAGTTCAACGTTCAATAAATAGCGGCGCGTCACTGTTAACTTCCGTCGCTCTCAATTTTGTAGTATATATATTTCAACGGTATCTTATGTTAAAAGTGGAGATATGTCAACATCACGCGAAGTTCTGTACCATCGTCGACAGTTTCCGATGTTGTTGAATCTTCTGCTCTTGCATTGCCAGCATTCTGATTTGAATTTCATTGGTATATTTGAATTTCATTGATATATACTAAAATGTATGAAATGTATTGTTATAAAAAAATAATTTTATATTATCATTTTATGATATATTATCATATAAATCAAAGAGCTTTTTATTTTTTTTATAAAAATGGAAGAGGAGGAATGAAAATCGAATATAGAATATTTCAAATTTAATGAGACATGAGAAATCAACCATTAAATTGTGAATTTAACTGCATATAAATCAAAGAGTTTGATGACACAAGGGATGTTGAAGTAATTAAACAGTGTGGCAGTGTATTATCAAATTGTAATGTAACGTTCTATCATATTAATGATGCATTCTACTTAAACATAATTGATTTCACATTAATAAAAGTACATTAAAATTGTGAGAAAACTCTACGTGTTTTTTTTTTTGGGTGAGTAAATTCTACGTGTTTTAAAAGTCAAAAATGTTATCCTATATTATTTAATTATTTAATATATTATATATCAGCTTTAACGCTAAAAATATAATAAAGTACGAGATAAGAATGGCCTACAGGCTACACAATTAATTTATTTCAGAATAAATAATGCAAAGCATATAGTAAGTTTGATTGTTGGGGCTGGTACTCTATTTTATGATAAGTAAATCTACACAGACTACTGTCTTCATAAAGATTAACTTAAAATTTTGTATATTTAATAATGTTGATTGACGCTTAACATAATATATACAATTTGAGTTATGAGTTATGACCAATACATTTGAATCTCTTCTCATCAAAAAAATAAAGAAGGATTTGATTTAAATACAATGACTGTTATTCAATCATATTATTCTATTTATATGATTTTTAGAGTAGTAGGGGTAAGAGTTATATATATTTTCTTATGTGGTAGTAAATAATTGGATAACAGTGTAAAAAATTTTTGCATTATTAGTATATATAAATTATACTTAAAAAAAAAATACATTTGAATCTCTCAAACTATATGTCAATTAAAACCACCGTATAGAGGACAAGTTATCCCATGATACGTGGTTAGGTCATTCGATGCATCATATGAAATTGTTGTGCTTCTATTTATTTTCGTCCGTTTATGTTTTTCAATTGATGAGTATATAGTTTCTTAAGAGATAATATCAATTCTTCGAACAATTATTTTGCTTTTATTTCAAAATCAAATTGAGGTTTTCACATTAAAAAAAATAATCAAATTGAGGTTTTGCTTTTATATCAAAACTCAAATTGAGGGATTCGACCAGTTAGACACTTTATGTAAGGTGAAATCTTACAATTTCTATTTAATCAAAAAAAGAAAATCTTACAATTTCTATCTTTACAAAATTTTCAGATGAAAAGAAAAAAAACGACCTTTAAAAAATTTAAATTTTGGTTAAAAATATCTTATATCCTTCATTTTCTTCCTCCCTTTATTATAGCTTAGATGATCTTGGAGTTTCTTTTTTTTTTTTTTTCTTTTTATTGAAACTACAATCCTTTTTTGAAATTAATATTATTTGAGTTAGATAGGACTTCTATAAGCGGTTAAAATTTTTCCTTTCAGGTTTTAATACAACTATATATCCAAAACTCAAATTTGAGATATGATCAAATTAAAACAATCATCTGTCGGTTGATTTATATACTTGTTGGTTAATTAATCTTGAAGTATGTTGACACATCTCAGTAGCTCATTATTGCGAAAACATCTAAACTTGAAGTATTATTAAAGGTGATAGGCGGTTGAGATGAAAGTGGTCACGTTGAGTGGCAAATTCAAAGAAGACTTTTAATGACCTTGCACGCATGGAAGTAATAATGTAATTACTTAATCCATGATAGACTTGCTATGTTTAGTATTTGAGGGGACCATGGTTTGTTGGAGTTTGATGTGCATACTTCCAAATTACACATCCTAAACGTTAATCATTTTTAGAAATAAATACATGCTTATCATGCCACGTGTGATTGATTAAATGATTATTACAAATTAGGAAGATATTTTATTTTATTTTATTTTATTTTTTGTTGACTTGTTCCTTTACCTTTTGTTTACCGGTATTCATGTAGTGAGTTTAGCTTATATTTAACGTTAAAAAATTTTCTCAACAAATTTAAAATAAATCAATCCATCATGATTGGTTTATATATATATATATATATCATAAAGTTAATGTACTAAACTAAAGTTTGTAACTTTCTCTAAAATTTTGTGTGTGTTTGTTTAGGATTTTTTTTTACTGAAAAAATCAGTTTTGATATATTTAAATAATTTTTTTAAAAATAATCATAATATTAAAAAAATTTATTTTTAACTTTTTTATACAAGATAAAAAGAGTAATTTCTAAAAAAAAAAAGTCAATTTTCAGATTTTTTACCTATATATAAAATTTAAATTTCAAAATCTAAAATAAACACACTCTTTATCTTAACGGCAATTGATAATAATTAGGACTAGGTCATTTTTTATGTAAGATTTAATAGTCAAAATTTACTCTTCTCATTCGATTCTCTCCCAATATGTATATAAACTCGATGCAATTAGGCGATCCTTCTTCCAATCCCTTGCTTAATTGCTTAGCTTTGCAGGGGAAAGTGGTAACCTAGTTACACGGTTAGCTCCTAAATGAAAGGCAAACAAAACTACTTCCAGCTTTCCATTTTGGTAGGCTACTTTTCGCTTCATCATACATTTATATCTCGCCTGCTTGCGTGCTCCGCAGTTCGCAGTTCGCAGTTCGCAGTTCGCAGTTCGCAGTTCGCACACTTGAAGAGGACCAACTGGGGATTTTAATAAAGTGAATGCTGGACCACACAAAAGCATTGATCTTGTTGGGTGAAAACCCCCCCTTTCCTGATCTTCCACTCCTGCTTTTGTCCAGCTCCTAAACACAGCGAAACAATTAATAATTGCCCAATATTAATTTACTGTAATATTATTATTGCGTGTTTGATATATATTAGTTTTTAATTACTATCATGCGTACTTTTTTTCCCCTTCCTTACTCAAGTCTACAACATACACTAAAATACTCTATTGATCATACTAGGACTTTTAAAGCTAAGCGACATTTTATATATATGATCGAAGCTCATCCCATAATCTCAAATCATGCACATCTCATCTGACTTGCGTGCCACCAACTCACTTGAGTCCACTAACATCATAATGGTACAATGTATATTCTAGAATCTTAATTATTAATACACACCTTAAAGTATATAATATCACAACCTGAATTCATGGGCCGAATTGAAAATCAAAAAGGAAAAAGGAAAAAGAGTGCACACTATGTGAAGAAGTGATTGAATCTTGATTGGTTGTTCTGGTTATATGCTATGGGAAAAGCTCACCAGTATCCTTTAGAAAGAAGAAGAAGAAGAAGAAGAAAAAAAAAACATAAATAGTAGAAAAAAAAAACGAATATAAACTTTCTTCAAGTATATGTATTTGTTTTCTTTATTAGGAATCTTAACTAGTGTTTGTAGGGCACTATTTGACAAATGTCGTACATTATTAAGAGCCAACCTAGTTTTGCTCATGTCAATTTTACTGTTTAGGTAGATGAGGAAATGACGACGAGGAATAAAAAAAGGGAGAGACGAATGAATAATTTACAGATGATTACTTCAGCCAAACCCAGTATTCAACTAATGGGGTTCGACTGGCAGCGAGCACAACCAGATCGGTCGTTGCGGAGACCAACCACTGGTATAATATTTATACTAGTGCACTTTGATAGGCACTTTTACTTATAAAAAGTATATAAGATAAATTTTTAGTTTGATTAATGAAAAAAGGTTGAGGTGATTTTATTTTTTATTTTAAAAGTTAATGGTGTCAGTGAGAATACATTATTTTATAAAATATTCTTTAAAATTGATTTATACTTTTTAAAATTTAAAAAGTTAATATAATTTTATATTTTTTATTAAAAGTGAAAATGAAAAATATTCTATTTGATTTAAAATAATTGTTACTTTAAGTAAAAAGTTTTTGTTCATATTATTTATCACTCTCATATTTTCATGAAATATTTATTGTAATTTTTTTTTATCCTCCATATAATTTTAAGTACAACAGACAATGAAATATTAATATAATAAATTAATATTAAATAAAGATATTTCAGTAAATATTTTTATAATCAATCCTTGATTTGAGTTTCTTAAAACTTATACAAATAACTAAAATGATAGTTATTTTAAATCGAAAGGAGTATCTCTTTAATATTTATATTCATTATAGTTATTTTATATTTTAGGAGTAATTTTATAATATATTTACTAAATATTACTCTTATAATTTCTCCTTATTGAAATTAATTTTTATATTATTTTACTAAATAATACTATCATACTCTTTTTGAGGGCATTTGGTATGGTATAAAATTTAGAAAATATTTTTAGAAATATTGTATTTTCGAGATTGATTTTTTTCCAATATTCCCCCTAAAATAATTTTATCTCACATATGAGATTATAACGTTCCCATAAAAAGGGAATGTTTTCCACTATGAAAAAAACCAAATTACCTCTATTGCGACCCACTATCACTTGTTGCCGGCTGCCATCCTCCTCTGCCGCCGACTGCCATCCAATGTCGCTGCCCGTCATCTATCGCTATCACTGTAGTCGTCTTCCAACGATATTTTTGAAAATCTACAAAATATTTTCGGATATTCAATTCATCTACCAAACACTCTAAAAAACATATGTCTCAGAAAGCTATTCTGCATAATAGCATTCTCGAAAATGGAATTCTCAAAAATAAAAATTTAAATCTCCTACTAAACATTTCTTTAAAAGCAATTTTTAAAAAACTCAAAGAACTTAACAAGTCTTAAAAAAAATCATAATATAACCAAACCAAACCTTAGTAGTATAATTGAATTCGAAATCAAGGCCACTAATTCATAGATAGGATCGTATTAAAATAAAATACCTCACTGATTTTGTGGTCTCGCTCACTTCCACGCAGCCACATTAACGCCCTACAGCCATTCTCCTCCTTCTCCTCCCAAGTACAAACAAATATTAGGAGGACGTATTTTTATATCTTCTTAATAAATTAGATTAACAATTTATAAAATTATTTTAATAAAAATATTAAATAATTTTAAAATAAAAATTAATCAAATCAGCCTCAGCTTTACCTATTTTGTTCACCAGTGATTAAATATCCTCATTGTTAATTTTCAAGGACTATATCTATAGATCATGAAATTGGTCGGTTTATACTGGTTACAACGTACAAAACTTGGTTATGAAAGTAGTATTGTCTTTGAAGCCTATGTTTGGATGGGCGTTGGATGAAGTTAGAATTGATTTTAGGAAGTCAAAATTGATTTTGATAATTTTTTGTGTTGTTTAATTTTGAATTTCCAGAATCAATTCTTGTTTTTAGAATTGATTTTGAGAGAAGTGAAAATTTTTTACTTTTTGTCAGAATCATTTCTAAAGAAACTATCAAACATAAATCATTTTATCTCAAAATCAATTCTATTCAAATCAATTCTCTCTAAAATCAATTCTACAAAAATATAACCAAATACACTAGAAGTCATTCAAAAGGCCTTCTTTTCAATTAACAAAGGCCACCTTTTTTTTTTTATTGCTATACTACGCCCCTATACATCATATGTTTATTTGACTGCAGAAAACTCTTGTTTGTTAATTTTTAAAAAAAGATCAATTAGAAAAATGTAACTTGAACACAATGAATTTGATAAGATTACGAATAAAATAGGACGTTTTTCAATCCAATTTAAAAAAGTTTAGACTTAGGTAACGTTTCTTGTATGAAAACATTATTGTAAACATATCAATGGGGTAACTAGTTAATTGCCTATTTTTAAAATAAACTATCAGTTTTTGAAGTTTACTATATCACAATTAATAATCTAAATTGAATTGAGTTGATTCATTATGAGAATAAGACTATTTTAGTATTAGTTTTTTCTTAAATTAGAAAATATATATTTTTAGTATCTGAATTTACCCATGTTAAAATAAGTTAGTTCTTTTAAGGGATAAAATTTTTATTCTATTGGTTATAATACGAGTAAATTTAAGGACTAAATTGTATGTGCTTTCTGATTTAGGAACGAATTTGTTACACTCACAATATTTGGAGATAAAATTATAGTTTTTCTCTAATATTTTAATTATTCTAAGAGTAATGAAATATCAAATTATTAAAAAAGAATCACAAAACATTTATTTAGAGAAAAAGATTATTAAATTTTGTTTAACAAACTAAAATATTCTTAATAAAATAATAACTACTCAATGTGAATGAGTAACCGCACATTTTCTCCTCAAAAAAAAAAAAAAAAACACACACACACACACATTTTAACATAAGAGCCCTTCATAAAATATTTTTATTAATTTCATATATCTTGCTGAAAAAGTTTCTTGTTTTTGTTAGCCACACACGGAGAATAAACAATAATTAAATAATAATCAGCAGGTATTTATAAAATTATTTTTTAGTGGAAATTGTGAATTTATTCAAGCCAAAGAATCAAGTGCCAAAGAATTTATAAAATTCTTTTTAATCATGAATCTAATATAAAATTTCATTTAAAATTATTAATCACTTATTTAGAACAAATAACTACTCACAAAAAATAATAAATTTATGTATAACCTCATTTTTTACAAGTATATATATATATATATGTACTTCACTCAGAGGAGGCACACTCACTTTGGCATGTCCCTATGAGTTATGATATTACATTGTATGGTAAGTATAAGCTTTATAAACCATTGATTCGGATCGTTAGTTCATGAAGTTCATATTGTGAACGCTACCTGCATTGGACAAGGAAGATGTAGAACGATGGGTCAACCACAAAAGAGGGTTGACTGCTAAATGTGCGTTGACCCTGCACTCGTGATTCATGACTCATGGTTGTCTTAATCATGTTGCTATTTCCTTCGTTCTGACTTGTATATGTCGATCACTTTTGCGTAGCGCTGTCAAACGGCTCGGGCGGCCTATCTGGAATCGCAAAATAAATGGGTTTATTCGTTTAATTTGTAGGTTAAAATTTTTTAGTTTGGTTCATTTAAGATCAGTCTACAGTGTTAAATAGGTTAGTTGTTTATGTATTTTTTTTATGTTTTATGTTTTGAAAATTATTTTTTTATTAATAAAAAAATATATTTTATTTTTTAAAAAATAAAAATTCTTATTTTCTATTTAAAAAAAATAAAAATATCCTAAATTTGATTACTAAAAATAAATAAATGCAATTAAATGGGCCAAATTGAAAATAAATTAGTTTTAATAGGTCATTATTTTTTAAATTCAGTCTACTTATTTATGGCTGGTAAATGGATTTAGCCTTACGAATTTGACTCATTTTAACGGCCTTACTTATGTGGTCTTAGATAACGTCAAGAAATTGATTTTGTATTTCAATAGTCATCATTTGTTTGACCCAATTCTAAAAGTGATGTTATATGTAGTTATTTTATATAGGATATTGTATCAATTTATATATCTCTCTTTTATTATTAGATGTGGTATTAACTCATTTTAAGTAAGGTCTATATTCTATTTAATGATAAATAAGATATGAATTAGTATAATATTTTATATAAAATTAGTAGAAAATATATCTCTCTAAATTTAATGTGTAACTAACTATTGATATCAGATAAGATAATAAAAGAAATAAATTTTTTTTCCAAGTTTAAAAAAAAAAAGGAGATACAATATTTGTACATCTTTTAAGTTAATCTTTATCAAGACATCTTCTGATACATAGGTTCAAAAAGTGTCCAGATACGTGTGTTACAAAATATTTAAAAATTCACTCTATTTATAAGGTGTTTTAATATATGTTTAAGAGTTATGCATAAATAGAAATTTTGAAAAATTAATAGTCTTGGACACTTAATAAGAATCTAGAAAAATTTTATAAATGTAAAGATTTTATTTTTATGCAAAATTTTAATTTTTAAAATATCAACAAGCATCCTTAAAATAATTATTAATAAAATTTAAAATATAAATTATATGTGTTGGTTTGTCATTATTTTGTATTTTCTTTTTCTTATCGGTGTTTTGTCTTGAAAGTTTAATTTTTTTCTTATGACATATTTCAATTTAATTATTTTTTAAAAATGCTTTTTTTTTATAAATAAATAGTTATTCATTCTAAACAACTTTATATCTATATATATATATATATATATATATATATAAAAGATAATCTAAACACATACTTAAATTTTTAACGTGTGCTTTGAATGTTAAAAAAGTGATTTGCTCTATGAATTAAACGTTATATTTTAAACTTATTATCAAAATCTAAATTTAAATTAATTAAAAATTAATCTTAATGATTTAAATTCATTAAAAATATAAGTAATTGAATTTGATTTTATTATTATACATATTTAAGTTGTTTTAATATAAAAGATCCATGTAGAGTATCCTCTCAACCCATGCTATAGTCATTTTCTACCCTTGCCCTGGTACAAATATCAACAGTTTGATAAATAAAAAGAACTAATCAATTTTTTAAAATATCTGCCATGTGTGAAGATAACCGTAAGCAACGAATGCACAAAAGTCATGGGGTGCATGTGTTGCAAGATTCAATTTGTTTTTCCTCCGAGTATTATACATTCCATTAACATCCAAAAGAAGAATACAAGGGTCTGTTTGATTTTTATTTTAATTTCTTGTTTTCATTTTATATTTTTAGTTTTAATTACAAAATATTACATTATTTTCATTTTGTTACTTATTTTTAGAATTTTGTAAAAGAAATAGTACAAATAACAAAATCATATTTGCTATATTCATATTCTATTTCAATTTTTTCTTTTATAAAATGCTGAAAATAGAAAACAAATTGAAAATAATGTGATATTTTTATAATTAAAATTAAAAATAAAAAAATGAAAACAAAAATCAAACAAAACCCTAATAAGGGTTTTAGCTTGTTGCTTAATCGTTTTGATTGCAAGTGATAACAAGGGCATTCTTTTCATTTAAACAAAGAGTAAGGTAAAGTGATGGTAATTAAGCATGAAACATTGGTGATGATTTCTTATCAGCCCCACATTCAGCAAATAAAAAATAAATAAATTTAATATAGTACTTAAATAATGAAATTCTCTCGCCTAATAAATTAGTCTTTGAATTTGGCGCTCTTCATAAGGTTGAGTGATAACAATTAGTAATGTCTTCTACTTCTTTTGTGAAATTAAAACAACATAAATATACCTGTAAGTTAGAGGCTATAACATAGCAGCGCAAATCTACGAACCCCACTTGTGTGGTACTATAGTAATGCGTAAATTCAATCATCAACCGTTTATGCGCGTTGCTCCATTATGAAGCTGGTCCGCATGCTGCTGGTTCATTAAGAAAATTCAACCAGCCTTTCTTCAGTTTCTTGTGTTTGTTGAGTAAAACGTGAACAATAAACTATTATTGCCTCGTCAAGTTTCCCTGCCTTTTCATTTTTTGGTAAGTTCTTAATAGTAGAAAGTGTAGGATGATGCTTGAGATTTTAGCATACCGATTGTGACGAACCGACATTTTTCAATCAGTTTCCATGACAACACTAATCGCCACGTAGAGTATAGGTGATCATTTCTTAGCTAAAGTAAAAGGTAGAGTAGGTCGAAGATCTGATGGGTTGGTTGTTAATACTTTGTACTATATAGCATCGATCCCAGTATACAAATTATATCATAAAGAGGATTGTATTTCATACGCTATTTTTACTTTTAGCCAACAGCCTTCAAAATTATTAAAAATTAACATTCAATATTCATCTAGTTTGACCTATTATAATAGGACTTTCTATTTTTAACTTTTTTATTCAATGAGTATGAAAAAATCATTTTACCCCTCACATCAAAATTTTTTTATCGTCATTTGCACTTTGAGTTGAAACAACTTTATGATTACAAACATAGTAGCTGAATCTAAATTCTACCTAACGAACATATCATGATTCATTTGAATAAATAAACATTAAACAAATCCCACTTGGCTGCATTTAAAATGGTCTAGTTGAAAATTTGGATAATGATATTCCATTTTTTTTTCTGATAACCATTAGGTCATTTGCAGCTAAAGACCGATTAATCCAATTTTGGAGGCCATATTACAAGCTTGACCTTGGGGATATACACCTTCAAAATTTTTGACAAGCTTTCACATAGTGAACTTTTATTCATCCTCGCACCTTTTCTTCTCTCCTTACCTTCTCATTTTTCTCTCTCTTGCGGACCTTTGATTGCTTCCGCCACCTCCAAATTCTGCCATCAAACTCTCCACCCTTACACCATCTCCATATTTACAGGGAGGAAGGAGTAAACTATGCATTAACAACAACACTTTGGGATGCTACCCTCGGTCATTGCCGCCACCTAGCACTAATGGCAACTGTGGAACCTCTGGCATTTTCTTGTTTACATTCATGAATAAGAAGTTGCATGCTCGAGGATTAGAGCAAAGTTGTGGAGCAATTGAAGGACTTTTACTAGGCATCATTATATTTTACCACAATCATTCTTTTGTTGATCACTATAGATTCACCTAAGCTTACAATGCTACTTTCAAATTCTCGATAGGAATAGGTATGAACATCTAAGTTGTCGCCAACAAACCTTTCTAAAAAGGAAAGTTCCGACCTTTATAAGAGGGAGAAATTAGTGAATAATGCTTCTTGAAGTTTCAACTTGGTACTAACTACCTCTTAAGAGAGCACATTGGAAAGTTCAATTTATGTCAAAAGATGAGGCAGTGGAGGAGTCCATGGTATTAGATGCACAATGATTTAAATAGTCATCAAGTGAGTTTTTATGGTGATCCCTGTCAATGATGGCAATTGTCGGCTTGCCGCTGGTCTGTGAGAATGGGGCAGATGAAGTCTATGGAGGAGGGTGTGAATAGAGTGGGACTTTCATAAATTAACAATAATATTTATTAATTATTAGCACACTTTGAAATGCATTTAACAACGTTCGTAGATGTGGCTAAATGATAAAAATTAGTGATTCATTATGGACCACGATCCATGTTAAAACCGGCCATAATATTATAATTAAATTAAACTAACATTAATAATGAATATAATATGATTGTTCAATATGGTGATTATTTATTCACTGAATAATAAATAACTACTAATTAATAATATAATCTTATTTTTATTAAACATTAATAATTTTTTTCTACACAATCATTTTGTATTTACTGTTATTAAAAAATAATAACTTTCTATTACATACTATTTATTATTATATATTTCTCATTCAACAATATTACTTTATATTTATATGGGTTTATTTTTATTAATTACTTATTTTCCTTTTCATAACATACATATATTCAAAGAGGAGTGATAAGGGGACTCATTTTTTGTGGGATACTGTGCCGACTCACCACTCATCCACCATTGAATAAGATGTGGATCCAACTTAGGATCCACATCCTATTCAATGGTGGATAAGTGATGAGTCAATATGATATCCCACAAAAAGTAAGTCCATCCAACATTTTTCATATTCAAAATACAAACACAAGGCCCTTACGTGCATGAGTGACATAATGCACTATTTGTATCTCACTCTGCTATCTCATTTTATGTGTATTGAGCCCTGAACCCGTGTTTAATGTTCGGTGCATGATTTTGCTACTGTTTGTCCATTTTGGAGATTTCCACAACCCAAATATTTTAATTTTTTTAAATCAATAAACATAATTACCGAATGTGTACCCATGGTCTAACCATCTACCATAGCACATCATATTTATCTTCTCAATCTCAACCGTTGCTTTTATAATATTAATATCTATGTGGCTATCATTGTTTCAAACATCAGTGTCTAGAATTTGGTTTGGACCATTATAAACGGAGCCATCCCACTTAAGCCAATACCATCATCATCCTCATGTTAGTGTACATTTTGGTTTGAAAAGTTGATATTATATGTTCAGCAACTCAGTTGGAGACTTGGAGGTGCCATTTTGTTTTGGTTTGATTATGTGCATCCATATTTTTTTAGTGTTTGCCTTTTTGGGTACTAACAGCTTGCCCACTTGATTTTTTGCACAATTGAGAACAAAAACTTAGTTGATTGATGTGGAAAACATGGCAGCAACGCCATCGCTGTCAACCTTTAAGCTGAAAAGGAGAGAAAAGGAGAAAGCACAGATTAGTTTCCTTCTCCATCTTCACCAGCGAGCCACCACGAGCCATAGCCTCCTCCTCTGTGACCATTGTGCGTGACTACGCTGCTTCTCTATGTCACACTCAACCTCCCACCACCATCCAATCAACCACTTCCAAACTCGCCTAACCTCAACCACGAAAATCACCATCAACCACCACGCATCACCTACACAAACCCACCCTCACCACCACCGCTTCACCTTGCTCTGCCTCAACCGCCGCCTCTACCACCCACTCTACACAGTCAACCCATGAACCACCATAAACCAACAGCTCCTGCTCCACGACTACTGCATGCAACCCTGTAGCCAACAACCAAGCAGCTATTTTCACTACAAGCTTTCCCAACAATCATCCATGGTTGTGGGTGGAAGAGGCTTTGGGGGCCTTAGGGGAAATTCAACTTTACATTTATTTTTTAAAAATTTAAAATTGCAAAAAATATACTGGTTACCTAATGGCTATATAATGAACTACAATACTCCAATATTATGTTTCTCACCATAAAATGACTCAATGAATATTATCCATAAGATGTATTCATTTTTTACATCAACTATTTAAAAATAGGTGAATTTTGAATATTTACTTTTTGAGGATAATCACTTTAAATATTACCTATTTTCGCCCCCTTTTTAAGGATTGTTAGAAAATCTTCATGGACTGAGTCTTTAGGAATTGAACTTGGAATTACATGAAAAGCTCATCTTAACTTCCATTATAAATTATAATTATGTTTGGCTTGAGATTTCAAGTAGACTTTAACAGTTTAAAATTTTAATACTATAATGGTGAAAGGGGTCTAATTATGTACAAGGGGTAAAAAAAAAAAAAAAGCTGTCACAAAATTGTGCGACACAGTGTTAATCTTATTTTGTAATAATCACATTTTATTATTTTAAGATATGGCCGAATAATAGAGTTTTCTTATTTTTCACTCGATAGTCCTTAAAATAAGAATATTAAGCATATTAGTTTTTTATTGAGATTATTATAATTGATAATCAATAATTAGAAAAGACTAATATAACTGACATTTTTAATTATTAGGAGCTAGGATGAGAATTTTCATTTTCTGTGAATCAATGTGTCAAACATTATTTTAGTTAGAGACAAGTTTAAGAGTTTACTCTTTTTAAATTTGAGTCTTTGACCATAATTTATTGGTAAGTATTATTGTAAAGTTAACATTATAAATATTATTCTGACTATAAAATTTTAAAAAATTATATTTTTACGAATTTTCTTAATTCAAGTTAATCTTAGTGTAATCAAACATTCACAAAAAAAAAATTATATTACACATGTTACACACACAAAAAAAAAAAATTTAATTTTATGATTCACAAGAAATAAAAATTAATATTTAATTATTTTTTGTTTAAACAGGTAGCGTTCAAAATTTATTGATTTTCAGTTAATCTTGCTCAAAGTTAGTTTGACTCATTATGCAGATAATTCTTTTGGTGGTAGTATTTTTATTTGCAGGATTCGAACCCAAATACTCTAGGGAAAGCAAATATTGAAATACTTGAACTATATTAATTATCAATTTAAAATTTCAACAAGGAATTAATTATTTTATGCTAATTTTATTCTTATATTCATTAATTATAATTATTTCACTCTATGTCAATATGTCATATGTGACCTATTTTAATTTTTTTCTTAATGTGACTCTTTAATAAGTCAAACGACAATTTATTCTTTCATAATTATTTTTCTTATATTAAACTTATTAAATTGTTTTCTTAATCCTCATGCCATCACCTTAAACAACTATCATTGTGGAATGAATAGAATAATATTTAAGTCAAAACTCCCTTCATTTTTAAATAAGTGCCACTATTTAAATATATATCCAAATTAAGAAAAATATTAAATAAACTTTAATTTTATAGATATTAGAGCATATTTTATAAAATTACTCTAATTACTTAGTTCTTTCTCTTTTTCAATATCATTTTCATTCATTCATATTTCACATTTAATAAGGGTATAATTGAAAAAAATTAATTAATACTTTAAATTTTTTTTAAAGCGATGAATAATTATAAAAAATATAATTTTATAAAATTAAACTTATTTAAAAATGGTTGTAATATTATGAGAAAAATTAATAAATGTTACGTATGAATTGAGTAAATGATTTTGGAATTTTCCTTGACAATATCAGAGGCTCCGACGAGTGATTGAGTATTCATTTGGGATGTGAATTTCGAAAGATTCCTAAAAGACTAGTTACAGACATTCATTAAATTGATGCTTAGCATGGCATATGAGATTTCCGATAAGACTCACCTCTTTCATCTTTTAATATCACTCGAATAAGATGCTTATAATAAAATTTTAAAAGTTAATAACTATTTATAATTCAAAAAAATCTAATTATATTTGACTAAATAATTTATTTGATTTTTCAATGCTTTTTCCACATAACCAAAAAGGAAAGAGATAAAAAAATTTTAAAAAATAATTACTGGCTTTTTAATTTTTGAAAATAACATGTAATAAAATATTTTTTTATAATAACTAAAATTATGAAACAAGAAAAATAATAATTATAATTAATGATTATAAAATATAAAATATTATAAAAAAGGTTACAGATAGCTAGCCTATAGAGTATCAATTTTCGTATTATATGTCTCATCACCCTAGCTAGTAATACCTCAATATCAATTTTAAGTGTAAGACTAACCGGATAACATGCAATAGTTATATTTTAGGGTAACTACCTCAATGTCAATATAAATTATCATCATTGTAAATTATTCAACAATCAACTTTAAAATATTTGTGTTTAATCAAATTTTCATGATTAAAAAACTTTATTCATCCTCCAAACAGTAACTCGTCATGCATAAGTGGACAATTTTTCTAGACAGGAGCTATCCAATATTAATAAATAATAATTTTACAATCATTTTTTATTCTTATTATTTATTATTACTATGATAAATAAGCTTTATTTTTCATCTTTCGGTTATGTTGTACTGTCAGAAAATATCAAATGAAAATGAAGGAAACGAAAATAATTTTTTTTATTTAAGAGTTTAAAAATTATTTAAAAAGGAAAGGAACTCATGGAGAATCATTCTTATTGAATTATCCTCAAATAGCTAAATTTCACTCTTAAAATTGGGACAAGATGGAAAAAAAATTCTAAAAGTCTAAAATAACTGTTTTATATTCTATTTATTTATTTAAATAATTCTCAAACCAAATAATAAAATTTCAGTATATTCTTTTATTAATCTTTAAACGAAAGAATAAGAAAATTTTAATATGTTCTTCCATTTCTCTTTTCAGTTTATCTTCATTTCCATTTCGTTCTACTATTGAAAGAATATTTAAACACAACGTTAAATCTGAATGAGAATTAACTTGTGAGACTTTAACATAGAATAACCTTATTATACCAATAGTTTAGGAACTGCAAGTACAATGGCACAAACCTTATACAAGAAGATAATATTATGAACCCAACAACAGTTGCTCTCATTTTTCATTTTGTCGCGTAACTTAATCGCGTTGTTAAAGTAAGGCCAATGTTTTTTTTTATTAGATTTAAGTTCTATTTATTGATAATGTAATATACAAAGAATTTATTTGTATTATCATTAATTCTAAAATTACATCATCTAATAATGTTATTGAGTAATCTTATATAATTGAATAACATTATATTTAAACTAATATTTTTATTAGATCATCTTTTTAAGTTGGTCAAATGAATTTTGAAGAGATATAATTAATTTCATAATAATAGGACTCTTGTAAAGATAATGTAGTAACTTGCACATTAATGACTCCCATAACCGTAGTTTTATGAGATGTCTTAAAAATTTATGATTTGACATGTTCAATAAATTAAATAGGCCATATTATTTGTTCGGTATTCAATTAATAAACTTAAATGTCCTTAAAATTTATGACCAAGAGTGTACCGAGCAATTAAAAGTAATAGAGACGCTTGGTTTGATCCAAGTTTATAGGTGGAATGATTTTTTTTTTTATATAAAAATGTTTACATAAATTGAATATGTGTAATTTTTTTATTATTAATTTAGAAAACAGGACCTAAATAAGAATATAAGGGAATTAATAATAAAAAATTATATATAATCAAGTTATATGAAAATTTTATATAAAAAAAACTTATTTTTTAATTTGATATTTATTTTCTTAAAATAAGATATCAAATTCAAATTTTGTGGAGAAAAAAAAGTAATACTTAAAGAGTTTTATTTGTATAATAAATTGGCCCACTCGATTCAAGGTAATTAACTATAGTAAATTGAGAGTGTAGACAATGGGGTAAAGAAAAAGACCAAGAGCACCTTCAGTAGAGTGCGTGAGAGAAACTGATGTGTCCTGCGGCTTTGGTAAAAACAAGAGGGCACATCCCTTATGCTGACTTTCCCCAGCGGCAATGCATTGCAAAACACATAGACAGTGACAAAGCTGCAGTTGCAAAGAGACCCTTCAAGTTTACCCCATTTACATATTCATAATTCAGACAGAGAGAGAGAGAGAGAAATAGTTGAGTATAGTTTAGTTTGGTTTGTGTGTTGTGTGGGATTAGCTGGACTAGGCGGGATTGCCGGTGGTCAAACCCACCCGTTGCCGGAGTCACTGTCACAGCCAACCACTGCCACTGCCACTGCCCCATCCCATTCCCTTCCTCTGCCCTCAGGCAAGCCCATGCCACTTTCTCTTCACATTTGATTTTTCCTTCACCAACCATCATCCTATTATTCATACCACTTCAAAAACAAACATATATAAATGAAAAAGATAGAAAGAAAATAAAGACTCTGCCTTTTATTATTTGCTTCTTCTCTGGCTAGAAGAAGAACAAGGCCAGCCAGCTAGCCAGCTAGTGTGATACTCTTCCATGCTCCACAGTTTAGTTTAGTTTAACCATTCACTCTCCAATTTGTTATTTTTATCTCAACCCCATCATGATCATAATAATAATAATAAATAATATCTTTCTTTTTTATAATTTTCTCCAATTTTAAAAAATTTCCCTTTTCCCTCTGCCTTTCGTCAACTGAAGGATTTAGAAAGAGAGAGTAGGTAGAGAACACTCACAGAGAGAGAGAGAGAGAGAGAGAGAGAAGAAAGGAAGAAAGCACAGAAAGCGATACAGATTTGTCATCAAAAGTCCGAAGAATCGAAGCTTGTGATTGAGGTAAAACTAACACTTGTTCGGTTTCGTTTCTTTTCTTCCTTTTTCTTTTTCTTTCTTTCTTTCTTTTGGTTGGGTTATTTTCCTGTTGGAAAGTAAAAGAGACTTTTTAGAGAGAAAATAAATCAAAATGCGTTCTTCTGTATTGGGTATCTGCAAATTGTGATTACAGGTAGGGATACATACATACATACTCACATGTGTGAGAGGAAGATGGGAATGATTGGATCTTTGACTCAGCGGTGATTAAGACATGGTGGATCGGTGGAGCATAGTGTCGTTTTGGTTCTTGTTCTTGCTGTTGTTTCAGCTCACATTGGAGCAGACTGAGCCACCATTGAGTTCACCCACCGAGCGAGCAGCACTCCTCCAACTGAGGGGTTCTCTTGGTCTTAGGAGCAAGGAATGGCCAAGAAAGCCAGACCCTTGCGTCTTCTGGATTGGCATCACATGCCAGAATGGCCGTGTTGTTGGGATCAACATCTCTGGCTTCAGAAGAACCAGACTTGGGAGGAGGAACCCAAAATTTGCAGTGGACGCCTTGGCCAATTTCACCCTCTTGCAGTCCTTCAATGCCTCTAATTTCTTGCTCCCTGGTCCTATCCCTGATTGGTTTGGTCTCCAAATCCCTTCACTTAGAGTCCTTGATCTTCGTTCTTGTTCCATAACTGGTTCTATTCCTTCCACTCTTGGCAATTTAACCAACCTCACTAGCCTCTATCTTTCTGATAACAACCTCACTGGGACAGTTCCTGATAGTTTGGGTCAACTCTTTGCCCTTTCTGTTCTTGATCTTTCCAGGAATTCTCTAACTGGGTCCATGCCTGCATCTCTTGCCCTTCTTGTAAATCTTACTTCCCTTGACATGTCTGCCAATTTATTGTCCGGTCCGATTCCCACAGGCATTGGGGCTTTTTCCAGGTTACAATACTTGAATCTTTCCAACAATGGCCTAACTTCTTTACCTTCCCAACTTGGGGGTCTTAGTAGCTTAGTTGACCTTGATCTTAGTCAGAATTTACTCTCTGGTGGAGTGCCTCCGGGTTTGAATGGGTTGAGGAACTTGCGGAGAATGATGCTTGGGAACAACATGCTTGATGGGACTCTGCCAGGGAACTTGTTTACTATTACGTTGCAATTGCAGTCTGTAGTCCTGAGACAAAACAATTTTAGTGGTTCTTTGCCTCTTGGGATGTGGTCTCTGCCAAGATTGACCTTCCTCGATGTCTCTGCCAATAACTTCAGTGGTTTGCTTCCTAATTCTAGTTACCGTGCTAATGCTACTGTTGCAGTGCTCAATATTTCTCACAATATGTTTTACGGAGGCCTCACTCCTCTGCTCAGAAGGTTCAGTTTCATTGATCTGTCAAACAATTACTTTGAGGGAAGGGTTCTGGATTTCGTGCGTAATGCATCTCTAGATAGCAACTGCCTCCGAAATGCTACAAATCAGAGGACAACGGCGGAATGTGCATCATTTTATACTCAGAGGGGCCTCAGGTTTGATAATTTTGGACACCCAAATTTGACAATACCTCCTGCAGCAACAAGCTCTGGGAAGAGCAATAAAACTACGATTATATTGGCAGGAGTCTTTGGTGGGCTGGGTTTAATTGCACTTTTGTTGTTGTTACTGGTACCGTTGATTCTGTGCACTCTTAAGAGGGGTAATTCAAATCAAAGGGGAAATGGTGTGGGCCCTGCTCCTGCTGGAGGCAGTCCTCCACAGCCTGCTGTTTCATTCAACTTTTCAAATGTAGGGGACTTGTTTACATATCATCAGTTGCTCCAGGCCACAGGAGATTTCAATGATGCAAATCTTATCAAACATGGCCACACTGGGGATTTATACAATGGTATTTTGGAAAGTGGAATTCCTGTTGTCATCAAAAGGATCGACATGCGTTCAACTAAAAAGGATGCTTACCTATTGGAATTAGACTTTTATAATAAGGTTTCTCATCAAAGATTTGTTCCCCTATTGGGTCATTGCTTAGAAAATGAGAATGAGAAGTTCCTGGTTTATAAATATATGCCAAATGGGAACTTGTCTAATAGCTTATTCTACAAAAAAACTACATCTGAAGATGGTACCTTGCAGTCATTGGACTGGATAACTAGGTTAAAAATTGCTACTGGAGCAGCAGAGGCCCTATCGTATCTGCATCATGAATGTATTCCGCCCTTCGTTCACAGGTATTTCCAGATTTCTTTGCTGCTTTTTCTTTTTTCTTGAAAGAAAAAAATAATTTCTTGTTCTCTTTAACAAGCCATTCTATTGTGAAGTCCAATATGATACGTGATTTAATTAATTACAATTTATGAATTCTGACTAAATGATTTATTCCTACATCCCTGCATGCATCTCTCTGAAGGGTTCAAACTGTGTGATTGGTCCCTTTTATGTCGATACATATGTTTGTTGGTGGCCGCAATGGTTTGAAATATATGGCCAACGTTACTGTCATAAATATTGGTGTTTGTTTCTATATCTTCTGGGCAGTTAAGTGTAAATTTTTTCTTTCTGACTGGATTCTGTTATTATTATTGAGTGTAACTATCCCCTTTCTATATAATGGAGCTGATATAGATGGGATGGTTCGGAACAGATGCAGTTTATGAGTGTATTATCTCTGATTGATTGAGCCAAATTGACTCCATGAAATGAAAAAATCATAACTTCACATAACAAAAGTTTAAGCTAAATGGCATGCTAATAGTGACAAGTCTATCTTCTAACTATTGTAGAGATATTCAAGCAAGCAGTATACTTCTAGATGATAAATACGAAGTTCGGTTAGGGAGTCTAAGTGAAGCCTGTGTTCAAGAAGGCGATACTCATCAAAGTAAAATCTCCCGGTTTCTGCGGTTGCCTCAGTAAGTACTCTACTAACAATTCTATTTAATGAATCTCATGAAAATTATGTCTTGACATATTTGTTCTTTGCAACTATGAATCATTTTCCCCTGTTCTTTCTTTCTCATTTCCTGTGACTGCATAATTGCTTTGTGTTTCAGCTGCATTCAGAGTATTTGGCAAGTTTTCAATGCCATATTTGCAAATGCGTTTATTTATTATAATAATATTTATCTGATTTCTTATTTGTTTTTTTTAATGTGTAGGTCCTCTGAACAAGGCTCATCTGGTACGTAGAAACTCAAATTTAGTTTTTAGCATGGATTTGCAATCAGTTCTATTCCTTGACTGCACATCTATAGCATTCACATTAAATATCAACGTGCCCTTTTGACCATTGGATGAGGGACTGCAGGGGCACATAATTTTGTGTAGCAGAAATTTTCATCCTATTAGTTAATGTTGCTTCTGTGGACTATCATTGGCGGAACATTATTGTTATCTCACCACCCCCCCTGCCGCAGGGGCAAACAAAAATAAAAGCAAAAAAAAAATTGCTGGGCGTCTAGAGTAGAAATGGGAACATTTTTGTCTTTACCACTTTGTCCTTGTAGTCTCATGGTAGCTGATGCGTTTTCCAGAGAAGTTGTAGGAAGTCACTCTGATTATGTAGAATAATGAGATCTTCCTGTTTGTGAAATAATAGTAAAGTGGTGAAGATATGTGGGTGATTGTGCATGTACCAGGTTCATGTTAGTATGAGAAGTTTTAGTATTCCATGCATACAGATAAAAAGCTCATGTTGTTAGAAGTTTGGGTGGTCTGTGCTCGTTTCTCACAAGTTCAAGTGTGCAACTTTGAGTTTTTATTTTTTTTCTTTTTTTTTGAATATTTTGTATTAGGTGGCTGATCTGGTGGTTTATTTTATGTGCTTATGGTAATTCTGTTTTCCTCTTTTCTGACTTGAGTGTGTATGAAGGCGGAGAAATAGATGTTAAGCTAGGCTTGTGGGTTTTGCTCTTGATCAAGCCTGATATTTGTTTTCTTTCTTACTTAGCACTTTATTCTAAACTTAGAATGATTTTTTTCTCTACATTTTTAAATTTGTGTCCTCAGGGTTGTGTCAATCCTTGACTAACAAAAAAAGAGTTCTTTTAATCCATTATTCTGACACAAATTTGGTTTACTGTGAAAACAGGTCCATCAACATCGGTTTGTGCCTACGACGTGTATTGCTTTGGGAAGGTGTTACTTGAGCTGGTGACGGGTAAGCTGGGGATTAGTGCCGCCAGTGATGGTGAATTAAAGGAATGGTTGGATCAGATTCTACCTTACATTAGTATGTATGACAAGGAGCTTGTGACAAAAATTGTAGATCCATATCTGGTTCTTGATGAGGATTTCTTAGAGGAAGTATGGGCAATAGCCATTGTTGCCAGGTCTTGCCTAAATCCCAAAGCTTCAAGAAGACCCCCAATGCGATATGTTCTCAAGGCTTTGGAAAACCCTTTGAAAGTTGTAAGGGAGGAAAATTCCAGTTCAGCACGACTTAGAGCAACCTCTTCCAGAGGCTCTTGGAATGCTGCCTTGTTTGGTAGTTGGCGTCAGAGTTCGTCCGATGTAACACTAATTCCCGCAGCCTCTGGTACAAAAGTAGAAGGAGCTAGTAGTTTAAAACATTCAGGAACCACTGGCTCACAGTCACAGAGTAGCTTCCACAATGGTGGGGATATTTCATCATCTCGGCGACGCCATTCACAGGAGATATTCCCAGAGCCATCTGGGTCAAATGATGCAGAGAGGCTGGAGCAGGAATAGAGGCTCAAGTCTTAAATTTCTTTTGGTAATGATACTGCTCCTTTCTTAATGTTGTTCACTAATACCCTTGTGCTCTTATTGGTTTGGGCAGTGCTTGGGTATTTGGAATTGGAAAGTGCACATTGTACATTTCAGCTGACAAAGTGGCACTCAATTCCTTTTAACACATGTTACCTTTGGAAGGGAGTGGTTGTATTTCTTTTCAGTGGTTTTGGACACAAACTTGGTGGAGAGATAGTTAGAGAGGGAGAAGGCCAAGTGCTGTGGTGGTAGATATGGATACTTTGACTGGCTTGTTTTGGGTAGAAACAAGCCCCAATTTTTTCACCTGTAATTGATTTTTTTTTTAATTTTTTACCCCTTGTCAGATTTCTTCATTCAGATCAGGTTTGTTGTTATTCTTAAAAAAAAAGAAAAAAAAAGAAAAGGGGGGGCGGTGGGGGGACAACATCAACATTTGAAAGAGTGGAAAAGAAACATATACCGATTCTTTTTGCCCTGAATCAATTTGTTGCCTTTGGATTTAAGAGCAGTGATTATAATTTTGTTCATTGTGGTTGTGTGGATATGAACACATTATGCGTGCAAATTATAATTTAATAATTTAATGAAGCAGCTTCGATTTGTTCAAACTATTTAACTTAAATGATTATTTTTGGTATAAAGCTCGGCATCCCAAGAGTTTATAAGAAGAAATATGTATACAAGTATACCAACAATGATAAATAAAATTTAAAATGTTGTGTAAAGGTCCCACCGAGATTTGAACTCGGGTTACTGGATTCAGAGTCCAATGTCCTGACCACTAGACCATGGGACCTTCTTGTTTTTGTCGGCTATAACATTTACTAAAATTTAACTCATCAAATAGCAACCGGGTGCATGCCGGCTCCAATTGAACTTCCAGCTATTTTTTTCTACGTTTTTTCTTTTGGCTCATTTCAATTAGTGGTATTACCACATTCGTTGACAATTTTATTTTTCATGCTTCGTATTGCACAATCGTACTCATTAATTTAAAACGGTTTTTAAAAAAAAAAAAAAAGGAAAGAAGAAGTCAATTTACGGAATGAAAACGAGATTTCAGTTGGAATTCAATTACAATCTCTAGTGTAGTTTTGGGTTTTGTGAGGGATGGAATGTCATCCGTTCCATATCTACTGTAGTCTTCATGAGCGGCAAGAGTGTCGCTGAAACTAGTCAATTAAGGTAACCAAGAAGTGCTACCTAAGTTTAAATGTCAAAGCATCATTGTCTTAGACAAAAGCCGTTGCTTGACTCAGCTTACAGTGACTGCAAATGTTTGAGATTAATTGTAGCTTTGTCGGCAAGAAAAAGAAACAGGTAAAGGAAACAAGGTTTATTTCTGTTTTTGTTGTATGACACAGCCAAGCGGTAATACGACATCAATCATTGAGGTGAATATCTACATTATTGTTGATACATTTAAGTTTTTACCTTGTTAATGGTAATGTGGGTGAAAATTGAAAATTAAGGGTATATTTGGTTAAGAAATAAAAATAGAGGGAAATTTTCTATAAATGAGTTCTATATGTAAAATTATATATAGAATCCATCTACAAATTTTTTTTTTTTTAATTTTTATCTTCTAACCAAATACACTCCAAGAGTCTATTTGATTAGAGGTTAAAAATTGAGATGCAAAGATAATATTTATAGTAGTGAAAGTGAAAATCGAAATCTAAAAGTGAAGAAGGAGAAGGTCCAAGAAGGGTACAACACACACGTAAACCAGCTGACTTATAAAACCCATGCGTCTTTTATGTGACATAATGGCTGATATTATTAGGGCCCTACATTATATTGGCAGCCTCCATGACTTAACCCTCGCCATTTTCGGCTATGCATATAGATCTTACATTTTACACATATTATTTATACATGTTTGCTTTTGATTATCTTTTATTTTATTTTTTTATTATTTTTTATCGAAGATAGAGAGCTTAGAAATTATTTCTAAGAGATATTTTTTGAGCGGAGAGGGTGAGAGTAAGAATTGAATATGAGATATTTTAAACTCGAATAAGATATATAGGAGATAATTACTGTACTGAAAAATTAACTATATTTTTTGTTATGTATTAGGTAATAATTGTTTTGTATATAAAATTATTGTAAATTTTACTTTAATGTGTGTATTTTTGACTATTTTTGGATATAAATTTAGTAACTCAATCAACTGGCTTGATTGAATTCGATTAAAAAAAATACTAGTAATGGTGGATTTTGTAATTTTAATGATTTTCGTTTCAACTATTTTGAGTCAAACTGCCCAATCAATGGTCCAACCATTCGAACCCAATCCGGTTGTTACAACCGTCGTTGAGCCAATTTAAGAGTTAGACGCATTATGTTTTGGTGGGAATGGAGGCTTTTAATTAAAAATTTTATAATATTTTATTATGTATTAATTTTTATTATTAATTAAAAAAATAAGATTAATATAGAACTCACAAAAATATTTAATTAATAATAAAAATTAACATATAATAAGATCACCTAAGATTTTTTATTTTAACTATCGTATAAGATTTTCAATTAAGTGGTCATTATAGTATTGGGGTAATGTTTTTTTAATACAAAATTAGTGGGCGTTAACTGCCTACGTACAACGAGCCCGCGAAGTTAGAACCTCGTAGATTCAATTACACATCGTCTTTGCATCCACCTCTGTGTTTATCGGATAAGAATGAGATATTGAGAGTATTAAAATAACAATATCCACTACTTCTTTGTATAAAACTCACAACCCCCCATGACCCACCCCATATTTTCATTGATCCAGAGATTTGATTATTATTATTATGACGTTGGGGTGTTGTTCTCTAGACTCTTATAGATTCTTCTCCTCTGGGTTCCATGCCGGCATTCTGGGCTGAGCCAAAAAGCTTTATGTTGTTTTCTTTATATTAGCAGAGGATCAAGTTAGGTTTCTTTTGACCAACTTAACGACACAAAATATTTGCGGTGAGTGTTAGTGTGGTTGCGGTTTGGCGTTAAATTATTGTCTTTTGGTGTTGTATATGCATGATTACATTAATTCAATCCATCATTCATGCTAGTGCAGCTTTGTCAGATCCGTGTGACGTTGGTTGCATTGTTTGTCACGTATTGCTGACAAATTTGTTAAAAGTCCGATGTGGAGAGGACAGTTATGTTTCTATACAAATTCAGTGTAATAAGAATAGGGCTTATGAAATTTTTGTTTTATTCCTAGTGATTAAATATGTTGCTTTGCGTGCATATGATTAAATTTCTAGGATAATTGAAGGCTATAATTTTCAGTTCAGCGGAAAATGGGTGCCAATCCGATTAGAGAGAGACCGGTTTCTGCACATTTTGCCCCACGAGATATATATTTGATGAGTTTCTGTATTTCTTCCTTGGCTTTCTCCTATCCATTTCTTGCTTCTTCTTTCTTTCAGGTTTTAGTAATTGCTTGTTTTGTTGTAAGTTGTAAACGCGACCTTTACTTGCTAATTAAATTAATACCATTTTTTTTCCTCATTGAGGATCTTGATATAAAGATAGTGACTTAGTGGGGTTATGTCCTTTATATCTGTCCATGTTAGTTTATACCCTTGCCTTTCTTATGCTGATAAATAAAGTTGTGCTGTTTGTCTTTGTTCAGTCCACCACATGTCCATATTTTGGTTCTGTCTGTCTGAACTCACTTCATTGCTGCAGGCTTTTATGGTTCCTACTTCCTGTATAACTTTGGATTAGTATTGGCACGAGTCATTAGTTCAATTGAGAGAGATGAAAGAATTTGAGTGAGGCAGATCATTTAACTCTAGCGATGGAGAATTCTTATAGGGCTAATGGACTAGCAGATACTGGACGCAGAGTTGCAAGGCACACTCATCCATCCATACGGGGGTCATTACCTTGTCTTGACATAAGAGTATTTTTAGTCAGAGTTTGCAAATGCGAGCTTCATAATTCTACTCCTGAGGTTCTCACACTGAACTGTGTTCCTTTAAATCCTGAGACTCTCCTTGAAGTTAATGGTGTTCGAGCTAGTATGCAATCTGATGGGGTGTCAACCCTTCTCAAAAGAGACAGAGTAGATAGAAAATCAGAAGAAATGACATTTGTAAGCACGGATAGCACAAAGATGAGTGGTAATGTGAAGTTTGAGGTGTTTGATAAAGATGTTCTGCTGCTTTCCGGGGTTTTAGAGTTATGTACTAACAATGGCCTTATTAAGGAATCAAGTCATAATAGTAATGGACAGAGGTGGAGCATGAACTTTGAGTCAATTATAATTCCAGGCACCAGCTTCTTCAAGGGGAAGAATTTCATGTTGCCAGGCTCAGCTTTACCTACAATTGAGGTCTACATTGCTGGGTCCTTCTTGGATACTCCAATTATCTTAACAAAGACACTGCACCTTAGTTCTCAGAAAAAACACATAACGATGGGGACACCAGCACTCACTTTGCAGGTAACTAGTGCATATTGATTCTTGATTTTTCAATTATCTCTTTTATTGATTCTTATGTTCTCCTCTTAAACTATGATGGTTCATCAGCCAAGTTAGCCTTATGCTTGTATTGCCTTGTTGGACTGTGTTTTCCATCCTCAGTGCACTTTAGTCGAGTCATTGGAAGCCTGAGATCCCTTAACAGTTAACAAGCATAAACATTCTTGTTATGCCTGAATATTACCCTTGTTCTGTGTATGAGAGAGTTTTACTTTTCCTTCTTTTTTATATTTTTCTTGTTAGCAACCGGATTGTGGTTGAGGAAAACGGTTATCATTCACATATCATGGCCTTCATCTAAGACGTTTGGTTAGCTACTGGGCATCTCATGCCAACTGTTATGAAATTTCTTCCCCTTTGACGAATTGTAGAAGGTTTATAAGTTATAACCTAGCGAAATAGAATTTGAAAGTAGGTCCTTGTTTTCAGTATATGTAGACCGTCCTTACTAATAGTTGCATGCCAATTCTAAAGGCTCAAGATAACATGAGCGACCAACCTGAAGGCGAGGATAACAATAGCATGTGCCCAAGAACAGCATATCTTGATGAAGAAGATGGAGAACTTTCATGGTTTGATGCTGGTGTGAGGGTAGGTGTTGGTATTGGACTGAGTGTTTGTATTGGCATTGGCATTGGAGTTGGCGTGCTTGTTAAAACCTACCAAGGCACTACTCGCAACTTTAGGAGACGGCTATTATAATGCACTATTGTATTTAAGCTTCTAGCTCTTTGCTTTTTGTCCATTGCCCTCTTGATCCAAACACAACTAACCTACTTTTCTTCTTGACATATGCAATTACAGACATGATGTTTGCTTTTACAGCCATGCTCAACCAAACTAGTTATGATCTGTTATCAAGTTCACAAATATAAAGCAGGATGGGATTTTCTATTGTTTGATTTATTTCTTGCACTTTTTTGTTGGTAAATAACATGATTGGTAGACTGAGAAACTTATGTAAAGTTAAGACTAAAATGAAAACGGAATAAAGAAATTATATATGATTAATTAGTCCTTTATTTTACTTATTTATACGACTAATTTTGTTACTTGAATAAGGTCAATATATTCCTTTTCTTTTTTCCGATCAATAAGTCCGGTGTATAATGTATTTTCTATATTAAAATTAGCAAAATGGGCTTGTCACCGCATTCTCTCTTAAGGCGTAGGGTGTTTAGGTGGAGATTCTTATTCTATAGAGGCTAATCATCTAAAGAACAGATGATATAAACGAAAGCAGGTAGATGTCCATAAAAAAAAAAATAGAAAAACAAAAGGAGACAAAAGAAAGAAAGGTGTCCTATTGCAGAGCAAAGATCGCTAAGCCAGTCGAGGCACAAAAGACCTAAATCTTGCTGATAACAGGTGTACCTGATTTAATTTTTATTATGTTTATTTCTTTTTCGTGGTTTTTTTTTTTTTGGGTCGGAGTTTATTTCTTTTTCTTTAAAAAGGAAAAAACAAAGTTCTATCTTGGACATCTTAGTGTCAGTTAGGCCTGGGTCAGGGTTACCCCATTCAAATCCTCATCCTCATTTTGGGAAGGTAGGCCGAATCATTAGCAGCAGCACAGAACGTTATGCCTTTTTTATGGGTCGGAACAACAAGCAATATTATTTGTATCGGCATGGCCAGTCCATTTTTGCTGGCTGAGCCCAACGTCACGTTGACTTGGACTCACCAAATGCCACGAGCCCAGTGCTAAAATTAAACTAAAAACTTTACTTGAATTTTGTGTTTTTCAGTAACCCCCCCCCCCAAAAAAAAACTTGTATTTTGTGATTTATAAAATGTACAACACTGCATAAACAGCAAAACACTTTCGAAAATACGATTGAAGTGGGAGTACAAATTTCCTGAAAACATTCAATAACAATAACCAAAATCTGGCAGCTCCAGTAGCAGCAGTAGTCAATGCATTTCACGTACCTCGGGCTGCTCATTAGTATATTGCACTTGCAATTTGTTCGGAGCTGCGCCCAAAAACTTGACCGGCCAGGTACAAATGCAGCAAATATTACTCTCTTCGTATTCAATATTCTAATTATTAGTCTTGTCGAAGCAAATAGGATCATAAGTTTTAGCAAGTGAGCTTAATGCTATATTCCCATCTTAATCCATGATCCATAATTAGCTGTATTTTTTGTTACTCTAATTCCTCTACTGGAACTGTTGGGTGGAACTAGGCTAGTTGGTGAAAATAATTGTTGAGGGAAAAGAATATTGCAAATTCTAAACAAATCGTTTGGTGGTGAGTTACGTTGGATAATCACGTTTACTTGGAATCTCCGTCCAGTCAATTTGATATATGTATAGAGCCAAGTACGAGCATTTCACTAAATCACAGCGGATTAATACGTTCCAACCTCCAGGACAGCACTTCATTCGCTCCAATTCAAAGCTTGATAGTGACAAAAGGATGAAAATGTAGTTTGTTGACACGTGCTCTCCAAGTTCAACCTTTATACAGTATTTGGATAAGAAAAGAAAATAGAAAAAAAAAATAAAGAAAAAAAAATAAAAAAAGGTAAATTTTTTGTTATATGTTTGAATAAAAAAATTAAAAAAAATAAAAAGAAAAAAAATAAAAGTTGAAGTAAAATGATATATATATCTTTATAATAAAATTAATCTATATCATATTATTATAATTTACTTTCCAAATACTTTACACAAAATAAATAAACAAATAATTCTATAATAACATTAATAAAAAAAAACTTATAAATATTTAAATTATAAAATTTATTATAAATTTTTTAAACAAAAACAAACGTTAGATAAATTTTAAAGTTTTATTAATTCTTAAACCATTTTTATGAGCATAAATATCTTTTTATTATTTTTTGATAAGTTTTTTCAATTTTCTGCTCAAGTATGGGGAGAAAATTTTTAGAGTGGATCCCATTTAATTTTTTAATTTTCTCTTCATTTTACACTTGTAACCAAATAACAGAAAATGATATTTTCTTCTCATTTTCTTTTCTTCACTTTTCCTTCCTTTTATTTTTTTTTAAAACAAACAGACCGTTAGCATTATTTAATTTGTTTCTAAATTAATTTATGTATAGAAAAACTGCCACATGATATACCTTTCGATTTCTAACACTAATAAAAAAATCGAATTACCAAAATTTCTATTTTTGGTTTCTTTAAATAGACTACCGTATATAAGAATTTAGAACATCAGACACAAATATTTTACATTACTGTACCGTGCAAAAACAATGCATCCAATAACTTGGGATTCCTTCATTAATTTAAACGCTTTACTTAAAGGGTTTAATTTGTATAATCAAAGGATTTAATTAGTGTAAAATTTTTTTATGTATATACTAAATTATATATATTACCATATTAATAATAATATTTAATTTAATTAATTAGAATTTTATAAATATAAATATATAATTAGATGGAGGTGTGAAATTTTTTTTTAAATTGCTTTTCTTGTCTTCTTATATATACGGTATTAAATGTGATTTCATTAATTTCGTACGGACCATAATCACACAGAGGACATTGTATTAGCAATTAATCCTCAGCCTCGGGGAAGGTGCCCACGGTCATGTCATGGGAGCCTTGGCACCCAGCCAACGACTAGGAGATGAGTGGCATTTCGGTAAATAAAGTCTGCTTCCGACCTAAAATACAACAAGCGAACTCCCTGACATTGTTTCCTTTGGCTTTTGTTTTCCTTTTGTCCTTGTGTCCGTTGATGAATAATGGAACCGCACTCTTCCGTTTCTTTTTTCTCTTCTTCTCCTTTCTCTTCCTTTTTCTTCTTTGTTTCTTCTCATTTACTTTAAGCTTATCTTTTCCAAATTCCAACCATTCCATTCCATTACAATTTTCTCAGCAACCAAACGCCCTTAACGGCCTACTCTCTGTCTTTACTCCACACCGCTTTTCCTTGCCCAGAAAATTTCACACCTCACTCACTCACTCATAGCAATGGCAGCCTCCACCGACACCTCCGGCGGCGGTGCTCTGCAGGAGCTAACCAACCGAACGCCCTTTCTTGGCCTCAAGCTCTACGTCTTAACACTCGTTTTCCTCGTGATCGTGCTAGCATTTGTGATCATGATCTTGGTGTGCGTTCGGCGGAGCCGAAGCTCCAAGAAACGCAAAATGCGAGTGGAGCACAGCTCCGGCACAATCCCGCTGGTGTCAAAGGAGATCGTGGAGGTTAACGCATTGGATCTCGCGGACCTCAAAATGGAAGGCGTCGTTGATGTTGATCCGAAGAAGCAGAGGCACGTGGAGTCGGAGATCGAGGTTGAGATTACTGAAGGGAGAAGAATGAGCGAGGAGAGTGGGGTGTCGGTGGAGTCTCCGAACATAGGGTGGGGGCGGTGGTACAGCCTGAAGGAGCTGGAGGTAGCCACTGATGGGTTTGCAGAAGCGAACATGATCGGGGAAGGAGGGTATGGGATTGTGTACAGAGGAGTTCTTCACGACGGTTCTGTGGTGGCTATCAAGAATCTTCTCAACAAGAAGTATGTTTTTGTTTGTTTTCATATCTGAATCTAACTTATTGATTAAGGTGATCCTGTTTCTGCTTGTTATCTTCTGCTCTGCATGTCAATGTTGTTACCGCGTACACAAACTCCATGATTAATTTGCGAAACCGATATCTTATTTGAGTAACCATTTCATGTTTATGCAGTTAATCATTTATTGATATATGTAAACATAAGAAGCTGTTTTTTTCCCCCCTAGTTATTGGATACTTCACTCAAATTATGGAATAGGATTGAAAATTTGAAAATTATATCGTATATATTTACGGAAGAGAAATATATAAAAGAGATATAAGATATGATGTTTCAACAATAGATTAAAATTTCCTTATATTTATTATGATCATATTAAGAGGAAAAAACCTACAAATATTTATATTGGGTATTACAAATTTTAAGAGACAAATATAAATGTTTGAGATTTATTTTGGTATATTATCAATATAAAAAAAATTTATATTGTTATCAAATTATATTATAAATAAAATTTTAGAGATAGCGGGATAAAAGTTAAATATGTGATAATATATAACTAAATATTCATATAAAATAGTTTACATCAATAATATATTAAAATTAAATTTTAAACATTTATATTGGCCTACAAATTTTATGAAAACTTTAAAAGTGATTGTATTAATCTCTCAATAGAACATACTCATGTTATAAACAAACATCATATTGTATGATAAGATTCTAGTGCTTAAATATCATCACTCTTATGGAAATGAATGGGGAAACGTGCATTGGCTTGGTGTAGGAATTTAAGTCGAATAATTGTGACTTGTTTAGTTGTTAACATTTGTTTCGCGGAGTATTAGGAAAAGTAAATGGTCACTTTTTCTTCTTCTCTACTTTGATTTCTTTATTTTTAAGCTGGCCCGGGTAATTTTACTTTTCTCTTTACTTTTACTTTTCCTTTCTTTATTATATTATATTATGGGTTTTTACTAACAACCAGTTTAAGGACACTTGTTAATCTTTTTTTAGAAAAAGTATTGCATGATAAAATAAAATTTTCAAAATATTTAATATATTAAAAATTTTAAAAATTTATTTTTCATGCGATATATTCTTTTTAAAGTAGTTGTATTATTCACATCTGCTGTACGTCAACTATTTTTACAGGGCATATCCTCTTAATCCCGAGAAAACTTTAGTCTAAATAAACTAATTAACAGCGTTACACGTGTTTCGATTTTTCTAAGTGGCCATCAGTGACTGTGAAATGTGAACTAGGTAGGCCAGCCAGATAACTACTGGAGTGGTAACTAACTTCATATTTCCGCAAGCGAAGAAGGCAGCATAGAAATTCAATTTGTTTCCATTGATTATTGAAAATTGTACATTTGCTTGTCTAAACATTTGAATCCTCCATAATGAATGAAAAAGTATTGTAAGAACTCCAGACTAAGAAGAAAATGTGCAAATGTTTCGTTCACCATTGCAACTTCGCTCTGCAAGTCTATATCTAGTTTATGATCTTTCCTGAACTAATACAACATCATTAATGTGTTTTTCCTTCCCCGTCCCTTGCAATGGCATACTGAAAAATCTTGTGCGCTATTCTAGGGGTCAAGCTGAGAAAGAGTTTAAGGTGGAGGTTGAAGCCATTGGAAAAGTGCGGCATAAGAATTTGGTGCGTTTAGTTGGATATTGTGCAGAAGGTGCTCAGAGGTAAATTTACCGTTTAAATGACTGTTATTTATTTCTCTTGATTTAATGTAATGTCTCTTCAAATGACGAAATTTCCTCTAAATTGCTTATGGCACTTTTGCTTACCATTCAGGATGCTTGTTTATGAATACGTTGACAATGGAACGTTGGAGCAGTGGCTGCATGGTGATATAGGGCCCGTTAGCCCCTTGACATGGGACATACGAATGAGGATTGCTGTTGGGACTGCAAAAGGGTGTGTTTTTTCAGTTTCCTGTTTCATTTTATTGAACTATATGTTAAAGTATCTCCCCACTAACCTATAAAGCAATGTATTGTAACCATTAAATATTCTCTCACGAAGTACCAATTAACATTTTCGACATTATGAATCAGATTAGCCTACTTGCATGAAGGCTTAGAACCCAAAGTTGTGCACCGGGATGTAAAATCCAGTAACATTCTTTTGGACAAAAATTGGAATGCCAAGGTATCGGATTTTGGACTGGCCAAGCTCTTGGGCTCCGAGAAAAGCTATGTGACAACGCGTGTAATGGGGACATTTGGGTTAGTTCTTTATCAATTAAGCTTCAGAGTTATTTTATAATTTTCTCTTGCATGGACATGAATGATACATCTTCTACAGATATGTTTCACCTGAGTATGCAAGCACGGGAATGCTTAATGAGTGCAGTGATGTGTATAGCTTTGGGATTCTACTTATGGAGCTAATTACAGGAAGAAGTCCCATTGATTATTCTAGACCACCCGCTGAGGTAACTCCAGGTTTTCTTTATTACATTCCATGAAACTCCAATAATTCTTACGCCTGTGTTTTTTGCTTCATGTGCATCAGATGAACTTGGTTGATTGGTTTAAGGGAATGGTAACAAGTCGTTGTGGTGATGAGCTAGTTGATCCATTAATTGAGATTAAACCCCCTCCAAGGTCTTTGAAGCGAGCTTTACTGGTTTGTCTGCGCTGTATAGATCTGGATGTTTGTAAGCGACCAAAGATGGGTCAAATTGTTCATATGCTTGAGGCGGATGATTTTCCCTTTCGTTCTGTAAGTTCTATGTTACAGCCACTCTCTTTTAAGCTTAGCCAACATACATATATATATATATATATAACCACATCCTAAGACATCTAGGTTCCTTAAATTGATAAGTGATGTTAACTCCCCTATCCCACAGAAAGAAGAAGGAAAAAACATCGACTTTCGTTCCCCCCAAAATGTTGTGCTCACTAGATAAAGTAGCATGTGCCATGCTCCACAACTACACCAGTCATCAACGGTTGAGATGCACTATTACTAATGGAGTGAAAATTTTAAAATACTTTATACACCACATATTAATTTGGGAAGATGCTTAGAAATTCTAGGGATTCAAATTTCACTTCAATTAAATGACTACTCTTTTCATGAGCAGGAACTTCATACAATAAGAAAGAAAGATCCTGTTCCTTCTCATACGGCTGTTTCCAGTAAAGCTCCTTATCCAACAAGGTATGTGGAGCCTGTAGATAAACCAAGCTGGAGATGATCGTCTATGGTACTGTTCGTGTCAACTCTGGAGATCAAACTATTTGTTGTAATGATTTTCAATTTGTTATGAACAAGTCACAAGCCACTGTGTACAGTGTAGTTATCTTCCTTTAGGTTTTAACATGCGTAAGTTGTTGTATTGCATTATCTTGCTAAGAAATGAGGCTTGTAAATATGTATTTCTCACAAAATATCGATTTTATTAGTCTGCATGTTGACAATTAATATTTCTGCAGTATTGCTGATAATTATTCTGGGAATTTCTTGTTTTTACTTCATATTTGGCTGGGAGGGTTTGGTGTCTCAGCCTTCTTAGGCGCTGATTCCCTCAGCCATGTTGACAGAACTTGGGAAATATGGAATATCGACCCAGAAGGAAGATCTAGAAAAGGATCGGTAACTCGAAGTAGCATGTCATTGGCCGCTGTCAGCACATAATTTTTTATCATCCCATTGGGATTCACAGTCGAAAACAGTTGTATTGAGCTATTGGTAGCATTTTCAGTTTTAACGTTAACTCTGCTGGAGCGTGACCGATGGATCTTTCATTTCTGGTACAACACCTTTCATGACTCATCATGTTTTTACATTGAACTCACACGGCCACATCATCCCATGAAATTGAGAAGATACATAATTTTGCCTGATACATACTTCACAGTAATGCTAGTTAGTACAAACTAGTGCTTTACGAAAATGTTACAAAAGAAATATAACCAATCATAAGAGGTTTTTTTATTTCTTCTTCTTCTTCTGGTGACGACAATCATAAGAGGGTTGGTTATAAAAATAGAGAGAATTTTTTTTTTATAATTTGATGTTGTTTTCACTGATTTTTTTTTTTTTAAATCTTGAAAACAATAATTAATTTGGAAATATAGTGAACTTTTCATACCGAGAATTATTCTTTAATACGAGACGAATCGGCAATGACATGTAAGTGCAAAAGTTAAATATTTGACCGTGTTGTGCAGTGTAGTGCTATTAAAACTGCCACTCCTTCTTGGGTTTGCTTGGATAAAACTTTTTTAAAAAAAGATTTTTTTTTTAATTTTTTTTTAGTGGAACTTTATTTTTTTTTAAAAAATTATTTTACATTTGAATAAATCATCTAAGAAATACTTTTAATTATTAAAAGTATTTATAGGTCTATTTGGATACAAAAGAATAAAATATTTTTTTTATAGCAAAATTATATATATAAAAAAAGACATTCAAAAAGATAAAAGAGAAATAGAACTTGATAAGCGATAAGAAAAAATATATATATATTGAAATTTTGAATAAAAGTAAGAGATATTTTTATAAGATAATTTTATTAAATATTATTTTTACTTTTACTTTTTTTAAAAGTTAGGTATTCCTAATTTTTTTAAAAATTGATAAATTGACTTTTTTTTTATATGAATTATGAATTTATTCAATGGAGAGCCTCAAAGGCTAAATCCTGTTTAATACACAAAGGGGTCTCACCGGTCCAATCTTAAACTAATCCATCAATAGCTACTTTAGCTAGCTTGTCAGCTATTATGTTACAGCTCCTAAGGACAAATTGAGCCCTAAAATACATAAATTCAGAGGCCAATCTACAAGCCTATGCCAGAACAAGCCCATTGTAGGATAACATGTTGGAGCTATTCTTGAAATTCTCTAAGAGTGTCTTCGTATCCCCTTCCAAAATTGTAGCCCTCATCCCCAAATCCCTAATGAGCTCCAGCCCTTCCTTTATGGCCAAAGCTTCTGCCTTCATCGCGTCTGCCTCCCCCATGATTCTTCTTGCCCTTGCTACTATGAATCTTCCCCTAGAGTCGCGAATCACAGCTCCTAACCCCATCACCCTTGCATCCTCGGTGGTGGCACCATCAGTGTTGATTTTGAACAACCCAAGCGATGGAGCTTCCCACCTTTCCAGCAATGAATCTGGACGAGACTGATGGAGGTTTTCGCTCGTTTGAAGCTCCTAAGGTTCGTAGCCTACTGCAGAAGAATTTGGAATGGGCTTGAGGTAGGTTTTTCCAGTCCAAGCTTGGTTTCTTTGATACCATACACCTTCCCAAATTGATGCAACCAGTTCACGATCTCTTGTAAGCAAAGGGCCGAATTCCTTTTGTATCCAATCAAGCCATGCGTGGAGATCCAGGATGTTGTTTTTGTACCTGTACCTGCACACCGGAAACACCTAAGGCAGTACAAAAGTAGTGACATTATAAGCACTTTTTTAAAAAATTATATTCAAATATGTTTAAAAACTTAAAAAAGCACTTAAAAAAATGCTCTTTAAAAGTTGTTTTATTATCAATTCGTGCAATTTGTACATAAAAATTTTCGGACAAAATCGTATTGCTCTTTTATAATTGAAATTAAAAATAGAAATAAAAATAAAACACATTTTTCTAAAACTAAACAACCCTAATCTTTCTATTTTATTTATTCACTTTCATACATCATTTTACAAATATGTATTCATACTTTTTTCCATAGTTAATAAAGAGAAAGATTGACTACCAAAAAAAAAAAAAAAGAGAAAGATCATGAAAATTTTCATGTAACAATGATATTTTTTTCAAGATCATAACACACTCACATACACCAGGAGCAGGGAAGGGTTATTCCTCAAGATCAAACTTGAGTATAGTTGCTTCGAGATTGAAATATGGGCTATTTTCAGGTGCAGTTTGTAAAAAATCTTACCATGCAGATGGCTTTTTTTTATATATTAAAAATGACAAACACTATTAATACACGCATCGTAGCTCATCTGGTTGACGTTCTGCCTTGCAAGATTGATGTCGGGAGTTTGACTTTCACACTTGTCCTCTCTTTTCATTTTTTTCATTTTCAATTGCATATATGGTGCACCAACTACTTACAGTGCACCCATGCACTGTCTCTTTTTTCTCCTCTCTCTCCTTCTCTACGCCCCTTCTAGCTCCCCCCTCTCTCTCTCTTTTTTTTTTCTATTAACGTACAAATCTCCCTTCTCTCTAGCCATAGCTCCACCTTGTAAACACTGTCTTTGGGAATTTCTCCACCTTGTCCTATGTCATGGTGCTTCCTTATCATTGCCATAGTGCCACACTCCGCTTGCTAGCATGTTTCACCATTTTAAAGATGGCAAAGCCATCCTTGGCAGACAGTGAGCTGGCAATGTGAGGATGCAGCAATGGCTAGAGGTGGAAACAGGCTAGGCCAGGCCAGGCTTTACCTTTAACAGGCCAGGCTTGTATTTACATCTCTTGACTTGAGCCTGGCCTGTGGCCTGTGTTATAAGCTATTTTTTTGGCCTAAGTCTGGCCTGTTTAAAAGCTTGGCCTGGACTGAAGCTTGTTTATAGAGCCTGATACTTTCTTATAATGTCCCTAATTCATTCATCCCCAACTCTCTATTCCAAACATGTCATCATCAAAATTTGTTTCTATGACTAGAATTTGTTTCTATATAGTAAACAAGATAAAAGCTAGAAATATTAGAATCAAAATCAAATCACAAACAAAAACAAGCAGAAACTAAATCACATTTTTTTTTATAAAAAAAAAAAGCATCAGTTGAAGATAAAATACTTCAATAACTCTGCAAAATAATTTGTGTCAAATTTTTCATATTTCATGATCACATCCAAAAAAAGCAGAAGGAAAAAGATGAAAAAACTGCTTAGTGGTGAGTCAAAGAACCAATTACAACATACAAGAAGAAGAGTGAAGAACACTCACTTGCGGCGTCAACGAAACAGCAAACAAAACAACAGCATAGGAAGCTAACGGAGACGGGACGGCGTGTGTTACCTTGAACCAGAGCATAATAGAGAAAAAGATAAACAGAGAACCAGACCAATGGCAGCTTCAATCTCTTACTTTTTGTACCTTTGCTAAGGAAGGCGACGCGGGCGGCAAGGGAGCGATGATGAGGGCAGCTTGAACGGCGAGGGAGTGACGACACGAACAGTGAGGGAGTGGCGACAGTGGTTGGTGGTGGAGGAGGAAAGGATGAGGTGGAGGATAGTGGAGGGGTTGGGGAAGAAGGAATATAGGCGGGTGTGTGACTTTTGAGGAAAAGTCATGGGGATGAGAGAATGGAATGAGACAGTATCTTGCAGATGGAGGAAATGAGAACAGCGCGGCAAAAAGGAACAAGGTCTAGGATATTTCAATTTCAAATTAACTTTTTGAAGAGTTAAAGGTCAAAAATAGGCATAATAATAATAACAACACATTGTAGCTCAGTGTTGAAAGGGGGCGCAGCTTGCACAAGGAACACGGGTTCAACTCTCAGGTTTGATATTTTCATATTATACATTTATTTATATACTAACATATATGCAAAATTAAAACAGGCTGGCCTGGGAGGCTTTATAGGCCTTATGATAAGCTCAAGCTTGGCCTGTTAAAATAAACAGGCCTTTAAAAAAGCCTGGGCTTGGTTTTAATTTTAAATAAGCCAGGCCAGGTTAGGCCACATACAGGCCAGGCCATAGGCCCCTGACAGACCGCTTGGCCTGTTTCCACCCCTAGCAATGGCTAGAGTGAGGGTGGAGTCCAGGTGAGCGATGGTTAACAATTGGAGCAGAGTTGCACAGGTGGAGAGAGAAACAAGGAACTTGGGAAGATGTTGATGTTGTGTTTACCATACATCACATGTATTTGGGTGTATTATTACACCATAGCATCCTCTCCATTAGATCAGGCAGTGCATGGTGCGCCATGCTTAGTTTAGTGTACCATAGTATGCACCTTTGAAAAATTAAAAATTGTTAATAATTGAAAACATATACAAAAGTGAGATTCAAACCCTCAAACTCGAATTTTCTAGATGGACACACAAGCCAAATTTGCCATCAGTGCACGTTTACAATAGTTGGTCATTAACAATATATAAAAGAATGGCGATCAGCACGGTGCTAATTTTTTGCAATCGGCACCAAAGCAATCGCCTCGAAATATTTGCCACCTAAGCCTCGACCTCGACCATGCATTGCATGGTGTTTGAGACTTTGCGTAGGTGGGTTTTTGGTTTTGGTCAATGGCAATTGAGGTTGAGACACTCTAATTGCCCCCTTTTTTTTAATTTTTTATTTTGGTCTAAGTTTTTTTTTGGGTCAATGTTTTAGGTTTTTTGTCAATGTTAATTGCTTGGCTTAGTTAGATCCTTCTTGTAACCTTGGGCTTCGGCCCTTCAACGCAACAAAAACTCCTTACATTATGGGCATGGAGCATATTGATAACCTTAAGGGCCACTAGCTCTGGCCCATATCACTGGGCCGTACTTCTATTAATTGTTTTCTTTTGGTTTGCGGACAAAATTCTCAACTCGTATCTCTCATACAACAAAATTCTCGCACGCAAGGCGTGAGCTCAACTGGCGAAAGTCTTGGCCTTGCAAGATTTGGACCCGGGTTCAATCCTGCCAGAGGTAGGAAGTGGGTAGATGAACCCAACTCCCCCTGCCCCCATAACCCCCTCCCCTTGACCAAAAGAAAAAGAGAAAAATTTTCAATACCATGAGTGAAGATAAATAATATATTTTTTTAAAGTTTTCCATCATGTTTTTATTGGATTAACACTAGGGATGTAAATGGAGCGGGGCAGAGAACAGTAAATACCTGCCCCTGTCCCCCACCTCATATCCGCACAAGTACCTGCTTTTGATATTTCCGCGGGTTTACGGATATCCATAAATATCTATAGATACCCATTATAATATTAAAAATTCAAAAATTTTAAATTAAATATAAAAAATTTAATATTATAAAATACTTAAAATAAGTATAAATAATAATTTAATTTCATAATTCAAATTATAACAACTTAATATACTTAAAATAAAAATAAATACATAAAATAAACATAAAATAAGCATAATAATCCAATTTCACATTTTAAATTCTAACAATTTAAAATATTTAAAATAAAAATAAACTCATAATAGTAATTCAATCATTAATCTAACACATAATAAATATAAATAAATCCAACATCTAAATTTAAACGTTAGTCCAATCAATTTAAATAACAATAATATTAATCTAACTAAGTTAATAATTTATGGGTAAAATAGTAATTTCATATCGGATACTCACGAGTATTGGGATAGCGTTCCTACCTGCGCTTTGTTTAACATGTCAATATTTAAAATCCTCGTCCCATTACCCAAATTCAGTTAATAAATTTTTCATCAATATCCATTTCATTACGGATATTATCAAATATCCCCAATATATATATATATATATATATATATATATATATATATATATATATAATGATTATCTTGCCTTCTTTTGTTGAGCTAATTCTTACCTATTATTCAATAAAAAGGAAACCCGTGCAATTAATTTTCTGCAAAATAAAATTGCGTGCGTATCGCTCCTGTTTTATTATGATGAAGCCGGGATCGTATTTTGTCACTCTACAGACCATGCTCTCAAGTCCCAATCTGAAAGGTGAGCCAAGTTTGGCTGAAGAAGTGACACGTGGAGGAATCCAAAAATACCCCTCTAGGCCATACCACTAAGCAAAGCAGCTCCAATCCGACCCAACCCTGCGCGCCAAACCAATTCGCTTTTCGCCTTGGAAACCTTTTTCCTTTTCACACACTAATAATAATAATAATAATAATCCATTCTTTTCACCTTTCGGCTCAGCTCATCTCATCTGGCACCAGATAGGTCTATTCCATTTCATCAAAGCAAATCACAGAGAGAGAGAGAGAGAGAGAGGCATGGAGGAGAAGCTCATACAGAGGTTGGAATCGGCGGTGGCGCGCTTGGAGGCACTGTCCACCGGATTGCCGGCCGGCGCGCCAGGAGGTACTGGCGACGTGCCTGATGCGGCCCTGGATCCTTCGATTGTTGCCTTCGGGGATCTGATGGAGCAGTATCTGGCTAGGGTTTCCGCTGCTGCGGAGAAGATTGGAGGACAGGTCTTGGAGGTCACTAACATTGTGCACGAAGCTTTTTCTGTTCAGAAAGAGCTTCTGATTAAGGTCAAGCAAACTCAGGTTAGCACTTCTTATACATTTCTCATATTTTTTTAAATGTTATTATTATTATTATTATTATTATTACCGATCTTAATCAGTTGATTCTGGTGTAGAATTAGCGGGTTTAAATTGAAGGTGCGTTGTTTGTTCTACGTGAAGAAATTATTTCATTAATATATTGTTGATGAAAGTGTTATAGTGCATGCTAGGTACTTCGGTGGTTGGTGGAGTCTGGATTTTCATTTTTGTCTGCCTGAAAGTTGGATACTTTTTTAGCTAGTGAGCTGGATGTAATGGGAAGCGATTTTACGTATGGGATTCAAATCTCTGATCGTTTAGTATTTATCGTCAATATGATCAATGGATTGTCTGGATTCGAAGCTTTTTTTGAGCTTTTTTTCTTGTGACTAACTTTCCAGAAGAGGGAAAGAGGATTTAAAGAAATAGTTCTTTCAGTTGTTGAAAGAAATCAAAATAGATTGATGTAGCGTATATTTTGCTGGTAAATTTTTGTGGTAATGGATGAGCAATGTTGTCAATTAGGATGCCAATACAATAATTAGAGGACAGTCTATTACTCAATGAGAAACTGAATTTAATCGGTAGAAGTGAAAGCACAGACAACTATCCGTGCAGTAAGTGTTGACTCTCTGTGCACTATGTGTCCTGGTGTTTGTGAATGCTGGCTTAATCTGTCACATCTTCATTCTGCAGAAGCCTGACCTTGCTGGGTTGGGTGAGTTTCTGAAACCTTTGAATGAAGTGATCATGAAAGCTACTGCAATGACGGAAGGAAGGAGATTGGATTTTTTTAACCACTTGAAGGCCGCTGCTGACAGTCTCTCAGCCCTCGCATGGATTGCATTTACAGGGAAGGATTGTGGTAAGTGATGAATGATTTCTTTTCTTCATTGACCTATTATGTTTCAATGACTTATTTCTCTTATGTTTCTTTTTCAAGGTATGAGTATGCCCATTGCACATGTGGAAGAAAGTTGGCAAATGGCTGAATTTTACAGCAACAAGGTATACTTGATGCATGCCTGAAACTGTTGAATTATGTAGGATAATTTTTCATTAACTTGTGGTCCTCTCTTTCACATTGAAGTTAAACGATGAAGGAGTCTGCCGCCAGTGAAATGGGTTTTTCTTCCTTTGCTAATTTTAACAATCAATACAATATCCTCACAATGGAAAAAGTTTCATATTTACTTCAATATTTGTACATATATGCTTCTTGAGTTACATCAGTGCCATGGCGGAGAAAGGAGATGAATGATGATCAGCAAGCTTAATATTTACATGCCTAGACTCAGTATTTTTTATTTTAAGCGTTTGATCTCCAAATTACATTTGCGAACATTTAGGTGCAGAATGATTTGTACTGATCTTGCATTAGTTTTCTAGACTATTACTTGCAAATTCCTTTCTCATTTTGACTACTATTTCATGAGTAAAGAATAAGGATGTTGTCATTTTTTTTTTTTCAACTGCAATAATCAGGTGCTTGTAGAGTATAGAAACAAAGACCCAAATCATGTTGAATGGGCCAAAGCTCTGAAAGAGTTATATCTACCTGGTTTGAGAGATTATGTCAAGGGTTTTTATCCTTTAGGCCCTGTATGGAGTCCAACAGGAAAAAATATTGCTCCCTCAAAAGCTCCTGCACCTCCTGCTGCTCCTCCTCCGCCGCCTGCTTCTCTCTTTAGTTCTGAATCGTCTCAAGCTTCATCTTCTAAGCCTAAAGAAGGGATGTCTGCTGTTTTTCAACAACTCAGTGGTGGGAATGTCACTGCAGGTATCTTATTCTTGCTTTTTCATTCCTGATTGAATGTTGAGCATTTATGACTTACAAATTTTATCTCCCAGGTTTGAGAAAGGTTACAGATGATATGAAGACAAAAAATCAGGCGGATAGAACTGGAATTGTTGGTGTTAGTGAAAAAGAAAGCCGTGCAGGTTCTCATGCATTTTCTAAAGCAGGACCTCCAAAATTAGAGCTTCAAATGGGCCGCAAGTAGGTTTATATATGTGTATGTGTGTGGTTTTGTTTGATGAGTGTAATAGCCAATGTCATCTTGTCAGTGTACCATCTCCCTAACCTAACTATTCTCTGCTGCTGTAGGTGGGTTGTTGAGAATCAAATTGGAAAAAAAGACCTGATCATTGATGACTGTGATGCAAAGCAGTCTGTATATGTTTATGGATGCAAAGATTCGGTTTTGCAGATTCAAGGTAGCCATGATTGTTTCACAATCTTCTCTCTTTACATGTTTGGTATATCAGATCATGATCTGTTACCATCCAACTTGTCTCTTGATGAAATGGCTATAATTTGCAGGCAAGGTCAACAATATAACTATTGACAAGTGCACAAAGATGGGAGTTGTATTTAAGGTTAGTGTGACACGTTGGAAATAGAGATTTTTATAGTATTAGTTGTTGGAAGCAATTCGTGTTGACTGTTGAGGGCAACTGATAATTTTTCTATGTGCTTAAAATGTAGGATGTTGTGGCAGCTTGCGAGATTGTAAACTCTAATGGGGTCGAGGTGCAGTGTCAGGTACCCCTATTCCTCCCTCTTCTTTTCCTTTCCATGACAACTTTCAATGATGCTGGTGTCTCTGGTTGAATATGACATTATTATGCCTAATATATGACAGCTGTGGTGATCCTACATTCTTAATAATTATATAGCTGATGAGATATAGAGGACAAGGGTTTAATCTTAAATAAAGAATTGGTACATCAAATGTGGTTTTAGTTGTAATTATGCTTGCTTTTGCTAATATAGGGTTCAGCTCCAACAATTTCGGTGGACAACACTTCTGGCTGCCAGCTTTATCTGAGCAAAGATTCTTTAGAAGCATCCATATCTTCTGCCAAGTCAAGCGAGATCAATGTGCTGGTACCTGGTGCTGAGCCTGATGGTGATTGGGTATGATTTCACATTTCTGTTCTATCATGTGTTTGACAGTGCAAAATTTGGTTTGACTATTGAGCTTCAGTTTGCTGGGTACTACCTCTCGCTAGGAAGGGGGAAAAAAAAAGATCGTGTCCATTCTTTCATGCAAGCCTTTAACATTCTTTTGTCAGTCATGGCTGTAATTTAAGGAAATGGATGATAAGTTTTTGGAAGGCTTAATTTCAGTGAGAAGCAATTGAGTCACAATCACATCAAACTTCATATGCTTGGTGGTGAAACTGAAATGGATTTTTAATGTCTTAGTGACATGGAATTCATTAGCATCACTTGCATTTGTCAAAAAGAAAAAAAAAGGATAACTCCTTACACGTAAAAGCATGAATTCGTACTTGATAAGAACCTTTTCTCTTTCGTCATTTGTCATTAGTGTTCTTTAGTGCAACGTAAAATTGTCTCGCTCCCCACCTGAATCTAATCTGTGTGCAACCTTGAATTTGCTTATCATGCTAACATGCCGTGCCATACAGCAGTGGATGGAATCAATCTACAGTTAGCATCTTTTTAAAACTTGTTGACGGGATTCATCAGTTGTTTGAAATTATTGGTGAACTATGGAATTGAAGTAACACTAATTCCAAAATTTAATCATATCTTCGATTTCAGGTGGAGCATTCTTTGCCCCAACAATATATTCATGTGTTCAAGGATGGCCGTTTTGAAACGACTCCTGCTTCCCACTCTGGAGGTTAAATCTATTGGCACTTTGGAATTCCTATTTATATTTGCATCATCTTATTCATTATCATTGGATTGTTGTGGGAGTGGCTTCAATTTCTTGTTTCTTTAATTCGTTTACAAATACATCAGTATTATATGTATTCATGCTCAGCTGCCTTTGCTTGTGATTTTCCATTGGCTTATTGAATCGGTGGAAACATCCATAAGATTTTTGTTTGGCAGATTGTGCTTGTGTTTGAGCTTGATTTTTTTGAGTTGCATTATGTTATTCGATTTCGGCTTTCAGACGACCTTGCAGTAATGTTTTCCATTGTCACAATATGGTTGTTTCATTCTTGAGTCTTCATATTTTGAAGATTGAGCAACGATGGAACTCGTCTTGATGACGCATTCCAAGTGTTGTCAATCATATGATTAATGGATATTCGCTATTAAACCTGGATTCGATCAAGCAGTTGAACTAGGTGAGTGTATATGATTTTAATCCGGTCCAGTTGACAAATTACACTTGAGTACAGAACAGTTAACTTGGTCAAATTATTTAGCCACTATTTTCTTGTCGCGAATTTGTTTTTGAAGCTAGTTCACAATGTACATTTTTATTGTTATTTATTGATTTTTTCATTATACATGTCTTTATTTGGTTTTGACTTTTAATTATAATTTACTTATACAACATAGTATATGTAATTTAGTTAATATGATTTTCAACTTAAATATGCAGTTTGTGTCATCACCTATTAGTTGAACTAGAAATAGAATAGTCACAGTGGTTGATGATGACTGGAGATGATGTGAAAATATTCATCTAAATTGAGTTGAATATTTAAAGTTAAAAAAGGTGAGCGTATTCACTTTTACTGTAATAAAATATTTTATAATTTATTGATACTTTTATTTTGAATTTTGAAATACTAAATAATTTATAGATGTTTTTATTTTGAATTTTGAAATAAATTTACTTTAGAATAACCGAGGATATAAAAATGGATATGGCCGGTCGGTATAGCAATCAGTCCTTGGTTGTCATTTTAGGGAAGATCTTGCCAAACTATTATCTTAGGTAGTGTTTGAAATGGAAAAAAAATAAGAAATTAATTTAATTTTTCAATCAAATTTTGTGTTTTGATATTTTAAAAATAAGAAATAATTTTATTTGTTCAATTTTATTCAATTTGATTGTTTTGTATTTGAAATTCTATTAAACTTGATAGGAATTGATTTGGTTTGAAAATTTAAATATAAATAAAATAAAATCAATTCTTATTTTTAATCATTTCAAATATTATCTAATATATTTTAAATATATATCAATTTAAATTCTATTTTATATAATTATTTTAAATATAAAATTTAATTTATCAATTAAATCAATTCAAATAGCAATTGAAATTTGGTAAAAGTTAGTGATTCGTTGGGCTAATGCTGCGAAATAATTTTCTTATGTATTTATTTATCATTTTAGGAAATTTAAATGGTATTAATCAATTTTTTTATTTTAAGGAATAATATTAAGGAAGAGAAAATCAAGTAATGAGATAACTATGCGCATATTTAAAGTTGAAAAAAATATTGACATTTATTTAAAACAAAAAAGTATTATTTTATTGATATAATATTTTATTATTTATTATATTATATATAACAAATAATATAATATTATTTACTAGCTAAAATTTAGTTAACTATAAGTAGGTTAATCCACCATAATATAATAAATTATGGTTCAAATTTCAGTTGGGAGGTACTTATGAAAAATAAAAAATTATAATTAAAAAGGTGTATGTATATTTAATTATGATAATTTGACCTTGAATCATTATTTTTACCAGTTTAATGATGAATTCAGTTTTCAAAACCTTGAGAACAACATTTTCCCGTTGGATGTTGGATCCGGTTTTAATCAATATTCTTTTGCCATTGAGATAATTGAAGAAATTCCTTGACTTGGAATCTGGATTCTGGATGCTATAACTTGCACCTTCCAAGCAATAGATGGTAATAATGAAAAGCCTTCGCCGACCATAACTTGTCTTTCAAGCCTGCCCCACTTTTTCAAATTTTCATTAACTATGTTTGTCCAAGCCATTGATTCATGCGAATGATATCCTTTTATTTTCTTTTTCATGTCAATGGATCCCCGCTATTTAGATGTATAAAATCCTTGAGTTTATATTTGAATCTTTGACAGTGAATTTCACATAAAATCTTCAAATCTAAATAACAAAGGGGTTTTGCTAGCACCAATTACAGAATAAGAAGAAGAAAAGTAAGGAGTGCAGTATATTGTGTTTCTTGAGATATTAATAATATTTTTTTTTAAAAAAAATCTACCATTTTACTCGGTAGTTTTTTGGCTAACTACCTTTTATTCTTATTACTCTTAGAAAAGTTGGTTGCGCAAAATTCATAAAAACTGTCCATGTCTAAAATAGTTGTATTCTAGTGCCCAGAAAAAGAAATTTTTTATGCACATGGTAACTTTCTCCAGGACTCGTTCTCCGGTCTCCGGGGAAGACTTCATGCAGGTGGTCGTTGACTTCATAAAGGTGGTTGTTAGGGAGACCACTCTCCAATGGAAATGGGGTGTTTGGTATGAGGGGGGGTTTTTTACATAAAAAAAATTAAAAAAATAATTATATATGAAAATGTCCAGTTTCAATTTTATTTTCAAAAATATCCTTTTATTCATTTATAGAAAAATTGTGTGAGGTTGGCATGATTTATGATTGACTGCATACTAGTCATAAATCGTACCAGCCTCACACGATTTTTGTGAGAGCTAGAGGAGAGAGAAAGAAAAATTTTGATACAAAAAAATATTATTTGATACAGATGGCACAAAATAAATTACGCCAGTTAGATAAAGTTGGACATATTTTTATACATCTACATGAAAAGGTAATTTTGTATTATATTTTAATTTAATTTGTTTAGAAAATAAGATATTTAGTTTAGCTTAATTTAGATTAGTAAAAAAAAATATTTGTTTATTTTAGTTTAGATTAGTGTAAAAAAATTTTGGTTAGTTTAATTTAGTTTAGATTTGATTAGCAATAAAAATATTAGGTTAGTTTAGTTTAAATTAGTGTAAAAAATATTTAGTTAACTTAGTTTAGTTTAGTTTAGTTTAGATTTGAGTAGCAATAAAAATAATAGGTTAGTTTAGTTTAGTTTAAATTAGTGTATTTCATTTAATTTTGATTAGTATAAAAAATATTTGCTTAGATTAGTGCGAAAAATTTTGGTTAGCTTAGTTTAATTTTGGCTTATTCATCTATGGAGGGTCACACAATTTCTATGCAATTCAACTGCACAAAAATTGTGTGACCCTCCCACGATTTATGAATGGCGTGCCAAGTCAACCATAAATTGTGTGAGACTAGCACAATTTATGGCCAGTATGCAGCCAATCATAAATTATGCCAGTTTCACACGATTTTTCTATAAACGATTAAAAGAGGACATTTTCAAAAATAAAATTGAAACGGGACATTTTCATATATAATTATTTTTTATTTTATTTATTTAAGAAAACCTTGGTATGAGATAATCTATTTAGATTATTAATAATGTGACTTTAAATTATTGGGCCCATCACATTGTTTTGTTCAGTTGAGTCACAAACAATCTAGATTTCTAAAGCAATCTATATTACTTTCAAAGTGATAATATAGATTGCCCTCATAAGGTTTTTATATGGATTACCACCGATATGATAATATTTCAATTATTATTATTATTAAAAAAATAATATTAATAATTAATAATTATTGATAATTGTTCTGACTTGTTTTTGAGGTCATCCGATGTTGTCTTTTGCAAGTTACGAGCTCTCATTCACTCCTCTAATAAGGGACTTGTAAGGAACTCCAACGTTCAAGTCAAAACTTCATTCCACTCAAGTGCAAATGAAAAAGGATCAATTACTTAACTTTGGCCCTTCCAAGCTTTCTTTTATATCCAAGTTCAAATTTATATTCCCCTATTCTTTTGTGATTCCATATCTTCTATTTGCGTGAGATTTCCCTTGCTTGGTAATTACCCGTAATAGGATAACTATTTTTGGGCGTCGACTCAGTTTAAACTCACCCAAGGAAGAATCCTTTTGGAAGACTTTTGAACTCCTCTTGAGCTGAGTTTTAAGGCTCAATAAGTTTATTTAGTCCAATAATATTATTATTAATTATAATTATTATTAATATTATTATTAAAATATATATATTACCTAATAATCTTTTTTATACACTAAATAGAAATATTGTAAATTATTATTTAAATTACCTATGTATACCAAATTTTACATTATAGTATTATCAATAATTCAAAATGTGATAATCTTTCTTATTAATAATATAGACTACTTTTTTTTCGCTCGATAGGATATTGGGGCAAAAACCCAAATAAGGTAATATGGATTACTAGTAATTTTATTCAATAATATCTCAAATGCCACCTTAAAAAAATGGATGATAATTTTTTGGAAGGCTTAATTTTAGCGAGGAGAAGCAATTGAGTTACACTTACATCAAACTTCATATGCTTTGTGAATATAAGAAAATTAAGAAGGAGGAGCTTGATTCCTATGAGATTTTAATATACTAAGGGTGGTGATCAATGAATAAAATTATATGAGTTAATATTGGTTAATTTTTTTAAAAAATAATATTTTAAATTAAACATAATTAAATAAATAAAAATATTCTGTTAAAATATGTTCATAATAGCATGAAGTGCAATTTTTTTATAAAAAAAAAAATTAGGTGCCATTTTAAAAAAATTTAAGAAAAATTTGTGCTATTTACTCTATTTTTTTAATTTAAAAAATGGATGAAATGAATATAAGCGAGTTTAACTAAGCTGTTTCCTTGTGTTTATTCTCTAAGAAACGGTGGTTGCGCAAAATTCATAAAAATTGTCTATATTCTAGTGCCCAGAATACGAACTATTTTATGCACATGGTAAGTTTCTCCGTGACTTGTACACTCGGGGGCAGACTTCATTAAGGTCGTCGTTTACTTTGAAAGTGGGACTTGTTGGGGAGGGGAGGCCAGTCTCCAATGGAAATGGATGCTGGTAAAAATCCAGGAAACTCACCGATTCTAAAAGACAGCTTCACCTATACGTCGTCTATACCACATTTTGCCCTTGTCGCTAACTGCCATCAAAACTTTAAATACAGCAACAGTACCCATCCACCTATAAAACACTTTCACACTCTCTCTGTCTATCTACCGTTTCATTTCTACTTCCACCGTTCCAACCACCGTGCGTCCTTGTTGGTCTGTACTCTGGTCTTTAATTTCTTTCTTTCTTTCTTTGTCTTATTCGTTCATTTATTTTATTTTGCCGTTGCTCTTGCTTTTCACTCCTCGCGCTCCCTCTATATAAAGCACCATCCACTTCAAGGTTGCAACAACTACAAATACTACACTTTAAAGATTAGTTAGTGGAAGAAGAAGCCAAGCTAAGCCTTTTTTGAAGCCATGGATGCAATTCCACCTTCGATCCTCCTCTGCCTTTCTCTATTGGCCATCACCCTCCGCTTTGCTGGTTAGTTCTTTTTTTGAAAATTCATTCTCCTTTTTGTGCCATAACCATTACTGTCTTACCTTTTCTGGTCTCCCTTTTCATTGTTAGCAAGAAAGTCCAAGAAAAGCAATGTTACTTTCTGGGCACTTTCTCTTTGAAATCTTTCAAGAAAGTGAATAATGAATGGAACTCTTTCAAGAAGTAACATTGTCGCCTTTTTAACTGTTTCACTATTACTTGGCAAATGGCTTTCTTTGATTTCTTTAATTTCTTGTCAATTTTGGAATCCGAATCGATTACTTCAACTTCATGCTTGCAGAGTCGCAATCCTTCATCGGCGTGAACTACGGCCAGGTCGCCGACAACCTTCCGCCGCCGGAAGCCACGGCCAATCTCCTCAAATCCACCACCATCGGAAAAATCCGTCTTTACGGCGCCGATCCCGGAATCATCAAGGCCCTGGCGAATTCCGGCATCGGAATTGTCATCGGCGCCGCCAACGGCGACATTCCGAACCTTGCATCCGATCCAAACGCGGCGACTCAGTGGGTGAACGCGAACGTGTTACCTTACTATCCAGCCAGTAACATCACTCTCGTCACCGTCGGCAACGAGGTCTTGACCTCCAACGACCAGGGCCTCATCTCGCAGCTCGTGCCGGCGATACGAAATGTCCAAAATGCCCTCACCTCCGCCTCGCTCGGCGGCAAGGTTAAGGTGTCGACGGTGCACCCCATGTCCGTGTTGACTCAGTCGGATCCGCCGTCAACCGGGTCGTTCAACCCGGCGCTCCAAGATACTCTCAAACAGTTGCTGGCGTTTCAGAGGGATAACAAGTCCCCTTTAACCATTAACCCGTACCCGTATTTCGCTTACCAGAGCGATCCGAGACCCGAAACGCTGGCATTTTGCCTGTTTCAGCCCAACTCGGGCCGGGTTGACTCGGGTAATGGAAAGCTCTACACGAACATGTTCGATGCTCAGGTTTGTCGCCTTTTTTTCCTTTTTCCATTTTTTTATTCATGTTTCAAATGAAGAGTTACGTCAATGCTGCTCTGTTTTCCACATTCCATCCACGTGTCCACAGTATTAGCTTTGATTCTTCCACTTTATTATAGATTAGAATTAGAATTAGAAGGACAATATTCCTCTGTGGTCGGTTTTATTTCATTTATGATGATATCTTTGTGATTGAACTAGTATGTTGAAATGATCCAATGATTTAGGCTGATAATCTTGCTTTTTAGAAGTTTATGCACTTTGATTAATGGATTGCTAATCATCGTGCCTTTAAGTCTTTGCATTTGTGAAACTACAGCACGTCTTGAGTCTTGATTCTTTAAGTTACACTCACACCGTGACGCGCTCTTATCTTTGCCGTGATGTTTTTGTTCTAGTTGATTTCATTATATTATATATATTACTTTTTAATTTTCAAACCGAAAGTGATTTGGTCTGGCTATATGCCTGGGTTGATGAGGTATTTAACTATTTTTTTTTTTTCAATTGTACTGACTTTATTATGCAATGTGTTAGTTTAGATGACTTGACTTGAACTTTCCGTGTTAAACGGAGATGTAGATGTAGTTACCTATAAGATTATGTTCAATTATCAATATATAAGAGTTGCGTAAGTAGGATTATTTGAACTAATGTGTCTTGTAGCTAAGAAAGATTTTGGATTGACCCTGGTGTCATGAGAGTGCAGTTATTCTTATCTTTCTGTAGTTGTGAATTTAAAGATGGTGCATAGTGCATACCCTGTCTTTCCTTTTCTTTTCCTCCGTGAAATAGTGAGTCCATAGATTTATTACCTTATGACTTTAATTGGAGACAGGCTGGCTACTAACAATGTGGGCACCAACAAGTCCTTCCAAAGTTTCAATAATTGGTTAGGCAATGAAAAGAAAAATGGACCATAGTGAGTGACTATGGTAGGTAAACCCTTATCTTTTTTATGACATGGAATAAAAAGGATAAGTTTCCTTTGTAGTTTGTGAAGGGAATGCATCTCGGAGAAATACTTGCATGGTCCGGGAGCACCACGTGATTATACTCCCGGACCAATCATGTAAGTGTTGGCCCAACTATGCATCTCGTCACTCAACAGTCTAGTATTGGCCCAATCGCCCGCTTGATTTTGGCATATTCAGTATTTCTAGTTTACCCAAAGTCTAGTGTACAGTGGCCTCTGTTTCTTATATATATATATATATATATAGTTGAAATTTTGATAGGCGCACAAAACTATGCTTATGATTGAATACAAATGGAAGTCCTTTTAATAATCTCACCTGGTTTATAATTTGTGCAGTTTTTATTTGGGTTTGAATGTTGAACAGGTTGATGCTATACATTCTGCTTTAAGTGCTATGGGCTACCAGGACATCGAGATTGTGGTTGCTGAGACAGGATGGCCCTCTCGTGGGGACAGCAATGAAGTAGGACCAAGTGTTGAAAATGCCAAGGCCTATAATGGGAATCTGATCAATCATCTTAGATCATTGGTTGGTACCCCTTTGATGCCTGGGAAATCTGTGGACACTTACATTTTTGCACTCTATGATGAGGATTTGAAACCCGGCCCAGCATCTGAGCGCGCTTTTGGGCTGTTCAAAACTGATCTTAGTGTGACATATGATGTTGGCTTAGCCAAATCTAGCCAGCAGGTGAGGAAATAGCTGTTCTTTGAGGTTGACCAAGTGTTGATGATGCATAGTGTTGATGTCATAAAAGATTTCAAAAAAGTTTTGAATAATTTTCAGTAACATCTAGCCTTATTTGTCTTTCCACAGGTTCCACCAAGTAGTCCGAAAACTCCTGCGCCTACTACCGCAGCTGGATGGTGTGTTCCAAAAGGAGGAGTCTCTGATGCTCAGTTGCAGAAAAATCTTGATTATGCCTGTAGCCAAGGCATAGACTGTGGACCAATTCAACCAGGAGGTGCTTGTTTTGAGCCTAACACAGTAGCATCCCATGCTGCCTTTGCCATGAATCTCTACTACCAAACATTTGGCAAAAATCAATGGAATTGTGATTTCTCTCAATCAGCAATGCTGACATCCCAAAATCCAAGTAAGTTTTCTTGACACTACTTTACTTAATTTTTTTTGGAAATCTTTGCACTGGGCCGCCCTTTTTATTTTTCAAAATCTCTGTTTCAGTTACTTAATTGTTATTACTGAATACTGAGTTATAAATAAAAATCCATGAATAACCTGTCACTTAATGTTCCCCTAAAATAATCTTCTAGGTTTATTTAGTTTTACATGTTTTTTTCATGCGGGTTTGGTGAAAAGTGATTGAAACTTAGAGTGGATAGGCTTTATTCTTGTCTCTGTGGCTGTTGTCCTGGTTTCTAACCGATGACATACCTAAGAATGATGTAGGTTTCATGCCATACATGTATTCTACCGATGGTCTAAGTCAGTTTTCCTCCTTTTTGCAGGTTACAATGCTTGCATTTATCCTGGTGGGAGCACCTGAAAAGCAGATGCTTCGGCTTATGTCAATTAATAAATTCTGCGGATAGAATTGTTTTAGAATTTAGAATAAATTAATGAATAAGGGTTTATCTTTTGCTTTCTTTAAGTTATAGCCTTTTAATTTTATATTGCTTTGATTGTAAAGGTGTGTCTATTCTGGTTTGTGTAAAATGTATACTATTTAGTGTGACAATCTACAATTATGTTTCCTTTAATTCTTTTATGATCCCGCCCTCTCCCTCATTCCTGATTCTTTTCACTAAGGCCCGTTTGGTATGCATGATACTATAAGACCTGATAGGATAAGGGCTGATAGTATAAGGCCTGATTGTATAAGGCTTGATAAAAATTTAATATTATGTGATATTTGGTATGTCATTGTATAAGATATTGTATTATATAAAATATAATCAAAAGAAGATATTATAATAAATATAATTTTTAAATAGTTATCATAATTATTTTAGCTATTTTTTATTATATATAAAAATAATTTTATATTAAAAATTATTTATTTATTTATTTTTAATTTTTTTATAAATATAAAAAATATGTGAGAGAGAAAGAGTGAAATGAAGATGAAATTTTTATATATCAAAATCTAAATAGGTTTAGTATCACATTCCTATATTTGGTTGTATTTTTTATTATATATAATTAAATTTATATTAAATATTATTATATATATATTTTAATAATAAATTTTTATTCCTATATTTTTATTTCAATTTGGATAGTTATTTTACAATTTTTTTAAAAAATATTTATTTATTATTAAATAATATTATTTTTATTTATATATATTATTTTTTATTATTTAGTTAATAATTAATTTTTTAATAAAATATATTAAAAAATAAAAAAATGAAAGAACCCTTATATATTAAAAGCTAATCAGGCCTAATACAGCCTTCATAGGCCGTATTAAGTTATCCATCATTATAACGTATAAGGGAGATTTGATGGATAAGTTTATACAATACATTGACTGCATCAAACAACAGATAAGATTATAACGTCGTGCCAGGTTGCATAACAAGCATGGGGCAGTGGCTGCAGTAATGTTTTATGGAGAAGCCCCTCTTGGCCTATTGTACATCATGTTATTTGAAACGTAAATGCTAAATCTCCTTAAATCGTACTCCTAACAATTCTGTCAATTGTTAAATAAGAAAAGTATGAATGCTTTTTATGTTTATCAGATATTAAATGCATTTATTTTTTATTTAATATTTTTTTATTAAGTATTAGAAGAATATTTTAGAAAGATATAGCAAAATTTTCAAAGAAGATAACCTTGAATTGATAAAGATTCTCATGAATCAAGTGAAACCAGAAGATCTCAACAACATCCAAAAAAAATAAAAAAAGAAAGAAACCAGAAGATAATATGTATACTGAATATAGGATTGAAACATTAATAAATGGATGTTCTAACTATATAATGGGGAAATGCTTTTCCAAACTTTTTTTTTTTTTTCAACGGACACCTCATTATAATTTTTCATGTATACGCTGAGTCGCTGAGATCGCTTATAATATGTAATGACCAAAGAGGATACGATATTCGTTATGAGCGGTGATGTTTAATAATATTCGAGGAACAAAGCTGGTGACATTGCAGAATCGGTTTGGAAATTTGCGCGACGTGTTTTAAGGCATAAGCTATTACTATATTGAACTGCAGTCTCTGATGCACGCAATCCGTTGTCGTCCAGCGGTTAGGATGTCTGGCTTTCACCCAAAGGCCCGGGTTCGATTACCGGCTAAAGAAGATCGGTTGCGATTGGCCTTTTTATTTTTTTATTTTTATGTGTCCTTTCCGCTTTATATTCGTCAACCCTATCCATTGGTTTGCGAAGTTCAACAAATACTAATTTTAACGTACCTTTGTAATTTTCCAGCGAACTCTTATTTTATCATAAAAATATTAATCAAAATATAAAAGAATAAAAATGAACTTGTAAGTATATATTCAAAAGATACAGTTGAATCTATAATTTAATGATTATCTCTTATATGTTTCATAGAGTTTGAGATGTCCTATATTCGACTCACTTCTTTTCTTGCATAGGAAAATATAAAACAATAAAAACTTATATGATAAAGTAGTAAGTTTATGCATAGGAAAATTTATTTAAATTCAATAAATGTATATATTATTATTTAATTATAAATTAACTTATTTTAAAATTTTAATTTTTATAATGATTATTTAGTAATTTGCAGACAATATTAATAACATATAATTTGTTAAAGATGTAAAATAATTTAATTAATAATATATTAAAAATAAATTGGTAATTTTACCTCTTTTTTTTTGGGGCCATAATTATATGTAATTACTGTTTAAACTGGTTGAATCGATCAAGAGAGAGTAGATCGCACGTATGCTGAAAAGCAAGAAAAATAATAAAAATATTTAAATAATAAATTTTATATAATTATTATTATTTTTATTTAATTTTTTTTATTTAAAAGTTTACCCATATAAATAGTGTAAGTACTAATAAATTTAGTGTATAATATACAAAACTTACCAGTATTATATTGTTCATGCTTGTAAATTTTATAAGAAAATAAATAAATAAAATTTATCATTGTAAACAATATATACGTTGTATACAAAATTTATTAATATATTATTAAAAAATATTAATAAATTTTTAAATAAAAATAATAATAATTATATAAAATTCAATCAATTCTACTCTAAAAAAATAAAATTCTTTTATTTTTTATCAAAATATATGAATCACTTTATTCTAAAATTAATTTTACGAAAACAAAACCAAGACCAAAACCAAAGCTACAATAAATGTGCGATTCGCGGTTGCGGGGTAGAAATGGTAGAATGTAAATAGGAGAGAGGATGAGATTTGCTATTGCCATTACTGCTGGTGGTAGTGTTAGCGGTAGTGATGGAGCTGTAGTATACGTTACGTCGGAAGAAGACACATAAACAACATAGACAGGCCAGGTGGGCCCGGCGGCGTCGGTAAATATAACCTCTCTCCTTTCCTCTCCAACCAACAAATCAATTAATTATAATAATTAGCCGTCCATCTTCATCTTCATCTTCATCTTCTTCGTCGCCTTCTTCGATCAACATTTGATCATTCTCTTCTGTTCTCATGCGTCTCCCAAAGCGAATTACAATTCAGCTCTTGCGTAGTTGCGTTGTTCCTCAATTTCACAGCTTGCATGCTCTAGGGCTCCATTCCATCACCATCACCATCACCATCATGTAGAGTAGATGCAGATCATCGTCCTAAACAACAACTACAGCAGTTGCAGTTGCAGGGTTAGACCTAACTCGTGATATAACAATATATAAGATAAGATGTCTGTTGCGGAGCTGAAGGAGCGTCACTTGGCGGCTACACAGACCGTCAACAGCCTCCGTGACCGCTTAAAGCAGAGGCGTCTTTCTTTGCTCGATACTGATAGTAAGTAAGAAGTTCATTCTTTCTTCAAATAGTTACTTGGTTCTGCTAATTGCTGCTCTTGGATCTAAGCTCAATCCCTTGAAATTTCTCAGTTGCTGAGTACGCCAGGTCTCAAGGTAGAACTCCTGTCACCTTCGGACCCACCGATCTCGTTTGCTGTAGAACTCTTCAGGGTCACACTGGAAAGGTAATTCATTTCCTCTGTTTTCTTTATTTCTCAATAGTAATGCGTAGCTTCATCTCAGCATCATTAAACTTGCTACACTTTACAATTTATGGAATTACCTTGTCAAGCCTTTATGATGATTATATGACCTGTCGAACTTTCAATTTAGGCACTTTTGTTAAGACTTATGCAAAACATAACCTATTGAAAAGGAAATAGGTCAGGGATAAAGAGGACAAACCCCTTCAAGTTTGTTATAATGTGAAGGCAATAAAGCGCTGCGGTTTTGTATTTCCTAAGCTTGGTAGTTCATGAAGCTGCTCATAAAATATTTAGATCATCGTTGCTTTGAGTGGATTAATGTATTGCTTGTGATAACTTAGTCTTTAATGCGACTCAATAAATTTTGTATTCTGTCCCGCCTCGTGTTTGGTCAATGTATTTCATCGGAACTAAGGGAGAGCAGTGTAATCAAAGGTGGCAAATGGTGCGTGTATAAGCAAGGCCTGGTGCCAGAAGGGGTTAGCATCTCATGGTGGATAAGGTGAGCATGCCTCCAGCATTGTTGGGGCACCTTTTTGGTACATACAAGGCATGTGTGCCTTGTTGACAGTTGTTAAATAACCGAAAAGGCATAGCCATCCAAGTTGGTAACTGTAATACTAAATGGGGTAAATATTGTCAGAAGGTATCTCTAGATGGTACAAAAGATTGTTGTGCGAAAATGCCATGAACCGACGTGTCATTGAGTGATTGCATTTCAATCACACAAATATTATATTTAAGAATAAAAAAGAAAACTAGAGTATTTAACGGAAATCACAGAGGAGTCATTTGTTCATATTAGACAAAAACATATTCGTAATAAAACCATTTCTGTTGTCAGAATGTTTAAAAAATAATGCTTGTCAGTCTTGTACTCATTAAGTCTGATCAAGAGTCATTTACTTCTTTTACCACTTCTTCGCCTCAGGTTGTCATGGAGAAATAGTTAGTGACTTGCCACATTTAACTATTCCTTTGCTTTGTGTTTCTAATCCTAAATGATGGCTAGGATGATTTGGACTACATGACAACTAAATGGTGTGCAAAGCAGGGAGAGCTTTTGTTCTTTGGTTGGTTATGAGATGGGCTGCTCATACTCGATGCAATGATGTTTTTAATTCACTGCTTAGCAATATCCACAACTCATTAACTTCATATTCATTTGCATTTTGAAGGTGTATTCATTGGATTGGACTTCAGAAAAGAATCGAATTGTTAGTGCATCCCAAGATGGCCGTTTAATAGTATGGAATGCATTAACAAGCCAGAAAACTCATGCCATAAAGCTGCCTTGTGCATGGGTCATGACCTGTGCCTTCTCACCTACTGGTCAATCTGTTGCATGCGGTGGCCTTGACAGCGTTTGCTCTATATTCAATCTTAATGCCCCCACTGACAGGGATGGGAATCTAACTGTTTCGCATATGCTTAGTGGGCATAAAGGTTATGTTTCCTCTTGTCAGTATGTTCCAGATGAAGACACTTACTTAATTACTGGTTCTGGTGATCAGACGTGTGTTTTATGGGATATTACCACTGGCCTTAGAACATCTGTTTTTGGAGGTGAATTTCAGTCTGGACACACTGCAGATGTACTTAGGTATGTTGGGAGATTGCCGAATTAATTTGAGCCGTTATTTGCTGTTTCCCATTTCTTTCAACAGCTCATTTGCAATTGAATGGCCACCTCAGCTTCTGAATGCAATGCAACTGATAAATGCCTATTAAACTGTTTCCTACAATCCATACACACTGATAAGATTATGAAATTGCACTGGCCATTAGCATGATGATTAAATGTTGAGTCTATCGCATCTTACTATCTTATAGAATACCCCATCTCCCTCCCCTATTCCTGAAAATGCTTTGTCAAGTTTTACATAATCATGTTGATGATCTGCAGTTTAAGTTGTTTTAATTATAGTGCTATCTAAAGCATGTTTCAGTTCAATAGTATTCTGTAGTATTAAATCTTTTCTAAGAAATATGTTTTTGCTTTGCCACCCGCAGCATTTCCATTAATGGATCCAACTCTAGAATGTTCATATCTGGTTCTTGTGATGCAACTGCCCGGTTGTGGGATACTCGTGTGGCAAGTCGTGCAGTGCGGACATTTCATGGGCATGAGGGAGATGTTAATTCTGTCAAATTCTTTCCAGATGGGAATAGGTTTGGAACCGGCTCAGATGATGGAACTTGCAGATTGTTTGACATTAGGACTGGGCACCAACTTCAAGTATATCAGCAGCAGCACGGTGAAAATGGCATTGCGCAAGTAACCTCCATTGCATTCTCTATATCAGGAAGACTCCTTTTTGCTGGATACACAAATGGTGATTGCTATGTTTGGGACACTTTGTTGGCAAAGGTAATTGGTGCTTTACTGAGTGTGATATAAACAATATTAGGTTACTTTCTTTCTGCTTGCACCACGTTAAAGCCAGATTAGCTTTTTCACAAAACATATGCTTCTTTACGATTGTTTATCTTTAGTTAGAATCCGCACTTGTATAATGAAAAATAAAAAAAGAAGTAAATCCCCAAAGTGGTCTCTATCGATTTTCACATCGGACAAATTAGTCTCTAACAAAAATAAACTGACAAATTGATCCCCTAACCTTTTAAAATGTCGGATAAATTAGTCCTTAACAAAAATAAACTGACAAATTGGTCCTTAATCTTTCAAAAATCAGTCAATTTAGTCCCTCCATCAACTCTTTTCTTTAAATACTGTGAGGAACTAAATTGTTTAATTTTTAAAGGTTAAGGACTAATTTGTCAGTTTATTTTTGTTAAGGACTAATTAGTCTAATGCTTTAAAAGGTTAGAGAACAATTTGTCAATTTATTTTATTAGGTACTAATTTGTCTAATGTAAAAATCGATAGGGATGACTTTGGGGTTTTACTCAAAAAAAAAAAAAAAAAGAAGTAAACGATGTTTCTAGCATGGTAGTGAGGAACTGCCATATATTAAAAGAAAAGGGTTATTTTAAGGCACATACAAGCATCATCTTTAATTCCTAATAAGAAATTTATGTATTGATTTTACTACTGGATATGATTTGAGGATGACTTCTGGTTTCACATTTTCATATGCAATATATATTCACATTATTGACTCCTTGATTTTATTTATTTATTTTTTTGGGTAACCCAAAGTAGTCCTAATTGTTATGTCTGTCAGCATATTGGATCTTCTGGTTTTGCAAGGTCTGGGTTCTTTGTCTCAAGTCAGTGCCTCACACATGGCCCTGTTTTGGGCACTGTAAAAGGAGTTAATCTGAAATCTGAACTTCTTGAAATGAATGATAGAGGTTTTTTGGTACTTTGGAAAAAGGCAAGAGAAGAGAAGGTGAAAAGAAGTGGGAATTCCAACTTAGACTAATATGATTTGTGCAGACTGGCATTAGATGAAATACCAGACTTGAAAAGCAAAATTCAATTCCCTCTTGAAACATCTTGTCATACCTTGATAAGTTGATATTGTAGACACTGTTTGCTCCTCTCCTTAATTGGTACATGTCATGTACTTGTGTCTAGTGCAACTTTTTATGACTTTGTTGTTTAATTGCAGGTGGTCTTGAATTTAGGATCTCTTCAAAACTCTCATGAGGGAAGGATCAGCTGTTTAGGTTTGTCAGCTGATGGAAGTGCCTTGTGTACCGGAAGTTGGGACACAAACTTAAAGGTAAGCGTGCATTTTGGCCTGATTCAGAAGTTTATAGCTTATGTGTTGCACATAAGAGGGGTATCAATTTTTGGAGTTAGATTCTATGTGTTGCTTTTCAAGTCACTAGAAATTTTTATAGGATGAACTTGAATTTAGGCTCTAAGGCAAAAAAAAATGCAACATATTGACAGATCATATACAAGCTTGTAGAGGTTTAACATGTACAACAGTGTTGACGTTCAAAACATGATTCCTCTAGGATTGTAGAGGACCTGACTTCTATGGAGATTCGCATGTTAATAGCCACTAGTATTGGTTGCTTAATTGGCAATGTCAATACTACATTTTTGCCCTAGGATTGTCTCACACTAGCAGTGGTCAGTGCGTATTGTATCAACTATATCAAGGACTGCCAGTGTATATGAATGTTATTGGTTATATCCATGGGATATGGTATTTTCAGAGTACCATCTGTCACTTGGAAAATCTTGGGTTAGTTTGACATGATTGCTTGCTTCTTGCAGATATGGGCATTTGGAGGGCATAGGAAGGTGATTTGAGCCATGAGGGGGCGAAGACTTGTACTTAGACTTCCTGTCAAGGTCACTCCTTGCATGCATTGTTGTTCATCACAATACAATAGTGATGCCTGTGGTGGTAAATTTGGAGACATTGGAAGGAAAAGGTTATAATCTTTATCAATGGAACTAGTGCAGGATTTTTTGTCCCCGTGCTCATTGGTCCGTCTGTGTGTGTGATCTAGTAGTTTTTCTATTGTACTGACCGATTCGATACCTATACCTTAAACCAAAATGAAGGTTTGTTTACTTTTTTCTTTTGATCGAAAAAGGACTGTTTTCTTTCATATGAAGGTGTTAGAACTTGTAAGATCTGCTTCACCTGCCTCAAATTGTGCGTTGAAGTGTGGAGTGACGGACAGATGGGGTAATTGAAATGAGAGTTTGGTGATGCCGTGGAAATACAAGAAGTGAGAACTCAGCGTGCAAACCTTACAAAATCGACTTTTCTTTTACCGCTGTCAGTAGAACTTGAATAAAATGAATCCGATGGTGGATTTTGCTTGAAATATTTATAAATGAGCAATTGCCTAGACAGAATCTTCTTTCTGGGGCTTGCTTTATCATAATCAATGATACACGGAAAAATGTTAATGTCAAGGGATGCGAATCTCCACAAGGTCTTATATCAATATTGAATGTGCTTCAAGAAAAAGGCATTTTCGGTGAGGGTATATGATTGAAGAACTGAAACAAGACGTATTACAACTGTTATAAAATCGTTTGTTATCTGAAATCACAGTCAAACCAACTTGATTCTTTTTGCAGGTCACTCAATTAGTAACAGAAAATGGGTATTTTTAAACGGGATATTTGTCTGTCTTACTCGAGTTTTTTTTAGGTCCGTTCACCGAACAGAAGCTTCACGGTTACCGTGAGTTGATAAAGCGAATACAAAGTTAACGGGAAGAAAAATTAGTAGACTTAGAATTTGCGAGTAAAGGTGAAAATCATACATATTTATTTATGTAATAATATATGATTAGATAATAATGTAAAAATTTTACACTATTAATATATATAAATTAAACTTTAAAGTCTAGATATATTAAATTAATTAATTTATATTTTATTTATATGTATAGTTAAAAAATTATATTAACTATATAATTTATTAATTATAAATTAGTATAATATATTAATTGTTTATATAAATATAAATAAGTACATGTGCGCGTATCTTTAAAAAAATATATAAAATGGAAGAAGAAGAAGAAGGAAGCAGACTTACCAGCTTCAGAGAATGCAGACCACGAGATAGACGAAAAACGTAAATTTCAGCAGGCCTAGGCAAGGGGCATGTCTTTTGGATAAACAATTGCTGTTTAACAAATATCCAATAATTGAGGACACAAACATTGATGAATGAAAATCCTCAAAATTCATATTACGTTCACTACAAGGAAAAATGAAGTATAATCAATGAGGAAGTGTACTCCAATAGGCCCGACGCGTTACTTCCAGTATCGTTGCCAGTGGAACAAGCAAGCATGCAGTGAGGGACAAACAAAATGCGTACTATTCCCAAGCGTACAGTTTTGTAATTCTTTACACACGTCTATGTGCCTGGTTAACTCCAATCTCATTAACAAAAGGGGGCCGAGTTGAGTCAACATTTCTCGACTTAAATGGACTAGCCGCTTGCCACAATCTCATGAATGGCATCGCTCACTGTTTCATCCTCGGATCTGACGGCCAGTTTCATTGCGACATCCTTTGGACCATCAAGTCCAAAAGACAACCGCACAAGCACCCTTACATTCCCTATGAATACACCTGACAATAAACATGTGTGTGACCTTGAATTGGGTGGAACAACCTCTGTTCCCTGCAGATTGAACAAATATAATTATGAAGAAGATATCACCTTCTAAGGAGATACCAATGGATAACTGAATTAGACACCAATAGAAGATACTATACTTTACATTTGGGAAATTCTTAGACAGTCATGGGAGAGACAGAAATCTCTTACTCTCCACGCTGCAGTTACCAGCCAAGTAGCTAGATGATGTAAGATTTGATATCATCTCACATTTGGCTTGATCTTACTGCCAAGGAGTAAGAGAAGCACCTAAGAATCTCTTCTCATTACGGTTCTTTGTGCATACAACAGCATTTTACATGCACACATGGACCTCCTTGTGGGCTGTGGCTGGGGTGACAGCATTGAAGTCTATATACTCACCAGTTGTATTTGCCATTGCCTTCATCTATATGTTACAAATGTCAAACTCACTCTTACACACTTGGCTTGACCTTTGTGTGCCATGGAGTAAGAGAAATCTCTTATTACAGATGCACAAAAGAATCTCTTTTTAGGTTCTCTGTGCACATTCTTTTGGCAGCATCTAACAAGCAGAACATTCAAATTCCAGTAACATTATGTTATGGTAAAAATTGTATGATCACCTTGCCTCACTCATAACTAATAACTAGTACACTAAAATAAGCTGCTAACAGTGGGCTAGTGGTGAGGTCCTTGGTAGTTTGTAAGAAATCATAAGTTCAAACCTCCATGCAATCATTGTTCACACACATAATAAACAGCTTTATAAAATGGTCTCAACAAACAGTTATCAAAATTCAAAGTAGCATTTGACATCATTGACTTACCTCACATGGCTGCAAGCCAAGAAGGTTGATGACAGTATTTACAGCTTCAGCCAAGCTCTCCCTAGGACCAAGGCCATACTCATCCACCCGTTCACAATCAGGGCCCATGCTTTCCCATGCATTCCTGAAATTAGACACCCCTACTTTCAACATGTAATCTGCTGGGACAACCTCCAAATCCTCCAGCTGGTATTCATCTTCAACGCCATCATCTTCAGCCTCGCCGGTGGTTGGGTCAACCTGGAGAAGATCCAATTTATGAAGCAGTGATTAGATCTCAACAAAAATATTATAGGTTGTTTGAAATGTTTAAACAAGCTTCATGCTTGATTACAGATAAAATGATACATATTGGGCTCGGAATGAATAATAAATAACCAGAGAGCGTGACAAAAATAGAGGGGACAAGTACCTCTTTTACAATAAATTTCAGAGCGTTAGAGAATTTTCCAACTGTTGGCACTCCCTCGGGCTTCTCAAATGCCACAAAAGTTTGTCCAGGTGAATCATAAGGAAGGGACCTAAGAGGTTTGGAGAACACCTCTGAAAATTCATCTGCTTCTGAAGTATCCACTATTACAACAACCTGTAATGGAAAAATGATCACAAACAAGACCTGGAGTTGGATTATTTATGAAACTATAAGTATATACTTTAGTCATTACATCTTCCAATAATTGCTCTGGTATTGTGTTTGTGCAGTTGAACTGGAACACAACATGCCTATCAAAAATGTGTTTAACAACATTAACTGCATATTCTGTCTCAGCTTCAGTAAGCTCCACAGGTGCCGAGGACTGGTAAGAAATACAACAACAAAATCAATATCGCATTAGATGTTGAAGGAAGAAAATACAATATAGAATTGTGGAAGAAGAATTAAGTCAAGGAACCTTAAAGAGCTTCCCAAAGTTTGCAAACTCAGGAATGGACGAAAGCAGCCTCTCATATGCATCTGCAGTTGATGGAGGGCCACTTGAAGGAGAACCCAAGCCAGTTGGCTTTTTACCCGGGGCTTTCTTCTCTGCAAGTGGCTGAGACTTGACCTCCTTGGGCACAGAGTTAATGTTGAAAGCCTCTTTGGAAGGCTCCTGCTTTCATATTAAACACATGAGATAATGTCCTAAACTAGTGGCAAGGAAGAAAAAAAAGAGGACTTACATAATTTTTCAAACTGGTCTCTAGATTGACAAGTGGGATATCAAAAGACCCAAATAGGAAGTCCTTCACATCTTTATCAGTCTCAACAACTGAACCATCACCTCCAAGTGTGTTCAGATAAAGTGTTGCCCTATCACGTACCTGCATTACAATTGTACATGCCAGAAAGCCAGACAACTGAATCTCATGAACCACATACCTATAGAAATGCCTCATAAAATAATAGAGACAAGTTCACCTCATCATCACTGTCAAAAAGACATCGCCTTAGTAGAACAAATATGCGGGGCTGAAAGAATAAAAGATTTTAAAAATTTAGTTAGTACCAAATATCCCTACATAAATATTAGAAACAAGAGAACCACTGCCAAAAAAATAATAATAAAGGGCAAGTAACACCTTTAATGCATCAACTGCGGCACCAAACTTTGCAAGTGTGCTCACAGCACTGGCCCTAATAGTTGCATTCTCAAGATGTACTCTATTATAAATGTAACGAATATATTTGCCAGGGTCTGATGTCTTTGGCCCTTCAATTCCCAGGAAGTGCAGTATCTACAGTATGAGAGGAAAAAAATTGTTAAACACAACAGGTAGAGTTCAAGGGGGGGAAAAAATAAACACACAAACTGTAAATGATGAAGGCAAAAAAAGTGGGGAAAAAAATACCTGAGTGGACAAATAAGTGAATTCACAATCTTCAATGAACTCACAGAGATGAAGCAACCCGGTTTCCTTTGCATCAGGGATATCTCTAATGAGAATCACAATTGAATCTACAATTGCCTTCTTGTAATCAAAACCACCTTCTTCCCTAAGAATGTTGCTAAGGAAGTTCATCCTGAGAATGATAGCAGAATACAAACCAATAATTTAGACCGTTCATTGGAGGAAAAAAAGAACGATGTTACATCTGGGGAGAGGAAACCTATAGTATGAAACACATACAGAGATCGATATTTTAAGGGAAACTTCAGGCATAATGATCTTATTGCTTCAACAACAACAATTTTGAACTCGTCAGCAATATCAGACATGAAATTTGTAATCTGCTTCATAAGCCGATCCACGCTAGACTCATTTCCTGTCTTCAAAAGTGTAGTAATGGCGAGTGTGGCAATGCTTCTGTTCTGGTCAGATATTAAACTCTCCATATCAATGTTGCAGTTAGTGACCGCCATTGGATGTGTCATGGCCACCTGCAAAGTTCAGAGCCACACTTAACAAATAAGGCTCAAGTTTGACCAAGACAAATCCTATGAGATAAGCTACAATAGTATATCTAAAACATTGAAACTCTTGATTTTCTATCAATTTTCCCAAATTATAGAAGGCAAAAGGCAAAATTCTCATTCCATGCAGAGGAAGGCTAAGGAGGCTTGTGAAATATCCCTTTCATTCTATGAAATCATAAAAATTACTTCTAGTGAAATTTGTGTAATTAAAGAAGGTTAACCTTGTTCAAGGTGCGGACAGCAGCAAATCTCAAGACTGGCTTAGAAGAACTTAGGAAAAGCTGAAGAACAGTTATTGCAGGAGTTAATTCTCGGCTTGTTACACCATTGAGCTCTGTAATTGCCCTGGCAGCTTCAAAAATCACCATCTCTGACTTGTGACGAAGGCAACTCTCAAGAAAATCATAGAAGGGGCGGTCCCCTGCCTGTGAATTATTGCTTGATTCGCGAATAACCTACAGATATGATAGCAAATTGCGATTAAGAAAAGAAATATCATCCCAGCAACAAAGTATACATGAAAAGGAAAACACACCTGACTTGTGTAACGGATCAAAAGGCATTGGGCTAAAGGTGAGCGAACACTTCCCCTTGTCAAGCTGGTAACCAGCTTGCTAACAGCCAGCCGATCATTCTGTCGTATCTGCAATGTTTCAAATCACCATCTATAATTAACACTCTTTCAAATTTATACTTGGGTGCTGTATGATAGGAAAAGTAGGATTCTGAGAATGCGAAATCAAATGTTCAATACAAATTTTATTGGAGGGCATTAGAGGAGTATAAATTAATGAATATCAATAGATTTTTTGCATACTGGCCCTGCTCAAACTGTAATTCCAAAAGATAATTACATCAGTTAGACACGCAAAGAGTCAGGTGATACCACAATTCATAGTGAAATACAACCAATGCAGACACCTTTCTACTTTTTACATGAGGTTGAAAGCATACAAACTCTGCCACCTTCAACAATACAGGGACGTGGACAGATACTCTACCTCAAAAAGCTGTAACTGTACTATAAGAAGCAACTTCTTGTAAATTGCTGCTAAAGTTGAAGCTAAGATTACAGTTACACGTATGCTACAAGTTTGACTGGTAGAACCCGATGTAATAGTGTAACATGGACTAGAAACCAAACAACCAAATAATAACTTCTGCAGATAAACTTCAAGAATTCTTGCTTTCTCTTATTTTAGTCAAATTCAGCTCCTGAATAAGCTCATATAGAAGTCAAGCCACTCAGAAAGAAATGTACTTAATTGGTGGAAGTCGTAATATGAAAGAATGAATTCTAATTCAAGCTGAATATTCATCATCATTAATGAATTTTAACGGTGATAAGCCAAGAAAGTGTAATGACCATTCAAGGAAGTGCAATTGCAGTAGACATATGGCAGCAACCAATGATTAATATTGCAATACTGAGTTGCTAAATAATATAGAAAGATGACAGAGTTTTGAGCTTTTCCTAAAGAAGTTACTTTAATAGACCAAAAAATCTGTACAGAACCAAAGCATTCTTGCAGCATACCTGATGTAGCAGGGCCAGTGCATGAAATTGTACAAGAGCTGCTCTTGATTGAACAGCTTCCTGAACCTCATTGCTCCACCTTTTTACAATTTCAGGATTTGTCTGCAAAGGGGGACACGAAATAAGCAAGCAACATACATGGAATATGCATATATAAAGAATTACAAAATAGAAATTAGTATTACCTGGAGTAGATGAATGCCACTAACTAGAGCAGCACTTGCAACAACTGGATTTTTATCTACAATAGCTTGTTTCAAATACCGCTCAATTTGGGCAAGGAGGGTTCCATCCGTAATACGACAAAGCACTCGAATGGCATTTGCCCTATACATATCAATCTTGCTATTCATGTCTTTCATGAGTGAGCTTGTGACAATAATAACCTATTAAAAGATTAACGGAATAGAACAGCCATGATCTAAGTTTGTAATACAAAGAGTCATCATGATCTAAGTATGTAATACATAGAGTCATAGACCATACATATGACTCTAACAACCAAGAAAAATCACATAAGAACATGTAACCTCATCTGCAGATGGAGAGATCTCCTTTATCATCAGGTAGACCATTCTTCTTAACCCCAAATCTCTAGACTGGAAAAGCTTAGTCACGGCAAAGAAAACCTCTGTGCCTTCGATCTATACAACAATTGGAACAAGCACAAAATTACCCTAACAAGGATTAATAATGACTCCAACATAATTCGGCAAAGTCAATCTATGCATAAGAATGGATCTATCTAGACCTTTGTAAACGTCTCTCCCTGATTCAGCAGGTATAGAAGTTTTGTGATAACCTGAATATAAGATAACAAAACATGCACATCGTCAAACTTCAACTACTGAATAATTTATAGAAACAAGATACAAAAAAATAAATCCTCTAGTTCATGATGAAAACCTGTGAACATCTCCTAGCATCTAGCTGGGGGTCATTGAAAACCCTTGCCTCCTGAAGAACAGCTCCCTTTTCAATTCCCAAAAAGGGAGAATACTCCACTGTTCAACAACCAAATTAACAATTAACAACATTTACAAATTTACAAATTGTATACAATTACGTCAACATAATAAGTGCGACAATAGCAAAAGGATCCACAGTATCAACTCATCACCGGAAACTCATTCAAACAAATTAACGATCTGCATTGCGAATTATCTGGCAAGATCAATTCAAGTTATGACAAGCGATAACGAATTGAAATCGGATCAGCTGAACAACGCTAATTGAATCCCAGCATGATGATGTATCTACACGAACCCTACAACTGCACTAAGATTCGGAAATGGAACATGGAACATGGAACATGGATCTGGAAGCGAAAGAGAGTGATCCAGCATGTGGCAACGGAGAGAAAGGAAAATGCAAAGCTTAAAGAGGATAGAAACCGGATCGAATTGAGAAAGGAAGAGAACCTTCATCGTCCCGGTCATCGTCCTTCTTGACGAGCGGCTGAGCCATGACAGGAGCAGGTGAATGAATCTGTGAGATCTTCAAGCTGCTCTACGCAATCTCTACGTCTAGGTGCCTCTGCGAGTGCACCACTCGAAGTTTTTTGAAGAAGAAGAAGACGAACAAGAACAAGAAAATTGCTCTTTAAACGCACAAGAGTGCTTTCTATTGTAGATTGTAGATGTAGGTGTACAAGATGGCGTGCGTTAAGGTACTAACTACTAAGGTTAAGGGTTCTACATTTCTGTCTAGCATTTTTCTGCCATATTTTTATTTATTTACTAGTATAAAAATTTACCACGTTTGAATTAAAATTTAATTTAAATGTATTACTTAATATAAAGAATTCTTATCCAGTGAATTAATCATGCATTATCACACTTGAAAATAGTTAATCACGATAAAAAAAAAAAGGTACAATTTTAGATAAATTTTATATGCAATTGTAAGAATTTAAATATAAAGTCGTCACTTTAAAAAAAAATTACTTATCTGCCGATTTTTATTTAAAATAACACGAACAATTGTTAAAATAAAAAAAAATACATTGCCACATATATGATTCTTGTAATAATTATTTTTAAGTTATACATATAATAATTTATAATTAACTGATATTATAAAACATTAATATATCAATTTAATTTCTTTAATTTTAAATATTTTATGTTATAAAATCAATTAATATGCATATAAAAAATTATATTAATATTTAATGACATGTTATTGTATCGTTCAAGTCGAATGTTGTAGCGTATTCTCTCATTTTCACCTTTAAGTATTTTTAGTCTTTATTAAAAAAAAAACCTATAATGTATTTATTTTTTTCGATTATTTTCCTAAAAAAGAGGTCAAACTATTTTTTCAACATGATTATTTCATTCGAATACAGAAGATTCAAGTGATTATATTCACATAAGTGTTTTCATATAAAAATCTAATTAATATTTTTTTAGTTATTTAATGATTTGACATTTTATATCATCAAATTTATTAAATTTATATTCTTAAATAATAATAGTATAAAGTTCTTTTATATAAACCTGAGCACGTCAAATTTTATGGCGTCAAAAATAAATTTTTTTTGGATAAATACATAATAACTTCTATTTAGATATGCTCATAATATATTTAGTAAAACTTAAAAATAAGTGAATATATCATGAAAAAATTGATAGAACTTACTTCTATTATAAATTTGTCTAAATATGAGAATATATCATAAAAAAATTAATAGAATCTATTTTTATTATAAATTATAAATTTATATAAATATAAGTTGTTAAACTTGTATTTGTACAAGAATATCTCTCAATATACACCCCCGGAACAATGCCGGGTTGTGATCTATCATCTATTAGACAGGATCACCAAAAAGCAAGAAAGAAGTATCTTTGTTTTCCATTTTTTTCTTTTTTGGAAAAAAAGGTAATTTGACAACAAACATATAAGAAAAAAACGTAATTTCACAACAATCCATTCAAGCACATACATTGTTTCAAAAAATCAAAAATCATATGAAAATGTTTTTGGTAAACAAGCTAACATTTATTTACAATTAATCACGATTTTTTTAATATATTGGAACGACCATGAAATTTGTCTATTTCTTTTTCATTGTTGATTTTTAATTTCTTTTAAGACGAGGGATTAGATGATTTGCTGAGAGATAAACTCATGACAATACTTCAATAGCGCACACCTTAATTAGAAGATTGTTTAATACCAATTAATTAAACTACAAGTTCGTTGGGAACTTTAACGTTGTTTGCTTTTATACAAATTTCTTATCAGAATCAGTTAACATGGGGTTGGTGAATTCATTCCCCCCCCCCCCCCCCCAAAAAAAAAACCAACATGGGGTTGGTGAAAAATTCACCATGCATGATGAATTTAAATTAATGAATGAGATCAATAATTAATAAAAAAATAGTATTAATTTATTAAAACTATAAAAAAATTTAAAATTATAATACTACCCATTAATTAATACCTCTAATCATCTTTACCCTACCCTCCACCACATCATCCCCTACTTACACCAGCTGTGGTAAGTGCATCCTATGGCCTTAACGATTAATTGAACAACCACCAATTTGATTTAGATCAAAAGGTTAGGAGTAAAGAATATTGTTATAGGTGGCCTACAACTCTTTAGATTCCCCGTATTACAGCTGCATCCTCATTCTAGCATTGCAATACCACCTCTAATGACCTCATATTTCTCCATAACAACTTCTTGAATCAAGTAGAGAGTTGATTGACCCAAGAACCTAATGACCATACCTTTGTGATTCTTGACTTTCACGATAGCTTCATGCCATTGCTAAACCACCCCTCCACCCATAACATTCAAAGTCAATTGATAATGGTAGAGGGCAAGGTGTTAAAGGGTGAAGGAAGAGAAGGTGGGACAAGACACTTTTCATAATTTCATATGTTAGGGTGAGGGTTCACCATGCATGGTAAACTTTTCACCCTCCTATGTTAACCAATATCTTTCTTAGCATAGAACAGTATTCGAGATTTTTCCAAATACTTCTATTAATCCTGGTGAGTGTTATAATAGGAAATGCAAGATGTTCGCCATGTAATAATGGTGAATTAATTTGTAACTATCAATTTATCAAAATGTCCTCATTCCATCCCCCAAACCCATCCCTCACTCTCTCCTCATTCACTTGCTAATGGTAGCGACAACGATAGCGGTAGTAGTGGTGTTATGTTTTGATTTCTTCCAGGTGATGGTGGTAGTATGGTTGTGGCAGCAAAGATAGTAACAATAGTGACGAATGGGGTAGGTTGATGAAGGATGGAAAAAGTGGTTCTAGATAGTGATGGTAGAAAGAGAAAGATGAATGTAAATTTGTCATTTTAATTTTTTATAATTGTATTAATTTTTAAATAATATTTATTAACTATTAATCACATTTGTCTATTTAGATTTCTTTTTTAATCTAACAATTGAAAATAGGTTCATCATGGATAGTAAACTTTTTAACTTCCTCATCTTAACTGAAGTAGCTATTCCTTACTACTTCCAAAAGTTTTAAGGAAGATAAATGTTATTTGTTTCTGAAAATAGACATCATAAAAACATACATAAAGAGAGAAAGACACACAAATGGTGAGTTCACTATTATTTCTCTATCAACAGTCTTCACTTTCATATCTTTCTCTTTATATATGTCTACATGATACCTATTTTTTATGTTCAAATATTATTCATCTTCATGGAATAAATACACATAACTCGTGTATATATATAACGCCAACCTTATCATTTTGTATTATGTATCACAACAATACACATGTCCAAATCCAAAAGAATTTACAATACGTACTATAATATTCCTTCTCTAATCAACCATACAAAATGTTTGCATAAGAACTGATAAATATATGGTTTCCTTCCCCCCGGCATTATGCCAAATATCTAGTTAATAGCTAGTAGCAACAACCATGGTCATGCTCAAAAGTGTGTTTCTCAAGGTGTGAGCATTCGGCTTCATGCCCTCCTACCATATTCAATAGATGATTGATCACTACTTGAGATCGAAAGATTGAGGCCATACTCACTTGTCCCACCGAACTCACTACTTGCAACACCACTATCAAATGCTAGCTTCTTGAACCTTTTCATGTCAGCACTGTATGCGCTAGCATCATAATCACTGCTTGCACTGCTAAAGAGTCCGCTTTGGCCAGGCTTCACTCCATCATGATTGAGGACTTCTAGTGAGACATCACCCTCTAATACTCGTACAATCTATTGAATATATCATCATATTCAATTTTTCATAAGTTTGAATTAACAAAAAATGATCACTATACATAAGCCTATTTGAATTTAAAAATAGAAAGTAATTTCAACATGGCATAGTTTAGTAGATTTTATACACCTGGCTCATTCTTGGGCGCCTCTTTGCTGAGTGCCTAATACTAGCAGCAGCACAAGCCACCATACGTGCCATCTCCTGCTTATCATAATTGTCCTCTAAACGTGGATCCACTAGTCCTTCAAATGTTCCAGTTTCCATTGCCTTTATACAAAGTGGTCTAGCCTGTTCATGTATAAATTGAAAAGCAAACATATAACAACATAAAACAGGGATATATTTAGTATTGGAATTTGGAAAACATTCATAACTAAAGCAACTTTCGAATATGAAAAATGTTAGTAACTTTGGAGCACCATACCCAGTCAACCAAACTATCCTCTTCATAATCACCGATGTTGTCCACTGGGGGTCGTCCTGTTACCAACTCCAAAAGCATAATACCATACGAGAAGACATCAGATTTGTCTGTTAGCTTACCACTTGATGCATACTCAGGAGCCAAATACCTAAATTAATAGACAAGTAATTAGACCAAACTAGCATTACTTAGAATATATAATAACACGAGTAATTTGGTTTATTATAGTTTGCTTACCCAAATGTACCCATTACACGAGTAGAAACATGAGTGTTAGTATCTTGACTAAATTTTGCCAGTCCAAAATCTGCCACCTGAATGAGCATAATTGTTAATTTCCCAAAAGAATCAAGGAGCCACGATTCTTAAATAAACTTTAGATAATGAAATTTGATATACTTACTTTAGCTTCAAAGTTGTTTTCAATTAGAATGTTTGCAGCCTTAATGTCTCTGTGAATGATACGGGGATGACCTAATTAATGTTTTAGATAATTAAGTTAGTAATATTAATTTCATCCTTAATGAACAAATGAAAAAAAATGTGCATATTGGCTACTTTATGAAGATAATTAGTGGATCACTTACAATCCTCATGCAAGTAAGCAAGTCCTTTGGCTGATCCAATTGCAATTTTGAGCCTCGTTGCCCAATCCATGATAGGTCAATCCTTTCCTGCAAAGTTTTTATTAACATATTTTCACCATGAGATACATATGCGTAAAAGGTTATAAGATTGAAAAAAAAAAAACCAAAGGACTAGTTTGTGTATATAGTTTAGAAAAGCGCACCGTGAAGGTGGTATTCAAGGGTTTTGTTAGGCACGAATTCATATACCAACAACTTTCTACTCTCTGAAATGCAATACCCAACAAGTGACACAAGATGGCGATGATGGACACGGCTGATAATATCAACCTCGGCTTGGAACTCTCTGTCTCCTTGGCCACCAGTGGATTTGAGGCTCTTTACAGCTATCTCCTTACCATTAGGCAGTACACCTTTGTGTACATATCCAAACCCACCTTGACCCAGCAGGCTGTGTTGGGCAAACCCACCAGTGGCAACCAATAACTCATCAAGCGTAAAAGAACTTTGGTTGAATCCAAGGGCAACTGTAGGGTGTGGGGGTGGCAACGCCGGACCATGGGGGCCAGAGTAACCACTGGAGTTGCTCATGCTACTACTTATGTGCTGAGGAGGTGGGGGTGGAGGTGGTGTTCCCCAAGCTGCACCTGGCGGTGGAGGTATTTTAAGAACATTTTCACCTTTATTGTACCCACCATACTGCATTGGAGTTGCTGTTGTACGTTTGTAATAGTCATCATCTACATTTAGCCATTAATCAAGCATATTGTAAGCCATCAATTTATTTTATCATTGATATTAAGTGTAGTCTCAGCTAACTATATATACGTTACATACATGCTTTCACATTGTTTTAATATAAGATTTACGTTAGTAATAATTTTATAATAGACTTAATTAATTATATTATTTTAATGTTAGTCTATATAAATGACTTGTTATTGTATAGTAACCCATATTATATAATATGAAAATTGGTGGAAATAAGTTTGAAAAAATATAACAACATATGAATTATGAATTCCCATATGTGTGCAATATATGTTTCCAAATCCTAATTGAGAGAATGAGTTGAAGTGAAGAGGGTATTAGTATGTATACATACCACTAGCATGGTTAGTGAAGTAACGAATGGGAGCCTCTGATTTTTTCTTCCTTCTATATAATACAATAAAGAGTAGAATAACGATAAGAAGCAACAACCCAGCTCCAGCTGCAATTCCTATTATGGTTGACATGCTTAACTGGCTCCCATTGTCCCCCCTAGGCGTCGGTGATGCATTGGAGTTACTTGAGCGTGATGATGACTCGGGTGGTGGTGGAGCCAATCGAGGACGTGGAGGTGGCGGCGGAGGAGAAAAACCTTGGCCCGATGGGGATGTTAGGGTTTGTGGCGAAGACGGCGGTGGAGGTGGCGATTTGCTATATGATTCATTAGGAGGAGGTGGTGGAGATGGCAAAGAATAGTAGGGTGATGGTGGGGGTGGGGATTGCTGATCATCTAATGGAGGGGGTGGTGATGAAGGTGGAGGTGATGATGGAGGAGGCGGCGATGACTTCGGTGGTGGAGGTGATGAGGAGGACATTGGCGGCGGTGGTGGTGAGGAGTAATAATTGGATGCTGGCGGTGGTGGTGGTGGGGATCTTGAAAGGGAATTTGAAGCCATTTGTGGATCTTCTTCTCCAACAAAAATGATCGTTAAAGGCCCGGAGAAGCTTGACCCGCCCCCTCAAACAATGACCCTAGTACAAAACATGCAACAAAAAAAGTTATATCCCCTACGTTTTCAATGTTTTTGCATGATGCTTTGAAGAGACAGAGAAAGAGAAAGAAGGCAATGTTACCTCAGAGCAAAGGGCAAAAGGATTCTCAAAAGAAAGAATCAACCGTGATGGGATATCCATGATTATAGTAGCACACGAGGAGCCGAGAAATCGTGTTTCCTATCCAAGTCACCTCCAAAAAAGCAGGGTAGTTTTCACTATGACATTGCTATTTTTAATAAGATATGGTTTTGTATATGTCAGTAATTGCTAATATTATTGTGGCTATTATATGGTTATGGCTAAGAGAAACCTTAATGGTATTGATAAATCGTTGTTGATGTTTTGGATTCTGTTAAATTATAATGAATGCAAAATGTGCCTGCCATTGCTTACACTATTTCGAGGGGGATATGTCTCATCAAAAAGTTTTAAAATTCGTTTGTAGTTATTATGGTTGAGATATCAGTGCATGGCATAAAGCATATATGGGTTGGCTAAAGCTAATTTTTACTATATTTAATTATCCATCTAGGACCAATAGCATCAATTAGCTAATATGTCAAATGAATTGTACAAAACAAAATATATACACTTGAAAGAAAACATGTATTGATTCATTTTATGATTATAAATTATAAAGACCCATTGTACAACAAAATAGATACACTTGAAAGAAAATATGTATTGATTAATTTTATTATTATAAATTATAAAGTGGGTCTATGGAGGGTTTAAAAACACTAGCTATGGATTCAATTTTTTTTTTCTTATAGAAAATAAAGGTTGTCCTTTTCAATTTCAAGTATACATCTCTTGCATGCAATCCTTATTCAAATTGTAATTCTAAATAAAATTAAAAAAAAGAGGGCCATCTGGCTTTTGTTTTTCAAATATTTTGAGTATATATATATATATGTGTGTGTGTGTGTGTGTGTAATTTTCCTTAGCTACCTATTTTTCCCTTAGTGCTGGGATGTAAGGTTCTGAAAATCGAACCAAACATTAAACTGAACAAAATACTAGTTCAAAAGTTTATTTGTTCAATTAGGTTGTAATAAAATATATATATATATATATATATATATATATATATATATATATATATATATATGTTATGAAATAAATAAAAGTTATTAAATATTACAAATAAAAGTAAAATAAAATTTTAACATGATAAAAATAGTTTTATAAAACAAAAATATTATATCAAGTCATTAATATAACCAATACAAGTAGAGTACCAAGTCCCGCATTGCTTAGACTTTGAATTTTTCATTTTTAAAGCTATTATAAAACACTCAAGAAATCTCACACTACTTAGAGTAATAATTTTTTCACTCTTGAGACTTCTATAAATAGTACCCATGTTTCATATTTCTTTATATATATTTATCACCTCTAGGTAGTTTTTAAAAAAGTAAGAGGTATAGTAGTATTTAGATTAGTCAACCAAGATATATTTTTGACCTTCTTTCATTATAATGAAGTTGTTAACTTCATTATTGATGACAAAGTAATAATTTGGCTTAATTACTTTGCAGGTCCCTATAGTTTCATTCAAATTTCAATTAGGTCTTTGTAGTTTAAAAATTTGTAATCAGGTCTCTACATTAAATAAAATTTTGTAATCAAATCCTTAATGTTACAAAAATTTAAATTAAAAAGAATATTCTAAGAATATTTCTTCTCCTCCTCCATCTCCTTCTTCCCTTTTTCCCTCCACTAGAATCCTCCCCCACCATCTCTTCTCCTCCCTTATAAAAAACATAAAATCCAACAAACTCATTTTACAATCCCAAACCACTCATCACAACCACCATTGTTAATCATCGATTATCATTATCATCCAAACCACTCATCACCATCACCATGGCCATTGTAGCCCTCACCCTCACCCTCACCTTTACCTCCCTCCCCTACTACCTATCACTCCAACTACCCAAAACTAAACAATAGCCACCTAAAACCACCAAACCATTAAACCACCAACCCCCACCCAAAACCCATGCTCACAAGATGCAAAGCCGAGGCAGCCTTAGTGGCGGTTGTTTTGAGGATGGTGGTGTTGTGACTAAGTGGGTTCGAGGTCAAGTTGCGAGTTCATATTTTAGTTGTAATAAATGTGATGGGTGGCTAATGTTGGTTAACAGTGATGGTACTTGATGTATGGTGTATGATGGTTCAATAGTGGGCGCGAGCTTGACTGCGTGCAAGGAGGATTTGATGTGAAGATGGTGGTTGTGTGCTATGATTTATGGCGATGATTGTGTGCGATGATTTATGGTGGGCCTTGTGTGTGGTAGTTTTGAGAGGATGAGTTTACAGTTAAAAGAGGAATGATTACAAAATTTTAAATTATAAGACTTAATTAAAAATTAAGTAAAATTATAGAAATCTGCAAAATAATTAAAATTTTTTATTTCTTTTCAAATAGATGAACCAATAAAAAAGTTCGATTTGGCTGGTTTACTAATTTAAAGGCGGTTTTTGACATGGATATATAATAATAATAATAATAATAATAATAAGAAAAAGAAGAAGAAGAAGAAGAAGAAGAAAAGTTTTCCACTTAGCACATAAACTCAAATGCATAATAGTACTAAGGAAAGGTTTCATCCATTAAGGGGGGTGTTTGGTATAGGATAAAAATAAGATATAAAATTTTATGGATAAATTTTAAATGTAAAATTTCATCTGATGTTAAATTTTTTTCCAAAATGTGATATAGGATGCGTTTATTTGTGTTTGTTTCAGCATAAATAATCAGTTTTCATATATTTAGAAAAGGTAAAAAAAACAATTTTTAAAAATATCAACTTTAACTTTTGAAAAAAATCAACTTTTAATTTTTTTTTATATATAAAATTTATATTTTATAATCAATTTTTTTAAAAGTCGAAACAAAATCACCCACAACACTAGTAAAATAAATGAAATGATAAAACAAATATTTTTATCCAAATCTAATGAATTGTATTGGGCGTTCATGGTGATGTAGACGTTCCAGCTGTTCATTATTTCTTCTTAACAAAATATAAGATTAAAGATTTTATTATTTTAAATTGTTGAAAACTGGGAAGTAAAAAAAAAATAATTTAAATATATTAATCATATAAAATAATTTTATATTATTAATTAATAAAAATAATAAAAAATATTAATTTATATAAATAATTAATTATTATAATAAAAAATTTATTATAATTTTTTAATTTTTTTATATAAAATAATTTTATATTATCAATTAATATAAATTAAAACAAAAAAAAAGTTAGAGAGCGCTTGGGTTGGACAGTGTCAAACAAGAGGGGGAAGAGAGAGGGGACTAGAAAGAAAGGTGGGAGAAGTTGAGGGAGGAAAGCGCAGCGTCTGCGTCGCGCACCGCGGAAGCTCGGAGACTAAATTTGAGACTCACAACAACACAAGGCTCAACAACTCAAAAGCACTTCTACACCGCCAAACAGCTTCTTTTTCTCTCTCTTCTTGTTTTCTGATCTACTCGTCCGTACGATGCCTTCCCGAAGAAGAACTCTCTTGAAGGTCATCATTCTCGGCGACAGCGGGTTCGTCTCTTTCTTCCTCTTCGTTTTCTCCCAATCCTCTGTCCGATCCTTTCCTTTTTGAATTCTAGGGTTTTATTTTTTTTTCCAGAACGATTGTACGGATAATCGTTTCCAAGATTGGTTCGACCTCTAGGATTTTCTTTGATATTGTTTCTTTCCTTCGTTTCCTCCAAAGTGATTGGTCTGCTTCTGCTGAATTTTCGCCCTTGCTTAGAATCACTGGTTTTACAAATAAAACAATTGAAAAGAAACTATGGAGGAGAAAGAGTTTACGTATATGCACATAGATTATTCGAATTATTTTTCTTAATTATGTCGAAGGACGAGCTTATTGATCATTTGGAGCTAAGATCTACATTTTCCACCGGCTAGTTTAGTGATGGAAGTGTAACTCTTTTTTTTTTTAAAATAATTTTTAACTGTGCTACAATTGCTCTATGTTACTGTCTATGTTGCTTTTGTTTGGATCGTAAGAAACAGCTCTACGGGAATTCAAATTGGATGCTTACAGTTATGAAAAGTTAATTTATGGATTTCAGACGAAGTAATTTTACGTATTTGACACAGTACTGTTGCCACTTTGCAGGGTGGGCAAGACATCTTTGATGAATCAGTATCCTATGGCACCCTTGAAGAAGCCCCTTTTTATACATTAATGTTTTCAACACCATATTTCCTGTTGTTATATTAAAGTATTACACTGTAGTGTGGTACAGGGATGTCTCTGGAGTATCCTTAGAGTAGGCATTTCCTTAACATATGAATTTTAGATATGTGAATAAGAAGTTTAGTAATCAGTACAAGGCTACCATCGGAGCAGATTTTTTAACCAAAGAAGTGCAATTTGAAGATAGGCTTTTCACCTTACAGGTTCGTGAATACTGCTGGGTCATGCTGAGCTTGTTTTTTATTAGTAAAAGTCACTGCATGCTTGAGCCAGTAGGCCTAGTATGGTGGTAGATGATGGGAGGCGAAGGCTTTCATTTGTTTTCTCCTGGAAGACCCTACTGGTGCTATCTTCTGTTTATGTGAACTAGCATGCATTGTCTAGTATGGTAATGCAAAATTACTAAATTCCATTTTGCAGGGTCACAGACCCCCCCCCCCCCTCTCTCTTTTCCTAATAATAAAGGACAGAAACAATGGAAAGAAGAAACTGTGAAGAGGGATTTGCTTCTTATGCGTATCCTTGCATGCTTTATTTCTGTAACATGACTAGTGCAACAATGGAAGCTTTCTTCTCTTTCTCTTTATTTTAAAAAAATACTCTTAATGTTGCAGATTTGGGATACAGCTGGGCAGGAAAGATTCCAAAGTCTAGGAGTTGCTTTCTATCGTGGTGCTGATTGCTGTGTTCTTGTGTATGATGTTAATTCGATGAAATCATTTGACAACCTTAACAACTGGAGGGACGAATTTCTGATTCAGGCATGCCAGTATTCCTCTTTGTGGATAATTTTCTCAGTTTTTAACAATCATCACAAGCAATGTTGTAGCAATTTTATAAATGTGAATCTGTGATCGCTTTGGCAGGCAAGTCCTTCGGATCCAGAGAATTTTCCTTTTGTTGTTATAGGAAACAAGATAGATATTGATGGCGGGAACAGTAGAGTGGTATGTTTTTATTATTTTTTGTTAGTGTTTCTCTATTTCATTCTTTCCAAAGCTCACAGATATCAGATGCATTTGGACACAACAGATGAACACAAATAAATTCTTGTTTGCAGGTTTCAGAAAAGAAGGCTCGAGCTTGGTGTGTATCAAAGGGAAATATCCCATATTTTGAGACGTCTGCCAAGGAAGGCATTAATGTTGAAGAAGCATTCCAATGCATAGCAAAGGATGCCCTGAAAAGTGGGGAAGAGGAAGAATTGTAAGTTCCTAAACATGTGCATCTCTTCTTCATGCGTGTAAACTAGTTCACAAACATAGAGTTTGATGCTCTCTGATTATGAGATGGTATATTGGTAATGGTTGAAGGAGCATACTTTGGTCCTATTGGGGTTCCAGTTCTCAATATCCATATCATATCTTAAAATCAAAAGATCTATGGATGATTAATTTATGGTTGTGGATTGAACCATAACCATTAGCTACATTATAATGAAATAATGGGCACTGGGAACATCCTGCAAGCCAATATTATTTGTAAGGAGCATGTTTCTGCTTTTCATATTGTTTGTTGGAATTATTAATTTAGGTTTTCATTGAGAAGAATGCTAGAAACTTATACATACTCGATTAGTGTACTTCAGCATTTCTAAATTAAGTAGGAGGAGTACTAATTGGCACAAGATTTTGATAATAATGACTGGGGTCACTACTGACTAATGACATCTTTTATCTCCTTAGTTTGTTACTGCAGTTACTAATTGATTATCTAAAGTTCCACAACTGCTTTTAGAATTTGAATATGTTAGTGTCTCTGTATAATTTACCCAGTGTGATGTTGCTGTATGGTTCAAGTTTCATTCAATTGAACATCTTTGAAGCATTATTTGATAGTTTACAGGATTATAGACCTTCTTGTTTTTAGGAAATTCAAATATTCGAAGATGAAACTGATATCACATTTTGGGTTTTGTTCTCGTGGTAATTTGTGCTTATTAAAGGTACCTGCCAGACACAATTGATGTTGGAAACAGCAGTCAGCAGCGGTCGACGGGTTGTGAGTGTTAAATATGTTAAATTTGCTCTTTCATACAAATAAAGTACATCACTTAAAAAGATTTGTTCCTGTTTAGCCATTGCTGCCTATGAAGAATCGTTGTACATTAGTGTTTGCTCAAGCAATAAATTGCTTCAGTGCTACCTGTTAGGTGCTTGTTTGGTTTATCAGTTTATGTGCCTTTTTTGTTCAGATTAGTTTGTTCTTCTTGTATGGTATTTCAGTAATATCTAAGAAACTGTAAGATCATTCCGAAGTTATTTGTTTCATTGCGTATTTTTTACGATTTTGTATTGTATGCCCAGTTTTCATTATTTTCTAATTGCTTCCAGTAGAAACTTTTTGAGCAACCATGTTGGTTGCTGTCATGCCTGAGTTTAGACCTTCAGTTATCAAAACTTTTCTCTCACACACAATACACGCGTAGACATGCGTGCAGACATAAAACGTACTGGAGTTTACAATTAATTCATTTATTTATAATTGCTGCTCATGGTAGCTTTGTTCGTAAGTCATTTGATGATAGTGGCTGTCGCGATTCTTTCGATATTCAAAGCTCGCTCTCAGATAGGTGGAGAAATGGTCTGTGAGTAATTTCTTTGGGCTGTTTGTTTCTGGTTCCAACTAGCGGCCCTGTCTTTTTCCGTTGACGCTGTTTGTTTAGTCGGTTGTATCTCTCTCTGTTGATATGGAATCCGTTGACCCCAAAAAAAAAAAAAAAAAAAAAAAAAGGGAAGCTCGCTCTCTAAGGTTCCCTATTGTGGCTTCTCGTCACTCTCAGACCTTTCTCTTTTTGCATATTGTTCAATTATCCCGTTTGTTTTACATACACGTTAGTCGTTACGTTACTTTGACACTCTAAAGTTAATAGACACGTTAACCCTCTGTTATTTTCGTCATAGACCAAGTTAAGAGTTTAGTCTATTATTAATTATTCATATTGAACAAAACAAGGAATAATATAAAACTAGGACGACACCCAATGGACAATGGAGGTGCATACCCAACAAAGAAGACGCTACAGAATAATTATCTATCCAAGTACCAAAAGTAGTGATAATTATCTAAGTTTTAAGACGTATGCTAATCCATAGCCATATGTTCTTCAAATTGAGTAGCAACAGTGGAGTTTTAAAAGTCCAATTGTTCGTAGGATACTAGTAATCTCAAAATCATCAACGAATTGTGTTGACCCCAGTTCTCCAACCAAAAACCTTAAAGCAGTCCCCAAATTAAAGTAATGTTGAGATGAGCTTTGCCAAGACTCATCTCACTATGTTGCAATTTGCAAACCATCACCTACATATGTAAGATTAGCGACTTGCTCTATTCACATCAGTTTCTCCAGACCAGCAGGTCACCAATCAACAAAAGGTAATTTTCCTCACTCTAGAATGTTGACCTCCACAATTAGTAAGCTAAATGAAAGGTCATATGTTTAAGCAATCCAGAGCTCTGCTCACTTGTTAAACGCCACATATAGTTAAATCACCGTTAAATACTGTGAATTTGCATCTAAACTCGCTAGCGTGCGTGCACACAGAATATAATAGCAAAAAGATAAATGTAAAGGGGAAAACGCAGCAACCATACCCATACAATTAGGAAGATATTATCTTGAGCATCGCCAGAGAGCTATATTCTCCTTAAAATCATCCAAATTTCACTACTCCTTCCCAATAAAGTAGTAGTGACTAGCATTTAAGTTACCGGATTTAACTCGCACATCTTGGCATAACTATCAACTTGCTCAAGCTAAGCACCCCCAAAAAATTTAAGAAAGCCAATAGCTCTACATTCAGATTCCAATATATGTAAACTTCCATCTTCTCATTTCCAGCTGCTCGTTATAATGGGGTAAAGATTATCTTACAATTCATGGATGATGGTCACTAAATTGCCAGTAGTCGTCGATCTGGAATTGGTCCCGACCAGCGCTTCACCTTGAAAGAATTGACTGGATCACATAAACCTACTCCCATATCAAGATTTAGTAATGGCTGGTTTCGATGGGTTTAAAAAGGACAAAAAAAAAAAAAAAAATGAGATGATTTCATTTTTATGTGAACTTTTTCCAAAAGATCTTTTTCTTAAAAAAAATAATTAAAAGCTAGTTTATGTTTTAAATGAATACTGGAGAAGTGCTTTTTCAACTTCATGCTACGGAAAAGTGTTTTGTTTCCCAAAGCACACAAATTTAGGCCTTACTAGTTTCTGCATTCATTTTCTATTTTTATTTCTCATATTTTCTGTTTTCAGAATTTTGTGAAGAAAATAATATAAACAGTAAAAATAATAAAATCCTATTTCCTATTTTTATTTCTTGTTTTCATTATTTTCTTCACAAAATCTTGAAAACAGAAAACAAAATAAAAAATAGAAAATGAAAACCCTTAACCAATCAGGGTTGTAACCGTCAAAAATAAAATAAAATTAAACATATACGCACAAAATAATTGCTTTTTTTTTTGGTAGCCCTTCAATTTATTCTTTTTGACAAAAAGCTCATGCAAACACACTAAAATATATGAGCAGTATTATATGTACTCACTTTTGGGACTAATTTTAAGGAATGCACTAAAGTGTCCCTTAATCAATGGTTGGTTGGGAAAAAAAAAATGGGATCCACTCTTAATTAATTATTAAGAGACACCTTAGTATATCCCTTAAAATAAGTCCTAAAAATCAGTACAAACAACATTTTTTTAATATAATAGTACTTTTTCTATAAAAAAATATCTTTTTAATTTAAAAAAAAAAAAAGCACATTCAAACGATCACTAAATTTAGAATCAAGCAAATGATTCAGAACACTACACTTATTTCACAATACTGTTCACTATATACTTGCCATTGTAAACGGAAACCCAAACAATTTCGGCAGAGAAAGAAAAGATGTAAGTGGCATCGATTTTGTTGTAAAACGTGAAATTATCCTATTACTCAACCAAAATAGATCAGCTACTCGATGAAAACAGCACTGATAGACATTCCTTTGCCACATATAGGTTCGATTCTTCCGAAGAGCATGCATAGTTCTGATAAAAAATCAAATATAATGGATGGGAAAAAAGAAAGAGATTTGTTGTGCAACTCTGGTTTATCCATTCATTCGTTTCTATTAGTGTCACATATAATTCTTAATCAAATCTATTAAATGGAAAGATGTCTATAAGACTAAGGAGCCGACGACAATTTTTGTTGAAAAGAGGTGTGGTAACAAGTTAAAAATGTACCGAAAGAGAAGTCAAGAGAAAATAATACAAGAGGTTACTTAGCATGAGCTCAAACTACAAAATTCGTGACTTCCATCAAGCAAAGAAGAATGTTTTATAATCTAAAAGTTGAATATCCTAACTTTTCTATCAAACATAAATTTCTCTTCTTCGATAAGAGTAGAAGACTAGAAGTACTCTGTACATTTATTTTACTTCCTTTCAATTTCCTAATTCTTGTCCATTTGCTTAACTTCTTCTCTATGTTCCTTTATGTCTTACCAGACCAGCCATAGACTACTAATATGATAACTTCAAGCAACAAAAAATGCACAAAAGTGAAAATGCATACTCACATTGTCAGAGTAATGGCAGGCGATCAGTAAGAATATATGAACTTTTTTATATCTGTACTCAATGTTTGTTTTGTCCCAAGCCCAACAGAAGAAAGGCTTTCCTAGCTGGATGGCCGAACTGAATTTCCTGCTGCAGTTGCAGATGTTAATGGGTTTGGAAGAGTAGTAGCCATAGCGCCCACAGGCCCAGAAAGTGGCCAAAGTGGCCTTTGGGGATTCATGATGATTTGAGCTCTTGGGATTGAGTTTGTAAAATTTATGGGAATTCTATTGGCGGATGGTGGTACACCCCTGGATGAGGAAGCTGGTAAACCGCCAAGCCGGGATGCAATTATCAGGGCACGCTCATGGAAAAGCTTCTGCCGTGACAGGACCAAATGCTCTCTTGCCCTCATGACCACATTCTCCATATCATTGAAAAAGGCCAACTTGGTTTCCAACTTATGCAACTGCATTTTGATGTAATTCAGCAAAAAAGTCAAAGTAACAGAAAATGTAAATAAAATGCAATGAGCGCTATCCCAGGCCATGACATTACCTGCTTTTCTATCAACAAAGAAGCAAGCTGTCGAATTTGATCTTCTTCTTCATTTGCTAAAAGTTTTGCCTTTACTGCTGCTGCAGCAAGTGTAGAAACTGCAGCATGTTTTGCTTTCTCAAAATTGTTATGCTTTGTCTTCTTGTTATCATCTTTCACCTGAGTGCCATTTTCTGCATGACCTTCACCTGCCACCGGATAGGGATTTCATTCATTTTTGTGGACTTAAATTGTATTACGACATAACTAATTAATTACCGAGATTATTGTTGCTCCATTACATCCCTTTATATCCTTTCATGAATAATAGTATTTTTTTTTCCTGTGTGTGTGTAAAAGAGAGAGAGAGAGAGAGAGACCTCTGCTATGTCCATTTTCAGCACCAGAATTTGATTTAACTGGATGTGGAAATTCATTCTTGTCCAAGGCCACTGAACAAGACTCCATATCTACATCCTTTTCTGTCCCAGTATGCTGGGATGAAATTGATGTTACTTGTGGCTGAGATCGATTTGTCTCTGTTGCCAAGGAATTAGAAACCATATCAACCTCCACTATTGAATCTGTTGCCTCCATAGACTTGCCAACTGAACGTGTAGATAGCATTTTTTGAGGCTTGCTCTTATCCGAGGGCATAGAATCAGGCACCAAACCAGTATCTTTTGGTGTCTCTACATGCTGTGGATGCTCTCCAGCTAGATTGGATTTAATTGGCTGCTGAAGTGCATTATTATCTAAGGGAACAGAGACTTGTCCATCCTTTAGTTCTTCTGCAGCCTGGCAAGGCTCTTTAACCAAAGTTCCCTCCCCTAACTCGTCAGAACTAGAGGGAATTTTAGCTTTGGGTGTTGAACCACCTGAGTCACTTACGATGCTTGGTGCTTGATCATTGTGTAACTCTGAATTGCCGGGATTGTTACAATTACCAAGCCCACCGTCTTCAAGATTAACCATTGCTTGCTCCTTCAAAGCAATTGGTTTTTCTGAGAGTCCATCGTCTGGAGAATCCAGCTGTCTCAAAACTTCTAAAGCATTATCTTCAATTTTCTTGTCATTTTGATCATTTGATAAGGCTATATCATCTAACATTGATTTATCCTGTTTTACATTTCTGTCATCCTGGTCCCCCTCCCTTTTAGAATCCCTATAATCCATACAGAGAGACACAATATTGTAAGTCCCTCATCAACAACTATTGGATTAGTCATGGAATTGCCAAAACACATAATCTCTAACATATCACATACCTCTCAGAACTAGTGGGTTCCTTATCATCTGGTGGATCTTCCAGAATAAAGCAATGCCTTGCAGCAAGCTCAGTGCTAGGAGAATTTACAGACACGGATTTTAAGGAGCTATGAGCTGAAGCAACAGCCACATCAGAACCCACCAAACGTGCAAGGAAAACTGCCTGTAGAAGAAAGAAACATGATATTACTCTCCAAGAAGGAATGCATATGACTAAAATCATGGGAGATATACATGACATGACATAATGAATGAGAAGGAAACATTGTACAAACTGAAATAATAAACAAGAGAATTTAAAAGCATAGTAAATACTAGCAATTTTGTAGAGTTTGTCACCTGCAAGCAAACTTCAGGACACAGTGCACATATAAGAGGGTCAGCTGATTTCAGGGGTATAACAACCAGAAGCTACAGCAAAACTTAATAATTATTTTAAGATTCTAATTCTAAAGAGAGGATATTTACATCATTTATATGCTCAATGGTGCCTACTTTAATCCTAAAATCAGTTCAGAACTTTTCTCTGAACTATAACATTCAAATCTCAAACCAGCACTAACACCAAGTACAAGAGTCAAATGTCAATTCAAAATAAATCCATTTCAACTCATTCATTTTCTCTTATAAGAGAACACTTAAAATAAACTCAGACACTGGTTGCCTGCCCCAAAAGCACAGAAAATAAAAAAAGCTACTATTCACACACCCAAGCATTCTACTTACCAATGCCATGACAGGATTACCCACTTCATCAAATGAAGATGGGCTGTCAGGTCCAGGCGAATAACCAAGAGATGCAAATGCCTCATCAAGAGCATTCAGAGCATAGTCATTGCCTGCTTCTTGAACAAATTTTACTTTAACACCATCTTCTGATTTAAAAGTTCCTTTGCACATCTTCTCATCACCAACGTCTTCTAGCTTCCGGGTCTCCTGATGAACTTCCACTTTATTATCATCTTCAGCATTAGAAGTTTCGTTAGTCAGCACGTGTCCTCCAATGCTATCACTAGTCTTATTCTCAACAAATTCTGAAGCATCTTTGTGCACAGATGAATCATTGGTAGTAGCTGGATCTGCAGTTTCTTTGCAACTGGCATAAATATCATCATCACCACAATCAACAAAGGCATCCTCAATTGGCATTTGAACAAAGTGTAATATGCATTGAGCTTTCGATTTTGTTGCAACGTGTTCTGCAATTTCATTCCAATTTTCTTTATAAAGTTCTAGTGCTTCAAGGAGCAAAAGAGTCTCCTGATCAGTCCACTTTCCACCACTAACCCCTGGAACTTCTGCTGGCTCCATGAGTATAAAGTCCAGTGAGGACATGCCAGAGCCAAATTTTCCATTACTAAAGCAATCGGTACATAGATCAAAATCTGCCTGTCAAACAAATCATACAGTTGATAAAATATACAATTACACACAAGGCCGAGAAGAAAATTAAATAATTACTAACAACCCTAATTTTCCAACAAGACATGAGTAACAGCCAGCAATTCAAGAAGTAGTTAAACAGTTTTCTGGCTTGTTGCTAACTATGCAACAGACATCCAATGCACCAAGTGAAGCACGGACACACCAATTTGATGGTGTGTCCGCATGTCCGACACAAGTGGAACACCAATACGCGTTGGACACCAGTACGACACATGTCCGACACACAATCTTACATGTCCCATTTAAAAAATATTATTTTTCGGCTCGGACATGGCTAGACATGGCTCGGATACGGCCAGAACATGACCTAGTACTTTTTTCCCAATTATTTGATGGATCAAAAAAGAATTCAAAAGCCTAAAAACCCAAGTTCATTTAGATTTTTATTTTTTTGAGATATCAATAGAAATAGTACCCCATATTTTCTAGGAGGGGTATAGAAAGTATATATGATATATATTAAGAATACTCCAATTTTTTGTGAGGGGTTTAGAAGATAATAAAAATTGGTAATTTGACACCTATAAATATCTAAAAATATTATAATACGGTATTATGAATTATGAATTTTTCTTAAATTTTTAATATATATATATGCCGTGTACGTGTCCTATAATTTTATGAATTTGGTATGTCTCTATGTTCGTGTCCGCGTCGTGTCAAGTGTCCATGTCGGTATCTATGCTTCCTAACAAATTTTTTTTTTTTTAAAAAGAAAGGTGCTAATAATTCAATTCCTCAACGATGAAGGGGGCTACAGCTACACAGACCAATGGAAATAATCCTACAACTTTGTTAAGATTGTCAGGTTTGGGATAACGACATATTTGAGTTGTAAACTAGGAATTAGAACAAAAATACATATCTTGGAGATTAAGCCAAATTAGATGTCTTAAATTAAGCAATTCAACAAAAAATCAAAATTATAGGTAACAACCTGCTTTTGGCAATGGTAGCGTTTGCGAGAACAGTCAGCGGAACAAGAGTTGCAATGGTACTCAACTGATGGCCCCTCCTGTTTCACCAACTCTTCGGCCATTGCAGACTCTGGAAATAAGCCAGAGGTCATAGCTGGATTTATTAGGCTAGTCTTTGGAACAATAGTTGGAAATTGTGGACTTTCCAAGCAATACAACTTTTCAAGCAAGGAATTCTTTTCTGCTGCCCTATCATCATCAGCACTGGCCATAGCAGAAACTGTCAAAGGGAACAGGTGGAAATTGACTAAACCCCAATAGTCCAGAAACTCCATTACCTCTTGCCTGGCATCCAACTCCCCAACATTAAGCTCTGACAAATCTTTCAATTCAATCCGTATGTTTGGATTTGCATGAAACTTCTTCATAATATAATTCCGTATTTCCATGTATGTATTAGGAGTCCGATTTTCAGTTTTGCCATTAAAGAAAGAAGGCAATGTACGCTTCTCAATTGGATGGATGTCTGTCCATGAAAACCAACCTGAAATCAATTCCAGAGATGAAATGGTTAATTTAAGAATAAATCTTTTGACCTTCAAGTTAAAACTCAATCTGCTTAAGACAATTAAATATTGAATTATCGGAAGACCAACAGCTTAATTTAAAATTTCAATCATCTTTTGAGAATTAGCGGTGACCCAAACAGACACTTGGGTTGCAACTTGCAAGGATTTGCATAACGGCATGTCTAATATGTTGTCGGACAATGGAAGCAATGTACTTACAACTAAAATTTAAAAGCACATGCAATTCGTACTTCTACTATTCCCTTCTTTATGTTTTGCAGCGTATTTTACCCCCTGTAGTAAGGAGGATGATTTGCTGTGCTGTTTCTTCTCATAAAATCTAAGAAGGTTCGAACAAAAGCCCAAATACAAATACTCTTCAGTAAGCACAAAGTTCTTCCTCGTCTTCCTTACAGTTATCCACTAACAAAAACATATCAGGGTGGTTCTAGAAAACTATACAAGTCAAAAGCTCAATAAAAGGGTTTCAACACCAATATCTTTTACATTAATTAAGGTGGCACTGTCATTAAGGTGGGGAAAATACAGAATGAATAAGATAATCATCGGGGAACCTAAAAATTATAGCAAGGAGTTACTTTAGCGTCAATGAGATTGCAGAGTAACCATAGGTAAGCCTGGCTTGATCAAATTTTAGAATTTAAAACTACTACGAAAAACCTCCTACCTCAACCCTTCTATTTTTCTAATACTATAATCTGGCAAACTGCAAATGGACAAACGAAACATCATCTGACAGTCTATCTGTCATGCAGTAGGTCAGACAAGTTCAGCTGAATCAATTGTTTGCAGAACACCAACAGAGCAAAAAGCATACAAAAAGCCAAATACATCATGTGTTTCCCGCTCAACATTGCAGCAAATCCAAGTATAACTCCGAAATCGAAGCACAAGACAAATTAGGGTTCCTGACTAGACACGAAGCCTCACCGCAATGAGTCGGAACCACGTGAGCGTTGGCAGCACGAGACCTGATACCTTCAAATCGAGCTTCAATCGCAGCTTCCAGAGCCTCCCACTCGCTCTCCTTGTTGAGTCCCTTCGCATTAAGCGCCACCACGAAGTCTCCACCGCGAGCTCCATTCTGCGGCACGCGCTCCGAGTGTTTCACGGTGGCGGGGACAGAGGCCGAACCGCCGCCGCCAGCCGTCGAAGAGGACACGGTGGCGGAGCCGGAGAGGTTGCTAGGGATTTGACGAGCCCTAGTCAAGGGGCCATTGTGGAGATAAGAAGTGTGAGCAGGAGGCAAAGGCTTCTCGCGAGTAATGCGTTTGGAAGGTGTAGACGCAGAATTGGAGGCGCTGAGAGCGCTGGCTTTCCTCTTCTGAGCGCTGCCGCGGCGGCGGGACGTGGCCGCCGGCGAATCGGCGTTGGACGGCGGCTGAGGCGCGGCGTCGTGGCGTTTCTCCTCCATGGGGAAAATGAAAACGGGTTTCAGTTCAAAAGTGTGATTGGTGTACAAAGATAAAACAAAACGTCACCGCATCGCGAATTGCTGCTTCCAGAGACGCCGTTTTGATGGTTCCGCTTTAATTCCACTGGTAACAGTGTTTTGTGAGTGAATGTTGATTCTGGCATGAAAATTGTATTAATGCTCTGCTTTAATCTCAAAAATAAGAAAAAAAAAATCATGATTTAATCCATAAAATTATAAACAATCATTTAAATTAATTTCTATAAGTACCACATTAATTTCTAGATGTTAACTTAAATAATCTTTTATAATTTAAAAAATTAAATTATTAATTTAAAAAATCAAAATAAATCACGCATATAATTTTAAGATTAAAATAGAGCATTTACTGTTTTATATAATCGTGGCGCTAGTCCATAGTGCCAAGCTGCATCCTCCTTCTTCCTTATTGGCGGATGCACCACTCGTTTAGCACTATGATGCTAGAAAGAGTGGTCCTATTAATTGAAAATTTTATATAATAAAATTATGTATTAATTTTTATTATTAATTAAATACTTAATATAAATATTTTAAAATATTTATATTAAGTATTAAAATATTTATATTAAGTATTTAATTAATAATAAAAATTAATACATAATTTTATTATATAAAATTTTCAATTGAAAATATCTATTTTTGCGTTAGCACCTTAGTTACTTTCTAAGTCATCTAATTGTATCTATTAGTTAAATATATTTTTATTAAAATAACACAGCCAATGAATTATAGTTCACTTGACATCTTTCTTAATTTCTGTTCTAAGGAGTTGTTAATGTTGGGTCAAGGATTCGATCCTTACTTACCTATCATTTTTTCTATCCTCTAACTTTATTAGAAACTCTTTAGAACTAATATATATATATAACACATTAAATAACATAAGAATTTTGCTATTTTAAAAATATATAAGAATTTCTTCTATGTCAATATCCGCGAACCATCCCCTGTCTGTAACTCATAATATTGAATGCTTTGATCGGAAAATTGGACAAAAAATAGAATAGAAGTGTAATAGGCATGAAGGATCATATGTTGTGTATTTGATAAATAATTATATTAGTTAGATTTTTTAATATCTTCAAAACTTTATTTTCTTATTAAATTACTCTGCAACAATTGAATAATATCTGTTAATAATTTGTCCATTTTCAAACAAATTTGAAAATAAAAAAAGAAACTAAAGAAATAAAAGTGTCGGATATATATATATATATATATATTATTTTGGATAATATTTAATTAAAAAAATGATGGTAGTGACCACTAGAATTATTTATTTTTACATAAATATTTTATAAAGATTTAAATATAATAATTAAAAAGTAAGTGTAAATTTATATGTATACATACAAAATGTTATTTGTATGAAGGTCGCGCATTACTCAAGTCACGTTGGGCGACTGAAACATGTATACGGTGCTTTGAAAGTGGTGAGATTGAAAACTTACAACGACCTAGTATGGTGCAAAGGATTGCAGTCGGAAATTATTATGAGGACAAAAAGAAACCAAACGGTGTTCGGAGGAAATCGTGGATGGCACAAGTCGTTTTGTGATGATGACCAATTACCATCAACAATATCCTCATTCCTACATTCTTTGCCTTTGATTGGATATAATGATTTCACGAGCATATGTGGCTGTAAACTACGTTTTTGATTCCAAATTCAGTTAAAACAGGTCCAGTCAAAGATTCTTTAATTAAGATTTGCCGCTTACTTGCAACTGAAAAAGAAACAACGATGCATGAGTTAGTTACTTTGTTGTCAATTCTCCACCTGTTGCCTTTGAAATGTATTGTTCCCACAAGCGATAATGACAATGGGTCAAATCTATATAGCACTTTTGGTCTCGAGAAATGATCGGTTTGCAAAGTTTTTTTTTTTTTTTTTTTAAATTACTAAGAAACTTCCAGAGGAACTAAGAAAAATGGAAAAAGCCCGTCAAAAAATAAAAGAAAAATGGAAAAAGGTATAGATAAACGAGGATTGATTCGTGACCCAAAGCTAACAACTTTCTTATTGCAAAAATCGAAAAAAATATCATTTAAACTACACCTTATTGGCAAGTTTATTCTTTTTGTTACTGTTACAATGCATGAAAATTAATGACGTTGACCATGTCTAATCATGGGGCTTGGTGGTCATGCAATTCGACGGGCTTGTCCCTACAAGTTCAACCCATTAAAAGGTTATTTTGATAAAATCGAAAGACAGTAATGTGCAAAAGTTTTTGTGTTACATTGTCTTTAATTCATCCGGTTAATTTAATGATTTAGATTTATCTTGTATATATAAATAGATTTCAAATAGAGCTCTATGGATTTATTTACCAAAAAAGAAAACTCTATGGATTTGATTTCATACAAATATGAACTATATATGTATAAAATGTTCCGTATATAATTTTCATCTAACTAAATGTCACCTTCTAAATGAGTGTGAATATTCTTTTATAAGCAAATTTTTCCTCCATTTTTACTCTCTAACTAAAGATATTCTCAATTTCTTAATTCCTCTTCAATTATGTTAACTTGAGGTGCTTTCAAACATGGCACCCATCAAATTTTTTAAAAGATTTGGTAAAAATAAAAAAACGAAGGGAAAATGATTATTATATAGAGATTATGTAAAATATTTAATACTTATTATTTTTAAGTAATTAAAATTATTTAACAAATGCTTATTGTTGATTAATATTTTTAGAATAATATTCAACAGTGGCAGAGCTAAGGGAAGATCAGGGAATGTCATAGTCCCTGTTAACTTAGCCATGTTAATGTAAAATCTATACAGGTATTATTTTATTAGCCCCCATAAGAAAATAAAAAGCAAATAAAAGTAAAGCCGTGGATATATATTTTATCTTTTGTGTATATTTGATATGTATAATTTATATGGCTCATAAATATATTTGTATAATTTATATTATATCTGTTATTTCCATTATATATTTTCATATGACAACTATTTTTTTAATTTAATGTTATATATATTTAGTTTGACCCAGGGATGGATCCAAAATTTGATCAAGGAAGGGGTCAAAAGAAATCAATGATATCATTAACTAAATATCATAATATATGCTAATACAAATATATATTAACTTTGCATAACTTTTTCATTATAAAATGCTTTAATTTCTCTTCATTGTTCTTCACTATGATCCATCATGCGCAAAATATAATAAAAATAATATTAACAATTAATTTAATAATTACATTATATAATTAATTTTAAAATAATATAATATATAAAATAAATAGAACATACTAAATTTAATAACTTATAAGACTGAATGCATGTCTCTAAATCTTCTTATTTTTAATATAAATTCACTTATAGGTATGTTTTGTTTTTTTCCCTTCTCTCAAATTTCTTGTAAATATATTTTTATTTCTAAAAAAATTAAATAAATAATAATTTAAGTAAATTAAGAATAAAAAGGAAAACAAATAAAGATTATTATTTTCTCATTACAAAAGACATATATGCACGAGTTAGAGACTTTAACTTCCATTTTGCAAGTCAAATTGTGAATTATAAACCGTAAATCTCTTGTCTGAGTGACATGGACGATGACTAGTTGACAGTTTCAATTGACTATTTTTTTATTATTTCATGCATTGTTTTGTCTTTATCACTGCCTCACTTTAAAGTTTAGCTAATAATTAATAAGTAATGTGTGAAATATTTCACTAACTGCATATAAAAGACTGAAATAAAAGTGTGATCGCTTATATATTCTTTTTGTGTATATATGTATATAAAAACTTTTTCTTTCCGAATATTTGAAAAGGGCGGCGGAAGGCTCATGCCGGTTTTTTTTACATAAATAAAATAAAAAATTATTATTTATGTCAATATTCTAATCTTATATTATTTACCAAAACGTCTTATTTTTATTTAGTAGAGAAAATTGATCCAAGTTGAGCCATTTTTCAATGAATGTAAATTGACCTAATTTAGGTCGATTTGTGTGTAATTTAATTATATATAAATCGACTTAAGTTGGATCCATTTTTTTGTGCAATGTTTGCCTATAAATGTCACCTCTAAGGCCAATTTCAAACATCAAGTTAGAGAAAAGAGATAGCATTAGAGAGAGAAAAGTATGGTAGAGAGAGATAAGGTAATCTTGAAAATATTTTGGTGATAAAAGAAATTGGTAAGATGAGAGGAAAAAAGAAAAGGGTAAAAATTTCACTTAAAAACTTTTATATTCTTAGTTATGAAGTATTAATGCACTAATATTTATTAGGTTTAAATATATTTTTATCCTTAAAAATGTTGTGAATTTTGATTTTCGATCCTATAAAAGAAATGGTTTAGGTCCAAGCATGACCTAAATCATTTTTAAAAATATTTGGCTTTGATCCCTATAAAACTTTTGTTTTGATATAGATCCAAATATTTCCGAAAATATTGGGTTTTAATCCCTAAAAAATTATGATAATTTGGTTTCAGGAATATCAAACTAATATTCTAAAGGACTTAATCCAAATTATCATAATTTTTTAGGAATTAAAAACAAATATATTACTTTAGTACAGGAACAAGAAATCAAACAAAATAATAGTAGGAGCTTAAACCAAATATTTTTGAAAATGTTCAAATCTAAACCAAAATTTATTTTTTATAGAAACCAAAACCAAAATTCGGAATATTCTAAAGGATCAAAAATATATTTAAATGTGTTTATTATCATAAGTGTGTTGCAGATCTGAAAATATGGAGCATAACATACATTGTCTGGATATTACTTCACATATTGTTGGAAGACTTGATTTGCAGTTTTTCTTTTTTTTTGTGAGTATGCAAAATTTTTAAGTTTAATATAAAGCATAATATTAGGGTTTAGGATCACTTTAATCATTACATAAGAGTTTGTAATTTAACTTACTTGAGCAGCAACCTATAATTAAGCATAGTTAACAAAAAAAAAAAATTAATTAGCATTGGCAGTTAGATTAGGTTAGTTATTTATGATTTGAATTGATGTATCGCCGTGTATAGTCTTGCTCATGCACATAATTCAACCATTCAACATGAAAAACCTGCAAGATGTTTTATGTTGTTTTGTTCATCGCATTTGTATAGTTAATGCTAACTTTGTTGCATTCATGCGGTACAACCTGATCGAGTACGGGGGAGGTGTACTAATTATGAACCATTTTTATAGGCATTTGGCACAAACTTTAATAAATAAATAAATAAGGACATTTTGATAAATAATGTGATATTACAATATTAACATAAATAATAAATTTTTATTTTATTTATGTAAAAGAAAGGGCTCATCGATCCCTACCCTATGAATACGTCCCTTTTTTGACTTTGACTCCTTGCTATTAAATTTTTGGTTTCGCCCTCCTATTCCACGCAACTCTGCTATTATTTAGAAAAAAATCTTATCAATAAACATGTAGGTTAACTGTGCGAGAGCTATTATAACTTAATCAGACATCTTATGTTTAAATTTTGGATATGCAACTATATTAAAATTTAAAAAGAAAAGTTTTTGTCACTCTATAAAGATATTAAGGGTTTGAAAGGGAATAAAATGATTTAAATTTTATTTTTTAAACTCTTTTTTTCTCTTATTTCTTCTTCAATATCTCAATTCATAAATACACTTTCAATGTTTTACTGACTCAAATAAGATGGCTTCTAGTAGACTTCTATCAAAGGGTACATGTGATTTTGATTAAAAAAAGGGGTGCATGGTTAGCAAAACCCTTTTTATAATGGTATCCATTCATAGTTAGTGTCATGAGGGTCGTGGCTCAACCGCTCCAACTAGAAATACAAAGTGGCCAACCTACTATTGTGGCCATTTCACCACGAATACTGACCAAACTAATTATACGGGTTAGCTTATTTTTTCTGGTGAGTCATAAAAATACTACCCCGACTCAATCCATCCGAACTAGTGGGTTAAACAAGTTGGCTCACCAAAAAAATCAAAAAAATCAAAAAATAAAAAAAAATAAAAAAATTTTAAAATTAATTAAAAAATATCGAAAAAAGTTAAAAAAATTAAACAAATTATATATATACTAGTATCAGAAACTTTGGTTGTACAAAAATTAAAAGAAATTATGCAAAACAAAGAGAACAACATATAAAATTCAACATAACAAGCAAAGCTTCACTAAGGTAGTAACAATTAATAACCTATAATCCTATCAGGTAGTGGTTAAGATTAGTCAAATCTAACAATTAAGTAATTTCATAAGATACTATATACTATATAATATAGAGTGTAGTTATTACTTGTTAGTGTTATCTATTAATTTTTACTAGTGCTAATTTTTTTTTTAAAAGAAACTTTAAAAAAAAAAAAGGCCAACCCACTTCTAACGCAACTCAAATCCATTTAACCCCCAGATTATACGAATTAAGTCAAATTAACCCATTTTTATATAAGCTGAAATTTTTTTGGCTCAACCCACTATTTTTGTGAGTTGAGCCGGACTGACAATAGTAGGTTGAACCAAACTGGCTCACAGATTACGATCCACTTTGATGGCTGTGGCCTCCAACAACTTTACTACATTACCCTAATGAGGAGTCGTATATTACGGGTAACAGGACGCTACGTATCAAGTCCGTTGGACTCTCAGGTACTTCGTATTTTCACACCAAAAACCAGTCACAATACCCAATACCCAATTCTTATATCGAATCCGTTATGACTTTCTTGTTTTTGTCGATACCCTATAGTTTCGGCCTATAAAATTTGGAGTCAAGTCAAAACGCAGAGCACAAGAGCACAAGACCTCCAATTGGGAAAAAAAAAAAAAAAAAAGACCCCCACCCCCAAAAACACAAAAAAATACCCCCAAAAAAAGAAAGAATAATAAGGCAATGGAAGCTCTAACCCATTAGTTCGCATCACACACTTGCAGATTAAGGATCGTTTACAGTGCTGACCAACAAAAAATAAAAAGGATCGTTTACAGAGAGGTGCATGTCATAATCTAATGGCCCTTAAAATTAAATTGTAATTGTAAATTGTATCTATTATATTTGATCATTTAATGTAATATATCATGTTTAATTTTTTATGCAGTTTTTTTTTCCCCTATAATTAATTATACAGGATTCATTTCTCACGCTTTCTCCATTTAAAAGCCATAACGAGGCGTCTTTGTGCCATTCATTTTTCAAAACCTTACTTCACCTTCTTCTTCCTTATATGCTGTGGCCTGTGAATTTCATTGAGCGAGACAAATATTGATTTACATTCCTTACGTAGTTTAAAACCTTAAATAATTAATATTGATTATTTAGGGAAAAAATTGATTTTATCGAATTAGGTAACAATACTGTACTCTCTAAATTGATGCGCAAATGTCAAATTTCTTGACAAATATTATATCAAGCAAATATTGTAGTTGTAGTCATTGGAGACAACGGCGTCAACATATCAAATTGAAACGTGAGGTTTAGCGAGATTAAATATTTGATTATGGTTGAATTGATAAGATTTTGTCGGACTCTTTTGAGCTACCTGAAAGAAAAAAATGAAAAGTTGGAACGCATTAAATTTAGGGTTTAATTTGTATATATTGATGGTATAAAATTATTTTATATTGTCATCCAATCATACTCTTTTATTTGTATGATTTTTGAAGTAATAAGATGAAAGTCATGCAAATTTGCTTATGTTTATGTCGCAGCATATAATTAAATGACAGTGTAAAAAAGGTTTATATTATCAGTATATATAAATTAAATTATTAAATTTATTTAATAAAATAATAATTTAATTTTGATATAATATTAATATAAAAAAATTATATGATTATCTAATCATATATTATTATATTCTTAAACATATATAAACATATTTGTTTATATCAAATATTTTAAAAATTAACACACATATATATATATATATATGGTTTAATTTATATGCACTGACAGTGTAAAAATTTTTTATACTATCATCCAATTATATGCTACCACTTTATATGAAAAGCTGAAACCTCTAACTCAAGCTGAAGAATTTCTAAACTGACAAACGGAGAACTCCTTAGCCCAAAATGGACTGCTGACAAAGATCAACCAAAAGATTGATAGCCTCATGACAACAGTAGAACAATGGCTGGGGATACTGTCAGAAAAATTGCAGAAAAATTATAAGGAGACAAAAGCTAGGATGGAGGTCTTGGAAGTGGAAATCCAACAACTTCCTATTAGGAATATCCATGACCAAGTTTTTGATCAAAGAAAAAGAGAACTTCAAAGGCTTAGCCGCAGTATTGAAGAACTTTAAAAGTATACAAAAAGCCTTCAAAAATAGCCAGAGTCAGACCCATTCTTTACTCCACCACCAAAAATATATCCCAGCCTCTTACCATCCTCACAACCATACAAATCTCTACCTTTATTACCACCAATCCTACCACCAAAAATAATATTCTTTGGAAAAAGATCTCAACCCTTAAGAGAAAACTGAAAAAGGAAAGAAGTTGTTGAGTCTTCCTCTGTTTTTCCAAAATAACCACTTCAAAATTTAAAGTCTCCTGAACCTGAACCATTTCCAAAAAAGACTCAGACATCAGAAATTGATCCCGATACAGTACCACTGTCTTAAGCCATGATGGCCTCACACACTTACCAGGAGCAAACAGGCAGCAACGACTAGAGTGTCGAAGCATCTGTAGAAATTTCTAGTGATGATGAGCATGCTGATATCACTAGGATTTTCATGGGCACAACTGTAGAGACTAAGATAGTTGAAGGGGCTCAACCATCATCTTTAAATCCTCAAGAAATCAACACTCCTCCTCCATCTGGAGGACCGTTATTCACTATAGACGACATCCCACTATCTCAATGGAAAAAAAGGTTTTTAGATTTTAAAGCCTGGATGGATGCTAAGATGGTTTCACGTCGACCGGTACCGAGTCATTGAAGAATTCTGTGCACATATGACTAGAGTCCTCAAAAAATGGTATTATAGTCTTGGCCCTGTAAGACAAGATGAACTATACAGACTAGAGAGTACTGATACTGTTATTACAGCACTCCACCATAAATTCCTTGGTGATCACAGTCTTGTTCAAAAGGAAATTTGGAAGGAATACTTTGACATGAAGTGTTGTTCTCTGAAAAAATCTGACTTGGAACGCCATTTCAAAAGAATGACTCAAAGGTTTTATCAACTAAATGGCTATAATAATCTTAACCTCAAAAACAGTTATGTCAGCTCTCTTCCTGAAGAACTCTAGACAGAAATATACCGAATGATCACAAATCATAAGTTTTAATAAAAATTATAATGATAATACTCTTTTTTAAGGAATACCACATGTAATAGGGGTTAAGGTCAATCATTCATATGTTTGTGCGTCTCTAATAAAAAATGAAAAAAAAAAAGAGAAATTATAGAGAAAAGATAAAGTTAAAAAAAAAAATCTAAAATGTGTAATTTTACTAACACTTACAACTCAATTACTTCAACAATTTGCTTAAAAAATACTTTGAATGAATGAAAATATTTAAAAGGATTATACAACAAGTAAGGATGAAAATTATCTTATGATCTCAATCAATGTGAAGAGTACAAAAATTTAAGTCTTTGCGCGCGCGTGCGTGTGTGTGTGTATATATATATCTTCAAATAGGTTTTAAATTTTTTATTAAAAAACAAAACAAGTATTTCAAAGAATAATTCTTTAGTTTAAGTGAAAATGACTCCTTTAGCAACTGTCTTTAAGAATTTAGGTGGAACTATCATAAAACGAGTATACTATTGAGTTTTGAATTAAAATAATTCAATTATCTAAATCAATTCTTTAATGTGGATTCTTTTGTTCATCAATTTGATTTGATGCAATGAAGATTACTATAATATTCACAACATTGACAAAAACTTGACGGTAGCAAGTAGCAACCATCTTTTTGGATTTTTTTTTTCCCCTCCAGGACAACGCGTGAAATTCTCAAAGGAGAACCATAGAAATCTTATCATAGAAAACTAACTGCTCGTTTGATTTTAGAAATTGATTTTTGTTTTTATTTTTAATTTTAAAATTAATTACAATAATACGACACATTATTTTCATCTTATTTTCTGTTTTCAAGTCTATTAAGAAAGCAATGAAAATAATTCCACCTCACCTTATTTCTGTCACATTATCAACTTGGTGGGCATGAGAAAATGTTTCTCCGCCCTCATTTTTCTTCTTGATTTGTGTTCACACACAACAGCATCCTTGCATTTTTCCCTCATCTATACTCATCCTTCAGCTCCTTCCTTCAACTAATCACTTCACAAAAATCCCTTAGTAGTTCATGCACTACACTAAATAGTTCTAGAAGTTTTGCTAATCCGTTCTACCAAAGAAAATTGCTGGACCCATAAGCATTTCTCACATTAAGAGAAATGGAATTTATGATGGATGAAGACTATGGAAGTTTTAGAAATGAGCTTGAGCCCAGAACTCTTCTAACGGTTTACTTATAAATTATATCTCTATGTTTCCCTTGGATGAAACATTTATCATGTGATTGAAAGAAAATTCTTTTTCTGGAGAAGCATTTAAATTAACAACTGGGCGATACAGCAACAGAACAAAATAAAATAATATAAGGTTTCATACTCTACTTGGAGGCATACACTGAAAGAAGAAAGAAAATCATGAGACCAATCAAATACGAATATTAATATCGCGTTCAGCAAAAGATTAAATTACATGAAAAGATCACCCATTGTTTTACATTACATATCCTTGGTCCTTTATAAGCATAATACATCATACCATATTAACCATTCATTATAATAATACAGCACACAAATTTATTAATTAAGTTTCATCATTTAAGATGCATTCCACTTCATTTATTCGTCATAAACAGCGACGCTTCGCAGCGGCTCAAAATCTTTCACTGATTCCTTCTTTTCCTTGGCATCAATGTTATCATTGTCATATGCTGAAACATTGGGTCTCGGTTTAAAATCTTTCACAATTTTCTTCTTGTCGTTGGCATCATCTTTACCATATGCTGAAACATTAGGTCTTGGTTCAAAATCTTTCACATATTTCTTCTGTTCCTTAGCATTAATATCATTGTCACCATAAGCTGAAACATTGGGTCTTGGTTCAAAATCTTTACCAACTTGCTTCTTTTCCTTAGCATCGACCTCGTCATCACCATAAGCTGAAACATTGGGTCTTGGTTCAAAATCTTTCACAACTTTCTTCTTTTCCTTACGATCAATATCATTATCTTCGTAAGATGAAACGTTGGGTCTTGGTTCAAAATCTTTCACAACTTGCTTCTTTTCCGTGGCATCGACCTTGTCATTATCATAAGATGAAACATTGGATCTCGGTTCAAAATCCTTTACAACTTGCTTTTTTTCCTTAGCATCGACCTCATCATTACCATAAACTGAAACATTGGGTCTAGGTTCAAAACCTTTCACAACTTTCTTCTTTTCCTTACAATCAATATCATTATCTTCGTAAGATGAAACATTTGGTCTTGGTTTAATATCTTCTGCAAACACCTTTTCTATAGTTACCTGCGTGATCTTAAGAGGCTCATCATATTTGTTCTTGACACCTTCTATCGGCTGCTCCTGCTTCTTGAGATTCTTTTCAGATTGAATCTCAGAATTGAATTTAAGAAGGCCTTGAATTTCTTCTGGCATGTCCTGGTCTTTCATGACCATTTTCCAATATTCTCCTGGATCTTTTCTTGAGTCCACAGAAGCTATTACAAGCTTCTCCAACAAAATAAAAAAAAGGAAAAACAAACAAGACATGGGAAAAGTGGGGATCAGAATGCAGTTAATGTTTCGTTGCTATCTTTAAAACCAAAAAAAAAAAAAAAAATGAAATAAAAAATTGTGTAAGTCTTCTACGAAAATATATATTGTCCCAACTCCCGAGTCAAGAAAGAGGCTACACATGCTAATAAAACCAACATATTACACATACACAATGAAAATTCTTAGAACTCAGAAACTAAATAGATTTCATTTTGCGAATCGACAAGTCTAATTCCAACGGAATTTTATCTTTGAAAGATGCAGATAAGAAGAAAATATCAACAATAATCTTGGAACCGCATGAAATTAAGTGGAGTATTTAAGTTAGATAATGTGACATAATAAATGAAAATTTATTAATGTACGACTTGCTGTTTCTATTTTTCATAACATGGCAAATTTTGATATGAGTAATTGAGAACCGATAAACCCAATACATTGGAGTCCTCTACGAGTGATTATTTGGAAGGGCAAAGGGACACCTTTGATGTTGTCAAACATAAAATTTCAGCAATCAATTAATGGCAAGATAAGAGAGGATTTACCATCGAAACAATGAAAAGGAAAACATACCATGAAAACGAAAGTAAGAGGAAGCAAAGCAAAAGCAACTCTCATTTTTAGAATCAAATGAAAGCTTCAATTTCTCGGATTTTGTGGATGATCTCTTCAACCTTTACCTATTTATAGTAGGTATCCAAACATAATTAAGGTATCATATCCTTTTATTCGTAGTATCTTTATCATTTTAGTCCTTATTATTATAGTTAAATTAAATTATGATTTTGGTTTTTATATTATAACTTTTTATATATTGTTATATTTTTATTATTTAAATTTTAATTCTGCACAGACTAAAATCAAAATAAGTTAATTTATAAAAAATAATCTTTCATAAAAAAGGATCAGTTTTTCATAAAAAAATAAAAATATAAAAATTAAAACTTATAAAAGTTAAAAAATATAAAAATTAGTATTCATTTTTAAGAACTCAAAACTAAGCTAGTCACAACCAACAAAGGGTTGACGAAATGATATGCAAATTATACTCTCGAAGAGAAGATCACGATTCAAACTGTTAAAACATATAATTACTAAAATGGTCTTTTAGTCATAATATTACCTACAAGATTAATCAACACCATATTCTTTTTTAAATCGAAATAACTATTTCCCACGTGTTACACTCAATTTTCAGTGAGTGTGTGTTTGGGAACCCCAACAAATAGCTTTTTTCCTTAAAAAAGCTGTTTTTTAAAAATAATTTTGTTTAGGTAATTTTTGTAAAATAGATTAAAGTTGATAATTTTAAACTGAAAAATAGTTTATAAGTATAAGCAAATTTTTAGAGTTTATAATTATAAGTAGAAGCTGATTATTTCAGAATTATTATATTTTTATCAAATTAACCTTAAGTATTATATATTATATAATATAAACATTTATTTCATACCCTTTTTAATAATTTTACCATATAAAAGTAACTTTTTTCATACAACTCAAATAAAATAGATTATCTTAAAACCACTTTTCAGCTAAAGTATTCAAACATATGTATGCGTTTGAGAAAACTGTGATATTAAAATTATTTCAACAATCACTTATTTGTATAATTACTTTTTTATATAATCGCTTATATGAAAATTAATTTATGTTTAAATATTTTAGCAGAAAAGTAGTTTTAAGATAATCTATTTTATTTAAATTGTATGAAAAAAGTTACTTTTATATAGTAAAATTACTAAAAAGAGTATAAAATGATTGTTTATATTATATAATATTTGTTATTTAGAGTTAATTTAGTAAAAATATAGCAATTCTGAAATAATCAATTTCTGCTTATAATTATAAGCTTCAAAAAATTGTTTATGCTTATAAGTAATTTTTCAGCTTAAAATTATCAGCTTTAGATTATAATCTATTTTCACTTTTTAAACTAAACATGATTAATTTTTTAAAACAGTTTTTTTTTCAAAAAAAAGCTGTTTGTGCTCGATACCCAAACATGCACATAAATTGATTCTCATATAAACGATTATATAAAAAAGTAATTATATAAATAAGTAATTATTGAAATAATTTTAATCTTTCAGTTTTCTCAAATATACACTGAGTACTTTTGCATGTTTTAAAGCGATTCTATCAGTGCACAGGGCCACTACAGTAATATTTTCTTTTCAAAACTAGCTGACCACCTAGTAATACTAAGAGTCAATTTGGATTGGCTTTTTTCAAGAAAAAAGTATTCATTTTTTTAAAAAGGTACTTTAATTAAAAAAATTAATTTATAATTTTTTTTAAAGTTAGGAATATTTAACTTTTAAAAAAATAGAAGTAGAAGTAATTTTTAATAAAATTATCTTTCAAAAATATCTTTTATTTTTATTTAAAATTATAATACATATTTTTTATTTTTTATCCCATTTTAAACTCTAGTTCTCTTTTTTTTTTAATCTTTTTTGGTAATTTGACTATAAAAGAAATATTTTTATTCTTTTGTATTTAAATAGACTTATAAGTACTTTTATAATTAAAAGTACTTTTCAAATAATCTATCCATATAAAGACTAAGTGCATTTTTGGGAACCTGAAAAAATAGCTTTTTTTTTTTAGAAAAAAAGTTATTTTTTAAAAATCAAGTATGTTTAGTAAATTTCTAAAAACATATTATAATTTAAAATTGATAATTTTAAGCTAAAAAATAATTTATAAGCATAAGCAAATTTTTGGAACTTATAATTTATAAGCAGAAGCTGAATATTTTAGAATTATTATATTTTTACCAAATTGACTCTATAATATAAACAATTATTTCATATTTTTTTGAGTAATTTTACCATATAAAAATAATTTTTTTATACAACTCAAATAAATCAGATTATCTTAAAATCACTTTTCAGCTAAAGTATTTAAACATAAATTTATTCTCATATAAGCGATTATATAAAAAAATAATTATACAAATAAATAATTATTAAAATAATTTTAATTTTTCAACTTTTCCAAACACATATTTCTGATCTTGTTATTTTGAGATTATATTTAGCATTTAGATTTTGTCTCAATTTGGTACTGCTCTCACTTGTGGCTCACTCCGAAAATATGCTTTATCCTGGATGTGCAATGAATTCCATAACTTTAGTTTTTTATACTAAATTAAATTCATCTTAAACAAATATTAAAAGACAAAATTAAATATTAAAGGACTCAATTAATGTCGCAAAAATTTGTTAAAAAAACCAATTTTGACCGAAACTAAACTATGATAAAGTGAACATATCCCCATCGACTTTGATTAGTTACAGCACTAGAGATTCACTGCCTGAGTTCACGTTCGTAAATTAACTTACTGTTCATAAAAATATCAAAGTGCGAGTAAACGATAAATCACAGCTACATGCATGCAAATGATTTCCTTCACTTAAATTGGCGCGCGTGCATTTACAAATACCAACACCATAAAGGCTTAAGCTGCTATCTTTTCAAATTACAGTAAAACAAAACAATGGGTTAGAATTAGAAAAATAATGCATAAAGTCAACGGGATGAAAAACATTGTATACGTAAGCAAGATCTTGGGAAATTATCGGATCCAAGTGGGCCATTTATATAATAAAAAAAATGAACATGCTGCAGGACAATAATATATAGATGAACATTGTAAGTTGTTCAAAACATTTTACTAAAGAATTTTTTTGACAAAACCCATCATTACATCGAAAATTCATATATTATAACTCATATCTTTCATATATTATGTATAAAATTTAATTTTAATATATTATTAGTATAAATTTTTTATATAAATATCTAATTATATATTATTATATCAATAAAAATATTTGATTCAACTATTTATTATTTTAAAAATTTTACAAATAAAAATATGTAATAAGATAACAATGTAAAATTTTTTTTACATTCACAATACATCAACGTTTAAGCTTTTTTTTTTTTTTGAATAACTTGCATATGTTATATATATTAGTGTAAGATACACTCACATAGCTTAATAACTTTTTATAAATATAATTTTTATTGATCAACTATCGAATTACAATTACCTATCAAATAGATTATTTAAATCAAATTCTAAAATAATTGAATATCAATAAAAATGTAATCAAGTAGTTCTTATTTTTATATATTTTAAAATCATGTACTATGTGATGTATATTATTTTTATGTATATTATATTAATATAAATATTAATAAATATAATTTACTGAATATAAACTTTCAATTTAACAATAAATTTGAGCCGGAGCTAGATATACACTCTGTATGATTAAGGATATATCTTTTATTTTCAATTGACAAGAATATTCTCTACTTTTTAAAAAATCTAATATTATACTACTTACCTATATATGTAAGAGATATTTTTATTAATTGAGAATAAAAGATATATCCCTTACCATATAAAGTATATATTTAGTCCCAACTTTTGTAAAAAATTTAGAAATAAAAAATATTTACATACTGTATATATATGTGTCTGAAAATTTAAAAAAAAAAAAATTCACATGTATAAAGCAGAGATTACCAGGACAGCATTAAGAACAGTTGTGAGATGCTTGGCAACCCTTATCATGTGTCGTTTTCGTGCTGATCATTAGTTATTGATGTTCCCCAATAAATATTAATTAGTGGCATTGGCGTATTTGAAATCTTGATTTTGTAAAAAGAATTTGAGATGCCATGCTTGTCGGTTGTCTCGTGTTTCATACGTAAGTTCGTCAAAATTAGGTTATTCTGTGCTTTTTAAGGGATTGCGTCCGACGACTGCGAGGACGATAATTAATAAATATAGCTAGATTTGTTCGTGTTCGTCCCCATAGCAGACCTTCCCCTGATACGAAGTTCTCATGTTTTATCAGAGTAGCAGTTCTATATGCCGGCATGGAGTGGTTTTTAAGAAGCATTTTATGAATTGTGTTTGAACAATTAGATTTTTTATCATCAGCACACATGGGTGATAATAACTGCTAAAAATTTATACTAGTTTGAAAAACAACTGTCAAAAAAAGAAAAAAAAATAAAGGGACTTCCAAATTTTATGCTTATATTTCAATTCTAAATTGGTATATAATCGTATATTTTATATTTAGATTTGTTAAAGAATTAGAACTATGGTCGACGGCTCGTCAAAATTAATGTTTAATTATATAATTTTATCAAAATTAAATAGTACTCCTTTCGTCTATTTTTTTTATACATCATTTCGTCTATTTTTAAGTGTTATTTAAATTTTTTACATAATAATTAAGATATTATTAAATTGACATAAATATAGAAGACATAGTTTATTTCAATTAAATTATTATTTTTCTCTTTTCACTACCTCACTATTTTTCTCTCACTTTAATGTCACCTTTTTTCCTCATTGCATTAAAAAATATAAGAACAAAATTAAAAATAATAATTATACTTCCTTAAAATTTTTAAATGACAAATAATTGGAAATAAACTTTTTTAAATAGATATTTAACAATAGACGAATGGAGTATTGAATATCAACAATAACAACAAAACTAGTAAACATTGAGGATAAAATAAGCGGAGCTATACCATCAAAATAACAAGGTTTTTTTTATATATTGCAGATAAAAATGAGTTTTTGTATATTTTATGAGATTAATTTTAATATATTATTAGTATAAAATATTTATATTGTCAATTAATCAAATATTATTAGGTATGTGACATTTAAGATAGTTATTGCAAAAATTAAACAATTTTAATAATATGCTAATATATAATTAGATTATATACAAGTCTTTTTATACTAACTGTGTATTAAATTAATTAAATCCATATTTTATTACATATCATTAAGACAATTTAATACACGTCCAAAAAAAATTAAGACAATTTAATACACAAAAGATGGATCTCTCGACTGCAGGCTACTCATATTTCAATTTTCTATGCTTTTGTAACAGTGTGCCCTTTTATTATTACTACATAATATTGATTGTCTCCACGGTGACAGCGTCCTTCCCTTGGTCATCTTAATCTCCCTTGTCTTGATTCTCCTGTACCCGGAGTGGTTTACCGAACTCCATTAATGACTTAGCATTATTGAGACATTTAATTTAAATATTAGCCGAATCTATGGCGCACTTACTAATTTGATTATACTGATAAAGACATAAAGTTGCCCATAGTTTAAGTGTTTTTCAGCCAACGGACGTCTTTTTGCCAAAAAAAAATATAAGACAGGTAATATTTGACACGCAGAAACTAATCAGGTCATTCGTGACTAGCGTGATTAGTTTCATTTTGTACCATAAGTGGGAAACATTTTTTTTTATAAGATTTTTTTGGTACATATTTTTATTTATAAAATTTAGGTATCGTATTAAAAATGAAGGGTGTTTTTAAATAGTAAATAATTCCCTAATAAAATACTCCTACGAAAGAGAAGTAATAGATAAAAAATTGAAAGGATGTCATCATAATCTCAATTATTTTCCTTTATTAGAATAGAATACTAATCTATCACCGACTTGACGTTGAGCGACTTAATTTAAAGATGGGCTAAATGTTTGGTGCAATTATTGATTTGATTATACCGAGAATATTATCCGCAAATTTTTACTTCTACATTGAGTTCTCTACAAATAAAATGCTACAGTGAGGCTTTTTTTTATTTGTTTAAATCATTCGTATCGATATTATATTTTAACTAATTTCACTATAATTGAGTCAACCTGTTATAAAAGTAAGATTTTATTAACATTAATTTTTTTTATTTACAAAACTTTAATTTATGGCTTTTAAATCTAACTTAGAAAAGGAAATTTTTTTAGCATAGTTGATGATCTGAAAATGTTTCTTTCTCCATTGAGAAATTTTAATATATTTTTAAACATTTAATTTTAATTTGTTAATATTTCATATTTATTATATGGATTCCATAACTAGTAATGTCACTATTATATTTTTAACCGATCCATTATTTGGATATAATAATTTAAATATTCAAATTGATTCATGATAATAACAATTTAACTAAATATGAGTTTTAGTTATATAGATGTTAAATTGACACATTATCTTCATTAGTTATGTAGATTCATTCTTTGTTTAAAATGTGTTCAATAATTATTATTTCCTATTTGAAATTCACACTTAGAGTTTAATTTTAATGTATTTTTAGTGTAAAATATTTTTGAAATAGTAAATATAATAGTTAAATATTTTTTCTGATATGATGATATATAAATAAATGCCTATATAAAACCTTTTTTCACTTAGAGTACTATATATATAATTGTACTATATAATCCTGTGTAATCACTCATCTCATTAGTAATAGATGCATCCATTAATTGATTGCATCACTGTAAACTGTCCATCCCCCTACAAAATAGTGAAGACATGTGTTCAGCAAGTAATGTGTTTATATCACGATAGTTGTACAAATAAAAATAAGGGGACTTATGTTCAATTATTGACTCGTAATTATACTTTATATTTTTTAATTTAAAAAATTATGCTAGTCTTCCGCAAAATTTTTGGAGTAATATATTGTTTATACAGCTCGTGCCATTAAACTTTCATTTATAAAACCAAAAGAAGCAGTGAAAAATTCGATTTAAAATATGACCTTTTGTCAATTTTTATTTAATTTTTCATCTTTCTAATGGTATTTGGAGTGTTCAAAATTTGTTTACATATTTAAACATTACGTATAATATTTATTGTCAAAATTCAAAAACTAATCTTTCGCTAATTCATTTTATAACTTATATTGGCATAAGTGCAAATTATTAAAAACATAAGATCAAAAATAGGGACCCCCTTTTTGGCTTCTTGTGGTCGACTTTTTGCATTTTTTTGGGTCAGACTTTTGGACTGTTTTTGCTCAGCTTACCTTACACAATCTTAATATTTTTGAGCCCTGAATATGAACTCATCATTAGATCAACGCAGGCCCAGCCCACTGGCAAGTACAGCCGAAAGAAAACAAAAAAGAACGTCTGATCTGACCAAAAACAAAAACCACACGCAGCACGCACGCACCCAAAAGAGAAACACGCTTCTTTGTTTGGTTTGAATTTTTAGTTCCATTGAGATAAGTGGATCCGAGAAGCACCCCATAGAGGAAGTAGAGAGAGGGAATTGAACAATCCAACTTTTATTAAATGATTGTTTAATTACATTCATAGAAAAAGTATTTAATACAAGTAAGAGATTAATTTATATTATTGTAAGATTTGATACACTTATATTATTAAATAATTTTTTATATGATATAATTTTCACCAATTTAACCATTGAATTAAATTATTTATTATAGATTATCTGGCTCAAATTTTGAACAAATTAAATATCAATAAGAATATAATCATATAATTATTATTTTTATACATTTTAAAAGTATTTGTTACATTGATTTTGAAACATATAAAAATCATACTAATGATTTTGGATTAATATGAAATTTTGCATATATGATCTAGAAAATATAAACCTTTAATTCAAGAGTGAATTTTATATATAAAAAAAATCAATAAAAAAGTTATTCAGTGATATAGAGTTGTTTTAACTTTTTCCAATAAGAGTTGATGCCCTTTAATAAATATTGATAGTGAACAAAAAAAAAATCTATTATGCTTAAAAATATATATACAGGGAACAACAGTAAATTTATTCATTTTTTACTTTTTTTTATTATGAATTTATATACAAATATAAATATTTTAAAAGACAAATGCATATCTCCTCACTACTTGTGACAAAGGCTAAGTCGAGTTTTATAAATAATAGATTGAGTGACTAATAATAAATTCCACATAAGAAAAGTTATTGTACGCTAATTACGAATCTCTTCTGCTTTTGTTACTCTGCTCAGCTGAGCAGACATTCTGAAACGCGTTTTAACACATAAAAAGTCAACATTTTCACCCGTCACGTATCCTTAGGTGCCAGAATGCAATCAACTTCTAGAAACTCCAAATCTTCAATAAAAAATTAGGTAGTTTTATGTTCATGTGGGGTGGTGGCAATTTAATACCACTGCAGAAAAACTTTCCTGGCGGCCAACACTTTTATGGACAGGTACTTCATCATGTTACTCTGGCTAAATAATCAACTAATTGGCGGAGTAGAGGAAGGAATGAGAATTAATTTAGACAAAGCCTCAGGCTTATCACTAACAAAGGTTCATTCCAAAGGGAAGTTACCATTCTGATAAACATGCGCCCACCTTCACCCTCAGGAAGATTAAATTGCATTCTCGTTAAAATGAAGGATATTATACTGAACATGACTTTTGGTTTTTATTCTTATGGTCACATTCCGTATTCTTCAAAATTTTGAATCTAAATGAAAAGGCATTCTTTCCTCTGAGATTTTGAGAAGGGAATAGGTGAAAATAAAGCTAAAAATGTTACCATAACTATATAATTATCCAAATTCCACCATACAAAAATTTGGGAGGACTCTCAACAGTAGAAGTCTGAGGAGGAGAAGTTGCTTGAGAACTTATCAAGAGCGCAATCCTGACAGGATACAGCATGTCTATTGTTGAAAATTATGCAGCACCCAAAAATAGATGCAGCCAGAGAAAGATGACCACAAAGATTAAAGATATACCTATAACTGTAAGGGTTCAAGCGTTTAAGGTATTTGAAACACTAATAGTTCTCCCGCAAAACAACCCTTGAATGCTAATCGCTGTCTGAATTCAACATATTGTACATGATGATCTTTGTGGATCACATTACATCTAGATATGTGTATCTTCTGTCTCTATTGTTAGCACATATATGACGGCAGCCTCAACCCTTTTTCGGAGTTTGTTCAACCATGGCATCCGGTTTCTTAGACACTGGTTGATGGTTCTTGACAAAAGGCTTCTGCTTCTTGGACACAGCATGGTGGGTGTGATATAATATGACAGTAGGCTTTATATCGAAGTCCCTAACAAAACGGTCCTTCCCATCATCTGATACTCGTGGATCCTGAATAAGGTCTTGAATTGATTCTGGCATAGGTTGGCCCATCATCATATTCTTCCAGTAGTCACCCAGGTCTTTTCTTGCACAGCTGATGTTGGCATCCTATTGAAAAAAAAGTTTTCCAAGAGTTTCGGAAGAGAGAAAATTGAAAGGTCATGGATAACACTAGCTAATCTCATTCATTCAAATGTCAAAATAACATCTAACTTGAATGAAATTAGGAAATTCTTGATAAGGCATGCATTTGATGAAAGTTAGAACAAACTTAACCGAGGTAAATGAGGAACAGATTTTTCAGAGGACATTTCCAGGAAGCTTACCCGGAGAAGATAGAAGACCGCGAACAAAGCAAAGATGGACTTCATGTTAATCTGTAGCCTCCTTGCTAGATGCGTCGGCTGATTTACTTAGGCCAGAAGTGACCCATGCTGAACCCATATTTATGTTTTATATCATATTACAGTATATCATAACAGTTGTAAAAAATTAAGTTGACAATTAATTAAAAATTCTTATTCCAAGGTCCAAAGGGTAGGTCTGAACGATACAATGCCAACTGCCAAGGCGGTAAATTAGACAGTTTAATCGTGCTGTTCACACGGCACATGGTAGAAATAGTTTTGAACTTTTGACCCAAAAGAAAGGTGTGGATTTCTTTTATAAGGAGTTTTTGGTACATGCCAATAAAGTTTGAATATAAGATTTAACGAAAATTATTCAAATTTCTTATTATTAAACCAATGATAGTGACTTACTTTTATCAGGAGCTTGTTAACCTTTAAACAGAGGTATAAAAGTTACCAAGATATATCGATATAGCTTTAAGTAAGTTATATCATTTAATACTTTTTCTTTTACAAATATAACTTTTGTTAAATTAATGATTGAATTATAAATATTTATCATGTAAATTATTTATGTCAAATTTTGAAAATTTTGAATATCAATAAAAATATGATCAATCAAATAATTCTTATTTGTATATATTTTAAATATATGTATTATGTTAATTTTAATATAGATAAAAAATATTTTAAATAATTTCAAATTAATATAAAATTTTATAAATGTGATATACAAGATATGAACTTTCAATCGAATAATGGATTTTGTAAAATATTCACAAATAATATGTTTTTATGGTTTAATTTTGACCATTTATATAAAATCTAACAGTCAAAATTAATTTTGCTACTCTCACAATTAATTACTCCTCTCACTTAACATTCCTTCGAATAAATATTTATTTTTTTGTAAGTATGACAATCTTATATCAATGTAACTTGATTTTGAATACATATATATAAGGGCAAATCATATGAAAAGAGTGATTTATTAAGAAAAGTAAATTTGGTCTGTCTAATCATATATAGATTATTAAGATTTAAAATTGTTTAAAAGTCATAATATCACTTAAAAAGTCACATGACTTTATTTTTAAATCTTAACTATTCATGTAAGATCCAACAATCAAGATTTATTCATCTCACTCTTACAATTAACCACTTTTTTCACTTAGTCCTCTTCCTATATATATAGGAGCCATATCACATAAGAGGAATGATTGATTATGAGAATGAGAGAAACAAATCTAAGCCATATAATCATATATGAATGATTAAGATTTAAAGTTATTTAAAGATCATATAATTATTTAAAAAAATATATTATTTTATTTTTAAATATTGACCATTCATATAAGATCCAATAATCAAAATTTACTTATTTTACTCTTACAATTAACCACTCTTTTCACTTGATCTCTCCCTGTATATAGGGGGTGGTTTATTGTGAGAGAAAAAAATAAATTTAGACCATATAATTATATATAAATAGTCAAAATTTAAAATTATTTAAGAATCATATAATCATTTAAAAAAATCACATAATCACTTAAATTATATATATATATATATATAAAGATTAAATTTTATTATTAATTTTTTCATGAATACTTCATATAGATATACTAAAGATTAACAGTAATTTTGTGCAAATTTCTTATTCACCAAATAGCTGAATTTGAGCTCCAACAATCCAACCAATTTTTTTTCCTCCTTGTTCTTTTAATTTCAAGCGGAGCTATCTTTTATAGATTGAAGATTTATACTTCATTAACGCCGTAAAGCAGTGCAAGTTAAATGGCATGCAGAGTGGATATGTGATTATTAACGTCAAAATCAAATTGCTAGAAGACCCCATAGGGTTTGTGGCTTTTTCTCAACGTGTTGCACGTGTTTGCAGAAGTCAGAGCACGTCATCACTATTGGTCATTATATTTTATATATTAATCATAACCCTTGTACTTTAGCATTTAAATGAAAATTAATCTTATATATTTATAAACAGGTGCTTTTTAACCTGCACCATAGTTAGTTATGCACCGCTATCACATCCACAATTTAAGTTAGATTGGAGGATTCTTTTAAGTAAAATGCTAATGGTGGAGATTTGTTACTAGCCACTTAATTATCAGGTTTTTTAAAATAAAATATATATCAATCATATTTTCTAGACATGACCATAAAAAAAAAAGTGAGAAAAATAACAAAAATATTCATATATCTGGTTTCATATGATCATTATTTTATTTGATTTTTTTTTCCAAAAAATTACCAACATTTTTGTTGAAAATACTGGTAAAATTTCCCAAAATGCTGATAAACTTACCAAAAATGCTAGTAAGTTTCTAAAAAAATAAATAACTTGAACAAAAGTAATAATAATCATATGGAATGCTGATAAATTTGCCCAAAATATTAGTAAATTTATCTAAAAAGCTGATAAATTTATCAAAAATGCTAGTAAATTTTTGAAAAAAATAAAAAATTTGAACAAAAGTCATAAAGATTTTGAGATGCTAGTAAAGTTGCCAAAAAAACTGGTAAATTTGTCTAAAATACTGGTAAATTTGCCAGAACGCTGGTAAGTTTCTGAAAAAAATTAAAAACTTGAAAAAGGTAAAAAAGATCATCAGACGCTATAAAATTTGCTGAAAATACTGGTAAATTTGCTGAAAATACTAATAAAAAATTCTTATTAGCATTTTTAGCAAAGGCGCAAATAAAAAAGAGTTTTTTGGTCATATTTTTAAAATATTGTTGAGTATATTTTATATATGTATATATATACTTAAATAAATATATTTGTAACTATAAAAATAAATATATTTATTTAATTATATATATATATATATATATATATATATATATATATACAAATATCATATTTTATTTATATATAAATATATATATACATTTATTTATTTATTTATTTAAATTTATTATATTTATTTATAAAATTTTTAATTTTTATATATATATAACTAATGTTATGGTATAAATAAATAATTTGAACAAAAGTAACAATGATCTTATGGGACGCTAGTAAATTTGTCAAAAATGCTAGTAAGTTTCTGGAAAGTAAAAACTTGAAAAAAAGTAATAAAGATTATGGGGTGCTGGTAAATTTGCTGAAAATGCTAGTAAGAAAAGAGTTTCTTACCAGCATTTTTCAGCAAAGATGCAGATAAGAAAGACTTTTTTTGTCATTATATATATATATATATATATATATATATATATATATATATATATATATATATATATATATATATATATATATATATATATAATTTACTAACTAGTGTTCTGGAAAAAATAAATAATTTGAACAAAAGTAACAATGATCATATAGGATGCTAGTAAAATTTGTCCAAAACGTTGATAAATTTTCCAAAAACGCTGTAGGTTTCTGGAAAATAAAAATTTGAAAAAAAGTAATAAAAATTATGGGGTGTTGGTAAATTTGCTGAAGATGCTGGTAAGAAAAGAGTTTTTTACCAGCGTTTTTAGCAAAGACGCAGGTAAAAAAAAATTTTTTTGTTTCAAGTAACAAAGATTATAGGACGCTGGTAAATTTAGAAATCTTGCTAGTATGTATATATATATATATATATATATATATATATATATATATATATATATATATATATATATATATATATATATATATATATATATATATATATATATATATATATATATATATAACTTACTTACTAGTATTCTAGAAAAAAAATTGACTAAAAAACTCTTTCTTACCGGTGTATTTACTGAAAATACTAGTAAGAAAGCCTTATTTAGTAGCTTTTTATCAATATTTTTAGCATTATACTGTAAATTTTTGGACCAAAAAATATCAGAAAAACAATGATCTTGTGGTAATTGTCTGAAAGTATTTTTGTCGTTTCATGTCATTTATTAGGAGAAAACCTCAAATTACCCGTGATGGACTACATTAAGCACCTAATAATATACTATGTATCATGCACCATACTTTAAAGGTGCATGTTAGCAAGCACCTTATAAATAGTTAAAATGAATACCTTCAAAAACAAGTTTAAAATATGTCAAATTCAGTCTTTACTTTATTTTTCTTCATTTTCTTCATTTTCTTAGCATGATACACAAATGATGTATAACTCTGCTAACTTTAGCGTGATTTTTCACTAATTAAGCCATTGATCAACAATTGTTTGCTGTCTGCTGCTGCGCAATTGCAAAAGCCACGCAAATATAGTTGCAATGCCCAGAAACAGGGTTGCTTTGTTCTGCCAGATTATGTAAACATCCTCACATCCATCACACAGAAACTCTGGTTTGAATTTTATCACAAACCAACAAAAATGCTATTATAAATTACATAAAATATATGTTCGTCCAAAAAATGTAGCCAAATTTTTCATTCTTTAGATCTGGGTTTAATTCAGAATAGTCTTCCATTGTGACACACGAAAAGTAGTCAGTCTAAAGGTCTAAATATTTGTTTGGTTAAATTAGTACTATTTAAATTCCACCCTACTTAAATTATTTTGACTTAGTCGAATTAGTTTAACAAAAATAAATACCAAACTACTTAAACCAATTAAATATTAATTTAATCAAGTGTTAATTTTAAGGTCTAAATTTTGACACACGTTTTAATTATAATTGACTGGCGTGCATGATGTATGACAACAAAATTTTGCGGTTGAAAGTTCAATTGTTTCATCATGGCTAAAAGAAAAATGCAAGTGCTGGGGATTGTGACAATTGTATCTAAATGCTTACTTCATTGAGTAGAATCACAAAATATTCAAAGCTGACATTGCCTTTCTTTCCGAAGACTAATCTTTTTTTCCTCAAATCAGAAACACTAAGCCTTACCCAAACCTTAACCGGGACTAAAACGCTACCCATGTTGTGAGCACATAGAGGCGTAAGATGATCGTCATGCTGACATACGGGCCAAGCAACTCTGCTCATAGGTTTATAAATGAAAGGGTTGACACCTTACACTGTATTATCCTTTTTCTCACAACAAAAAATGGCAATATATAAGTCTAATTTCATGACCACCGTTCGCGTATTTTTTATTTTTATAAAAGACTATCTCTGACAAGTTGAAATCAAACTTACATTTGACTTTATATGTATTTCATAGAAAGTATATGTATATGTTATAAGAAAATGTCATATTCAATGCTGTTAGGAGATTTAATCAAATAGATTTCTTGAGGAATCTATGGTTGTACACCTTGGAGGATTCCAACCTTCATCGGTCAGCCATAAGAAAGATGATTCAGTGGGAGCAACAGGTGTAGAAGGCAATCAGTGGGTATATTTGTTACCCATGAGATTGTACCAGACACAACCTGAGAAAAGATAATAAGAGTGGGCCAAAAGCTCGGTTGGCTTTTTCTTCAAAGTCAACTTACAAATGTGCAACACTAAAAAAATGATTATGATGCTCATAAAGAAATCGAATCAAAATTTAGCAGCACTTACCTTTGTCCCCTTTAGGTTCATGCATGGCATGTAATCCCTATTTAACTATAGGCTTGTCGTCCGTGTGTTTTAATTATGCCCTGCGGGGGTGGGTTGGGACCTATCTCTATCTGACAAAGTCAACTTGCATGGCTTATGCATTAGAAGGCCTACTTGTCCACACAACATTTTATCTGTTTTAACATATTTTTCACTTTGATTAAAGTGATATATTTAAAAATTAATATTTAATATATCTGACATATTTTAAATATATCACTTTAATTAAATTAATAGATATATTAAAATAAAGAAAGTATCCAATTATTTCTTAAAGAATTTCTAGCAGTTTCAATTCTTAATTAATTATTGTTTGTTCAACTCACTAAAAAATGTATGGGGAAAAGGAGCGTTATCTATTGATGAAAGCCAATGGCTATTTGCCTTTCCACATTCAACATCCAACTAGTGGAAGAAAGCTTAGCTATACCTTCCCCATTTCGCACATATAACTCTTGGGGAAATCAGTGCCACATTTCTGGTAGGTCAAAACCAAAATAGTGGTTTGATGGCGGGTGAGATGTTTCAAATGAAGGAGATGCTTCACACGTGTATACTGCTAAAAATGATAAGAGTAGAATTAAGCTTGTGGAAGAAAACTATCCCGTTCTCATAGACTGATCAGAGTATGAGACTTTCGGAAACGCATTATCTTGTCATATTCGTCTCTTTCTTTATCCTTCGTTGACTTAATCTGCAGATGTGACCCTATGGTGCGTGAATCAGAAATTGGGTGAACCACGGTTGCCACTTTAATTGGTTTCTAAGCTCTAATAGTTATCAGTTCCGTTTCTTTTTTCTTTTTTATTTTTTGCTCACAGTTATCGGTTCCGTTTGAGACCCTTATTAATCCAGCACAGCCTTTCATAAAAGGTTATAGTGGGTTTGTCAAAGGTGGAAACTCTTGGGTGGACTTGTGGGATGAGCAAAGCCTTGAGGCCCGCGACAGCTGCTGCAGATTGAACAGTTTTGTCAACATTATCAGTTTCCCACCGTACATGAGATTCACAAATAGTCAAAGGAATTGATTGAGAGGCACCATGGTACCTAAGAATCAAGAAGCGGCATATGTTGCCACAGCTGAAGTCAAAAGTTGACCAAAGGATTTTTTTGTTTATTATCTATAGGTTTTTTCTTTTTTGATAATAAGCACTTTTATCAAGAATAAAAAATTATTATATAAAAATTTATAATTTTAATTATTTTGTGTATTCAAATTTTTTTAAAAAATAATTTACATGTGATATTTTCTTTCTTAACAAGCATTATATTAGGAAAGTTTATATTTAAAAAGTTTTCAAATATCAATTTATTCTTTTAAAACAATTATATCAATTTAGTATATCTATAAAACTACGAAATCATTTTATAAATCTAACTTATTTGAACTATTTATTAAACCGATTTTCATTTGGATACGGAAGCATATGGTATTTGCTTTCTTGGAATTTGACAATATCCTCATTTTACGAGGATAAAATTACTTACAATTAATCCTCTATTGATACAGCAATTTAGTTTTAAATAATTATTTTCGGATAATAAAATAGTCCAAAATTACATGTTTTAGAACTAAATTATTAATGTTTTTTATCTAGATTATTCCAATTATCTTGCATTGAGGTTTCGAGCTAGCTGACCTCATTGCCAGTGTAAAACTCTTGTAACACCAATTTTTTTTATTCATAATACTCAAATTTAAAACTTTGTTCAAGGGAAATATTTTTTTTATAGAATAAGATTAACATGTGTAAACCACTTCAACCAATAAAATTGATTACATAATGAAATCATTATTTAGAAATCAGATTAATGTGATTAATCTTGTAATCGCCAAATTAAAATTAATGTTCCAAAAGTATCTAACAGGCATTACACACATGGAATTACATTTAGTGGTGTGGTACCAGCCTGCGTCGTTTTGGAATATTTATATTTTATACAGTAACAATGGTTGAACAAAGCAACGATCTCGCAAACTGAGCAAAAGAGCGAAGGGGAAAGGTTGGTGGAAAAAAAATATTGCCCTATTTTATATTCCAATGTTCCATCTTCACTCTGCCATACAAAGTACAGACCAATGTAAAGATTAAAGAGTCTAAGGTGTGAACGTAATCCTTTCGTTTTTTTATTTCGCATTTGAGGATGCATTTACCTTTAAGCAAACGACTGCAAAAGAGAGTGACATCTATCTTTTGACTAGAATAAATATTGATAATGTATTGTCGTTTGCTTACACTGAAAGGTGCTGACCAATTTAAAAAAATAAAACTTAGATTAAGTTATTTATATCTTTTTTATTTAATTTTTAAATTAAATAATGATAAGGATATTTTTTTAAAATATATATATATTTTTAAGTTTTAAATTATTTATTTAAAAATATATATTCATAAATCATTATTTAATTTAAAAAATAATTAAAATAGATATAAAGATTTGATATAAGTCTTATCCAATTTAAAAACAGCGAAGTATTCCTCGTGATATGAGACATGAGATTTTCCGGTACTTTAATCGTTGTGTGCGAGTTATTAAAATTACACCCAAAAAATAAAAATAAAAAAAGATTAGTTGACGTGTTATGCGTGTAATAAATATAGAGCAAGATAGTAAAAGTTTTCCAAGACCACTTAGTAATTCTTTACAAATAAAATTTATTGTACATTTTTTAGAAATATGTTAGATTATGTTTATTTTATTCAAAATTTGATGTTTTAATCTTAATTAATAATAGTGCTAATATTAATTTGCACATATATATAAAATTAAAAGACATAATTTAGATAATAAGTCCTCGTACTTGCTTTCACTTAAAATTTGATACTTTAAAAAAGAAAGTGTTGACCCAAAGAAAAAAAAAAAAAAGAAAGATATCTGTTATATAGATTTCACTAATTTTAAAATCAGTAAATTTTCTTTCTTTAGATATCAAACTAAAGGGGCAAAAAGGTCGCCAGATGAAGGGTACAAAAAACTATTTCAATTAAGATTTCCAACACAAGATTCCATTTCCAACACCTACATCCAAACACCCACATGCGTCCAATTAAATTGACTGGCAACTACAACTAGAGAAAGCAACTGGGCTTTCTAGTATTTCTAGGCAGCCAGTACTCTTATTTATTTTTCGGTCCCCTTCTGCTGCTAGAAGCAATAACCAAAAGATCTGAAGTTTCAAGAGAAAACAAGAAATGAGACTTGGAATTGCTTCTTGGAGCTTCATCCTAATCACACTACTTGTCCTTCTGGTAAGATCTAGCTATGTTATTCAATTAAATTAAATCATATCTCTGTTGACTTGAAACTTATTTTTCATCTAGATAATGTAAGGGTGCTACAGATCTTGCAACTTTGGTCTTTCTTAGCTGGTTCTAGAAAAATTTTACTTTTTAGTCATCTTTTGTTTCAGCAAAAACATCGTTTGAAATGATTTTGGCTCCTTTGTTTTCATGACACTGTTGAAGTTGATCTGAGAAAGGGTTGGTTTTATGAGAAATTTGACTATGCTCCTTCGACTTGATTTTTCAACTCTATTCGTTTGCCTCGTGATGTTGCAGGTTGTGAAAGAAAATGGCGCTAGAAAGATAGCTATAACATCTGGGAGAGATAATCAACAGAAGTTAGTACCCTATGATTTGCAGCAGCTTGCAACAGAGGGTCTTTGGCTTACTAATGTTATGCAGGTTGAAGGCGCTGATGTAGAAGTGAACAAGAAGCCTGGCGAAAAAGATGATGACAATGATCACCAAAAACTCAAAGAAAAGGATGAAGAAGAAGACTCCGATGATGAGGACGAAGACGATGATGATGATGATGATGACGACCATGACGATGACCATAAGAAGAAAGGAAAGCACACTCATAAAAAAGAAGATGATGAAGTGGATAAAGATGAACACAAAAAGATCATAGGAAAGGATAAGCCATCCCATATGGATCACAATCGCATGGACCCTGAACTGAATGTGTTTTTCACTCCGAAGGATCTAGAAGTTGGGAAAACGATGCCCATCTATTTTGCCAAGAGAGATTCTTCAACATCTCCAAATTTTCTGCCTAGAGAAGAAGCTGAACAGATTCCTTTCTCATCAAAACAACTATCCTTCCTTCTCAAGTTCTTCTCTATCCCAAAACACTCTACCCAAGCCAAGGCCATGAAATATACACTTAAAAATTGTGAATTTGAACCTATGGAGGGAGAGACCAAGTTCTGTGCTACTTCCTTGGAGTCTTTGCTTGATTTTGCACGTTATCTGTTTGGATCCAATGCGCAATTCAAAGTCTTGACCACCACCCATCTCACAAACTCCACTGTGCTTTTACAAAACTATACAATCTCAGAAGTGAAGGAGATTTCAGTTCCAAACGTAATAGGGTGTCACCCAATGCCTTACCCTTATGCAGTTTTCTATTGCCACAGCCAACAGAGTGATACTAATCTATACGAGGTGTTAGTAGACGGTGAGAATGGTGGGCGAGTTCAAGCTGCGGCTATTTGCCACATGGACACTTCTAAGTGGGACACAGATCACGTGTCATTTCGTGTGCTCAAGGTTGAGCCAGGAACCTCCCCAGTGTGCCATTTTTTCCCTCCTGATAATCTGGTCTGGGTGCCTTTGCCTGCAGCTGCATAACAAGATCTATGTTCCTGATCGAGTCTGTTCTGTTTCTGTATAAGAAACTATCCCAACAATGTTAATAGTTCTTGACTTGGTATTCTAGGAACCGCGTCTCGATGAAAAACTATGTATCTGTGTCAATAAAGATGTTATCTTAGTGTGCTTAGAGCCTTGGAATAATCTTGATCATGTTCATATTCTCAGTGAATTAGTTATGGATGAAGCTTCAAAGTTGGCCGTGTTACCTAGTCCAGTCATTTCTTACCATGCATGCTAACTATCTGGTATCTACTATAAACCCGTGCTCGAAGGGTTTTAGAAATCCGAAGTTGTAACAATTTCCTGTTACATGAAATTGCATCCAACCATTTTTTATTGGTACAGTAGAGGGCCAGGCCCAAGAAAACTAGGCAGACATTCTCACGAAGTGGGGCATAGCCCCCTGTATCAAAGGACATGAACCGTAGATGCTTCAATTTTCAACAGATTAGAGCGCAGCGCTTTTGGTAGAACTCGGGAATATGTTAGTACCGAGGGCTTCAGATAGTTTGTTGGAATTTTTTTCATAGCTTAGACTCTAAATAATTCCCACTTCTGCTCGAGAATTGAGATTTTCTGGGCGGCAGTATCTGTTGCATAATGTTTTTGTCAGGGCACCAGTACACTCTTTGGCTTCCGGCACCTTTGCTGTCGCTGCAACAAAATCTTGATTGGCATCAACTCGGTTGTACACTGCGCCTGTAAGTACACTTATCTGTAAGTACAGATATTGAGGGTAATTAAGACTTCTGGACTCGTACAATGAAGTCTGAAGAACACTTATGCTCTCACCCACCAAGGACCATAAATCCTAGACTAAATCACAAAGCAGAACGTCTAAATCCTAGTGTTAATGTGAAAGGTATGTAAAAGCAAGTTTAGAGTAAGATATCAAAAGCAATTTCAGAACATCCTCAAACTAAAAACCCGTAATCAGTGTGAATATGAATCACATTCAGTATACATGGACTAAAAGCTCTACCAAATGCAATCACATGGCTCCAAGTACATTAAAAACAAAAAATGCGGAATATCCTATTTATCTTCTGATTGCCAGGGTAGGATGAACGCAGCCAAGACGTTTAGCTCTTCATCTCCCTCCTTGTCTAAACAATACATATGGTTGTCACTTGTCAACAGAAACCCTCTGTACAATAATAGGTCTTTTTCTTCTAACAGTGTACCAGTTACCCAACCTGATGCAAGTCTCAAGTTAGGTTCTTGCGAACGGAAATTCATTCAGTCAAGAAAACAAAAAATTCAAATTCAATGTAATTAATTGGAGTTCTTCTTATTATGTCATTCTACAATATTTTGACGTCCCTGGAATCAAAGTCCAAGCTCTACCTACATGTTAAAATTTCAATTCCAAAGGAATGTAGTATCAAATTCATACTCCAAGATTCACTTATAAAAAATAGTGACCTTAAGCTATCGATTCAAATTATTATCCGCTTCTTAACTTGTAGAGAATTTAATGATGTATAGAACTGATATAAACTTGACAGTCACGAGATTTACAGTAGTTGCAGACCACGCATTTGTCTGATACAGTAAAAAATAAAAATGGACTTGACATACAATTTATAATTTGGACTTTGCAAACATAATTTTGAAACCCGTCACAATTTAATATAACTTTTATTTTCCTTTTTATACTAAATTATGAGACATTACTCTCGTAATTTTAAAATAGAGCATTTAAGATTATTATCCTTTCCAATAAATATATTTTAGAATATCCAAAATTGGGTTATTATTCTTTCAAAGGACAAAGTTGCTCATCACTCATCCAATAATTTATTGGTATAACTTAATATTATCTTTAGATTAAATTATCTATCACTTTGAGTAAATTTTTTTTTTGGTTTATTTTATCTATCGCTCTCACATTTTAACAAAATATATATTACGAATTTTTTTAATTTAATTCAAGGGAGTATAATTTTTTTTTGTTATTCACAAAAATTTGGATGAATACAGTATTGATCATCTTACCAAAATCAAAGCGAAGCTCCAAGGAATAAAAAGTATTTATAAGATACGTACCAACTACACTAATTCTTGTTGGCATGGATATAACTTTTATTCACTTAATGGCACCCTTGCTTTTCAGATAAATATAAAATATTACAATTTAAAATGATCAAACTTATCCAAACAGGTCAGGTTATGCATGCAACCATTATTACCATATACAGTGAGAATGAAATGAGTTCTCTTATATAAAATTTTTATCAAATTTTATTTTTTATTATTAATTAAAAAGATAAAATTAAGTATGGGCTAACAAAAATATTTAATTAATAATAAAAATTAATATATAATATTATATAAAATTTTTGTAGAAAAGGATCTATTCTTTATATATTATAGTCTATTTAATTAAAATTTTAGAAGAAGTATATTTTTAAAAATATAACTAGAAGTAGAAGAAAAAAAAAGCAAAAAATTGTTTTAAATTTAGATATATAAGTACTTTTTATCGATATTAAAAAAATTTAAATTATTTAGATATAATAAATATAATTTTTTTTTATAAAATTATAATTAAAAATATATAAAAAAAGTGAAAAATAGACTAAAATGGGATGTTATTTACTAAAAAATTTAAGAATAGAATGGTAATAGAGCGACAAGCAGTGATTACGAGACTTGCGGAACATTTTTTTTTTTTTTGCTCTTTTTACTGATTTTATTGCGCCTTATAGCAGTGTTTCCCATGAGACAGTTTTGTTTGGGTTTTGGCTGTTGCGGACCCCCTGAAACGGTGTCGGTTTGCTTCGCCGAAGATGATTAATGCGATGAGGACACAGGCAATAATCAGGCAGCACTGCACTGTTCAGTCCACCGTGATGATTACAGCAACGGAACCATGCGTGCTGTCTGGTCCGTCCACATCTCCCCAACATAACTTTTGTGGTTTCATCTTATATATATTTAGAAAATATGATAAATTGTGTGTCAACAAATACAAATTTAATTATTTAAATAGTAAATTCGGTAAAAAAGACGTTTGGCTGTAAATTTGAAAAAATAAAGTATTTAATTATATAAATTTTATATAGTGAATTTTGAATTGATTTAATTTATATGTAATATCAGTATAAAAAAAATTTATACAGATATATAATTATATATTATTATATCAATAAAAATACTTAATTACTTATTATTTTAAAAGTCTTATAAATATAAATATTTAATTAAATGATAGTATAAAACTCTTATAAATACATGTCAATTAAACTAATTTTGAATTGGAATTTTTTTATTAAATAAATACTTTTAAATATTGTCTTGTTTGAATAAGTTTATATAAATAGTATTTTTCTAAAAGAAAAATTAAAAGCAAAATATATTAAAATTTTTTTATTGTTATATTATTTTTATATTTTTATATTAAATATTTAAATCATTTATATTTAGATAATTATGTTAATAACTACATATATTAATAATTATATTTAATATTGTTATAAAAAATATAGTATCACAAAAATAATGATAATAAAATATTATTACATTCAATTATTAGTATGCTATAAAGCACGAGCACACCAATTTGATGGTGTGTTCAAGTGTCCGACATAAGTAGGATATCGACGCACATTGGACATCAATACGATATATGTCCGACACTCGATCTTACATGTCCCATTTAAAAAATATTATTTTTCAACTTGGACACGACTCAGATACGGTCAGAACAAGACCTAGTATTTTTTTCAATTATTCAATTATTTAAGATTTTGTTTTAGATGTCAATAAAAATAACATCTCATATTTTTTGGAAAGGGTATAAGAAGTATATATGACATATATTAAAAATACTCTATTTTTTTGGAAGGGTTTAAAAAGTAATAAAAATTAATAATTTAATATTTATAAATATCTAAAAATATTGTAATATAATATTATAAATTATGAATTTTTCTTATATATATATATGTTGTGTCTATATTCTGTCATTTTATGAATTTGGTGCATTTTTGTATCCCTATCCATGTCCATGACTGGACTTCTTAATTAGTATGTTAACTGTAACAAATATAAAATATTTTTTCCATAGAATTATAATATAAAATATAAAAAATATTTTTTGAAAAGGTACCTTTTGTACATAGTAAATCACTGAAAGATTGGATGGCAGACAACATTTATGATGACACTCGGATTGTTCGCAGAGTTTCTTGGCTCCTGAATTTTGTAACAACCTACAACAGCCTTTAGTATTGCATGAATATGTTTGTTTTCAATGGTGTTTCTAATGCCTTTACTTTCTTGTCCTGTTGGGTGTTAAACTTGGCTGAGGATTATGATAGGAATCTAATTATGGTGGCTAAAGCCAAGAAAAAAGTTCAAATTGGGTTTCTTGGTCTCCTCCTCCCCTAAATTGGATTAAAGTGAATGCAGATGGTTCATTCGTTGTCTCAAGCTCAACGGTAGCACATGGTGGTATTTTGAGATCCCATGATAGCAAGTTTTAGATTGCTTGGATTGCAAAATTTGGTCACTGTTCGATTACCCCAGCGGAATTGTAGGGGGCTTATTAGGGTCTACTTAGTGCATTAAGGATGAGTTGTAAGAATGTGTTATTAGAACTGGATTCTAGTTGTGTTTGCCACATGATTGTGTAGGGTGTTGTTGATTCACATGTACATACTCCTCTAATTAATGCTGTTAGGATTTTGATGGAGCAATTCAATGGAAATGTGGTTGTTAGACATATCTGCGGGGAGGTTAATGCTTGTGCCGATGGATTAGCAAAGCACGGGCATAGTCTTCCACTAGGAGTTGTTTTCTTTGAGCGGGCCCCTTGTATATTTTCTTAGAGTTTCTTGTGGAACTCTCTAGGCTTGCTAGGCTAAGGATTGTGAATGTGTAATCTATCTGGGCTTAGGCCCCGGTGTTAATAAAAAAATCTTTTAAATAATGAATAATTAGTTTATATTATTTGTTTTTAATTACAAATAAAATTAAATATATAGTCCATAAAAAAATTTAAAGTTAATTAAAAGTTTTGTTTAATAAAAACGTTACAAATTCATAGATAAAGAGGATATACGTCATGTTTTAAAAACAAAATTACTCCTTATTTTATGCATATATTTCTCTCTTTTTTTTTTTTACAGTTTTTTAGTGAAAATTAGAAGTGATTCTCTACTTATTTTTCATAAAAAAAAAAATTAATTATTTTTAATCCTACTTTTTGTTAAAAGCACAACCAAACAATTCAATTCTACGCAATTATGAAAGGTTGGTGGGGAAAAAAATATTTGCACAAGTTTTATTGCCCTATTTTATATTCATATGTTCCATCTTCACTCTGCTATAGGAACTGCGGACACAAATGTAGAGACAAAAGTCTAACGTGGGAACATAATCCTTTCGTTTTTTTGCGCCGTTATTTCGCCTTTGAGGATGCATCTAATTTTAAACAAACAACTAAAAGAGAGCGACGTATATGTTTTGACTAGACTAAATATTGATAACGTATTTAGACGACATAAAGATCAATGGTTTTTATTTTGGGTACGACATGGAGATAATGGTTAACCAGAAAGAAGATGAGATAAATGTATTTAGACGACATATAAAGTTATTAGTAACTTCTTCTTCTTCTTCTTCTTCTTTCTTTTCTGTTGATCTCAGCACCAGTTTTCTAAGCCTTGATTAATATAGTTTGAGTTGGATTTACTATATATAGGTTAAAGTTCTCTTAGTACTATTTTTTTTTCTATTAACAATATTTAAATTTCAAAATTTTACTAAAAAGAAATAAGTGTAGAACTATTTAAACTAATTAAGTATTAATAATATATAGTTAATATTTGCTCACATTAAAAGGTGCAGACCAATTTAAAAATGTTTTCTAAGACCATTTAGTGTTTGTTTAAAAAATAAAAAATATTTCACAATTTTAGAAAATTATGTAAGATTATGTTTATTTTATTCAAAATTTGATATTTTAATCACAATTAATGATAGGCTTACTATTCATTTTTATATATTTATTTTTAAAATTGAATGATTAGTTGAGTGGCAATAGTCTTTCTCTTTGAAGACTTTCTCTGAAATAAAATACATGAAGCCTCGCCCAAACCTAAACTAGACTAAACGCTATTCATATGTTGGGCAAATAGAGGCGCACAAGATTATTTGGCAGTGGGGTTGCCTCATTTAGTCGTTATTTTGCTAATGCAATGTTATGATAGGTAATTTGTAAATATTTTTGTAAGTATTTAATAAGTTCAAGGCATGATCTGATTTTAAATTCAAGTAAGCTTTTCTCTCAATATAAACTTTTGACACCTTTGGTTGTAGGTTTATAAATGACAGTTGACACCATGTATATTATCCTTTTGTCACAACAAAGTGGGTGTATGTGTTAGTCATGAGATGAAGGCTTAGTTTAGTATTGTTGCGGTTTTTTGAGAGCTGCTGAACTCTTTAAGCTCTCTAAAAACGTCATAGCAATATCATTTGGTAAAATAATATAAAAATTATTCTCAATAAGTAGAAGTCATAAAAATAATATTTGGTAAAATTAATTCTTAAATCTAAAATAACTATAATTGATATAAATATTAAAGAGAATAATTTTTATTTTTAATATCATTAAAGAAAGTAAGGTTATATTAATCTTTTAAATATTCGAAAGCACAAGTTAGTTCTAAAAAATACCTCATAAGTGCTCCCAAAAGTACCCCTCACTCCAATTTTTCGGTTTACCAAGCAAAAAAAGTTGACTTAGGCTTTTCATAAGGCAAAGCACCCCTTCGAAAAGCATTATCAAATTAGGCCGAAGTGTACCAGATAACCTGAAAAAACTATGAAAGATAAATTTGAACTGAATTAATTTTATCTATAAATTAAATTTAATTGTAGCATCAACTATATAAAATAAGATTTAAATTGATTTAGAAATTAAAAATTAAAATAATCAATTTATAAATTAATTATTAAGTTTGGAATTTATTAAAATAAGAATTGATTTTATTTTATTTTACTATTTTACGTTTTTAAAATCAATTAGTGTATTTGCAACCCATTAAAATGGGATTTAAATTGATTTATAAATCAATTCTTACTAAATTACAACAAGATGATTACTTTGGTACATCTAATAAATAAATGGTACCGAAACAATATGGCAACTTTTTATTGGCCACTTTGTTTATGTTAGCATCCAATCAGTGTTTAATCAACATAACAAATAATCTAACTTAAAAAAATTCTCAATTATTTAAACTAACCTTCATATCTATCCAAATTCCCAAATTACAAACCTCTAATGCTAATTTCTTATCAATTCGTCATGCAAATCAATCCAACAAAGTATGTGTATGAGACAATTTCGTAGGAATTTTCACGGTTTTGCAATCCAGACATTATTTTGAGAGCTACAGCTGTTGTGGCAACCTCAATCGTCACTTGCCTAGACCTTCATTCATTAACCTTTTCTCATATGATTCAGGCAAACTCATCAAATTCACATGATAAGTGCCATTAAATTTTGCACTGAATTCCAAATGAACCCTGTTATACAAAACGCAAGCTCATCAAATAGCGTTATCAAGTAAGGAGAGCGGCCATGTCGGCGATTGACTAATGTCCAGCAATTAGTTATCTTCAAGCAACAACGTCCAACAATTAATTATCGAGGAAGGAGAGGTATCGGTCGGCGATTAGCGAAGGTAGCAGGAGGGTCAATGGTGGAGGCTCGAATGTTAGATTAAATTGGGAATTTTATTAAGTTAGTTTATTTGCAAAATTAGTAGGCATTATAAATATGTTAACTGGATGCTGACGTAAAAAGCGTGACCAATAAAAAATTGCCACATTGCGGTATGTTTTAGTATCATTTATTTATTTATTATTATTATTATTTGATAATGAAAAAAAAATTACCATCCATCTGTTGGATGTACTAAAATAATCACCTTTAAAGTAACCAATTTCATAGAATTTATTAAATCAAATTATTTTTTATTTTTAAAAGTTTCAAATATAAAATTTAATTTATAAGTTAAATCAAATCACATTCTTATCCATACTAAACACTACTATTAAAAGTTGGCCAAAATGCGCTTTTTTGCTCCAATGTCAAATTACAAATGTGCAACACTAAAAGAATGAATATGATGCTCACAAAGAAATCGAATAAAAATTGAAAGGCATATTTGTCCTTGCATTAATTCGACGCAAAAGTGAATGGTGAGTGGGAGAAAAAAAAATTGCGTAAGTAATATTGCCCCATTTTACATTCAAATGTTCCATCTTCACTCTGTACATATTAACAAATCAATAAAAAAAATTCAACATATATACAAAGTAGACAATGTAAAGACTAAAATGTCAGACGTTCAGACGTAATCCTTCGTTTTCTTGCACCATATTTATTCCGCCTTTAAGGTTGCATATTTAATATTAAACAAAAGACTACAAAAGAGTGACATATATGTTTTGTCTAGATCGTACATCATATATTTCGGAATAATATTTTTTTTATGCGACAGACGACATATAATGTTATTATTTCCTTACATCGATCGAAAGGCACAGACCAATTTAAAAATATTTTTAAAGATTAATTACTAATTTTTTTAATTAATTTTGATATATTATTAATGTGAAAGAATTTTATATTATCATTTAATTATATATTATTATATGTGAGAATTTTAATATAATAATTGTAAAAGTTAAATATTTTTATTAATGTGTCAAGCTATTAATATTTAGTTGAATGTATGTATAAATATTTTTATATCAATGTGCCAAAATTAAATTATTTTTAAAAAAGTTATTGCATATTTTTATAAAATTATATAAGATTATATTTATTTTATTCATAATTTGGTATTTTAATCATAATTTTTTTTATGACAACAGAGGAAGAAAAAATAGGGATCAAATACGAGATATTCTAAACTCAATAAAATATATAAGGATAATCATTGAATTATAGATTTAATTATTATTTTAATCATAATTGGTGACAAGTTTACTATTAATTTATATATTTATTTTTAAAATTGCGGGATTTTGGCAATTGTATCTAAAGGCTTAGTTTCCACTAGATAGCATCACAAAAGATATCACAAAAGATTTACAGCTGAAATTGTCTCTCTAAGAAGAGTGAAGACCAAACTTTTATCTGAAATTAGAAACACAAAGTCTCATTAATATAGCTGATTGAAATGGTAAATATTATTATTTTTTTTAATTAATGGTCTCAAATTCAAAATCTAAATATAAAATAATCAATATTAAAAGATCAATATTTTTTATAAGACCTTAAATCGTCAAATAAAATTACCTCTGATTAAAAAAATACATGTGGGGGATAAAAAAACACTCAGCCTCGCCCAAACCTTAACTGGAATAAACGCTACCATGTTGTGCACATAGAGGTGTAATTAATGATCATCATGCTGACTTACCGACAGAGCAACTCTGCTTGCAAGTTTATAAATGAGAAGGTTGACACTCTATATTCTCCTTTTTCTCACAACAAAGAGGGCAATATATAAGTCTAAATTTACTAACCATGACTGAATGAAGCAAAGGAGCAGTGATTGGATGGCGAAGATGAACAGTCAAGGGCTTTTTTGGAAGAAGAACTTATCCTTTCAATGTTGCACAAGGATCAATGCGTGCCAGGCTCTCTCATTGCCTCCTTTGAATCTGCTATGATTTTCGAAGGTTCCAGTCAGAATGGTCCAGAGGTGGGACCGAGGGAGAAGAGTGTGGAAGAAGCAAATTAGCTTCTTGGGCCACGTTTGCAAGTCCATCCTTCCCTTGGTGATTTTGTGAGTCCTAATGAATTGGACCTTGAAGAGCCAGCCTGCGGCGGCCTTGAGTGCCCACCTTTGAAGAGTGGATTGGGGTGAATGGGCTTCTTGGCACAATTAATAGGCAATGTGGATCTTTGGAAAATTTTGAATATGCAAATGCTTTGGAGGAAGGAATTGAAGGTGATCAAAGTATTGGAGAATCTTATAGCTCATTTTCTAATTCAATCGAGAAGGTTCCCCAGACCCTTTTGTTGGAATCAATTTCAATTCTAAACAGAGATGACAATGAAGATGTGATATCGGATGAAGAGGACTTAGTGGAAGGGTAGGTTTGTTGGGATGTTGGAAAGGTTTTGGGGCTAAAGGCTAGCAATGATAAAGCTATGATTGTTGCTCTAGCCAAAATTAAAGAGTGTCAAGATTTTGTGCTGCCTAGAAAAAAGGGTCAGCCTAGGAAGAGCAAAAACTGGAAGTAGATTTGTGTGGTTCTTGTTTGTTGTTTGATGGTTTGTGGTGATAGTGAAAATTTGCTGCTTTTTGCTACTGTTTTGGTCTTGGTAGTGTTGCCATGTTTTGTTGTTTGCTTTGGTGGGTGTTTTGGCCTCTCTCTTGCTTTAGCCAGTTGGTGGCTCTGTTGGCTGTGAGTTTTTTTGGCTTTGTTGGCAGTGTTTTTTGTCTTGGTTTGTCGTGATATCTTGGGTGTTGCATTGTGGGTTGCTTGGTTGGCTGATTTGTTTGTTTGGTTTTTTCTTCCTTTCTTAATCTATCGTCATATTGTACTTTTCACTTTTTTCTTCTGGCTCCTCTTCCTAGCAAAGAGTTTTGAGTATGGTTGTGATAAAAAAATTCTTTAAAAATATCATTTTTTTTTGGACGTGAAGAAATATCATATTCAATGGTGTTATAATGATGATTTAATCAAATTGGTTTCTTGAGGAATCTATGGTTGTACACCATGGAGTATTCATCCAAAGAAATAGAAAACTTGGCCAGGCCTCCTATATCCATCCAACTAAATTGACAGAAAACTACAGCAAGGGAAGGGATCTGAGTCTGCTAGAAGCAATTACACAAATTAAGATCTGAAGTTCCAAGAAAAAAAGAGAGAAACAAGACTTGGAATTGCTTCTTGGAGCTTCATCCTAAGCACACTACTAGTCTTTTTGGTAAGATCTAGCTATGTTTTACAATTAAATCTCTTAGAAATCAAGTAAGTATTTAGTAATATCTTTAGTTTGTGATCTTAGAATATCATAGAGTGTCTTAGATGATTTATTAGGATTAGTTGTCATATTCTTTTTTATTTCATGATTTATTTTCTTGATTAATTAAGATTAGAATATAATAAAATATAATTAGATGACAGTCAAATTCTTTACATTAACAATGTATCAAATTAATCTCTATAACGTGATATTACAAAAAGTTACTTTTTACCAATCTTTTGTTTTTAATCTGACTTTTTTGTTTTTAATTATCAGTATCTACAGTTGTATTTAACTAATCTAATTCTAAGCGAATCAACAAAACTCTCCCACTTTTTTCATTCACACCTTAAATCATAAATTATATACGAAATTCTCTCTTAAAAACTTGTCTGCGTTCAGCTTCTTATTGTTCAAACGAGATTTGGCCTCGCAATTATCTTATTTCACCGTCACACACTACAGACGCATGGTGTTGTTCCTAAAGACCAACACGCATGTCAGAAAAATTTTGAACTAGTAGTAATATTTTTTCGATTGATGATTGAACTAGCAGTAATATTCCAAGATGAGTATTGAGCACCCTACGCAACGCGAAAATAAAGGTCGTGCGGGACCGCATGTGGTCCACTTGGTGTTGCATTCAATTGAGAAATTGCTCGTCCTCCTGCTGTCCGATTAATTTCGATAGAAAATAAAGCGTTAAGATAAGCACAGGAGCTGAAGCGGGGTCCACATAAGCTAAGGAAAATCCATATTGTCTGCACATTTCTTCTCGATCGCTTATATAATGCTAACATCTCTTCAACTGCCACGCGTCTTTCGTACTCAACAGCCTTCCCTCAATAGAGAGAAAAATATGGCTCTTAAGAGTTGCTCTGTGTCTCCTTTCTTTTCTCCTGCTCTTGATAATCGTAAGTCATTTTATTGTGAGTAAACTAATTAACGAAGCACGTGCATTCATGGTTGCTTGTATATATATATATATATTCTATATGCGGGAACTTTTGATCACCGTATCTAGCACTTTCAGATTGTCATCTTTATGTATACGTTGAATTTAATGCATGTTTATTATAAGATCCTCCGTAGTTTTTCCAAGCATTCACCACAATTCAAGTTGATCTGTGATCGATTAGGAAGATTTTTTTTTTGTTTATTTATTTATTTATTTTTTTGTTATTGGCCTTTGGCATATATCCATCATTACACAAAATGGACATGTCTTCACTATACATGTTCTAGAATGAAAAATGCTAGATAACTTGAATTTTTGTCCAAATTTATTTTCTAGAACTAGTATTTTTCACCAGTGTAATGCACGAAATATATAAAAAATTAAGTTGAATTATAAATAAATAAATAAAATCTATTTCAAATTGACAAAAGTTAATTTATAAATAACTAATAAGTGATTTATAAAGTTGTGATTGGATTTGTAATATTTTTATATATCAACCTATAAAGGTGAGACTTAAAATAGAAGAAAAACATAAATTTCATTATTCACTCAGTCCTTTTTTAATAAATTCGTTTCATTTCCCTTTTATTTTCCATTATTCAGCCTCCTAATAATTATTTTTTAAAATAAAATTGAAAAAAATATTAATCATAAAATAAAAAATTTATTTTGGATATATTTTTGCATTTATTTTTAACTGAAAATTTAATGATTAAAAGAAAAACAAATCCATTTGTCTTCCTACCACCTCCACTCTTTTAGTATCCAAATAACAAATAGTTAAAATGAAACTGAAGTATGTGTATAATTAACTTTAGATAAAATAATTATAGAAATAAAAAGTATAATTTGAAAATTATAAGTGAAATATTAAATTATTTTTATAAAATTATATAAATTTATTTTATATAATAATATATTATCAAAAGTGTAATTTATGATATTTTTATCTAATTTTAGTAATTTATAATATTCTTTATCTAATTTTAAGTATGAATCAAACAACTGAAGAAAAGAATCCATTTACAAATACATTTTTAAATTTCTTATACAAAACATTTTTTATAAAAGAATATTACATAATACGTTTCTAAATGTACAACGAACTTTATATATATTTTTCAACTTCTCTTTCAAATTTTTTGCCTTTTAACTTTGCAAGTTATAACTCTTTATTTGTCATATTGTTGGCTCCATCGCTCCTGTAGTTTGATTATTAGTATATATTCTTTTTTTATTTATTTATTATAGTATATATACTTGATCATAGAAGATGTTAAATTTTCAGGTCATACCCCAAATATGAGAACATGTTTCATAGATCCATATTACTTAGATACGTTAACAGTTAAGTGGAAACTTTTATATATCTTTGTCATTATTATTAAGAGATCAATAATCACATTTAGTTTCAGAATCACAGAAAAATTGTAAGCATTATGGACGTCGTTGCCAGTTGATAATCCCCTTTTACAATGGTATAAAGTTCTTATAGTTATTTTGAAAACATTTATTATATATTTTGAAATTTGAATTTCAAATAAATGAAAATCTTCAAAAAAGGAAAGATAGCAGTACATGTGCAATGGGAATAGAGTTAATGAAAGAAAATTTTAAATTTGATTGGTTGAAGCGAAATATCAGTATGGAAAAAGAAAAAGTTATCATAAATGCAGAATATGTATAGAGATAATGGAGAAAATTATTGTAATTATTAAAATAAATAAAAGTTCTGATAAATCATTTCAAAAAAAAAATTTCTTTCCAAAATTAGAAAGATTTTCAAATATTACTTATTGAAAGTTCTTGATTGATTGCTATTTGTCAAAAGTTTTAAGTTAATGATTTTTTTTTTCTAATTATATGTATAGATGATGTGGCAGGTATGTTGACTATTGGATGGAAAAATGGGCCATAACATTAAATTTTATCCAACAACCATCTTTATATTCTATGAAAGATTTTGGCAATTTTTTTATGAGAGATTACTATTACTTGTCATTTATAGAATATGTCTTATAAGTTATTTTTTATTGAACTAAAAATTTATTATAAAATTTCCAATCAAAACAAAAAAAGATTTATTATAAAATTATATTTCTCCAACAAAAAATTATGAAAATACTCCATCCGTTTCAATTTATTTATCTATTTGAACAATTTAATATATTTTTAAATTAATATATTTCCATACAATATAGCATCCACGCATGTCTATAGTTGGATCGTCAACGCTTGCCTCTTAATTTATCGATTCCATTGTAGAATGGCCAACCAAGTAGTGCAAGAGATATGAAGCTTCAACAAAAGCGGGTTGAAAATAAACAAGTTAATCAACCTTACCTTGATGGGTGGTTGAAGAACACCCTGGATCAAAAACCAAAATCCATCCATAATTCCAATCCTCTTTACCTTGATGGGTGGTTGAAAAGCACTCTTGAGGGAAATGGAAAAACTTCACATAACTCCAATCAAGTTTTTCTTGATGGTTGGTTGAAAAATACCCAATACAAAAAAGAAAAGACCACCCACAACTCCAACCAATACCTTGATGGTTGGTTGAAAAACACTTGAGATAAGAAAGGAAAAATCATCCATAACTCTAATCATAAAGACACCCAAGACACACACAACTCTAATTAAGTTTACCTTGACGGTTGGTTAAAAGACGCTCAAGATATAAAAGAAAAATCCATTCACTCTAATCAAGTTTACCTTGATGGTTGGGTCAAAGATTCATATACAGCCACCTACAAGAAAAACCAGTCAATACTTACCAGATTTAAAAGAAAAATCATCTTCCAAAGTCTACCATACAAAGGCTTTTAAGTTAGCCTTTTTCACTCTAGATGATCTTTATGTGGGGAATGTAATGACCCTTCAATTTCCTATCAGAGAATATGCTCACTTTCTGCCAAGAAAACTAGCCGACTCTATTCCTTTCTCAAAGTCACAGGTACAAAGCCTTCTTCAACTTTTCTCGCTCACAGAAGACTCTCCCCAAGGTGAAGACATGACATACATAATTGATCAATGTTAGTTTGAACCCACAAAAGGGGAGACTAAGGCTTGTCCTACTTCTTTAGAGTCCATGCTTGAATTTGTTCAGAGTGTTTTTGGTGCCGAGGCCATATATAAAATTCACAAAACTAGTTATCCCATAACATCAGGTGCACGTCTGCAAAACTATACTGTTTTGGAAATCTCAAAGGATATATATGCTCCTAAATGGGTGGCTTGTCACCCCAGGCCTTACCCATATGCTCTTTACTATTGCCACTACTTAGACATTGGGAGTAAGGTCTTCAAGGTTCGTCTTGGTGGGGAATATGGAGATATAATGGATGCTTTGGGGGTTTGCCACCTGGATACATCTGACATGGATCCTAATCATATTCTGTTTCAACACCTCGAAATGAGGGCTAGGGATGCTCCACTATGCCATTTCTTTCCTGTAAAACATCTTCTATGGGTTCCCCACCCTTCGGAAGTTACCATGTGAACAATAGGGAATTATTTCCCAAATATATTACTTCCGATGTGTATTATCAATGTAAGAAAAACACTAGAAAGTCAAAAAATTTGCCGGTTGTCAGAATTATCTGACATGTTTATTAATTGTTGAATAAATAAATGAGTTATATCACTAAATTTTGTTCAATGATTCCTGTGATTTCAATAAAAAAATTTCAATACTGTTTTCCTAGCAATGTAGCATTGTTGATGAGTGTAATTGTGCAACCTGTTATATAAATAAAGAGATATGTGAATTAAAATTAAGTAGAATATATCTTGTTTTATTGACCAGCATCATTTTTTATTCTTCATACAATTAAAAATAATATAGAAGGATATGTTAAATAAAAAAAAGAGAGAAATGTTCTTTTGAAGGAAGGATAGTGTGTTAAGTATTGCACAAAGAGTAGTAATTAATGTTTTTTTCATTATATTTCTGTCATATTTCTTACTTATCATATTTTTGCCTTTCTTTCACTTGTACAAATGACTTCTTATTAAAACAATTTTGTACTAAGTGGTATGGCCATTGTATGACCCTTTTTTTTTTTCCTATTTCAAACTGAAATCATGGAATATTAGTTGAATGTCAATTTTTTTAATATATAATTAACATTTTTTTACTTTTAATTTTTCATAAGTGTCTTGTTTTAATACGTCTTCATTGGATATTTCAAATAATGATACCCTATATTGTATGAAGTAAACCAAAATTATAATGTTTGAAGAATTTCAGCATCATAGTACAAATTTGACTATTGTATAGTTTGTTTGACATCAGCTACAACGTTAAAATTATATAATTTTCAAGTCCTACAAGTCAATTATCCCTAATGAAATTTTTAACTAATTTACTCTTCTCTTCAGAAATTAGTTGATGAGCTTGGTTCTGTATAGGCCCACATTCTAGTTTATAGATATACCTGTTACTACTCTCCTCATTTTTAGAACTTGCTACACTCGGCATTACATGTATCAGCAAATATTATTTGAATATAGAGTTTAATAAGGATTAAGAAAGAAAATTTAGTATTGCCAAAAAAAAAAATTAAGTTTTAAAGCTTAAACTTTTTTGTCTATGATTCTTCAAAAGCACTTATTAATAAAATTCTTTTTTTTGAATGGAGACATATTAGTAAAATTCTTCAAAATATTACATATAAACATACTATAAATATAGTATATGAATGTGAGTACGAGTGAGTATCAGAAAAATATGTACAATTGGAATGAAATAATATTATGTATATTTATGTATGAGATGTTATATTTGATATTGAAAAGTTACCATAAAATAATATAACTCTATATCTCACTAACCTTTTGCCATGCTCCAATATTGCAGTTTAATATTTCTCGTACTTGTCGCGATTGTTTGAGTTCTTCACTTTACTTTCGGTTAACAACTGAAGTGGACTTTAGAGGAGGTCATGCTAGAGATGGAAGAGCTATCGTGTGAACTTAATGATCATGAAAAGAGACACGCGCAAAGATTGTCATTGAGTTTTAGGTTTCACTTGACTGATGAAGAACTAAGAGCTCATAACCTTTTATTTGGCTTCAAAGGTGTTTAATGGGAGCTTCACTGATGTAAAGTTTGCCAAAGTTGGCATCGATATATGTGAGCCATGGAGCTTCCATCGTTCCATTTATATATCATATACCCAATATATATACTAATTAATAAAATTTAGTCAGGTTTATATAAATTTTAACTAGAATATTTGTTTCAATTAATTTCCCTATCCTGCTGACCTTGGTCTTTATATTTTTTGTGAACTTAATAAGTAAGATATATGTTGTGGCCATCTGCTACCACATGGCTTCAAGATTGGAATATTATCATCTTCCGCGCTTTGAGTTGTCTTCTTAACTATGTTTCATCTTTTTCGCCCAAATTTGTGGTTGTACACCAAAATGATAGTTAACCCTAGCAGCTATACATAGATTGGTTATTACCATCTCTGGTTAGATTAGTCGAGTATATACAAGTTTTATTAATTTATGCCATGTCATGCGGTGCATGTTAATGGCTTTAGAGCAGATGTGGCAAGATGGGGAGAAAGTTTTTTTTGGGGGGGGGAGGAAGAGAGTAGTATTATTCTTCAGTCTTGGTGAGAGAGTAGTATCTGTTCAACCTTTGTTTTGGTTTTTTTGGGTCAAGGGTATTTGTTCAACCTAAGGGATAGAAAATACCAAACTGGGCTAAAAATAAGGAGGGGAACCAGAGTTGGGCATCTGGGGCCGCATTTAACATGAAGAAGGCCCTTGTAATCTCTACAAATGGAAAAGGACCAAATGGGTCACCTGCGAGCACACTTTGGATGGTGACTTTTCCTTTTCCCACCCTCACACACCTGTAAGTATATAACCTTCTCCCCTTCACTAATTCCCACCACTTTTGTGACGAATTTGAATGGCCATTTAAATTGTCAACTCAAATTTCAAAAAGTAATTACCAATACAATCCAATTTACCGTAGCAGACATCTATTTAAATTAAGCCACACAACACATCCTTTGTTATCTCCATCCCTCCCTCTTGTAACAACAAAAGAAGAATCCTTGTCTTCCTTGCTCTTCGGCCTAAGAATGGAGAATCCAAAGAAACCAAATGACTTTGTAGACGACAAGAGAAAGGCATCACAAGAAGATGAGAATGAAGATCTTCTCACCGCTCTATCCTTATCCTTTGATTACAATCGTAGTGTCAGAGCAAGGCTAACGAGTTCCTCTTTGGAGCAGCATCAACAGCCACAGCAGTTACTCCCCACACTGATCGCCCCACCAATTCATCTTTCATAACCAGTCCCAGTCCTACCCCTACCTTAGCATATGCGCATCTAGACACTTGTTGTCTCTCAGACCTCCCCACCATAATCACCCGTCCAATCACCCTTCAATCATCCTGTTCCTGTTCCCGTGTTTGTACCACCAACGTTGCCACCACTATCCACTATTCACCTAGATGCCCTTTCTGTTCTGCACACTCTTCTTCGTTGCCTCCTCCTCCTCCTCCTGCCGGGAGCTCTCCCTCTGCCTCTCTTTCTCCTTCTCTTCCTGCTGTGCGCACTCCTCGTAATTCAAGTCTAGGGCCTGCTGAAGGTGAGAGTAAATCCATCACTCCACCCTTCCCATGGGCCACCAATCGTAAAGCCGTGGTCCACACCATCAAATATCTCGTGAAAAATAATATCACGACTATTACAAGAGATGTCCACTGCAAGAGATGCGACTGCAAGTACGAGATGGGGTTTGATTTGATACAGAAATTTTGCGAGCTTCGGAGGTTCATTGACAAGTGCAAGAGCACCATGCATGATAGGGCTCCTAAATAGTGGAGCGAACAAGTTCTCCCAATGTGACTAGTTGTTTTTATTGTTGGGGTTGTGTACACTAGAGCAATTGAAATATTTTTGCAAGCATACCATCAACCATCGAGCTGCAGCTAAGGATCGACTTCTTTATTTGACTTATTTTCAATTGTGCAAATAGCTCTTGGGGGAGGTTGATGCGTCTTAGCATTTCTACATGGCTGATGGTAGATTTCAGACACTTTTTTTTATCAATTCTCTATAGTTTCATTTTCTATTTAATTCTAGGGCTAACTATTTCTGGTGTGAATGTTGAATTTTTTTATCTTCTTTTTGGTTATTTTTATTCTAAAAGATACAATCTTCCTCTCATTTTTTTTTTTTGGGGTAATCCATTTATTACTCCTAATTAGGTGGATAAGATAATAGAAAAGTATTTAATTTTTATATTTTGTTTTGTTTTCTATATTTTGTTTTGACTAGACTAGAACATAAAAAACAAAATTAGATCGATGAGAGACAATGAAAAACTTACCTTCTTTAATTAATTAGAAGCCTTTTAAACATCTTTTTTTTAAAAATTTTTTTACACACCACTGCTATTCAATTTGAAATTTTTTTGACAGATCTATAAATTTGGTTTTATACTAATTGTCATTATTCTTGTTTGTATCATTACGAAAGTTACTTCCTCTATGCTAAAAAAATTGTTACTATAAATTAACTTTTAGTAAAATTATCAATGTATAATAAAAGAAATATCAAACTGTTAAACACAACTTTTAAATAAATAAAAAACAACAGACACGAGAATTAAAATAATGAATAAATCAATAGAATTTAGGGTGTATTTGGGTAAGATTATTTTGGCAAAAAAATATTTTTTCTTAAAAAAATCATTTTTAACATATTTAGATAAATTTTTAAAAATAATTAAAAATTAAAAAAAATCTATTTTTAATTTTTTCAGTTATGTAAAAAATTTTAATTTCATGATCAATTTTTTCAAAAATTAAAACAAACGTCCTTAATCAATTGGAGCAACAATTGTCAGGTAACATGGAAAAGATAAATGTCCATATGGTAGATTGAACTAAAACCATTTCAGATGGAAATGATGGAGACATGTTAATGTTGTCTTTACTAAAGTAAATTTATAATGGAAACGAGAAAATTTCAATCCTATCTTAATTTGAGGTTAAAATATTTTGAAAATTAGTTTTTGAGATCTGTTATTTGACAATACACAAAACTACTTAGAAAGAAAGAGGGTCGAAAGTATAAAAGCAACATATAGGGTCGGCCTAGAAAAATTTAACTCTTTCCTCTACCCGAAGGTGTCACGAACATATATCAAAAGGTCACGTATAAATACCTTTTCTTCTCTCAAAAAAAATATATCTTTTCTTCGAATTTTTAGTATAAAAAAGAAGATGTAAGAATGAGGTGGAACGTCAGCTTTATCATGTCGTCATCACGATTTCCAACGAATGCAATAAGGAAAACAGAACAGCAATTTCTTTTGTCTTCACATAAAAAAAATAATTTCTTTTGTCTTTTAATTTATTAAGTAATTGTCACATGCTTTCCGTACATTATTCGAGAAGTATTGTTAATACATACATGTATAGTAGTGCTGAAGTCAATCTGCATACTATTCGTACACTAGAATTCGCATTGGGTGTTCAAAAGAGAAAAATGCAAATAATTGAAATATGAGCGTAAATGTGTTCTTTTTAGCTTTTTAATAACATTTTTTAAATTTACTTTTCCACTTGGGAAATAATTCACTCAATTATTTTTAAATACTTGGCTGTCATATTGTTTTTCTTGACATGAGTTTTTTTAAAAAATCCAGTAAAAAAACAAAAAGTGATCAGCCACATTAAAATGGTGATATTTTTAATATATCATCAATATAAAAATTTTATATTATTATCAAATCATAAGTTATTATATATATAATTTTGAGATAATAATTATTAGAATTACACACTCTTATTAATGAGATATATATAAAAGTATCCTCTCATCTAATAAGTAAGATATTAATCTCTTAAAATAAATAAGATATTTAAGTAAATACAACTTCCAACAATATTTTTTTTATATATATAAATTTTGTGATCAAATCTAAGAACTTATACTTAAAAGATCTAAGCCTCTTTAACTCGAACTAGTACTTTATTAATGCTTTTAAGATAATATATAATTACATAATTACATAAAAATTTGATACTTATAGCACACGAAAATTAAATTCTTAAAGTTTAGAGAATCGAAAATTGAAATTAGAATAAGCACATCTCATTGGAAATTGCAAAACATTAATGGATTCATATGCACACGGTGTCAATACATAGTTGTGTTCTTTCTTAGCGGTCACCCTTAATCTTCTTCAATGTTTTTTAACTTTTTTATTTTATTTTTTAACCCATTTTAAGAGTTTAGGAAAAATATTTATTAAAAAATAGAAGTGAAAGCAAAATTATAAAATTATTTTATAAAGCGGTATTTTTTCAAAAAAGAAAAAAAATTAAGCATAAAACCATAATAAAGTGGAAAAAAAATGATTCATAGATTTGAGGATCAAAATCCTCTTTTTTACTGCTTCTATTTTTTAGAAAGTAATTTTTTATTTGCTTTTAAAAAATAAAAAAATTAATTATTATTTACTTCTATTTTTTTATAAAACACAAATAAATAATATTAAAAATTTTAAAATATTTTTTGAAATTTTATTTTAAAAAAATTTTACTCAAAATTACAAACAAACGCACTTATTGATAGGTTGTTAGTGTCAAGTGTTTTTTTCTAGTAAAAGTTAAATTGTTGTAATGATATCATTATAAATGATTGAATAATTATGTAAATAATTTTTATATTGACTGTATATCAAAATTAATATTTTGTAATACTTCCTTTATCAATCGAATTTACCTTCGTATAATATTTAATTATTTTATGTTCACACAAAAAATGTTAATATCATTTGATTCGTATAAAAAGAATTGTTAATTTTAACTTATAAGGCTTTTTTAAAAGAGAAAGAGGTTTAGTGATCTTTGACTCGACCGACCAAAGATGCATTTTGGTCATCATTTATCATAATAAAGTTGTTAAATTTATCATTAATGATCAAATAATAATTTTGTATGTTCTTGGCTGGTTTTCAATGTGGCGTTTTTTTGGCCATGACTGGACCGAACACCTGATCAATTCCTAGTTCAATCGGTTAGATGAGCTGATTCAATTCGATTTTTAGAACAATGGTTTGTTTGTGAAATTTTGAGCTTCTTAAGTTATTTTAAAATTAAAATTTAATTTATGTTTAAATATAAAATTCAATTATGCTTAAACATAATATTAAAAGAATTTTTTATTTTCAAACTTTTTTTTCTAAAGTATCCCCTCATCCGATAAATAAAAAGTTAATTTTTTGGGGTATGGTTAGGTTTCTAAGTTGAAATCCATCTTAATATATATATATATTTTTTATACATATGAATATTAAAATCAAATCTAGGCCCACATCTTAAAGGACTTGAATTCTTTTCACTCGGATCAACACCTTAATGGTTAAGCAACTTGTTTATGTTATAATTTTTAAAGCTTTTTTCTAATATTTTTTATAAAATTAATTTACATATATTAAAAAATACACAATTATTTAATTTTTTAAAATCATTTTTCACTCAAAATAACATATTCAAATGAGTTATTAAAGTGATGTTGGTTTCTGTTCTTTTATAAATAAAAGATTAAATACTTTTAAAATATTAATGTTTAAAATTAAAATTTTAAATTTAAGTTTTCTAAATAAAAAATTAAAAGCAAAAGAGTTATGTTTTTATAATAAGTTGACTCATTTAAAATGAAAAAATTAGTCAAAGTTAAATAGATTTTTTTATTAAAAATGTTTATGCAATTTTAAATTTTTTGATAGAGTTTATGCAATTTTAAATTAAGGTATTGGTAAGGTAAAATCCTAATCAACTACTTTGTGTAGAGTTTAATTATTAGAATTCAAAGTTAATGATTTAAACAAAAAAAAGTGACATGTAAATGTAATAGAATTTAATTTAAATATATTAATAATATAAAATAATTTTACATTATCAATCAATAGAAATAATAAAAAATACTAACTCATATAAATAATTATTTATTATAATGAGGGATCTATTATAATTTATCATTTTTTCTTATTTTTATTGATTGATAGTATAAAATTATTTTATATTATCAATATATATCAATTAAACTCAATGTAATATATAAAATATAAATATAATTAAATTAAAATATGTTAAAATGCTCCGGTAAGAAACGGATATTTTTTTATTGAAATATGATAATATAATTACATGAATCAATTCTAAGTCATATGAATTTAGTCATGAAAAAAAATAAAATAAAAAAAGAGAACTTTACTCCCACGCGCGAGAAGCGGGGCCGTGCCACAAAGGCATAGGCACAGACTGTGGTCCCAACTCTAATTCTAATTCTAATTCTAGTTTTAGTTATATAAAAATCAGAGACAAAGCCAAAATCCGATTCTACCAGTCTATTTAGATTAAATTTAAATTAAATTAATTTGATTTATAAATTAAATTTTATATTTAAAATAATTATATAAAATATAAAATTTAAATTAATTTAAAAAAATAAATTTTATGTTTATAATATATTTAATTATATTTAAAATAATTAAAAATAGAATTAATTTAATTTAATTTATATTTAAATTTTAAAATTAAATAATTTTTATCAATTTTTTAATTTAGATAAAATTTTAAATAAAAAATAATTAAAATAATAAAAAATTATTTCAATTTTTATTTTTAATAAAATTTGATAAAACAAACTATTTCTATTTTTTTTACCATTCGAAACACGTTCTAAAATCGTTCGAAACCAAACGGGAAATCAAGAACAAAAAAGAAAATAAAAAAAAAGAGAGAGATAAGAAGAGCAGAGAAACAAAGCAATGGCATGGCATTTGTAATGACCGGAACATCAGCAACGGGCTAACGTTGCGATGCTGCTGCCTCCTCCTTAGCAGAGAGAGAGAGAGACACACACACACACGCAGAGAAAGAGACAAAATTGAATGCCATAGGTCTCGTGTGCTCGTCAACCACCCTCTCTAGAATCCCTCATTGCGAGCCAATTCTCCAATTCGCGCCTCTCCTGAATCCGTTGTTGTTTGTTGTGATGGAGGCTCTGATCGAGCTATGCGACCTGATTGCGCAGAACCCGGCGCAATTCTCCGACAAGCTCTTGTGGATATGCGACAAATGCCCGCCGCCGGAGTACCTGTCGGCGGGATCTCCTAGGGTTTCGCGCTCCCACCTCAATGCCGTCCTCGCCGTTGCCCGCTTCCTCTCCAAATGCCCCGATTCCTCTGATCTGCGGCCCAAGTCCGTCGCCATCGAGTTCCTCCGCTTCATTCCCTATTCCTTCACCCAATCCTTCTGGCCCCAACCCTTCTCCCTCGATTCCGTCGCCTCCTTCTTCCTCGATTTCCTCGCATACGTCTCCAAGGCCGCCGAACTGTCCCCCGATTTCGCCGACGAGGTCGCCGGCTTCTCCGGGGAGGTCGTGCTCTCGGCGATAGGTAATTCCGCCGAACACCACTCCGGCATTGCTAGGGCTTTCTTGGTCGCGTTGTCGCAGAACTTCATTCCGATTTCGGAGTCTGATGCCAATAAATTGGTGACTTGTTTGATCGAGCAGTTTACGTCCCCGATCCCCGGCACGCCGAGGGATGTCGTTGCCGGAAACTCCGAGAATTCCTCGGTTCAGAGCTCCCCGATTAGTGTGAACCACCAATTTCAAGGCAATTACAATGGCAGTCCCGGGAATGAAGCGGTGAGCAACAATGCGTCGGGTTCTTCGGGCAGTGTGGCTTCTAGGGGCGCGGATGATGCTAGCACTACTGCGTCGTTGAGAGGGTCGGGGATGGTGAACGGTGGAAACCATATTTGGAGGAGTAATGCTGATCAATTGGCGCAGAATTTGGGTTTGAATGATGGTGGAGGTGGTTCTACTGGGCAGCAAGTTGCTTCCTTTGAGGAGGAGCCTGTGGAGAGCTTGGAGAGACAAGAAATAGCTTTTAAGTTGATTGCTCACGTGTTGGAGAAGGTTCACATTGATGCTGGCCTTTTGGAGCAGGTTAGGTTAATTGCGAAGAAGCAGATTCAGTCCATGTCTGTTTTTCTAAAGGTATCTATACTTCTTTCTTTGTTTGATTAATGTTTAATACATTGTTCACTCAATGTGGAAAAGAGTTAAAATTTAGATTAGTCTGAAGAGTGAAGAGGGAGGGTTGTTTTATAATTTGCTGGTTCCTGCAGATAAGGAAGAGGGATTGGCATGAGCAGGGTTCACTTCTAAAAGCTAGAATCAATACCAAACTGTCAGTTTATAAAGCTGCAGTGAGACTCCAAATCAAGAGCCTCTCAGCACTGGATTCGGATGCAAGATCGGTCAAGAGATTGGTTTATGAGGCTGTTGCGATATTGATAGATGCCGCTGAGGCATGCTTACTGTCTGGATGGCGGAAGTTGAGAACTTGTGAGGAGCTATTTAGTTCCTTGCTTATGGGGGTAGTACAAATTGCTATTGCCCGAGGAGGTCAGCCACTGCGTATCTTGCTTATTCGCCTAAAACCAATTGTTCTCAATGTTTGTGCTCAGGTGTGGTTCCGTCTCCATTCACATTTATATGTCCATTGGCACAGTGGCAGTCAATTTTATTTTCAAACTTACATTCCAATTGACATTCAATTTCATAAAATTTGTAATTTTTTATATTTCCAAATGTTGCTGTAACAGGCTGATACATGGAGTAACAACCAAGGGGCCATGTTTGAGAGTGTCACAAAGGCTAGCTGCCAGATTATTGAATCCTGCTGGACTAACGAGCGGGCTCCTGTGGACACGTACATCATGGGATTAGCCACAAGCATACGTGAACGGAATGATTATGATGAACAGGTGCTTATATTAGTGTTCACATATCCGTTATAAGGGAAATACTATGTCTATATTATTTAGGTATGCAAGTTGATTTGGCATTTCATACATTTTCATATATTTTATGGAGTTCACTGTGTATGTTCTTTCTGATACTTCAGTGTTCATTCTCTTTTCTTTCATCAACTGCATTCATAATTATATCCATTCATACAGTGAGTAGTTTTTCATGTTTTTGTCAGCATTGTATCTTGTGCTTCAAAATTATTGATATTTTTTTTAAGTTTAAGCATGTAAATTTCCATTCCTTCGTTAAATTGTTTGCTTGCTTGGGGAATCTTGCTGCCATCAGGACAACAGAGAGAAACCTGCAGTTCCTGTTGTACAGCTTAATGTCATACGCCTATTTGCTGAACTGAGCGTTGCTGTCAACAAGTCTGAGCTGGTAGACGTGATATTACCTCTTTTTATCGAAAGCTTAGAAGAGGGTGATGCTTCAACTCCTAGTTTATTGAGACTTCGAGTATGGAACTTTGTCTTGAGAGCATGTATTCTGAAATTGATATAACATTTTGTCAATATATTTGTCACCCTTCATTTTCGTTAATTTTCTGTCAATCCTTTCGTTGTTATGCTATGAATCTTACATTGTGTTTTTGTTTCAACCCATGCAGCTTCTTGATGCTGTGTCTCGAATGGCCAGTTTAGGTTTTGAGAAGTCTTACCGTGAGACAGTAGTTTTGATGACTAGAAGTTACTTGAGTAAACTTTCCAGTGTGGGATCAGCTGAAAGCAAAACAGACGCACCTGAAGCCACGACTGAGCGAGTTGAGGTATGTAGTATCACTAAAATGACAATAACACTTTCTAAATTTGATTTGTTTGATAAAATGCAATATCAAATGGATGCTCACTAGTTCAATTACATTCTAGACTCTACCTGCAGGATTTCTTCGCATTGCAAGTGGTCTTACTAGTGATAGACTGCGTTCAGATTGTCGCCATCGGTTGCTCTCCCTCTGTTCAGATGTTGGTTTAGCTGCTGAGTCTAAAAGTGGAAGGTATATCTTTTTCTCTGCTGAGTACAGTATAGACAATATATATAATAATGCAAAGTTTTGTTGAGAATTTGGTTACTTGATGAATTATGATTTCTCAACTTATCAGCTTATGTGCCACAGGAGTGGAGCAGATTTCCTGGGTCCTCTGCTCCCTGCAGTTGCTGCGATATGTTCTGATTTTGATCCTACTTTAAATGTGGAGCCGTCACTTTTGAAACTGTTTCGCAACCTATGGTTCTATCTTGCTCTTTTTGGCCTAGCACCTCCAATACAGAAGACTCAGCAAATTACAAAGTCAGTTTCCAGTACTCTTAACAGTGTGGGAAGCATGGGTGCAACTGCTCTTCAAGCTGTAAATGGACCATATATGTGGAATGTGGAGTGGTCTTCTGCTGTGCAGCGTATTGCTCAGGGTACTCCTCCACTAGTAAGTTGTTCCTGAAAGATCTTCCTTAAAGTTTTTGGGTGAACAATGTCATTGGTGTTTCTTTTCCATATGGTACATGTATTGACCTGAAGTTTTACGTTTATATCTTTCTGTTTCTGTCCAGGTTGTTAGCTCAGTGAAATGGCTTGAGGATGAGTTAGAACTAAATGCTCTGCACAACCCAGGCAGTCGCCGGGGAAGTGGCAATGAGAAAGCTGCTCTTGTGCAGAGAGCTGCTCTTTCTGCAGCTTTAGGAGGGAGAGTTGATCTCCCGGCAATGACCACAATCTCAGGTGGATTGCTACTTTATGTTCATTATTTTCCTAAATCTATGAATTGCCAACATCTTCAGATTCTCAGAGAGGTGCTACATCTTGTGTTGGGCATGTGTCAGATCCTTCACTTGTATAACACTCATTTCCATGTTAGACACACTGTTGTTGGAAACAGTACATTGTAAATTCATGATGACATTTCTTATTCATTGGACAGTCTTTGAACATGTTTCGACATCTGCTAGCATGTCCTTGATTGATATATTTGATACAACTTGTTCATAAGCCTTGTATTGTTGAGAAAAGCATCAAGTCAAGCAATTAAAACTACTCTTGCCCTTGTTCTTTAGATTTATCTTAAGTTCTTAGGTCTCATGTTGGTAGGTCATGATTAAATTTACGCCTTTCTTGGGCATGATAACTTGGAAAATTATAATGTATAATGTGGTTTCTGGTTTCTGTTTGGGTTGGAATTTACCCGCTTGCTCCTTCTTAACTCTTGTATTCATTTTGTACCACTCCACTCTATCATGACTGTTCTGGTGCTTTGCTTTGCTTTAATTATTTTTCAGGTGTGAAGGCTACTTATCTTCTTGCTGTAGCTTTTCTTGAGATCATCCGCTTCAGCAGCAATGGCGGAATCCTAAATGGTGGTGCCACTATGGATGTTGCTAGAAGTGCCTTTACTTGTGCCTTTGAATACCTCAAGACTCCAAACCTAATGCCTGCTGTCTTCCAGTGTTTAACCGCAATTGTTCACAGGGCTTTTGAAACAGCTGTCTCATGGCTGGTAGGCATTACTTTCACATAGGTTTTAGTTCGACTACAATTGTTGCAAAAACTTAAGTTGATTGGAAACAGGTTCAACTAACTTAATTGTGTTTAACCTGCTAATATTCCCCTTTATGTGCACTCATGTGGGCCACTAAGCCTCCACCCAAGGAGCAAGGAAATGTTTACGTAGTAATAGCAGTTATTATCTAAATTTATGCCTATGCATGTATAAAAACAGTTCTATGTTTCTATAAGAAAAGAAATGCTACGGTTTTTCATATGGAGAATGTTACTTTTGTTAAAAGGCTGATTTGTTTGGTGTTATTTGTGTTTCTGCACTATATGACATGATTGATTGGTCTGGCTTCAGGAAGATCGAGTGTCTGATATAGGCCATGAAGCTGATGTCCGAGACTCAATACTCACAGTGCATACCTGTTTTCTAGTCAAAAGTCTGTCCCAGAGGGAGGATCATATACGAGATATTGCAGAGAACTTGTTGACTCAAGTTAGAGATAGATTTCCGCAGGTAAATTTTAAACACTGTATGCGTGATTTGTCTAAATGTGCCCTGTGCTTTCTTTTCTTGAGTTCTCCAGCATATTTAAGATTAGAACTACATCTTTGCAGGTTTTATGGGATTCCTCCTGCTTAGACTCATTGCTATTTTCATTTCAAGATGACTCTTCTTCTACTGTCATCAATGATCCTGCTTGGACATCAACAGTCCGTTCCTTGTACCAGAGAATTGTTCGGGATTGGATAATTAAATCACTTGCAAGTGCTCCATGCACTAGCCAGGGCCTTCTTCAGGTTGACATGATCTGTTTCATTGAGGAAAATCAATATTTTAGTTTCTTTAGTTTCATTTTCACTTTGTCTTTCAACATTTTTGGCACATGTTCTGAAGGGGCTAGTATGTTGTTTCTTGTATGTAAAATGAATTATAATCTTTTATTTGTAAAATATAAAATTCTTATTCTAAGCATGTGTCAAATGCTGGATGGTATTATTTTTCTCTGGGGTGAGCATGATTGTCTACTCTAAACATAGAAAAGTAAATTTTTCAGATAATTTGAGGTATAGTTTTCTATGCTTCTGCTTCTAACATCTGATCATTCCCCTTATTACACTTATATCTTCTTGTTTTTTGTACTATAAATGTGGTTCATGTATGGCTGTGCTACTGATTCTAATTAACTTGCATTCTGAAATTGGTCCTAAAATGTGGTGGGTGCATAATTTCTTCCTGTTTGGTTGTTGCTACTTGCTAATAAATATATCGTCCCATTTAAACTTTATATTGGTGACATTGTTGAAATATCTTTATTTTTGTTAAATCCTCACAGTTTTTCCCCCCTTTTATTTTCCCCACATCTCTTTCTATATATTCCACATCAGGATAAACTTTGTAAAGCAAACACATGGCAAAGAGCGCAGCCCACAATTGATATTGTTTTACTTTTGTCTGAGGTGCGAATTGGCACTGGAAAAAATGACAGCTGGCCGATACAAACAGCAAATATTCCTGCAGTCATGGCTGCGGCTGCTGCAGCTTCAGGAGCAAACTTAAGAGCATCAGAGTCTTTTAATTTAGAGGTTATTAGTTCAGGTCAGTGCAACCAAGCTGCAGCTACAGCTAAGTGCAACCATGCTGGAGAGATAGCTGGCATGAGAAGGTTGTATAACAGCATGGGTGGATTTCAATCCAATACTCAACCTACTGGTTTTGGGCTCGGGGCTGGGCTTCAAAGAATTATATCTGGAGCTTTTCCTCAGCCACAAGCTGAGGATGACTCATTCAATGGAATGTTGCTTAATAAGTTTGTGCGTTTACTTCAACAGTTTGTCAACATAGCAGAGAAAGGTGGGGAGGTGGTCAGGTCTGAATTTCGTGAAACTTGCTCTCAGGCTACTGTGCTGCTTTTGTCAAATTTGGTAAATGCATTTCACACTGGTATCTTGATTGTAGTAATTATAATTCGTAGGGATCTATGTTCATGTGTACCTTTATCTGAGTTATGTTTTTCTTATGGACTAGAGTTCTGGATCCAAATCAAACGTGGAGGGCTTCTCACAACTTCTTCGTCTTCTTTGCTGGTGTCCTGCTTATATTTCCACCCATGACGCAATGGAGACTGGTGTTTTCATTTGGACATGGTTGGTTTCTGCTGCACCTCAGCTTGGAGCTCTTGTCCTTGCTGAGCTTGTTGATGCATGGTTATGGACAATTGACACCAAGCGGGGTCTTTTTGCATCTGAAACAAGGTATTCTGGGCCTGCTGCAAAACTGAGGCCTCACCTGTCCCCTGGGGAGCCTGAAATGCAGCCAGAGATTGATCCTGTTGAGCAGATAATTGCTCATCGGTTGTGGCTTGGGTTTCTCATTGATCGCTTTGAGGTTAGAGAGTTGCTTATCTAATTTGTTAGCTTATGTTTTCTTGTCCTGCCACTTGTTTATGTAAACATCATAATGATTGCTATGTTTATTTTATGTTTGTTTTGATCTTAAGTAGTCATACTGTGTTTTAATATTCCCATTGTATCCAAAAATTTAATTAATTCGTGACCTCACCACCTTATAAATCTCCCTATTCTTGTTTAAATTGTTGTTGGGTAAATTGTCCAGTTTGGGTATCATAGGACTTACCTTGGGTATTGCTTTCACCTTTCACAATGTGATTGCGAAGTGATGATAATCAATGAATCATTAGTTGAAGATGCTGCCTGGATTGTTTTAAAGTTATGTTTTGATCAGTGCTATATTTCATTGGATGTAGTTAAACATGAAATTTTGCTAGGTTGAATCTTTGATCTCTCTATAACGTACTGGATTTTTGAGTAAAAGATTATGTTTCACTTGTTCAATCTGTACCACAGAATTCCAGAATCTATCCGTGAATCACCCTTTATTTAAAGGATTAGGTTCAGTTCTTGATTAGTGGGTCATATGGGGTATTATTATTATGGCATTAAATTGCTCTAAAGTGTTGGTTGCTATTGTTTTTATGCTGATCAGCTAATTGCTAATGAACTTTTTGGTGGTTTTTCACTTGAACATTCTATATCTTGATATAAGGTTAAGATGCTTGAAGTTGTATTACCTTGTTCATTACTTTCTTCCCTGTGTTAAATGTTGAATCTAGTTTCAACTTTAAAAATTGCAAATATTTTAACTAATTGTATATTTTCTTTTCCCCTGGATCACTACTTATGCTGTCTTTTATAGGCGGTTCGACATCAAAGTGTGGAGCAACTCTTGCTTCTTGGTAGGATGTTGCAGGGGACAACAAAGCTTCCCTGGAACTTTTCACACCATCCTGCAGCCACTGGCACTTTTTTCACTCTCATGCTTCTAGGGCTCAAGTATTGCTCTTGTCAGTTTCAGGGCAATCTGCAAAAATTTCAAATAGGGCTTCAGCTGCTTGAAGATCGGATTTATCGGTGAGCATGGGTGCCTTTATAGTTTATCTTTGTCATTCATGGTGCATGTATCTGAAATTGTTCTTTTTCTTTACCCTTGCTGAGAGTGGGGGTGGCAATATCTTTTTGCTTACTAATTACTATTATTTATTAAGCAGTTTTTGCTTAACTTCTACATGAAGCATGCATTTTGCTAGCACATACCATAATTCACAAAAGATTATAATCTGTATTCCTTATTCAATTTCTCTCCTTGCAAGGTTTTAATCCCCTTTCTTCAGTGGCTTGAAAGTTTTTTTCTGGAAACTTCACAACTTAGGGCTACTTTTTTAGGTGATCAAATTTTGTCCGCATGCTAATATGCTTCTGAGGACTTGGCTGGGGATTTGGAAATGGGTGAAGTCAGACAGACCAACTCTGCTTGAATTTTATGCCAAATTTTGGCATTTTCCCATTATGTTCATGACTCAAATGACATTAAATTTTTGACTCGTTTTATCTTTTAAATGTAATCAGTGAATATTGTTTGGAGCTTATTGTGTGCTTTACTTTATTGTCAATTCTTCTGAATGCTTTGCGCTGCTAATTTTTTTTTTTTCCCAGGAACTTAGTGAGATGGTCAAAATAATCAGTCAATCTTTGTGCATTATTTCTTTTCTTTTCTCTTTTATACTTAACAAGAACCAAGCCTTATCCCACCCACAAAGAATATTTGAATCTCTTAAATATTGTTAAATCCATGATTGACATCGATTTGAGATTCAAATTTTGGAGGTTGATTAATTTGTTGAATTTGTGGTGGGGAATCTGATACTGCAGGACTTGCCTGATATTTTGAAGTGAGCTCTTAACTGCACTGCACTAGATTTTTCAGGCCTTTAAATTTAAATTAAAAGTTCTGTTAGAGCTTAGATTCATCATGTTCACCTTGCTTTGGAGTAATTGAAAATGCATGTGGTGCATTTGCAGGGCCTCTTTGGGTTGGTTTGCTCATGAGCCTGAGTGGTATGACACAAATTATACAAATTTTGCTCAGTGTGAGGCTCAGTCTGTTTCTCTATTTGTTCACTACCTTTCAAATATGAAAGGTGATGCTGTTCAATCTAGCTCAAAAGGAAATGGCCAAGAAAATGGGAACACTTTGGCCGATGTGGTAACAATTCTGTCTAGCATTGACATCTGCTTAGTCTTTTGAACATTATTTGTTCACTTTAAATTTTAAAATCATGTCCTTTTTGTTATTCATCTTCTCTGTGAAATTGGTTTTGACTTTTCCAAGTGAATTGCAAAACATCTTGGGCATTTATTCTAATATTTACATGTGTAGAGTGATCAACATCATCCTGTTTGGGGCCAAATGGAGAACTATGCTGTAGGCAGAGAAAAACGGAGACAACTACTTTTAATGCTATGCCAACATGAGGCTGATAGGCTTGAGGTCTGGGCACAGCCAACTAACACAAAGTAAGTATATATTTTTTTTGGGCTACGTGACTCCCATTATATCTTTTTTTGTTGTCCTTCCCCGAGTTTTCGAATACCTGGTATGTAATTTCAGGGAAAGTATTACGCGACCCAAAATTAGCTCAGATAAATGGATAGAATATACTAGGACTGCCTTTTCTGTGGACCCTAGGATTGCTTTATCCTTGGCCTCAAGGTTTCCGACCAATGCATTTGTGAAGACCGAAGTAACTCAGCTGGTTCAGGTACGTTTTCTTATCATGCAAATTGTGAACTAGAAGTCCTCATCAGTTGAGTCTGCAAAATGGGAATTGATTTATGTTAGGGACCCGGCCAATTATGAATTGAGCCTTAGTTATAATTGTTGAGTATGTGAGATGAGAGAGAATGAGGGGCACATTCTTGTATAACCAACTGCTGGGTTGGCAAAAAGAAAGTGGAGGGAAGAGAGGATTGAGTAGGATTCTGTTAGAGGAGGGACATTGTGAGGGCAGGCAAGAATTGGGACTAGGCAATTGGGAGAGACTTAGCCTCTCTAAAGCTTGGAAATTATCTTTTCCTTTCTGCACTTATTTTGTAAGTGATATACACTGATATCTCCTCAAGTTTGTTGATAATACAGCAGTGCTCCTTCAATTTCTAGCTCATTTTACCAGTTAATTGGCCAAAATTTAAATGTTTTGGGAGACAATCGTTCCCTGTATTCTCTTGATGTTGGACAGTGGAAGGTAGCATTGGATTTATGGTAGAAAAGTGTAGGATTGAAGGGTTATTGTAAGTAGGTTATTAAGAGTTTTATGCAAACAATATAATGTGTTATGTAATTTCTATCATTTTTTATTTTTAAATTACCATAATCCCAGCTGTTCTATCTCAAGACTCTTCTAAGTTCTAATTTCATCATGTTGCTAAATATGACATAATAGCTTCTCTTTACAGGTGCATATACTGGATGTGCGCAACATACCAGAAGCATTACCTTACTTTATCACCCCCAAGGCTATTGATGATAATTCAGTGCTTTTGCAACAATTGCCTCATTGGGCTCCCTGTTCTATTACACAAGCTCTAGAGTTCCTATCTCCAGCATACAAGGGGCATCCACGGGTCATGGCATATGTTCTAAGGGTCCTAGAATCCTATCCTCCTGAACGGGTGACCTTTTTTATGCCACAGCTGGTGCAGTCTTTGCGACATGATGAAGGGGTTAGATATATACTGAAACTTAATTTCACGATTTATTCCCTTAATATGTGCTTTCCTCCTACTGCGTGCCACTTAAAAATCCGATTGTACATTTTTTTTTTTCTTCTTTCTCCATTTTAAATCTACACCGTAAATAAGTCTTTTGTATAATCACATTCTTAAGATTTTGAAGAGATCATGATGACATAACAAAAGTATATAGATAAATCAAAGAAAGAGGGGGGAGGGGATGCTTTTCAACATGTTGAATCTCGCTATGCATTCTTGATGGAATTTTTTATTTCTTCAATTCTGTATTTATCTCACCAAATATTTTGGCATCTTAATTCAATTTATTTCCCCAAATCAAAGATCCCATTTTGGGTGAAACATCTTTTGCTCAGACATTTTAAAATGAAAATTCATTAACGTATTCTGAAGTTATTCTCTACTAAGTAAAACATCAGGCCAATAGCAACCTTTTTTATGGTGAATTTCATTGTATTTTTGCTTGATAACCGGTTGAATATTTTATTTTTGCAGAAATTAGTAGAAGGTTATTTGCTTAGAGCTGCTCAAAGAAGTGACATTTTTGCCCATATTCTTATTTGGCATCTACAGGTATAACATGTGATTGTTATTTATTTTTGTTATATGAAGGTGATTGTATTTATTTTAACTTAATTATGTTGTGCACATTATTCGTATTTCTTATTTTGTTTTCCTTGGGATTATGGTCCCTTTTTTGTCAATATATGTTTAAAGTACAAGCTCTTATTTTATTTGTTAAGTGGTTAAGCAGAGTTTATTTTGGGCAGGGTGAGACTGTGCCTGAGCCAGGAAATAATCCTAACAGTGGGAAGGTATGCCAACAGTGAATTTCTTTTTATCCAGTATAATTATTGCTATCATATTCTGATGAAAGATGTAATGAATTTTAAACCCAAATCCGTGTGAAGTCCTAGAATCTATGCTTGTCAAGGTACATCACCGTTTAGGCAATATCTAATATTTCCCAAGCAGTTGTGAACACTGAAACCAGATGCATTTACCTTTTGCTATGAGTGCTTATTATTATTATTATTATTGTTACTGTTGTTATTGTCGTTATTATTAGTAGTATATTGTTTATTGTTATTATTCTATGATGATACTTCTGTCCATTGATGAATGTAATATATCTTTATGCAATTAATTCTGTCAAATTTTGTTCAGAAATATTACTCCCTCAATCCTTCGTATTGACTTTTCATATGTTTTAATAAGATTCTTATTTTATGAGAGAGTGCAGCTCTCCTTTCTAAAAACATATCTTGTAGTTTAATACATCAAATAAAGTATCTTCAAAACTATCCTCAATGTTTTTGAAATTTGAATGTGTAAGAAAAGGTGAAACCAACTGTGGAAAATAAAATATTTGGCATATCAACTCTCAAAGCGAGACATGCATTTTGGGATCACCCTAATTGGAAAGTATGACAAACAAATAGAGGGAATATAACTTTATTTTTCAGGCTTATGAAGTTATAAGACTCTGCACTGCCAAGTTCTCCAAGTTCTTGGCTTCAGAATTAAATGATGACGTGCAGTTAGTAATCATAGATTCAGGCTGATAGTTGTTGGACCATTGTAGGCTTGCAATTAAATTATGAGTGCAATATGTTTGTTGTCTTGAGAATCAAGAGGACGATGAGAAAACACTGAGATTAGCATCAACGTGATGATTGCTCCAGACTACGTTTAGCTCCTCAGTTTGCAGACACACATTTTGAAAAATCTTTGAAATTTGCTTTCTATTTGTAACACAAATAGGCTGATAGTTGTTGGACTATTGTAGGCTCGCAATTAAATTATGAGTGCAATATGTTTGTTGTCTTGAGAATCAAGAGGACGATGAGAAAACACTGAGATTAGCATCAACGTGATGATTGCTCCAGACTACGTTTAGCTCCTCAGTTTGCAGACACACATTTTGAAAAATCTTTGAAATTTGCTTTCTATTTGTAGCACTACTTTGTGTGTGTGTGTGTGTGTGTGTGTGGGCGTGCGCACGCATTCATATATATTGAAAGTAAACTTTGTTTTTTATTTTAGAATCAGTTGTGTGTTTTCAAATCATACTTACGAGTCTGTATCTGTGTTTTTATTTCAGAATGGTTCATTTCTAGAGCTGCTGCCTGCTGTAAGGCAACGTATAATTGATGGTTTTAGTCCAAAGGCTCTAGACTTATTTAGAAGAGAGTTTGATTTCTTTGACAAGGTTACATCAATATCTGGTGTACTATTTCCACTCCCTAAGGAAGAACGCCGAGCTGGTATTCGAAGGTATGGGCAGATACCTAAAGGCATGATTTTTATTGTGAATTCCTAAGTTAAATTTCATTGTACTCTTGATTGAAGTTGATGTTTGTGTTTACCATATGTGATAGGGAGTTGGAGAAAATTGAATTGGAAGGTGAAGGCCTCTATCTACCGACAGCTCCTAACAAGCTTGTTACCGGTATTCGAGTAGATAGTGGTATCCCCTTACAGTCAGCTGCAAAAGTCCCAATCATGATAACATTTAATGTAGTTGATCGAGATGGGGACAAAAATGATGTAAAGCCACAAGCTTGCATTTTTAAGGTCAGCTGGCCTGTGTTTACGATGATATACTTCATATACTCAAAATTCAGGCATTGAGGTTTTTAATTACTTTGTTATTCTGCCAACACAACTGCAAAACATTAGCTATAGGTACTTAGCTGATTAGCTTTCTGATAGGAACCCAAGGGTAAATTTGTATATTCTAGAAGTAACTCCCATAAGTTACTTAATGAGGGAAATAGGAATGTGGGTGTGGGATCCTAATATGTATAACAGAATGATGAGCTGGCAGATAGAGGGAATAGAGAGTGTGATTCTGTTAGGAGTGGGGAATATTAGATGTACGTGGATGGGGAGGTGAGGGAGGTAGGCAGAAATTTGGACTAGGCTTTGGGAGAGTCCGAGCCTCTCTAATGCTCAGGAATTTTCCTTTTCAATTTCATGCTAGCCTTGTATTTTCTTCTTCTTCCTCAAATGAGCCACACTAGTTAATCTTGAGGGTGTTCATAATACACTTAGTTTCTTTCATTGTTTGGTTCCTATTTGTGGTTTCTATCAATTGGCATCAGAGCCTCGTTCTTGGGGGCTGTGGGGGCCTATTGTTGAAGCTGCCATGGAAACTAGGATAGAGAATCTGGAGAGGAAGATGGATGAGGTTGAGCGGCTTTTGAAAGGAAAGCCTCGAACTCAAGCTCGACAGAGATCTCCTCCGCGGCGAGAGCATTGGAGGGTAGAGGAATGGGTCCACTGGCAACGTGAGGAGAGCTGGTCGCGAGTTTCATCGCTCCAACTTTCCGAGTATTGCGACTCAGTTTCTTGTCATAGGGAATGTGGCGACTCCTATTCTCACCATAGGGAGGAGCGATATTCGCCACATTTCGCAAGGAGGGAAAGGAGTGGAGCACTCGAGCGATCGTCGACCACCGCGGAAGCCACTAGATTTTGAGACAGAGATGGTGATGGTGAACAAGGAGGAACCACTGAAGAAGGTTGACGAGGAGGTGGACTCCAATGTAATGGAGAAGTCCGCAACGAGCAAGGTCGAGCGACTTGTCGGAAGGGACAGAGGAACGACCGAATCGACCAGAAAAGCTATGATGGTGGTGACATTGGATTTGATGGAGGATGAGACTGAAACGGGCGTTGTGAGATGGAGTCTGACGATCTTCCAACAGATGGGAGAATGGCTTGCAACCGCTGTGAAGCTTGGGATCTTGAAAACGGGGAACGAAGCACGGCCATCGCCGAAGCAACCAGATCGCGAAGACGCACTGATGGTGCACCAAAAACTTCGGACTCATGTACCCGCACGGCAGCCGAAGTCGGGATGTCTTCAACCAAGACGCTAGAAGAAGGAGTGAGGGACGGGGAGGTCGACCCATGCCCACCACCGGAACTGCTGGACTCTGAGATTGCGGCAGCCACGGCAGTGGAAGTGTTGCTGGAGATGACGGTCGCTAATCCAGTTTCCTATAGCAGCTGCTCGAAGGAAGGCAAGGAGACATGGGCAACGGGTAGGGCATCTCACAAATCGGGTCAAAATTTCGACCCAATAGGCCAGGCCCAATTTATTATGGAGAAGAAAGAAGGCTCTAAACAGAAGGTAGCCCAGAAGAAGAGTGCTGCTCAAATAAAGAAGGGGAATGAAAAGAGCCCAGAGATGGTGTTTGAGGAAAGGAGTCATTTCATGAACCCAATGGACCAATCCCAAATCAGTCAGGTGAGAGCTGGGAACATTAAATTAAGAGTTTATTTCCTAGAGAAAATGGGCCGAGCCCAATTCAATAAGGTGTCAGATTTAAATGGCACTGGGCTTGAGCTAAGAGATGGGAAAAAGGTTGCTGCTAATATGGATGGTTTATTGGATTCTAGCATTCTTAATGCACTTGTATCGACCAATATTCATGTTACACTCGAGGTAGATAATTCTGAAAATGTTCTGAAGAAAAGGAATTCAATAGAAGCCAACACTCATGTCCTAGGAACGAAGGGCAACTATGGTGTGAAGTTAATGGAGGTCCAAGTTGGTGTGAATGGAGACTTGGGGCATTTTACTATTGAAGGAAGTAGCCCACTGGGGTTTGGGAATTCTTATTCCTGTTGGTGTTCATTTAATTTCTTAGACACCAATGGGGAAGTTAGCTTTGAACATGACATAGTTGCTGCAGTTGGATGGGTTTTGGGTAATACATTGGTTGTGGCTCCGCCAAACTTTGTTATCAGCAGCATTGACAAGGATGACTCTGAAGATTGTGGTGAAGAATATGAGGCTAAGCAACATGAAGAAACAAAAGTGAAATTTCTTAATAGTGACAGCAATTCTTCCAATCAACTGAAAACAGAATATTTGCTGTTGAGGGAAGACTAGAGAGAGCATGGGGGGTTAACATGTTATCTTCTACTAGTGGGCAACTTCGTGATGATAGCAATGGTTTGAATAGTCTGGATTTGCATAAGGACAGCATGCTCACAACATCTGTCAATGTTGTGTGAGATGAGGTTATGCCTGGGGCTGTTAAAGATCAGTTGGGACCCAAATTGGTTAGTAAACTGCTTTCCATTGGTGGGTCTATATTGCAGCTTTCTAAGGATCAGTTTGGCATTGTGAAAGACCAGTTGAGACTTAATTGGTGTAGGAACCTGCACTTCATTAGCTGGACTACGTTGCATCCTTCTGCTACATACAACAACTCAGCTTTTGAGGCCATAACTAAATTGTTGCCTCTTTTACCAGACATTTCAGTTTCTGTTGAGTGGTTTCCTTATTATCCAGATCTTGTTGCAAGCCAAGATACAGATGCAGATGAAAATCAGGCTACATTTATAATTGATGAGGTTGGCAACAAGAAGAAGGCCTTCACAAAGTATTCCAAGCAGTGTGCATTTGAAGAAGGGAAGAAAAACATTGAGATACAGCTGGAGCAAATACAGAAGTATGCAGTGGTTGTTTGGGTTTTGGCTCACATTCAGGTTAGAAAAATGAAGGGGTTGAAGCAGAAGAAGACACCCCTCCTAGAGGTTCAGGTGAACATTGGGGCTATTGCACAAAAGGTGGATTGTGGAACCAGTTTCTATGAGACACATGTCCCTTTTGATACTTTATTGGTATTTTCCCTAAAACTCTTTCAAAGAGCAGATCATTGCAAAGTCAGAATGTTTCAAGAGGTTTAATTGCCTTTTTGTTTGGGGGAAGTCAAGAAATTCTGAGTATGGGATTGGAAACGGACATATGGGACCCAGGTGCACATTTCTACATTGCAAGAACACTTTCCTCCATATTTTTCAAGATTTGGGACCCAAGAGGAAGTCTTGCTTCAGCAATAATGTTTTGGCTTTTGACGCATCACCTTGAGGACAAGGTGATTCTTTTAGTGGGGAGTATTGATAGGAACCCAAGGGTAAATTTGTATATTCTAGAAGTAACTCCCGTAAGTTACTTAATGAGGGAAATAGGAATGTGGGTGTAGGACCCTAATATGTATGACAGAATGATGAGCTGGCAGATAGAGGGAATAGAGTGTGTGATTCTGTTAGGAGTGGGGAATATTATATGTACGTGGAAGGGGAGGTGAGGGAGGTAGGCAGAAATTTGGACTAGGCTTTGGGAGAGTCTGAGCCTCTCTAATGCATCAGGAATTTCCTTTTCAATTTTATGCAAGCCTTGTATTTTCTTCTTCTTCCTCAAATGAGCCACACTAGTTAATCTTGAGGGTGTTCATAATACACTCAGTTTCTTTCATTGTTTGGTTCCTATTTGTGGTTTCTATCACTTTCTTTCAATACCTTCTTTCAAGGTGGTTTGGATGCTTAGAGATAGCTTCTGTTGATAGTAGTGGTCAGATATAAGCATGTGTGGTGGAATAGTCAAACAAACACTAGAATTGCTTAAGCTCACAAAACTTGTAATGACTTGTCAAACTGAAATACTTAAGTAAAATTTTAACGGCAGGCATTTGGAGAAGCAGGTTTTGTGGGATAGGATTATGTGTCTAGCCTTTACTTGTTGCAAGGCGCATGATCCTTTTAGAGGGCTTTCCCTCTCAAATATGATGGGATTGGAAAGCATTGCTCTTTTGATGTCTTCTTTTGTTTATTCTTAATTTTTGTAATATTCTTCTCTTCTTGTTAATAAAATTTCTTCCCTTTTCCAAAAAAAAAAAAAAAAATTCAGTAAAATCATCACTCTTCTCCTTTGACAAATATTTTGATTATCCAATAACTATATATTTGCATTTCTATTTTATTTTCGAGATTTTGTCATCAGTGCTAATTTTGTATTATTGCATTGATCTTGGGCTGACTGAGTTCTCTTTATTCAAGGTTGGAGATGACTGTCGGCAAGATGTTCTTGCCCTTCAAGTAATAGCACTTCTTAGAGATATATTTCAAGCTGTTGGATTAAATCTTTATCTATTTCCTTATGGTGTTCTGCCTACTGGTCCAGAGAGAGGTATAATTGAGGTGAGTTTATTTGTAATGTGTTGATGCATCCTGAGCATTGTTTGCGATACCAGGTAATTTGGTGAAAGTATTTTCTAGATCAGAACGGTTGAATGCCAATCCATTGATCACTGCAACTCATGCTAATCCTTTGAAGTTTATTTATTATTGGACAATTGATTTCTGAGTCTAGGTGATGGTACTTGCATTGTTGTCAGACTCCAAAATTATATCTTATACTGTTATAAGTTCACAATCCTAGGGCACCAAAACAAGTTAAATCATGCATAAACTTTCTTTTTATCAAATCTGTAACACATGGTTTTTGTCTAAGTTCATAAATATGTGCAAGGCTTATGAAGCTGATTTATGTTTTAATTGTTTTTGTTCTGTTTTGTTAAACTACAAAATAATGTAAGTGCTGAGCTAAGCATGATATAACAGTTGGTTCAATAGGGAGTTGTCTTTGTACTTTAATACGTTGGTTTGCTTTATTATGGAGTTGGAATGTTGAAAATTGATATTCTAATTACTTGTGCTTGGGTATTAAGATATGTTTTTTGAATAAGTTGTCTTTACTGGGGCACTTGGAATGACATTTTAGCTGACAGGGCTAAGTAAGAACTCTTCTGTTTGTTAGGAAGTCAAGTATGAAATTACAACATTTTTTTTGTCTTGAGGAATCAGAAAAAGAGAAATGAAAAATTTGTAGAGTAGATATATTCCCAATTTCAATCTCTCAATTTTCTACTGACAAATCTATCTAAATATGGTTTGGCACCTTGTTTAGATCAATAATTTAAGAGATTCTAAGTTCAAGATTTTTTTAAAAAAATTATTAGTTTTCTATTCCTACAAATTTTAACTTCATTTTTGGCCTTGTGTTTTATTTGATTTTTAAAAAAAAAAATTATCATTAGTCAGCCAAACCAAATGGCTTCCCAATCAAGTAGTAGGAACAAAAGCAAAGTTAACTATTTTTCACGTCATATATGAGATAACTATGTTGAGGATTCGTAATTCATTGTTTACATTTTTCAGGTTGTGCCTAACACACGTAGTAGAAGTCAGATGGGCGAAACAACTGATGGGGGTTTGTTTGAGATATTTCAGCAAGACTATGGGCCTGTTGGGTCTGCCAGTTTTGAGGCTGCACGGCAGAACTTTATCATTAGCAGTGCTGGTTATGCTGTTGCTAGTCTTTTGCTGCAACCAAAGGATAGGCACAATGGGAATCTTCTCTTTGACAAGTAAGATTCTTGTCTTTCCTCAATTACTATGTCAGCAAATCTAGTCATTGTTGCTGGTGGATTTGAGTTAAGCTTCTGAAACATTGAATGTCCTCTTTGTTTAGCCTTTGGTTTAATTCATTTACAATCTTCAGTTCCGTTGCCCCTTCTGCTCTCTTCCCCTACTGCGAGTATATATATATATATATGTGTGTGTGTGTGTGTGTGTGTGTATTCCTGGCCCTATAAATCCATCGATCCATCACTAATATGTATGCTGATGCAGCGTTGGGAGGCTTGTTCATATCGACTTTGGTTTCATCCTAGAAACTTCTCCTGGTGGGAATATGCGTTTTGAAAGTGCCCATTTTAAGCTGAGCCATGAGATGACACAATTACTTGATCCATCAGGTGTTATGAAGAGTGATACGTGGAACCAGTTTTTGAGGTAGTAATGGGTCTTCTATCTTGATCCCTAATAACTCCGCTCGTAATCCTTTTTTACCCATTCTATTCTATATATCAAAAACTGATTGTTCTTGCAAATGTTATTTGTGCATCTAGACTGTGTGTGAAGGGGTACCTAGCTGCCCGTCGTCATATGGATGGGATCATCACTACTGTGGCATTAATGCTAGACAGCGGGTTACCTTGCTTCAGCAGGGGTGACCCAATAGGCAATCTCCGAAAGAGATTTCATCCGGAGATGAGTGAGCGTGAGGCAGCCAATTTCATGACCCACGTGTGTAAAGATGCTTACAACAAGTGGACCACTGCTGGCTATGACTTGATACAGTACCTGCAGCAAGGCATCGAGAAGTGAGAATAATAACGTATAGAACTGACCTAACGTGTACATGCTTGCTTGTAATTTATTTTACAATCGTTGTTCTCTTGTGCTTTTGAGTTTTTTGAGGAATTTTCACGGTTATAGTATTGAGGAGGGAATAGTATAAAATGGCAGGTGAAGATTTTTTTTTATTTTTTTGCCGGTTTCCTCGTGATGTAAAAATACAGCTTTGTAATCTTGTTTATTAATGGTAAATACGATTCATTGTATTGGTGAGCACAAGCTCCCTCATCCTTTTGTTCCAACTTTTATGAAGCAAGAAAAAGGAAGAAATGAAAAACAAAAAGGAGTGAGATTTTTAAGAATGATATCCTTCCCTTGTTACTCATAATTTATTGAAAATGCAAACAAAATTATTGTGTTAGCAATTATGTTAGAATTTAATTTTAATGTATTGTCAATGTAAAAAAAATTTATATAGGTATTTAATTGTGTATTGTGAAATTAATAAAAATATTTGATTTAATAAAATATAAAATTAAATAATAGTATAAAATTTTAAAAATTTTACAAATAAAAATATATGATTGAATAACTGTCAAAAATTTTATACTAATAGGATGTTAAAATTAATCTCATCAAACTATTATTCATTCATGATAACAATATTCAACTGCATGGCACTCACATTAAGCAGCCCTTCATAACAGAAGGCTAAAAACATCTTTTTCAAATTCATAAAAGGTTTCGTCATATTCCCTCGCATACATGCCTTGTCACTGATGTGGCTCGATCGTCGTTTTCCATTTGAAAAGCTAATCTTAAGACATACAAAGTTACTATATTGCCGCTAATACTTCGCACGATTATTAGTCCCTAATTGGTCAATTGAATGTAGCCATTATCATTGTCTTTACCGCCGGCTTTGGACTTCGCTCTGAATTTACCAAAAGAGCCTTCCATTTCTTCAAGGGCCTTGCCCTGCGTTTCGGGGAGCATGGTATAGAAGAAGATCCATCCAGCCGTTGCAATTGCACCAAAGAGGAAGAAAGCCCCACCGATGGTGATTCCTTTAGATAGGGACAAAAAGGTCATTGAGATTACGCCACTCGTGACCCTGTTCACCACAACTCCCATCGCCGAACCCTGAGCGCGTAGCCTCAACGGGAAGATCTCAGAGCTATAAACCCACGCAATGGGACCCGCTCCGATCGAGAACATGGCCACGTAGGACAACACGGTGGCAATGCTCAATCCAATGGCCCACATTTGCTTCGTTTGCGAACGATCGTCGATGGTGAGGCTGGTCGCAAGGGTGAGGAGGGAGAGTATCATTCCACCAGCACTGGTCAGCAATAACGGGCGACGCCCGACCCGATCCAACAAGAAGGTAGCCACTAAGATGAAGATTGTCTTGGCGAATCCAACGGCCACGGTTGCAAGAAGCTTCTCCGTATCGGATTCGATCCCAGCCTTTGCAAAGATGGTGGGGCTGTACAAAACGACGGCGTCTATTCCGGACGCTTGTTGAAAGAAGTGAATCCCGAGCGCGGCTATGAGGATGTGGCGCACCGCGGGCGTGGGATGAAGGATGAGTTCTTTCCATACGCCTTCACCGTGGCTTTGCTTGGTGACTTGAACGACGTCGTCGTTGCAAGATTCGGGTATTCCAGCGGCGGCTTTGATATCGGCTAGCCTGAGCTGAGCCTCTTGGGTGGAGTCAGAGGTTTTGTTGAGGACTATACGGGCGTCGCCGAGTCGACCTCGCATGACGAGCCAACGAGGTGATTCCGGCATCGCTAAGACTCCCACCGCTAGGATTACCGATGGCACAGCCCCGATTCCCAACATCAGCCGCCACCCCAAGTGAAGTGGCAGCTTCGAAAATGCATAGTTTGAAATGTATCCTAGTAAGATCCCTCCATTGATGAAAACCTGAAACAATATAATAATGAAATAATTTTGCTATATTAACTTCTTTTTTTTTTTTTTTTTTTTAAAGGAGTCTATTAACTAATTATGCTAACGATGAATAAGTCTATTAACTAATTTCAAGTAGTGTTTTTTTTCCCCCCCTCTTCTTTCCTTCGATCAGTAAGTATTTAAACCTTAGCATTATAAGCAAAGATTCGTATAAAATCGCAGCATATTTTCACTATAATGAATTATTGTTGAGTAGATATCTTCTTCTTCTTTCTTTCTCCTTCTTCTTCTTCTTCTTTTCTTTTTTTTTTTTTTTTCTGTGTTCAACCATATTCCTCCCGTGGATCATTTAGTTGTTGAGAGCGCTGCCCAAAGTTAGTATGTAAGGCACACTTAGGAAGAATTGAAATTTTAATGCTTCTATATGAAATTTTGGGATCAAGATTTTAAAGTAAGAATAATTATAAAGTAAAAAAAATGAGAATATATAAATAAATATCGACACTCAATTTTAATTAAAAAAAATAAATATCAAATAACTTTAACTTAACTTTTTTTTTTTTTTTCTGACGAGAACTTTAGCTAACTAAATATGAGTAGATATCAATTTTTAATAGCTCTAATTGTGTCGAACTCACAAGGCTAAAAACTTATGCAAACATGAGAAAAAGTTCCATATATTTGAAAAGTAAAATGTTAGTCATCTAGAATTTTTGTCAAAATTTTAGTGCCAGAATGATGTGGTATTGTTATTAATTTTTGAATGAATAGATAGATTTAACCATTTTATATTATTCAACCACTACCATAATTTCTGACAAAAGTTCTGATTACATCCTTTTGATTATGTAACATTTGAAAATAATTGTTATTATCAAGATACTTTGATAATAATTGAAAATTTACGTATATTAAATTTAATTTGATATATGCACGCTATTTTTTTTTTCTTTTTAAGTGGTGATCGCTATATGAATTTTTAATTATTAATATATATTATGTGAAGGATAAAATAATTACTATTAACAATACAATACTCAATGTTAACTAATCGGGATCATATTAATATAAATGCGAATGAATACATAAATATGCATGTGTAGAGATAAGATGATTATATTATATATTTACATAAAGAAATTATTATATCAAATATCAAATTTTGAAATAGCGTAACTCTTTGAATAATTTACAAAAATTAGTGTGAAATGATCATTTTAGTATTAAATTCTTTGGAAAGGATAACTAATAAAGCAAGGTACCTCAGGGAAGGAGGTGAGGAAGCCACGAGAGGAAGGCGGGGATACTTCAGCAGTGTAGACGGGGGCAATCATGAGGGCATAACCAATGCCGATGCCGGCGATGAAGCGGGCGAACATGAGAAAGGCATAGTTTGGAGAGAACCCCATGAGGATCGCTCCCGTGAAGAATATCCCTCCCGCCAGCACTATCGTGTAACGCCTTCCAATCCAGTCAGAGGTTCTTCCAGCAAGGCACGAACCTATCAGAGAGTACAGGTTGATGATACCTACCAGGATCTCGATTTGTACGTCCGAGATTTTCAGGTCTCTCTTGATGTATATCACAGCTCCACTCATCACCCCAACATCTGTAACATATTATATATATATATAAACATTCATATCATATGTGCATATTTATGCTTATTGGCAGCATATTGCTGTGAATATAATTGATGACACCACTCTCGTTAATGCTCTCTCAAGTTCTTTCTCCTTATATATTCTGAAAATTCATGAAACATGTTTTGTTGGGAAACAGGTTTTCTTCTTCTCCTCTTCTTTTTTTCCCCTCTTTCCTTATAACGGATGAGTTTCACTATTTTCGGCATATTTACTATATATATATATATATATATATATTACTATAGTTTCCTGATGAAGAAATGTCACCTTTTCTCTTGAAAGAATCAGAAAAACAGAACTTGAAAAAAGGAATGAACTTATATTTCCTGACTGTACTAAATGACTTGCTACAGAAGAAGAGACAACCTACTAGCTGATAGAATATATATATATATATATGTAAGTATCGATATGTGGTAGCACTCACCATAACCAAGTAAGATGGAAGTCATGGAAGCCAATATAGCACAAGCGAAAGCAAACTTGTTCCTCTTCGGCTTCTTTTGAGGATCAAAATCCTCGAGAGACTTCTGTGTTGCTGCTGTGCCCTCAGCCATCTTCACAGTTGAATTGAATATCAACTGGTGAGACTTGCAAAGAGGCAAATATCAGAAACGCAGAGACAAAGAAAGGTGTGTTTTGAATTTGATTTTGAAGTAGCTAGTAGTGTTCCTCAGTGACCATGTACAATAAGAAATTAAGAACCACTATAGGTAGCTGGTATTTATGATGCAGGGTGTGACTATGAGCCTCAGCTAGCATCCTTATATAGACCAAAGGCTTACGTCACCTTAGACCGTGGAATCCCATAGGTGAAGGCGTGAAGCCTCTACCGTTTCTCCAGCCTTATAGAAGTGTCATCTCATTATGCCTCACCTTAAGACTAACAAAAATTGTAATAATAGAATGGGGTTGGCTAAACTTGTCAAGTGCTTGGTCGCGCTGGTCACGAGATCCTTCACAATTAATGGACTGTTGAGTAAGTTATAATTACTTTCATTTTCTGTAAAATTAAAATTACGTTAATTAATGATATATATATATATATAATTTTCTATATACAAAGAATCAGAGATGAACCTTCAGACAAAATACACATACATGCTTAATAGGTTCAGTAGTTTACTCCACCAAAAAAGTGTACAACTGAAACAAATTTTTTTTTTTATATGTACAACTAAAACATTATTATTCCCAAAAGAGTATATAGACTTAAATGTCACTTGTAACACTGCTTTTTATACTTTGAACTCCCAACTGGGCAGTAAAATATTAATATATAAGGCATGATCTTTGTACATCATAATGTACATCATCTTAGACATTTTATACATTGAGTGAAAAAAAGGTGAAAAAATATTTTGAAAAAAAAGAAAATTGAGTGTTTTTAACCACATATTATATTATTTGCAAGATTGTATCTAATAACTAGGTACAAATAACACAGTCCATCATATTGGTCCCATCGATCATATTTGCCTTTTTTATTTATTATTTTTTTTATTGCACGTTGGAATTCTGTTGGTAAATAATACCTTCTATTATTCGTGTTAAATCTAGGGTATATCTGTGTGGAAATAGCAGATGCAGAGTATCCATGTTGTGGCTCCCAGTCACTAAAATGATAATCAAAGTGCTGTCCCTATTGATTAATGCCAATTGAATTGAGCTTGGCCGATGGCTATTACTCTCAATGCATGCAGCATGGTCGGTTTATTGTTGGTCCAGTCCAGCGTAGATAGCTACTTTCAACAACTATGTTTTCGTCACATACTTTTCTCTTTCTTTTGATGCTTGTATAAAGCTTTACAAGTCGTGTTAAAATCCTATTACGGATTCTGAAAATTAAACTCCCGATTAAGACAACGCTCTCTCTGTTTTCTCCCTCCCTCTCTGGCAGAATAATAGGATTCGTGCAATCTGAACGGTCATAGGGTATGATAATCGGATAGGACCATTGTTTTTCGTGGCAGCTCGTTCGTTCATAACTTTAGATTAAAAGGGAAACCAACCATGAATAATAGAGAACATTCCATGCCATATTACTAAACTTTGGTTTTGTAATAGAATCAATTTTGAGTAAATGATCAAAAACAAAATCAAACATAATGAAATAAGAGTAAAATCAATTCTATGTGACCAAACTCCTAATTGATGTTTTCTAGCATGCATCCAAACATGTAAAAAAAAAAAAAGAAAAAGTGCGAGACAAGTGCTACTCAAAAGTAATACCTAAAAATACCAAACATACGAAATTTTGTGCACGTAACCATGATGTATATAAAACCAAACCGGCAAACCTAACCAATAAACATTTATGACATCATATAATCTTTGTTGGTCTTATCGTCCTTTTAACTCTAACATACTTAACAACCAAATGAATTCTGAAATTTATCAATTCAAAATTGGCCAGGAAGTTTAACAAATTCAGTTCATTATCTTTTTAGCCAACAGCACGTCCCATGTTGAATTAAACTTGGATAAGTGGTAACAGAAAAAGGGGCAAAAAAGTTACTAAAAATGAGTTAGTGATGAGAGATTAAGTAATATATATATAAAATCATATATTTAACCCTAAGTGAAAAGGCATAAAAAAAAATGTACACCTTTTTTTATTACTAGAAATTGGCTGATTGCGACCAATTTTTCGGTCACAAAATGAGTCAATTCGGTTGCAAAGGCTATTTGCGACTAATTTTTTCCGTCGCATTTAGCCAAATTGTAAATATATTTGCGAGTAATTTTTTTGGTTGCAAACAATCGATTTAGGGCAATCATGTACCATATCTGATTTGGTCGTTTATTGACTATTTTGCAACCAATTTTGCAACCAAAAAATTGGTTGCTAATTCCAAATTTTGTGACTGAAAAATCGGTCGCAAATTTACAACATTTGCAATTGAAAAATTGGTCACAAACTTTGCGACCGATTTTTCGATCGTAAATATGGAATTCGATATGACTACTACCATATGTTTTCAGTCGCAAAATCGGTCGCAAAGTTAAAAACAGAAAAAATAAATAAATAAATCATTAGAATCTTATAAATCCAAATTAAATACACTTGAATTCAACAACAGTCCAGAAAATAATATCCAATAATCCATAATACATCTTTTTATCTAAATAATATTCAACAAGAACAATATAGTCAAGACCACTATCAACTACATATATCTTAACCACAATATATATAAACTATCACAAAATAGAACTATAACAACATATATTATTCACCAAACTATAATGTTCTTCTTAATAAAATTTTGGAAGATAAATTTTTAGCATACTTCTAACTAGTTCTCGTTTCCATGGTTTTTCAATTCTTTCCATTGAGTCTTCAATTTTTATTAATTTCTCATCAACTTCTATTGTATCTTCAACATTCTCAATTGAATCTTCAACAATTTCTATTGAGTCTTCAACTTTGTCTATTGAGTCTTGCACTAACTCGATTGAGTCTTCAACTTGCTCAATTGAGTCTTCCACAACTTCTACGTTATTTTCTGATCTATCCATTTAGTCTTTAACAAATTAAGTAGATATTCAATAATCATTAATATATATAAAAAAAATCTAACCAACATCAACCAAAAATTTTATTAAACCCTATTTAAATTAAGTCAAACACTCTTAACAATAACAAACTCTTTCAATCAACCAATAGTATCAAAAATCAATCACAACAACCTCAATCACTTTAAGAATAAAAACAAACCAACAAAATACCAAACTCTCATTACATTAAAAAAAAAAAAAGATCTGAAGAATTAAAAAAATTATAACAACCCATACTTCAACTACAACTTGAGAATATAATTAAACCAAATTCCAAATAAAACAACAACTCAACAACAACAATAAACTCTTTCAATCAATCAATAAAATAAAAAATCAACCACAAAAATCTCAACCAATTTAACAACACAAACAATCAAGTAATGTTAGTTAAAAAACTAAATAAAACAAACTAACTAACAACATATAAACACTTCCTAATAGTAATTTTGTAAAAAAAAGAAAAAAAAAGAAAAAACCAAGGCAAATGAGAGCACCACAATAGAGGAGTAGCAGCGACGGATCTGACACAATGGCGGTAGATCTGGTACGGCGGTGACGGTGAGACAGCAGTGGCGGCTTTGGTGACCTGCAGCAGCAGCTTCTTCGCGGGTTTGCAATAGCGTTGGTGACCTCCTGCAACAGCGTCCCTTCAGGTGTAAATGAGCGGCAGAGGTGGTGTGGGCTGGTGGTGGCAGTGACGGCGGCGACAACTTGGGGTGGGGGAGGGTTGGGGTGGAGAGAAATTGGGAAATGTGTTCTGCAGATAATGGGGGAAATGGGTTCTACAGCTTTTTTATGTTGAAGTTTTTAAATTTGCGACCAAAAAATCAATCACAAATTTCGAGGCCTGACGGGTCATTTTGAAACTTTTTAAATTTGCGACTGATTTCAAGACTTTTTCTCAATGTTAAGTTCATTGTTTCTCAACTTTGTGACTGATTTTTCGATCGCAAATATAATTAAAGTGCAAATTTTGCGACCGAAAAATTGGTCGCAAATTTCAACACTTTTTATCAATGTTAAGCTCATTGTTTTGCAACTTTGCGACTAATTTTTCGATCGCAAATATAGTTAGAATATAAATTTTTGAGTGTAACTTTTGCGATCGATAAATTTGTCGCAAATTTCAACACTTTTCGTTCATTTAATGTTTTGCAAATTTTTGGTCGCAAATTTTGTTAAAGTGTTAATTTTGCAATTGAAAAATTAGTCTCAAATTTCAACACTTTTTCTCCACGTTCAATTTTTTGTTTTGCAACTTTGCGACTGATTTTTCGCTCGCAAAATATAGTTAGAGTGTTTCAATACTTTTTCACAACATTAGTTTAATGCTTTGCAAATTTGCGCCAATTTTTTGGTCGCAAATTTTGTTAAAGTGTTAATTTTGCGACCGAAAAATAGGCCGCAAATTTCAACACTTTTCTCAATGTTCAATTTAATGTTTTGCAACTTTGCAATTAATTTTTCGGTCGCAAATATAGTTAGAGTCTAAGAAAATTGATCGCAAATTTTAGCACTTTTCGTTGTCTATTATTTGCCAACTTTGCGACCGATTTTCGGTAGCAAATTTCAGCAATCTCTTTAATAAATCTGCGATTGATATTAATTTGGCGACTGATTTTGTGACCGCAATTTTCTCAATTATTTGTTTTGTTGACTTTTATTAATCAATCTCAAAATCGGTCACAAATGCAAAATTTGCGACCAATTTTGCAACCGATTTCTATTGTTAAAATTTTTTCTTTGTTTTCACATATCAGTCTCAAAATCGGTCGCAAAAATTTAATTTACGATCGATTTTGTAACAGATTTTTTTCTTCAAAAAATGGTCCCAGACTACTATAATCGATTGCAAATTAACTTTTTTTGCAACCAAAAAATTCGGCCGCAAAATTGGTCACTATTCCATCTATTTCTAGGGTTTTGATAGGAACTCACATAATCACTAGACTTACTCTAGCAATTTTTTTTTTCAGTTGAAATCGCATGTATTTTTTTTAGTGAAAGCAATTCTATTCAAATCATGTAGGATCGCTTGGTTGTAAAGCTCGCTCTTATAAATTTTAATATATTTTTATACCAGCAACTTAACTTGAGACCTGATGGGAACAACCCCACCAACTGATCTACATGCCTGTTAGCTTTATTCTAGGAGATGTTATCAAAATAAAAATAAAAATAAAAGAAAATAAAAAATATCCGCGGAAAGCACGCCAAGTCAATTCGTGTACTGAATTCGTAATAATATATACCTTCATATTGTCGAGCATTTCTTTGTTTTCAAGAGAGATTTTTTTTTGAAAGATTTATCTCGCTAGTAACCGTAAAAGTTGAGCTGTATCTCATTGATCTCTAGCTGATAAATTGGAAGGATTTGTGCAAATTGTTTTTTTTTAATAATAAGATTAACTAACTTCACAGGTCATAAGTGGGTGTATTCTTTTTTTCCCCCCAGAAAAGTCAAAAACAGGTTCAAGTAGACATGATTGACAATAGATTATTTTTGATACGGCCTTCCACAATATATAATATTCTATTTATTCATTTGAAATTGAATATCGTCTTTTCACTTTTTTTTTCTAGGATTAAAAATCCTGAAATGATTATTTTAAAACAAAGCTTCAAGACGCTTTCGAACATAATTTTAAAATAATTTAAAAATTTTTCAATATAGATCATTTAAAATTTTTCAAAATAGATCATTTATTTAATTTTTTTTTCCTTTTTCACACTAACTGTGAGGAACTACAGGTGATTCATTCCCATATATGAATCCATTTGAATCCTTTTGTCAAGTTCCTTTCATTTTTCTTTCAGTCATCAATCATAGATGCAAGTTTTATTAAGATTTCCCTTTTTGTCTGAATAAATAAGATGCCTTGGGTATGCAAAAGCAGTGATATGGGCCAGATTCGATTTATTACGATAAGGAATACATCCATTATGAATTTCTTTTTAGAATGTATAATAAGTAAAAATAAAATTTTTATTTTAGTTCTCGATAAAAAATTTGAGAAATAAATTATTTCCCTAAGATTTAAAAATTTACGGATAATTCCTCACTATTCAAAAAGAGGGACATATTATCCCTCCGTACAGATTCATACAAATTTTTATACGAAAGGACTAATATATCCCTCTTTTTAAATGGTAAAGAACTATTCATAAATTTTTAAATCTTAAAAGATTAATTTATCCTCCGAAATTTTTATCAAAGATTAAAATAAGTATTTTGTCTAATAAATTATATTACATAAGTTCCAGCTCAAAAATAAATTATATTACATAAGTTACACTACTAGAAAATTGGTTGATTGCGATCGTTTTTCGGTTGCAAAATGAGTGAATTCGGTCGCAAAGGCCATTTGCGACCGATTTTTCAGTCGCATTTAGGCAGGTTACAAATATATTTACGACCGATTTAGAGCAATCGTGTACCATGTCTGATTTGGTCATTTGTTGACTATTTTGCGAACAAAAAATCAGTTGCAAATTCAAGATTTTGTGACTGAAAAATCAGTCCCAAATACGGAATTCGATACGTCTACTACCATTCGTTTTCGGTCACAAAATCAGTCGCAAACATTAATCAGTCGCAAAGTTAAAAATAGAAAAAAAAAATACATCACTTGAATATTATAAATCTAAATTAAATACATTTGAATTCAACAATAGTCCAGAAAACAATATCTAACAATCCATAATGCATCTTTTTGTCTAAATAAATATTCAACAATAACAAGTTTTCCAACATACACAATATAGTCAATACTACTATCAACTACATATATTCTAAACACAATATACATAAACTAAAAACTATAAGAATATATATTGTTGACCAAATTACAAGGTTCTTCTTAATAAAACTTTGAAAGATAAATTTTTAGCATGCTTCTAACTGGTTTTCGTTTTCATGCTTCTTCAATTCTTTCCATTGAGTCTTCAACTTTCATTGACTCCAAATCAACTTCTATGGTATCTTCAACATTCTCCATTGAGTCTTCAACAATCTCTATTGAGTATTCTATTTTATCTAATGAGTCTTCAACTATTGAGTCTTTAACTTTCTCTATTGAGTCTCCAACTATTGAGTCTTCCACTAACTCTATTGAGTCTTCAACTTGCTTAGTTGAGTCTTCCACAACCTCTATGTCATCTTCTGATCTATCCATTTAGTCTTCAGCAAATTAAGTAGATATTAAATAATCATTAATATCAAAAAATAATCTAATAATATGAGGAATTAAAACATAAAAAATAGATATGAGGAATTAAAAAAATTAGAATAACCCCATACTCTCACTTTCACCTGACAATATAATTAAACTAAATTCCAAATAAAACAACAACCCATTAACAATAATAATCAACCAATAAAATAAAAATCAACAAATAGAATAGAAAATTTGTAAAAAAAAAATAAATAAATAAACCACAGTAGTGTAGTTTTGTAAACAAATAAACATAACAGCAAACTAACAACAATAAATAAACACTTCATATTTATTTTAAAAAAACAAACAAAAGAGTAATTTTATGAAAAAAAAAAAAAGAAAAAACAAAGACAAATAAGAGCACCACAATGGAGGAGTAGCGGTAGCGGATCCTGGCATGGTGATGATAGCGGGACAGCAGTGACGGCATTGGCCACATGCAGCAGTGGCGTCTTCGCAAGTTTCCACTTCGGCGTAGGCGAGTGGCGGCGACGGTGTGGGCTTGTGGTGGGGGGGAGTGTTGGGGTGGGGGAAAGGTTGGTGGTGAAGAGAAAGTGGAGAAATGAAGATTGAAGATAATAACAGAGAATGGGGAAAGATGGGTTCTGCAGCTTTTTTAAGTTAAAGCTTTTCAATTTGCGACCGAAGATTTCAAGATCTATTATTTTAAAAATTTTTAAATTTACGACCGATTTTTTGGTCTTAAATTTTGTTAAAGTGTTAATTATGCGACCGAAAAATCGGTCACAAACTTACAAAACAATAAACTGTACGAAATTTGGGGTTCAAATTTGTGATCGAAAAATCGGTCGCAAAATTAACACTTTAACAAAATTTGGAACCAAAAAATTGGTCACAAATTTCAAGACTTTTTCTCAATGTTCAGTTCATTGCTTTGCAACTTTACGATCGATTTTTCGGTCGGAAATTTTGTTAGAGCGTTAAATTTGCGACTGATTTTTTAGTCACAAATTTTGTGACCAATTTTTCGGTCACAAATCTTGTTAGAGTGTTAATTTTGTGACCGAAAAATCGTTCGCAAATTTTAAGACATTTTCTTAACGTTTACTTTATTATTTTGCAATTTTGCAACTGATTTTTTTTTCGCAAATTTTGTTGAAGTGTTATTTTTGTGACCGATTTTTCGGTCGCAAATCAAATTTCAACAATTTATTTAAGGAAATTTGCGATTGATTTTCAGTCGCAAAATTTTTCACTTTTGAGACTGATTTTTCGATCGCAAAATTCAGTATTTGCGACGATATTTCGGTCGCAATTTTCTTAACATCTTATTTAGTTGACTTTTGTAAATCGGTCGCAATCTTGAATTTGCAACCAATTTTGCGACTGAAATACACTCTCCTTATTTTTTCTTTTCCTTTTTTATATCGGTCGCAAAATTTAGTTTTACAACCAATATTTTAGGCATTAATTTAGTCTCATTTTATTCAAATCGATCACAAAATTGGTCGCATTTCTAACAAATTCTAGTGGTGTTAATAACATTAGATAGTATGCGTCAACATTTCAGAGCTATTATGTGTACATATGGGTAAGAACTGGGAAGGCTCCCACGATGGTAAATACTCTAGTACATTTGTATATGAGTGCATTTGGTGCAGTTCTTTGTGATTGTCGAGTGGGAAGAAAGTATGTGTACGCCTACCTTGAACTCTTTGCTAAAATATTAAAGCTAATGGTTAATTTTTTCTTTTAAAAAAGGCAAATTTTATCATGGAAAACAAATTTTGTGGGTCCGTGATAGACAATCTGCATTTTGTGTCAAACGAAATTTTGACATTCCAAAAGCCAAAACATTGGAACCATTGAACTTTGACGTGACCGGTAGAGGATAAGGTTGCACAACCACGTGTCGGCCTTGGCACCGTCGTAGCTGCTGCGACGTTGGCATAGGATCTCCGGTGCGATGTACGTCGGCATGCTGCAAGCGATGTGGAGGAGGTTCCTCTTGAGCTACTCTGGCAGCATGAAGTCTCCGATAATTTTTTTATTTTTTGGTGATGTATACCCACTTATTTCTTCCACGTAATTTAACCCACACATAAAAATAGTAGTAGCTCCAAATAGTTTCTGGTTATCTAATAAGGTGTTAACATAGTGATAAGAGAAAATTTTGATTTAACTTCTACAAAGAACACTAATTGGATGATAAATTTGGTTACGATTGAAGGAGATTAGTTTTTGTTCCAAATAATAAGGATGAAGAATACCCTTCAGATAAAAAATAATAATAATTTGTAGTTATCGCAAGATTCTCTATTTTTCCATGTCGGTGCCCTTTTGATTCAATTAAGTGGGTATGCTTCATGCATGGAATCGTTTTCCCCTTCCATGAAATAGAAACAATTCTAGATGCTTTAGAATAGTGATTGAAAATTTCTTGGATATTATTTGAATAAAAGAAGTTATTATTGTCTCATTTACACTATATTTGAATTTTTTATTAATAGAACCAAACAAAATTAACAAAAATAAATTTAAAAAAAGAAATGAATAGAATGAACAAAATTTTCTCTATTTTTATTAGAAGATCAATAAGGGAACAATAGTGTTGGGTAGTAGAAGTGCAAAAAATACACTAACACAGAGGTAACAATGCAAGAATAACATGATTCAATTGCTCTCAACCTATATTCATGACTTTTATGAGAAGTTTCAAAATTTTTCACTATCCACAATTTTTACATAGATAAAATTGCAATCATCCTTATGAAAGATTATATTATATGGAAAGCTCTTAAAACTTACTCATACAACTTAATTATTCTTACTCCTAAAAGATGCCTAAACCAAACAGTCAAAAACCTTATTTATAAGTCAAACCTCCTATGTAGCTTTTACTCCCAATTGATGTGAGATTAACTTAAATCCCTACAAATAGAATAAAAATTAATCAATTTTGTTTGAAAGTTATATCATAAAAGAATAGAATGGAATAAGAGATTAATTTTTATGTATTAACAGTATAAAATGACTTTATACTATCAAGCAAATAAATATATACGGAAGTATTAAATCATAATGGATCTCTTATTATAGTGAATAATTACCTAGTATAATTTGGCACTTCTTTATATTTTTATTGGTTGATAGTATAAAATTTTTTGCACTATTAGTACATAAAAATTAATCTCATGGAATAGTTATATTTTTAAATATTAAAGTTTTTAATTCTTCTCTTTTTACTTCAATTCTGGGAAAATAAAAATAAGCCTGAAAAGAGGAAATATATCCCTTCAGTTTCTTTGTTTTCTTATATGTATTTAAAACTCTTATATTTCATTTTAATTATATTTTTAATGCAATAGGTAGTGAAGGTGTTAAACACTTACAAAAACTTTTTTATTATTTAGAAAACATGTAAGAATTTTTTTAAGAATCATTCGTTCTCTTTAGCATTTTTTTTTTCAAACCGAATGGAAATATGAAAAATAATACATACACAAGCCCGTATAGAGTGCATTTAGATAAGTTCATAAAAAATGCTTTTAAAATAAAAAGCATATGTAGAAGCAAAAATAATTCTTCATATGCTTCTAAAAACAAAAGAAAAGTTGATTATATATATATATATATATATATAGATTACAACTTCCATTATAATAAAAGAGAGAGGGGAAAGAAAACACATCCATTATTATCAACAAGATGCATGCTTACAGTTATGATGAACGCCTAATGGAAGTGGTGAAGGCAGATATCAATTAGAAATTATTCTTCTATTCTACATCCTTAATTCAAGGGAAGCACCCAAATTGGAGATATACATGGTGAGACTTGGAGTTAGTGGGAGCAAGGAAATGAAAAATAGATTGATATATAAGACTCATGTTTGGCAGTTGAACCCCCCCCCCCCACCCCAAAAAAAAAAACTCATGTTTGGCATATAAAAAGTAATCAAAATCATGTATAAAATGTAAATACATAGATGGACAGCTAAATTGTAGTCACTTTATATTTCATATTTGATACTAACATGTTAAATCCTACGTGTTTTTCGATAGAACTTATGAGGATCGGCTAAGGCGAAGGTTTTCATATTCACTATTTTTCTGCGTTTCTAGACCGGAGATTATTCGTTTTATTATGATGTGGTGATAGAAGCTGTAGAACTCTCCAATAATTTTTAACTAGTTTTTCCTCCCTGACTATATATATACAGAAAAATTTTATCGAATAATGGCATGCAAATAAAATAACTAGTTTCTTCATAGCACACTTGCCAATCTTGAATGCCTTTATAACTGATCTGGAACATGTTTGTGATAAATATATCTTGCTACTCTGCAGCCTCCCACATGAACATATGCAAGCTAATTTCTATACGGCTTCTTGGATATTTACGATGAGATTAAATCCGGCTAAAAATTTTACGTTATCTCTATCTCATGTAATCAACCACTCAAGTTAAATATAGCGCCTAAGTGACTCAAATGAACTTAAGCGTCTCGATCTCCTACACGAGTTAGGTTCGTGCTTGCCTAGTTGCCTTGGTTACATTATAGAATTTGTTTGCCCTAACTTAACCTAACAATGATTTAGAAATTTTGGAAGGTGTGATGAGGGGTTCTGTGAACACCAAAGAGACAAGAAAAATAGGCTAACCAAGATCAAGCAATGCAACAATAAGAACACCACAAAAACAATCATAGAAATTCCTCTTTTATATTAATTTATTCTTTTCAATTACAATAACAATATTTTTTCTTTCTAACTTCTCTCTAACACTAAAATTAGGATGATGTGACTACTCTCTAAATATTCTCTTTTGATTGGAAATAAAATCATCGCCATTTATAGATAGTACTAAAAGATATAATGATATTTTTTCTCTTATAATACTATACTAAATAACAAATGGTGAGCTGTTGCATTGGGATTGATTTCCAATCATGGGCATATAGATGTCAGGCCCAAATCTATTCTATCGATTCAATAGTGTATATTGTATGTTATATCATATTTTTTTAGATGAGGATGATGCTTCATTCTTTCTCTTGGTACGAGATTCTCTGAAAGGCGTTATACTTCCATTTAACAATCTAAGGGCCCTCCCTCCCTTTTGCTAGCTCTGGCGTCTAGAGGCACCTTCCATTGAGTTTTGGCGCCCCTTTATTTTACTTCTGGCACCTAGGGGCGCTTCTCCGTGGCTTTGGCACCCTAGGGTTTCTCCTCCATGGCTCTGGCGCCTCTCCTCTCCATTTGTGGTGCCTTGGGGTGCCTGTCCTTAACTCTCGCGCCTCCCTTCTTGGTTCCGGTGCCTTGGAGGGCTCTACAATAGAAGGCTACTTCTATTAAATTATCTTAATATCTTAACATATACGGTGCATCTTTTAATTTTAATATCATCATCACCTTCGTCATGATTATTTCAAAGTTCGAACCCAAGCTAACTTAGTTCCAAATTTCGGTAGGGAGATTGTAATATCCACAATTCCCCATCATAGTTTTACTATTCATTACGGTTAGAAGCTTACACTTGGACTCTGGCTCTGGCCTGGGGGACCAAAACCCAATACATGCAACAACATACATGTGAGGAAATCAAAAGATTTTCAATCCAACTTATCAATGCAGCGAGTAGTGGCTTATTTGGCTCTTTCTGGGTACGTAAGAGACAAAGAATCTTGTTTATGTATGCGTCTATTTCCCTTTCGGCATGTGGCAGGTAAGGCACCCAGTGGTGGTGGTGGTGGAAAAGAAGGCATGACCGGTGTTGGTTTCATTTGGCTGAGTAATCACTAATCACAAATCAGTATAATGGGTGGACCAGTTCTCGAGTATTGACAGCCTTACCAAAAGTTGGGATGCAACCCTTTTTGTTGTTGATCACTTTCAAAATGAATTTGGGATTATATGCGGTCCTTCTCCTACTTCCTATATATAGCAATATCTGTCTTTTCCAGGAAAAATTTAACTTCTTGGCAGACAAGCTTTCACCGAATGGACTAGAACAAAGCATATATCTCTGTCGTGTATGATTATGAAGCTATAGAATATGTGGATCACTTTTTACAAAAGTTGCATGCACACCTTTTATATCAATCTTTGTGAATCACTGCACTGTTGTTGTGGCATGATTATGTGTCAAGCTCGTGATGTGCTTGCAAGCCCCACATCGATCAGATTCCGCGTGGGTGCGCGGCCTTTCCGCCCACCCACCCAACTCAGGAACTCACTTTCTGGCCTTGGATTCACTGTATAGGTATTTGGTATTGCTTTGTCATGTTTATATGGTGGGAACCATTCTTTCTCATTTATCAGTACCCCAAGACATGAATTTAACGTATAGAGGAGAGAAATATCGTTAGGTAGATACCTAGCTGACTCTCATTTTTATATAGTAAACAAATTGTTGATATTATAAAAGAATTTATTTAAAGAATTCGCACTAATTTTATTCGAAACTTGGATTAAATGCCATGGGTTGAACTGTGTGATGATGTGACAAAGTTTCATTTCAGCCTCTATTCCTCTTAGTGACGCGGTATATTACGCAAGATGAGGCCACCTTGAAGTCTCCATTGAGAGGTGAAGACCAACGTGTTTGTCTCCTTCTTCACGAAATTAGAGATGATCATTGGCACACCGTCCATATCAAAGCACCAAGCCTGTGTTTGGATTTCCGTTTTCACCATGTAGAATCAATTATAGGACATTAGAATTGATTTTCAATATTATTTTTCTTATTTGGTTTCCCGTAAACACCTCTATTAGAATTAATTATTGCTTTAAAATTGATTTTGGACAAAAATAAAAATTTATTATTTTTCAATTTCACTAAAATTAATTTTGGGCATTTTTTCATGAATTATATTTTAAAAATAATTTTGATTAATACTATTCAAACATAAATTATTTTTCAGATCAAATTATTAAATATAAATCACTTTATCTTAAAATTAATTTTCAATTTTAATAAAATCAATTTTAATCAAAATCAATTCTATAAAAACAAAATCAAACACACTATAAGTGGTTTTCCACACCATACATGCTCAAGAATCATTACATATGTTTCACGGGCTTGCCATAGATTAAATTCCACTAATGTGGTGGCTGATTTTTCTTTGCTTCTCATAAGAGCTAATTAAGGCTCGCCATAAGCCATGTGGGAATTAATATCCATCTACCATTGTACCCTAAAAAATGTCCATCTAGTCTTCTACCATAAATCATTGTGAAACAAATGTATAACCGGACCTATAATAAGTTAATAAAATTAACAGCGATACTGCATCAGCAACTAGAATTTTTTAAAACACTATTTATTCAATTTATGTTATCAAATTATTGAAAAAGTTTGCACAAGTATCAAATTTGTCAAAAATTAAGGAAATACTTCTATTATAAAAAATTAAAGAAATGCTTCTTTTGGTTGGCTACGAAAATTTGGATGAGTAAAAGACTTAAGGACATGACTAATTTCAAGCAGTGAAATAGTTTCAATCAGCTACAAAGGAAGTTAAATAACCCCCAAATTGGACTGCTTTAACAGCCGCATTAGCGAGAAGTGTCCTGATTGTGCGTAGGTCCCATTTCTCCCATGGGTCTGAAATAGTGAATTTAAGGTGGTCTATTATGAAACTCTTATATTACAGTCTACTGGGTTCCCCGATATCCAATATCTAAACGTGTTTGTAAGTTTTTATGGGAAGGAAATGGAATGGTCAGCAATGGAGAGGAAGACCTCTTCCAGACGTTGAGCACAGTAAATTTTATGACCCCCCCCCCCCCAATTCGGAGGGATAAGCTCTCCAAACTTGACTTATTTACTATTTGGGGTGCGTTTGGTTAGGAATTAAACTATATGGAGCTTTTTTATAAAAAAATTTCTATCATTTTTATCCCACGATCAAATATATCCTTAACTCTTACAAAATTTGAGGTTTCAGATATAGATAAAAAACACTCACAAAACAAAAAGGTAAAATTGAAAAATAAAATTTATATGCCTTTCCATTTCATTTACTTATATATTAATTTTCAAACAAGAGTGTTGGATCTACATTCCTTTCCCCATTAAACTCCCAAAAAATAGAGTGACTTATAACTAATTATTCCATTCCACACTTTTCTATTTCATTCCATTATTAACCACTTCCTTCCATCCTCTATGAAACTTCCAAACAGGATCCCCCATCTCCCATGGACAGTCTCCCATTTCCCTTCAGGGAATCCCTTCCGTGCAGCAAGCCCTGCTAAAGCCAAGAGGCATTTCTCTTAGTTGAACTGAGTTCATTTTTTTTTCATTCTTGTTATAACCGGATATATTGGGCTGGGGTTTTGCTGAGGAGCCATCCCTACTTGTAAAAGTTCTTTTCTTGGTTGAAAAACGTTGATGATTGAGGACTTGGGCCTCTTTTGTTTAGAAAAACTTTTTGACGCCCCTGAAACTAAAGCTAAATAAACACAACGTGGGTGGGTCCGTGCATGCAGAAGGGATACTTAAAGCCCTGTTACTCCACCAAAACAAAGACATCTTATTAAAAACCCCCATTATGCAATTGAGATATTGGTTTAGTGATGAATATCTCCGCATCTCATTAGCTATACCCAGGTTTGATATCAAGTAGAATCTATTTGTGTTATATGAACCCTCCCCTGAAACTATGTGTGCGTTGACCAAAAAAAAAAAGCCCCATTATTATTAAACCAGAAAAATGGTCCCGTTCTTGTATACCATAAGTGTGGATACAACATAATTTAATTATTGACCGCTAATATTGACCATTGTAAGGTAAGCCAAGAACGAAGAGGCATAAGAGGTGGAAATGGCCCCCAGCAGCAACCATTAGACTACAAGCCAAATGCTCCATTTTTTTTTTTTGGTCCTAGTTTCGGGGGCTCTTTTTTTTTGGGGCCGGGGGGGGGGGGGGGGGGGGGTCCTGACCCCAGGAATTGAACTTGATTCCTCTAACTGCCTGGGTGCACTTTATTCAAGAGGCCAAACCTGAAATTAGGTTAAAAAGTCAAGTACTTATTTTCTTAACCAACTCTACATTTGTAAAATTACTTGTTTAACATTAAGGTACGCCCAGATCAAAAAATACATTAGCAATTGAGGCCTGTCCTTTCATGTACACCAGGTTCGACCAGGCCTCCCAATCAATCTTCACTGAGCTATAATAGATTTAGGCCTCCATGTAGCCCGATGATGAGTTGAGGCCCATGAATCCACGCACTATTTTAACCACGTGTGTTGGACCAGCTTCGACGCTGCCCCTCCCATTGTCCTTTCTCCCAGTCTCTCCCATGACACAAAAAAAAAAAATTAATATATCGTTAATATAAAATATTTTATACTATTAATTAATTATATTTAATTATTTATATTACTTATAAGATAATTATGATGAAAAATATATTCAATGATGTAATTATATATAATTAAATAATTATATAAATATTTTTTTACATTAATAACGTATTAAAATTAAATGAAAAATAAATGGCTTGCATTTATTTCATACTACAATTCTAGCTGGTACAATGTGTCATCAGCAACGTCAAATTTGAGCATTGCGGTATATCGGTTGTCTAGTGGCGGAGCAGACAATTTTGCTTGCGAAAGAAGAGTTATTAAGAAAGGAGGCTTTTTTCCCCCATCTAGAAAATGGAGCCCGTTTTGAACAATTTGATCAACACATTTACATAATTTCTGTACCAAAAATAATATTCGAACAATTTACTTAATGAAATCAAATATTTAGTGCTCATGTGTCGAACGGTCGTTAACTCATGGCAATATGTGAGCTTCATTTTTCACTCCTGTTAGACTGTCTACCTAATGCGTTGACGAAACTCATGTTGGCGGCAATGAAAAGACAACGAACATAAAGGAGTTTTTCATTTTCATGAACATATGTTCATTTATTATTAAGATACGAATTTGACATTGTTATCCTTCCCAAATGTCATTTTGCTTCTATCAAAAAGTTTTGGAAATTTGGGACAAGGATGAAGGATCAAATGGCAAGGGAACAGCTACGAATAATCACATATTGAGACGGTAAGGATGGCTTGGTCATTCAATATTTAAAGGCGATTTGTTTTTTTTTTATTATATTTTTATATATTATTTACATAAAATTAATTTTTTTAACATGCACGATGAAGGGTAAGATGGTCTTTTGACATTCAAGAAACGATCCAGTAGAGTGGATCACTCAAATAGAGTGGAGGTGGAGGAGGTGCTTCTTAAGTTAACCGCCGTTGGGTCCCAACCCAAGTCCCATCCCTTCGGTCAGGTCTGGTCAGGTCAGGTGACTAAAATTGCTGATATTTTTCCGAATTGTAGAAATGCCGTTTAATTTTGATAATATATAGACAGGATGTACATACTGCTTCTCCTTCATTTCTTCCAATTCCAATTCCAATTGCAATTGCATTCTTATAGAAAAGCAGTCGCTCTTCATTTCTCATCATCTTGAAGGAAGCCGCATTGTCAATCCCCAAACCCTACATTTGCGGCTAGCGGTGGACCAGTTTCCCCTCTCCCTTTCGGTTTCTTTCGCCAATTCAGGTACGGTACGCACCGCATCACGTCACGCTTGTCTTTCTCTTTCAAGGCCCTGTTTGTTTGCATTGTAAATCATAAACTATATTTTTCCCTTAGGGCTTTTAATTCTCATCTTCTCCATCGCCACTCTAACACCCTAATGACATGATGCTAATAGTTCAGGATCACAGTCACTGTAATACGCTATAAAGCATAAGAGATGGAGGATGGTGAGAAACTGGGGGATAACTCCCATGGAATTTCCGACATGGAGGTTGTCGAAGATGCCGCTTTGCAGCGCCAGCATTATACTGTCTCAGAAAAGGATCAGAATGTGGATTCCCCTCCTCACGTTCCTGCTCCAAAGTCCCCTGCTCAGCTACCGCAAGATCACGTGATGGTTGATCAGTGCGATGAGAACAAGAATAGCGATTCTACTCTTGTTCATGTGCAAGAAACCAAGCAAGAAACCAAGATAGATAGTGACAATACACACCACGAGAATCGGCTTCAAGATCCTAAAACCCCTTCGCACCAGGAATTGGTCACTCCGAAGCCTAAAGAAAGGAATGTCAAAGAAATGAAGAGCGTCATGAATGATACTGAGGTAATTCGAGTAATGCATCAGAGCAACATGTTGTTAAATATTATCCTTCCAAAGATTGTAACTTGTCTTACCTTTCACCTGCAGATGACTGATTATGATGAGTCTGGTTCGTGTTCAGAGCGAGAAGCATTTATGAAAGAGTTGGAGAATTTCTACAGAGAGAGGTCCTTGGAATTCAAGCCTCCTAAGTTTTATGGAGAGCCACTAAATTGCCTTAAGTGCGTATAATGTTCCTCCTAACTCGTTGGAGTAACCCATTTCTCATTAGCACTGTAAAGGCTAATTCAAGCATGCTTGGCCTATTTGCTCTTCCTAGTTCCTAGATACTAGATTTTAATGTGTTTCTTCACTGTTCTGATAGCTGATTCTTTACTTTCCCATGGTTTGTAGGTTATGGAGAGCTGTCATCAGACTAGGTGGCTATGACGTGGTAGGGATCCATCTCCTGCGTTAATATTGGCACCTCATCTCTTCGTTTGCTTGTTGGGCATCCCCATGCTTGTTGCATTCTGAAGTTTAACACTACTGTCTAAGATATAAATTGCGAACTTCAAACCAAGGCTGCCATTACTGCTATTGCTCCGAAGTTCAATCTTATTCATGCCTTTTGTAGAACATATCGTTTTCATGTTTGTTTATTTGACATTTATAAGTTCTATTTAAGTTGTTGATAAAATGTTTTGGGCCTTTTTAAATTAATCATTACTAATAGGTGACAGAACTGATCTTACCTACTGATTATATGCAGGTAACTGCGTCCAAGTTGTGGCGGCAAGTAGGAGAGTCTTTCCACCCCCCTAAGTAAGGCCTAGATATATTATTGTTTTGTAGTTCTTACCATTGATGGATCTGTTCTAATAAAAACATATTTCAAGTACAAAACTTAATATATATAACATACCTTTACGGAAGGATAGCACGATGTTCCTTCGATTGGCTAATTTCTTTTTGTCGTTTGTGCGTCATCTCCTCTCAGCTACAACCTTGCTTTTTGAGTTTGGTTGTCAATGGGTAACGCATGGAATACTTCAGTCTTATGTCATGGGTCAATTGATATAATTAGAAGGAAAGGATCTAATAAAAGTTGGCCTGAATGTATCTAAGTTAGGAATAAAAGTGTGGTGGACCATGCTCACCCCCTTGTGTCTGTTGCCTGGTTCTTACTAAGCCTGCATAGCCCCACATCTGGTATTTCTGATATTTACTGCCAGTGATAAACACATCGTAATCTTTGTTGTTTGTAACTGATTGTTATTAGCGTTCATATATTCAGTTTCTAGGAGATAAAAGGTCTTTCAACAATTCATTTCAAAGCTGATATCCTTTGCCCATTATAACATTGAATGTGTCTCTCTCGCAGGACTTGCACTACAGTCTCATGGACGTTTAGAATCTTTTATGAGAAGGTAATATTCATGGATTTTATGCTTAGTAAATAGATCTCATCTCTAATTACCAGTAAGACTGCATCTTTCTTATTGCAAGCATTGATTTGTTTCAGTTTGATAAACTCTAACTATTGTTGATACCAGAAATGGCTACATTTTTATAAGACATCCTGTGACCTGGGTATCAGTTTCTGTTTGAATTGATGTCTATGTCATTCTCCCACTCTTTAATTGTAAACGAAAAAAGTGTGTATGCTGTCTCTATTTCACCTTCCCATGGCATTAGCTGTCTTTGTCCTCAGACTTCTGGACACAAATGAAACTGCAACAAAGAGTTGCCATTACATCTCCTTTACTGCCTTCTACCTTTTCAAGTGTCACTTTTGCTACCTTTTTTCGGCGACTTGTATGATCTGTTGGTCTCCTTCATTCCTGAAATTTTTTAATTTTGTTCAGGCACTTTTAGAGTATGAAAAATATAAGAGAGAAATTGGGGAGCTACAGCTCCCTGTTGGATCATTTCATCAATCTCCAAGTGTGGAAAAAGAGGTTTGTATTTTTTTTTTTGTTTTAAGTTCTTTGATTGCATGGTTGCATGAATTGTACAAGATCACCTATTGTTTGCCTTCGTCATGCAATGGTCTGATAAGTTATGAAGTATAAACATAGAATAAGCTCCTTCTTTCTTAAATTATACACCTAACTTGCAAGAAGCACAGAAGTTGGGTTGTGAAGCAAATGCACTTCACATGACTGGATTTGAACAAAATGGCTGCTAGACTTAAGACATCTGGCTATATATATATATATATATAGTCATCATATTGAAATGATGTTTTGTTTTTGGGGTGGGGTGGGGGGAGGCGAAGGGCCATTCCTAAAAAATATAGGCCTATAAAGGAATAGAATCTTGGAGAAAATTAAAATCAGAATAGTATAATCTTAAACAAGACAAATGGGTAAACACTATGATACGGTCAAAGATTTGCTGCATTATTGACATAAATGGTAACAGCTTTTATGTAGGGGATTAATCTTAGTATTTCTATCTCAAATTCTTCATATCATCATGTTAATCAAACTAAATACATAAAATGGAAACAAGAAACCAAAACAGTAGCCGACAATGCTGGAAATTGCAGCCATTGCTGGTGACAATCAAATTTGGACGGATGTGGCTACTGTGTCCCCACAACTCTGAATCTGTGAGGCATTTAGCCTACAGATCAGGTGTTTTGGTCGTTTTCTCCAGCAAAACGACAAGCAAGGAAAGTGTTAATGTTTTACAGCAATGAGCATTTGAAAGATAGCTTGGGAGCATGTAACAAAATACCTCCAGTTACCCTTTTGATTATATATATCAAATAAAGAGTTTCTTTTGCAGACCACTGTTTACCAGGCTCCAGGCTCTGGCTCTGGTAGGGCACGGAGGGATGCGGCGGCACGTGCAATGCAAGGTTGGCATGCTCAGCGCCTTCTTGGATATGGTGAGGTTGCTGAGCCAGTTATTAAGGTCTGTTGAGACCTTTAAACTTTACATTCTTATCTGTTGTGTGTTTGTGTAGATATATACGTGAATATTTTATGGCAGTGTTTCTATCACTAGAGCTTTTGTGTTTTCTTGCATAGGATAAGAACTCCAGTTCCACTCCAAAACGTGAAAAGAACCTCAAAAGTATTGGTATGCTTACTGCAAACATAACCAATTGTTATTTAAATTAATCGCAACCTCATTCTTCATGCTTCAATGAATTAGGTGTTATTAATAAACAGAGGACACCATCTGGTCTTGAGCATACTGAGAAAGCTGCAAATATCGAAGGAGATAGACAGTTAAGTTTTTGGTCCTTTCTACTAAGTGACCTATAGTCTTATAGTCATTATGTTTGGATCACTGTTAGGCCTTATCCATCCGTGGTCATGCATTTCATGTTATTAGCCACCACTTGAAGTTCTCTTCATAGTAACCTCTAATATTGATTACTTTTATTTAAAAAACTAATGTTGATTAAATTACTTTTGCTATTACAAATTAATATATGCTATTTTTCTATTAGGTTTATTGGTTTACACTTTACAGCACAATAAAATAAAGAAATAACAATACAGCACATTCCAGTGTGTCACATTCGTATTAGCCTATCCATATCTTATTCAAGTCCTTGAAGACTGCCCCCTGTATTACTATGACACACCCTTCCTACCCTAGGGTTCTATATCTGTGTCCTTCCCCCCCAAAGGTTTTGTGAACCAAAAAACCGACAAAGAAATGTGTGCAGGGAGACCCTTTGGCATTCACTGTTATGGATTTCTCTATCAATTTAACCATTTATAATCTCTACTTTTGAGCCCAAAAACTGTATGCAACAAGGCTTCATTCAAGTTTGTGTATTTCTAATGAGCCGAGGCTAAATGATTTTCATCTGATAGATTGGCCACCGCAGTTGTGGACATTGGACCCCCCGCTGACTGGGTGAAGATCAATGTGCGGGAAACTGTAAGTCATCTTGGTTTTATTCTTAACCTATCAATGTTCCTTCTGCAGATCATATGTCAGATTTTCTCTCCTTTTTTTAAAGAGAAAAGATTTTTTTAAAAAAATAATAATAATAATAATAAGTTCGGACTGTTTGCTGTATCCATGTCCAGAAGGATTGTTTTGAGGTGTATGCGCTTGTTCCTGGGCTCCTTCGTGAGGAGGTAATCACTTTGGTTCCTTGTCTTTATCCTTTTTTATTTATTTTGTGGAAGAAAAACTTCTGTTCTATTTGTATACTTAATTCTGTTGGATGTGACACATGCAGGTTTTAGTTAGCAAATTCTTAGTTATTTAAACTTGACAATCAATAAAAACAAATAGCAAAACCATTATATCATGTAGGATCTCTTCTTCCAGTTTCTACTAATCTATATTGGCTTTTTTTTTTTTTTTTTGACTTTTCTGATGTCTCTTTTGTTATAAAGAGACAAAATTCTGCCACAATAATATATTTCCTTTTTTTTTTAATGTTTAGGATATGATGCCATTTGTCATGTTAGAAGATTAGTTCCTATCTGTATATTATGATTACGGCTTACTGGGTTTCAGTTTTTATTGATAACTTGGTTTAAATGGATCCAGGTGCGAGTCCAATCAGATCCAGTTGGACGTCTTGTTATAACTGGACTGCCGGAACAGGTTGACAATCCATGGGGAATCACCCCTTTCAAAAAGGTGACTCTATCTTTTCTTAACAGAGTCTTGAGATAATGCTATTTTCAGGAGGATATCTTGACTATGACAGCAGTAGTAGAATTTATAACGTTAGTACGGCAATATTTTATTAACTTGTTCAGTGAAAGTGCTTGACTGAAATTTGTGGTATTTTCAGGTTGTGAACTTACCTGCAAGAATTGATCCGCTTCAGACATCTGCTGTGGTTAGTTTGCATGGGCGACTATTTGTACGCGTTCCCTTTGAGCAGGGAGCTCTGTAAGTTTCCTCCTTTGAATGATTGGCTTCTCAAAGTTCCTCACTACACTAAAGGAGTTGAAATTAGCAGGGCATCGTTATGTCTGGAATTGATCTAGCCCTGTTTGACTAGTTGAAACTACTACCCAACTTTGTTATTTTTTTTTTAATTTTTATTTTTAGGTACATTACCCAATTCCACCGATGCAATATGCTTGATTTTCTTGTGTTAAGTTACTTTTTACCTAGTTACCCAAAAAATATTAATTTTTACCTGTTTGTACGTTCTTTTGCGCTGCTGCATCATTTAGCGATAGTCCAAGTGGTTAAAGGGCTCCTTCAAAAGCTCGTTACTTGAGAAAATTTTACATGAACAAAATGTTAGGAGTGGCGAAGAGGAACACTCGATGTATAACGTCTTCGAATTGCATGTGGACGTGTACAGACAAATGTTCGTACTATCATTGACAAATCCAAATGTAACTATAATAATATAGATGTGTGATTTTTGGCATGCGACGTTACTTCTATCCTTAACCTTGTCAAATTTTTTAATGATAGAGATTGTTGTTGCCATTTTTCTGGTATGGCTCTGTAATGTTTAGCGGCTGCATGCCAGTTTTTTTTCTCTATATTTTAATCACGAGTAATTTTTGAAATTTTGAATGGCTATAACAACTTAAGTACACATATCCTTTCTCTTGGCTATTAGCTTATTAGCTCACGGAGAAGCTCAGCTTTGAGATTTTTAGGTCTGGTAGTTCAGTAATTGATCAAGTATCCCTGGGGCAGCGATGATTTCTCTATTACTCAAGCTCGTCGTAAACACCCTGAAAATGTAGTTTTTTTTTTATTGCTTCCTATACAACTTGTATAGCTAAAAACTAAAGCCTCGGCCAAGACAACGCATGGGAATACAAGAGTGTTGTTGGTATCAAGGAAAATATTGTACTCAATTAAATTTTTTGACCAAAAAAAATCGGATAAAAACATAAAATGCAATAATATAAGCGTATATGCTGTTAGATCACATCTAAGACTTGTTTAATTGAATCTAAATCAAATTGTAACCATTCAAAGAATTAGTTTCAGAGTACCTTTAAATTTTTCTCAGAAAACTGACGTATAGCGTTAAGGTTGTGATCATTAGCTTAAACACCTAGGAGGATAATGGCAAAGAATGCAGGTAATGACCCACCAGAAAAAAGAATGTAGGTACTTCCACAACTGTTACATTGAATCACGCACGGGAATTTGTTGTTTTCTTCAGGAGCTATCAAGTGTGAGAATTGCTTATACAAGCGAAAATTTCTTTGGTCTTCCTGGAAGGATGGTTGCTCAAGAGGTATCCTAGTTTGATTTAGATTGTGCAGACCCGAAATTTGTTAGGTCGTCTTATTTTTCAGTCGGATTTGGATCAAGTTTTGAGTTATATTTTTATTTTCTGAATAATTTATGGCAAATTATAAAATTTTCATACTTTAACTAGTACATTTTATGCATGGTATCATTTTAGTATTGATACGATTGGTTTTAAAAGATGTATTATTTTTTGTCTTAATTCTTTATTTTATGACTTAACTACATAATGTCTAAATTTATTTATTTTATCTAAGTATCAAGTTAGTCTAACCTGACTAGCTCGTCCATTATTCGGACCCCATGGCCAAAGTTTGAATTTAAAGCAAGAGTATGATGAAAGAAAATTAGGTTAGGTTAGAGTTTGCAAAACTCATTTTAACCCATCATTTATACATGCTTATTTAGAGCGATCTTGACTATCCATTCCTATATCTTTTGTCTTCCTTCTTTCATCCTTCAAATTAATGATTGAAATCCTTTTTGAGTAAGAAAAATTCTTAAAAACTTCATAATAATGTGAAGGATTTCTCAATAGTAGCTTAATGGTGTTACATATAGGCATTATAGTGTAAAAGCCAGCAAACTATGATTAGTTGAGACTGGCATGCCTAAATATTGTAACAAGTGTGACTATCATGCTGGGATTCATCTAGGTCAAGGAGTTTTGTTTTTTTGGCATGAAACAAAAATGACAAATGTCTAAAGATTGGAGGATGGAAATTACGGGAGTTAAAGAAGAATCAAAAGTGAACTTACCTAAGCCATTAGAAGTGGTTTAATAGTGAGGGATTTGTATAATTTGTATGAAATTTTAGGTTCAAATTTCATTATTTTTTATGTATATAAAGAAAAAAAGGTAAACTTATTTAGGGGGATCTCGACTATTTATTTCCATATCTTTTGTCGTTCCTCTTTCATATTTCAAATTAATGATTGAAATCCTTTCTTAGTGCAAAAAATTCTTAAAACTTTTACTTCATAATAATGTGAATGACTTCTCTATAAAAGCTTAATAGTGCTACAAATAGGTTGTGCAACGCTTTGCAAACTATATGATCAGTTGGGACTGGCACGCCTAAATGTTCTAACAAGCGTGGCGAACTATGGAACTGTCATGTTGGGATTCATCTAGGTCAGGAAGCTTTGCAATTTGGTATGAAACGAAAAATGACGAAGGCTTAAAGACTGAGGGAGAGGAAATTGTGGGAGTAAAGGAAGAATTAAAAGTGAACCCAAAAGGAGGGAAAGCATGGCTTCAAACCAATCAGCATTTTCGTACCTTTTTCATGTAAAATCTTTTTTTACTCCTGGCAGCATATTTGGTTCTTTATTTGCAAAACTCCAAACCACGGTTTGGGCAAAAACTACTCTATTGTAGCTTTTGCTAATTTGGGAGTTGCAAATGGAAATCTAAGCATAAAATGAGTATTAATGCCCCTTATCACTACTATTTTGTGCAGCACGACAAAAATTATTCTTAAGGATGATTTTAGTATAGGGATAAAAATAAAGGTAAAAAAATTCAAGGATTAGTTTTACATACAATTTTATTCATAAATCTAATTTATAAATTTTTTTCTCTCATTTTTATTGTATATCAAATTGACCTTGACCATGAAATAGTTTGGAACTCATCCCTTTTTGGTCAACATTTCAGAAAAAATAAAATAAAATAATTGACAATACTTCCACGTTAAAAATGAGGGTAGTGTTGTACTCATCTCTCTTGATAAAAGTACTAAAATTATTTCTTAACTTGAATTGATTTGAATAATGTTTAAAGATCCAATGGCTTCGAGGAGAGCACTGTAATGTTTCTCAGGATATTATGTTTTTAGTATTCATCCATAAATAATTTCAAAGGAGTTGGTCTAATATAGTAAAAGCGTATGATGTGTGATTAAACACACCAGCAATCACTATTTTCAATCATAACTTTACTAATTGCTTAAAGCTAAGAAAGAGGTGGAGGATTTGAGCAAAACTTCTCAATCTTCTTGCAGCTGATTTTTATGCATCTGGTTCGCTGCTTATTCAAAAGTTCTATGTGCGATTAAGTATATGAGAAAGCGATGTATGTAAAAATTTTACACTAATTATATTTCTCAATTCTTTTTAAACAATTATTTTGGTTGATACAACCATTGACATAATTTACGTGATACAAACTTCCCACCAAATCGTACTTTTTGGGAGAAATTGTAAAAATAAAAATCACTTTTCAATAAAACTGATTTCAATTTACACTTTAAAAAAATCGTGCTTTGAGGTGCAATATTAATGCAGCAATATAGTAAGCATAAATACCAATGGTCACATTTCTACATGCATATAGAGCAAAGACAAAGTTCAAACTGATGAGTTAATTAGACCCCCTCGTTTGCTAATTAACCAAACAGAAAGAAAGAAGAAAAAAAAATGTAAGGGAAAATTAATTGTTTCCAGGAGAAGTTCAAATCAAATACAACGATTAAAATGCCCATTCCCAAATTGTTGAGTTTGTATGGTCTGTTGCATGCATCACTTTTTAGTTTCCTTTCATTTCTTTTCTTGCTACTCAATTAGAGGAAGTATATCAAGGCCAAAATTAAAGCATGCTTTGCTAATTGAGGAGTAGCTTCGTGAATATCGCTTGTCTGTGTGCGTCTATGGGTATGTGTATGTCTGCACTCTGCACAACACATCGCAAATTAAGAAGTGATGACAAAGCTTATCCTGATAATTGTGAAACTATAATTCAGACAGCGATCTTGGGGACATAAATATAAAGCTCAGCCTTTAACAAACCACTTAAGTGATTCGATCGGGACATAAAATAAACCATTTAAAGAAACAAAAAGAGATGCATTCCCAGTTCCAAGAATATTTTTATAATCTGAAGTTCCAATGTCACTGGCTCCGACAATTCCTCGGTATCTTCCTTCAAGATGTAGTAGTATGGAAATGAGTTATGTGTTTCTCTCGGGAAAACAAGCCTTGACAATTGACATCCACTATGCATATAATTAAATGAAGGGATGAAATGTTAAAAAAAAGAAAAAATAGATGCAAGGAAAACAATGTCGTTCTATATTATATTGATATCGTTGTTAACTGACAGAAGAAAGTTCTTCTTCAAAGCAAATTAAGGGCAAGTCTTAACCCTCAATTTGGTCAAACGTTCAGTTGGGAGTAGAAAAGGCAATGTTCGAAGTTCTACCTCGGTTCCCAAAGTAGAGAATATAGCAGTAGCAAGAACTAGGGTTACGTTTTGGGTGTATGGAGGAACAGGCTTTTTGTTGGTGCTTTAGAGCATCAAGGCACAAAAAAAGAACATCAAAGCACATGGAAAAAGTAATTAAACAGATCAACAAATATTATCAAATTAATCTGCACTTTGGGGTTTCGGTGGCTCCTGATCTGATGGTATAACCGAACTGAACAAGTGTGATAATTAGACTTTAGACCAAGCAAGGTAGGGCATGGTCATAAACAATATAATAATATAATAACATCATTAGAAAATAAAATAATACGGTTCGTGCTTGTAGGATCAACTGAGGCGTCTACATTGAATTAAAGCAATGAGAAACAGTTGCGACCGATGACTGAAAACTAATTAATTAGACCTACCATGATGGAGAAGCTATTATTTGCTCCAGGAGACAACCAGCGGCGTTGTGGGACTGAGTTTTCAATATTATAATGCACATACTTCTGTTCCAATATTTATATACATGATTCTTTTCATAAACAAACTACCTAGCGAGATCAGAAATTAAGCATATAAAATATAGAGGAGCCAGAAATGATGAAGAATTGAAAGAGGAAAACAGTACCACATTTAAAAAATAAAAAAAACTGTAACACAGCTTCAGGCCAAATTATTTACCTACTTAATTTACATGTTTTCAAATCACATGTTCCTCCACAATATTAATAAAAATATATATCCTCAAATTAATGTACATATAAATTACTAGCTAGAACGGAGGAGGTTCGATTGCCGCTGCTGCTGCAGTTGCACCTCCACCTCCACCTGCACCACTTCCACCCCATCCAAATAGATCACCAGGAACCGACAAGGGATAGCTGCTCCTGCTCATCATGTTCCTTCCTCCTCCACCACCACCAGCAGCCGCCGTATTGAAGAAAGAAACACCGCTTCCACCGCCACCTGCTGCACCTTCTCCGAGCTGCCCAGTTCCGGTGACGCCGGAGGACTGCGATTGTGCGGGTTGTTGGTGAAAGTGGTCATCCTCATGAGGATCATCGTCATCCAAGGTCAAGGGCAGCCTCTCAAACATTGCATTGGCAAAGGAAGCAGCCATCAGCACCACCGCGCCCGACGCCATTAAAGGGGCCACCACGTTGCCCCCAACCACCTGCCCCTGCCCGCCGGACAGGTACACCGACAGGCCGCCCGCTCCCGGAGGCGCCGGCGGCGGGAGGACCGTGCCGGAGATGGAAAGGATCTCGAACCGGCCATGGAGGGCCACGACAGTGCCTCCAGGCTGGCGAAGCGTGACGTTGGCCACCGTGCCGGTGCCGCTGAGGACGCAGACGCCCCTCCCTCTCCGCCGCGCGTAGTTGGAGAGGGTCTCCACCAGCTCCGCCCCGGCGGAGACCTCAAGCACGTGCGAACGCAGTGCATTGGGGCTATCCCGCTGGAGTATGATGGGCGGCTTGGGCTTGTTCTTGGAGCCGGCGGGACGGCCTCGTGGGCGGCGCCCTGCGGAGGGTTCTGCGGTTGCTCCGCCTCCATCGTCACCACCACCATCACTACCACCGCCACCGCCAGCAGCAGCATCGGTGTCTTGTTGTGTTGTTGGGTTGTTGTGCGGAAGTTGTTGTTGAGTGTCGGTGTTAGGGGTTTGGAGGTGCAGGTTGAAGAGGTGTGGCACAAACCGACCTAAATTTAATTGGTCTTGTTGGCTTCTTCCCTCATTGCTGTTGTACCCTGCCATCCCCTCATCACTTCTCTCCCACCGCTTGTTTGCCAGCTTTGCTTCCTTTCTTTCTTTTCTGATGTTGGATCTGATTCTGATGTTTAATTGCTATCTATAATTTCCCTCTCAGGTGTCGTGTCACAATTCAGATCCGAACCCCAAAAATATGTACAACAATTGTTATATATATACGTAGAATTGGATTTAATTTTATGCTCCCGGCCACTCACACCAGCAGCAGATGATGATTTTTGTTTTGTACAGTGTTGCTCCAGCTCCAGTTCCAGTTCATCAATCCAGAATCCTGGAGGAGAAGTGATGCTACCATGATTTATGATGTTGTTTTGCTTGCTCCAAGCCGCTAGGTATAACCTTAATCATATGAATATGATGTTTGATTAAAACTTTAAAAAAGATTCTATGTGTAGCTAGGTACCTTGCAGATGAAACTTCAAAGTAGGCCGTGACTAAATTACCTGTGATGATCGAGAACTTTAACTACAAGCGGAAATTAAGAACCCTAGGTCACTTGAAGGCGATCGAGGATGAAACGCTGTATGGCCACCGCCGATTAGCAAAGGAAGGAAAATCAAAATCAAGTACCGTAACTTGCCTTGCCTGCTACCTGATCACCCCAACCGCTCTCTCAATCAAATGATCTATATGTATCATGAATTCAAAAAAAAAACGCTGGTGATATTTATATAAACTACATAATATATACTTTGATATTCTTAGAGTGTGTAAAAGCAACGCAAAGCCAAGCTGAAGATAAGGAATGAAACTGCAGGGGGGCGCAGGGTTTTGAGGATGAAATGGTGGAAGGGGAAAGAAGCAAACAAATTACCATTACCAAAGAACAAAAGGTGTTCTATTCCACCCAGCAAAATGACCTCATTTCCTCACGCTCAGGCCACAGCGCGTTACTACGTTGGCAATTCAACCCCTCAAACGGACAAGGTTATTGACTCAAGAAGATCATTACTTAAATGATTTAAGTTAATTAATAAGATAATACCAAAATTTGGATGGGAAATGATTTTTCCACACTTGTTCTCTCATGCCAGTCCCGCCGTTTAATGGTTTGCTAGATCGGTTTCAATCGCATAGGAGTATGTTTGGATCAGGCAACATTTTCAGGAGTTGATTGATTAACGGAATTTTTTTGTTTAGAAAAAATTTAAAATAAGAATTAAGTCACATTTAAATTTTTTTTATTTTAATATGCATGTATTTAATTTTATTAAAACTTAATTATATTTGAGTTAAGGGTGGGGATTCTTCTACATCAAGGGTGTGTTTGATAGGGGATTAAAATGAAAAAAAAAAAATTCTATAGATGAGCTCCAAGAATAAAGTTTTGGCACACTTATTTTCATTAAATAGTTTTTTATAGACATTAAATTTTATTAATCCTATTGTTGAATTGAAAGTTTTTACTAAGGAGGTTAAATGCATAAAATTTCATAAAATTTTAAAAGGATTTGATACTTTATTATTCCACTTTATTTATTGTATAATATATTTTTAAAAATATAAATAAATATTAACTATTAGATTATATATATATTAATGTCTAATTTTGTTGAAATTTGGTATACTTAATTGTTAGGATAATATCACATTATTCAACTATTAGATTATTGAATAATATATATATATACTTCTAGAGTAAATGAATCCTTTTCCTTGAGTTGGTTGAGTTAATTTGTTGTTATTTGTTTCTTCTAAATTACTTATATCTGAAACTATTGGACTCTCTAACGAACTTGATTTGAGGTAAATCCTCTCATTATAAGATAAATTTCTAATAATATTAGTATTTTTTATTCATAAGATTTGAATTCAAAACTTAATTTATTAAAAAAAATATTAAATCATTTGGAGCTTTAGACCAACCAGGCATTAGCCGTTTGATACAAGTTTAGTTACAATTATTTAAACCGAAAAACTTTATTTTATTTATTTATCAATTTTATCTGTATTGTTTATGAATAAGAAAGTAAAATTATGAAAACAAAATGGATTGTAATTAGATTATAAGAATTAATTCAAGTCCTTTTTTGTTTGTATTTGCTTTAAATTTTTTAAATATGAGAACTAATTTTTAATTTATATCAATTTTATACAACTTAACTTATATTAAATTAAATCTGCTTCAATTTTAATAATCTCAAAAAGTGATATCCACCGGTCACATGCCGGTGCATCACATATACGACAAAAATGTTGCAAATAAATAAGCAAATATTATATTGCCGATTATCATTGCTTGCGTGAATAAAATATAAAATCTAATCGAACGATTCGATCTCACGCGCCTTGAAGTGTCTCTGTTGTCATAAGACGTTCTTACATGCCCATTATTATTATTATTTTTTTCATAGTAACTTTCATTAGAGAAGTGAAAGCCTAATTTTTAGAAATACGTTAGATATTTAAGTTAGAACTGTCTAAATCGTGTTTTTTTATAACATAAATTTTGAAATTGAACCGAAAGCCACATACTCAAAGAATTCGAATCTCTTCTACTTGACTAACATTTTGTTAGTTACACCCGAACATTCATGAGAAGTAAGTAATTTGGATATTTTATAATTGGAAAAGATAAATAAATTTAAGGTCTAAATATATTTTTGATCCTTATCAAAAAGTTTGGTTTAGATCCCTATATATATTGTTTTGATCCAAACATTTATAAAAATTTTGGTTTTAATCCCTACCGTTAGTTTGTATCCGTTAATTAATAACGTGGATAACAAAAAGCCATATCACTATTTTCACATGGATCCCGGACCTCCTTTTAACCCTCTGTCATCCCACTTATACCACCCTGGACCCCGGTCTCTATGGCTCCCACATCTATTTCCTCGAACATCCAATCTCAGACCCTAAGGCCGGGTCTCTGTAGCTTCCCCACCTTCTTCCTCGAACATCCAAACTCAGACCTCGAACCATTGTTGTCCTTATCGAGCTCCATATAACTTGAAAGGTGGAGCTCAGAACTTGGAAGTCAGTATTGGACACATGTGGTTTTTGGGTCACATTAGCCATATAGTGTTAGCCACGACAGCACTTAACAGAGGGTGACTAACAGCAAGGAAAGGCTTTAAAAAGAGGTGTACATGTTCCTCTAATATTGATTATTGAAGGAGAAATTCTTAGTTATTTAAGAAACAACAAATTTATGAAAAACTTTTACATGCTCATAAGATAAGAAAAAAAAATCTATATAATTGATTTTGCATTATATTATGGATTTAATTTGTACATGCTATCAGTGTGAAAATTTTTACATAGATATTTAATCATGTATTGCTACATCAATAAAAATATGTGACTCAACTATCCACTATTTAAAAGTCTTATAAATACATACATTTAATTGGATGACAGTATAAAATTCTTTTATACTATTAGTATATAACAATTAAAATCTTATATTATTTATATTATTAAAAATATTGTTAAATTAAAAAACATTATTAATTTACAAGTTAACGTAAAATGCATTGAAAATATTACATAACAAGTTCCTTGCTCGCTTTGGAAGCACCCAAAGATTTCTCAATTTTTCTACCTTTGAACAGTTGATTTTGAAAGATATCTAGCATTAAGGACAAAGGAATACCATATATGCTTATAAAAATATTATTTCTATTCATAATTGGGATTAATTTTATAGAATTCATTAAGGTATTTTTTAATTATTGATTGGAAAAAAAGTAAAATCCACTTTCAACCAATAGTCAAAAGACACATTAATAAATTCCACAAAATAAATCCCAACTATGAGTATAAATAACACAACTCATGCCCTTAACTTGTAAGTGCTTCGTTAAGAAAGGCAACTCGGCACCTGAACCCTGCACAGAACCTTTAAGATAGAATAGTTGCCAGGTGAGTTGAGGCACTTCCACCCAAACATTCGCCCATCGATTCTGATGTTAGGCACAATCATCATGATACAAAGAATCCAAAAATGCGCGTAGAAAGAAGAAAAGTGTTTTGTTTAACACATCGAAACCAATAGTGGCTGTATATGGAATGGCAGTTAGATTCTTTCACGAGAAATTTTCATGTGCTCTCAAATTAACCAAAATAAAAAGAGTTTAATTAGTATACATTATTAATCAATAAAAATACTAAAAAATGAAAAATTATAGTAGACTCTTCATTATAATGGGTGATTATTTGTATGAGTTGACTCTTTCTACTATTTTTATTGGTTGACTGTCAGTGTATTTAAATTAAATTCAAATAAAAAAAGTTGCATCTTGTTAATGTTTTAACTTTATGGGTAATTATTTTTTCTCACAGTTACTATATTTTTAGGATTTAATTGGGATGCACCGTCAGTATCAGTCAATAGGAATGCTAGAAAGTGAGAAATCACGGTAGATTCCTTATTGTAATTAGGTAGTTATTTATATGAGTTGATATTTTTTAATATTTTTATTAAATAATAGTGTAAAAATTTTTTACACTGTCAATATATTTAAATTAAATTCATACTTTTAATGCTGAGATGTTAAACAGACATATATATAAGAATTTCTCGCCGAGCAAGACACATATGGGGTGGCTTAATAATTAAAACTTAAGTTTTATATTCTTAAATTTAGATTTGACTTGTTTAAAGTATAAAGTAAACTTTAAAGAGTAAAGTTCACAATCTTTATGGAAAACATTAAAGGCTTAAAATTTTATAAGATATATAAACATTTGCCTAATAACTCTATTCCCTTGATTTTGTCATCAATAATAATAATGTACTTTATCTTATAAGCTGTACGCTATAGTTTAAAGAAGTCAATTCCCTTAAATTATGTTGTTAATTGAATCATCGTATCAAACTCAACCACCTTTAGCAATAATTCATTAATTTAATTCAATTATTATCGACAAGAAAAATCAACTATTTAACAAAAACCTTTTAAGAAAATAAGAAAACATAATTAGAAAAGAACATTAACTAATAGATAATAGATAAATGCTTCCATTCTGTCCAAACCCAAACTTGTCTTCTCCCAAACCATCACTTTCTGGTTTCACCGGACATATAGGATTCAAATCCTGCTCTTGCCTTGTCAGTGTATTTTTGTCTCAAAAATGCAGGTTTCAAAATGGGATGAGCCTATCAATTTCTCAAAAATGGGATAACTCTATCAATTTCCTTTGAAAAAATGATATGGGATCGTAAGAATTCAACTCCTTCTACCCGCAACACACTGCCTGCAGTGGTTGAGATGCATATCAAAAGAGGAGTTAAAAAAGGTTGGGTTGAAACACTGTTGTTGAGCCGTGTGTTGCTACAATATGTCTTGAATTTTCATGTTCACATATCATTTCTCATTTCTTTTTCTTTTCATGCGTTCGCTCTTGGGTTTACTATTTCTTTCGTTTCATTTAATCAGGACAATCGTCCGAATTCAACAAGTACATATAAAACACTTACAAATAACCTACTATTAACAGAAAGTCGTAAATCCAGAGTGAAGCAATGTATTTATTGCGGGCGGCGGGCGACCAAATAAATCAAACTATTTTTTATTGTCAGAAAATTGGTTGTTTTCAGTTGTTTCGAAATTGTTTATTGGGCGGTCTATGATTTTGCAAGATCCATGCCATCTACTCGACCAATGCTAGTATACAAGGACCCAACTAAAAAGGTGATGCGTGTCGGACCCAAAAAAAATAAAAAGTGATGCTTGTAGACCATAGGACAAGGAACTCTTCTTCGACCAAACAAAAAAAAAAGTTAAGGCGCTCTTCTCACATTTTATGTCTATTAGCAATCTTTTTTCCCTATGAACATTTTTCAGTTAAATTCGTTATGAAGTTTTGTTAATTTGTTGTTCGAAATTCAAATTCACACCGTAAGTTTACCAATTCATACACTTGGGTTCTGTGAAAGTCAGCTTACCAATCCATGTACCAATGGCTCAGGCAGCATTCGCAATAGCATTTATCATTGGAAACTCTTTGTAGGTAGTAATCTTGTAACGTTTCATCTGACGAATGTAGACTGGTAATAGTATTAGTATTATTATTCGGGAATGGATAATGTGAAATTCTAATAAAAGGTCAAAACATATGAAAGGGTAAAAATAACAGTACACGATACAAGCATGGGTATTGTGTGAGGCTTCGGCGTTCGGGCACCTTACATCACTACCCCAAAAAAGAAAATAAGTGATATATATATGTATATATATATTGGAAACAAGAAAAAGCCACTACACAATGGCCCCTCCAAAAAAGGAATACGAGAACCATCCTAGCACAGCTGTTATTAAGCGGCCGATAGGCCAACCGGGGGGGAAAACAAAAGGAAAAAAAAAAATCAGTGCGTCGTGCAAAGTGCCAAAATATATTCCAGGTCTGTTAAGGACTGCTATATTATGCATGCAATCACGGAAGAACCTTCTATTATTACTTTCAACAGTGTCTTATCAGTAATATTAAGAACACGAAATAAAAAGTCAAGGAAAAATCAACCTCAAACTGTTTTAAAATCATTACGAAAAAGTAGCAGTAGTTTGTGCTGATAAGGACGGGATTAATTCATCAACTACCCAGAAAAGAACAAAAACAGAACAGTAAAACCAAACTCAACTTTTGGCTCTTTTTCCCAAAATATATGATCAAGGTGACAGTTTAAAGAAAATGGCATCTCAAGGAAAGATTGGAGAAAAGAAAAACGATTGTGTGAACAGCAAGTCGAGATGAACATGACCATTTAGGACCAACTGGAAAATTTCCCATTACTCTTCCATCTTCTCACCAAAGGGAGAGGAGATACTTTTTTATAATAAATGCAGGCAACAGGGGTGAACGCAGAGCAGCAGGCTTTCTGTGCCATGCCAGCTCGTACACCATTGTTAAGGGATTCTTTTTTAGAAGCAAAGAAAAAGTAAACATTGCATCAGCTATTGATGCATTATAATTTCCCAAATTCAAGGTTGCTATCCACTTTTTCTAAGTTCTCTAACAAGTAACGACAGCATCCTCACTGTATACAAGAATCTACACCTGTACTCAGTTGAATTTGACTCCAATTACGTCAACAACACAAATATATAAGTGCCGCCCTTTCTTCCACAATCAGGAAGAGTAAGTTAAATGTCAAAGCTATTTCAGCATCTTAGTTCTAGACTTCTAGTGCGTATTCAGCCAGCAACACAAGTAGTACCAATTGCAAACTCGGTGGTCACCAGAGTTTCATGTCACAAACAGTAAATAGAGGGTCTATAAACCAGAGCAACAAAATAAGAAAATATTTTATGCCATGACAACAATCATGAACTAAAGGATAAAAAAGACTCAAACTTGGTAAACCCTACAACCCTACTAGTACTTAGTAGCTTGATATCACAAGGGATGGCAAAATTTCTAGTCAGAACAGGACCATGCACAGATTGCCAAATGCCACTGGCAGAATCCCACTCTACTCTCACTATAGGTTTGGAATATTCATGGTATTTAATTCAGCTACCGAGAGATGTGCAATGCTAATACTATACAATTTGCTAAACATCCAAAGGAAAACATAGAACTTTCACACCTCCTATAAATTCCCACCATAGAAGATCAAAGGTTGCTTGATTTCCAAATCAAAGTTGACGATCAGAGAAGAAATTAGGAATACAAATATCATTGGCATGCCACCAGCCTATTTTGCAATTTGTAGATGGAGATCACATCAAACAATGTTCTCTTATAAACACAAATGGCAAGTTCCAATGCTATGAGCATAAAATTCAGAGAGAGAACCATGGAAACAATAATTATTAAATGCCATTTTCCGGGATTTGCAAGAAGAAATAAATACTTATTTTAAAGTTCTCATGATCATATTGATATGATTATAATGCAAAGGAGCTGCTCAAGCTTCAATTTTTATTTTTTCAATAAATGCTGATGTAACACATAAGAACGAGCATAAGGTTTTGCTTAATATTTGCTTCAAACGAAGTGGCAAATGGATTTATTAACTATTGGATGTAACACATATCTAGTATGGGTGCTTCTATCCTGCCCATTTGTTACAAACATTGATTTCCAAAACTCAAAAAATAATAACAGTGTAACATATGAAGACATGGTAAAATTGTAATGGATGTTTGGGTAGAGCATTGCTGCTATGTGAAACAAAGAACCTAATTTACTAAATCACTATATCATTGTATAGTATGTAGTCAGCAACTCTAATACAACAAAAGCTATACCGTATACTTAGTAGATATGAACTAAGGGAGAGCATTGGCAAGTTGGAATGGACCCGGTATCCAAACATCGATTTATGCATTGGTTTATTGCTATTGTCACTCCTCAGTGTAACCACTTCCATTTTCACAACTGGCAAGAACATCACAAAAGTGCACAAATAAATCAACACAATTCATGCCCCTAAAACCAGATAAGAAGAACATGAAACATGGTAATTGGTAAATCAACACCAAATCGGAGCTCAAACCCAAATACTAGAAGAGAGAGCTATAAATATTCATCAACTATTTGCAAACAAACAAACAAACAAGCAAGGAAAGTAACTTACAAGTTAATTCTCCGGCTTACTTGGATCATCCTTGTTTTTATTTCCATATACTAAACCCGTAACCTGGAATTCACAATGAAAAAGATAAGCGGAACAGTGTAGAATGTGGAATTAGAGAAGGAAGGGAAAGTGATGAGGGGGAGGTGACCTAGACCTATACCTATACCTGAGGGTCAGGAATGGGTTTTCGAGTCTCAACGTATCGATAAGGATCGGGGTGTGATTGTGAAGCAGCAAGAGCAGCCTTTTCCTGTTGCTCGCGCTTGAGGTCTTGGGAGGGCTTCACCCAAAGGAAGTAGGCTAGGGTTCCGGCAACCACCCACGAAGCGAGGTTGCTTCCTCCCCTTAGGCCTCCCATCGAATTGCCTATGAAGGACCTCACGTTCCCCAACGTCCTTCTCCAGCTACTACTCATTCTAACTAACTCACTACTACAGTCGGCTTTCCCCGTATTCGATTAACTGAACGTGTGACGTGCTGCTAAGATCTCTAGCTGTAGCTGGTTTCTCACAGTCGCCGACTCAGGGCGAGAGGGCTAGAGGAAGTTACTCATTCGCAGAGGGTCTGGTGCTGTGTTGTGGGTATTTCTCACTTCTGGTCTGACCCATTCGGCCCAATAACTACCGATGCGAGAACGGAGTGCCCGCAGATTAAAAAATAAATAAAAATAAAAAAATAAAAACAAAAATAACAGCATCAAACTATCAGTATAAAGTAGTGTATATTATAAAGAATTTAATTTAAATATCCTGATAATATAAAATAATTTTATATTATTAGTTAATAGAAATAATAAAAAATATTAACTCATATAAATAATTATCCATTATAATGATAGACTTACCATGATTTCTTACTTTTCCCTATTTTTATTGGTTGTCAATTTTATACTGTCAATGTATACTAATTAAACTCTATTATAAATCAACTAAATTTTATTTTTTATGAATTTCATTTTGATATACTCTCGGTATAAAAAAAATTTATACAGATATCTGATCATATATTACCACATCAATAAATATGTTTGACTCAATGGACCATTATTTTAAAAATTTTACAAATAAAAATATATAATTAAATAATAATATAAAATTCTTTTTACACAAGCAGTGTATAAAAATTAATCTCATTTTTTATATACCTCTTGAATAAGTTATGATAAGAGCAAAGAGTCAAATAAATTTAATAAATTGACTATGCATGATTAGATGATAATGTTAAAAATTTATATTTATAATAGAGTTTAATTGGTATGTACTGACAATATGAAACTGTTTTATATTGTCAACCAATAAAAATAGGAAAAAGTGCGAAATTATGGTAGGTCCCTTATTATAATGGGTAATTATTTGTATGAGTTAACACTTTCTACTATTTCTATTGGTTAATAGTGTAAAATTATTTTACACTGTCAATGCATTTAAATTAAATTCTTTATAATATATTAAAATTAAATAGAAGAGTAAAATGCAATTTTATTTTAAAGATTAATTTTAATATATTCTTAGTATTAATTTTTTTAATTAATTATATATTATCATATAATTTTTGACGTAATCATTATAAAAATTAAATATTTTAATAATGTGATAATATATAAATAAATATATATGAAAAAAATTATTTGTGTAATATAATAAATTTTTTTGTGAGTAATAATATATTAAAATTAAATCTTTTATTTTATTTTTTAGTGGACCATCCACATATTTCATATTGTTTGAATACCAAAATAAAATAAAATAGGAATGATATAACACATTATATAATTTTTTACATGTTGAGTTTTCTAGTTACCTGACGTAACTTGTCATTATTAGAATAATAAAAGAAAAAAGTTAGAAAATCAAAATTTATTATTGAATTTATATATAAAATGATGTAATATATATGTTAATCTTTAGATAAATAAATAAATTATACCACTTCATTATATTTATCTATTATCTTTTATCTTTTGTAAAAAAATCCTAGTAATTTTTTTTTTACACTATAACATTACTCATAATAAATACTTGATACTGTTTGCATTATTTATATGAAAGCTACCGATTTACAAAAGCAGCAGCATAATCCAACCCGCGTCTTGAATTCTTCAAGAAAACAAAAATAATTAAATGATAGAGTTTAATTGGTATATATTAATAATGTAAAATTATTTTATATTATCAATTAATAAAAATAGGAAAAAGTGAGAAATTATGATGGGTCTCACATTATAATGGATAATTATTTATGTAAATTGGTACTTTCTATTATTTCTATTAACTGACGATATAAAATTATTTTACACTGCCAGTACATTTAAATTAAAACTTAAATGATAACCTATCAAACAAATATCTTAACACTCAAAATGTTGAAGCAACTTCGCTCTGCCTGAGAGGTATCCTCACAATAATACAAAAAAGGATGAGGTCCCCTGCCCACTGCTTGTTTTGAATAAAATAGGAATAAAGTAAGTCAACTCGAAACGAACGGATGGGTGAAATAAGTTTTTCTCAAAGCAACAATAGCCATTAAAACGATGAAAATAAATAAATAAAATTATCCATGAATTTGTTTTCTGATGTAAAATTATCTATGAATTTATTATGATGCCATATATTCATATATGATTTCGCAATGATATTACTAGTCAAAAATCGAAACGGATAAGGTAGCATTAGTCGGTCAAAAATACACAAGAATCACAGGACCGGCGACATTGGTAAAGATCAAAGCAACATTCAATCGTGACATGGACATTGCACGTGCACGCGGAGCATCCGAAGCAAGAAATGCCAACTTGAGGTGGAACTTGGAAGCCGAAATGCCTAACATAACTTCGAAAAATACCATTTTTCCAATTGGAGGATTTTATGATGATCACAAAATATTTGACTTACAAAAGTTTTTCAGTTTATGATATTATAACGAAATTATGTATTAATTTTTGAAAATTTCAATTTAACTATTAGAGAAATAAAATTTGTTATCTTTTTTGCTCGTACACTTGTTTATGTTTTAGTAAATAAATTGAATTTTTTAAAGAATTTTAATTTAAATATACTGATAGTATAAAATAATTTTACACTGTTAGCCAATAGAAATAGTAGAAAATGCCAACTCATACAAATAACAAACTATTATAATGAGAGACCCATCACAATTTCTCATTTTTTCCTATTTTTATTGATTGATAGTGTAAAATTATTTTATATTATCAGTGCATACCAATTAAACTCTTTTTCAAAAACTAACACATAGATTTTCAACAAACAAATATACAAAAACACAAAAAGAAAAAAACAATGCACGACTTTTAGTTTCTCCAAGAATATACTAAATTCCCCAAAAATTAATATGGTTCTCTAATAATATTATGGATCGAAAAAAATTGTGATTATTACATGCTCTCAAATATTTTTGCAAGCATTGTAAACAAAAACTTTTTTCAATGGCCAATATTTAGGTAAACATTTCCAAAATCCCTCCCCCCCCTTCCCCAAAAAATCAGAAAAAAAAAACCTAGTCCAAAGAGTTTGTGATGCTTTTAAAATTGGGCATGTAAGATTAGGGTATGTTTAAGATGGAAGATTTTGAAGGAAAATATAAAGGTAAATAATAGTGGCATCCCTTAAGATTTTGCTATATGATACATAACTCTATTCTTGTGAGAAATTAACACTCCACCCCACTTACTAAATCCACTGTTGCATACTTAATCCCAATTAACTATGGTTTGATTTTTTTACTTCACTAACAAATATAACACTTGTTTTAACCATTTTCACTTATTCGATTAAGGCTTCTTTACGTCACCACACCCATTTCCATGGCAACAAGGCTCACACTTTGCACCTAACAACACCAAGTACACCTATGACAAGTTGGGCAAGAGGGAGCACATTTCTACTACCCATCTCAAAGCCATTGAAAGATCGAGGCTGACCATCATGAGCGAACATGAGGTGGGGGAAGTAGAGGGTTGCATTATCCTTTCCCAATGTGTCAAAATTATAGTTTTTAGAGATACTTTCCCACTTTCAGCATTATTTATCCGATTTGTTGTGCCTCAACTTTCCAATTGTTTTGCTTTGTATTTGTTTCATTTTTAATTGTTAATTTTAGATGTGTCATTGATATAATTATTCCATTATCTTTCTCTCTAACATCTCAACATGAGCTATGAATGTTATAGAACAAGAAAAGAACAATATGCCCTGACTCCCTGTACATGTTGATTGGCCCAAACCTTATGTGTTGTTTTTTTTTTTTCTTCTTATTATTAGTTACTTCAAGTCTTTAAGATAACTTTATTTTATTCCATTTTTTTCAATAATGAAGTACCACTTTTTTCAATAATCAGGTTCTTTTGGTTTCACGTCCTGCAATTCGGGCAATAAAAATGTAGGTACAAATGTAGTTTAAGAAAATAAAGCTCACCAAGAGTCTAAAAATCATTTATTGTAGTTTAGTTTTTCTTTTTGTTTAGTTAATAAGTCAGAAAATTGGGTTAACAGCCGTTAATGAGTGGGGGTGAAGTGTTAATTTCTCACAAGAATGAAGTTATGCATCATATAGTAAAATCTCAAGGGGTGTCATTGTTACTTATCCAATATATAAAGAAGGCAAGCATCTATTTAGTGTCAAAAAATATTTTCTATTTTTGAAGATAATTACAAAAATGGCATTTTAATTTTGTTTTATTTTCTGTTTTTTAGATTTTGTGAAGGAAATAGTGATTTCACAAAATTCTAAAAATAGAAAATAGGATTAAAAGAAAGTGATATTTTTACAATTAATTTTAAAAATAAGAAATGCTTTATAATGCTAGACAGGCCCTAAATTTTTATTTAATTAAAAAATATTTTCATTTAAGAATTTTGTGAAATAAAAAGAAAAACTGGTAGATTAGTATAAAATATTCTTATTATTTTATCTGTAGCTTTATGAAAAGAGTAATGTCAATACTATGTTAAGGCAAACAATTTTACAATATCATCTATTATATTCTGTTATATATGTGAGTTTTAAAATATTGATTGCAACAATCAAATTTTTTTATAATATATGGTAATACATGATTTTATATATATATATAACAAATCTAACTCGATCATGAATTACGTAAATTGTAAAATAATATTTTGTGCACTTTAAAACTCAGTAACAATACTTTTTAAATTAACTAGATATTTTTTTTATTAAATATAGATGTAATTTTAATGCATTTTTAGTGACAATTTATCTTTACATTGTTATATGATCATGTATTATCAAGTAAATGAAAATATCTGACTGTTGTAATATAAAAATCACATATGTAATAATACACAATTGATAGACAGTCTAAAATATTTGCTCTAAAATATATTAACTAAATTATAGTTGATTGTTTATCAACGATTGATTGGTTTAAATAATTTAATAATTATTTTTTTAAGTAAAGTTTTAAATTTGAGCCATGTAAAGAGAAAAATATTAGTTGATGTGAACTTTATTCTATAATAAATAAACTTAACTCAAAACAAATTAATCAAAATATAATAGATTCAGGTATTTATGATTTAGAAAGTGTTAATATAAATGTAACCTTCTTATATATATGTCCAAAAATATTTTTGGAGAAGTTAAAATATAGGAGTGGTGAATTAAATAATTTGTATTCTTCAAGTTTAAATCACAAGAAAATGAGAAATTTTATATACATGACTCTTAATGAAGTGTAAAACTAAACAAAAATTGTGGGAGGGGGTTGCGATTTCAATAATTTTCAAATGCATTGAAATTGTCATACTCTCCTGTGATTTCTGGGTAATTACATGGTATATTCCATATTTTTAATTTTAATTTTGTTGTAGTATTGGTTATTAAGTTGTTCAAAATTTTACGTTACCCTTTACAGGTATGAATGGGGGAGTCCCGGACATAGTGTGTAATTTTCATTTTCTATCATTTTATGTAATTAATATATTTTTAGGTATATTTTGTTGAACATGTGTTCTCATTAATTATAACACTCATATGTATTAACTACTTATGTTACCTTTGTTTAAAATCGTGGCACCCTCCCATTATTTATGTTCAGTTTTGCATTTTATTAAAATCGTGGCACTTTCACAATTTTCCTATAAGACAATAAAAAATGACGTTTTGAAAAATAAAATTGAAAGAAGATATATATATATATATATATAATTTTTTTTATTTTATTTGTGAAAAAAAGCCCTTGTTAGAAGTTTCTTAATTTTAGTTATATAAAAGATTGTGTATTTTTGTAAAAGGTAAACAGAAAATGAAAATAATTATGACGAAGAATACATAAATTGAGAGTATCATATGATCATATGAACAAATAAATTGCAGTGTTATTTACCTTTTCTTCTCCTTGTCCCGGTGATCAGGCGAGGCATTAACAATTTAAAAAGCGTTGATCATAATAGGATTTCTGGACATATCTATCATACCGTGTGGCAATCGCGTGGGCTTTAGTGGAGAATGGAACTATGCCGGATCAGTACGACGCGTGAAGAAGCCAAAATAAATAATGTTACACAAAACAAAATTTAATTAAATATAAAAACATTTAACAATAAATAAGTAAAAGGGATGAGAAAGCGTATTTATATAAAAATTGCTAACAGCCTAACATTCTGAACTATGGTCGAAGGAAAAATGTTAAAAAATTCCGACTAAAAATAATTATATAATTTTATACTTTAATTTTAATTATTCGTGTAAAATTTAATACCCAATTTTTTTCCACTCTCATAATTAAGTATTAATTACTTTTTTAACTTGATCTTAATAATTAAAATTTACATAAATAGTTTAGAATAAATCTTAATTTATGTAATTATTTTAAATAGCGATGTAAATATTAAATATTTTAAAATTTTAATCAGTTAACGGATTACGATATTTTTTAGTAAATATAATGAACAATATTTAATAATAAATCCATTGACTTAAAGTATATTCGTTTGTTTAATTTAATTTTTTTTTATGTGATTGTTTAATTTAAAATTTAATCATTTAATTGTTGGAAGATTTTACTATTTAACGAATAAAGATATGAAAAGCCAGAATATATATAGTTTTATTATTTAAGAGGGAAGAGCGAAAGGAGGGGCGGGGGAGCGAGGGCGTGGGTGGGTCCCGGGCGAGCAGCATCTGAGGCTGTCCGGTTCAGTTTTGGAGTGAGAACTCTCGAAAACACAAGCCTGTACTTTTTCTCCTTTTTTCTTCTTCCTTTTTTTTCTTTTTTCCCTGTGGTTTCGCATTCATATTTTCCTTTTCTTTCTTTTTTTTTTTTTTTTCTCGCCGTTGGGCTTGTTCGTTTTCAATTTCATTCATCGCGACTCATGAACGACTCCTCCTCCTCTTCTCCTTGCATTCCTTCTTCTCTTTCACCGGTCCACCCTGTCACCACACATCATCATCAACATCAACAACTACCATAATTGATTGCCAGACACCCCCTCCCCTTTTTTCCCTTCTTCTCTCTCTTTTTTCTTCTTTTTTTCCTTCTTCCCCCTCCCTCCTCTCTCTCTCTCTCTCGATTCACTTGCACTGTTGTATACTACTACTAGTAGCAAGTGTGTGTATCCCAGAATCTTTCTACTCTGACCATCCATCACCTTTTCCAACCCCACACACTCCTTCCTTCCATGTATCCCACCACCGACTTTCCCAATTCTTTTCCTTTCCGTCCATCCCCCACCTCCCCCTCAATTCTAGGGTTTTTGATTGTTTCCCTTTCCTTATTTTTTTAAACATCACAAAAACCCTTTCCTTTCCACTTTTATATCGTTAGGTTACCCCTTGTCACTGTGCTTTTCGATCTCTCTCTCTCTCTCTCCAACCTTATATTCGCTGTTCTTCGAATCTCTCCTTCGTCTGATTCCAAGTATATTTCTTCGTAATCTACATCTTCTTCTTCTCCACTGCGCACCCTTCTTGTTTCTTTTTTCTTCCCACACGCACGCGAACGCACACGCACACGCACACGCACACGCACACGCTCTCTCTTCCTTTGATGACGTGGATGCCTGGGTTTTCACCCTCTGCTTAGGAATCCAAATCATATCCTTTCCCAATCTGAATTCAGTATTATTCGTATATTCGTTGGCTGATTTCCTTCTCCTTTTGTTCTTCTTGTTGTTTTCGTTTTCAAAGTGTTCTTCATTCATCCCTGTGGGTGCGTGTGGAGGAGAATCATCGTGTGATTGTTAATGGCATACCAGGCGATTCAGGGCCCAAGCTCGGGATCGAGTTCGAGTTCCGGGTTTCAACTATTGAACTCTCCTTACGGCGACACCACATACACCAAGGTCTTCGTTGGAGGATTGGCCTGGGAGACCCAGAGCGATACCATGCGCCGTTACTTCGAGCAGTTCGGCGAAATTCTCGAGGCCGTCGTCATCACCGATAAGAACACCGGTCGATCCAAGGGCTATGGTTTTGTGAGTATCTCTTTTATTCCATTTTCACTATAATTCGATCCATTATCTGTCGCAGTCATTGCTGGCTGGTACTTGAAAAAAAAAAAAAAAAGCATTTGTTTGTTGGTTTTTGTGATTTGGATGTGCTTTTTGTCCAAAGATCTTCATATGCAAGTTTGCATTTTCATTTACTATAGAATGACTTGGTTTCTGCATGGAATTGGAGGGTATAGGTGACTTTCCGGGATCCCGAGGCTGCTAAGAGAGCCTGTGCTGATCCGACTCCGATCATTGATGGTAGAAGGGCGAATTGTAACTTGGCTTCACTTGGCCGGCCACGTCCCCCTCTGCCTTATGGTACTGCATACATTCTTCCTCAATCTGAATTTATTGAGCAGCTTCACTACTCTTTTGTCCTTTTTTCATTGTTATGCAATGCACCTAAATGTGCATACTAAATTTTGAATATGATGTCGCCATGTTGGTTATTTACATTGACTGAGCTTTTTATCATTGCCTTTGTCATCATTGTTGTTGTCGTTATTATTATTGTTTCTTATTTATTGTTGTGGAGATGGTTGGAATCCGGCATTCACATGCCACTGTTATCAAGATAAAGTTATGGCCAATGCTTCAAAGAGCTCGAGTGCTTGTGCGTTTATGTTTTTTTCATGCACGCTTATTAAAAAACACGTAATTCATCTAAAAGATGAGAGGTGAGCATTTATCTCGTTTATTATCATTGCCCTAAATCATCGAACTCTATCTTATGGTCCACATTTTCTTAATTTTGCTTACGCATGTTAATGTCTGGTCAATTGACATCTGTGCTTGCTCTGTCTGATTGACTTTTTTACCATTCATGTTTGTTTTGCTTAAACAATTGTGTTGAGCCCAAGCACTATTATCGTTGATATGAGTAGTCTGCTGCAACATAAGCATTCCAGGTTACTCTTCCCACATGGATTACTTTTATTTTGTGCTTGATTCTTTTGTCCTTTACAGGACGGATAAGACCAGCCTCCCCTTATGTTGGCGGTTTGCAACCAGCACGAGGTGCTTTTGTTGGAGGTTTTGGCTACCAGCAGCCACTTTCGTACGGCTATCAACAAGGGTTGGTTTATCCTCCTTATGGGTGAGTGGGATGTTGGTCATCATTGCAAACATTTGATTTAAAGATTTGTTTCCATTGATAATAGTCTTTTCTTTAGCATCTTCTTTATACTTGTTACATCTATGCTTGTCTCTGCAGTATGGTTACTACTTTATTTGTTGTCAAGTCATATGTCATTGTTTTTTACTGTTAAATGATTGTGTTGACCATTGAGGTCAACTACGTGCAGATCCCTGCATTGACCTGGTCAATCCTCTGTCTTTCTTTCTATGGCTATCTATACATACAATCACAACATGCGGCATAGTTGCTTAGTGGTTAATTAGGAGAGGAAAATGCTGACAGAATTGGTCATTAGTTGTCCATTGTTTTTGAAAAACATGTGTCAATGAAATGTAATAAGCTACTAATTGTTTGCTAATTTATCTCCATGCGTGTGAGGTGTTCCTAACTACATTTGCATTGTGCATCAGGATGTATTACACCAGAATCATGCTATACAGGTGATCTTTTCAACATTATATGTGGTTGTTTTATCTTTGCAGGTATACGACATATGGACATGAATACATCTACCCGCAGGTCGTATTGGTGTTTATTTTTTTTGTTTGATAGGCTTAGTTAGATTTTTTAGTTTTGTTTGTGCTCTGCTGACTTTTTCTACTTCTGGCATCTTGTCTAATAGAATCTGTACAGTCCATATGTGGGTCAACAGTACCTTCAGATATATGGAGTGCCTGGGGCAGTGAACACAACAGCCATTTATCCTTATGGACAATTGGGTCAAGCTATTCCTGGTGGCCATGGGTATACAGCAATGCAAGGCTATACAGTACCGGGCCATCAGATTGTGCCATACGGTGGATCCAATGTTAATGCCATGACAACTTCACCTATGCCTGCCATTCAAACACCATATCCTAGTGGTATGCTGTGCCTTGTAAACATCCGTTGTACTTTTCACTTTGATTGAAAGAGTGCTGCAACTTATATTCGATTAGAGCTTGTTTGGTGGTTCTTTCCCCCCCTTCCGAGAAATGAATGCTTATATATATAGGAAGTAATATTCATGGGAAAAACTTGAGCGAGGAAACGTTAAAGTTTTAACAAGCATTGATATGCTACAAATGCATAGACTTTTCAATTGGTGGTATATAAATGAAAGTATTGCATATATAGGCAGTTTTAGTTATTAAACCCAGACGTATGCACAGAGCTAGGACTATGGTAGTATCTGATTGAATGTGGAAGTTATTGATGCATTCAAACACCCATGATGTATCTATTGATCATTTTTGAGAAAAAAACCACCCTTAAGTTCACTGTTGATGATGTGATTTGTAATTGTGTTGGCCTTTTCAGGAATTGCTGCACCAGTTCCAGGCCAACCGCAATTTATTGTTCCTGCTCCTTCTCCACAGTTTATGCAAGGTAGCGGTCCTGACCAAACGGCCGGGTGAGGGGGCGAATAAGGTGGGCTCTTCACCTAGCATCTTACCACTACTGCATGTCTTTATTTCCAGCATGAACTTATATTTTAAAAGTACTCTATTGCAGGTACCCTTAGTTTGCAGCAGGACTAAGAGCAGTGGTACTGCTACTTGAGTGGCGGGCTTCCAATCTAGCCTTGCAAGTTATTTATTTTGCATTCTAGAGGTACTATTTGCTTTGTTCAACATCTCTATGGTACGGGTGGAATGGGTTGATTCACTCATGAAAAGCTCATGACTTGTTCTTTTGGCTCAGTAAGCTAAGGTCATGAGCAATTTGAATTCAGCGTAACAGGACTTATATCAACTCATTCTCTCATGAGCTTGCATGCTATGTATAAAATTAATTATTTATACTGCAAAATGTTATCTGTATGTGATCTTTGCTTTGTGTTAATTATTGTATATGTTGAGTCAGTTGTACCATATTAATAAATACACATCTTCTCTGTGTGCGCGTGCGCGCGCATGTGCGTGTTCTCATGTATGGAGTTAACTTTCTTGAAATCTATTTGGTTCATTGTAAGTTGTAAGCCTAAACAGTTAAACTAACTGAGCTCATAAATCTGAGCACAAACTCAAATATTAGCCTTGCATCATTTGGTGAGCCACGAGCTGAGTTAAAAATGCACGAGATGATCTCAATTCATATAAACTCATTTCCAGCTGTGCTTAATGCATACATAGCTCCAATTATAAATCTCAGAAAGGAAAATAAACTTAATGGTTGTGATAAGTGGATTTTATGTTCTATTAAACTAATGAGGGTAATTGCCTGCATAAGTGAGGTGGGATTTGCACGTTTGTTTTCTCTTTAGTTACTTATAGTTGCATCTGGTATAGCCTTCATCAATTGTCGCAAGAAATTTCATCTTTCTCAACAAGAGTGAAATTTGATCTGTTATTCAATTTTGGCATCCTTCAATTGTTTTCCATTTGCACAATGCATGGCATGATGGTTTTATTTTTTGCTCACCAGCTATAGTAGTTATATTTTGCTAAATGGATTTGTGACTCAGCCATGTATTTTCTGTTAGTCTGAAACTGAAATCACTGGCATTGGAAACCATATTATTCTTGTTTGGCAAGGGTTTTCTCTGAACAAATTTTATGATGTGCAGGTCATATAGAGTCATGCTCACCAGGTTGTGTCTGAGTCAGCTCCAGATGGCAAAGGAAACGGGAATGTGCGGGCTGCTTTTCCATTTGGACGTTTACATTAGTGTATTTATACCTAATACTGCTGGTACTCAGGAAGAGTTGCCGTAGTGTTGGATCAATGGGTGCTGGAATAGGTTTCTGGCAGCCATGTAGGAATAAACTTATGTAAAAAAGAAAATCATGTCTGAATCAAAATATGATTCTTTGTAGTCTCGTCCAGCATTGAGTTTGTAGATAGTTGTCAATGTTGGTGAATTGTGTGACGATGGATGGGCCATCACATTGAATGTGATTTTTGTGCATAGTAGTTGTTAGGGGTTCTACCAGAATTCTAGAAACACGGGTGTAATTTTATGATTTTAATAACCTGCTATTTATGCAGGTTAGAACCATCAAATATATTCCATTTAGAGAGATTGCAGTGTTACCTTAGTGTTTATTTTCCGGCATTCAGCGGCTGATGACATGTTCAAAATTATTTTGTCCTTACGTTAAGGTGACGGTCATGTAGTTGTCGTTACATGTAATAACTTCTTAAGTATTTTATTGATTATTTTTTCAACGATTTTCATATAATGTGAATGTGAACTGCTTTGTAATGAATGTAGAGTTGGTGTCGTTCATGATCATAGAAAATCAAGGTTTTCGAATCGTCAGTCAGGTGGTGTCCGACTGGATTGCAATTACAAGGGTTGGTTGCTGAATATTGGTTTCTACCGCCGGTAACATCTTAGCGCATGGAATGCTTGTGTTTCGATTGGTCCCAAAGGCATGATTTCCTAGCGATTATTTTGATATTTTTACAATGTTTGCTAAATTGGAAAAGTTAGATAAGTAGATATAATGAGACTTGGGTTTTAGGATACATTATTTGATAATTATTTAAATATTTGTTTTTGTTCAAATCAATTTGGGTTTAAAATTAATTTTAAAAAAATTAATTTTTAATTTTTTTTATTTAATTTAAATGCATTGATATTGTCAATCAATAAAAATAGAAAAAAGTGTTAACTCATATAAATAATTATTTATTATAATGGGAGATTTATTATAATTTCTTATTTTTTCCTATTTTCATTGGTTGATAGTATAAAATTATTTTACACTATCAATATATACCAATTAAACTTATTTTTTTTATCTCAAATTTTTCTTATTGTATTTTATCATTTTTCACTTTTTTTTTCATTTTGTACTAATACTTTATTCCTCCATTGATTTTGTTAATTGTATGCTGTTATCAGCCGTCACTAATTGTTGTTGTCTGCCCTTGTCTGCCATTGTTAGCCACCACCGCCATCCGCCAATGTGGCCAAAAAATAGGAGGTATAGAAGAAGAAGAAGAAAAAGAAGAAGAAGAATATATATTAAAATTATAGAATTAAATATTTAATAAAAAATTAATTTATTTTTTATATAGATTAATATAACTGATTCTACTTTATATCATATTAATTTGATTCTACTTATTAAAATCTTTCTTATGGTAAAATTAGAAGTTATCCATTATAATAAATAAGAACAACATAAAATACGAAAAGTTGATATTGCAACTTTTGTATATAAACAACACGGAGAAGGCGATTGATGGTACTGGGGTGAAAATACGTTAGACGCCCAAAAAAAGGGGAGCGCAGTCACTTCTGTCATATAATATAAAAAGCTAGTTTCAGAGTTTTTATATAAACTGAGATAAATTAAATTTAAAATGAAGTGATTACTTCACCCACTCAATAGGAAAAAGTCATCTTAAACATAAAAATTAACATATAAATCAATTAATTCCAATCAAATTAGATTAAATTCTAAATCCTAAATCCTAAAAACGGTCTATGATTTATATTATGACTTATATAATTATTTTAAATATAAAATTTAATTTATAAATTAAATTAAATTAAATTAAATCAAATCCAAATTTTAATTATTTTAAAGACTATATTAGATTCGAAACTTATATAAATTAGAGTAAATAATTTTTTTAGTTCTAATATTTTAAAATTGATATTAATTTAATTTTAAAAAAAAATTTATATCAATTTAGTTATAACTTTAAAATTGATATCAATTTAATTTTAATAAATTTTTAATAAAATCAAATTTCTTATCAAATTATTAATATAGAATTAAATTAATATTAAAATTTAAAATATTATAATTAAATTGATATAAAAATTTATTTTAAAATTAAATTAATATTAATTTTAAAATATTAAAATAAAAAAAATATTTACTCTACAATTTATATTTCCAATATCCGTTGCAATTTACGAATAAGTAGATTATTTACAGTACGCCAACTCTTTTTTGCTTCAAGGCCCAACTGCTAAATTAAAGTTCATGGCCACCAAGTCGCCCGGCACAGCTGCAGCTGCAGCTCCACCTCCACCTCCACCTCCACCTCCCCCGCCAACCTCAACCCCATCCCCATCCTCAGCCCCAGCGGCTGAACCTCCCTCTTCCTCCGCCGAAACCACCCCACCCCCTCCCAAGCAACCACCGCCCCCGACGTCGGCGGCGGCGAAGCCCGAAGCCCCATTGCCCGAATCCAAAGCGTCCGCCGACGCCAACGTCGTGCTGGTCCCCAGCCACTCGAGATGGTTCTTGTTGGATTCCATTCACCAATGCGAGGTCCGCCACCTCCCGGAGTTCTTCGACTCCGCCACGTCCTCCTCCAAGAACCCTAGGGTTTACAAGTACTACAGGAACTCCATCGTCAAGTATTTCCGTTATAACCCCTCCCGAAAAATCACCTTCACCGACGTCAGGAAAACGCTCGTCGGAGACGTCGGTTCGATCCGCAGAGTCTTCGATTTCCTGGAAGCATGGGGATTAATCAATTACCTTCCATCTTCGTCGATCAACAAGCCCTTGAAGTGGGACGACAAAGAAACGAAATCCGAAGCTGGATCCAATTCCACCGAACCTCCACCTCCTATTCGAGAAAACACCAAGAGAATCTGCAGTGGCTGCAAAGCCGTTTGTACCATTGCTTGCTTTGCTTGTGATAAGGTAATTTTTTTTTTTTCTTTTTTGAATGAATTTAGCATAGCATAATGGAAAAAAATTGAACTTGGTTTTTTTTGTTTTTTTGGGTAGTATGATTTGACTCTGTGTGCGAGGTGTTATGTTCGGGGGAATTATAGAGTGGGTGTGAGTTCTTCGGATTTTAGGAGAGTTGAGATAAGTGAGGAGACAAAGACGGATTGGAGTGAGAAGGAGACTTTGCTTCTTCTGGAAGCCATTACGCATTATGGTGATGACTGGAAGAGGGTTTCCCAGCATGTTGGTGGCAGGACTGAGAAGGACTGTGTCGCTCATTTCATCAAGCTTCCTTTTGCGGACCACTTCCTGCGTTATCAGGACGGTGGTGTTGTGAGTGAGGACAGTGGGAATCATTTGAAGCAGAATGCTGATGCTGAATGTGATTCGGAAGCTGCTGGTGCGGCGGAGCCTAGTAAAAGAATGCGTCTCACCCCTCTTGCCGATGCAAGCAATCCTATTATGGCTCAGGTGCTTCTTTGGCTCAAAACAATCCTCCTTTTTTTTATTTTTTTCCAATTTCATTTGTGTGAAGGGTTTGAGTCTCTATTGATTTTTCTAGTTGCTGTAGAATACTAGTTTGTAGAGGTGGTATAATGAGGGTTAGGGTTAAATTTTTTTAACAGGGATCATGCCAGCTGAACTGCTGAAGAATGATCTCTCAATATTGAATTGCTGATGTGCTTCATGAAAGAATCTCTTTAGAAACCTTGTTGTGTATCTTATGAACCATATAATGTTTCTTATTCAAATTTTCGCAGGCTGCTTTTCTGTCAGCTTTGGCAGGATTAGAGGTTGCACAGGCTGCTGCTCAAGCTGCAGTGACAACTCTGACCGAGTTTTACAAAGCAACAAGGATAAATCATCGCTCATTTCCAAGGAATACATCAATGCAAGGTGAGAATGATAAATATCTCTGCCTAAGATTATAAGCTTCTGAATGAAATAAGCCGTCAATGGTCACAATGGAGGTTATCTGGAAATGGATGGATCAATCTTCATCATGTACTTGGTGTATTAATTGGACTGGTTTCTAAAATGTGTTTTGAAGTTGATCTTAATTCTTAGGTGAGGTTTTACATTGCGCTGCAAATTTCGTTATTTTTTTTCCTGTTGTGGCTGACTTTTGAAATAACCACAAATGTACATATAATATGTTCATGTGATTCTCAAATAGGAAGTGAAGAATTTAAGTTTTGAACTCAGTTTTCTCAATGGAATTGTGGCTTTATTTCTGCTGCAGAAGCTGGTATTGCATCTAATGGTAACACTTCCGATTCATCTCAAGCATCTCGATTGCATGCAAATATACAGCTTGAGAAGGACGAGTCAGATCTGGAAAAGGCAATTTCTGATATTATTGAAGTTCAGGTCTGTAGTTTGTCAAAGTCTGACTATAGTGATAGCTGCATTTGCAAACTTTCAAAATCTCTGCTAAATAATGGATATTCTGTTATATAGATGAAAAATATCCAAGACAAGCTTGTTCGTTTTGAGGATTCTGACCTGCTGATGGAGAAAGAATGCCAGCAGCTGGAGCAAATGAAGAATATGCTTTTCCTTGATCAGCTCTCTCTTTTATTTCATAAACAATCTGCACCGAAGTCTGGAGAATGCACAGAAGGCACTAATGTAAAGACAAATTGATGAGTAACGAGTTCTTAGGTTTAGCAAGTGTATTTAATTGCCCTTTTCAATTATCCTGCACGCAATTAGCGTTGGCTGCGTAGTCACCCTAGTGTATGTTAACAGTATCATGATACAGACTACTATCTGTGCGAACGTGCCTTTTAATTTATTTACTTTTTTAAAAATAAAAAGGAAATTGTATCACACGTGTGTGGTGTGATGAATTTACATAGTTCAAGAGAAGTTGGAAACAATGCTAACAGAGACTTGCAAATGTCGAATCAAGTCACTGAAGAAGTTATAACTTTTTCCTAACAGGAAACGAAGTTATAACCGTTGAACTATGCAAAACAAAGAATTTGAACCTACAATAAACAAGTGCGAATAGAAAAGGGTAAACATGAACAGGATGTTATGCCGTAAGAAATCGAATTGAGATTTTTCTATTACTCTTCTATTTTTTTAATCTAATGAGTAAATATCTTTTTTAATTATAATATTTTAAAGTTGGTATCAGTTTAATTCTAAAATTTTTTTTAATATCAATTTAATTCTAACACTTTAAATTTTGATTTTAATTTTATCCTTTGATCAAAATTAATAGTAATTTTTGTTATAATTTATCTAAGTTGGCACATTAGTATATTACTCTCTTGCTTATTTGTCTTCTTAATTGATGAGAGAGACACTTTCCATTTGGTCAACTTGAAATTATTGATAAATTGGAATGAAAATTGATATCAAAATTTAAAATATTAAAATTAAATTGTTGTCAAAAAATTTTTTAAGACCAAATTGATATCAATTTTTAAATGTTAGGACCAAAAATATTAATTTACAGCTTTAACATAGGAGTATCAGAAACGGAAGAATCATTAACTTTATTTCACTTAAATTTTTGGAAGGCTTACCTGATGCTCAAAAACTGGAGATGTCTCAGAAGGCAATAATGCAAAGACAAATCGATGACTGACGAGTCTTGATTAGCTATCGATCTAATTAGGTTTAGCAAGTGTACTGTGAACTTAATCGAGAGCTTGTAAATGAGACATGTGAGATAGGGACATCAAGTATATTGCTTTGATTTAACATTGTTGGAGCAAATGTGGTGGCAAATATCATACTAGTCAGGTATAGACTTCCATTTCTAGCTTAGAAATAATGCCAGCGAAAAATAAATAAATAAATTAATGAGGGATCCCAGGAATAAAGATCTAGGTAGACACACATGTACACATGGAAAAGAACTGAGAGGTAATTTCTCCCTCATCGGACTCATAGTAACCATTTCTTCATATGAACCTGAATGATGCAACCGCCTGCAGAAAACAAGTGAAAGATGAACTTCATTAAGCTGGAAACAAAGCTTATCGCATAAACTAGGTGCCAGAATGAGTATCTGAGAGCGTCATGATCTTTGCCCCATCAAATAAATGAGTATGTTTTAACCGAAAGGATAAAACAATAAAAGTTGACCTTTTTGATTTTGGAAGCATACTTGTCTGTTTCCTCTTCCACAACCTGTCCTGTCACCGTGTACAGTCTATTATACCAACCATTTGATGCCATCCCAATAGCTGAATATAGGTGTCTGCGACTCTCACCAGGATTTTGCAGTGAATACTCGATGTAATAAAACCCTGAACCATTGTTTGAGTTAAATTAAGCTTCATAGCTGAAGCTTCAATGTTTCATATCATAGGAGAATGGGTAATTGATCTAGAAGAAATGTATATTGATACTTCATAACTTAGACCATTCATGAACATTGGATTTAAATTTCCTGCTTTCAGCAGGGGTGTTATTACTTATACTTGTTTTTCTTGCTAAAACAAATGGATTCTACACGTTTTTCATGCATGGAGTGTACTTATTTAAAGAGAAAAACACACACACTTTTATAACAACTTCCTTGCCGTTTTTTCACATACGATCTTAAAACCTATATCATAATGAAATAGTTGCAAGAGTAAAAGTAAGCACCATTAGATGATTTGCAATCTATGAGTTTGGCTGCCACACCAGGGGGTCTTTGCCAGCTTCTGTCCAGCCCACCAACCTGTTTAAGTTATTACAAGGAAATAGGAGAGAAATTTTGCATTAGATGAAACGAGAAGGAAGAACAACAGCAAATAATAATTGGAAATCTAGTCTGAAATCACACCAGAGTCTCGGAAAACTCTTCCACTTTGCCAAACGATTCCATCCTTGTAAAATCTGGACCCACCCCTGTGATCACAACGCTCACTGAAACAACAAATTGATAGCAATTACTGTTATCATGTTATGTTATATAGTACAATTTATAATGTATGAAGAAACAAATGATTTGGAAATACAATCTGACAGAATACCATTGGAATTAGAAGCCTCTTCAGGGTAGAAAGCAGTTACCGATTTAAACCCATTAGGCTCTCCTGTTCCTACTTGCCAATCTGGTCCAGCCATAAACACACACACACACACAAGTGGTCTATAATTTAAGCACCTGAAATGAAAGGTATGGTTTTATTGCCAAACTTGCAATTGAATTCACCTTGGGGAATAGCTATCTTGAACTTGTTCTCATCGTCAGTGTAGATACGAACATCCTCAGACACATCTAAGACTCATAAGCACATTTAAATTGAGAAGTGTCATCATACCAAAATAGTAATACAAAGTAAGAGTACAAGGAATTGAAGGATTCAAAAGAAGAAGAAATAGCAATCACCATTGAGTGCTAATGCATTTGGAACAATAGCTGTGGATGTAAATGCAGCTACTGCCGGGTGAAGAAGTAGTTGTCTTCTATTAACCGCATATCCTCCCCCGGTGGAAGAACTGATACAACACAAATGTATTTAGCATGTTGATTACATGGGACATGAGAAACGATGTGAGCCGTAGGAGATAGAAGTAAAAAAGTTATGTAAACTGGGATTCTTACAGTAAACATGGGCTTTCTTTTTGGTGCTGCGGGGTTATGGGGGGCAACAGACCTGAACATAAACCTCAGCGAAATCGATCACAGATGTTGGACATTATGAAAATTGAGTTTTATTTTAGTTTAGTGTATGAGGATGACGGTATATATATGAGACCTTTGTCGCCCGCAGAGGCTGTGGAGTCGCATGGTGTAGGTCGCATATGCAGACAGCAGAACCACGAAATGGACGCCATTCCTTTCAGATGAGCTTCTCTGCCTCTGTTTCCTATTTTATTATTATTTTTCAAATTTTCAAGAAAAAAGGGAAACAATATAGAAAGTATACACGAAAAAATTTGTAAAAAAAAAAAAATGTCTTCTATGATGAGGTTTAAGTGACCATTCTTATCTCATTTAGTAATAATATACTTTATTAATCTCTCACTTTAAACACTGTTAACCCAAAAAAATTTATGAAAAGTCAAACAAAATGGTTAATTAGTTATGCTGAGATGCTTTTATCTTGTTACCAGTTTAGAAAAAGAGAAATGATATTGAGATAGAGTAATTTTGTCTGAATTTTTAGCTAAACCAACTGTGGTGCATTTAACAGGAGGCCTAGTCTTTCACAATTAGGGTGTTTATGGTTTGACTTGGATCAATTTTGATTGAAAAGCTAATTGCAAATAATATAATTTATTATAGTTTAAATTGATTTCTTTTTTTAAAAAAATTTTAAACTTAATCCAATCCAATCCAATTCAATTTTTATTGGCTTCAATTGGATCGGTTTGATTGATATTTGATAAAATAAAATTTAAAATATTATAAAATAAAAGTAATTTAAGTTAATAAGATAAATAAATAAAAACAAAAAATAAAAATACTTATTTAATATTTATAAAACATTATCTAAGTGAGAATAATATATAGATAAAAAAAATTATATAATAAATTAAAATTATTATAAATAAAAATATAAATTTAATAATAAAATTATTTTATTTGTATTGGATTGGATCGATTTTGGAAATTAAATCCAAAATCTGATCAAATTCAAATAATTTGCAAAAAATAAATCCAATCCAATCCAATTTTTTTGCTGTTTTGATCAATTTTTTTTGTTTAAATTGGATTGATTTAATAATTTTAATTGATTGATATTGGATTTGAACACTCTGTTCATAACATAATGAACCACGAATTAAATCCCATATAAAAAAAATATCTATATTTAATATCCAATCATGACTGAATCAAAATTGTCTTTAATGAAATATATGCATGCAAGAAATCAAAAAGAACTTTTAGCAAAAATCATGGAAAATATTAAATAAAACATAATAGCTCTATTTATTCATTCAAAATTAATAATACGCAACCTGGCAACTTAATTTTTGCAAAAACAAATTATAAATCTCCTTCTTTTTCCTTATAAAAATGGATAAGTCTACTTTTTCTCCTATCCATTTTTCAACCAAATGAGAAGATACAAGTGTTGTAGAATAATCATTTGTTTGACTTTTTAATAAACTGACCTTTCAAGAACCTTTGTTTTTAATTTACGTTAAATATCAAACTTCTCGAATTTCTTAGAGGCAAGAAAAGTTGCTCTTATAATTTTTATTTCATGAAAAAATTTTCTTTTAAATTCTTCTTCTTTAAATTCGACTTGTATACCGAACATAGATTTAATAGTAACTATTTTCTAATAGGTTTTCTAATTTTTTATTCTAGTCAAAATTTTTATGCTAACATACAATTCGGTTCAATTATATCAATTTAAAAATATGATGAGGTGCGTCTCTCAAAATTGTTTCTCATGCACAATATTTTTGTATTTATTGATTAAAGGCCTCTTAATTGTAACGTGTGGTCCCATTTATTATTTTTTCAAATTAATGATAAATAAATTTCAGAAAGTAAAAGATCATTCAGAGTAGAAGATTTAAAAAAAAAAAAAAGGGAATTGCCTTTTTATCTTCAAATTTTATATCAAGTTTACTAGTAATGATATGGCTGTTAACAATTATCTTTGGTCACATTTGAACAATTCCAGCATTTATCCTAAACGATTGTTATAAAGCATAAAATTTTTCAATGAAATTAAACAATCGAATCATAACTATAAAATCTCATTCAATACACAATTTGATATGATATGGCACGAAATGCCTCCAAAGTATTTATATACTGAAAAATATGTAAAATGTTTGCGTGTAATAGTGATTGAGGAACTAATATTTATATGCTACAATTAAATTGATATTTTATATATTTAAATATATTATTGCACACAAAAATAACTTTTATGTACTATTTATTCTATTTTCTCCTTCACATTATATTGAACATAGTTAACTTCACAATTTTATTCGTTATTTTAAGTAATTTTGCCATCTTCTACTCATTTTTTAAAAAATATAATAACATGTTTATGTTTTTATTTTTGTCTTATAAATTGCTTATGCAAATTTGAATAAGAAATGATAATTAGGTAAAATCTTTTTTAAAGTGGTAATTTTAGGATTTAAACCTTTAACATTGTAAGTAAAATTTGTTTGAAATCGCAATCCATTTTCACTAAGATCAACTATTTCTGAATATTTATGTTCTTAATTTAATTATACAAGATGCTAGTTTTAATTATGTTTTGATGCAATGAATATAAATATTAACACAATGAAAAATTATAAATTTCAAAAAATAGTAAAGTTATCATTTTTCATTTTCTTACTTCTTTTAATTTTTAAAATATAATATGAAGATAAATTATTTATAATATTTACTAAAAATTAATATTTATTGTATAAAAGTTATAAAATGTCAATTTTAATTACATTCAGATATAGAAAAAATAAATACTTTTTATTTAATGTTTAATTTTTATGTCATTCAAAAATTATGTAATTTTTTATTATTTAACATAAATGTAGTCAAATTCTCTTTCTTCATTAAGTATTAAACTTGATTTTTTTTTCCTCTTCATTAAAATTATATTCTATTATTCTTTTTCTTCATTAAATTATATCATTTAAAGCCTTATATTAAAATAAACTAATAAGCAAAGATTGATATAAGAATAATACTCTTCCATAGGTATCATTTAATCCCTTATTTTAAAATCAATATATAATTGAGTAGTTATTATAGAAATTTTTTATCGAATGTTTGATAAAATATCACTCCTTCTATTTCACAATATATGTCATTCTAGTATTTGTGCACATTTTAAGATGGTTAATAAATTATTTTGATAATAATAAAAGATAAATTAATTTTACAAAATTATTCTTACATTAAAATTATAACCTTATTTTCATTCGTTTTATTAATAGACTTAATCACTACAAGGATAAAATTATAAAAAAATTAATACTAGTTTCTTACTGTATAAAATAGCCAAATAAATTAAAATATGAAAAGTTCCAAATAAATATATATTATAAAACGGATGAAGTAATATATGTGTTGATTTTGTAATAAATTTATTTATAACATTAAATGCCAAATGTATTAAATAATGAGTTTAATTTTTATACATTAATAGTATAAAATAATTTTGCACATATATTTTATTTTGACCTATCTCCCGAAGTCGTCTAATATTGTACTCTGTAAATCTAAGTTCTTTGTGCTTGTCACTTGTAAGGGATTTCAATGCTTACGTCAAAATTCGGTTCCACTCAAGTATAAGTAAAAGGAATTAGTTATCTACTTTTGTCTCTTACGCCCCCTATTCTAACCAAGTTTTGAATTTAAGTTCCCCCATGCCTTAATAATTCCATATCCTCTGACTCTCATGTGAGTTCCCTAAGTTCAGTAACTACTTACAATGGGTTAACTAGTTTAATGTATTGATTCAATTTGAGCTTAGCAGAAGAGAATTCATTTTAGAAAGGCCCTTATTAAGCTCACCTGGATCAAGCTCTAAGATTTAATAAATTTATTCAGTCCATATTTGGCTATATATTATTATAACAGTAAAAATATTTGAGTCAGTTACTTATAGTATTATATTAAAAGTTTTTCAAATAAAAATATATACTTGAATGGTAATATAAAATTATTTTATATTAATAATATGTAGAAATTAATCTCTTCAATAATTAAAAAATATTAAATAGATAATTTATTACAAGATTAAATTACTTGTTATTGTTAGAGTGTGTTTGGATGGGTGGTAACGAAGAAAGGCACATGGAGTGACATGATTAAATTTAACTAAACCATATTTGGGAATAATTTTAAGGGAAAGAGTAAAATAGTTAATAAAGGATAATATATTCCTTTCTTATCACCTAAAACCATATTTTTTATCCTCCAAATTGGGGAGACAAAAAAGCAATTACCCACTTTTCTCTTTTTTTTTTCTCATTAAAATTATTGAACACCTAAATAAAAAATTAACTCATTCTCCTTCATTTTATTCTTTACCTTTTTTTTTCTTTTTTTTCATTATATTAATCGTTCTCTTCTTTCTATCATCAAACTTCCAAACATATCCTTAGATCCTTAGTGGAAACGGGAACAGAGACATGACAAGGAAGTGGACAGCTGGCAAAAGTGAAGGCGGCGAGTATCCAGAAACGCCACCCGAAGACGATGATGACATAAACATTGCCTTCCTTCTTTCCTATCCATAATGACAACACAACTGAATCTCATTCCTACATTACTTTTTCTTTTGATCCTTTCAAGCCAATGCAAATTAGCCTAACTTTTTGCCACCCCTTTTTCTTTGCAAAAAAAATTATTAATTGATTAATTGGTTGATTAATTAATTAATTAATTCATAACAATAACTAGAAGGGGCCCAGAAGTGATAAAAATCCTTCTTACGAATAAAATAAAAAAATATTGCCAGAAATAAGTCAGTGGTGTGAAGTGAGCGCACTTGGGGTTTTCGTTCCTAAAATCCTACAATATTCTCCTACCATAAATCTCACTTTCTGCAAATTTTTTCCTCAGAATTATTGGTAAGTTAAAGAAATTTATTTATTTATTTTTGTCCTTTTTTGCACTCTTCAATTTTTTTCCTTGAGTTCTTTTATTTATTTATTTTATTTCACTTGATTCTCACTGCCAATTTTAAAAAAATATTTCCATCTAATAGCATATTTGATGTATTAAATTATAACCTTTTTTAAGCCAGGCTCATTTAAAAATTATTTTCACGATCCCCGCAAGTAAAATCGAAGTTCCAGTATCATCAGTGTGGCCGATTCGGAAGTTTTTTACTGCCTCTCTGTTATAAAATTAGGGTTTGGATTTTCCCTCCCTTTCCTTTGGTGTTTAGGGTTTTGGGGGAAAATTTTGCAAAGCGGAGGCAAAATTTTTAATCCGGTGCGCGAATTCGAAATTTTAAAAAGAACACACGAAAATAAAAAAGAAGAAAAGAATTCGTGGGTTTCGTTTCATCTGATGGGTTCATTAATTGTTTTCGAAATTTGAATTTGAATGGGTTACTTACTCACGTGTCGGGAAGTAGAAAAAGGAAAGATGATGATTGTGTGTGTATGTGTGTGTGTGTGTCGGGTGTGGCGGAGGAGAGTGGAGGAGGGTTGTTATAGTTATACCATAAATTGAATTGTGCCTATGTTGGCTTAGGGTTTATATTTATGTACTGCAAAATCAGAAGCAGATGGTAACATTACATTAACATAACCTAATCTTCTGTTGTTGTGGAATCCACACAGCGATTGAAACCATGTCAGGATCCGAGATGGGTAACAGAGAACCCTTCGCCGTTGGTCTCCACAACCACAACCTGCGTTTGGACTTTGCTGCTGATGGCACTCCTCTCTACAACAACCCCCTTGCACCTAATGCTTCACCAACCTTCCACCCTTCCACCGCCGTCACCGCCGCGCCAATCAACATCAACGGCGGCGCCGCTGCTGTTGGCGAATCGGCAGCGGGGATGGCCCAGGCCCACGTGGCGAGCAGCGCTGAGCCCAAAAAGAGAAGAGGGAGGCCCAGAAAATACGGGCCCGATGGGGGCGTGTCGTTAGGGTTGGCTCCTACTACCTCTCCTGCGGTGGCCGTTAACCAGAACCAGAACCCTAACCCTAACCCTAACCAGAACCAGTCTGGTGGCGGTGGTGGAGGAGCGATTTCGCCGGGAATTGGTTCTGCCACCCCCAATTCCAATTCCAATTCCGTGAAGAAGAGAGGCAGGCCTCGCGGCTCTCGCAACAAGCATCGTCACTTCAAGGGTCTCGGTAATTGCTATTGTTTTATACACCAAGCTTTGAAGTTTTGAGCTTTTCTGATTCTTTTTTTCTTCTTTATTTTAATTATTTTTCAAATTGGTTAGTTCTGATTTGTTGTTCTCGGGCTTGTTTTAGCTTTTCATGGCATGCAACAATTTTTAACATTTTTGCTTCCTTGTTGTGTGTCTCTCATAAGAGTCGTATATAATATTACGCTATTTTCTGACAGGATATGTGCAATGGTTTTCGCTCATTTTAAAATATTGGTCGAGCTAAATACACCATTGCTGTGGGTCACTGTGTAAATTTTTAATTGTAAATTACAGTAGGGGATGGATGGATGCTTGTTGTGTTGTATTAATCTATTTATCTGCTGGAATTCTTTGGGACCATTTCCCATCTCTCGAATGTTGATTCCCTAATTTTCAAAATTACTCTTTTGCCCGTGTATCAATATCACATGCTGTTCCCTTTTATTTTTTCGTGTATTTTGTTTTTGTCTGCCCCTGAGTATGCAATTTCCTAGTTACCTGCATATTGTATTCCCTTGGACATTGGCAAACTCTAGCTCCTTTCTGGTCTGCACGTCATATTCATGTAAATGTGGATGATTTTCTTTATTTCATTCCACAAGTGAGCTATCGAATTTTATGTTCCTGTGATGGTATTTTCTCACAGGAGCTTTCTCTGCAGGATTGGCGAGAGTTACATTTACACCACATGTTCTTACTGTGAAAGCTGGAGAGGTATCGGCTTAATTTTACATAATATCTGAAATGCATGGGCCTAGTTGTTTTCTTTGTCAATGACTGCTCTGTTGTCTTTTATTTTTGAAACGATTACGTTATCTTTTATCAATATTCCTGGCCCTATAACTCTTGTTCCATGCATCTTATCGTATTGATACACCTATACTTTATGCTTTGCTTTCATGAATATACTGTTGTTTCTGAAAGTTATACTGTGATTAATGCATGTTTACTTGCTCTTTTTTGTCAAATCTACAAAATTTGATTTGATTTTGTTCACAAGATTTTCCTTGGGGTGAATGAGAGATGTTGTAAACATTTGGTTGTTTGTATGTTCATATTCAAGACCTAATTGTGCATGCATATTCCTGTGAGTTCCATTAATTTGTCAGTTTAATCTTTCATGGCATGTTTTTTCCTCATAGTCTAGTTCTCTTGTAATTCTTTTAGGACAGGGAGGGGGGCAGGGGAAGGTTTAAATTCTAGTAATCTCCAAACATTGCTGTCTCGTTCCCCTTAGGACCAAATATTGATTTTTTATATTTTGACACAGGACTTGTCAGTAAAGATCATGTCACTGTCCATGGATGGTCCAAGAAATGTTTGTATCTTAACAGCAAATGGAACCATATCTAATGTGACACTTAGCCAGCCTGCAATATCTGGAGGAACTGTGACTTATGAGGTTCATAAAATTCCTATCAACTTTTCATTTCATCTCTTTTGTCCCATAGACCTCATGTTCATGCCAAATTATTTATACGAGCCATTAAATCCATCAATTCTTGTTTCTTTTTAGTGTAAATGTCATTTATCAAACAATCAAACTCTAGTCAATTATCCTGTTAACAATTTTATATGTATTTTTGTGTTAATATATCAAAGTGTTAATTAAAACATTGATTCTTATTAGTTTGTTTCCTTATCCTAGTGAAAAATGCATTAACATTGAAAATTTGCCCAGACTCAAGTGTTGTTCATCTGGATATGGTTTGCTACCATTATCCTGTCTTTACATTTGAGACCTGTTCATGTGGGCGGGAAGTGTTGATTATCATGCCAATAAACGAGTTGCATGCTCCTATGGCGGGCATGTGGATTTGCCCTCATTTTGTGATATTTTGGTTTTTTAGGGACGATTTGAGATCCTGGCACTTTGTGGTTCGTTGATTCTTTCTGAGGATGGTCAGTTCCAAAGAGTTGGTGGCTTAAGTCTGACTTTGTCAGGGCCAGACGGCCGGGTCATGGGTGGTGCAGTTGCAGGTGTTTGTGTAGCTGCTTCCCCTATTCAGGTACATTTGCTTTCTTGATTTATGCCTGTATTATGCGGACATTTAGAAGAAGAAAAAAGTATCCACATATTCTTACTATTTTGCAGGTAGTTTTGGGGAGCTTCCTCACACAGGGTTACAAGGGATCAAAGTCAGCAAACCAGATGGGAAACTTATCTGCCCCGCCTAACGTTCCCACAGCAGGCCAAAGCAGCTCACCATCACGAGGTACTCTTAGTGAATCTTCTGGTGGAGCTGGGAGCCCGCTTAACCAGAGTACAGATGCCTGCAATAACAATAACACCCCACAAGGCATTTCAGGCATGCCCTGGAAGTAAAAATCGTCTCTCTAGTCGCTAGTCTGTGTAGTAGGTTTGGCGTGGCGTAGTGTCGCGTCAGACTCTACCCACTTGTTATGTTATTACTCGTGTGTCTCTCCTTGCTTTAAGCAAAGCATTCCAGAGACACACCTGTAACATTAGCTTTCTGTATTATTAGTGCTAGAAAAAACATTCAAGGGATAATTTATATGCTTTTCTAGTTTAGTTTTCTTGGCTATTGCCAAAGATTTGTCCTTAGTCATTCTGCACATGGGTGATTTTAGGGGTTTAGGCTGGATCGGGGTGTGATTTAGGAGTATGTAGCATTAGGAGATGGCAGTGAGTTGTCATCCGTTTATTGTAACGTTTTGTTGGCTGCTGGTCCTTTTGCCCAAACTATCTCCTTGCAACCCAGTTGTTTAATGTCAATAATTAAATCTATTTAAACCCTTTCTTCACAATTTTTTTTTTTTGGGGGGGGGGGGGTGCGAGCAACCCTTTCTTCGTTTAGTGTCATTCCAAGTAGGCTTTTATTAAATGAAAATGAAAATTGGTTTGGGTTTGTTGGCTAAGATTAAGCAGCAGGGATTATTGATTGTAGTTCTTATTCTGTTGAATTAAATTCTGACATTCTCCTTCATCTAGTTATTTAAATCTAGAGCTTCGTATAATTTTGTTATTATTTCTATTTATTCGGATAGAAAGAATATCAGTATAACCACTTTTTAAAAGCTATTAAATAAAATCATTTATAAAATAGTAATCCCAAACCAATAATGTTCTGCTTTGCCAAAAGATGAATGTTTTCGGAACAATGTCCAAGTACAGGAAGTTCCCCTTGCTATGCTTTTGGTTTTGGAAATGAAATTTAATAACCCATGTTCACTTCATTAAAAAGTCATGAGACATTTGTACAAAATTTCAGACATCATAAATAACAGTCTCAAATATCAACCGGCATACGTAGCTTTAAAATGAGGGGAAATAGGATAAATTATAACAGTACAACATTATCAAACATGCCGAGAGCGGACTAGTGGCGAGGTGCGGTGAGGTGTTTAAATAATTTGCATGTGGTGATTCCTTCAAATCTCAATGACAGTGCTATTAGTGTATCCAAACGAAAAACTCGAAAACTTCAAAAAAGAAGAGAGAGAAATAAAAAACCATGCGAAATTCAGGGTACTATAAATAATGAATCCAGCTAATTGAGACACCATATCGTCATTGAAGCAGAGTACAAAAGTAAAGCATGCTTATAAGACATGGAAAAGGGAGTCGCTCAGGTGAATAATGAATGAATAGAGTAAATCAAATTGCTTAATATTATTATAAGAAGTCGTTACATTGCTTCAAAAGAAAAGAAATGACAGATAGTGCAGAATAATGAAAGAGATAACAAGGAAAGAAATTCAACACAAGAACGGAATCAGTGAAAGATAGGAATCTTATTTCTTCTTAGTGGGAAAAGAAGCCATCTTGTAGATTCCACAGATCCCCTCAGGCTTTCCGATGTTTCTCTTCATCCTTATGTATCCTTTCTCTCCCCACTTTGGTCCCCATGAATTTCTCACTATGATATAATCCAAGCCTTTTGATGTCCCATATCCAACAGCCGCCACACCGTGATCTAGTTCACTTCCGCAATGTCCATCGAAAACACCCTACATATATGGTAATCAATTTAACAAATTGTGTTAAATTTAGTTCCTCCTATAAGAACCACAAGTACCATAACAACTAGTTTATAATTAAACATAAAACATACCCCACTATAGAATTGGAAATCTCTGCCTGAAGCCTCAATGGCCACACTGAGGGGTTGGTTTGCAAGTGCCTTCAATAGGCTCTGTTCATCATTTTGTGGCACGTCACGGTACCCGCTAATGGTGACAACTTCGGCTTGTTCCTGGCGGAAATTAGAAGTAAAACATGAGGGGCCAGGGAAAACAAGAGAAAGTTTTTATTATTAATTACGTTATTGGAACTATCTGATAGTTATGTATGCTAGACTCAATTTGTTAACTTACCTTTCTCATCTCGCAAGTGCCTTCCTCCATAATGTAAGGATAATCTTCCTCTTTATGGATTCCACCATTTTCTGATATAAAGGAGAATGCATAGTCCATGAGACCCCCATTGCAGCCGTTGTTGTAAGTTGTGTCACAGTCGATCAACTCTTGCTCAGACAATGATGTTAAGTTTCCGGTCACAATCTGGTTTATTCCCTCAACCGCTGCAACAGTGGAGAATGCCCAGCAGCTACCTGCAAGTAGTCATGTTCATGATCACCACGTCAATATGCTGTTTTTTAAGCTAACATAAACGTAACATTGATAAGAGAATTGTATCAATGATGATCCCAGTAAGTACTAGTAGACATATCATATTTTATATATACTTACCACATGAACCTTGATTCTTGACTTGGGTGACGGCACCTTTCTTTCTCCAATCCACTGACTTTGGTAAATCAACACCTCTGTAAGTGAATTCTTCTTCTGGGGACTCTCTTCTTCGGGAGGAGTCAACCTTGAGGCCAAGGTACTTCTTGTTGAACTCTTGGTGGGTCAAATCAGCAAACTCGTTCAGCCCCAGCCAGTAGTTGCTGATCACCTTGTTCCTCTCGTCAATGTGCTTCAGGTTATCCTTGAAAATCTCGAACCTAAGCAGCTTTTCCTCAATGGTCTCGTAGATCTTGCCATGTTTTGACATCCATGATTCAAAGAGCTCAATGAGCTTATCCATGCACTTCAAATCCTCCGGTGAATACCCCACAATGGAGAAATCACGTCCATATGCCCAAGACAAAAATAGGCATAAGGTGCAGGCCAGGAAAAGGGTTTTGGAGGAGGAGGAAAAGGCCATGGCAATTGTTAGTCAGTTGTGAATAGAAGAGAAGAGTAGAGGGAAGGGATGAGGAAGAATGTGCAAAGGAAGTGGCATATATAGGTTATGTTTTGGATGTTGCTTTCAAGTAAAGTTTGTTGGGATTGCTATTCCGGGGTATACTGAGTAGTAGTCTTTAAGTAGGTTCTTTCACTTGGCTTCAAAGCATGAAATCACATGCCTTAATTATGTGGTGAAGATAGTGTATAGTATAATATACATTTCGGTGCATTAGGAGAACGTTCATACTTCATGTGTTTCTCTATAATCTAGATTATGAGTTGAAAAAAAAAAAATGCATCAGAAGTAATGAAGGTTGATCATATGGCATTACTTTCAAGGTAGGAAGACTGTGAATGATGAACTGAGACTTTTCTTTATTGGAGTAAATTAAAATTTTATGCTAATAAATGATTTTTTATATAATGGCTAATCTATAACAGCTACATTTAAATTAAACTTATGTTTTAAATACATCACATTCAAAAATTTTCGAATCAGCTTAAAGTTGTTTTTATATAGCCAAAGTGCTTGGAAAAAGCAAATCAGAATTGCCAATGGTCAGTTTGTGATCATGAAAGAGAATTATTTTGCCCATATTATTTTTTTAAATAATTTCTTGGCATCTTATTCAATAAAATTTTGGGCCTGAGTTTCGTAATGTGGAAAGAGCTGTATTCTTGTGATAATGTGCTAACCTAACTCAAATTATATTAATTAGGGTCTGATAGAATTTAGATACAAGTTGTTTAAATTAAAAAAAATAGAAGTAATTTCATGACACATAATTGAATTAATATATTCATATAAGTTTTAATAATATAAAGTATAATATAATTAAGAGAATGTACCAAAAAGTATAAGTAAAAAATAAAAACAATGGTAATGTTAATTTTTATTTATAACTTGATAGAAGAAGTCATTAGGCCAACTAGAGCTGGCTTTGTTGGTCGATTTTCTACTCATGCATCACTATGATCTGGATTCGATTTCTTAGGTTCTCCTCATTGGTGGGTGATCTATAAGGATTCAATGAGCTCGAAAATATACCCTAAACCTAGATTGGGGCAAGTTTTCCCTTCAACCAAAACTTTTATCCATCAAAATATAAAAAGAAAAAATTAGGTGTTGGCACCAAAAAATTGCGACTAGCTGAGGAAGGATATCAGCTGAGGAGAAATAGCCGAATAAAACAATATTTGGTCAGGTTCAGTCGATAGCTAAAGAATAGTTAGCCGAAAAATAGGTAATGACCGATGATTGACAGTTGAATAGTGACATTAGCCGATAGTCATGGGTATGAATTTTCTATTAGGCTTTGGGTCTTTTTGACAGCTTGTAATCTACATACTAGTTCTGGGCTTTGGTTGGAGAAAGAATAAGCTTCAGCAGCTAAGGATAAGAATTTCACCAAGTTTATGACCACTCTCTAGAAAGTAGGAGCAACTGAAGAAGGTGGTTTTCAGCTCAAAAAGTGGGGAGAACAAATGAAATACAAAGAGCATTTTAAACGGCTACTATTATCCTGAGAGAAGTGCACTCAAGGAAGACATGGAAGATGATTATGAGGCGATTACCAAGAGGAAGTTTACTAACCATGTTTGTGCGAAGACATGGTTAATAGATGTCTTAGAATAACTATTAAGTTTTGTATGTTTATAAATAGCCTTGAGCACAATCTGTAGAGGCATTCCCGAACAAATAAATCAAACAGAAGTTTTTTTTATATTTATCTTTATGTTTTCCTACACTTTACAATCTTTGCCTTTACTTTTTGGTAATTTACAGTAATTTCTTTATGGCATTTCATTTATAGCGTTTCATTTACTTTCAACTTGTTTAAGTTTCAATCCATTTCACTAATCTTCAGCCATTTGCCAATATTTTTTTGGTAACCTAATTTGCTGATCTGCCTACCGAACGCTCTTCAGAGTAGTTTGAGAACTTATTTGCTGAGAGATAAAGTCCCTCCATTGGTATTAATCACTTGATCGTGGAAATCGATTGTATTCTGCACTAGCCAAATCTCTTGGTAATTTTGGAATAGTTTCTTGGTACACCTGCGACTCTCAACTGATTTGGCTAGCCAATATTTTTGTATGAAATAGAAGGTGTATTTAAGATAATTATTTTGGAGGGAATATTAAAGGTTATTCTCCCTTTTATTTCCAACCCTAGAATTCACCTTTGGTTTTTTAACCCAAGAACTCGCCATTATTTTAACCCAGTAACCGGGCAGAACCCTAAACCCAATAACTCACCCTTTTGTTGTTTTGGGTCGTGAGACCACACCTTTTTATTGAGCAATTGTTGTGCTCTCTGTTAATGGGCCATTGGACACGGCCCAAACTGTCATAACAGTGACGTGCACGTTGCACGTTGGGTACGTATATCTATAAAACTACGAACCCCAACCTGTGACCTGCCGACGACCAAATGGAAAAAAGTTTGTGACCTGCCCTAACGGTTACTAAATCTTGTGTAGGCTTCCGTACGGAAGGGAATTTTTTTTCCTCAGTACGAAGAATTTACAGCAAAATTTTTTAATTTTTATTAAAATTCTAACTTTTTTTTTCAAAAAAAAAAAAAAATCCGTGTCATCAAATTTTATAATCTTTGAGTTGGGTGTGTACTTATACATTAAAATAACGTAATACAGTAAAAGTATTTTATGATTTAGATTGGAAGAAAATAATATAGTTATTAGATTATACACAATTTTATATAAAATTAATAAATGTAAAATTATATAAACTAGAAAACCTAATTTTTTTGTTAATGAATTAGATAGCCTAATAGAGTGTTTAAACAATATTTATGTATGAATAAATGAGAGGATTTGAAAACCTACCAAATAAGGTGGCTATAAATATAGATATGTGAGAGGTGATCACTTCCATTCTCCACCACCGAGGAGGAATTCCATTATTCATTCATCCATTAACGCATAAAGGAGAAGGTAAAAGTTACTTTTCTTTACAGCAGGAGAGGGATATCTGCAGAATGAAAGTAAGTAAACGATAAAAGGGGAAAGACAAGCAAGACAAGGTAACATATTAAGAAAATTCAGAGCATAGGCACAGTACAGCACAGCACAGAGGGGCTAAGGGCGTAGGCTTATGTAACCTATATATACCGTAGGCCATGGCGTATTGGATTCTTGCTCTGCTGTTATCTTTTACTTGGGCGAGTCACTAAGATCTAAGGCGCCTGCAAAACTGCACCTGCACCCCCCTTCTTCAGTTGTTTCTCATTCAAAACGCTGCTGCATTCTGTGCGCTACCTGATGCTTTCTCTCTTGGTTATATATATATACACTATATGTTATACACGTGCACTACCCACCTTTAATTAATATCAATTTAGTACAAGCTCTGGTCTCAAGCTGCTGCTTTCTACTGTTCCACAGTTTGCTTGCTACCTATATGTCAATTATCATGCGAGGGTTCAGGGAGTAGCTATATATCCTACTTGGCGCCAACCACAATCATTTATTACTATACTGTACTACGCATATTGAACAACATGCATGTGCAATTATTTGAGCTTCTGTATAAGATCAGAATACTGCCATTAGTCTCTAGAATTAAATACTTAATCAATCTTTCACTGTTCATCTATTTCCCCTCATCCATTTTATTTGTCTGCTACAGGAAATAATCCTGTACCTTCTATCGCAATTTTACCGTCCCATTATTAAAAGGTGATACCAATAATCTTACTTTAGCAGTGCACCTCAAAATTTTCCCCAAAGTCGATTGGAAATGCTGTGCATGCTGTCTTTAGCACTGTAACTCAAAATGATGTACACGCTTAATTACAAGTTTATTTGTAAGAAGAGGAGAAGATAATATGCCCACAAGAGGAGGATTGGGTGAAAAAGTGGTCTGCTGTTGGAGTAGCTACTGAGAGGGGCCATATGCTTTAATCCTCTCTCCTCTCTGCATTAATCTCCGTAACCAACCTTGCATTTAATGCAATTCTTGCTTCGACACGCACACAATCACCTTCCAAAGAAAGTGCTTAAATCAAATTTATCAAGTTATGTTCAAAGAATTTTATTATTATATTAACAAACTTGACTATTATATAGTTTGTTTGACATTAATCCTGAAAAAAAATAATTATTTTTTCTAGTCGTAGTAGACAACTCTCCTTAATTTAATTTTTAACTAATTTACTCTTCTCTCGAGAAATTTTAGTTGATGAGCTTGGTTCTGTAGGCCCACGTTCTGGTTTATACGCATACCTGTTCTCCTCTCCTCGTTTTCAGTATTCGCTGCACTCCCCATTATATATCTTACTACCCTTTTGCCATGCTCCAATATTCCAGTTCAATATTTCCTCCTCTTCTCGCGATCTTTTGAGTTTTTGTTCGCTATTTACTTTCGTAAAACAACTTGAGTGGACTTTGGAGGAGATGATGCTGGCAATGGAAGAGCTACTGTGTGAACTTACTGATCATGAAAAGAGAAGCGCGCAAGGTTTGCCACCAGGTTTTAGGTTTCACCCGACCGACGAGGAACTTATAACCTTTTATTTGGCTTCAAAGGTGTTTAATGGGAGCTTCACTGATGTCAAGTTTGCCGAGGTTGACCTCAATAGATGCGAGCCATGGGAACTTCCAGGTATATATCATGTTCATAAACTTCATATATATGCTTAATAGAATTTAGTCAGGACTGTCAGGATTAGATTCTAACTAGAATATTTGTTTCAATTCATTTCCCAACCCTGCTATGGCCTTGGTCTTTTACCTATGTTCGTGAACCTAAGTAAGACATGTATGTTGTGGCCATCTGCTAGCACATGGCTTCAAGATTGTAATGGTATCGTCTTCCGCGCTTTGAGTAGTCTTCCGGTCTTCTTAGCTGCGTTTTATCTTTTACCTTTTTTCTATATTTCCAATTTTGTGGTTGTGTTTAGTGCTAAATGAGAGAGTATACGAAAATTGATAATTAACCCTAGCAGGTAGCAGCTACAAATAGATTGCTCATTACCATCTCTGGTTAGATTAGTCCAGTATATATAAGTTTTATTAATTTATGCCTTCCTAAATAATCCCCGCCATTCATTTTAAATTTGCCCAGAAAATTGAATCCATAACTCATACAAAAGGTTAAAAAAAAATCCATATTCACTTATCCGTGCGCAAACTAACTTGATTCATTTATATTTTGTAAATTTAACATTCACCAACTGGGACAGAAATTGAGACAAGAGATGTAAATATTAATGGAGAGTACCGTACTTCATTCATTAATAATAGTATTACTATATTATAGCTCATCGATCTTATAATACTGTAATTAATAATACGTGTGTTCCATCTCTTGGGATTCGGCAAGTGTTTTATATAAGTGCTTGGTGTTAATGTTGTGTGGTGCTGATGAATGTAAAATGTCTTGGGAGCAGAAGTGGCAAAGATGGGGGAGAGAGAGTGGTATCTGTTCAGCTTGAGGGACAGAAAATACCCAACTGGGCTGAGAACCAACAGAGCAACGGGTGCTGGGTACTGGAAGGCCACTGGGAAGGACAAGGAAGTTTACAGCGCCTCCAGTGGGGCCCTACTTGGCATGAAGAAGACCCTTGTTTTCTACAAAGGCAGGGCCCCCCGCGGTGAGAAGACCAAATGGGTCATGCACGAGTACCGTTTGGACGGTGACTTTTCCCTTTCTCACCCTCACGCTACTCACACCTCTAAGGTACGTACCCTCCCATAAGTCATAACCCTACTCCTTCTTCACTATTCACTTTGTTACTGCAGAATCTATGGTACATTGGCACGTGTGCGCCGTGTGAATCAAGTTATCTTCCCTGTACTGTACTGCTACCACCCCCTAGCCCGTTCCCACTCCTCTTCAGTTTTGTCCACTTCTGGGTTGACTAATGTTTCCTAGTCATTTTCTCTTCCTAAACTTGACCCTTTTCACTTTGGGGGTAGTTTTTTCGATGTGATTGAATCGATTTTTACTAGCGACATGTGAAATCCTGAATGACCATTTTCCTTTCTCTTCTCTTTAATCTTCATACCATGTGTTTTTTAATTTAGAAAAAGAGGAATGAATTAAATGCAGCCACTCTTACATAAAATAAAAATAATTAGCACACACGATCCACGTAGTTGCCACACTTACATGTATATTAATAAGTTCTCTAACTTTAAGAAGGAAATGATTCTCTTTTGACAGGAGGAATGGGTGATATGCAGAATATTTCATAAATCTGGGGAAAAACGAACTCCACTGCTCCAAGTCCAAGGACACTTGGATCCTTGTTCTTCATCCCCCACAAAAAGATCTTTACCTCCATTACTTGCAGGCCCAACTTCGTTCACACTGGAACTAGAATGCCAATCCCAAAGCTCATCCCAGCGAGACTTCCAAAGCCCACTTCTGATTCACCACCAAAACCAAAAGCAAAATCATGACATCTCCCGCTCTCATCTTTTCCCGTTGCATGCATTCCAACCTCCTTTCCCAACACTTGCTGCTAGTGTTCCGGGAGAAATAATCACCAACACCAGAAACCATTATCCATCCTCAGAACAATTCTTCAAGGTCAAGGAACAGACTATTCCTAAATTAGGCAAAACGGAGGCTACATTCTTCCAATATCAACTGGTAGATGATCCTTACTTGCATTGGATGGACAAGTTGAACCCAAATCCAAGTAACTTCCAGAATTCCAATATGCCAGTTGAGATGGATGCTGCTGGCCTGATCGCGTTCTCAGGAACTGCAAATGCTGAAATTAGGGACATGTCTTCGGCTTCAATAGCACTTCACAGATCAGGTTTGCAGCAGATACTAGATGCTTCTGTCGGGATAGAATCTTGGTCTCAGGCCCAGCATGTTTAAAATGGGTGTGTATATATAATATCTATTGTTCCACATACTGGCCCGTAGTAACTACTGCGTTGTATAACATAAATAACTTGTATGCCAACATATGTCAAGCTTGATCTTGTAGTAGATTTTTAATGTTATGTGGCTATAAATTGAGATCGATATATAATCGATATGGACAGGTAAGTATTAGATTATTGGACTTATGATGGAGCTTTGATTGAATATCAGTATCGTTATCTTTAATGTACGAAAGTACCATTATGAGGTCTCGTGTTTGTTTTTCGTTAGAGGATACTTTACAAGGTTGCTTGACAGCAACAGGTGTGTCCATAATGAATAATGAGGACTGCTATAAATGATGCGAAAATGTTGAGTGCGAAGGTAGATTTTGTACTCACAGATCTCTCACAAGAACTGAAATTAATGGCCCAGAATTATTTTGGCTACAGATAAATTAAAGTGTTATATGAGATGATTTCTTTCATTTACTCGAAAGCTGTGAAATTTCTATATGCACTTAACCGAACATTTAAAACTACTCTACAAGATAATAATTGAAAGAGTAATGACACACAACGAGAAAAAATGGTAAGAGTCTTTGAAAAAGAAGAAAACAAAGATAGATAGCTGATACATAGAACAAAGTGATACGGATCTAGAAGTTGAATCACTGAATTTTAAACTTTCTAGCGCAAAACCAAAGCTTAGGCATGAAAATCAGCACAAGTGCTAGAAGTTGAATCACCAATATATCGGAAGCTTCTTGTAGTGGTTTGAACAAGAATTAGATATTGCTGAAAAATTCTATATCCAATATTATAATAAAGCAAGAAAGAGAAGGACCTAGAAGTAATAGAATGCTAGAATTTTCTAGCAAAATTTCAAGTCAGTAAATCTCAGACATATTATGCCTATAAATACTAGAATGGGAGCTATAATATGTGTATGTGCAAAGAGAAATCGTGAGTGTGTGCAGTGTGAGTGAGTGTCATAGTGAGATGAGTGCCTTGGTGAATCTCTAGTGTATGTATATGCAAGTAAGGCATATGTGTGCCCAAGTGAGTGTTTGAATGAAACTTGTGTTCTATTAAATTTGTAGTTTTGATTCTTTGTAAATAAAGAGAATATTGTTATTTGTAGAGTCAATTTTCTTGCTCTACAATTTGGCATCAGAACCAGCGGCCAGGGATCGTTTTGAGGGTGATAAAGGATCATTATTTTTGGGGGAGCTTTTCATCGCAAGTTGCAGTCTGGGATTTTGAAGCTGTTGGTTTAGGACCAAAGCAGTGAAAAAATTCTATTAAGTCACTATGGTAGACATTCAAGTGATTGGTGGAATAAGAAAGCTCAATGCCTATAATTACAATATATGGTAGACATGTATGGAGTCATATCTCCAGGGCCAAGATCTATGGGAGTTTGTTGGAGGTACTGATACCACGCCACCTCTTGCAATAGAAGCGAAAGCATTGAAGAAGTGGAAGATTAAAGTAGGGAAGGCTATGTTTGTGATTAAGACTACGGTCGAGGATGAGATGTTGGAGCAGATAAGGAAGGCTTCATCACCAAAGGAAGCGGGGGATACTTTTGTAACATTGTTCAACAAGAAGAATGATGCAAAGCTGCAACTCTTGGAGAATTAGCTCTTATTGGCATCATAAAGAAACTTGATAATCAACGATTATTTCAACAAGGTAAAGTCCCTCTGCTGAGAAATTTCAGAGTTAGATCCATATAGCAAAATATTTGATCAACTATGAAGAGAATAATTATTTATGGTCTAAGACCGAAATATAGAGGACTTATTACTGCCATTCAAAGTTGGCCTACCCAACCTTCCTTTTTACAATTAGAAAATTTGTTAGTTGACCAATAAGCGTTGGCTAAACAAATGGCTAGAGTATCAGTGAAGAGTGAAGAAGAAGCACTTTTCACTAGTAATAAAAAGGGAAAAGGAAAGCCACTTGCTAACAAAATAGATGAGAAAGTCAGGAAGGAGCAAGAAGAAAATTTATACTCTGAAAAATCCCAAGCTAATATGAAGAAACATGATGACACCTGCTTCAATTGTGGGAAGCAGGGGCATTTTGCAATAAATTGTTAGTTTAAGAAGAAGTCAGCAGAGAGCAATGCAGCAATTGCAAGTCGCTTGACAAAAAAAGAAAATGACAGCGAAGAAGAATGGAACATCTCTGCCTCGTTGGCAGTCAAGGAAGAAATAAACCTTGATGATAAGAATTTTGAGGAGCTTGTGAAGTCACCAAAAACAACAAAGAAGAATAGAAAAAGAACGAGATTGTGGATTTGTGGCATGCATGCCTTGGGCATGTGAGCTATCACAAGCTTAAGGTGATGATGAAGAAGTCGATGTTCAAGGGTCTCCTTTAACTAGAAGTGCGAGATGATGTTATATATGCCAGGTATCAGTACAGTAAGGCAAATCAACTTCCATATGAAGGGTTGAAGTTTCAAGCTAAGGAGCCTTTGGTGTTAGTTCACTCAGATATGCTTGGACCAATAAAACAATCCTTATTTAGCAGATATCGTTACGTGGCGACCTTCATTGACAATTACTCAAGGTATGTGTAGGTTTATTTTATGAAGAAAAAAATCAGAGATATTAGCGAAATTTAAATAATTCAAAGAGAAGGTAGAAAGCGAAGTTGGGAAGAAGATTCGATGTCTATGCACAAATAACTGGGGAGAATATACATTCAAAGAATTCTACAACTTCTTAAAGAAGTACAAGATAAGAAGACATATAACATGTTTTAACACTCCTCAACAAAATGGGGTAACAAAAAGGAAGAATTGCCATCTAGCAGAGATTTGTCGAAGCAGCATACTAAAAATGTTCCAAGTAGATTCTGGGCCGAGTGTATGAAGACTGCGGCACATGTGATTAATCGACTTCCACAAGGCAAGCTGCAGTTTGTCTCATCGTTCGCGAAATTGTGGAAGCTTAAACCCACAGTGAGTCACTTTCGAGTCTTTGGTTGCGTATGCTATGTCTATGTCTTCGTTTCAGATCACTTGAGGACCAAAATGGATAAGAAGGATATTCATTGCATATTTGTTGGATATGATAATAAGAGAAAAGGATGGAGATGTTGTGATCACAACTAGTTGATGTTATACATCAAGAAATGTGGTGTTAGATGAAGCCTCCTCTTAGTGGTCAACAGAACAGGCACGTAGTTCTACCTGACTCCAAGAAATCAAAGGCATGATAGAAGAAAAGATGGGGAAGCAAAAGGAAAGTGTAGAAGAAGAGCTTCCAAGTTCAACTAAGGTGGAAAGCATGCCTTTGATGTACTCTGGGCAAATAGGAGTACATCAAAGGGAATAGAGAGAGCTTCAGCATGAAAAAGAAGAAGAAGAAGTTGAAGAGCAACCACAACTCAAAAGATTAGCTAGGCAAAGAAAGCCTAATCCCAAATATGCAAATTTGTAAAAATAATAGAATAGAAGAAACCTATGATATTTGAAGATAGCTTTGAGAACAAAGAATGGATCAGGACATCAAATAGTATCAGATTTTTTGAGTTTGAAGACAACTCAAAATGCAAAGTAGAACTAGTGTTGAGGGAGAGAAATGAAAATCAGCACAAGTTTTAGAGGTTGAATCACCGACATATTGGAAGCCTCTTGTAATGGTCTAAATAAGAATTAGATATTGCTAGAAAATTCTATAACCAATATTATAATAAAGAAAGAAAGAGAAGGACTTAGAAGTAATAGAATGTTAGAATTTTTTAGCAAAATTTACCGACTTATGATGCCTATAAATACTAGAATGAGAGCTATAATATGTGTATGTGGAGAGAGAAATGATGAGTGTGTGCAATGTGAGTGAGTGTCATAGGGAGGTGAGTGCCTTGGTGAGTCTCTAGTGTATATATATGCAAGTAAGTGCATGTGTGCCCAAATGAGTGTTTGAGTGAAATTTTTGTCCCACCAAATTTGTAGTTTTGAATCTTTGTAAATAAAGAGAGCATCATTATTTTTATAAAGTCCACTTCCTTTCTTTACAAGGCAGACACTGCAACATGGCTAAACTAGTGAAACCTCGATCCTAAGCATCATTTTGAAGGAATCTTGTTTGATGGGCTGGCCCAACTAAGCTAGGCACTCATAAAAGTGGAGGATTACTCAAAAATCATTTTTCTGAGCAACAATAAATTCAAAAAGTGAAAGTGACATTTTGTTGTCGATATATAACGATCAATATATCCAACCCAAGAAGAAATTAATGAACTTTAAACTGACAATTGAAACGCCACCACACATGAAGTAGTAAGGCAATCCAGCATCTTAGTCTAACTTAGACTGCATTTAGGTATAAAACAACTTATAATACAACAAAAAAAAAAATCCCTGAAACAGATGTTTTTTCAATAAAACACTATTATATCCACAAAAATAATATTTCCTAATAATACCTATATCCTAGCTTTTTTGTGTTTTTTTTTTTTTTTTCGTTTTTTGCATAAAGGGGTAACGCGCCGAATCAGCAAGGATTAAGCTCCTCTATAGGAATCTTTCGCTTTAGAGACTGCTCCCTCATCAATCACAATCTTGCCTTCGTTTATTCCAATTCTCTTTAATTTTTCTTCTCTTTTTTCCTCGTAGTGGTTCTTCTAAATCTCAAATAATACATAGCGGATAAGGTTTCTATTTATTTGATTTCTACCTGTGGGGACTTGGCGTTTAATATATAGTCATGCCATTAATATTTGGCGTCTGCGTCAGTCTTTTTCTTTTCTTTTTTTTCGTTTTCTCGGCCTTCATTTGGACGTCTCCAATCAATTTTGTTTTAACTTTTGGATTTCGGTACTATGTTTCTGTCCCGAAAAAAACAAAAAAAGAAGGATGTATTATATTTTTGTTTTTAGAAAGAACAAATAACAAAAAAAAAGAATAATAAAATTGGAGCGAGTTGAAAATCACGAAACTAGATCAATTCCATCAAGCCCAATAGACATTGCATGGGATCAATATACCCAATCTTATAAAAGTAAAAGGAACTAGCTTAAAAACTAAATAAACAGAATATAGCACTAGAGAAAGTCGGTTAATGGATACGGTGTGGTGTGATTTCTGCACATATATATAAGTATGGCGTTAAGAAAGCAATTAGCGTGAGCCGTGAGGTATCTAGTGCGTGGTAGTGGGGTTTGGATGGGGGGAATTAGCATCAGTGCTTCCACCACCTCGTTGGTTTGGTTTAGGGTGAAGCTGAAGTTGTCCCTGTGTGCCATAAGCATTGTTGTAATCTTCCATATCATCGTATTTCACATATGGACTACTCTCCAGAGGCAACCCTTCAAGCCTTCCACCTTTCTCTTCATTACTACTCCACTCTCCTTCTTTAAGCTGCATTTGTTGCTGCCCGCTGTTTGCCATCAATTAATAACCAACTATTTATGTGCTCAACAATAGAAGATTTCAGTATGATTGCTTCTAATCTATTCTTCCAAAGTTCTTTTTAGGATACTTATGCATGCGTCAAAGTAATCACGTCTCCAAAAGCAAGCTTGCACCGCAATTTTGGACACGCACATTATACCATTCACCAATCACCATGCCCCTTGACCCGTTCAATTCTGCGTCAAAACCACCTTCGCCTCTATACGTTCTCCGTTACCTAAAATTTTGCTACGTCCGCCATCTTGTAATTATGAGGTAATCAAGCTAGCTTTCTATTCAAACTCGAAGGTCAGATTTTTATGAGGTACTATTTACTTTGTAATATGTTTTTTTCCCCCCTATGCCCAGGTGTCAATATCAACAAATCTAATTTTTCAAATAATTCTATGTTGAATAATTAATTTTATGGCAACATACTCGCCTCTTTTATTTAAATTTAATAGGAATTCGGTCGAGCACGCATCTTATTTAACTGAGATAACACTACCAAATATAAAAAATAAAAAATTAATTGACAAAACAATTATACATTTGGAATATGCATGGGAATTAACAATGGAAGCTCTGGGCAATTATAATTCTATCTATTAAGGTTGTATTTATTTGTGATTTTTTTGCCAAAAAAATTATTTTTTTTTACTGAAAAAATTAGTTTTCGTATATTTAAATAATTTTTTAAAATAATCAAAATATAAAAAAAACTATTTTCAATTTTTTTAGAAGTTCAAAAGAATAATTTTTAAAAAAATTAATTTTTATTTTTTAAATTATATATAAAATGTAAATTTTAAAAGCTAAAATAAATGCATCCTAAATCATATTCAAATCCCATTTTTTCTATAGTTATAAACAAAAGCTCAACCCACAAAAATCATGAGGGGGAACAAAGTCTTTGGCAGAAAAAAACACAGACGACAGCAGCCTAAAATATGCAGCATATCAAAACCCCCTATGATACAAATAAAACGAAAAAAAAAACCAACTCTAACATAGAATAAAGCCACAAAAAACACACCTAGGATTCCATCAGATTCAGATCCCATGTGCCGTGATCAATAGGATTCCTGATTCTATAAACTCATCAGCTAAATATCAGAAAACCAAAAGATGAGCAAAGAAACTAGGCAAGTTTTGTAATGCACTGGAATAACTATGGTGGATGATGCACCATTTAAAAAAAAAAATTGGTGCACTGGTGCACTTAGCTTGTTCCAAACGTGAGTTAGTGATTGGTAATATTGGATGGTTTGGATTTAAAACTGGTAACTATGGAGCAACTTGTGCTTTGTATTGGGTCTTTACTTTTTGGTCAAATTGAAACCTTACTACCAGCTGTGGATTGTCGACCATGATCGAGCACCACCATCAACTCCAACCACCATTTTGGGCTTGCACCATTGCCACTGTTCTGGCAGTCATGCTGCCTAGTGGCAAAAACCATTGCTTTGTCATCAATGATAGGAAAAGCTCACCAATAACCTTGTTTCAATCACTCTCAATGCACATCCTGCGCTAACCAAGCTTGATTTAGATTATTAAGTTTGTTTTGTACATTCTTATGGGGCTAAAAGAGAGGGAAAGTGAGATCAGGGTATGATTTTGCCAATAACTTAATAGGCAATATATATAAAAAAATTTCTTCCTTTCCTTTGTTCGTGTGTTGTGCACCTGCATCCCACTACAATAAAAATATTGAGAATATTTATTTAGTAATTTTGAAGAAGAGTTGAGAATGCAGAAAAACAACCAAAGGGAGAAAGAACAGTGCAAAGGGGTTGACGGAGATATTTAGGCACGCCATAGACCCTAACAAAATGGACATAGGTTTGAACAGGTTGTTGCTTATTTATTTTTATTTAAATTTTATTATAATTTGATTTCTAAATGTCACTATTTTCGACCTTTTTGATCTTTATAGGTGATTAAGAGAATCCAATCATCGATGACACTAACACGCTCACCCACCAACTCTTTAGTAGCCACCATCCAGATAAATGTGTTTAAGAGAGATGTGTTTAGCTAGATCTATTAGAGAGAAATCTATTAGAGATTTGTTTTTAGATAAAAAAAAATATAAAATTTGCTTTTGGAGTTATCGGCAATACCCTTTACAGCCTCTCATTCAAAGTGGAGGTACACGCTACATCCATTTTTTTTAAATAATGTACTATACACGATAATTATTCTAGTGCTCAATGGAACTCGTCAAAAGACTAATGTACTAAGTAACTAAATCTTTTTTTCTTACAAAACTAAAATAACAAGGTAAGATTTCATGAACTCAAGCATACAAGCACATATAAGTATTAATGTGCAAACATAGATAAATTAGTTTAGAGATATTGGCATCATATATATCTTACATTAATAAGTCTTTTACTAAATCAGTGAGTATTATGTGCATTGTACAGATATTTTAAAATTTCGTTATAACCTAAAAAAAGTATAGAGTAAATTAGATAAAAAGCGAATAAGAATTAAATCATTTTCAGAAAATTACCCTAATTTAATCAATAAAAGTGGACTTGTACCTTAAACTGCGGTGGCATTGGCCCCTCACACATGAACGGTTGACTGTTTTAAGCTTTCTAATTACTAGTTGGCGTTTAAGCGGGATTTCAGGTAAACTAGGGAAGGTTTGCATCTCTCTTAAAATAAACGACAATGATAAAAAAAAATGAACAATGAATAAGAGTAGATCCCGAGTTACTAGAGACTCGCCTTATGTTTTATCAAAAAAAGAGAGTCATCTTATGTTGAGGTTTTTAGTGTCTCGGTAAAGTTTTACTATCATTTTAAATATAGTGTTGTAGGGATCTGCATTGTCTTAGACTCATTGGCTTTTTGTAAACAGATTCACCGAATTCAACTTAGTCAACCCAAGTTCTAAATTGCATTAGTTAACAAATCAACCGCAAGAACCTGTAATTGACACTGGTTTTTACGCATTTGGGAACTTACAGGATAGTTTTCCAACCTATTGTTAAGTGACAAAATGGAAGCAGGAATTGCTTAATACGCAACTGGTTTCCATCTAAATACATTTATAATAGTAATTTTATCGAATAATTAAATAACAACTATATAAATTTTTAAATATTCTAAAATATCATAATTCTTATTAATTTATTAAGTGCATAATAAAAATATCAATCATTGGCTAGTGCTTGATTCATAGTGAGGTCGGGTAAATAAAAACGTACTAATTAATTATATAAGTAATGAACTATATAGTATATACCCTAGCTACTTACAAGACCAAATAACAGCTCCATCCCTCAACTCAATTTAAAAGCTCTAGCTGCAATTCCGGCTCTTGGAAGTTATCAAGTACTAATTTGCCGGTTTTTGTTTTCTCTTTTCTTCGAAAAAGGAAACGTTATCAAGTAATGGATATAGGTTGTGCGTAAGGCAGGAACCACATGGCACATGTTGAAAGGACCTACCATGGTTGTCCGTAAGTACAGACAAGTAGTATATCGTATTTGGCAACTCGGATTTTCACGTTGAAGTACATCCAAAATTGAAATGATTGTGGATAGTAAATACCTATTTCCAGATAGCATTCTATGCTGTTATTCCGGCGCTGTAGTGCATATTTCAAAGGTAGATTTGCGTCGCCCTGCAATCCACCATGACCTTTGCTCACTCCAATCATCCGAGAGAAATATTAGCTATTTGTGCGAAACAAAGTCAGTTATCAGATGATGAAGCGAGTTGTCTCCAGTGATTTGTGTGAAATAATTAAAGTGATAGATGATAAAGGAGTTGTCTTGCTTGCTTAGCTTTTTGCTTATGCTTCTGCATGACTTGAATTTAATAATTTTTATATTAGCGAGTCATATGTAATTATTTATGTAAACATTCGATTAGTCTAATAGTATATTCTAACTATAAAAGGGAGCGAATTTTCCCTCAACTTAAATTTAATTGCAGAAAAAATAGCCAATTACCATATTACATCGTTAATGAAATTAAATATGAGCGTGGAAGAAAATTGTAACCAAATCAGCAAAAATCAAGCTTAGTCAGCACAGTAAATATAGTTGCATACGTATAAAAACATACAAGTCAAATGGATTTATCCCATTTTAATGCCCTACAATACAACCTATAATCAAACTCAGAGTTAATTGCAACACATTGTCTACACATTAGTAATATACGACCCATAAAACACCTAAAATATGTTGTATGTTGTAAGCTATGGAAATTACTATTATACCATTATGTGAGCCAAGGCTGAAATCGGTGTCCAAAATGTTATTAACGGGTTGGGTGAAAAATTTAAAGGATTTAGAGTCCGTTTGGTTTAACTTTTAGGAGAAGGTCTTTTGAAAGAAGGTCTTTTAAAAAAAAACCTTTTAAAAAAAATACTTTTAAAAGAATGATTTTTGTTTGGTTTGAATATTTTAAAAGGCCTTTTAGAAGAATGAGTTTTGTTTGGATAGGATAAAGTAAAATTACTTTTGATTGTTGATGTGAGAGTAATAGTAAGATTCATTTTCAAAAGGTCTTTTTCTATAATGAAAAGTAACCTCAAAGATATTTCTTCCAAATGGCCTTATGAAAGAAGTTAAATAAAACACTACCATTTACTGTACAAAGTCATTTTCCTTCTCCTAGAAGGCCTTCTGGCAATTGCAAACGGAGAATCAAACAGGCACTTAAACGTGTTGGACTCACCATCAGTTTAATCGAAATATTTCAAATAAGCTACATAAATATTAGTTTAAAATATGGGATTAAATTTGATGCACTGAAGTGTAAAAGAGTTTTATATAGATATTTAATTATATATATTTTTATTTGTAAAATTTTTTAAGTAATTGATGATTAAGTCAAATATTTTTATTGAAATATTAATATATGATTAAATATTTATATAAAAATTTTTATATTGACAATATATTAAAATTAAATTCTAAAAGTATAAACAAGTTTAACTGGTTTTAAATAAGCTTAAACGACTCGTTTGACAATGAACTGAACAAACAAAGCAAGAAGGAAAAATAATTGTATCCGGCTTTGTAAAAGCAATAGTTAACCAGCATACTTAATTGTTATACGGCAAACGTGCGTCTAATGGGTTTAATTCTTTTTTTTTTTTTGATTTGGTGCCTTTATTTTTATTTTTTCTATGACATCAGCACTTTAAATATATTAAACTCTAATTAATATGTTACGAGTAAACTTAGTTTACTGTATGATATAAATTTTTTAACGACTGTGGCTTCTTTCAATTAACAAAATTCAAAATTAAAACATTAATTTAAAATAATTAATAAGAAATCATTTGAACCAACTAATTTGTTCCGTATAACGACCCCGCAATATAACTATTGGAAAAAAAGTGACCCTACAACATAACATATGTCAAAGTTCATAGTTAACTATAATATATTTTCCACATATTAATAATATACAATCCATAAAACGAAAAATATATTCTATATCAATAACTCAGTTAGCAAAAATAGAGACAGAAAGAGAGTAGGAGGGGAAAATACTTTTCATTTTAATAGTTGCATGATTTTAAAAAGGAGTGTGTAATAATTATAAAACCTTTTTTTGGTGTAAATAATTATATTGCCTTTAAAAGAAATTATTTTTTTTAACGTTGGTTTTTATTTGTATTTTTTTATATTGTTAAAAAGAATCTGAATGATGGTAAAAAAAATCAATTTTAATAAAATAGTATATACATTGCATTGATTGATTTAACGAAATGATATTATGTCTTTAAATTTCCATATTTCTTGTATAGACATTAGCTTGTACGAAACTAATTAATAGGAGTAAAATAAAGAATGGACAAATCATATTGTCCAATTTTGGTTTAAACCAATAATATTTAAAATTTATTGAATTTTAATTAATTTAATTTAAATTATGTCGACCTATTATGGGGATAAGTCTCTCTCAATGCTTTTTTTCTTCATCTACAACAATTGTCTAATAAAGAAATGTCTAATTTTTTTTAAAAAAATTGTTTAATAAAAAAATTTTAATTGATTAGAATGATATGCTTATGTATTGTTTAAATATAAAAATTTATAATATTTACATAGTTCATTAATCATACATTAAATACATATTTATTCTACATATAATATAATATTTTATTAATTAATATAAACTTTTAAAATTTTTTATAATATTCAAATATTTCTAAATACAAAATTTTAAATAAGTTTTTAGACAAAATCAGACTTTTATATTCTTAGCAAGTCAGTGTAATCCTCAAACATAAGGCCGCAAAAAATATATCAAATGTCAACATTTTACAAAATAAGCATATCCTACGTTGGTCAAATCCCTTCCTCCCTCTACGTACTCATTTCTGTTTACACCTAATTGGTCTGGGGATGAATATGGCAAGATCAAACTGCCAAACATATATATATATATATAGAGAGAGAGAGAAAGAGAACCTTTTAGAATGGGAGATGTCGATTAACATGGCATTTCATGAGTAAAAACGCTGGACAATTTAGAAATCTTGTCAAAATTTGATTGTTAGAATAATTTAATATTATTATTAATCTTTTAATAAATAAGTGAACTTTACTGACCTATGTTTTTCAATCATTACTATAATTTTTAGGATTTAATTTGAATATATTATCAGTATAAAATTTTTTTATATAAATATCTAATCATATATTGTCACATCAACAAAAATTTTTGATATAACTATTCGCTATTTGAATAATCATATAAATGAAATATTTTGATTGGATGATAATGTAAAAAAATTTTATATTATCAGTCCACTCCAATTAAACTCTAATTTTTATCAAAAGTTTTAGTTACACTCTTTTGGTTGTTCTGATTGTGTAACATTTGTCTTTTATACTACTATATTTCTCTTTCCATGAATATCCCATAATGTTTTAGTTTTTATCTTGCCATATGTTTTTAACAAGTTACTTTTGACAATGCATTCTCACTATTTAGCACTCCTCGATTTAACGATAGAGAAAAGATAAATTTGTCCGTCGTTGGAATATGCCATGACAATGATTAATGGTGGAAACAAATATATATATATATATATATATATATATATATATATAAAAAAAGGAAAAAGGTGGGAAATAGGGAGTTTTTATTTTGAATATGAGATTTGAACTTAATATCTTTAATATTATAAGATTTGAATAGTATTTACAAGAATATGGTATATAATAAGATCAAAAATTTTGATTATGGTTAAATTAAAATCGGATTTTATAATAAAAAATTTCAATAAATAGAAATTAAAATTTTCGATTTTAATTGCATTAAAATCGAAAATTTTAATTTTAATATAAGCAAAAATAAAAACAGAAATTAAAATTTTCGATTTCATATAAAAATTATATCAGCGTAAAATTTTCTTAAATCCTATATTTTCAGTGTATTTATAAATCAAATTCTATATATGAAAAAAAAAATTCCGGAAAGTGGTGGTTTTGGACTTTGGAAAGTAACGTTTACAAAGGTTACTGTATTCACACTCACTCGCCCCGGTGAAACTCCTGTGCAAATATGACTTCTGTCAGAATCACAATTTGTTCATGTTGCGGAGAAAGAAAAGGCGTTAAAAAGGATTATTGTTTCTTTCCTTTTTAACTGTAAAATAATGACGTAAGAGAAAGTTAGGTTGATGGATCATGGCTCTGTGCTGGGGTGGGGAGTGGAGTTTTCCAAAATCCACTGATCTGATCTGATCTGATCTGGCTCCCGCTGGAACCCTTTTTGTCCCCATACTTACAGATTCCATCCACCCATCCCCCATCCTGAATCATTCATTTCACTGCTCTTCTCTTTTTTTACTCTTCTATTATTATTATTTATTATAATCATCATCATTATCATTATTTAAAAATAAAGAAAAAATAACAACGATGATAAAAAATGGAGGATGTAGAAAGCAAACAATGGAATAAGTACAAAGAGTGGTGACTTGTTGATTACTATAACATGAGGCCGCTGACCCTGACGTGATTCGATTCTCCATCTACACAGCACAGCACAACACAACACAACACAACACAACACAACACAACCACATCCTACTCCTGAAGGTGAGATTGACGACTGGGCTTCAAAGCCGAAGAGCGAAGAGTTGGTGTCTCTTCCAATTCAAACAAACAGAACAACCCCTCTCCCCCTTTCTTCTTCTTTTTTGTCTTTGTATCTATCTCTAATTCTCTATCTTTGCGCTCTGCTGTCCCTTACCTTACCCTCAAGTGAGTGGTGAGTGGCGAGTGGTGAGTGGGACACTGCTTGTGAGTAGCGATCTGTTTTTTCAGGTAATTAATCGGTAGTGTCAAGTTGAGGAGATGATTGGTCTACTGTTACTTTCACCAAAATCAAATCAATTCAATTCAATTCAATTGAATTATAGATAGATAGATGGATAGATAGATACTCCATCAACCTCACCCATGACTCAGACTCTCAACTACCAGTAGCTACGTACTGCTCTCCTCGTTAGTTGGATATACACAAAAAGCCTTTTTTTCCTGTTCTTTTTCTTTGACATGGTCTTGTTATGATTCTTCTTCCTTCCTTACTTTAGCAGGTTCTTCCTCTCACGCACTTTGCATACTACAGAAATGAAAGGTGCGGTGCTAGTGGCTATTGCCGCTTCCATCGGCAATTTTCTGCAAGGATGGGATAATGCTACTATTGCTGGTACTCTCCTTCACTTTCGGCATAATCTCATTCAGATGCACTTCATTAACATCCCCCTTATGCCTGATCTGACATCTCTTTCTTCAATTTAGCAACAAAACCTTGTAGCCTTTTATATTTCAGCAACAAATGATTATGTTCCCTTTTCATGTTTCAGGTGCCATTGTTTACATTAAGAAAGACCTTGCTTTGCAAACAACCGTGGAAGGGCTAGTGGTGGCCATGTCCCTCATCGGAGCAACCGTGATCACCACATGCTCCGGTCCCATCTCAGATTGGCTTGGTCGCCGGCCCATGTTGATAATCTCATCCATGCTTTATTTCTTGGGTGGTTTGGTGATGTTGTGGTCCCCTAATGTGTATGTGTTATGCCTGGCAAGGCTACTTGATGGGTTTGGGATTGGCCTTGCTGTTACCCTTGTTCCTGTCTATATATCTGAGACTGCCCCATCTGATATAAGGGGATCCTTGAATACACTTCCGCAGTTCAGTGGCTCTGGGGGCATGTTTTTGTCCTATTGTATGGTTTTTGGGATGTCGTTCAATACCTCTCCTAGTTGGAGACTAATGCTTGGGGTTCTTTCTATTCCCTCTCTCATTTATTTCTTGCTAACAATCTTTTTCTTGCCCGAGTCTCCTCGGTGGCTTGTCAGCAAAGGAAAGATGATCGAGGCGAAAAAGGTTCTCCAAAGATTGCGCGGCAGGGAAGATGTGTCTGGTAGTCTTATTATGTTTAAACCTATCTTGCATCCATTTGAATTTTGATCGAGGACGCTATATGCTTATGTAATGTTGGGATCTTGATGGTTTTAAATTGCAGTTGTGTTACGTTTATTGTGACGGCGGAAAATTGCACAAAGAATGCAGCTCATGTGGCAGCAATTGCTGTCGCGATGCATTTGTGGACCGCAATTTAAAACCATCTTGTTATGTCCATTTCAGAGTTAGACAGATGTTAAACTGATATAGGAAATCGTTATTTATGATTTATCATGAGCTTAATTCACCGAAATCTCGCGCTGTGTGGACTCTGTCGACATATTTCCTGCATTATATGCGTTCTGCTTTTGGTACCATATTAGCTGCCTGCTTATTATGACTATGTCATGCAAAGTATATGATTTTTGTTCTCCTGAAACTCTGGATTAGTAATAGTCTAATAGATGGATTCCTTCTTTTAGGATATTGCCCCATTCTTTTGATACCATACAAGCTACTTGATTGTCATAACTTACTAGTTGCTACCATCATATCTTGTAATTGCTTAATTGTCTATAGTATTCATTTCCTCGCATATTCTCTCTCCTTCTTGTATTGTTACAATCAATCATTTTATGAATTTGTTAATTCATACAGGCGAGATGGCATTGCTGGTTGAAGGTCTCGGCATTGGAGGTGATACATCTATAGAAGAGTATATAATAGGTCCTGCTGATGAGGAAGGGGAAGGTCATGTACAAACAACAGACAAAGATAAAGTCCGATTATATGGATCCCAAGCTGGCCTCTCGTGGTTAGCAAAACCGGTCACTGGACAGAGTTCTCTGGGTCTTGTGTCACGCCATGGAAGCATTGTCAACCAAAGCATGCCTCTCATGGACCCTCTTGTGACCCTATTTGGCAGCGTTCATGAGACGCTCCCTGAACAAGGAAGCATGCGAAGCACCCTATTTCCACATTTTGGAAGCATGTTCAGCACTGCTGAGCCTCATGTTAAAAATGAACAGTGGGATGAGGAGAGCCTACAAAGAGAAGGTGAGGACTACACATCAGATGCTGGTGCTGGGGACTCCGATGACAATTTGCACAGTCCTTTGATCTCTCGTCAAACAACAACCATTGAAAAGGAGATGCCTCCTCCTCCTTCACATGGCAGTATCCTGAGCAGCATGAGGCATCACAGTAGTCTCATGCAGGGATCAGGTGAGCCGGTTGGTAGTACAGGCATTGGTGGTGGCTGGCAGCTAGCATGGAAATGGACTGATAAAGGTGAGGATGGAAAAAATCAAGGAGGGTTTAAAAGGATTTATTTGCACCAGGAGGGGGTTCCTGGATCTCGACGTGGATCGGTTGTATCGATTCCTGGCGAAGGTGAATTTGTCCAGGCTGCTGCCTTGGTAAGCCAACCTGCTCTTTACTCCAAGGAGCTTATTGATGGACAACCAGTTGGCCCTGCAATGGTTCACCCATCTGAGACTGCTTCAAAAGGGCCAATTTGGAAAGCTCTTCTTGAACCAGGGGTTAAGCATGCATTGGTTGTTGGGATTGGAATACAAATACTTCAGCAGGTAATGAGTGGTAACTATTTATAATTATCTTCTGCTTTGGCCCTGTTAATTAGATAACTTCTTGTGACATGGTATTTATTATTCTAGGCTCTAGAACTCGGATGTTAAATCACTGATCTTGTAGATTGCTTGCCATTAGCCAAGTAATTTACAAGAAGTATCCAAAGAGAGTTTTGCTAGCGATGCTTACATTCAAGATTTCAGATGTAATAAAATATTAGCGGAAATAATAACATCAGTATGCTTACCTGACTGGAGAATAAGACGAGTGATTTAGAATTCTTTGCTCTTTTCTTTACTTCAAGTATTCAGTATTTCAGTAGTAACACAGCTACTGTAATTTGTATAACCTTAATCTTCCGGTGTGAATTTCTAGTTTGCTTTTACAGTTTACAGAATCAAGTTATTGGTTTATGTCTTCTAATCCACTAACTAACACCTAATTCTGTATGGCTGTGCAGTTTTCTGGTATAAATGGCGTTCTATATTACACTCCTCAAATCCTTGAAGAGGCCGGTGTGGAAGTTCTTCTTGCAGATGTGGGCATTGGCTCGGAGTCTGCATCTTTCCTTATCAGTGCTGTAACAACCTTGTTGATGCTTCCCTGTATAGGCATAGCCATGAGGCTCGTGGATGTTTCAGGCAGAAGGTACGTTCTTCTTCTTCTTCTTCTTCTTTTTCTTCGTTTACTTCAAATATTTAGTTAAGAACATCATTCTTTTCCCTAAATGTGTATTCTAAAGGGAGAAGATGATCGGGCTCTGGCATCTATTAAAACTAAGTTTAACAAGCGTCTGTGTTTCTGTTCATCTTGATTTGTTTTCATTAAGAAATCCGTAGTTTTGCAGGCAGCTACTACTTGCTACAATTCCGGTGCTGATAGTGTCACTCATCATCTTGGTCATTGGAAACATGGTAGATTTTGGCAATGTTGTCCATGCAGCAATCTCAACTATATGCGTTGTGGTTTACTTCTGCTGCTTTGTCATGGCTTATGGACCAATTCCAAACATCCTTTGCTCAGAGATCTTTCCCACAAGGGTGCGTGGCCTCTGCATTGCTATCTGTGCGTTAGTGTTCTGGATTGGAGACATCATTGTCACGTACACGCTGCCGGTGATGCTCAGTTCCATGGGACTCGCGGGTATCTTCGGCATTTACGCTGTTGTGTGTCTCATCTCCTGGATATTTGTGTTCTTGAAGGTTCCAGAAACAAAGGGCATGCCCCTTGAAGTCATCACTGAATTCTTTGCTGTTGGTACAAAGCAGGCTACTTCTGTCAAGAATGAGTGACAAAATTCTTTATGTACATCTGCTATGAGTTTGCCGGTCGCTAAGGCCACCATCTCTCGTGTCTATAGATTTGTCATTTAAGTTTTTGTTTGGAGGAGGATACCTTTTGGTTCAAACATATGGATGTATTATTCTTTCATATAAAATTTTGCGTTTTATAGTGATAAAAGCTTTTGATTCCAAGTTTGCCTTGTTATAAACGTGATTAAGAGAGGTGCCCTCTGTACCGAAATGCGTATACCAAAATTTAGAAAGTAAGCGGATTTTTCAAGTGCCTTTACATTGCCCTTGACCACCGATTGATTAAGCTGCTATTACTGGCCCGGTAGCCAGGCTCTTTTGGCATTGTACCCCGATATGATTCCTCGATGTCGTAAAGGAATTTTGAATGAAGTGACTTCCAACTTTAATGCACATTCTTCTCTTATTGCTTTTATTTTTAAATCCATCTAGTTCTTTTAAAAATCTTGGTTCTTTTGTTGGACATACCATTTTACAACAAATCTTGTCTGTTACCACTTATGCTAATTCCGTGCCGACAAAGGAGCAAGTGCTTTGTCCCTAAAAAATAAAAGAAAAAAAAAGGAAGAGACTAAGTGCAACTTCATTCCCACTTCTGCTAATTTATCATAGCTTCCCAACTTTTGGGTTATCTCATGCTCAATTTATTATTCTTAATATGTTACCAACAGCAACAGTTTTAAACTTACAAAAGGGAAAGGGGGAAGGCAAGAGAGTTGGCAACGATAAACCTCTGTTACTTCAAGGAGAATTCCCAGCTACGTCTTCCTAGTACATGATACCATCAAGAGCTAAGCTGATGTCATTTCATAAACAAAACTTCCTTCAGATTTAAACACACTTTCTTATTTTTCAATTCCAGGTGTGTACGCGTCAGGATAAACGAGCTGTAAAAACGGTGTTTTTTTCACCTTGTTGGCTTAAATTAGCCAGTTATTGGCTGCAGAAAGTCAAATGATTTTTATGGGCAACCAGATGCCCTATGAATAAATGAAATCGAGGCAGCAATAAATAAAAAAGCCTCTACAATAAGACTCTTGACATAAAAGGTGAAATCAGAGTAACAGCATAACTCAACAAATTGCAGCAATGATATTATATTTACAGTGCTCATCTATACAAATTGACAGTTCCAAGGCTACTCGACGAATAGTGCAAAAATTTTGGGCAAATTCACATCCATATTTTTAGTGCTATTGGAGATTCATAGCCCGCCTGAGAGCAAATTTAACTTAGAACAATATAAGCAGAAGCTGTCAGCTAATTTAAAGACTCGGATCTTCTTCGGATGATGATGCACTTTCAAAATGATTTGGGCCAATATCTAATTTGGGGGGCTGAGAATCACTCACTTGATTGGTTACCGAGCTCTTCTCTGCATGATCATTTAATCTGGCATGGGAGTTGAATGGTCTCTCAAATTCTCTGGCATTGGCGGGATCTATCACTAGTTTATTGAGCTTTTGCTCCTGCAAAATGAATAATACAAAGAGTTTAAGTGGTGCACCAAATTAGGCAAAAGCACTTCGGCATATGATTTTTTTTTTCTAAATAAAAATGAAGTCAGCGAACAGCCAATTTCATTACATTAAGGATTTGAGTTACATAACCAAAACACCAAAATAAATAACAGATTAGTTCATGCTGATAAAGAAACAAAGCCTGGTTTGACTATTTGGCTCACAAATGGCAGCACTATGGCATATTCGTACCCAGATCCATTTGTCACTAAATCAAACTAAATATCCCAAAATCAGAGAGTATTTAATTTGTTTAGTTTTATATTGAATTTATGACACAGTAAGAGAGTTAAAACTTAAAATAGTAGGCTGCACTGGACGAAGATTCATGATATTATATTCAAATAAGGTGGTTGAAGTTTCAAAACCATATTGAGCACAAGACTATTGAATTTCCTTACGTTGCCAAGGCTTACATTTTGTAGAGCTTCAAGCTTTCTCTGCAGGGCCTCATGCTCAGCTTGAATACGGAAAGGAACTCCATGCTTTTGATACACATTGTTTTGAGCTAGGTCCTCATCAAGATCAGTAGCCGTGGTTGCAAAGGGGTGATTTGCAGGAATCCACCTGATTGTATCAGGATCAACATCTGGGGGAACAATGTCTCCTTCCCTAAGGAAAATAGTGGGCCGCTTCCACTGGTATGCACGCGATCTCCTTTCCTGGTGGATGGCTTGTTGCTCTTGAGTAAGAGTAACAGGGGCTAAGCGGTAAACCTTGCCACACATCTCAACAGTTGAGTTGCTTTTGCCAACCTTGACCAATGGATTATTGAATGGGTCTTCATACTTGAGAGGCCTTGATCTGAAAATAGGCATACAAACATGTAGATAATAGACAAAGAGGGGATCATCATTGTTAATGTTACTTGTTAAGGAGGAAGTGTGTTGCAATGTGTTAGATGTATTCATGTTGCTTCACCTAATAGCTTAAGTTTTTAAAAGAGTTGATTATTGACATAGTATTAAAGTAAAACTGTCACTTAGTGATTCTTATACATAAAAAATTTGAAACCCCAGACCTTGCTGCACCCTAAACCCTTAACCCTTACTCTTATACATAAAAAAGTTGAATTCCAGCACACAGCTAGAATGGGACTATGCATTATCGTTACTTCAGGCCAAAAAGAACACCTGCGTGATGGGGTGTGTCAGAGACAAAGTAAATCATTTTATGTGCATTCGCCTAAAAAGACTAAGCTTTTGAAAGAGTTGGTTCTTGACATAAAGATAAGAAATTCAATCCCACAAGGCAAACCTTACCACCTAATAATCTACATTCCATAATAAGCAAGCAGATAGATAATAAATTAATAGATTAATAATAACGTAAGAAAAGGGCATATGAATTGAAATAAGTAGTAAGGAGGGGGTATGAATTGAAATCATACATGCCTCTTCTATCGGATCTTAGCTGGCCACGCCTGACAAGATCAGCTACAGAACCAGGGCGGCCGTTTCTTCTGGAGAGGACCTTCTCTGCAAGCACTCTCACTGCCGCAACCAACACAACAACCGCAATACACACCCAGATCGGGAACTTGATTCCACCATTTCCATTAATCTGCCACAAGAGGAGGACAAAATTTGTTGTTTTGTTTAAACAAAACCCTCAAACATAATAATAACAAACTGAAGTATGAATATGGAGCGAAACCCTACCGGAGAGGAAAGAGAAGGGGGGTTGGGGATGGAAGTAACAAGTTCATGATGGAATTTAGCAACGGAATTGACGGAGTCTTGTTTGAGTTGGTGGGTGCGAGTAGTGACGACGGAGCACCATTTGGAGATTCCATTCCTTATTATTATACGAAAGCCCCTGACATGCTTCTTGTTGTTGTTACGGCTACTACTGCTACTGCCACAGATAATGGAGGGCTACATACATTTTTTCAGGTTTCAGCATTCATTCATTCAGTAATGAAATGATTACCACTTATCACAACACAATCAATTAAACGCAAGTACTGCTACTGCAAGTGAAGTAGGGTTTAGAAGCTAGAAACAAACTTACGGGAACAGAAAGCGTGCGAAAGTGCAGTGTCCAAATTGACGCCATGCGATGCGATATGCTCAGCGTTCAGACTCACTCGCAACTAACAATTTCAGCTTCGAAATTCGCTTCCATTACATTACGCACTCCCTCCTCCTAATCCAATTATCCTTCCTGGTAAAGTAAAGGTACCGCCTGGATGAAATCTTTATCAGAGTAGAAACATTTAAAAAATGTAAATGAAAAAAAGTTGGAAGTGAATAGAAAGGATCCGTGGCGCAATGGTAGCGCGTCTGACTCCAGATCAGAAGGTTGCGTGTTCGATTCACGTCGGGTTCAATCTTTGTGCTACCTCCCTTTTTTTTTCTGGTGGTCGCTACCTCCGTTTTCTACACTGTCAATGACTGTTATTTGGGCTTTGGCCCCTCTTTCTTTTGGGTCAACTACTTCGGCCCCTATATATATAAGAAGAAATACACAACATCTTATGCAATTTGGGCTCTCCCCGATAACGTACGAAAAACACTGAACCTAATGCGTCGGGCAAATCTTCACCCAAAAAAAAAAAAAAGACCCACATAATAGAGATTAACACAAGAAGTGTTTGTTGCGTTGTTTTTGTTTTGGTCTGATTTTATGCGTCATTTTTTCTTTTCATTGCCGAATAATTATTAGACAAAATTTTCTACACACTTTTTATATTAACAGTACATAGAAATTACATCTTAATTACTATTAACAATAAAATCTTAGGGATTTAATTTACATATATTAATAGTGTAAAATAATTTTACACTGTTATCTAATAAAAATTAATAAAATTGTTAATATGATCCATGTTTAGGTAATTACTTATGATGACATGACACTTTTCATAATTTTTAGTGAACAATATTGTGAAATTATTTTACATTATCAATGCATGTTAATTAAACTCAAATCTTAATTAAAGTGATTATTAAAAGATTTTAATTTGTATGCAATAACAATATAAAAGATTTTTACACAGTTAACTAATTATATCATTTCATTTACATAACCATTTAAGTAGTGAATGTAAAATTTAACTATATTTACTGATATGATAATATATGATTGGATATCAATATAAAAAAATTTTACACTGACAATGTATACAAATTAAATTCTTATTATTTTTTTGAATTTTTTTTATATTAATTTGTTATCATGGTGGATAGTTTTTATTTTTGATATATTTATGGTGGATAATTACTTACTATAATTTGAAATTTTTTCTTAAATTTTATTGGTTGACACTATTAATGCATTAAATCTTATTTTTTTTCATCAAAATACACATAAGTATAATATAGATTAATTATTATTTTGATGATGATTATTCTAGTTGAAAAATAAATATTCAAAGGAAATGAAAAACATAACAACTTATTTCTTACACTAGTTTTTTTTTTCCCTCAATGGAACCATTGGTATCCGGACTCTATTATTAGGAACTAGACTAATATGGTCTGATCCATCTAAGGTGTCTGAAGGGAATAGGAGTCTCTCAATGAGAGTTTTTTTCCATTCTAAGGGCTCGAACACAAGACCTTTGATTAAGGGCTTAAGATATCTACCTCCTTGATTAACTCCACGTTGATTAGTACTGACACCAGTTAATTTATTTTTAAATGAATTGACACTACTTAATTATTTTAATACTTTTATTTAAATTTGTTGGCATCATGCAACAATTAAATATCGACTGCATCAAAGGTGGGATTTCCAAATTGCATAAAATGAGACGTGGGATGAATTTTTTTTTCCTAATAAATGCGGGAGTGCCTTATTTCATAAAATGAGCATAAAATGAAATCACCACTCTTATTATTATTATTATTTTGAGAAAAAGAACAGAGCACTTACCTGATGCCTATGAAGTGGGGTTCTTGCTTTGTTATGACAGCCGTATTTTATATATTGCATATCCAATGGTTCCGAGGAAAACGGAACATATAACGGTCTTGATTAGGAAAAAAAAAAAGTAATAATAATATAATGAAAAGCAAAAAAATGTGTGGTTATCAATAATGGAATTGGAACACCATCTCTTGTTCGGTAAAGACAAGAAAGAAAACCCCGCAATGGAATTACTTTTAGCCAAAGTCAAGCAGCATATTTATTGATATCTCGCGTCTTAGAATATTAAGCTCCATTCTTTCCTCGCAATTCTTTAATTATTGACTGCAAGTGGGTTTTCAACTTCGCGATACCATCACTGGATTTTGATTAGGACAAGTTTGCTTCATTTAAGAATTAAATTACACACCCATACATTGCCATATATGCAATGGCACTAAATTTTTTTGAGTGCTCATCTTGCTGCGTATCCATCATAATGTATGTGATTTGTTTGAAAGGCTCAAAATAGGTTATATTAACTGATTTATATTGTATCGAATATTTGATTAATTAATATGGTATCGAGTATTCCATCTTGTGTAAAGCAACTATTTGAGAAGATCTCATCGAAGATTTTGGAGTACAGAGCGTCTTTTTATGTTGGATTACCATATTTTTGAAAGAGCATGAAGCCGTGAAGTCTCATTTTGTAAAGGGAAAAGGTGAAACAATACAGAGAGAGATGACAATATAATTCCTTAAATACAGTTCTGCCTTTATAAATTTAATAAGATGAGAGATAACATCACCACACATACATCAAAGTATTCATGGTTGGTCTAATTAATTGTGCAGTAATCAAATCATAAAAGTTCCTACACGTGTTGCAAATCGAAGAGAAGAGTCTATAAGTCATAGATGATGCTCATATGGGAAAAATACAAGCAATATATTCTCATTGGCTTGATCCTAACTGCAATTTTTATATCATAAAGTGTCACGATCGCTCAAAGGCCCTTGCAGGTAGTGACCTGAAAATGAGTAAAGTATGAAAATTAAATGTTTCTAAAATTTAGACGTGTCAAGACCGGGTAAACTTCATCAGTTCATGGTGGTTGCGAACATTGGGCAACCTATTCTACATTGATTTGTATTACACTGTACATCTATTTATAGTTCAGTTAGTTAGTTGTTCTGTTATGTTAGTTATTAGTTGTTCTGTTCTGTTATGATAAGAATAAGTCATTAGTCCTTCTGTTATAGAAAGCATAATTGTACAATACTTTTTCAAGCAATGAAACATATTCACAGCAAGTCTCTCTCTTCTCCCTTCAACATTCTTTCTCTTCTCATACGACTCAGGTAGTAATAATTTGGTTTTAAGTGTAATGTAACGACTCACCGTGCATCCATCATAATGTGGCTAATATAAATTTTCCAATCATTCAATCGAAAGTCAACTTAAAAGTGTGTTTGGTTTGGTGGTGCATCAGGTAGCACTCAAATGCCACTTAAGGATGTTCTTTGAAATTGACTTTGCCTCTATTAGTCGCTCAAGTTGGTGTCCATTCAATTTCAGATAGAGATCTTCTGCAACCAGGACTCTGCGAGCTCTGTTTGTCCTTGAATTGAAAGACCTCTTCTTGTCGACTCCTACGCCAAAGTGCCGTTTATGGCAAGCCATCATAATAATCCCGAACATATCAATAACACCTTCAGTCCCTTATCAACAAGGTTTTAGTCAAGATATGTGCTAGTGTTCCCAAGAAGAAAAACAAGGTCTGTCTACAACCCTTCCACTTAAAAACTACGTTCGTTCGAAGAATTATAATATATTATAATTCAACCATCCAATAATAGCAGCACATTTTTTTACACGTTATTTGACATGGCATGACATTATTGTGGTGTCAAAATCATTCCTCTTTTGAAGTTAGTGGGATTTCCCATTGGTAGCATCCCTCGCACACACGTCAAAACAAATCAAGCTTTGAGGGGTTCCCACCCCGTTCCCCAAATTTCTTTCCAGCTTTGATGGTCCACTCTCGTCCACTCCTTTCCGACGTAAGATCTTAAAGGACAGGGCCACCACCCTCCTAAATTCAGAAGATTCCCGAGTCCTTTACAAGACAACATTCCAATGACTAACCAGCAATTAGTTCCCTAGCCAAACTACGGCCGAGCCCATTGATTACAGAATCATTTGTTTTCCCCACTTTACCCATGTAACATTTTGATATTGTCGACAAATCAAGACTCTATGTAAATGTAAATATAGTAAAGTTTAAATATATTTTTAATCCTTTTAAATATAGATAATTTAGATTTTAATTTTTATAAAAAAAATTAAATTAAATTAAATTATTTTAATATTATATTTTTAATTCTTATTATTTTAAATTTTAATTCAAAAAATTTTTAAAATATATATTTAATTTTTATAAATATTAAAAATTTTACTTTATCCTCTTAAATATTTTAATAATTTTATTTTAATCTATATAATAATAATTATTTAATAATCCTAACTAATGATAGGAACAAAAATATAATATTAAAAAAAGACTAAAAATAACAGTTTTTTTTTAAAGGAATTAAGACCAAAACAACAAATAATATGAATTTTCAGTTTCACACAGTCACGCCCGTCCCTGAAGTGCACATTGAAACGGACACAACGCAATGGCATCATTGAGTCGTTCACCAGCTCCAATCTTGCACCGGTTTTCTCTCCATTGACCATCGAAGATGATGCCCTAACCTCTCCATCTCAAATTGGTCATGCAACACGTAAGCAAACTCCGATCCACCAAAACCAAAATTAAATATAATAATAATATTTATTATAATAACAACCAAATTATTCAAGCCTCTAGAGCAGATAAAAATGATAATAGGTTACACTTCACCTAAATTGATTGATGCAAATAACTTCACTTACAGAGCACCAAAATACAAATGCAATAATTCAACTGCTAAATACAATCCTAATCCTACCGTGCTACCTCTAATTACATAATTCCTATTCCAATTAATACTAATAATAATAAGTTAAAAAAAGAAAAACCTTACACACAAGCTTGAATTACATTTTATAGAATACATATAAATATAAACAAGATTAGAAAATAGAAATTGAAGCTAAGGTAAGAACCTATTGGCATGGTCATCGCTTACCTTGAACCTGGCCTCGGAATCTGGTGGTTGAGCAGCGGTGCTGGAGCTAGCAGGGGCGGGGAAGCCACCGCACTTGTCGCATCTCGAAACCACCAGAATCTGACGGCAAGACGGGCACGACGAATGCGATCGCAGCCACGCGTCGATGCACGACAAGTGGAACCCGTGGCCGCACTGAGGCAGCACTCGCATTTCGTCGCCGGCAGCGAACTCCGTCAGGCAGATCGCGCAGTCGGAGAACTTGCCGGCGGACTCGGCGGTAGCGGTGAGCTTGGGGAGGGAGCGGAGGACCTTCTTCTTGACGCCTTTGTTGGCGGCGGCGGGAGGTGGAAGAGGACCGGCGGCGGTGGAGGGGATGCGGAGGCGGCGGAGGCAGGCGCAGCGGGCGACGGCGACGAGGCCGAGGACGCAGATGAGGGCGCAGATGAGGGCGGCAAGGATGACGACGAAGTCGGAGTCGACGACGGTGGCGGAGGAGGCGTCGGCGGAGGTGGTGGTGGACGAGTTGCGGTGCTCGCCTAAAAATCTAAAGGGACGAGTCATGTGAATGTTGGCTTCACTTCCGCTTCGGTGAAAGAGGAAAAGCCAAAAGAGAGAGTGTGCGAGTGTGTGTGACAGTGTGAGTGTTTAACGTTTTCGGCTTGCGTTGGACTAGCACTATATGTAACTACTGCTCCCACAGCACTGCCACAGTGCCGCTTCTTTTCTCATTGTAATATTCCCTTTCAAATTAAATCTTTATTATTATTCGTACTAATCTTGCACTTATATTTGATGGTTGACAACTTTATTGGCACTTACAATATGAGATGTTATATTTAGGTTCAATTCAATGAAAAATTGATGATTGCGCTAAATCATGAATAGATATACGTTAAAGATACCAATAGAATTATATTTAGATAAGATAGAAAATAAAGAAATAAATGGTTACATTTTCACTTAATCGCCACCTTTACTAACATTATAAAGGCAGTAAAGGATTATTCTTTGATCCGTCTTACTGGAAAGTCCAAATCAGTTAACCCGGATAGGAATTAAGAAACTACTGCTGATTATCATAAGATCCCAGTTCAGTGTACTTACAAACGAAAGATAAAGAGTGACGTGTACAGTTTATTTTATTTTAGATGAAAATAAACGATTGCCAGAACATAGGGTAAAGTTATTGAGATACCCGATCTTCATTTAATTGCCATCTGGCACTAAACATGCGTACATGAATTTGCATTTATTAAGCGCGCACACGACTATTATTTCACCCGCGAGTAGGGTAGCGCTATGATTTGTTACAGATTAATATTATATTATATCATATTGGAGTCTTACTTTTAGCATCTTTTTAATTGTAATCTACATTGATTAATTTATACACATGTATTAATTCAATTCGAGCGCCACGCATCCTGGATCTGCACTTTAGATCCTCACGCAAGGCAATTGTCATGAACAGATATATAAATTATGCATGGTCCCATTTCTTTATTATTTTTTGGGCGGTGCTTCGGTTAAGGTGAGTATCAATTACAGCCCCAAAAGCCCGATATTTTAATTGATTCTAACAAAGTCACCGAAGTAGCTCTTCCAAAAAATGACAAATAGAACAAGTCCATAGAAAAGCTCCCTGCTCTTCTCATAAATCGAATCTCACATTCCATCTACCTTTGTAGTCTGCATTTAAGGTCCAATTATTCTCCCTAATCTGCAGATAAGGAACCTGAAACAAGAGTTTAAAGATACAACGCAGCATTAAGAAAAGACAACATGAAAGGCATGAAAAAACCGGGCAATGGAATATTGAACCAGATCATCAAAATATATTGACAAAATGATCAACTGCAACTTCACAGGTTCTGCTAATTTCCTAATTCCAGAACAGCTTCAGGTTGCTTACCAGACGAAATTATCAGCAATGGATTATAGTAACTTTACTACTTGTGATCGAATGAAAATAAATTGGGGCTTGTTTGTTTTACACTTATAGTGCACGAAAGATTAAAAACGTATTTTTCCAACACACTTGTATGGGAGGTGATATTTTTCTTACTTCCATCAAAAACTAATTTTACACCTTTCAAACTTTAATCCAAACAAGCACTTAATAGGAGATAATTAGAAGGCTTAATGTTTATTTATTTATTTTCACTTAACTCCATCCCATGTGTCACAATTTAATCTAGCTCAAGCCTCAAAGCAACAATTCCCCCTCCGACAAAAATCTGTAGTTGGATTCATTCCAATATTTTATGTCTTTTCATAGATTGGACTCATCACTTCAACTACACTAGCTGGATTTTACTAGGCAAAAATCTATAGTTGATAGCTACGGCATAACCTTTTTTCTTTTTACTCGAGACAGTTCAATCTCACTCTAACTTACTAGAGCCTTATACAAGGGCTAGATGTAAACTCAATACCGACAACTATTAGAAGGAAGACAGAGAGTTTGCACATTACTTGGATACGGAAAAATGAGACAAAAGCAACTATGGTCAAGTCCAAGAAAGGGATTTTCTATCATTTGAGTGCAGTGGGGGAAAATGGAAGATATGAAGCAAGCATAAAAAGGGGCACATAAAAATTTTTCCCGGACAGAAAACACAATCAATACAGCAGCCACCAGATCACAAAACTACCATTGGCATCGTTAAACTTTAGAAAACTTGCTCTTCCTCCAATAACCATGTACATCTAGTCATTAGGAGACTCCATACAACTCAAAATCATAGTTATAAAATAATCTACTACAGCATTTAATGATCCACCATGCTTACTTGTACTGCAAGAGATCATAAAACAATGTTCTTCTCATTTTCCTGCTGTTTTCTTTTTCCACATTCTCTACCCTTACATATATAGATATAGAGGAAACCAAATTGAGACGTATAAAATCTACTATAATAATTGGATAAAGCGTGGACTTGTCATGCCACAGGAAGCACCTACGGAGTCCCTCAGGCCAAAAAGGTTCTGAATTCAAAGGCATAGTAGTGTATGCATATTGCATGCTAATAATATTAGCAAAGCGCAAATGTGCAATTGAGAGAGGACACAAGACAAACAAACCTGTTCAAAAACTTCATAGCCAAGTCTAAGTCTAACATCTTGGTCCTTCTGAAAATTGAATATGCTCCATGAGAACTCAGCAGCTCCACTGGACTTCCTCTGCATTAGATTATGTAAAGCACTCTAGTCAATAATCAATATACAATAACATGAAATGTAAGTCTAACTACAACAAATGTACCTCTTTAAACTCCTTGTCAACGTCACATCGTCCCTTGATTTTAAAGTTGAAGAGGCCATCAACTGTCACAGGAAATGTCTTCTTTGCGCGTACAGTATAGCGTAACTTGTCATGCTTATCATAGCGCAATCCAACACCAAGGGTTGCTGATAACTACATACAATAGATTTGTCAGACAATTATTAATAATTTATAATTAGAAAGGAAGAGAATGGGATTAGGTAGCCACAAAATTAAGACTGACCTGGGGATAGAAATGTCGAATCAGGGCACTCAAAGAACTCGGTTGTCCGATTCTCGTATCAAGCTCTCCCTGCACCTGCCACACACACAAACACAAGTTTAATTAATACTCTCAATACGATTTCTTTTTAATATAGATGGAGTCATGGAGAACAAGATAACAGATCCAGTTTCTTCAATTACAGTGTCACTTGATGTGTTGAAACTTGAAAAGGGATAGGTACATGTAAATGTGAATTGGCGCAAAATGAGAGTGATAGGATTACTGTCAATGGAAAAGTGAGATAGAATACCTGGACGAAGGTGTTGGAGTCGATTGGGAATTTTTCCTTGGCGTGGATTCTTAAAGCTTTGGAATCTCCTCCATATCTCAGAGACGTCTCCATTTTCTGCTATAACAGCCACTCAATTATCCTAGCTCCAACTCCACTTTTGATTATTACATAAAACCCTAAAACATTTTTATTTTCTTTTCTTTTTTTTCCAAGATTTGATTTGGTACAAGACTCTCCCTATCTAAATGTATGGCCCATCGCTCTCCACTTTCTGGGCTGCATAAGCCCATGAATGACGGGTTTGGCTGGCGTTCAGTGCTCCTACTGTTCCTAGATCAACACACAAAATGCTTTCTATTGCATGGAAAAGAGAAAAATCAATTTTCAATTTTTTTAATTATATATGAAGAGTGTTTTTATTTTGATTTTTATAAAAAATGATTGTAAAATTTAAATTTTAGATATAACTAAAAAAATTAAAAATTATTTTTTTTAATAAATTATTCTTTTCAACTTCTATAAAAAAAATAAAAATAAATTTTTTTAGGAATATAATCATTTTAAAAAAAATTATCTAAATATATAAAAAATAATTTTTTTAAAAAAATCACAAATAAACACCCCCAAAATTTAAATTTTATAATTACTTTTCAAAGACCGAAACAAACGCACCCTAATTTAACTCACAAAAAAAAAAAACTTTCTATGCCATGAAAAAAATATTAGATAATCATGATTTTTTATTTTATAGATTTTCCTATAAAATATGTTTATTGTCACGTTGCATCAAAATTAATTTTTTATATTTTTGTCCAGATTCCGCATCATTAACATAACTCCGACTTACATTTGCTTTTTCCATGAAATTCACAATAGACTAAAATACCAACAATATACTGATTAAGCCAAAGAATTATAATGTAAGTTTTACGGTAGAAGATTCGTTATGCATACCATAATATTCAGGCTTATGCAGCACGATGGTAGTCGAAGGTCACTCGAAATGACAGATTTTCCCAACCGTTTTTCAATCAATTCGTCTGTATAATTTACTGCTTGAAATTGTTGACGAAATTAAATAATCTATTCATATATCTGCTTGAAAACAGTTATTAAATGTAGCACGAAGGTAAGCCGCCAAAAGTACAAAACCTTATACTCGGGCATCGACACCTGTTTCTATACACGCACCCAAGCACACAAATATGTATGACGAATGGGATTCGACCAGCATAATAACTTCCAAAAAACTGGTTTAACATATATAGATAACATGGATATAAAATTAGCGACAATAGATTACGGTCGTGATCGGTAGTCTAGCATATTAATGTTCATTTTTTTTCATCATAAACCTTAAGTACTACAATAGATAAATAAGTGCCAACAAAAGCAGCAAAAATCTCTTCGAAATGATTAAGCTGCCACAAAACTCCGACGTCTACAAGTAAGACAATGTCAAAATGGGAGCGCATTATCATCTCGATCAGCATAGTCACCAATCATATCTCATCAATAAAGTCCATGAGATCATCAACCTCCTGCCTCAAAGCTGTAATTTTCTGCTGATGTGAAGCAATCCGATTCTCAATTTCCCTTCCTCCCAACTTCTTCTCATAGCAGTCTACAACTGTTGAGTGTTTTGCCATAAGTCTCTCCTGTAAATCTCTCTCCTTAGCAATCAGTTCTTCCACCTGAAAAGCAACAACATATATTAATAGAATTATAAATATAGAGGGAAATAGTAGGTAGAAGAAAGCATTTCTAACATAACCTTGGGTAATATTTGAGCTGCTTGTGGAGAAGATTGCAAGAATGCCACCAGAGGCTTCAACTCTTTAGAGACCTCTTTCAACACGCTATCAACTGATTTTCTAGTTGCTTTACAAGCTTGCACATCTCCTGTCCTAGAAAGATCACGCAATGATGCTTCTAGCTTGTCATGTGTTGTTAAGCAACGGCTAATAATATTATGGACCTGCTGAATAGTTGCTTGCACCTGAATGGAGAAACACAAGTCAACAATATAAGTAATATTCAATATTCAATTGCAAATACTAGATCCTGTACCTGTCACACGTTGATTACCTCTTCCCACTGGAGCTTTGCCAAATAAGATGCAGAGGACTTGGAGATTGACAAATCTGCATGCATGTAGACAATGCAGGCAACAAAGAGAGAGAAAAACCCGAAAATCAACATCAAAGGCTCCCTGAGCATAGAGAGACTGTTGAATTTATAATAGACCTGCAACATAAGCAACTATAATCAGTAAGCTGTACACCTAAAACCATATTGCATAATAAGCAATCAAATTCATAATTTCTCCTTCTTTTTTCCCTACTCATTCTTGTATCTAGCAATCTCCTCTGTTTCAGTTTCTGACGGGCTATACTTGCAAGTTGCAACAATGGAATATAAAGTGGGAAAAAAAAGAAACCTCAAACATATACAAATATATCTGCAGTGAGCACCAAATTCAACAATGAGACCAGTCCATGAAATTTAGGATACTAATCTTCCTTTTCTCACAGTAAAATTTAAAGAAACAAATGATGTTCAGCATCTTTTGCCACGATCTTCAAAACATTAGCACAGTGCTATTGTGCTAATATCACTCTTACGAACAATATGACCTTTGTGGATCATATGTTAATAATGTACTCTATATTGTTGGTGGCTGGCTTGTTCAAATTTAGCATAAGCTTCCTCAAAAGATGCAACAGTAATACCTGAAAATGTTCATTATGCTCAGGCACAACATTGTTCTTCTCCAGCACAACAACAGGTCTACCAACAACATCCAAGTGGGAAAACTTCGTCTGCAACAATTACATGGAAAGACTATAAAAACCAGACAAGGGAATGAAAAAGTGATGGTTTGGCAGAAGAGGTCAATCTAGCAATACCTCCTGCCATTGTTTCACACGAAATGGAGCAGATACCGAAATATCTTTAGAACCCTCTGGCAAAACAACCTGCAATTTGCAAGCACCAGGCAGATTTGACTGTAATTCATACTTGTAGCACTATATGACGAGACAACAACCGATAAAAGAGTAGGGAAAATTACGAAAAAAGAATTATTGGTAAAAATATTTCTAGTTTAGGAACAATTAATCACTTAAGTGTCAATAAGCAGTTTACTTGTTAATCACACAAGTGCCAATTAATTGAAAATCAACTTCATATCTTCATGATTAATCATGAACAACTGAATAGTTCATATTTAGATAAAGAAATTCATTTCTCATGGTAGTTTCCTTCTTCCTATGAAAAGGTAAAGGTGAAATAGAAATGTAATGTTGCACAGGTCACAATGACAAGTTCTCCAACATAAGATTGCATTACGAGTTTCCAACCAACAACAGCAAAATAAGGGAGTAAGATATACATTATCGAGATAAAATGATCGAACTAACTGTAAGAACTGGTACCGGGTAAGTAACAAGAAACCGAACTTATATGATTATCAGGAAGAGAGTAATACCAGAATAGTATTGATTCCCCTCTCTGCTATATGTATTATTGCTGAATATGTGTATAACGAGTAGAAAAGGAAAAGAAGGCAGAAAATGTAAGATAACCAGCTAGGTATTCGAGAGACCTAGCACCCTCCTATAGTCAAGTCTGTTCTCTCTTTTCTGAACTCCCCCCACAGCGCTCTCCCTCTCCCCACAAATACCTCTCACCTCTCCCGTAACAGAATCCGTTCTTCACTCTCAGTCCCCCCACTAACTTTGCCAGCTAGGCAAAGTTAGTTACACACCTCTCCTCTCTTCCTTGGTCACATGCTTTGCCCGTGTCAACCTGCTTCTTTTTGTTCCTCCTAATATAGACTTTATCATATGGTAAAACACTATTAACCGGGGTAATATTATCAGGGGCAGCAGGGGTAATGTTTTCATTAACATATACATTTGGGGTCCTAACACTAACCTTCACAAAGAAAGTGTCAATCACCAACTCATTTATAGGGGAACCAAAAGAAATATTAAGGAAGCGCTTTCCATCCAATCCAAATAAGAAGTCCCGAAGTGGCAAGCCATATCCAATAGTAAAAGCAGTTTGCCAGCCACCAAACAATGGGTACCTAGGTTCAATTTCCAGTTCCGTCTGTTTCAGAGAAGTATTATCCTTAGCAAATATTAGCAAAAATATTTCTGAGCAAAAATTTAGCTAATGTGCGAACATCCACCTTCTTTGAGTCACCCCATAAAGTAGATGTGGAAATGTTTCCAATTTCATCCCTGTAATACACAGAATGAGCTCTTGGCGGCAGCTTGGCAACAAGACGCCTAAAGGCTGATGCACCTCTTACATATGGCCTGGCCTGATAGTCAAGCCTGCAACAGGAAACAAACTATTATCACATATCACACTAACATAACAATCAATAATTCATAATCGCAGAAACAAGGTGACCTAGAAAATTCTCCTTTGCTCTTGGCGCCGCCATGAACAAGATTGTAATGCTCTGTGACCTGTAAATTGCCCCAATGGGAAATCTCGATCTCTCGCACTAACTCTTTAGCAACGGCAAAGGGTTGATTATTCTCAAAATGAATAACTATTGGCAAGTATGAGAATGGAGGAAGATTCTCATACGGACCATATTTTAATTCAGATCCCTGTAGTTTTGTGTTTTCTAGTCTTGTGTAGGACTCTATTCTTGCTTCCGGCAATTTAACAGTGAGTGACTGGACCTTTACTGCATAAGGAGAAAGATAGTGTGCACTTTCTTGAAACAGTAGAAGCTGGATATCAGCTTGAGTAATTTTCTCTGGAAATGGTTCCAATGCATGGGTAAAAACAGCCAATACATCCAACAGCAAGCTGTCTCCCTTACCAAGCCCCTTGGGTAAAGATACGGAATAAAATGTCAAGGAAGCAGGCACATCTTTAGGGCGGACAACTTCAACAGGCAAGCCAGCACCAGAAGATGCTTTCCCTTTCCCCTTTCCTTCATTAAGTGTTGCTGTCAAGTATGCCAAGTTCTTTGCCTGGTCATCAGGAAAGCACAACAAGAACTCCGACACAAGATCAGATCCTGCATTCTCCACCTGCAAAATATGGACCGGAACCGTGACATTAGAAAGATAATAAGAAGCAAAAAATTATTAAAATACGAAAGGAGATAAGCGATGGCATGCTAAGAGCAATTATATTTGTTAAGTGGCCTTCCCAACAAGTTTTCTTTTAAATTTAAACCTCTGCTTTGCAGAAGGAGGAAAAGATTCACGTTCAAAATGTATTTATTTGTTCGGCCGAGTTTCTAAACTAAAGTTTATGTGGTATTTGTTCCAGAAGCTTAGGTTGTCGATTACCTTGCCTGTGTTTTTGTGGTTTATCGTGTAGTAGAAGAGTTTATGAGATACATTAATAAAGGTAATAAGTTACACCAACATTATCAAGAAAATTCAAGAACAAATGAATAAATTATACAAGAATATACGAAGGATAGGAGAATGAGTGATATTTTGAGCACCTTTAGTGTAGCAGTGATGCGCACAATTTGTGATGTCAAATCAATCTGCAAACCATAGGGAAAAGACGGTCAGAAGAAGCATACGCCAGCTGTGATAATTGTTAGATCTAAACAAGTGATGATTTACCGGTACGGGAATAAATACATGATTCTGATTCTTAGAGCTAACAGTAACAGTACAGACAAAACAAAAATATAGGACGAAATAAGTGAAGTCAAATATCATGATTCCATCCGAGCAAGTGTATACCATGGTTTTCATTCATCTTAGTCGGCATGAAGACATTGAATATAATAGAATAGAGTAGAAGCAGAGCTATACATATACATACATGCATACATCCAAAAAAAAAAAAAAAAAAAAAAACACAAATATTGTAGATCGGAAGAAATGAAATCGTTGCTGGTCAATCCCGACTTCAGGAATCGAAACGCTTGGAATGGGGAATTTGAATGGAGTCAGCATATGGTGGTGCGATGTAGAGAAAATGGAAACCCTAAAAAACAAAGAAAGATGAGTGAGAAGACTTACACGACGGTCAACCTTGGCGAGGATGAGATCGGAGAGGACAGGGGAGGATAGAATGGCAAACGCAAAAAGAAACACAAACAGATCGAGCCTCATCGTTCTCTTCAACTCATTCACTGTCTGTGTCCCTGTCTGCAACCAATGACAATACCAAACCGGCGTTGCTCACAGAACCAAAACACCCCAGCGGACTAGGCGCCCCACCTCGCTCACTGCTACTAAGCCAAGCTTACTGTTAAAATATTACTGTCTTTTACCACTCTCCACCCCTGCAATGATAATTAATAACATAAATCATATTAAAATTCGGTTCTACATGTATCCAAAATGAACAATTATGTCAGTACACGAAATAATTTGTCTTTTTTGACATAAACATAAATATTTAAAAATGTAATTTCATATCATTAAAAATATTTAATAATAATTATTTTAATTTTTATAATATTTTTTAAAAATTTATACATATAATTAGTTAATAATATAAAAAAATTTATATTAATAAATACTATGTATGCGATCAAATTAAATGAATTGGAATTACAAGGTCGGACATCAAAACAAATCTTAACTCCACTGTATTACATAAATGTTTTTTTTTTTTTGAAACATAAGACCTTGTATGGTTTAAAAAACAGGTTTTTTTTTGGACCATGAGGACGACAGTTGTTGGTTCAGTTATTTAGATATTATATTTATATATAATTATTCTAAAAATATTGTATTTTTTGTATATTTAAAGAAATATGATGAATTTTAAAAAAATTGCAAGTTATTTGTGATTTTAGATAGTTAAAAATAAAAAAAATATTATTTAATAGAAATCATAATTATATGTTGTGATTTTAATAAAAAAAATTTAAAATATTATTTTAATAAAAATCGTAATACATTGGTGCGATTTCAATGAATTTAAATTAAAATCAAATAAAAAATATTATTTTAATAAAAATCACAATACATTGTTGCAATATTAATAAAAAAAATAAAAATAAAATAAAAATATTATTTTAATAGAAATCGTAGCTCGTTATTGTGATTTTAATAAAATAAAAATTAAAATAATATTATTTTAAAAAAAATTGCAAAAAATAAAAAATATTATTTTAATAAAAATTACAACTCATTGTTACCATTTTAATAAAAATAATAATTAAAACAAAAATAAAAAATATTATTTTAATAAAAAATTTAAGTAATTGTTGCAATTTTAATAAAATTAAAAATTAAATAAAAATAAAAAATTATTATTTTAATAGGAACTGCGAGCAAAAGTTGTGATAGCTTTTTTTTTTCCGTGTATTTAGTGTGCATGTGTGTACTTGTGCATGTACTGCGTATATTTTGATTTTTTTTTTTTATTTGTGTGTGAGAGAGAGAGAGAGAGAAAAAGGAGAGAAAAATCAATTAAAAAAGAGAAATAAGAGAGAAAAGAAAAAGAGAGAAAGAACGATACAAAATAAAAATATCATAATTTTCTAATTATTTTTTAAAAATAATAAAGAGTTTACTTGATATAATATAAAATTATTTTATACTGTTAACCAATAGAAATACGAGAAATTGAAAAATTATGATGGATCCTTCGTTTTAATGAGTAGTTATTAATGTGAGTTAGCACTTTCCACTATTTTTATTAGCTGATAGTGTCAAATCAGTATATTTAAATTAAATTCAATAATAAATCATCAAATTTTTTATAAAAATCCAATAAATAATCTAAAAAACCAGTGGTTTTCGGTCTCATTTTTTTTGGGCGACATTTTTGGTCTGAACTGACAAAATTAATGATGTTAATCTCAGGTTTTTTTACATATTTAAAATAAAAAAATATTATTTACGGATATCCCCTATTTCAACTTTTTTAACCAAAATGTCCTATTTGTGAGATAGTGGTGAATTCGATCAAGCGTGAATCGAATTTATAACTGTTCAAATTTTTTTGAAATACAAAAAATTCGATCAAGGGTGGGTAGAATTCAATACTATTTGGGTGAATAGTATTGAATTCTACCCAACCTGCATCGAATGCAACGCTATTCAAATGAATAGTGTTGAATTCGATTCAGCCTGGATCGAATTCAACATTATTGATTTAAATAGTGTTGAATTCGATTTAACCTTGAAAGTTGCAAAATTTTAGGTGAAACTTATGATGGATTTTTAACTTTAAGATGCATGGTAGACCTAATATGGTTAAATGAAAAAAAAATATGATTAATTATCATATAAATATAGTTAATTGCCACACAAGATATGGCAAAATATCGGATCCACGATGGATTATAGTCTATCATAAAATATATAACAACTATTAGACCTTACTCTTTATTTAAACTGTAAAGAAACAGATAAGGATAACGTCTGGATTAGTCGTTAGAAGCTTAAAAGCCATAATATTTAATATTTAAAAATTTATACTTATTATTCCTATGCATGCAACAGTGGATGTATATATATTCTCTCATTATATCTAAAGGTAATATTTTTTTTATACTTATATTGCACTGGTGAATCGAATTTATCACTATTTACCTGAAAGAAAATAAAAATAATAAACATGTGACATTTCTTAATTAATTATCATTAAGTTTGGTTAATTTATTATAATGATAATTAATTAAGAAATATCACAGGTTTATATTTTTTTTCTTTCGGATAAATAGTGATGAATTCGATTCACTGGTGCAATATAAGTATAAAAAAAATATATTACCTTTATATATAACGGAAGAATATATATATACACCCACATCACATGCATAAGAATAATAAATATAGATTTTTTAAATATTAAATATTGTGACTCTTAAACTTTTTAATGACCGATCCATATGTCATCTTCATTTGTTTTTTTACAGTTTTAATAGAGAATATGGTCTAATAGTTGTCATATTTTAGGATGGACCCTAGTCTATCGTGGATCCGATATTTTGCTATATTTTGTGTAGCAATTAACTATATTTGTATGATAATTAATCATATTTTTTTTTTCATTTAATCATACTAGGTCCATCATGCACCTTAAAATTAAGAATCCACCATAACTTTCATCTAAAATTTTGCAATCTCCTTAAATTTGATCAAGGTTAAATCGAATTCAATACTATTAACTTGAATAGTGTGGAATTCGATATAGGTTAGGTAAAATTCAACACTATTCATCCGAATAGTATCGAATTCTACCCACCCTAAATCAAATTCTTTATATTTCAAAAAAATTTAAATAGTTATAAATTCGATTCAGACTTGATCGAATTCACCACTATCTCACAAATAGGATATTTTGGTAAAAAAAGTTGATATAGGAAATATCCCATTGTATGGGTATATGACCCCCATTTAGACTGGATCCCACACCTATCTAATGATAGATAGATGATATATCGGCCTAAAATACGAGGTAGATTATTTACAAATAACATATCTTGTCATTTTATATCTTGAGGCAACCCTGATGCAATGTTAATTGCTTGGGTTTTATGCGTTGATATCTAATTACCTTCCACTTTGTTTGCGATGAGTCCCATTTTTATAGCACATATATATTATTCATTTTTGCCCGTCTTACTTATCTAATATTTTTTTTTTTTTTATTCCGAGAATTCGCACTAACAACAATTGCTCAACTAAAGAAAAAAGTAAACACACTTTAAGAAAGATGTCATACCCGCAAAGCACATTGCACGGTCATCAGGCCAATTACCAATGGAAATAACTTTTACAAGGATCTGTTCAATACCGAAGAATTTTGTAGCAGCAGTACATATTGAAGAGGAAAATAAAAAGGATATAGTCAAAATGTTATAGTAATTAAAAACTTTTTATTGAAAGGAATTTATAAAATACAAAACAAGTTATAACACTAAGATCACTTTTAAATTGCAGCCACGGCTAAAAGGAAGACAAGTACATCAAAAACTCACAATAAAACGGACAGTTTCTCGCCCTAGTCCAAAAAGTCAAAAAGAAAATGGGTGATGGGGAAAGAATAGCCGCGGGAACACGGTACAAATTATCAGGTTCTTCATAAGTATCAATTCAAGTTCAAGCTCACTCCTCAGCTATCTACAACTTGCAAAAGCTCAACATTTAGTTCAAATGTAGCTCCAGGCTGCAACATCATTAACAACTTTTCGTAAGCACATGCTCTATGCTTATCACTTTCATTAAAATGTGCTCGACCAATGAGAAGGACTACTAACTGAGCATGGACAAGAAGATACGGGATGCCGTTTTCAACTCCGAGATGCGAAGAAAATAATGTTTTCTAGACTTATTGTCAATGTTTTATGTATCCAATCAACAATAAGAACGCAGAAAGTGTTCAAATAAAACAGTGGAGGTGAGGTGAGTGTGACAAGAAAGGACAGTAGAACAACAAAGAAAACAACAGAACAGAAATACATGTAGCCAAAAGACATTTGAGTCAAAAATTGAATTAGCATCATCAATGGTGAAAGAAACAAGATAGCAGTAAGAGGTCTTTACCGGAATCTCATTCATTCCCTTTTGACCATACCCACTTTCAGGAGGAACAATCACAGTTCGCTGCAAGCATTCAAGAAAACAACAATAACATGAGAAGAAATGACGCCTGACCAAACTTAAGAACAGTATTAGATGAACACTACAATAAAATTAAAAACAAAGAGGTACTATATTCTGATCACCTTTCCACCAACTCGCATTCCTTCAACTATTGTATACATAGCAGGTGGAGGTTTCGGCGCTGCTTGTGCAGAGAATAGACCATTTGGGTTGTCTACAAATTCACGCTTCCTTTCCTTTCCTGGCGGAGCCCCCACCTTGAATTCATATGGCTTTTAAGAGCATAAAGCACGCATGCATCATCACCCATCAAGTAAAATAACCCTCATACTTACTGGTCAAGATATCACAATCTAAGAAATTTTAAATTTAGATGACTTTTGTGACAAATTTCAGAATCAAATTAACATGTCCCACTAGTAGCATTTATCTCACACACACAAACTAGGCAGGGTAAGAGATTAGAACCTGACCTGAGCAATGATACGATTCCCAGCTAGGAGTTTAGATTCTCGACTTGATATAGCCGTAATTCCACGATATAAGCAGTCAAAGTGTACCTGTCAGCGAGAACTATAAATGAAGAGCAAATAAATAACAAATCAAGAAGAAACTAACATCTTCGGCAACTTGCCAAAAGTTAACTAACCTGAACAGTTGATCCCTTTTCGGCTGTTGGACCTTTTCCCTCAACCAAATCATAGTACTTCAATCCATCAGCTGAATCACATCACAAGAGGCAAACCCATAATTAGGTGGAGATTCTGAATTAGTTTAACTACCCTACGAGTTGTTATAGATGGAGTAACTAACGGGTAGTAAGGTATTCATCAATGGGGATGTTCTTCTTGTTGCGTCTCTCCCTGGCAGCTTCTGCTGGCGGAGAGAGCCAAACAAAGGTGAAAGGCAACGATGAAATCAGAAGCGCAGTGGACCTTCTCGATTGAGAAGCTGAAACTGCCACTTGTCTGCACTTGCCGGGGCTTGAATTCGAATTCGAACTCGAACTCGAACTAGAACTCAAGAGCAGTCCAGCACCTCCATAATCAACGCTCCATCTGTCTACCAACAACCTTGTTGTGTTGTAAGTGCAAGTGCCAGTGGAAATGGATGTCATTGCCCCTCGCAACGCACACCTCACCACCTCTGCTTTCACAATGGCCTATCCATTCTCAATCTCTCTTCAATAAAATTACCTGTGTGCCCCTTCGCTATGTGTCACTTATTATTTCGCCATGTCGTGCTTTCTACTTTCTTCTTATTTTGCTAAGGTAATTATATGATACAGTTTGGTTATTTCTACGTAACCATCTCACATAATTTAACCACACTATCAAATCTAAGGGTGAAACAGCATTTGTAATTTTTTTTTCCAATTTTTTTTTTCAAAGCATGAATGTTGGATAAATGTCAATTGTTACATCTACAATAAAAGTTTTCTATATAATATAAATATAAATTTAACACCTCATATTTAATTATATTTACAATAAAATTAAGTCTCATAAAATTTATTTAAGATATCCTCAAACTCACTTTATCATGAGTAGGACTCATTATAAGATATTTATTCTTTTTTTTATGTATTTCTTTTATAAGTTATTTATTTTTTATATAATTTTTTGTATGAGAAAATTTAGAAAGTATAATATTTTTGATAAAATAAAAAAATATGATATTTTTATTTTTATTATTTTTTATCTTTTTTTTTTCTCACCTCTTTTCTTTCCCCACACCATGCACTTCCCCACACCATGCACTCTCTCTCTTTCTTCCTACTCTCTCTCAAGCTCACACTCTCACACATACATACACACTCTTTCTATTTTTTTTTTTAAAAAATAAATCCGAATCTCTCTCTACCAGATTTGTTTTTTAAAAATAATAAAAAATAAAATCTAATTATCTCTTTATCCGATTTATTTTTTGAAAATAATAAAAAAAATAAAACTCAATTTTCTCTCTATTAAATTTCTTTTAAAATCCTATATTTCTCCAATTTTATCAAAAATCCCACATATTTTCAATTTAACTCTTAAAATCTCTTATAAAAAAAAAAAAAAAATCACCCTCTCCTCTATTGCTAGAAATTTTTCTACTCGCTAACACCATGTTATTGCAGCTAGAGTTGTATAGAAGAATTTATACTACACGATTACATAGGAAAATGTTTGTACGTCACAAGACAGCAGTCCAAGGAAATGTGCTGCGACTTTGATCATGAATCAGCGTACAAGTACAACTAATCTAAGCAGTGCTACAATTTATGAATCCATGTCTGTTAGCTAGTTTGCTAATTCTGGTTGACCTCAGTTGAAGGAAGACATGATGCATCAACAGACTGTTATTTACAGGAGCCCTCAGTACTCACTAGATAAACAAACCAAAACGGAACAGAACAGAACGGTACAATTGTGATGCGATGCGATTCAGGTTTCAGGCGCAGGTATCCGCAATAACCTCAAGTCAAGTATGTTGTTGTGTCCGCGTGTGTCACGGTCCAGTTAGAAGGTCGTGGTTATCGTAGCGGTCGTGATCGACGGTGGTCATGATGGTGGCGGTCTGGTGTGAAGTGGTTGCAGTTTGGCGAGGTGAATGGTCTGGTGAGCCACCTGGGCTGCCACCCAATGTTCGAGTTTCAGTGTTGCGTCCCTTTGACGCTACCTTCTTCAGAGCATTCTTGTGCCACTTCTTCAGCGCCTTCGATGTTTGGTCATCAAATATTGACTTCTTCATCGTCGATCCCATCTGACCATTACCCACAACAATTATCAAATTTTCTCCTTTCTCAGTTTTGCATAAATATCATGTGCAGTCCAGTGTACCCGTAAAATTAATTTCTTCATATTTGTTCTTTTAATGATTAGTAATATCAAATGAATGCACCTGTGTAACAAGCGCATAGAGCGGAAGTGTCACATAGCTGCACACGAATTGAGCTCCTATCCTGCAAAATTGAATTTTAGTATTTAGTATTATAAAATAAAATAAAATAAAATAAGATCCTATGTTGTGGACATTGTAATGAGCTTACCCTGCGGTTTGACATTGCCAATTTAAGATACTGCAGAAATATATGTACTTGTTTTTTGAATATCAATGATGTGAAACAAACTGTTGATTGGAGTGATTAATTTTATTACATAAACTTCTCTACTTGCGGTACTGTAATGCTCAATGTAATTGTTCTTCTATGTATGCATCACTGCCACAGGAGATGACTTACCCAAGAGCAACTCTGACAATCATAAGACTATCATCCTCATAAAAGCAAGATGCCCAACCAAACTCATACTGCATCAGGAGGAAGTGGTTTAAGGATCCGGAAGCAAGCGAATACATAATTAAGAGAACAAAACAAAAAGGAACAGTTTCATTACCCATGTCCACCAGAAATATGTCAGCTCAAATGCATTCTGGACATGTAAACAAAGCATCAAGTTGCAATATATTATTCAAATATTCAGTATCTCAAGACACGCATACTCATTTGTTAAGCTACTAAAACTATCACAAGATGAAGAACTAACTGTCCTCTTGGTAATGATACGTATCAGTTACAAATAGAAATGGACATATATAATACCTGAAAGAGGACATAATGGAGGAGATAAAGAACTAACTGAGGCCATTCAAACCAAAAATACTTGTCAGAGACTTGCACAAGAGGAATCCCCTGCACTACAGCATGCCTTTCTTTTATGTCAAGTGCCATTCTTGTTATAATTGCTTGAAGCTTTGTCCCAACAGCTAGAATAACCTTCAAGTAATTCAAGTATTAGTAGTCCATTTTTCCTTTCTTCCAAACTGAAAGAAATATTGGCAGTGAAAAAGATGCTTACCATTAGTGGAAGAAAAGACACCCAGAACGAAGCATGCCATCCTGGAAGGAAGTGAGAAATCAGGTTCTACATGAATTTGAGTGTCAAATAAGGAACCTAGTTGATAATTAAATCAGGGACAAACCATGGACATTTACAAGCAAGAAAAACACCACTGATGCCCAAAGTATTGGACTGCCAAAAATCACAAATACACCCCATTAGAAGAAATCAGGGATTAAAAGATTCAAGAATTAACTGTCCTCCAACACCCTAACTTCGATGAAGCTAATTGATAGTAACATAAAAGACTAAAAGCCTCGGCAAATTTGGCAAAATTACCTGATTCCCACAACTACCTTAAAGTCATCTTCTAACGACCTCTTGATATATTTTTGAAAATCAAACTTACTTCCAGGCGCTAAATGGACCTATAAAGTGAAGTGGGACATTAGTTTATGAAAATGACAAACAATACAAGCATAATACTGATAATATCGCATTGGGGAAACCACTAACAGTCACAAATCCATGTCGCATGGTCAAGTAGTCAGCCCTACGAACAGATCTGAAAAATTGTCGAAAGAAGCACACCTGAAAATTGATCAGTAACATGTTATTGATTGTGAATTGAAGCAAAAGCATGAAAAGACTAATAAGTTGCGATATTCATTTTGCACTTCTTTTCCCCATCTCTATATCAATCAGAATTCTATATTCCCCATGTTCCAATACTAGATGGTGCTAAATATATAAAATATTAGATTTTATAATGTAACTTGCAGCAACGATCAACAGAAAATGATAGAAGTGTGGTTTAGACATATCAAGACCATCTTGACTTTATTCAAGAGCTTCCAACCCCAAATGTATAAACCAACCTCAATACCTTCTTTAAATATACCAAGAATTGGTTTCATAAGTCACCTATATTTAAAAGACTGCAGCTTCAATATGTCTCACAAAGAATTACTCATGAAAGATTGAATACACCAAGAAGGGAGAAATAACTTTCTACACCAATTGACCAAAACATAAGTTTGAGCTACATAGGATAACAGCCTAATTATCCAATAATGGAAAGAAAGTTGTCGGTGATAATTTCTTACGAAATAGAATGAAACTGGTGTTTTAGTCCAGATACTGTTGTGATCCCTCACAAATGATGTCTCATGAGTAAGCCTGAATCTTCTAGGATCTGAACAGTTATGACACACCCAATTCAGTATTGGAGAGGTTAAAGAAGAGAGAAACTAGCACTGAAGAATCGATGCCTCGAGAGTACAAACTACAACTTATAGCTGGAAACGTATATTATTGCTGTACCATTCAAGGCTTCTTGATCCACGACATGGTCTTGTTCCCATACCTTCCATCCACGAATCTACCAGAAGAGAAGAAAAAAAAATTAAAATTCAGGAATGAATCAAGATTTTGATGAGCTAAAATCTAGACCAACCTTTGCTCTTCCAAGCGTCATTGTTATGGCACTGTATATCACGTGAAAGACAGCCAAGAAGAATATGAAAATGTGCAACTGATGCAACCCGTTCACGGAGATAAGAGGCGAGTACCCCTACACAACAACAAACAACATTCAATTCCATGATATATATTTCTACTAGCAACTAAGACCTGGCTGGTACAATATGAAACTTTATTATAAGTGGAAGTATATATACTACAATGCTATATTAATTAAATTATAGAAAGGGAATTGAACAGCAATAATTAAGCTTAGTGCATGCATTACCATTTTACAGTGCCCTCCGCTGTCAGCAGCCAGAAACCTACGTTCATATGATAAAAGCCTACGACGATGTCCACCTCCAGCATTCTCGCCACCACCCTTCACCTCCGCAGCCGGAGGCGGAGGTGCATGTTCAGGCTCGCTTCCTCGACCTTTGCGCTGGTTCAAGGGAGGACATGGTAGCATCGTATTTGCATACTTATGGGGAATGCACATTTTAGATATGTAGTTTTGGCCAAACGTTAATATTAAAGAAATAAATCCCAAAACCATAAGCTCTGCAACCAAACAAAACAACAAACAAATGAATCTATTCATTATTAATGAGAACAAGAAAAACAACATCACAGGGAGGAACAAACAATGTTGTGTTGTGTTTTCTGTTGCGTTTGCTTACCGCCTTTAATCTTTTCCAGTGCTTCAAGCAAAGCATGCTTCTTTTTTGCTTCGAACATCTGAAAGCAATAACGGGAAGACTCATCATCACGTAAATCATCATTCATGAATGCATTAGGAAAAAAAATGTAAATTATATATATTGTTATGTGTACTTTTTCGAATTTATGTATAATTTTCTCGATGACTATAGAAATGACAACGATAACTGCGCAAACCGCAGCGACAGCCCATGTAGGTGTCAGATCTAGCGTCCTTACATCACCGCCTCCCCCTCCCGCCATATTCAATTATTAATGGCAATTGAAAAAATAAAATAAAATATATATTGTGATGACAATGATATATGGTGATTTCGATGATGGTCGAGGAGTTGATTGGTTTAGAGTGTGAGTTTTGTATTGAAATTGAAGTTCAAAAACCATGGAGGAGTGAAATTCTTGGAAGACATCCCCATGCATTCATGTGCCATGCAAAAAGCATGAATGAAACAGAACCAGTAGCACTGTTTTCCTATGTTGTGTTTCTAACCACTGCAAATGAACGGAGAGGAACAACTGCCGCTTAGACTAAGGAATCACCGGTCTATCTCTGCCTATCAACTAATTTCGGCCTATGCCATCCTTTATTATTATTCTTATTCTTTGACGTTCGCTGTTTTTTTTTTTTTTTTTTAACATACTTTAGTGTCGTACGATAAATTTTACATAATGAAAACAACCCGAAACGCAAATAGTAACTCAAAATCTTAGGGAAAAGAAACACGAGCAGCACACACGTGAAGACTATCCAAAACAGATAGGTAAAAGAAAGTAAAAGGATAGAATCGCCGTTGCCGGGGATCGAACCCGGGTCGCCCGCGTGACAGGCGGGAATACTCACCACTATACTACAACGACATGGTGCTCTGCAGCCCGACATATTTTATACTCGCTTTATGAATTGTAGTTTGCAAAACGCACACGAACGATAAATTGATAAAATTTAATTTAAATATATCGACAATTTAAAATAATTTTCTATTATCAACTAATAAAAATAATAAAAAATATTAATTTATATAAATAATCACCTATTATAATAAGAGACCACCATAATTTCTCATTTTCTAGTATTCTATTAGTTGACAGCGTAAAATTATTTTACACTACCAGTAAATATTAATTAAACTCAAATTAATATGTTTCATTTTTTTTTTCAATTTTTATGCAGTTTCTGGAAAGTAATTTTTTTATTTATTGTTAAGCCACATCATTTAGCACTATTACTTTGTTGCATTTTATTGTACTGAATATCAATTTCTTTTCTTTTTTTCAATTCTAAAGAGAATCTAGTGAGGCTAGGGGATGGAAAAGAGGATGGATATACAGGGATCGAACCTTTGAACGCTATCAATCCTTTGGCACGAGAATCAAGAAAAATGCCACTTGAGTTACAACTAATTGACTTCATTGCTTATTGTCTAATAAGTTCGTAATGGAATAATTTCTAAGATGCTGCGCTCAGTCATCCTTAAAATCTTCCATATGAACCAACAAATGAAAAACAATAATATAAACGGTGGCATATAATAGATTAAGTATACAACATTATGCTAAACAATGAATAACGGCAGACTCGATGTGACATCATATGGCATGAACCTCTTCCTTTCTGTTAGTATTCTGGAATGGTCTCTCTGAATTGTAACAAACAATTCTCTTATCATATGATGTATTCACAATCGGGTGTAATAATCAATAATTGGTTTTGTAGTAAACTTTCATAGTGACATAGTGTTACATTTGGGATGAATTTATCCCATACAAATTTTCTAATAGCTGACGTGATATGGGATATATCCATTTGTTTACAGATCCGAAGTAACACAGCGGACATTACCAGATATCCATGTTCAACTTCAAGTTCAAATGCGATGATAGTGGTAAATAAGTTAGTACAGTGAAAGGTTATGATCCATTAGCCTGTACAGATGGAATGGCGAATGCATTAAACGACAGTGGCAACAGCGAGTTAAAGGCAGATATTTAAAAGTGAAAGACAGTACGTTTAGGCCTAGGAATTCTTTTTAAAAATAAAGACAAGAAAAAATTGCCGTGACAAATTGATGGTCAAGGACTGAAGGCAGTCTAAGAGAACTTGTTTTGCTGGGAATAACCAGGAACGAACACGGGAAGCTGGCCACCTCTATGTGATCTAGCTTGCTGAAATTCCCTTAATGCAGAATCCCTATCCTGAATACCAGCTACTGAGCTGCTACTTCTTGTTCCCGTAGTTGCTTGTTCATTCACAACAGGGCTGCCAAAAAATATAGAACGACCACTGTACAATAACTCTGCTCCAGAAACCTGAGAACTGCCATGACCCACAGATGATGAGGATGAGACAAAGCGCCCAGCTGCTTGGTCCCAAAACACCGATGATCTTCTGTTCTCGGGAACAGCTAAGTCGTTGCTTCTCATTGGTACACGTGTACTGTTTCCATGAACTGGATTTAGATTCCCTTCGCTTTCTCTAGCCGATGAAGGAGACTGATTTCCTGATGGCTGTTGATACATCGGATTGAAATGGTCTCTGTTCAAACTTGGCCTCTGCATTGGTGAAGGAGTTAAGTTGGAGACTTGAGGACTGCTAAAGTTACTCATACTGTGCTGACATGAATCTATATCTTCCTTGCTTGCTTGACTTGCAGGATATGAACCCTTGTAAGGAGATAACCTTGATGTCCCTGCTGTATCATATTTGTTATGAAATCCATGATTGCTAATTGGGCTGCTTCTTCCACTCACATTGCTACTGGATAAATTATCAACATCATATGGTTGAGATCGAGAACTGATTGGTCGAAGCACAGATGATGATGCTCTAGCTTTAGCAGCTGCCTTAGCTGCCTCATTAGAATCCAATTTTGCAAGTTTCCATGCACTGATTCGCACAGCGCGCTGATTTGATTTTTTCCCCTTGTCAGGTGGCTGTATTGCATCTGGATCAACAGTGGATGGCAGCCGTCCTGGCTCCAAATGTGGTATGATTTCATCCTGCTTATCCAAGACCAGACAATTAAATCAACTTTTAATTTTATATAGAAAGACAGTTAATCAACATCAAACAAAAGAACTTAATTTATAGCAGGAAACTAAGCAATAGCATGCAATGCACATAACATCTCTAGTGATAACTCTTATTGGGTGTGCCTCTAGACAATTGACAACTCCTGTCTTAACTGTGACACTCTAGCAGTTCTTAATTACTTGTTAACCATGGAAAAAATCATACATAATATCTTCAGCCGTAAATTACCCAAAACAGAGCACATACTGTCCCAAAGAAAAATGGCTCCCTATACTGAATAGCAATAGCATTCTGTGTTTTGCAAAACATTTTGCTCCACTCAATTCTCGTTTCTTATATCTCACTGTAATTATCTATAAGTAATGTTCCAAGATTGGTGACATATTCTTCAATGATGTTCCTAATCATATGATTCAGGCTATTAAACAGAGATAGCAGTACCGGGTGATCCATAAAGATTCTTGGAGGCGTACACCAAGCACCTTTATATTGCAAACTCATTCCAACAGAACTTCTTCCACTTATTGCAGTGACAGCTGAACTAGTAGGAGATGATGGTAGACTATGCTGTTCACCGGCATCAACTGAAGGCCCAGGTGGTTCACTTTGAGTTCTCATGGCAACAACATACTCGTATGTTGTAATACCCTGTAAAATGAAACAACGACTTAGAATATCCATATGTCAGTAAGAGGAGAAGTTCCTGACTTTACCTTTCGAATCAGGATCATATGAAAAAAGAACAATTCTCCCAAAGGTAAAGTCGCCAGGAAAGAAACTGCTGTGCATATGGCCTGTTAAAGGTTTGAAATTGTGTTAAACATTGGGCAATATATACCTTCAATCTTTTAACAATTCACATCTTTCAGTAGTGAAAAGTACAAGAAAAGAGTTCTTTGTAAAAATATTTCCAATTTAGGAAGGTTTAATTATTCTGAAGGTCCCTATAGTTTCACTCAATTTTTAATTTGGTCCCTATAGTTTAAAAATTTTTAATTAGGTCCCTGCATTAGATAAATTTTTGTAATCAGGTCCTTAGAGCAACCTAAAATTACGAAATTTTTTAAAATTTTATATAATTTAATAGGTCCTAACCCAATTTTGTAAGTTCAAACGTAAAAATTTATTAATTTAACCAACAATTTTGATTACAAAAATTTATTTAATATAGGGATCTGATTGAAAATTTTTAAACTATAGGGACCTAATTGAAAATTGGATCAAACTACAGGGACTTGCAAAGTAATTAAACCATTTAGGAACAACTGACCACTCAACTAGTTAATGATGTTCAAAGATTGGACAATGAGTAATTGAAGAGTAGGTTGAACAATTTTCAGCAAACATAACTGATAAATATTCAAAACAGACCTCCAAACAAACAACAAAAGAACAAATTATTTAAAATAAAAAGTTTGCATGAGATTTAATTGAATCTTTGTAATGTAAATCAACTAACACTTGTTATTATCTTGTATAAAAATGGAGAATAAAACTCTGAAAGAAAAAAGAGCAAACGTACCACTATAATAGCAAATGGGACCCGAGAGAATCCAGCTCCAAGCTTTTCAGCTATCTGATTTTCTGTACCCCTCTTATCAACAAAGCATCGGACAAGCACAGCAATCCCAACTCCACATTCAACCATAAGCTGTGACATGCATGAACAAAAAATAAGACAATTACGAAATTCTAATCAGCAAGGTCCGTTTCATGTAAAAATGAAGGGAAAAAAAATGGGAGAGGGGTGGGTACCAGAAACTACATTTAGGATAACCTCTTTCTGTCAACTTACCCAAACTAGGCTCACTGCCATAAGGCACACAAATGTGATGTAATTCTTCCTTCCAACACAATTGTTCAACCACTGAACAAAAAAATGAAAAAAAATATGACGATGACTTCTTTTAAGGCACTAAAAGTTAAGGAAGACAAATAAACAAGATATCAACTGCACGCAGCATCTTAACTCTTTAAGTCCCAAACAAACTAAGAAATATAGTGTATTTCTGGATAATTCCATTGACATCTGATAGGACATTGGGCCTAATGGGCTTTGATAGCTAGGGATAATATTCAGTTAGTTAGAAAAAGGGTTATAAAAAAGTGTATTAGGGAGGAATGAGGGAGTTGGGAAATTAGTAATTGAGACTTGAGAGTCTAGAAGAGCAAGGGATCTCTCGAATATCCCTAACCCTTGTATCTTCATATTCAGTAATAAACACTATTCTGAACCAGTTCTTTATCAACTGGTATCAGAGCTCTCGATTTGGGAGCTTGAGCATATCTGAAAGGAATGGCAAAGCAATGAAGAAAGGTTCCATTGTTCACAGAAGGCAATGCGGGTGGGTGGATAAACAGGGTGTTAGAGTATTCTTTGGCTCACCGCATACCAAAAGCACTGTGGAAATGGGTAGCAGTAGCAGCGATGAGGGGTTCGGCTCGGAGGTGGTACCGGCGGTGGGAGATGTCCAAGCCGGAGGCAACGTGGGAGGAATCTATGAGAGCTATGTTTAAACGCTTCCTACTAGACCCAGAATTCCTTGGGGTTGATTATGAAGAAGATGAATCCGAAGGAGAAGGAAAATTTGAGGGGATTCCACCACGCAATGGAAGCAATGTTCGGGTTTGGCTAAGGAAGGTGTGGGAATGTTTTCTTGATTACAACATACCGAAGGAACAGTGGGTGCAGGAGGCGGTAGCAACCCTTAACGGCCGTGAATACTATTGGTATTGCGGTTGGAAAAGAGACAAACCAAATGCCAAATGGTGGGAATTTGTGAGGGAAATCTGCGATGAGGAAGCACAATGGGAGCGCATATGAATTTACAAAGAGGTCAACAATAGCCAAGAACGAGGGGTTCCAGTTCAAGATCAAGAAAATGGCGCAAGAAAGAAGGAAGCTAGGGAGGAGATGAACACGGAAAAGGGGTCAAAAGAGGAGCAGAAGGAGTCAGGGGAAGAGAGTGATGGCGGCGATCCGCAACCACCGGCGACTTTGCCCATTCACGGGATCGAGATTGCGGCCATCCGCAAAGGAGAGCAACGGTGGTGTTCGAGCACCGTCAAGGGGAAGGAGAAGGAAGAGGGAAATGGGGGCCACAACAAAAGCGGCAAAGGGTATGGCAGGTCACCGAAAGAAGAAGGCGAACAGCAAGCAGAGACGGAGATGATGACGGTTGTTGCAACAATGGTGGTGGCGGTGCAAGCGGCGAGGGTGGCGGCGCATCCCATGTTCACTGGTGGCGACATGAGGAAGGAGATGGAAGTCGTTATGAAAGTTGTTGTGGCGATGCAGATGGAGCCTCGAGCTCCTGTGGAGTCGCAAGCGGTGGCGGCAACCCACCCTCCCACGGGTGGCGGCACGAGGACGGAGAGCGACGCTGGGATGAAGTTCTCTCATCTAGGGTTGGGTTTTGCCCTAATGGGCCAGGCCCACATCAAGGCAGTGAGGAATAGAGGATTACCTCAGTTGGGACCAGTTTTCATCATTTGGGGCCAAGCCCACATTACAAAAGAACAGAAATTGAGTTGTAAGGGGAAGCCACTATTTTTCGGAGCTCATGGGTCAAGTCCACTTCAACCCAAAACATGTCAACACTTATTTTCTGCTGTCAATAGGCCTAGACAAATTTGTTGAGAGCCCAATTAAACAATGGGACCCTGGTGGGATTTATTTTGTGAATATCTAGTAATAAGTCTATGTACTTCCCACCTTGAGGACAAGGTGGATGTCTAGGGGGGGAGTATTGATAAGACATTGGACCTAATGGGCTTTGATAGCTAGGGATAATATTCAGTTAGTTAGAAAAAGGGTTATAAAAGAGTGTATTAGGGAGTAATGAGGGAGTTGGCAAATTAGTAATTGAGACTTGAGAGTCTAGGAGAGCAAGGGATCTCTCGAATATCCCTAACCTTTGTATTTTCATATTCAGTAATAAACACTATTCTAAACCAGTTCTTTATCAACATCACCCACTTGTGCATTGCAACAGTAAATGCTTTGGAGTGGATTAAAATGAAAATTACCCGGCAATGGTGATCAAATCCATCAACACATTTGTCACAACTTCTACAATGCTTACTGAACTTCCGGACCTGCAAAATAGAACTTATAAGGTGTAAACACACCATGGTTTTTCCATTTGGTGAGGCAAGTAGATGAAAGAAAACTCTTCAAGTAGATATTTTTAAATATAGAGCATCAGGAAGAAAAGTGGTTATATGGTATACAACGAATAATCCCAAAAGGAAATATTAGTTACTATTGGTTAAAAAGGGTTATTAATTTCTTCTTGAACAAACAGGAAGCATCGACAAAAAGGATTTTTATGAAGGAAATTTTTCTGATCTGCCTATCTATATGCATGGCAGTTTTGGAAGCAAAATTTGGATTTATCTAAATATAATCAAACTGACCTGCATACTAAGGAAACCCAGTCTTCAAATTTTCTTTTTCTTTTTTCCTGTTATCAATTATTTTTCTCTTCCTTTTTTTTTTGGCTTTATTTGGGACAGATGGAGTCATGGAAAACTAAGTAAGCTATTCCAGTAAGAATGCTTGCCTCAGCATTGCACAAAGTACAGAACAAAGCATCCTCCTCTCCAGATTGTTGCTGTAGATTATCATCATTACTGCGACAATCTTCTCTAACAAGGAAACTACAGAAGAAACATCCAATTTTGGAGCACCAATTTGAATTATGACGATCAGACACTCCTTCACCCTTTAGTCCTATCTTGCTGGGTTCTGCAATAGAAATAGCACAATAAAGATATACTATAAAATTGCACTGAAAATTGCTATTTAAGGCATAGGGAGATGGTCAATTGTTGCCATTATATCCCAAAATATTACAAACAAGTATCATTGCCAAATAAGTTAAGAAAGGAAAGTAAAGTCAAGACAATCTGTCTGCATATGCCATTCAGGAGGCAACAAACAAAGTGACTATATATTGTAATTGCTTCAGGGTTTGTGTACCACCAGTAACGGCCTAATCAACACTGTCACTACTGTATAATTAATTTCAGTGCAGTTCTTTTATTTTTTTTGGGTGTTTGGCACTGCTATTATAACAAATAGTATAATAAATTTCATGGAAGTTGGAACTGTTAAACAGTTATGGTGAATCCAGACTCGAATTGGATCAGAAGAGAAAAATTAAAGTATGAAAGTCATATCAACAGATGCCAGCAGCATTCCACACCCAACCTGCCAACTCTTCATCAGCTTTTAATTGGTGCTTAGATGTCTTGTCGCAATCAACCAGAATTCCCAAATCAGCAGGGTCAATGGCTGTGCATCGAACATAAAGAAGGAATACAGAGAGAGCCTGAAATTCAAAATCTAGTTAGAAGTCAATGAAGGAATATCGAATCCCAAATTTCAGAATGAATTTTCCACATGAAGCACACAAGGAGGATAGAAGGAGAGCAGAAAAGAATTAGAAAGATGCTTACCAGTACAGAATAAACACCAAACGCCACGTATTCATAAATGTCCTTTCCAAGAAAAGGAGCAAAGAAGGCATAAAATGCAATGGATAACAAGAAAAAAACCGTTATAGCCACAACCTGTTCACAAGCAGGGAAAGAAAAGGTTTATGAGAATATCATTTGTCACTGCCATTCTAGTCCACAGATCCAGTCGCAAAGATCATCCAACGCATAAATACTAGAACATAAATCTAAAATAAGACTCTATATATCACATCTACTCAATAATCTGCTGAATGGTCGAATTTCACTAGTCAATGTCCTTCAATCTAAACTTATCTTTCTGCAAATGAGAATATTATGATAACAGTAAATTCATAACTTGGAATATAAGGGCAAATTAACCATAAAGCAACTAATGCGGTTTCTACTCCCCTCTCCCCCCCCCCCCCCACAAAAAAAAACACACACAAAAAAAGAAAAAAGAAAAGTAATTTTGTAGATAGTTATTGGAGTTGAAAAACACGCACGCACAGAAAGTGAGGGGAAAAAAGGCACGGATCCAACATATAGGACAAGCACGCATGAGATTCCGCAGAAAAAACAGAGATTATGAGCAACCAATCAGGAAATGAAGCAAAATGATGAGTAATTGTATGAGGATTATAACGGCGAAAGGCATGATAAACGACCATACATCTACAGGAAAACAATGCACTTGTCTTCAATGTGAGGGAAGAGGGGAAAAAAGTGAAAGAGAAAGTCAAAAGGTAGAACTACAAGATGGGAAATTGGAAGAAAGTTGAAAGAAAAGCCCCATCTACAACTGCCAAAAAAAATAAAAAAAGGGAAGGAAGGTTGCGCATGATAATAGCCGGCATTTGGAAGAGTAGTGTGAGTGTGAGAGGGGGGGAGAGTGTACCTGGAAAGTGTGAAAAGGAAGCTCCCATCCATGACGCCTAGCCATCACCAAAGAGCTCTCTCTCTCTCTCTCTCTCTACGAAATCAAAAGTAGCAGCATCTGGTTCAACCTTCAACCTTTGAAATGTCTCTGTGGAGACCGATTTGTGAAACGACAGCAACAAGTTTTGAGGTTGATTCTAAGGCTAGGGTTCCTTTAGTCAAATTCAACGATGACAACAGAACAGAAGAGAGACTACACAGAGAAGGGCACTCACTCCCCTACTCTTAACTTATGTTACAACTCTACTATTATTATTATTATTATTATAAAATTCATGAAAATGGACCACATCTCATTTCACTGTTTCACTAGTCACTCAGTCCTTTCTATTCCTCACTTTCCTTTTTCCGTATGCCCTCTCTATTCATATGAATTATGAGATGGAATCTCAACAAAGACTCACACTAATAAAATATTCTCATGAAAATTACCCGGAACAAATGCAATTTATGACTCGTAAATATTGACAGACACAGAAAGAATTGTGAAATAAAATGGAAACAACATTATTTGGATTGTTTTGCAAAAGATACTAATTTGGTGTAGTCAATAACCAGTTTTGACTTTATCAATAATGTAATTAAGATTTTACAAATTTAAAATCATTTTATATGGATATTTGATTAATTTTTTTGTAAACTACTAGAAATAATCTAATAATAAAAGGGATTGGATAGTATACATAACATCGGGACTGAAACATTATTGCCGCTCATATGTCAAAACAGATTAATTTTTGTTCTCCTTAATTATTGGTGGTCAAACTGAGTAAAACAAAAAGGCACGTTGATATAAATGATTGCACAAAAAAGGTTTCCGAACAATAAACTCTAAAGTATGTATTCATGTTAAAGTGTGAAGATTAATTACTTTCATATTTTTTTTTTATAATAAAAGTCGTATTTCTCTTTCTCCAAACAAGTTTATAATATGATTTTTTTTTTTTTTTACATTAGTTGTGTTGTTTTATTATAAACATAACTACTTAACTTAATAAGGAGATAAAATGTTAAATGATAATATTAATAACGAGTGAAAATAAAAAAACTATAATTATAATAAAAAATAATTATTAACTACAATATTTAATTTAAAATATACTAAGTAATACAAAAATTTTTTACATTAATTAACGATAAATTCCGAGTCTTGCGTTTGAAATTATTTTTTTCTACTTTATAGAACCACTTTTGCTCTTCCTTAATTTTCATTTTTTTAATGTTTATTTGTATAGTACCGAATAGCACAATCTTAAATTAAAGTATCAATCAAGATGTATAAAAATTTCAAGAAATGTTACATTATTAGGAGATTTAGGTCTGAATTATAAAACTAAAATTTTTTAATGGAATAACGCTATAAAACTTAAAGAATATTGCTGCAATAATCTTGTAAAAAAAAATGCTGCGATAACTTTTACTGGAGTAGCATCACATCAAACAAAAAATTATTGGAATAGTATTATAAATTAAAAAATATTAGAATCACGTTATAAATTTGAAATAATATTAGTAGAAAAGTTCTTAGTAAAATAATAATATAAAACTTAAAAAGATAATATAACAACGTTATATGCTTTAAAATTTCATATAAATATTAATATAATTTTTCAAGCTTATTTCTTAGAAAAATAGTTTTTATTTAATATTTTATGGTTAATGATTACTTTTTCTGATTAAATATTATAGTTAATAAATAAAACTTTCTTTTTGATCAAACTTTTTTTCTTTATTTCATCTTCTTATTAATGCTAGCATGTAATATTTTCTTGTTAAATTAAATTAGGTCTAATATTTAAAGTAAAATGACATGACTACTTGTAATAACTTGAAAGTTATTTATAAAATGAAAATCATGACTTTTAAATAAAAATAAAACATGCAAATTATTAACCTAAATACATAAAATCTGCCATTCTTCTCAATGAGTATTTTCTTATATTATCCTATTAAAGTGAGTTAAGTATAAAAGTAAAAATGAGGAGAAATTTTCATTAAAAAAAAATCTCTCATTTTTAATCATGAACCAAACTCACCTAGAACTTTATTTTTCTCTCTCTATTTTGAGAATTAAAATATTTGCCCGACTCTACCAAATAATTATTTTGTGGACGTGAATTATACTCTATACATATGTAGGTGTCACAAATTTAGCTGTTTGTTGGAGATGGGGTGGATTTGGTAATTACACCATTTTTTTTCATAAGACATAATCCTTTTGACTTGCACAAAGATGCCTAACTCATATGGGCTGCCATGATTATTAAACTATTTGAAGGATAGTGTTACGTTTCCATCCATGATTGGATTTTGTCCTGATACATTTGTTTTGTTGAAAAATGCTTTGATGACAAGCTTTCTACGATCGCTCTTGTAACCTACAGAAGCAGGGTCCCTTTTTATTATATTAATTAATAATTAATTATTAGATGTGCCGTCTCACTTTAAACATAATGATTTGGAATCTTCCCACTTATCATTTATATGTTCCACCTATTCCATGTCACTATCACCAGAAAGTGACAGAAGCAATGCTGTGAGATACTGAAATAAGTTAGCAACGTCTTTGATTTAAGAATGGCAGAATGAAAATAATACCGATTTGACTTACCAACCGCAATTGGATTATTTTAATGCTTTTGCCGGCTACTTTTCTTTATTAATAAAGATGTGCACAACAAAAATTTGTATATTTATAATTAGATTTAACAACTTTTTTTTACCAAAGATAAATTTGTGAAAAATATTGATTTATTTTAGTGCGACACAGGAAAGTAAGGAAATAGAAATTGCCTTATTTGAATATAATAAAATAAAAGAGGGGGGAGGGGAATCAGACGTACGCTTAAAAATTATAAAACACTTCGTTATTCCATTGAAAGATTTTGAGCAACTCGTGTCTAGAAAAAAATAATGCACATATTAGTCCTTGAAAGATTTTTTATATTTTAGTTTGATCTTTAAAATATCCTTACATTAATTTGGTTGCTGAAACTTTTTCTGACATAATATAATTTGAAAGTTATTGTTAATTATGGCTAAATCAATATCATGCAATGAGCACAAATCATTGGACGATCAATTTAATGTTAGTATTATTTTATAAAATAAATTACTGTTATCAAAATTCTTTTGATTATCAAATTATAGAATTAATTTATTTTTATTAATAAAGTGAAGGAGCCAAAAGCCTATAAAAAATAAATAGAAAATCCAAAAATTCTTGGGAGGATTTTAAAAACCAAAAGAGCCTTTTATGTTAATACGGAAATGATGATGGATTCAAGTATTGATAAAAATTACTTGGCTAAACTTTTTTATTTCAAGATCAAGTACTCTTTTATTATTTTTTTAAAAAAAAGGGACTAACGAAAGTTTAATGATTTGGACGAATTTTCACTTATCATAATTGCAGAGGTTGATTTCGAACTCAAATACTTACTAATAGGCAATATCTAATCTTAGTATAAGTTTCCATTTAAGTTAGTTATTCATTAACATTTGAATGAAAAGAGCCTCTCCTCAACATAAATATTTTAGCGCAAGAAAAACAAAAAGAATTTTAAAGGAATATTTTACTTACTTAACCTAAGATTGGGGGTTTTTTTCCCGCCGTTTTTGTGAATGAAAGAGCAAAGTATGGTAATGGCTGTTCTCATGGAAACTCACAGCAGAACCCTTGCCTCAATAAACGTTTTATCATCCTAACCAACTCATATAAAATTATAGACGATATCAAATTTCAAGAGATGTTAGGCTCAAATACATTATGTAACATAAAAAAATTAGTTCAAGCATATACATTAGTCTTAAATAAGATCATTCAAGAATTCCATATTTTAGATGAAATAAATTATTTCTATGCAATAAAACGAAAGATAACTTGTGTCATCATGTTATGGCAATTAATATTTATTTTATATGACCACCAATATCTTTGTCTTTTGAAAACATTAAATGTATTTATTTTCTTTTTGGGGGTTTTACATTGACTTGATGTTTAAAAAGAATTGAGTAAACACTACAACATTTTAGGTCTAAGACAACACTTTGCAAGCGTTGCCTAAAACTTTGAAAACCGTTGCCTTTAATCAAAGGCCACGCTTTTGGACTTGAGGGAACGCTTTACGGGGTGGCGCAAGCAATTCTACCTTTTCTCTAAGGCAACACTTTTTGAAGGAAAAGACAACGCTATATATGGCAACCCTTTCCAAGTGTTGCCTATTCGTGACAAAAGGCAACGCTTCTTGCCAAACTCTATGACAATGGTATTCAAGCGTTGCCTATTCTCTTAATATAGGTAACACTAGACAAGCATTGTCTTTGCTTCTATTAAAAGCAACACATTTAAAGCGTTGCCTTTTCTCTTAATTAAAGCAACATATCATAAGCGTTGTCTTTTCTCCTAATAATAGAAACATATTATAAGCATTGCCTTTTCTTTCAATAAGCGTTGTTGTTCTTCTAATTACAACAACAAACTCCCAGCATTGCATCTTTTGAATGTGTTGAGATAGGCCATACACTTCGAAAAGCATTTGCAAATTTAAGCATGATCTTATTAAAGTTGTCACCTTTTATTAACTATAAAACACACTTTCTAAAAATAAATCAACATTATTTATAGGCAATTTTTTTTTTTTGATTTCATATTTAATCAACTTAACTTCATAAATAAAATAAAATAAATTACTATTAATCAATTAAGTAAAAAAATCGTCTCTAGTATATAATGATTAATATGCTTAGTTCCAAATACAAATGCTATCAAGCATCATACCAAAAAAATGTACATAACTAAATAAAATACACCTAGTATGAACTTAAAAAAAATACATTTAGTCATGAAGATAAACAAAATACATCTAGCCATATCCATTGCAAGTTCTATCCTTTATATTCCTTTTCCTAGCCCCTTTGAGTTGCACATGCAATATTAGCTCAATCTGCAACATAATATATATAGTGATGAGATAAATGTAAGCATAGTTAAAGTAAGCAAATTGTGTATATACTTTTATGAATTTACATGATTGTTAAAGATAACTATCCAATAACATATTAAAATCTCCTTTTTTCTTGATAGATTTTTTGATGATAAGTCTCAGAACTTTCAAGAGAGTAGCTAGCTTACAAAGTCTAAAAATAGAAGCAATACAAAATATACTAGCATTGAAACTACAATCATGATGCAATCTAGTTCCTGCATAATGTCTATTTGACATATTAGCATCAAAATTATAGCATCTGCATGATCAAAATTTACAAGAATTATTGGACTCAATCATATTCTACTAACTTTCCAATAGTAAACAAAAAAACAACCAAAAGCTTTTAATATATAAGACCAAAAAATAGTAAAAAAAAACTATAGATCATATCACTTAATAGACTTCACCAAAAACCAGAAACATCACCATAAAAACTATACATGTTATCAATTATTTGCCAATGGAATTCTTATATCCAGATAAAGAACAAAATGAAAGTGCAGTGGTAGAGACATCACCCCAAAAGGGTGCCCATAGTCAACAAGAGCTCCTCCCTTATTTCCCTTATTTGCACAGAAGCTATAAAAGATTAAAAAAGTTTACATAGCAGCTGATAAATAGCATCCATAACTTGCAAACAAATAAGCAAGAAGAAAACCATTTGTATAAGGTATGCATTTTCCTTATAGACTGAAATTGGTAGCCTAATCGAAACAAGACCCGACAGATAATTACAATATATTTGATGACCAAAAAGATAATTATGATATCATGCGGTGGCCCATTATATATTATATTTTATGTTGCCCAATTTGTAAGAAAATCATTGTTTTCACTCATGTAATGGATATTTTTTATATCATCCACTTGAGATGTCAATATTAATAAGAAAAGCATTATATGGATAATTTCTCTTGTAATGTGAGATTAAAAAATTTATTAATTATAATTTAAATTATTTATATTTTCTTAGCAAAGTTAAAAAAATCTATTTATTATAAGATTGAAAATATATAAACATAATTTATTAATTTATAGTTATTATAAATTGATACTAACCATAAACTAGTTATTGCATGCTTATGTTTTCTTAGTGGAAACATTCCTATTATTGGATACACACAATTTGACTATCTCCAAGATAATCATGGGTATAAGTTTTGACTTTCAAATATTCGAACATCAAATTGAGTAAATTATAAGAAGATTCAATAGAATTGTCCTTCAAAATCTCAATTTAAAAAGTCAAAATAATAGCACCGGAAAGCATATTTGACTCATTAGGATCAAGTAATGTGGGAAAGCCATTATCCTATTTAACTATGATAGCATCTCTTTTAAACAAAATATTCGATAGATACACTGCAAAAGGTTAACCCACAAATAGTACGAGCAAGTAAAGTCCAAAAAACAAAACAAAGAAACCAAAAAAAGGTCATAACATGTTCATATGCCCACCAAACTCAAAAAAGACTAAAAAGGCGTAGGAATGTCAACCGAACTCCTATATATTAGTTATTGAACTAAACTCCTTAAGCTTGTCACTAAATTTGTTAGTCTGAGCATGCACAATAGAGAATCGAGGTCATTTCCACAGTTCCCTACCTAGTCACTTATTATGCAATAACTCCATCATTGTAGAAAATAGAAATTAACAAAATTAGCATTGCTCCTGTAAAACTATAAGAAAATATATACTTGCAAGGTATCACAGCAGAACAACAGAAGTCCTATCAGTATCACAACAAATCATAGCAGGAAAGAAAACAAAATGTAAAACCTGTTATAGGATTATATAGATTGATTCCAAAAAACTTCAAGATCAAAGTGCATACTGAACCTACTCCTTCCAATCGACCACTGAGCTATTGGTCTACAAAATTAAGTAAGGCACTCCCAGTCCATTATTGGAACCCATTTGTTAAAACATTTAAAAATCTAAATAGTACAGTATACAACTCCATTTGTAAATTGCAAATATTAAATATTCAAATCAAGTATGAGATAACTAAAATATATTAGACAACTAAATATTAATTATACGAGTAAAAATTGTTGCATTAGTTACGCAAAGGCATAAGGTCTTACTGCATTAGTTAACTTCATTGTTGCACAAATGTGACTTCTTTGTCCAACAGATAATATACAATGATAAGTGGAGTCAACCAAATATCTTGTCACACTTACAAGTAGTAATTCAACTCCATGCTCAACAACACTTCTAGTTTCATATTGCTCTTGCAAAACCTCCACCATGTCAGTCAATAAGACAACTTAACTTCATGTATACAATGACACATAATCCAGGTAAACATGAACAAAAACATGTTCTGGTATTAGTAGTTATCAAGAAAAAAGTAAGAGTATTGATTAAGATTCAGGAAAATAAATTTTAAACTGCTTAAGGAAAAATGGAGAACACTAAACTGTCAAAAACTAAAGGCTTGGTCTTTCTTTTAATCGCGCACAACACATAACAAAAATACACATTTTATTTTATAATATTCATTCATAACAGGGCAAAGAAAGGAGCATAGACATTTTAGAAGGAGGACAATGAGGACATACACCAAATCTAGTCAAGAAAAATTGGTTCATAGCTTTGCTAAGCATTAGCAAATTAGAATATTAAAATGGTAAAGGTGGAAGCTTTATCTTTCAATGGAAAACTCAACTAACTCATCATATTTGAGCTCATCTCCATGGTTGGTAATGCCATTCCAATAGAACTTTAGGGAAAGCTCATCTCATACCCTCTAAGCAATGAAGATAAATTTAAAATCAAATAAATTCTGAAATAAAGTTATCATCTCAAAAAGAAAAAAGAAAAAAGAAAAAAGGGAGACACAAAATGGTAAATAATAGAAATGAAACTATATGAAAGAACATGTAGAATTTGACTAATTGACTAAGTATGGAACAACATATAGAAGCATGCTTAAGTTTCAGTTCCTAACCTATGTAATTAAACAACATAAGTCTAACATGATAGATGCCTAAAAAAAGTAAAGCATGGAAAATAGCCTAAACCGTGATTTAGAAGAATTTGGCTTACCTAAAGTTCTAGCACTAATCAAGTATCCATTATCAAATGAAGTTGCTGGTTTTGATACTGGTGACATTCAAAATACAACCCATCTTCCCAAGATTCATATGTACAATAACTCAAACATCAATGAATTGTAAAGAAAACTAAAGCTTTCAAGAATACTTTTAAACCATAAAAGGTACACAAAATAAATAAATAAATAATTTGCTCTATGAAGCATGCTAATGGTAAAAGTGACAATAGAAAGATAGTTCATAATGCTATATCCCCATATAGCATAAATTTTCAACTATGAATCGTCTTGATCTAAAAAATCTAAAATCGAAACACCATTTTAGAGTGAAATCTTAGTTATGGAATGAAATCTTCTCAACATAAAGATATCAACCTATTCACTGCATCATACTTTACCATCTTATTTTGAAGTATATTTCTCATATTAGTTTTTATTTTTTAGTTTTTTGAGTTGATGTGTATGTTCTTTTTTCCTTATTTTTTGAACATGAACAAACTTAATGTTTGGAGCTGAGATTTGCGACATTCCTCTTGCTCTATTACTTTATGATGTCGTACATGGGAGAAACAATGACTTTGTGCACCTTTTCATGCAGAGCATAATGAGCAAGGCAGAAACGCAACTCTCCGTGATTGTGAAGCTCTGCCGAATCGTGCTCATGTCGCATCACCTCACCATGCTCGTGCCATCACTAGCCACTATCAAATTCAATATAGCTTTTAGGCTCAAAATTAAATTTTAATTCAACCAATATTTCACAAATTTCATAAAGTGCCTCCGTTAATGTGTCCACACCCAAAATCTAACAATGAACAAATTTCACAAATTTGCTTTGATTCTTGTTTCATTTAGATTTTTTTTTCCTTTTCTTTCAATCTAAATAGAAGTCCCAAAACAGAATCTATACATCAACCCAAGCCACATTTTGAGAAAAACCAGAGGAGATAATAACTTCAAGGAACAATCACATAACAAATATTAATCAGGCTATTCCAGAAAAAAAAAAAAAAGAGTGAGGAGGAATATTGAAACATGAATAGGAAATGAAAGTGAAATTGCAACAGGGACATGAAGGACAACCAAAAACAAGAACCATTCATCACATAAATACAAGGTTTAAACAACAAAACTGAAATCTGGTTTAGGGTGCTGACCAGAGAAGAAGAGCTTGCCGCCGTTGGCCGCTGTGTGGGCACCGCTACCATGGCAAGAGTGTGTATGTGATTTGAGTTGGTCACTCAAAGGGCCACGTGCAAGTCGGCATCATGAAGAGGAGGTGGAGCCACGGCCAGGTCGACATCGTATTGAGGAGAGGGAGCCGCGCAATGTTCGAACAGTGGCTGTAGCGGTGTTTGGCTCACACAGTGGTTGCAGTCATAGTTGTTGCAGCAGCGTTCGAACGGTAGTGGCTGATCTGGGATTGTGTAAGGGTGTGAACCAGGGAGGGTGTGAATTGGGATTGGGTGAAAATGAAATTAGGTGGCTAATATGGGAAGAAAGCGTGTTTATTGGGGTTAGAAATTGGGGACATATGAAACTGGAAGAGAAAATGAGATTGGGTGCTTTAGGTGGTTTATGTTAATGGTGGGAAGAAGTAAAAATTTTAGTAGGAAAAAACTTCAAAATGGCACCTAGAAGCTTTAGGTTATGTTTATTAAGTGTGGATGATTAGAATTTAAAAGGCAACATTAATAAAGTGTAAGTTATCATTTAAATAAATGTTACTTATATATAAATGATAGAGCAACGCTTTATAAGTGTGCTCTTTATTGTTAAAGAGTACATTCTTCAAGTGTTGCCTAAAAGTCCGTTGCCAAAACCCTATTCAAGAGTACATTCTTTATTATAGGCAACGCTTTTCACACGTTGCCAAAAATAAGTGTTGCCTTAGCCCAAAAATATTGTAGTGAAAATACACTTAACATCTTTGAGATATCAACAAATAACACTTCACCTTATTTGTTTATAAAATATACACTCCACCCCAATCCATTAAGAATGTGTTTGGATTGATTTTTTTAGAAAAAAGAAATTTTTTTTTAAAAGTGCTTTTTATATGTTTTTAAGTGTACTTAAGTACAACTTTAGAAAAAAAAAACTTATAAAAAAAATTAATTTACCAATTTTTAAAAATTAATAATACCCAATTTCTAAAAAATATAGAAGCAACAATCTTTGTTAATAAAGGGTTTGTTTATTTAAAATTTTAGGAGAAGTACTTCTTCAAATTATAATAGAGTGAGAATAAAAATGAAAAGAAAGTGGCATTTTTAAAAAATTTTAAAAATAAAATTATAATAGAGTGAAAAGGTTGTGTTTCCTAAATTTAAATAATAAAATTATCTCTTATACTAATTATTTTTCTAAGGAAAGCATATCTCTAGAGCTTTTAAAAAAAAATAAAAAGCTACTTATGTTTTGCTTCTTCTTTTTTTTTTTTTTTCAGAAGCATAAAAAAAGTTAAAAATTTTATAAATAATTTTTTTAAAAAAAATTTGGGAAAAAATACATTTGTTGTGCTAGAGAAGCACAAATAAATACACTCAAAATTATTTTTCTATTTCTACTTTTTCTTTTAAAGATAGGTATTGCTAACTTTTTAAAAAATGGTAAATTGACTATCTTTTTTACAAGTATTTTTTTTCTAAAGTTGTATCCAATTAAATTTTCTAAAACTTATAAAAACACTTTTTCAAACAAAAAAAAATCAAAAAAGTGTATTTTCCCCTCTAAAAAAAAATCCAAACACATTTTTAGTAAATTGGAGTGGAGTGTGTATTTTATAAATAAATAGGGTGAAATATTATTTTTTGATACTTTAAGAGGGTTAAGTGTATTTTAGTCAAAGAATTTCATTAACTTGCGATTTTAAACGCGTATAGTTAAAACGTAAAGTAATTATAAAGAATGACTCAAAAGTAATTTTTGTTTATTTTTTTGGTTTACGACTCTTTTTTAGGGTCAAATTTGGTCTACGACTCAATAATTGAATTTAAACTTATTTGTTAAGGGCTATGCAGTGTCAATACTTAGGCCGAAGAAATTTATAGAAGGCAATAAATGGCTATTATATATGTACCTGAAAAAAATGGCTATTATGTCCAAATAATAATAAATAATAATAATAAGAATAATAATAATAATAATTTATACTATATATAAAGAAAATTTTCCAAATAATTGTTTTTGGTCTCTCCTAATCACATTGAAATTTACTTTTACGTCCGTAAGCATGTTTTGCTATTATGCATGATTGTTTCCAAAATGCAAAATTTAAGGAGTTATTTATTGAATGTTAAGTGGATAAATGGCAAGACAAATTAGTAAAGAGTAATATCTACATTTTTCAGTTGTTTGGAAGGGAATTGGGAGAGTCCAGTTTTGTCGTCTCACATGCGAAAGTATAGGGATTAGGTTACTAACTTTATTTTAAAAATAATATTTATACACATTCTTTTATAATTTTTATATTTTTATTTTCTAAATATTACTATAAAGTTGTTATTTATATTATTTTGTAATTACATAAATACTTAAAAATATAAAACATAGATTTATAATATAATTAATTATATTAGTATCTAACAAATAAACATGCACGCGTCTTTCAAACTGCTAGAAATAATAATAATAATAATAATAATAATAATAATAATAGACCTCTTTACTAATATGTCAACCTCGCTTAGGTTATAAATATTATTTTTCAGTTAAGGGAAAATATCTTGAGGGAATATATATGCATGTTAACCAAAAAGGGGGAAAATTAAATCCTACCTACAAATGGTGTATATATGAATATTGGTGACGGGGAGGAGCTGGTGTACAGGCATGACTCTTTTGTGCTCCTATATATATTAATGATGTTTTGATGCAATTTTGAACACAAAGCCAGGCTAATATCAATGCTTAATTATGTTGACATAGCCACAAGTCCCTCAAATTTCGGTAGCTATAGGGCTTAACAAAGGAAAAATCGATATTCTGAGTTTCTTCTTTTCTTAGAGTTTTATGTGTTATTGTTATTTCATTGAGTTCATGAGTAAATACTTCTATTTCTGATAACTTTGTATCAGATGAATATGATTGTGGAGAGTAGAGAATGCTCTCTGTGTCAATGTGGCTAGGCTTATACTTGTGAAGCAAATGAATTGGTGATGTGCTTTGGCTTGGTATTGTTTCCCCACTCATATACCGTGAAGCAACATCTGCACCCGCTTTCCTTTACTTACTCCTATCCTTTGCAATTTTTTGCCCATTTCTTTAGAGTCTCTGCCGTTTGCTCCTCAAAGATTGCTTTCTTCATGATCCCATATGCAAATTAACATATAGTATCAATAAGATAAGAAGGACGTTATTTTCGAGGATTAATTTATATATACTATCGATTAGTATAAAATAATTCTATGCTGTTAACCTAATGAATTTGAAAAAATTACAAATTATAGTATGGGGTACTTATTATAATGGGCTAGTTACTCATCATAATTTCACATCTATTTTTTTCAATTCTATTGATTGACAATATGGATAGAAATTAAATCCATATCTTCCCTATTAAGTAGTTTTGATGGTTAATTTGAAATTGCATATCTGTGTTTCTGGGGTATAGAGAGGAAACGTAATAAAACTGCATAGGATTTGTAAGGCTACTCCGAGGATGACCCTTATCAGTATTAGTGGCAAGTTTTCATGAAAGCAAGACCCAATCTTAAACTTATACTGTGCAGTGAAAAATACCATTATAATAATAAGAAATAGTTCCTCGAAATTCGACTACCAAAAATTAAACTTTGAAAAATATATTGGATATAAGCTACTTATCATCGTCCACAAGAAATAGGCTATTTGGAAGGCATTCTGCCACCAAAAAGAAAAAAGATTGGACTATAAAATAAGCATATCACACACCCAAAAACTAAAGAAAAACTACTGCTAATGTCTATGTATGCTATATAACACTGTTTTTGTGTGTGTGTACCCTAACACAATGTGCTACACATGCTGTACATCCACGCATACACATGCACATACATACACACAAGATCACCTGGAGTAAGTTAAAATGTATCAAGAAGATAATCCACTCTGGCCGATTAAACCAGAAATACTTCTTGTTTGGCTCTACCACGGGGACCCCTCTTACAATTGCAGTTCGATCCTGGATTTCTTGGGCCATTTCCATGATTATAAGCTCTAGCTTCGTGCCCACTAATAAAAGTATCTGCAAATTATTGCAAGCAAGATTGTCGCATATATTGTGAATTACGTTATTGCACTGACCGTGGCCCCAAACGAAAAAGTTATTAATAATTTCAAGCTAATAATAATATAGTTTTTCAATTTGAATTTCCTAAATTACCACTAATGGTGCAAATGACAGCCAGGTGAGCCTGTTCCATTCTGCAGCAATAAAGTTAAGTAAGCCAACGCAGGTCAAGTACTTCAACTTCAATAGCAAAATAATCAACGCTATGGGAAAATTTGCTGGTGGGTTTGTGCATAGCTTGTGCTAGAGAGAGATCATGAAGGGAGAAGAATTACTATAAACGTTCAAATCAGAAAGATGATAGCAGAAACCCACAATGGAATACTGCAATACAAAAATAACATCATTAACAACCTGGCATCAGGAAAACACAGCAAACAAAGGCAATTGATGGTTGAAGTAGTGAATTTTGGTCGTATACCTTATACCCACGACCACTTTGAAATCATCCTCCATGGACCTTTTGATGTACTGTGGAAGTTGAATATGCTGTTGGGAGCAAGATGTGCCTGCATTTAATTTGTTAAATTCAGGGTTTTCGATTAAAACTCAAAATAAACTCAATAAAAAACAGTAACGTTATATAAACATGCCAGCATAAGCTTTGGCACCTATGTTTATAAATCCATGCCGCATAGTCATATAATCCACCTTAGTGACAGACGCAAAAAATTGCATGAAGAATGCCACCTACGGAAAAATGTAAATAAAGGGGTTATACATAAACTATCCATTCTGATTTTCTTACTGACAAATTTTTCAGGCAGACACAGATGTTTTATTTATTTATTTATTTTGTAAACTTATTTTTCTTTTTGGTTTTCGGAAGAATGATGAAACTCACTATCCGTCGAATTCCGGGCATCCTAGACCAGCCAGAATGTTGCCTAACAAATGATGTTTGATGTGTAAAGCTGAGCCTTGCAGGATCTGCGCCAAAGAGATAATGATAACAATAACATTACTACCAAACTCCTATAAGAGTTCGATCATATGTTATATCTAAGACCATCCCACAAAATTACCATTTGAAAATTGATACTCCAAGGAGGCTGTTTCTACTTCCCAAGCCTTCCATTTCTTCATGTGTTGAACAACATTTTTATTCTGAGATTTTGTCATGAAGAAAATTAAGCCAACCAACCACAAACAGAATTTCATTTTCCCCCGAACTTGGGGAAGGCTTATCTCATGTTGAGACTAGAAGTGAGTTTTGTACCCCATGGATATCATCTAAAACCCCATGTGCATTGGGTAGGAAAGAGCTAAAATAAAAAGTGATAATAATTTTTAGTTGTTGATAGTGTACAATAATTTTATATTATCAATTAATAAGAATTCAAGAAACTAATGGATTATGTTTTTAAAAATTAAATCTATCAAATTGCCCAAGATGATGATAATTTCTTGAATTTTTATTTGATAGCAGTATAAAATTATTTTACAATATTAGTGTATGGAAGTTATTCTCATAAAAAATTTTAAGAAAAATTGTGAATATCTAATTTTGGGTGTATTTGTTTGTGATGTTTTGGCCAAAAATAACTTTTTATTGAAAAAAAAAGTTAAAAATTAATTTTTTTTAAAAACTATTTTTTTCAGCTTATATATATATATATATATATATATATATATATATATATATATATATATAATGTAAATAGTAGGAGTCCTCCCTTCTTCACTACCTCTGTGATCCCTTCCATCCTTCCGGCCACCCTGTCGCTCTGGTATCAGAGTCTGAGGGGGAAGTAGGGGATTATGGTTTGAATTAATTAATATTTTACCTGGATGAATTTAATCTTGATATTCTTTATGCTAATCCACTCCCTATTTTGGTTGGAAAAGAAACTTTAATAATTCTCGGTAATCTGGAGGCATGCAGTAACTCCCGTGTTGGTTGAAGGGCAGTAAGTCAGTGGCTGGGATTTAAAAGAACTATTTGAAAGTTGCTTTAAAATAGGATTAAATAAATTATCAGCAGAAAGAGAATATTAATATTAAGTTCAGCAGATAAAACATCTTATTAAGTCTTATCATAATTCTTTATTGAAGCTAAAGGAACTGGTATCAATAAGGGATTTAAAAATTAATGTTTTTTCGTTCCCTTTCTCGTCGATTTTCTATTTGTTCTTCATCTTCTTCCTCTTCCAATGATCATGAAAATGATCATCAAACAAAAAAAATAAATAAATATCTTCAAAGAGGAAATCCGATTTGAGGATATAAACGATGAGGATCTAGGAACCTAGGAAATGCCCAGGATCCCTGAAACTCAAATTTATAAAATTGAAAAGAAAACTTTTTTCTCTAAATTTGACTACATAGTCAGAACTGTAGAAGAAGTCGTCCCTCTGGACGATATAGAAAAAACTTTTCAATTTCTTTCAAACAAATCTATTAGAAAACACAAAGAAGAATTTAATTTTCTTCACATAGGGTGCGTTCAAGTCTTCCTAAACCTACCATCAGATTAGGATTAAACACCTCTGTTCTAATCTGCCTTCGTGATGCTAGACATAATCAGTTTCATGATTCTCTTCTTGGAACTGTTGAAACTAGTGTCTATGCTTGGCCTATTTATTTTAATAGTTTTCCAGATCTTACTGTTAGTCTTATTGATAGAAATATCATTGATATACTAACTCTCAATCTTTTGATATCCGGACTTGACATGAAGACCGGATCTGTTCCCATAAACTTAACTTATAGGCTCCAATATAAGGTCATGAACTCCATGATCTTTAGGGCTCTCAAACCAAAACAAAGCGGTGAAACTACTTTGTTTCTCACTAACACAACTAAAGCCAAGGTCACTGTGCCAAAGGCTATTTAATGGAGTGAAATAAGTTTTCCCCAAAAATGGACACTTGACAGAGTTATTCCAGCCAAACCTAAATCTACTCCTGACTTTCAGGATATTAAGCAATATGATACTGGAAAAGTTGAGTTATTCTTTGATAGAAGAAACTTGTTCCACTTTGGAACTTCTTCCAGATCTGAGGTTTCTGAAGATTTCAAGACAGCTGCTTTAGCTATGTCTAGAAAATCTTTCTCTACGGCCTCACAAATTGAAATCCCAAATATCCGACTTCGTCGATTGGATATATCTTCTGACCTTCCTAGACCAGTCTATCAAAAGGAAGACGAAGACCAAAAATCTATTCAATCTCCAACTTACTCCTCTATGAATAAACCTTATGATGTCTAAGTTCACCATAGACAAAGAATCCCTTAGGAAAAACTTTTACTTTGAGGATTTGGCCCCGCAAAGAAATTGGCTTTTTCAAAATTATCAGGGAAAAAATAGAAAAGATATTCAAGAAAATTTTTATAATTTTCTTAACAGGGTCAAACAAAATATATTTTTCTTTGACTGGTTTCATGCTTATTCTATTAAAAATAAGGTTGATTACCCTTGGAAAATAGAATTAAGTGAAAAAATTTTAGATGTCCTTTAGCATCTCAAAAACAATGAGATGCTTCAATCTGAACTTCCTCCTGAAACAAAATTTCAGCTTCCTAACGTTAAGGATGCTGATGGCAAACCCATCATGGCTTCTCTTTTCAAAACTAAGAAGGATGATGAGGCCTTAAATCCTAGAGACATCAAAAGTCTCATGGAACAATCAAACTATACAAATAAATATCTTCAAACTTTGGGTCAAAAGATTTTGACAAAAAAAGATTTTCAGGTCAAAACTGAGTCTTCTTCTCAAGATACCTCAAAAATTCCTGAAGTTAAACCTCTTTTCAAACCATTTAAAGTTCGAAAGGCAATTAGTCTTCAGCCCAAAACTATTTCTTCTCAAGAAGAATTTTTAAACAAAATTAATGAAAAACTCAAACTTTTGGAAACTGTTGTTCCTGATACTCCACTGCAAGAAACTTCTAGATCAAGGATCATTAGTGCTCTTGAAAAAACAAATGAATTTTCTGAAAATTCTGAAGGTAAAAAAATTGAGCAAGTTACTTCTCAAAGTTGGAAAAAACCTTCAAAACTTTATTACCAATGCACCACTCCTCCTGATTTATTACTTGAAGAAAAATCTTTAAGTATTAAGTCTTTTAGCGCAAATAACATCTATGAGTGGAACATAGATGGCCAAACTGAATACCAGATTATGAATACTTTGCAACATATGACTATGGTTGCAATTGCTTATTCTACAAACCTCAATTATTCGGAAGAAACAATTGTTGAAATTCTAGTTGCTAGCTTTTTTGGTCAGTTGAAAGGTTGGTGGGATAATTATCTTACTGACTTTGAAAAATAAAAAATTCTTTATGCAATTAAAACAGAACTTGATGAGACACCAATCACCAACAATGGGGAACCTATCCCTGATGCTGTCAACACTTTAATATTTACAATTGTTCAGCATTTTATTGGTGATCTTACCCTTTGGAAGGATAAGTTAGCTGAATTATTGTCCAATCTCAAGTGTAAAACACTTGGAAACTTCCACTGGTATAGGGATACTTTCCTTACTAGAGTTTTCACTAGAGAAGATAGTCAATAACCTTTCTGGAAAGAATAGTTTTTAGTTGGTCTTCCAAAATCACTTGGAGATAAGGTTAAGGAAAAAATTTGTAACCAGTCTCCTGACGGAAATATACACTATAAGCAATTAAGTTATGGTCAACTTATTGCTTATATTCAAAAGGTAGCCTTATCTGTCAAGATGATAAGATTCAAAATCAATTGGCCAAAGAAAAAACTCAAAATAGAAGAGAAATGGGCACCTTTTGTAAACAATTTGGTTTGCTCTGCCCAAAAAAAAGGTTCAAGTCCAAAGATAAACATAAGTCTCCTCCGAGGACCAAAAGAGTTAAACCTCCACCAAGGAAATCCAAAACTCACTCATAGCCAAATTGCACTAACAAATCTATTACATGTTTCAAATGTGGTAAAACAGGCCACATAGTTAAACATTGTAGGCTTAAAGAAAAAATAAAGGCTCTAAGTCTTAAGCCCGACATCAAAGAGTAGATTAATAAACTTCTTGCTGAAACTTCTGAAGAGGAACATGAAATGTCCTCATAAGAGTCTATTGTACCAGATGATAATGAAGTACCATATTCTGAAGATACTATTGAAGAATCATCTATAAACATTCTCACCAGAGACCAAGAACTTCTTTTTGAAGCCATAAACACTATTCCTAATCCTGATGAGATAAGAATTTATCTCAACAAACTCAAAGCTACTTTAGAAGCCAGCTCTTCTAAAGTCAAACCTTCAATCCAGATTAATAAATTTAGTCTAAGTGAAACTCTCAAGAAACTTGAGAAAAAGTCTGTTAAACCTGTTACTATCCATGATCTTTAGCATGAGATTCAGAATCTCAAAATTGAAGTTAAAATTCTAAAAGATCAACAGGATTCTTAGCAGGAAATCATTGATGCCTGCTAAACAATCAAAAAATTGATGCTGTCTCTGAAGATAGCAGTTTCTAAGATCTCCCAAATGATGATGAATTTCTTAGATTAATTAACATGTTAAAAATCCAAAAATTTTACATCAACATCAAAATAAGAATAAAAGATTTTATCCTTGAAACTGTTGGATTATTCGATACTGGTGCAGATTCAAATTGCATACAAGAAGGACTTATTCCGACAATATTTTGAAAAAACTTCTGAACAACTCAACACTGCTAGTGGTTCAAAGCTTAAAATTATTTTCAAACTCTCTGAGGCAATGATTGAAAATCAGAACCTTAGATTAAAAATCTCATTTTTATTGGTGAAAAATCTTAGTAATGCGGTGATCTTAGGAACACCCTTTATTAGGTCTCTTTTCCCATTAAACATTATCAATGAAGGTATTTTTACTAAATATCTAGGTGAGATAATCAGTTTTCCTTTTTTAAGAAAATCGATTTCAAAGAAGTTTAATTTGATTCAAATTAAGCAAAATCAGATCCCTTTTTTAAAAGAAGAAATCTCTTTTAAGAATATTAAATCCTAACTTTTCAAATCAGATGTTCAAAAGAAGATCCAAGATCTTCTCGAGCATATTCAAACTACAATCTGTTCTGATTTTCTTATTGCCTTCTAGCAAAGGAAAAAACATGTTGTCAGTCTTCCTTATGAAAAGGATTTTCATGAAAAACAAATTCCAATAAAAACTAGACCAATACAGATGAATGAGGAACTTCTCATTTATTGTAGAAAGGAGATCGATGATCTTCTTCACAAAGGTCTAATCCGAAAGAGCAAGAGTCTATGGTTTTGTTCTGCTTTTTATGTCAATAAACAAGCGAAAATTGAGCGTGGTACTCCAAGGCTTGTAATAAATTATAAGCCTTTAAATAAAGCTCTTCAATGGATCAGATATCCGATCCCAAATAAAAAAGATCTTCTGAATTGATTGCATTCAGCAAAAATATTTTCAAAATTTGACATGAAATCTGGATTTTGGCAAATCCAAATTCGAGAGAGTGATCGTTACAAAATAGCTTTTACTATTCCTTTTGGGCAGTACGAATGGAACGTAATGCCCTTTGGATTCAAAAATGCTCCTTCTGAGTTTCAAAAAATCATGAATAATATTTTTAATTCTTATTCAAACTTTATCATCGTCTATATAGATGATGTTCTAATCTTTTCTCAATCTAATGATCAACACTTCAAACATATTTACATTTTTGTGAGCATAATAAAAAGAAATGGCCTTGCTATTTCTAAAACAAAAATTGATCCTTTTTCAAATAAAAATCAGATTTCTTGGGCATAATATCTTCCAAGGTACTATCGTCCCAATTGATCAGGCAATCCGCTTTGCGGATAATTTCCCTAATCAAATTATTGATAAAACCCAATTACAGAGATTTTTAGGCTGTCTGAATTATGTCTCTGATTTCTTTCCTCAGCTTAATAATCTTATCAAACCTCTCCATGATCATCTTAAAAAGGTTCCTCCTCTTTGGACAGACGTTCATATAAATATTGTCAAACAGGTTAAAGATCAGGTTAAAACCCTTCCTTGTCTTTATATACCAAACCCCCAAGCTTTCAAAATTATTGAAACTGATGCCTCTGACTTAGGTTTTGGCGGCATTTTAAAATAAAAAATAGATGATAGAGAGCATGTCATTGCATATACTTCAAAACATTGGAATACTGCTCAACAAAAGTATTCTACAATTGAAAAAGAAGTTTTGGCAAATGTTCTCTACATATCAAAATTTCAGTCTGATTTACTGAATCAAAGGTTTTTGGTTCGTGTGGATTGTAAAACAGCAAAAGATATTTTGTAAAAAGATGTTAAAAACCTTGCATCAAAACAAATTTTTGCAAGTTGGCAAACAATTTTAAGTGTTTTTTACTTTGATATCGAGTATCTCAAAAGCACTTCAAACTCTCTCCCTGATTACCTCACCCCTGAATTTTTGCAGGGAAAAGAATGCCAAAGTCATCATCCTCCTCTAGAGAGGGAAAAACAAAAGAAAAAAATACAAAAAGGAAAAGAAATTATCCTAACTGGACAAATAAAAAATCAAACTAGGTCATCCACCCAAGAACCCAACTTATCTGGGTCATCTACCCAGCAAACACAAAAACAAACCAAGGAAGACTATGCCTTTCCAATCCAAACACTGTTGGCCTTCCAAGATCAAGGCTTAACCAAACTCCTAAAATAGTCTTGGGCAGAAATTGCCTCTGACAATGACGAAGATGATGAGGATTGTCCATTATCCCTCATGATCCAAAATCTTAGCAAATAAATCACCAAACAAGAGCCGTCCAAACAATTGTCGACTATTCAAACCTCTACCAAAAAATCTCAAACCCAATATCTGGCAAAAGAAAAATTTATGCCAGTAACCCAAATTGAACCAGAATTTTGGGATAAAAATCCCAACAAAATACCTTCAAAAATCTTCCTGAAAGATTTTAATTTCAAACCTTTTTCTCCAAATAGGACACAAAAATATTATGAATTTATTCTAATAGATTCTGATTCTGTGTCCATCAAACACTACAAGGACAAGGCCAGTCCTCCAAACATTACTCATTCAACTTTCTAAATTCTTAAGATTTTAACACCATCTGACTTTGGAAAAAATTCAAACAATATTAAAAAATTTTCCCAAAACTTTGATCCAATTGGATATAATTACTGGGATTATATTCAAGCTTGGACCAACGTATTTTGGCTCCAAAATAGAGCTTTCCGCCATTCATGGCTTATTTATTTTAAAAGGAATACTTTATACAAATTCCCTCATTGATTTTTCCAATGGTGGAATTTCTTTGGACCGATAGATCAAATCCTTCCTAGCAGTGCTTTAGAAGGATTTCAAACTTTTTCAAAAATGATCAATCTTTCAGGAGATCCCTTCCTAGTAGATCTCCATTTTTATTCCAAATTTTCATTAGCCTGGATTTTTTCTTGGCGATATATTTTTGGAAAACATGAAAACCAAAATTTACTGCCCTTTCTTCAGAGACAGACTTTTGTCAAATAGTGGGCAGAATTTGATATTTCTTGGATTAGTCCTCAAAACGTTAAAGATTGGTTCAAGAAGAATCCCAAACTACTCTCGGCCTTTGATTCAGAAAATTATAAGTTCTTAAATCAAAGGTCCCAAATTATGGCAGCTTTAGGAGCATTTACAAGCAAAGAATCATTTTCTCAAAACTTGAAGGATATTCTGAAGCTCCTACAAATAGATGAAGCTGAGTCATCAGCTAAACAAAATTTACCTTCTTCATCCTCTTCATCAACATCATCATTAGGTTTTTACCAGAATGAAGATGATTGCTATGGAATTGATTTAGGTGGAGACTGATGAGTCGGCAGGAATCGACAAAAGACACTGTCGGCAAATAACATCAAACAACTTTGCTTTCGGTAAAAGCAAAAGTAGAAGGAATCTGCTTTCAGCAAAAGCGAACAATAGCTTTTATCGCCGAGGTCATTATCTGTCACTGTAGGTGTCAGTTCAAACTCTTACTATTGTAATAGTCTTGGTTTGTAACCTGTACTGTTTAAGTATTGTAACCGAAACTGTTGTAATAGTCAAACTAGGCTTCTATTTAAGGATTGCTCACTCTCGATGTAAGGCATCCTTTTAGAATCCATTACAAACTTTGAGAAGAGAGTGTAAGAAGTACTCTGAGATATTTCTATAAGCATTTTTTTATCAATAAAATTTTATTTCTACATATCTTTTTAGTATTGCATTTCTCTTTTCCTCCCTCAACCAGTCCCGACGGACTACCGCGCTCTGGCTTTCTTTTAATTGAATTTATTGCATTGCATTTGTATATCATATAAATAGTAGGAGTCCGCCTCCTCCCCTCTTCACTACCCTTATGATCTCTTCCACCCTTCCGGTCACTCCGTATAAGCTCATATATATATATATATAAAAGCTAAAAAAAGTAGTTTTTTAAAAAAATTAATTTTTAACTTTTTTAATTATATAAATTTGAGTTTCATAATCACTTTTTTTAAAAACTAAAATAAATATACTCTTTAACCATAGATATCATATTATATCTAAAATTATTATAAAATATTTTCAAGTAACGTAGCCCGATTATGAGTCACTATGCCGCCTAGTAGATATGAAATTCGAATCCTAGTAATACGTGATTTGACAATTTTGGATGAAAATATTTGCAATGAGTTTCATTATTTAGATATCATATTGAGATAATAAGATACAACATCTTATTGCAATATACGCATATTTTAATATTTATTTATCTACACTTATATTATATCATGCTTATACTATGCCAATACATATTATCTTTAAAAAAACATTTCTCTTTTCCCTATCAAAAACAAAAATTTCTTTCTCTTTTTGAATTTATGATTCTTAACTAAATAGAGTGATTAAATAACAAAAAGTTATATTATTGTTATAAAAATTCTTTCGATCATCAAATTATAGAATTAATTTATTTTATCAATAAAGTGACGGAGCCAAAACCTATATGTAAAAAATAAATAGAAAATCCTAAAATTCTTGGGAGGATTTTAAAAAACAAAAGAGCCTTTTATGTTAATATGGAAATGATGATGGATTCAAGTATTGATAAAAATTACTTGGCTAAATTTTTTATTTCAAGATCAAGTACTTTTTTATTTTTTATTTTAAGAAGGACTAATGAAAGTTTAATGATTTGGACAAATTTTCACTTATCATAATTGCATAGGTTGATTTCGAACTCAAATTCTTACTAATAGGCAATATCTAATCTTAGTATAGGTTTCCATTTAAGTTAGTTATTCATTGACATTTGAATGAAAAGAGCCTTTCCTCCACATAAATATTTTAGCGCAAGGAAAAAAGAAAAAGAATTTTAAAGGAATATTTTACTTACTTAACCTAAGATTGGTATTTTTTTGCCCTTTTTGTGAATGAAAGAGCAAAGTAAGGAAATGGTTGTTCTCATCGAAGCTCACAGCAGAACCCTTGCCTCCAGAAACGTTTTATCATCCTAACCAACTCATATAAAATTAAAGACGATATCAAACTTCAAAGGGTGTTAGGCTCAAATACATTTTGTAACATAAAAAAAATTAGTTCAAGCATATACATTATAGAATGTAACAAATGGCTATTATATCCAAGTAATAATAATAATAATACACCTCTTTACTAATATGTCAACCCCGCTTGGGTTATTAATATTATTTTTCAGTTAAAGGAAAATATCTTAAGGGAACATATGTATCTTAACCAAAAAGGGGGAAAAAAATCCTACCTACAATGGTGAATGAATATTGGTGAGGGGAGGAGTTGGTGGATAGGTATGACTCTTATGTGCTGCTATATATATTAATGATGCTTTGATGCAATTTTGAACACAAAGCTTGGCTGATATCAACGCTTAATTATGTTGACATGGTCACCCACAAGTCCTTCAAATTTGGGCAATGATTAAGGCTTAACAAAGGAAAAATCAATATTATGATTTTCTTCTTTTCTTGGAGCTTTATGCGCTCTTGTTATTTCATTGAGTTCATGAGTAGATCCCTCTATCTCTGATAACTCTGTATCAGATGGGTATGATCTTGGAGAATAGAGAACGCTCTCTGTGTCTGTGTGACTAGGCTTGTACTTGTGAAGCAAATGAATAGGTGATGTGCCTTGGCTCGGTGTTGTTTCCCCACTTACATACCCTGAAGCAACATCTGCCCTAGCTTTCCTTAACTTACTCCTATCCTTTGCAGCCTTTTGCCATTTCTTAATAGCTTTTGCTGTTTGCTCCTCAAAGATTGCTTTCTTCATGTGAGATCCCATCTGCAAAGTAACATAAGGGCAATATTACTTGAGATTAATTTCTATGTACTGATATTATAAAGAAAATTTATATTATCAGCTAATAAAATTTGAGAAAATTATAAATTATGGTAGATAATTATTATAGTGGGTAGTTATTCATCATAAATTGGCATTTTAATACAAATTTTATTTATTGGTAATAAAAAATTATTTTACACTACAAGTGTATAGAAATTGAATCTATATTTTCCCAATTAGATAGTCTTGATAGTTAATTTGAAATTGCACACCTGTGTCACTAGGGCATAGAGAGGAAACGTAATATAACTGCATAGGATTTGTAAGGCTACCCCAAGGATGACCCTTATCAATATTAGTGGCAAGTTTTCATGGAAGCAAGACCCGATCTTAAACTCATACTGCACAGTGAAAAATACCACTATAATAAGTAATAATTCCTCCAAATTAGAATGCCAAAAATTGGACTTTGAAAATAAACATATCCGTTGGAAGCTACTTACCACCGTCCACAAGAAATAGGCTATTTGAAAGGCATTCTGCCAAAAAAAAAAAAGAATGAAGATTGGACTATAAAATAAGCATCTCACACACCCAAAATCGAAAGAAAAACCACTGCAAGTGTCTATGTATGCTATATCTAACACTCCCCTAACACAATGTGCTATACATGCTGTCCATCCATGCATACACATATTCATACATACATACATGATCACCTGGAATAAGGTAAAATGGATCAAGAAGATAATCCACTGGGGCCGATTAAACCAGAAATACTTGTTGTGTGGTTCTACCACGGGGACTCCTCTTACAATTGTAGTTCGATCTTGGATTTCTTGGGCCATTTCCATGATTATAAGCTCAAGCTTCGTGCCTACTAGTACAAGTATCTGCAAATTATTGCAAGCAGGATTGTCACAGAGATTATGAATTACATTATATATTGTACTGACCGTGGCCCCAAAAGAAAAAGTTATAAATAACTTCAAGTTAGTAATAGCTTTTTAATTTGAATTTCCTAAATTACCACTAATGGTGCAAATGACAGCCAGGTGAGCGTGTTCCATTCTGCAGCAATAAAGTTAAGTAAGCCAACGCAAGTCGAGTACTTCAATATCAAAATAATCAACGCTATGTGAAAAATTGCTTTTGGGTTTGTGCATAGCGTGTGTTAGAGAGAGATCATGAACGGAGAATTACTGTAAACGTTCAAAAGCAGAAAGATGATAGCTGAAACCCATAATGGAATACTGCAAAACAAAAAATAACATCATTAACAACTTGGCATCAAGAAAACACAACAAACAAAGGCAATTAATGGCTGTAGTAGTGAATTTTGGTCGTATACCTTATACCCACGACCACTTTGAAATCGTCCTCCATGGATCTTTTGATGTACTTATGGAAGTTGAATTTGCTGTTGGAAGCAAGATGTGCCTGCATTTGTTCAATTCTGGGATTTTGTTTAAAACTCAACATAAACTCAATGAAAAAAATAGAAACGTTATATAAACATGCGAGCATAAGCTTTGGCACCTACGTTTATAAATCCATGCCGCATAGTCATGTAATCCACCTTGGTGACAGACGCAAAGAATTGCCTGAAGAATGCCACCTACAGAAAAATGTAAATGAAGGGGTTATATATATATATATATATATATATATATATATATATGACAGATGTTTTATTTATTCATTTTGTCTGCAGAAGAATGAACGAAAATGAAACTCACTATCCATCGAATTCCGGGCATCCTAGACCAGCCGGAATGTTGCCTAACAAATGATGTTTGATGTGTAAACCTGAACCTTGCAGGATCTGCGCCAAAGAGATAATGACAATAATAACATCAGTACTATAAAACTCTTGTAAGTGTCCAATCATATGCATAAGTATAAGACCATCCCACAAGACAAGGTTACCATTTGAAAATTGATACTCCAAGGAGGCTGTTTCCGCCTCCCAAGCCTTCCATTTCTTCATCTGTTAAACAAAATTTTCATTCTTAGTTTTTGTCATGAAGAAAGTTAGGCCAACCAACCACAAACAGAATTTCCACAACTCAGAAAGTTTTTTTTTTTTTTTTGGTTTCTTAAGTATTTCTACATCATTTAAGCATAATATTAATCTATAAGTACATAGCGTGACAGTTATGCTTTTCCTTCAAATGACGCCTCCAGACTCAAATCTTTATTCTGATTTAAAAAATATAATTCGGTTACTATTACGTTTAATTTCTTAAAAGTAAATTCAACAAAGTGTCGTCAAAAATATCAGTTTAATAAAATAAAACAATAAAAATAACTCATTTACTCAAAGTTAGCAATAATATCAACTTATTCAAGTTTCTATTAAGTCAAAATTATTCTAATAATCATACCAACCAGCTTGTAATTTAAATTTAATTGACAGTTGCTCAAATCTTAAAGCCTTAAGTGTAGTGTTAATGTCGTATATTTGATTCTGCACTAGGTTATCTATTTCCTCTTCTCACAACTGCTTATACTTCCAATATAATATTAAAGAGTGATTATTTTGCATTTTCTTAAATCTTATTACAAAATATCAGAATCAATTAGCGTGTACAGTTATTTTTCTTTTGTCTTTAGCTGGTTAACAAATACCCTGTTACTCTGTGGCATTACTGATACTTATTTATTCTCGACAAGAGTTGATTTTATAGTTTTTAAGATTTAAAAATGAATATTAGATCCAGATCTTCTCTTTTTCTGAAACTGTAAAAACATTCCAGATTCGGATTTACACTTTTACTAACTTTTTCAGCAAATAACTAAATTCAAATTTAACATATTAGAATATGCCGATCAGTGAATATATAAAAAATTATATTTAGAGAAGCGAAATGAACTTACTTTTGCTTGGGCCAGGACCATGGTCATGACGCTGTAAAAAACGTGAAAAACAGCGAGGACGAATATAAATATATGCAATTGGTGCACCCCAGAGGCGGAGATCAATGGCACTTTACCCTGATTTGCCCAAAAAGGAAAAGAACACATACTGTTAATATTTAACAAAGGGTAAGGTGCATGATATGAGGATTGAGGATATTTACGTTACTAATAGCATGTCTGATTTTACGTTTAAACCATTATTATAATTTGGAGAAAAGTTATAAGAGAATATATTTTGCCCAAACTAGGAAAATTGAAATGAGAAACCAAACTACTTGCTATTCCAAACTTCTAATTTGTAACAGTGAATGCATTAATTTCCATGCTAGCTAGCTCCCTCACTTTTTTTGAGCAATAGTCATTGCCAGAGGCCGAAGTTGCCAAAACTCGACGCCATACCGCATCCTCATCAAAGAAGAGTAACCTCCTTCTCTTCTCTGATCCTGATACTTTCACCTCCTGCTTTTTGCATGGAAGCATAGTGTCACCAATTTTCTCAGGGATGCATATCTTTTTGATATAATTTGTACCGAAAGTAAGTAGAAGGGACATGAATCCCAAGAGCATTAATTCTGCAAACAAAGATACATATTATACACAAATTTGATGGGAGATAAAAACAAGGTGCTCTATAAAATTAAAAATCTTGGCCTTGATCACTCTGATATTACTAAATTACCCGATTTGATCTTCTCCAAGGCTTCGCTCATGGCCTTCTTATGTCGTTTTTGAAACCACTGTCATGGAAAATTGGAACATAACAGGGGGAGAGGGTGAAAGGAGAATTTAGTTAATTAACAAAATCCAAGTTAGCACCAATTTAGAGTAAACCAAGAGTGAATTAATGAACTACCTACCTTTCCTAGTGAATGGATTCCATGTTCAATTAATACAGAGAGGATGACAAACACTGCACAGACGGCAGCCACAGCCCATGTGGGTGTTTCCCGCAAAGTTCTTTCTCCAGTACCTTCTCCACCAGCCATTGCTCAACTTGCTCTCTTCCTTCTCTCAAGAAATTAACCAAAATATCTAGCTCGCGTACTCTAGTTTAAACGGCTAAAGTTATGCATGGTATTTAGCATTTTTATATTCATATATGGGGTTCGAGAGAACAATATATATGTTTTGTCATATGCTTCCGAGTTTTATCTGCAGAGACCGTAGTGGTGGCATCGCTGTGCCGGAAACTACTTACCTTCTTTACAATACAAGACATAATTAATGAGCATATAACAACAATGTTTGAGCCGGCCCCTTGGAAGATTTACATATATAAATGCTTTTATCGTTTATTACAAATTTAAAGAAAAACTCCAAACTTTACGGGTTTAGGTATAATATGCATAGAGATTTTTTTAATACGCTTTTCTTCAAGTTTACTTTTCAAAACACTTTTAAATTTTACGCTTATCGGATATTATTAATCCCAGCCACTTGTGTATAATATATATTATGCAAATTAGTTATCATCATAGCTGACCAGGCAGGTCTTGGTACTCCAATTAATTAATCACTTAGTTAGGAGCGAGCCGTGTTGTTTGTACTGTTTCTGCATGGTGTCTTATTCCTCAATCCAAGTGGTTCTTCATGGTCGATGATGATGGCAAAAGCTGAAGACGGGTGGGATCTTAGGAGAATCCGAATCCAAGAGAAAATTTTATTTTTTGTTTATGGTACGACTTATTCTTCGATGTGCCATCGCCATATCTAATAAATAAGCTCAGAATGATGGCACGCTGCAAACTGTTCGCTTGTTTTGTTCAATTTGACTGATTCAACAACAATCATCAATTTTAGTGTTCACTTGCTTTGTCCGAGTTGACTGTTTCAACTGTCGTCAATATTTAGGGTATTTTGCTGTCCAGGTTAGCGTCCTCTCAGCATAAATTCTACGGTATTTTTAAAATAAGAGAAATTTTTTATTTTGTACCATTTTTTATTTATCACATCAATGAATATCAATAGTTAAAAAAATAAGGATGACTTACATTTATTAATATAGCAAATAGTATATAAATCAGAACCAAAAAAATTCTCTTATTTCAAAAGTAGTTAAGAATTTCTCATCCATTAGTAGTTTTTTTTTTTTTTTTTTTGTCATATACATTCATACACTTGGGGTAGAGGATTCAAATCGTCAGGATCAAACTCGGCACATAGGATTTCATGAGGTGTTACATAACCATCGAGCCTTGCCTCAACCCCCCCCCCCCCCCCTCTTCTCTCTTAAGTGGCCCTTGGTCTTAGAATTATACTTTTTTTTTTTTTTTTTCTTTTGGGTTAGGGGAGGGGAGATATTTTGGGATGGGGGATTGGGGCAACGAGGCTTTGCTTCTGTGACTCGAAATCGCACCCCTTGAGTGTGGCTTTTAAGAGGCTTGGCAGATTTGCCAGTTACACCACGGCATGTGCTCATCATGACGGCATGAGAGTTGGGCCAACTATGTACAAGCCCCAACCCATTGACAATCTAAAGCCATTACAGTCACTAAAGAGTCCAAGACCAACAAAAAGAGTCGCTACAAAGTCCATATCTCTTTTTCTTTTGGCAACGAATACTGCACATTTTCGGCCATCAGTGCTCTGGCTCAATTTTCGTCAGGGCTGAGAGACATTAGAGGGACGAAGGTTCGTTTCTTCCCCGGCCCACCACAACCACAAGCCACAACCGCTAACATTATCCAACAATTAAAATTAGGAAATACTAAAAGGTTATATTTCTTCAATTATTAATTTATTTAATTAATCTTTCTCGTTTCTCCCTTAGCGGATATCCAGCAGCTATGATTGAGAATATTGCACATTGCATAATTGTTTAATGCCCACCAGTTTTAACGGTTTGCCAAAAGCCGGAGATATTCCATGAGTTATATTAAATTGATTATGATTATAATTGAATCATTTACTAATAAAATATTTGTTAACTAATTTAAAAGATTACTTTCAAATAAGAATTGAGAATAATATATATACTGATATCAAATTGTCACATCATCGTAAATAAATATTTATTATAATAATTATTTTATTATAATTTATTATTACTTTTTAATTTTATACCAACAATATATAATAATTAATCTAATAAAATAAATTTAATTGGTATATATTAATATTAAAAAAGAATTTTATACTGTTAATTAATAAAAATAAAAAAATAATAAATTATAATAAATTTTTTATTATAATAAATAATTATTTATATAAATTGATGATTTATATTATCAATATATTTAAATTAATATATAATTTACGGAAAAAAAAAAGGTGGAAAACGTTAAAAATTATGGGGAGTGGTAGATTAGAACAAGAAAAGGGGTGTGGTGGGTGTATATCCGAACCTGTCTGTGTCCCTACGGGCGGTGGTAGCTGCTAAACCGAAAGAAAATATACTATTGCTACAGCGAGGGAGCACTAGTTGTTATCGTTTTACAGGCTTAGGTATTATCGAACTGTGTATTTTCGCTCATCAAAAATATCACGCACACTTCACACTTTACGAACTCCATTTCCCATTCTTCCATATCGTCAATTCTCGTTCGCTTATCTCCAAAACTATGGCCGCTGTTTCCACTTCTTTGATTCTAACCAAATCCGGTAAGCCTTCTTTACTCTCTTCACACCTGGTTTCCATTTTTCTTTCTTCTTTCTTTTTCAAGATTCGTTTGTATTCCTGTGCTTACATCTTTAATTTAATTCCAAGATTTTCTCGTTCTTTGTTATCAAATATTAATGGATCGATTTGAGAGATGAAGGCTTGAAAATTGGGGTGCATTCCCCTGATTTTAATCAACCATCGATATATGTCTTAACAATGATCTCATTAGAATTACAAAGTATATGTTTGATCTCAATGATATTTTAAGTTATCCTTTTACTATTGATCTAGCGTTATGCATCAAAGATTGCTCATCACTGCATAATCCATCGGAATTACTCATTTGTAGGAATTCCCTGTCCGGGTCTCCATTTATAAACGGGGTTTCATGGTATCTTTTTTCTTTCTTTTTTGACTTTGTTGATAGAAGGAGTATTCTCATGGGTTTGCCTTCGTATCGTGTTCATACCCAGTAAGAGGTTTTCTTGGGGTGTTCTATAATTAGTTGGATTTCAGCATGTCATAAACATATAACAGTTATGGTTGTCAAGATCACCTATTCATGCCGCTTGCTGTTGTGTTTATGAACCTTGCTTTGCCTATTATCAAGCTCTTTTGTTACTTCTTTATTCTTTTTTGGTTGTTGGGGGAAGGAGGAGGTATTACAAAGATTTGGTCTGTATTTGTTTTATGCAGTGTTGGCATATTTGCTGCGCTTTGCCCACTTTTACTCCCATGCTTAATTTTTCTTTTGCCCCGGAAGGGCATGTCTCCTTTACTATCTTCTATACTGTATCAAGAACTTTTACCGCAACAAGAATCGTTGATGTGTATTTTTTTTTTTATTTTAATTTTATTTTTTCAATCAAACATTGGTTCTTTTACCTAAGGGAACATCTTGTTTTCTGACTTATCTATTGTTGCAAAAAATTTTGCTAGCATCTTCCATAAATAAGTTGAACCACACTCAGGTCAAGATCAGACATTCCAGCTTGTCACTGAATCTCAATCGTCAAGGGCGAGTGCAACTATCTTCAGCCAGAAGGCCTCTAACAATTCAAGCTACATATAGGTATTCCCTCTGGTGTGATTTTGTTATTACAGCTCTCTGCAGTTTCTCTGCATGAGTGAATTGAATTTGTTGCAAAGTGAATATGTATGAATGGCTGAGAAGTGTCTTAGATGGTAGTTTTATTTATACAAACTGCCTCACAAAATCATAATCATAATATTGAGAGGCACAAACGACTGACACAAGCAAGAAATTGAGAGCACAAAGATAATCTATGTTTAGAAAATATTTTGATTGTGGCAGTTTGTAATGATTAGATGTTATTAATTTGGACCACTGCTTGTTATGGAGCTACAGTGACGGTGGAAGGCCCAGCAGTGCTGGCATCTTTGTTGGTGGCTTTCTCTTGGGAGGATTAATAGTTGGTACCCTTGGTTGCGTGTATGCACCTCAGGTAGTATTTGTTTCTGTAAGATACTTCTCCAAGCACTAGATGTTGTTGTTTTATGAGATGCATTCAGATATTTGTCTTACCCATAAAGTCATCATAATTCTACTTGTCAATTTTCTATGCTGCAAACCATGATTTCTTTTGTTGCTTGAATGTTATATACCATTTTATCCTTTCATAGATCAGCAAAGCACTAGCTGGAGCTGACCGGAAGGAGTTAATGAGAAAACTGCCAAAATTCATATATGATGAAGAAAAGGCTTTAGAGGTGAGAAGTTGATTGGTCTTGATATTGTCCTTCATGTTTGTCTTTATGAAGGGCACTTGCCATGGTTGTTCTAGCTGTCTCTTTTTGCCTGCAAATGCACTCGCATGCATAGATGATTAGATTTAAAGATCTTATCAATCTTAGACTTATTTGCCAAATTCATATAATGATTGTCATGGTGAAAACTGATTTCCTCTGTGCATCCAATTTTTTATCCTACATTCTGTTGCAAAAGGTTATATCTATTTTTTTTTCCAAGGAATTGCTTCTGGGAGGCCTTTACACTTGTTCTCTTTGCCTTGGCATGTTGGTTTTCTAAGTGCAGTTATTGCTTTAATGGCTCAAAATATCTGCCTTACTTTGCAGAAAACACGAAAGGTACTCGCTGAGAAGATTGCACAACTGAATGATGCCATAGATGATGTTTCTGCTCAGCTACGGTCAGAGGAGGCCCCAAATGGAGTAGCTGTGAACTCTGATGAAATTGAAGCTGCTACATGAGACTGTTGCTGTGATGTCATGGGTACAATTGTCCATTACTCAGTTCACTAGAAATCTCGTGGTACAAAATGTATTTGAAGTTCTTGTAATATCTTTCCATTTCTTCTTAGTAATAAACAAAGTAGTTTTCTTTTTGTGGCAGCCTCTACTGCGGTTAACTATTCGTTTTGTTTGAATCCATGCGGTCTTGCTCAATGTTTGAGTCAAAGTCCGATAACATGGCTGGTTTCTTGTGTTCTACCCAGCTATTTGATTCTAATGAGAGGCTGCCATGACAGGCGTGATTTTTCATACATAGTTAACCGTTTCTGGTTTGTGTTGTTTAAATAATCAGTGATTAATAAACGCTCTAGACGGTGAACAATAATGCTTTGGATTCTTCATGTTAGGATGTTGTCACTTTTGTAGCAAACATGAAATGGATGATAATCATGTATCCATATTCTTTGGTGTTAGTCGTAATGTAGGTGGTAACTTCATATTCACGGCGGTGTCTTGGACTAGAAAAGATTATTTGATGCAAGGGTAAACCAAAAGGAGTTAGTTACAACAATCAAAAGTACAGTTCGTGGTGGTGACGATCAATTGATATGTAACTAGGATGGATGGATCATGGATGTTTTACCTTTGAATAAACTAAAAAAGTGAGTTCGGTAACATGCGTAAAATTTGATATGTTCATAAGCATAATTCCCGACAAAATGATGGGTTATATGATATATTAAATGCTAGATAAAAGCTTCTTAAATTTCTAATAGGACAAAAAAAAAAAAAAAAGAAGAGGAAAGGTGCATGAAGTTTTTTATTACAAATTTATAAATTCTTGAAAAGCTTCCTTTAGTTTTTCAGGTTGCAAACTTTTAGTTATGGCAATGTGATTATGAGTAATTAAATGCTAAAATGAATTAATATTTCGAGCTGTAAGGGCTATTCCTAATAGGAACCCAAGGAATTGTATTTAAATTACAAGATGTCCTTTAGTTTTACTAATTTCTTCTTCTGCCTAATTGTAATATTTTGCACCATTGAGTGGTTCTATTAGAAAATGATTGGATGATGACAAAGTCATCAAACATTAGCATTTCTTATTTCTATTCGCCAGTTAGGCTGGGTGATTGTCGAATTTTTATGAAAAAATTAGGAACAAAATAGGTTGTTATTGATCTGATATGACTATGGTAATCAACACGATTATATATTTATTACATATTTTAGCTACTATATATTATAACAGATTATTACATGCTTTCGTATTATATTATTTTTTTTCCCTCGTTGTAGAGAGCAGAAGAATATTAACGAGAACAATTTCCTGCTATTTTCGAATTGACTTTTTAATAAAATATAATAAAGTAGATTTACTTTACTTGTATTCATGGAATTACTCTAATTTTAACACATCTTCAAATTCTAAAAGAATTATTATTTGAATACTCATCTCTTTCCCTCCTTTCCCTTTATTTTATAATTTATATTTACATATCATCCAAACGTACGGATGAGAGGGTAAGCTTCGCAGTATTGACATTGTTTTTTGTTTTTGTTTTTGTTTTTTTTTTTTTCCTTTCCTGTTTTTAGGGGAAAAGAAATTAAAACATAGAGTATAAGCAAAGGGACATAGTCGGGAAATTAATAAACGGTCAGCAATATATGGCTCAAAATATGAATGTTCAATTATTGCAAAGAAAATTGTTGTCCAAACATTATCTTATCTTGTAGATTTTCGTAACTTATTCACCACTCGTTCCCGTTACTCACCAGCAACCATGATTTTCGATATTTTTTTCACGCTCAACTTTAGAAAAACCTGTAAAGAATAAAACTAGAGGAGGAAGAAAGACAGCGTAATTGCGCGTATATACACACACAAGGAGTTAGTGTCCAGCTTTTCTTGCAGCCATGGCCACCCACGCAGCTTTAGCTTCTACAAGGATCCCCACAAGCACCAGGCTTCCATCCAAGGCCCCTCACTCTTTCCCAACCCAATGCGCCTCAAAGGTTCAACTCTTTCTAACCCCATAATTTGTGGCATGCATGGTTTGTTTCATCAGCCTAAGAGGGTCTTAACTTCGATTGAACTTTGCTTGTGCAGAGGCTTGAGGTGACTGAGTTCTCAGGGCTAAGATCAAGTTCATGCGTTACCTATGCCACTAATGCTAGAGAATCTTCCTTCTTTGATGTCGTTGCTGCTCAACTCACTCCCAAGGTTAATTTCTTATTAGCTATAAATACTATTTGATTGGATGAGAGTTTCCTTCGTGTTACATATATAAATATATGTTAGCTCCTCTTTTCTTTGCTTTCTTATTGGGAAATCAATCAGCTCAATATGTCTACACTTCATTCTATTGTTAGATTCCTAACGTATTTACATAGTGGCCACGGAAAATGCAGTAGCGTGACGGTTCCTTTTAAAGCTATGTAACAAGCAATGAAGGGAATATCATAGCAACTAATTGACATATTTGATAACTGGAGCTAACCAACTTCACGTTTTAACTTTAGCATTGTCTATTTTTGTTTGCTTTTTATTTTGCAAATTGAAATTAGACCACGGGACCAACTCCTGCGAGGGGAGAAACAGTGGCTAAGTTGAAGGTAGCAATCAATGGTTTTGGACGCATTGGTAGAAACTTCCTGCGCTGCTGGCACGGCCGAAAGGACTCACCCCTTGATGTCATTGTTGTCAATGACAGCGGTGGTGTCAAGAACGTAAGTTTTTACATGCCAATGCCCTTTTAATTGGCTAGACTGAGTTTGTTAGTGCATATGAATTGGTTCCACTGAATGGAATGATAGTGACCTATCTGCTGCTTCACATAACCAGGCTTCCCACTTGCTGAAATATGATTCTATGCTGGGAACTTTCAAAGCAGATGTGAAAATACTAAATGACGAAACCATCACTGTTGATGGTAAGCCCATCAAGGTTGTCTCAAACAGGGATCCTCTTAAGCTTCCTTGGACTGAGCTTGGAATTGACATTGTTATTGAGGTAAGTCTTAGCTAGCACTTCTTGCCACCAATATTGTAGACATGTGGCTTTGAGGACAGAAACAAAAAATGTTTTGAACAGTACTTTGTATCTTACCTAAGTTTAGCAATGCTTTAGATTAATTGCAGAGCTTTTAAATTGGTTAATGGCGTGATATTCAGGGAACAGGAGTCTTTGTGGATGGCCCTGGCGCCGGCAAACACATCCAAGCTGGTGCCAAGAAAGTGATTATCACTGCTCCTGCAAAGGGTGCTGATATTCCAACCTATGTTGTTGGAGTAAATGAACAGGACTACACCCATGATGTCTCCAACATTATAAGGTCGGCAGCAACTGAGGCTTTGCTTCAATTTGTGTCAATTTGATTATTCATTCATAGTTCATCCATCTAATGTAGTAGATGAATATAAACTATATATATATATATATATATTTAAGCGGTTGAATATCTTCTTTCTTTCTTTCTTTCTTTTGTTTATTCAATTTACAGCAACGCTTCTTGCACCACAAATTGTCTTGCTCCCTTTGTGAAGATCCTGGATGAAGAATTTGGTAAGCAAACAACTCAGACACTCATCATACTGGCAGTCAATATTTGAGAGCGACAATTCCAAGCTTAAAGTCGCTTTCCTTTAATTTGCTCTATATTTCCAGGCATTGTGAAGGGAACCATGACAACCACACATTCCTACACAGGAGACCAGGTACAAAATCATCTACAAGTTTGCTGGAATTTAACACACAAGTTTAACTCAACTTACGTGTGATCGAATGAATATCTCTCATACTAGTGTTTAGTGTTTACCAAGCTAAGTCATCTATAAATTCATGCAACTGAGAATGGATAAGAAGTAATGTGAAGAATTGTGCTTGCGTAGAGGCTTTTGGATGCTTCGCACAGGGACTTGAGACGAGCTAGGGCGGCAGCACTGAACATCGTCCCCACCAGCACCGGAGCAGCCAAGGCCGTGTCTCTAGTGCTGCCAAAGCTCAAGGGCAAGCTCAATGGGATCGCGCTGCGTGTGCCTACACCCAATGTTTCAGTTGTTGACCTTGTCGTGAACGTAGAGAAGAAGGGTATTACGGCTGAAGACGTCAATGCAGCGTTCAGAAAGGCAGCCGAGAGGCCGCTGAAAGGTGTATTGGACGTGTGCGATATTCCACTTGTGTCTGCGGACTTCCGTTGCACCGATGTTTCTTCTACTATTGACTCCTCCCTCACTATGGTCATGGGAGATGATATGGTGAAGGTGGTTGCCTGGTATGACAATGAATGGGGTTACAGGTTAGTCCACTTTCCTTCCTTCCATATATAATATAACGAAATCTCGTCACTGAATCCATTCTTGAGCCTGTCATAAAAGTTTCCAAGAGATAGAATGGAACATTCAAACCTCAATTTATATATATATATATATATATATATATATAGTGCGTCACGTTATTGATGGTTAGAATACCGGTGATTGCAGCCAAAGAGTGGTGGATTTGGCACACCTGGTAGCAAGCAAGTGGCCAGGAGCAGGTGCAGCTGCAGCCGGAAGTGGAGACCCATTGGAAGATTTTTGCGAGACAAACCCAGCTGATGAGGAATGCAAAGTTTATGAGTAGAAGAGCAGCCTTATTGCCGCTGCCAGCAAACCATTTATTTTGCCATGTATTAATTAACACATGATATGAAGAAGAAAAAGAAAATGTTCAGACAGACAGACACAAAATGGTATTATGATGTGATGTCTGAGGGATATCCTCAAAGTTTAGCTTTACCCGCTGCTGAATAATGAGTTTTTGCGTAACAAAGATTCATAAATGTCACGATACTGTATTTCTGGTATCTCATTTATAATTCTTCGAATTGATTAATCGGTGCCAAGTGGAAATTCACTGGCTGTGGGAAGAAAATGTAGATAAACACAGGACACAGCTAGGTTTGAATTAAAGTACCTGTGTGCTTTTTTTTTTTTTGGTCGTAATCAAAGTACACTGTTTGTGTGTGTTTGTGTGTGTGTGTTTTGGTCGGACCATGTTTATTATGTTCTCTTTCTCTCTTTCATTTGAGGTTACAAGGTCCGACTTCGGCCCAATTTGTTACCAAAAGGAAGCATACTTCAATCGGCCCATCCAGCTGACCCAACGGGTCAAATGCTGGCCAAGGCCGATGGCTCAGCCCACAAATCTTTGATTGAAAATCTTTCATCTTATTGGGCCAATGTTGCCTCAGACCCTTGGCCCAAAATAAGAAAAAAGTTCATGTGCACCTATTGACTTTAAAAAATAAAAAAAAATCAAGTGCACCCCATGATCACACTCCCACTTGCCCCCTCATTGTTGGTAAAACAAATAGGAAATTTCTCCTCAAATCAGATTCCACCGAAGGAAATTTGAAACATTCGGTTCCATCCCGATACGACAAATTAGGTGAAAAAAGTCGCAAATTTTATTTAAAAATCTCGAAACCCGTGCAGTTTGAGTGGAGGATGAAGAAGAATCTCTGGGCAAAGGGCATAGAGGCCAACAAGCCCCCACAGCCACAAATCAAGCAAGCAAATTATTCACTATTGACTATTCGGCTGACTCGCACAGCCATATGCCCCGACACCATCATTTTCATTTCTGATTATTCAGACTTGTTCCCCCCTCTTTTGGCCATTCCCACCGTGGACGTGGGAATACAGCGCTACTTAATTTACGGTCATTATCTGCTTGTGATAATAGAACAAGAATATTTTTAAACAAAATTTAACACATTATAATATTTTTCATGCTGATTTATGTATAAATAATTGACGATTCATGATCAGAGATGATAATTAATTATTGCTAAATAATATATAATTATTACTGTATTATGCAGTATCTAGCATAATAGAAAAATAATGCACAAATAATGATGAATAAAACTAAAGCGCCGTGGCATTTTCCTTTTGGGTTTATATGATGATCAAGGCAGAAATTGTTGCCAATATATATATATATATTCCATTGATATTGGAATCCAATTCAATTCAATTCAAATTTAACCAGTTGGCCATGGCCACCAGCACCTACTGCCAATATCAATGTCTAGCGAAACTGAAACTTGCCCTTGAACTCGTGCTTGTGACTCTGATCCTCATTCCTTTGGAACCCGTTTCGGTTTCAGGAGTGGGCATCAACTACGGCACCCTTGGAAGCAACCTCCCATCCCCAAAGAAAGTAGCACAGTTGCTACAATCCACTCTGATAGACAAGGTCAAGATCTACGACTCCAACCCCGAGATCCTGCAAGCCTTCTCCAACACAGCCATCGACCTCATCGTCGCCGTCGAAAACTTCCACGTGGCCAACATCAGCGCCGACCCATCCGCGGCCCAAAAATGGGTCTCCACCCGCATAGTGCCCTTCATCCCCGCCACCTCCATCGTGGCCATCGCCGTGGGAAACGAATACCTAACCACCAACATAAACGACAACCACGACCACCTCGACGCAAACGCCTTGTTCCAAGCCATGCAGAACCTGCATGCCGTTTTGGTCTCCCATGGACTTGACCGCAAGATCAAGGTCACTACCCCACACAGCATGGCCGTTCTCGCTTCTTCATTCCCTCCTTCTTCCTCAACCTTCGCTTTGAACCTTATTCCAGTGATGACTGATATCGTTGGGTTCTTAGCTGACACTGGTGCACCTTTCATGATCAATGCTTACCCTTACTTTGCCTACAGGGACAACCCCAGTTCCGTTAACTTGGACTATGCGTTGTTAGGGAACGCTTCTGGGGTTCACGACCCAAAAGGGTATGTGTATAACAACATGCTGGATGCGCAGATTGATGCTGTGAGATCCGCCATTAGTTCACTTGGGTTTGGAAATCGAAGCATTGAGATAACTGTGTCTGAGTCAGGTTGGCCTTCTAAGGGTAACCCTGGCGATGATGCTGCTACGCCCCAGAATGCGAGGATGTACAACACAAGGTTGATTGAACGTGCACAGTCTAATAAAGGAACACCAATGAAGCCTAAGGACCACATTGACATTTTCGTGTTTGCTTTGTTCAACGAGAACAAGAAGGAAGGGGATGAGAGTGAGAGGAACTTTGGGATATTCAATGGAGACGGGTCTAAGGTGTATGAGGTGGATCTGAGCTGTGAGTTTTGCAGCAACAATGGAGGGACGTTTGGGTTTAGCGAGAAGGGTTCTTCGGGGGGTGCTAGGGGTCCTTCGGTTTGGTGTGTGGCGAAACCTCATGCAGATGACAAGGTGCTTCAGAGTGTGTTGGACTTTTGCTGTGGGCCTGGTGGGGTGGATTGCAGAGAGATCTATGAGGGTGGGGATTGCTTTCAGCCCAACAAGCTTCTTGCGCATGCGTCTTATGCCATGAATGCTTACTACCAGATGCACGGCAGGAACTACTGGAACTGCGACTTCAAGGCCACTGGCATCGTTACTTTCAGTGATCCAAGTAAGCAAAAGTTCTTTATTCATCAATTATGTTTTTTGAATTAGGGAAAATTAAACTTCATCTTAATTAATAATTATCTCCACCCTCCCTTATGTTAATTAATGCTTGCTTGGATGTGTTAGCAAATGTTGATTCATTTCATTCTTTCCCTTCTTGCTAATTATGGATATTGAATGAAAATAATTATTGATCAGGCTATGGAACGTGCCGGTATCCTCAACAGTAAGGAATTCCATGAAGAAAGACAGAGAGCTCTGCCAGTCTTCTCGTTGTGGTTGACAGCTACTGGTTCCTATTTATTTATTTATTGTTACTCCAGGTTAAAAAGTAGGACAGTATGATTGAGGATTGCCTTGTGCGTGGGCCAATTTTCTACGTTCTGCGTTGTTATTTCTGTAGAAGTTTGATTTTTTTTCGTCATTCTGTCTGTCTGACCAAAAAATATGCCTTACAGGGACAAATGACAAAGGTATGCACGTGAACAAAGTTGTCACTTTTCAGGTGAAAAAAGGTAGACAAAGGTCCCTTACCTTTTTTCCACGATCGCAGGCTTTTGTTGAAAAAAGTTCGTTTTCCTTCTGTTGAGCTACGGTCCTGCAACGAGCTATAGGCCTATAGCCAAGTAGCATCCACTATCATTAATTATTTTTAACCCGCGTCCCATAGCATAGCGCTCGGCTAGGGGCACACTCGTTTCCGTAGCATCCTATGCAAGAATTTTAAACGCCTATCATAAATTTACAATTGGGCAAAGAGTGTTGAGTATCACTATTTTCTTTATCCTTTTAATCTTACATATTTCACCTATGCTTTAAACTATCCTTTCTTAAACTAACCAGTTCATCGTACATTTTTTATATTATGATCAAAAAAAAAGAAAAAAATTCCCCGTTTGAGCTTTTCTACATTATATATGCCATACAATTTTCAGTGACACCTCTAGAGCGACATACATTAGGCCAAGCATAGCGCCTCAGAGAATGTCAAACATGAGAGAAGTGCTTGTCAGTCTGTCACAGGCACACTTAAAATGGTTTGCATTGTTAGGGTGTGATCCAGCGCATTGGCAAGTAGATCAAAAGGCGATAATAATTGTGTTCGAGTCTCAAGATTTACTACAAACTTACAATAGAGCCTTTCCTTTCTTTTCTTTTCATTTCCTTTCAAACCTACACGCCTGTTCATTTTATCCTCAAGAAAGAAAACAACACAACAAAAGGAAAAAAAATAAAAAAAAAAGGTGCAAATATAAGCTTTCTTATTTATTTATTTATTTAAAAAGCATAGTGGGATAGAGGCTTCCACGGGCACGGTAAATGACCAACCCGAGGACAACTAGGGAGCCCGTCGTAGGAAACAAAATAAGCATATGATAGTACTAGAAGGGTCTCCTTGGCATCATAAGTGATGGTATCTGTACAGAATGTAATGGGTGTTAACGTGTTCTTTGTGATACATTTCACAGAAAGGAAAACAAAGACTTACACGGTCATGGGGGATATTCGATGACTCCACATTTGTCTCAATCCTGTATGTCAATGAAAGGTAAACTTCGAAGATATGTCCTATAAGAAGTAAAAATTTATAGATATAAACAGCTGCAATGAAATGAAATTTGGGATTTGTAGAGAAATAGCATAGCACAAGGCTAGACCAATAAATAATCATCAATCAATGGCATCAAAATTGTCATTTGTTTGAGTTGGCTGTTAATTCTATTTGTATCCTCTTTGGCTGCCTGCCCAGTTGATCCTCAGATGATCTTTCTTCTCCATTCCTCTTTCTTCTCTCACTCCGTGGTGACACTTCCTTCTCGTCAATCAGTGAAAGAAATCTTTGAAAACGGCCAGAAATTGAGTTAACATTAGAAGCGGGTTCAGAAGGAGCAGCATGCCGTAGCTGTAGCATAATCTGCAGAAAATATATGACAAGAGCTATAAAGCAAGCTATCCCGCAAATGAGAAAGAGACCCCAGAAGCTTTTGAGCTGAAGCCTATCTGAATCTATTTCAGCATTATCTAAACTACAGGTGCTTCGTGTCATCCACTTATCATGAATCCGCTGCAGATCACCAGTTTCAGAAAGTTGTAGAATGGCTGTTGACAAATCCACAGCCAAAGGGGAGTCCCGAGGGAATGCCTAGCATAGCATCGCAAACAAAATGAGTTTTATCATAACATAAGTATGGTATTGATAACACAAACTATGAATGATGATGAGTTAGTCAGATGCATACATCAACAATTTACACATTATATATAGGGCACTTCTTGTGGAAAAGGAAGAAAACAAAAGCAGGGGAATATGCAGATGATGTCTTTGATTCAATTGTTCCGTCAAGATATCCTGATGTCCACGCTAACATAATTGAAACAAAATGAGTCTCATGAAACATTATTGAATACACAAAATGACGAGTCAGTTACATGCATTTATTTATTTATTTATTTTGATGCACAGCCACATGCTCATGTTACCAACTTATCATGTTAAAGAGCACAATGATGGTGAAATCTGCAAAGAAAACAAAATCAAGCAATTGAGGATGAGGGTTATGTTTAATCTTGGCCAACCAAATTGTGATTCACTTTTCCCATAAAAATTTTTGAAAGGCACACAGCAACCACAGATGTCTGCAACAAATTCAAATATCTTCTTTTTGTTTCCACTGAATTATTGATTTCAAAGGTATACTTACAAAACCCCAGCCACTTCGGGTGAACTCCTGACCAACAATTCTGAATGTGCATTGGGTTGATAAGAAGAATTCAACGTAGGGTCGTTCATCAACAATAGCACCAACACCTCCATTACTAGAACCAAGCTGGAGTGCCTTAGCATATTCTTCAGGAGATCCAAGGGGAACAAGCCTGGATTTGGATATTCCAATATCCTCAATCAAATAGCGTTTTGTGAATGAACCCACTTGGAAACCTATACGTTCATCACTAGCTTTTAAGCTATCTATTCCACTGACAGGAGAAGATAAATGCTGCACAGTGAGTATGGATGTTAAACTTGCGGTGTAGCTGGAGTTTATGATCAAAACCACAAACAACCATATGAGAACCACCAAGCGACCAAGAGTACTCAAGGTATTCTCTCCTGCATAAACAATGAAGAAAAATCCAATAAAGCTGTTGCATTATGCCCTTCCTTTTTTTTTTTTTTTTTTTGCGGGGGCCGTAATGCCCTTCCTTAAACAAAAGTAACTGGAGTATCACTTACTGTGGGAAAAAAAGAGAGTTGACAGGCTAAACCTGCAGGCATGGAAAAAATAGATGAATCAGAAAAAAATTAGATCACCCAGTTCTGATTGACGAATCATATCATGCAACTACTAGACACAACAAAAAATTCTAACAGTGTAAAATTTTGAAACACTTTCTGCATTTATTGGTAAGCATATGTAATGCCATGAAAATCCTAAAAACATGGTATAAGAAACTGATCATATATAAAATGTATGCAACTTAGTAATAGTCTTCGTTTTCCCAGGACCACAGCTGAACCTACTTCTTGGTAATAGTCTTCATTTACAGCGCGACAGATTTAAAACATATGCAGCTATTAAGCCAAGCACAGAAGTAAGATAATCAAGCAAATAACTGACCATAAAATAGTTATAATTTGCTGTTTCGGTGGGCCCCTGAACTCATCATTTATCCTGTGTTCCAGAATCCATACAACTATCCCAATGAAAAAGAAGAAACAAGCAGTCACAGTCCACATAAGAGGAGTGAACGGCTGCAGGAAAGACCAACCGCCAGAATTGATTTTCTTAAAAGAGGCAACCACAACAAGTCCAGATGCAGCATATGGCTGTGTAAAATCTACAATCTTTGTCCGATTTGTGACAATGGCAATGTCACCAACAGCACCATCAAAGTACTGTTCCAACAAAATGAAAGAATTAGCAGTTGAATAAAAATAATGATACCAAAAATGGTTGGCATGTATAGAGGATTAGAATTTTCATGCAGTACTTACACCAGTTGTGATTAAGTTGACAAGTTCTGTGTAGCTTGGATTCTTGTGACCATCTCCAAATGGGACAAAGTGGTATGGAACAGCATATGGTAACAAGTTCACAGCTGCTGTGAATACATCAATGCAGAAACCTTTAAACATATCTGTTTCCTGCACCCGGGAAACAAATTCACGGTAGCTGACTCGGATAGGCACACCAATTCTCAGTTGTTTTCCATTATTTGGGAAGACCCACCCACGGGGTTTCGATAATATATCTCCAGGCCATATGACACTGTGAAGGTGCTGGTTTGCACTTGATCTATTAGGTGGCCTAGCATACAATGTCTCAGGAGGCACAATTGACAGACCAGAATAGTTGCACCAGTAACCAACCCGATGAAAGCCAGATCCAACCACATTAAGAACATCATAGGCAGGATGAACAAGGCATCTGTCTGATTGAAATTTCACATGACCTGTTAATCCAACAAAATCACTTTGCACTATGTTCTTCAACAAAAGCGTTCCATTATCAAAAATGCTCATAGCATCAAGGTTAAGACCACCTCCCTTATCATCACGCAACCTTGTGTAATTGGTAAATGAAACAATCCCACCCTGACTAAAAAATGTATCAATAGCTTGTGCTACCAGAAGAATGGAATCATAAGCATAGAGACCATAAGAATGTAACCCCAAAGAGCCACCAGTTAACTTGTTCCACCGAGAGATAAATGCTTTTTTTCTAACAGAATCAGGTGTATGTTGGCGCAAAACAAGTACTCCCTGCAGAACATCCATTGTTTCTGAAGGAAGAGGAGCAGAATCTAGGACAGATGAGAGCCAATCCGTGGCTATCCAGACATAGCCATCCCCCATCATCCCAAGAAAATGTGCCACATTGAAGACCATAAATCCAGAATCAGGGTTTGCATGGAGAACAATGACCCGAGATTGCATAAGTGCCACCTTCACAAGCAAATCCGTGATTTCACCCTTGGCAACTCCTGTTCCAGATTTAATTCCTGCCTTGTAGGAGATTCTACAGCGCCTGCCCGCCAGCTGATCATCTAATGCAGACACACCATTTCGTCCGTAATCATCATCTACATATATGGCAATCACCTCCTTCCAACCATAATAATCAACAATTTCAGCAACTGCAGTCATTTGGTACAAATCACTCTGTGTTGTCCTCACAAAGAATGGGAACTGCAGGGACGAGAGCGTAGGGTCTGTTGCCGCAAAGGACACCAGAGGAACCCGGAGCTCATTTGCCACATGGGATATAATGTGGGCTACTACAGAAGATTGTGGACCTATTATAGCAATTACATCAGTCTCCATGAACCGCAAAGCTGCAATCAGTACAATTTATCTATACCTATCAGTATGACAGTATCAGTGAATCTAAGTAATGCAGCCCCTCCAACAAATGAGAGAGAGGCAAAGCAAGAAAACAAGCAAGCAGCTACATAAATAAATTAAATTAAATTAAATTGATCAGAGTATGGAGAATAATTGACATACGGAGAAGAATAGAAGAGAAGAGGATAGAGTACCTTGAACCATGCCCATAAAACCACTGCAATTGGAATCTTGCATAGTGAGAACAAGTTTGGTTCCATGAAGGATGCTAGTGTTGGCATTTACATCCTTCACTGCTTCCTCCATGGCTATTTTAGCCACTCTCCCAATTGTGGAATCGACAGTGAAGATAGCTCCAATGTTCACAACGGCGGGTCTTGAGGATGAGACATTTGCAGCAGCAGCCACATAAGGAGATACTGATACTCCCAGAAAAGGGAGCAACACCACCGAACAAAGAACCAAAAACAAATTCATCTCAGCTAAAACAACTAACCAGGGGCATAACACAGATCAATTCATGCCAGGAAACAATGGGTTTGCCCTGAAATATCCAAGCCTTGCATTTCACCTGATTCCGAAGGAAAAGCTACCATCTCACCTGAGAAAACAGAAAACATCCATAATGAATTACAGGGACAGACCAAACATAGGAAAGTATGCCAAAACTTTATGAATATATGTTTCAGAGTCACAGCCACAGTACGACAAGGACAGGGACCAGAAATCTAATCTAATCAAAACCAACCGTGAACCTTTTTTCTGATTTTGGTGAGAAAAATGATATTCACGTGTTAGTTTTTACCAAAAATATAATGGAAGAAAACTGCAGCACTCAACCTGCTAAGCGGAGATTGTATTTATTAACCAGGCAGAACGAAGTAAATAGTAACTTAGGATTGGGAAGCCACAAACACTTAAAAAAAAATAAATAAATAAGTTTAACAAAAAATAAAAAGGAATATAATACTAGTAGATTTAGAAAATATATATGAGGAGGGAAAAAGGTTATCTAACCTGCACTGCAGTAAGAAACAACAACTGGGGTCTGAGAAACGGGATTCACGTGACTTCTGCAAATTGCAAACTCACTGAAACCTTATCCCAATAGGAAAGAGACACAAACAACAAAAACAACACAGGCTCAGCTCCCTCAATAATCACACATCACTTTAATATTACTATTTACTGGAAAGACATAGCAACGATGACATATATGAATTTGAAGCTCCCTAATTTGTCCAAACATCAAGGTTCAATTGTCATGTAATGGAACTGGTCCAATTTGGTTACTGGGAAGCGACGCCTGATTAATTGATAGGATTAGCATATGAATTAATTTTCTTGACTCGCACTGCATTATGTTTATCATCGGGTACTTATCTCTCACGGGTTGTTTGGATGTGAAGAGAAATTTAAGAAAAAGAAAATGGAAAGAAAAAAATAAAAAAAAATGTGTTTTTTTTATATATTTAAATATAAAAAAAAAAGAAGAAAGAAAATAAAAATTTATTAAAATAATATATATATATATATATATATATATTATAATAAAGAATTATTATATTATTTTAATTTAATTTTTAAGTATTTTTTATAAATTGAATAAATAAATAATTTTATGATGATTTTAATAAAAAAATTTAATTAATAAAATTTGAATTATATAATTTATTTTAAAAATTTTTATTCAAATAAAATATTATAATATAAATTATTATATTTTATTATTATAATTATAAATTCTAGAGATATAAATATAATTGATAATTTTTCTTTGATTTTCTCATGTTTTATGCGTTGTGATGAGAAAAAAAGTTTTGAAATGAGTCCCATCCATTTTTTCTGTTTTCTTTCGGTTTTTTATTGTTAATTAAATAATAAAAAATTCAATTTTTTTAACATTTTCTCTCCCTTACTTTTCTCTTTCTTCTTTTTCCCCTAAAACAAACAGATGTTGAAGTCTTAATTAAAAGATTGTTGGTACCACGTCAGTCCACTATTCTACTTCAAAAATATAGATATTAAATGAACACGAGCTTTCTGGTTTTTAAATTCTTACTTGATTGTAAACGCAACTAATAAAGAACCTTTTTCTTTCGGCTGTGACGGCAGAACTAAGAACTCTCTAGGTGGATAGTAAGATTTTCAGCAGGCTTAGGCCCAAGTCGTAGTTTTCGCGGAGTGGTATGGAAAAAAGCTTCTTTAACATTTAAAAACTCATAAACAATCTATATAATGTATCGATTAATTAGCAAATTCATAGCTTATTTTTTAATTAAAAAAATGCTGTAACTTATCTGGTCTATGTACGTTGTTAGTTAATCGTTTTCTGATTGTTAACTATTAACTAAATGACTTGTTTCTGAAATTTTCTCGATCTTTCTTGGCGGGTGTAAAAGGCAAATTTAGTTATTTGCATTTGCAAATCGTAAATCTGGCATCACCAAATCCATCCATCTTTAATATGAATATGATTGCAAATAGTAATGGACTCGGCTTATCTTTCATAGCAATGACCAAAACCGTCATAATTATAAATATAAAACAACAAAATGTTCATATTTCATATCTGTTATCTAATATGTAACACTATTTTATTTGAAAGTGATTGATTGTAATAAAAATTAACTGCAACTAAAAAAAATTTACTTACAATGTTACAAATTATCACAAGTATTCTATTCTTATTTAATATGGACAACAAATTATCTCAACATATAAATTTAGGAAGGCGTAAAAAGTGTGCGACCAGTTAAAGCTTTTATGGCGCTAGCATGTGTTAGGAATAAACAATACGTGCTGGAATAAAGATTTGTATGGGGAACAAAGCAAAGTCACCGTCCTTTCCTTTTTCTTTTTTTTTGGTAATTGCAGATTGAAAGAGAATAGGAAAGGGGGGAATGGATCAATTGCTCCAAAAGCACCTAAAATTTTATCTGGTGAAGATGAAGCAGCTGTTTCGGAAAAGAAAGGAATAAAGTTTAAATTGGAGTATTAATACGAAATAAAATTGCAAAGTTGACGCCGCTCAAAGAATAAAACCTCAAGCTTTTTTCGACAGACCCTTTTTATATATATATACATATATAAATATTTGAACTGACCCTCTTATTTGTATCCTGCCTTGGTATTTTACGTTGATGTACATTGTTGCCATAAACTGTCTAGATACAGTAATATAAATGCTCGTGATATAATTTTTTAGAAGAATATAGTATGTGCATTATTTTGTTATAAAAGATTTAATTTTGGTATTTTTAATTATTTTTTTGTTGGTATCCTGCTTGGATTTGTATAATAACAATTGTGATCCAATCCGGCTCCCTTGCCATTCTTTTTTTTTTTTTATAATCTAAAATAGTGAAATTAAGAATTATTTTTAAGAAATATTTTTAAAAAAGAAAAGTAGGAGTCAAATATAAAATATTTTAAACTTAAATAAAATATAAAAAAAATAATCATTAAGTTATAGATTCTCACTTGCCGTTCTTGCTGCTTCTAAATTATTCACTTTTATTTTGTCTTTGACCTTTTTAATTTAGTTATTTTAAAAATTCAATGGAACAAAATAAGAAGCATGCCTGACATGCGCCAAAGAACAGCTGTCTTTGCCTAGAAATAAATAAATCACATTATTGATGAGAGGACGTAAACTTCAAACTTTAAGCCCAATAAATGTTTTATTCTTTTTCTTATATATTTTCCACTTAAAATAGTTAATATGAAAAACGAAAATCTAAGCTATGGCGGGGCTTGCTTTACCTGACATAAAAAGGTTGTAGCGGTATGCAGCATAATCATTACTAAAAAGTAGAAGAAGAAGAAGAATAGTGCAAAACGACTATTAGTGCAGTTTAAATTTTATTTTCTTCATTACTTGTAGAATAGTTGTGAACAACAAGTTCATGTGGGCTTCACTTTATTTATACGCGGGCTCACCGTTGGGTTGCAAATGGATCAAGCTCTAACGAGAGTCAATTTGGCGCAGCCTTAGGTCTAAAAAAGTATATAAAATATATTATTAAAATTAAACAAAAAGGTTTGTATTAAATTTGTAAAATATTCACATTAAAAAAATTGTAACATACAATTCCCTACCAAAAAGTCTTGTAAAATACAATAAATTATTCTTCAATAAATTAAGCTCGTCTTTTAAGTTATTTTACTAGTCAATCCTTTTTCTTATATTGAGAATTTACTAAACCTCCTCGATTAGGAGAGTTTGTAAAATAAAAGGTACGTAAAATTTGATCAAAGAATGTAGAATAATACTAATTCCATATGCACATTATCTTATATTTGTATATTTGTCATCATCTAATTATAATTTTTTTTTGTCATTAAAGTTTAGGGTTTATTTTGTATATTTTATTTTATTTTTTACACACGTATATTTTAATTTTGTCCCCTCACACAAATATGAGGTAATGTGCTTAGTTTTGATTTTTTTTTTTTTTTGGTTACATGCTGATTTGGATTTGTATATTCACAAATAGGCAAAACCCCAATTAAGATGATCGAAAATTATAAGTCGTTGACAGCTATCATTTCCCATTTGACATTCAGGTTGTATCGAGTACATGTGGATTGATATAGAACGGAATATCCATATAATGTATCCTTCGATTTAACCAAAAGAAAAAGCACAAACAATCATGTCTAAACTCTCACTGAAGCTATGCTATGCTTTCGTGTAAAAGGAAAATCGGGAAAGAAAATAATGGAATGTTGGAGTGGGCGAGATTCTTAAATAAACACTTTAATGTGAATGTATATGATAAATAATGTTTGGCTTAAAATAAATTCGTCCCAAACAACGACTATTGAGATACAACACCGCCTTCTCTATTTTTCCTTTTTGGTGTCTTTTGTTTTTTTTTTTTCTTCCCACCCCAAACGTTGAGCCAGAGCACAAAAGGGGAGCGCATGAATTCGCCGAATTGCGAATTGGGATAGACATAAGGATATCGAAGAGCAAAAATATCTTTGCTTTATTAACCAGAAAAAAAAATACAAAAACGAGCGCTTTTTTTCACCTTAGCCTATGCTCACTATTACCCAATCATATTTCAACGCGTGTACTTTGAGAATCCGAGGCCTTTCCCTTGCCTTTAGGGCGTCACAACCCAACTCACACCCCGCGACTTCTCGCACGTTCAAAGGACAATTGAAAGCAGCGCCGTCCATTTACCACATGGTTGATCCAACGGCTAGGACGCAATCCACCCCGGAGGACAACCACACTCCCAATAAAAACCCTCCACGTGTCGGAGTTCCCAATCCACAACAGGAACCGCTACCGCGACACTTGCAGCAGTTTACCTGGAATCGCCGGTGGCAAAGCAAACAAAACCGTATATAGCAACACACCATAAGCATAGCCAAGTAGCCTCTCTCAATCCCGATTTTTTCTTCCCTCTGATTGTGGATGCCTCTTCTCTTACATATCACATCAAACAACATACATAGTACCGTGTTTTATTCGACATCATCGGCTTCGTCATCATAATCCAGAAACCAGGCTCTTTGTTGTATGTGTAACAGTAGTTGTTGGGTTGATTTGATTTGAGTTGATAAAGTCTTCGGGTTAGGTTAGGTGGCTTCACTCTTTTGATTTTCTTGTATTCTCTTCTCTTGTGGACGCGGGTGCTTGCTTCAACCGCAAATTCCTGCTATTTTTCGTTCCTATACACTCAATTCCCCATTTATTCTTCTATTCACCTACTTCAGTCCCACCTATTTATTCCCCATGCTTTACCCGATCCAAAGTTCAAGTCGCATTCTTTTCGATAATCCCAACTCAATTCTCTGCTCTGCCACTTGATCTTTTACAACGCATCACCTTTTGTTAGAATATTGAATCCAATCATTCCTTTGATTCATAATTCGATCGATAGCAACTGTGGACGTGACAGAGTTGGAATTCACATATTATTCCATCATCCATGCAAGTCTTCTGGTGGAATCATGACTTCGGTTTAACTTAACCTTCAGGATTGGAAAGTTTCGCTTGGGTTTTTTTATTTTTCAGACCATACAGATCGTCGAATTCAGCAGAAAAGGAGTGTTCGGTTGAAGATAAGCTTTCTAAGAGTGTGAAATAGAATACACATAATTCAGGAAAAGATCATCTTGTGAATTGTTAATTTAAGTAACTATTGGTTAGTATATGATTTTTGGAGCTATTATGCATGTGGGTATGGACTTTTCTCCTCCATTTACCATGTTAGAAGAAGGTGAACTCGACAAAGATAATGCATTAGTGGTGGAAGATGAGAAATCAGGAGAATTGAATAATGTAAAACGAATGACAAAGGGTAAGCCTCCACGCCACGTCTCCACCATGAGACATGACATTAGCTCCACCAGACTGGTTGCTGCACCAGATTTGGTAAGTTTATGTTCTTCATCACCGAGATCTTCATAAAGTTGGATGCTTTATTAAGCCTTTTACAGCTACATCTTGACATTTTGGCTTCAAATTTGAACAATTTCTTAAGCTATTTGCGCGTCATGTTTTTTGCCCTCTGTTGTTGATATTGCTGTCTTTTCTTGCTGGCTACAATTTTCAGCTAAATTTATATCTTCTTTTTCTGTTGCACCTAGAGATGGAATATATTTCTTGTAATGCTTTAGTTTTAGTCAATCCTTTGTAATTCGTCTTGCCAAACTAATTTGAACTAAAATGATGAGAATATTCTATATTCTTTCCAACTGCACCTTGAACTGCATTTTCATTTCGGCAAAAGTATTTACTTTGTGATAGCATTTTGGAAAGCGCAGGTTATCTAATTTGTCTGTTTCTCTTCCTTTTTCTTAAGAGTTTGGAAGAGGGGGTCACCGGGAGCAAGTCATCTTCTCAAGACAACACAGATTTTCTGCCCATATTTCGGTCAGGAAGTTGTGCTGAAAAAGGACCTAAACAATATATGGAAGATGAACATATATGCATAGATGATCTTATTCAACATCTAGGTTCATCTTCAAATGTTCCTTTTACCGGAGCTTTCTATGGGGTTAGTATGTTTTCTTCTTTCCTGACTTTACATGCATCTGCTGTGGTGATCTTAATGCTTAAAGTTGGTCTCATTTTCTATTAATGCCTGCTTACAAGTTACAAGGGGACATTAGTTCTTTTCCCCAGTAGGATTATGTGTTTTATCCTAAAGTAATGTTCCATAACCAATGTTTTGAATCCATCCTTTCTTGGCTCCGAAAATATCCATAAGATGAATTATGGCTGAAGTTCAATTTTCATCAAAATGTGACATTGCTGAAAGTTAGGACAAATGAGTTATGGAGAAATTTTTTCCCCTAAAAGATGCTATTTTTTGTAAAAGAAAGCTAGGAGAAATTAGACAGTGTAGAATAAGAAATGAATGCATTAGAGATAAAGTAGGGGTAGCAGTAGCACCTTTTGTGGAAAAGATGGTAGAATCTCATTTTAGGTGATTTGGTCATGTGAATAGAAGACTTGTACAAGCTTCAGTAAAAATAGTAGATTAGATGGAGGGTGGTTCAATAAGTAGAAGTAAAGGGAGACCAAGAAAAACTATAAATGAAACCATTAAAAATTACTTGGATTTTAATGACTTGTCTAGAGACATAGTTTATGATAGGTTCTATGGCATTGTTTGATCCATGTAGTTGACCCTATCCAATGGGAAAGGGCTTGGTTGTTGTTGTTGTATACTATTTTTTCTTCTCATACAGGAGGAAAGGTTTGGTTATTGTTGTTGTATACTATTTTTTCCGTTGATTTTGCTGCTCATAAAGTGAGATTCAGACTCTACTTTTTGTTCACGTGTTAAATTGAACAGTTCATTCATCTCTACGCATTGTTCAGGTGTTTGATGGGCATGGAGGTACAGATGCAGCTTCATTTATAAGAAATAACATCCTTAGATTCATAGTTGAGGACTCCCATTTTCCAGCTTGCATAGGGAAAGCAATTACAAGTGCTTTTCTGAAAGCTGATTATGCATTTGAAGAGTCCAGTTCGCTTGATATCTCCTCTGGAACCACTGCTTTAACAGCTCTTGTATATGGAAGGTAGCGAGCTTCAATTATGAATTATATTAGTTTCATTGATTTAGCGAGTTTTATTTGCTTTTCTTGCATGTTGGTTGTTAGATCCTAAAATTTTATGAATGGAAGTTGGTTCATGGCCACATTATCAGCATCAGTATCATTATAGCGGCATGCACTTATTTAATCATAATCTATATTGGGGAAAAAAAATAATTTCTATGAAACTAAGGAAATCTATGTTTTTTCCTAATTGGAGATGGAAGGCAGGAGTTGGGGAAAAGAAACTTGTGAATTGTTAACATGCATCTAGTTGCATGATTTGTAATTACATATCTTTCTCAAGTTTTGAAAATTTCATCTTTTGACAGGACCATGATAGTTGCCAATGCTGGGGATTGTCGAGCTGTACTAGGGAGGCGAGGTAGAGCAATTGAGATGTCAACAGACCAGAAACCAAACTGCACTTCGGAAAGGCTAAGGATTGAGAAACTTGGTGGGGTGGTATACGATGGGTACTTGAATGGGCAGCTATCTGTTTCACGTGCCTTAGGAGACTGGCACATGAAGGTTCCCAAGGGCTCTGCCTGCCCTCTGAGTGCCGAACCAGAGTTGCAGGAAATCAACCTCACTGAGGATGATGAGTTCTTGATTATGGGCTGTGATGGCCTGTGGGATGTAATGACCAACGAATGTGCTGTGACCATGGTCAGGAAAGAATTGATGATACATAATGATCCTGAAAGGTGTTCAAGAGAGCTGGTAAGAGAGGCTCTTAAGCGTCACTCGTGTGATAATTTAACAGTTATCGTGGTGTGTTTCTCCCCAGATCCTCCTCGAAGGATAGAGACACCTCCTTCTCGAGTCAGGAGGAGTATATCAGCAGAAGGCCTCAATTTACTTAAGGGTGTATTGGACTGTTAGTGTTAGCCTCAGCCTCAGCCTCAGCCTCAGCCTCAGCCTCACGATGATTGTTTAGGTTAGAGAAAGGATGGATGGATGGACGCTTGCTATGTGTATGAAGTTATTGATTTTAAGGTTGCAGAGGTATCGTCGCCCTCTCGTGCTGCTTCCATCCCATTTATTTCGAATTAACTTTATTTGTTCAACTTTCTAACATTACCTTGCGGTATATGTCTGTACATAATGGATCACTAGTTTCTTCCTGTTACATGGATTGTATATAACATCGCTATTCCTTTCGTCTTAGGAGCGATGTAAGTCAGAAATACGTGATGCAGGCGAGAAACACTTGATAGGTGGACCATGATTTCCGCTTCCTATCCTTCTCTGATATTAGGGATGACAGTTGTGGTAACTGAAAGCTTCAGTAATGAAAGTAATCTTTTTCAGTAATGAAATTTTTATTCAAAGATTACTCTTGAATTTATTTTTAGTTTAATTTTGGGAGAGCACCAAACTAACCCAGTACTCCGGACAGATTCCGGACGATCGCTTGTCTGCACAGCCTGTCGATCTCGGATATGGATTGACTAACATAAGACCAAATATTGACCCCTCTCAAAACTATAAAAACATTGACGAAAAAACTACAAACAATTTGAAAAAAAAAAAAAAAAGTAAGTGTCAGAATGTTGGATGTCAATCTCAGTCTCCTCTCAACGAGAATTTGTGAGGATCTTGTGTATCTATTACTTCTCTATGGATGTAATATCTCTGAATTACCAATTGTTAAAAATGAAAAAGGAGAGTGCAGTACAAATACGGAAGTCATAATCATTACTTGATTAGAGTCCTATCCACCACATCGTTCGAAAGACCCTTTTGGCTATGAGAAAAAAATAATGTTATTCCAACTCCAACCGAAAAAAGGACAACATCATCAATTTTGGGATGCATCCTCTGAAACTTTAACGGCCCAAAAGCAGATATTTCCAGCCACCCTAATATCCAGGGTTTCAGAGCTCTTCATTATCTCCACCGTCATCCGCCTCTGCCTCATGTGATAAACTGCATGAAAATATAGCCATTATCAGTTTATCTCCATATACTAATATTTTGAGAACATCAATTGTTAAATAATAGACGAGGTTTTGAATTACAAATACATTCTGAAACTGGGATATATTACACGAAGCTCCCTTGTTTTGAGTTTAGATCCTAATGTTCCCTCTTAAGTCAGGTCTTTCTAGCTTATCTCTTTGGAGTAGTTGTAACATTCAAAACCTTGGGGGCTAGGATATATGTTTTTAAGTCACCCTAAACGATACCGATGCCAAATGCCAAGCTTTGCAAGTAAGAGAATACTCGAGAGAGAGGCAACTTTGCAAAGCAAGTGCGAAACTATCCTAAATGGGTAAAAAGGTCACCTATGATACGTTCAAATTCCATCCTATAAGCCTCATCAGGAAGATCAGGCCAGAACGAAAGGTTGCCTCATAGTAATGTTCCTTATCAATAAACAATGCTATGATCTTAGGAAATACAACCTAGTTGGATGCCCAAAACCCATTTTAGACCAAGAAGTGTATGTTCCCAATCATGATCAACACACAATGCTATGATTGTTAGAAAATAAAACCTGGTTGGATACCCTAAAATGGGCATTTTACATCAAGAATTCAGCAAATGTTTCCCAGCCAATGCAGTGTACAACTAGGACAAGATAAATTCCTATGATTATATTTGACGTTCATTACCTCATTGGACTGCAGTGTTTGCTCAAATCTTGACAAAGAACTTTGCTCACATCTCCCACTTTAACAGATCCTTTCTTTATTAATTCAGCCAACTGCAAAATTTGGCATCACTAGAAATAATTCATCACTGCTGTATAAAGCAGGTGCACAGATAAACATGAACTTCAGAAGAACCAGAACATGAAAATTCACCTCGTCTTCTGTTTCTTCAAGCAATCTGGTCATAGTACACACAAATAGTTAGGGCACAACTGCACTACTCTAGTTTTAAAACTCACTTGTTGCAAAAGTTAAAGGCAAAGCTTTTATCCCACGAATATCCCAATTAAAAATTACAAGTAGAGTTATAAAATAAAACTACTTGCCTCTTACCTTCCACAATAAGAAGATATGTCTTTTGAATATGCCCGAGCTTCCTGCTTATCTGTCAAGAGAAGAATGAACTGTGTGTTCAGAAGACTTTGATGAGAACTAATTAAACCTCTAAATTATTTGATTCCTAAAGCATTAAAAAAATTATGCAGACAATTAAAATGCTAAACACTGGAAGAAGCATGACGACTCAACAAATTCACATATTAGTTTGGTATATGTGATGTCAACAATACTCATTACAGAATTAAAATCTTTCACCTTAATATTTATACATGCAGCATGGTGAAATATGGACTTCAAAACCAGACATTTGCATTCTAACTGACAAACTGATAACTAAGAATCAAACATCTCACAAAGCATGATTCCCAAATACTTGATGAATCGAATTACATTACAGCTATCTTTCCTGATTTAGGAGACAAAGCAATTAAAACCCCATTTATAATCTATATTCCTCTCTAGAATATGTGAATTATTTGGAACAATAACAGCCCATAATAATTCCGGATCTGGTAAAATAAAGTAAGGATTAACCTCTTATTCTTATCGTTTCTACTTGTGTTTTAACACATCAATCTTTTGTTGAGTATCATAAAATCCACAAATACTAGAAGAGATCGACCTAGCACTAAAATATAACATAATTTTTTCTTTAACTATGCACCTCTCTTGTTTTCCATGAAAACTTTAATATGTTTATCTTATGCTCAAGAATCTATCACATTACAGTTCTAGAAATATATGAATTGGTCAGGGAAAAAAAGGGAGGAAGAAATTGCATTAAGTCAACCATACTGAATAAAAGCAGTATGAAGTAAAGTGCATACTTGTGAGGTTATCCCAGCTATCCACTTTGAACCATTCATGTGTATTTGTATCAATCTGCAGAAATAGGTGGAAACAGAAATAACATCCATTCTACAATATCTAAGTAGCCATGAATTCAGACATTGGAGCAGTGAAGAAGAACAAGTGAATGGAGAGTTGGTAAGATTAGGAAGCAATGAGAAATTGAGAAGTAAATAAAGCAAGCACCTTGAGTGTGTAGTCTTGCATCTTTTCGCAAAGCCCATCAAGGAGTTCAACCACCCTTAGCTCACTAACTCTGTTTGTATCAAATCAAACAGTTCCAAATTCATGCAGTCATTAGATGCTACTCACTAAGTAATTAGAATAAAGCACGTGTTTGTTCGAGAGATCAACATACAGAGATGCAACTATAATTGTTTGAAGTAACGAGATGACCAAATGTTTTCAGTTTGTGAAAATGAAAAAGGAAGCAGAACCTTCAGTTGTCTGTCAACTCTCAAATCCTTACCATATACACAGTAGTACTCATTGAAGAACTCCCTGTATGCTATGCCTATGATGAGATCTATCATCAAACCAAGAAGAAAGAAGCTGAAGGCGAAGGGAATATACCTGTAATCGATGAGCTTTCCTTGACGCTGGCCCCTGGAGTCCAAGCGATGGCGCATATCCAAATGGTTCCGCGGCCTCTCCTGGTCAAAACGCAGCATCTCAACGTACATGCAATGGTTAATGGGAAATTAATGGAAAAATATGAAGAATGATTGAATCGAAATAAACATGTTACACTGGAAAGCCCAATCTCTAGCTCCTCCTGCAAGGTGCACACACACCGACCGACGTCAGATTCAATTTCAAACGTCTCCAACATCAATCCGTTTGACATAATAAGTCAAATCAGCAAGGAGATCTCGACGACGACAACACAGGATTGATTCAACGATATCTATAATAATAGAGATTAAAAATTAAAAGGGATTTGGTTATTGTGCATGCATACGGCAACAGCTTGACAGGCGGCACATTTGTCGTCAATGGCATTAGAAAGAGCTAACATTCCGACGAGCAGGAACAGGAACAGTGGCAGACACGCCATTGACATTGACATTGACCTCAACCTCGACCTCTGCATCGTCTTCTTTACCTGCTCCCTCCGCGGCTTATTGGTAATTACCACTGATTGCCTTCGCCGGATCCCACCAAGATGAATATTACATTCACCGCTCCACTCTCCTTCCCCTTTTTTTACCAACCCATAAGAAAGAAAAATCCAAAGAAATGTTTATTTAATCATACATATGCAATTAAAAAGGGATTTTTTGTTCATAATATTTATGTGCATACTAATAATGAAAATAAATAAATTAACGTAATGAGTACTGTATTTATTAACTAAATTCTTAATTTTAACTTTTTATATGCAACTTTTTACACCTTTTAATTACCACCTATTGTATTAAAAAAAATTATGTAAATATGTGTAGTACATAAATTTGCTCAGATACATAGATGATATGTTTTTTTTTTTTTTTTTGGGTACAGTAGGAAAGAAAGAAAAAGAAACTAGAGCCTAAAAAATGCAATCCCCTTATAGTCCTTGTGCAGAAGTAATAGCAATCCATGGGGAGAAGGGTCATGAAGCACCATTAACTTGCATTCTTTATGAGCTGCATCCTTGGCCAGAAAATCTGCACATACATTTCCTTCACGGAGAACATGACATGGGGTTATCGTCCAATTTCTACTAAGCCACTACTTTATGTCCATGACAACAGCACCATACAAATGATCCTGCACTTTAGAGTGAACCAATCTGATAGCTTCTATCGAGTCAAATTCACATAGAACTTTACGAAAACCATGTTCCCAAGCAAGACATAATCCCATACAGATTGCCATTAGTTCAGGAAACAAGTTGTTAGCCACCCTAATAGCCCCATGAAAGCCAAAGATCCATCTACCATCTTCGCCGTGCAACAAACCACCAAAGCTAGCATTACTTGGGTTTCCAAAGGAACACCCATCCATATTTAGTTCTATAAACCCTACTGGTGGCCACTCGCACTTTATAAACCGTGGAAGTTGTTCTCAAGGCTGAACCCCCATGCTTAGAACAGCAACATCCAAGAAGATACGGCTAACAAGTGTCTCTTTAGTGATCAAAATGCCTTGAAGAACTTCTCCATTTCTAGCCCTCCAAATCCACCACAAGGTTGTGCAAAGGAGAATACAATGCTTCGATTAGGCCAAGAATTTCACCCACTGGCAAATATTTGTTAGCTGTAGTCCATAGTCAGCAATATCACCCACTAACTGCCAAACTTCTTTAGCCTTGACACAATCCGGGAGGCAATGTAGTTGCGACTCACCTTCTGCCATACATCTAGTGCAAGTCTGATGCGCTACCAATCCTCGAGACACTCTGAGACAATTTGTAGGCAATGCATTATTCTTTATCAACCAAAGCAGAACCTTCCCTTTCTCCGCGATAGGCAGTGTCCAAATCCACTTCCAATCATACTGAGAAAGATCACCTAATCGATCCGTCAAGATCCAATCATAACTAGAAGCAACAGAGTAACACCTTGATGATCCAAAAGTCCATGATAAGGAATCTTCCACTTGATCATGTAGCCAAATAAAGGTATTTCCCAACTGTTTAATTACTTCATTACAATAGGGAGTCATCAAAGTGTGCATCTGCCAATCACCATCACGCCACACATCCTTAACCTGCAAGGCAGTATCCGAAATATGGACATATGGGACCATTTTACAAAGAGGACCTCCAGACAGCCACGGCCCAAACCAAAAGGATATATCTCCATTGCCTAACTTTGGTTTATAACCATGTTTGAGTATCTCCCAAGTCCGAATCATAGCATTCCAAGTGGAAGAACCTTTCCCTTCAAAGACTGGAGCTAGAACATCAAAATTGGGCTCATATCTCTACCTCATAACCACAACCCAAAACTTAGGAGACGGGCGAATAAATTCCCAAATTAATTTGCCTAGGAATGCAACATTTATGTCCCTAGCCCGACGAATGCCCAAACCCCCATAGGTTCTTGGTCTAGTCACAACATCCCAACTCACCAAATTTAATCCCCTAGACTGACCTGGATGCCACACAAATTGCCTAACGAATCCATTAATATCATCACAAACTTGTTGAGGAATCCACATATTTTGCATATTATACAATGGCGTGGTAATAAGCACAGATTTAGCCAAAGTAATTCTCCCTACTCTGTTCAATAACTTCGCCTTCCAACCACTAAGTTTAGACTTTAATTTGTCAATTAAACAATTAAAGTCATCACGCTTAACTCTTCCTTGGAACAGAGGAAAGCCCAAATATTTTCCAAGATTGGAAGTTAGAGGAATAAAAGGAACTGATGAGATTTGATCTCTAGTGATTCTGGTCACCTCTTTAGACACCATAACTTTAGACTTCTCAATACTAATCTTCAGACCCGAGAGCTTCTCAAAATCCTTCAACATATCCATTATCAATCTCATCTATGATGGTTTAGCTTCCACAAAGAGCAAGACATCATCCGCAAAAAGAAGATGAGAGATTCCAATGCCTCCCTTGGTAATCTGAATAGGCTTCCATAACCCAATTTCCACTTTGTCTAATATCAACATGGATAGTCGCTCCATACATAGCACAAATAAATAGAGTGATATGGGATCCCCTTGGCGTAGCTTGCTATTAGGCGAGAAACTCTCAAGTTGTACTCCATTCCAAACCATTGATAAAGATGAGGAAGACCACAAAACATCATAAGTTTCCTAATAGTATCAGGAAAACTAAAATCAATGAAAGTTTTCTCCAAAAAGCTCCACTCCATACTATCATAGGCTTTATGCAAATCGACCTTGACAGCCATGATACCTTTCTTGCGCTTAGATTTACACATATGCTATAAAATCTCTTGGGCAACAATAACATTACCAGTTGTGCTCCTTCCTGAGATAATACTATTCTGTAATGGCCCAATAAGGTCAGAGAGAAAAGGACGTAGCCTATTCACGAACACCTTAGTGACTAATATGTAGATTACGTTACAAAGATTGATAGGACGCAATTAAGTCATTCTTAACAGCACTTCAACCTTGGGAATAAGAATAATGAGAGTTTCAGCTAACTTTGCATCAAAAACTCCTGAGGAGAAAGCTTCTCGCACCACACAAAACACATCATCCCCCAGAACATGCTAAAAATGGTTGAAGGAAAATGGCTAAAATCTATCAGGCCCAGGGGCTTTAAAGGCCTTCATATACCGAAGAGCTTCCCACACCTTCTCCTTAGACACCTCCCTCTCCAGAGCAAAATGTGCTTCATTATTCAAGCAAGTCGAAACATGTAAAGATTCATTTCGTGCTCCCAAAGCATTAGTTGAAACAAAAAGTTTCTTAAAGAAACTAAGGGCCTCCTTTTTAAGAAACTCTCCATCAGTGTACCACACATCTCCCGTAATATAAAGCCCCTCAATCTTATTTCTCTTCCTTCTAGTCAGGGTTTGAGCATGAAAAAATGAAGTATTCTTATCACCAAATCTGATCCACTGCTCTCTAGACTTCTGAAATCACACCAACTTTTCCTATATGAGAGTTTGCTTATACTCAGCTTGAAGAGTTTTCTCCAACTGGACAAACTCCAATGAATCAACTAACTTCAAAGTTCTCGGAATACTCACAATTCTAGTCTCAAGAAGCCTCTTTCTTTTGAAGATATCCCCAAAAATCTCCTTATTGAATGCAACCGAACTCTCTTCCACCATTTTCAAAGAAAGTACTACATTCGAAGAGCCACTTTTCCAAGCTTGAAAGACAACTGCTAGGAAATTGCTATGAGTCACCCAAGCAGCCTCAAAACAGAATGGGCGAGGACTATTGATAGGAGGAAGACCCTCACATCTAATTAACAAAGGATTATGGTCAGAATAAATGGAAGGCAAGATTCTTACAAACGCATTAGGGAAAAGAAACTGCCAATCAGCATCCACACCGCTCTATCCAGTCGCTTAACCATCCCAAGATGCCCATGAACAAGTTCTCTACCAAGTGAACTTACCACCCACCACATGCAAATCATCCAAACCGCAAAGTCTAAGCAATTTCGAAACAAACGAGCCTTGCTAGGACTGAAGAACATCCTTTCGATTATGACTCCCAACAGACTTCATTGAAATCCCCCACAACCAGCCACGGCTTGTTCAACACATCCCGCAAGTTCATCAAATAACTCCATAGAGAATAATGAATTGTTGGAATAAGGCTGACATAAACAGCAGAGCAAACCCAATTTCTGTCATCCATAACAACCTCAAAGGTGATTACCTGCGTGCTTTTATCAATTACCTGGATAACCATCTTATCATTGTTGATTAGAATCCAGATACCACCAGCATGACCCCGACTCTTCCAACGCCACCAAAGAAAAGCCAAGCTGAACCTAAAACTGCTCCACCCTGGAAATAGGGATATGAGTCTCCATAAGAACAACAAATATGGGTTGAAATTTTCTCTCAAGCTCCTTCACCCTCCTATTCCCCTTGGGGTTAACCGCCCCCTGATATTCCACATACATATTGATAAATCCATAGGATCCAAGGATATAAGGAAGTAGGAAAGGACCCAAGTCATGTTGCCCCACTTTTTCCTTCTAAACTCACAACACCCCCTGCCCATATCTCCTTATCCTTCACCGCTTCTTTATGTGCCCCTACCGTAGCTACCGCAGAACCCCCAGATTCCACCACAGGTTCATCTCGCTGTTCATTCACCAAATCAACTGTATGGGCTTCCTTAATTAGAGGTTTGTCTAGGCTATCTCTTTATTGCCTCTTCTTCTTACCCGTTGGAGAGATGCAGAGTACCACCTCCTTAGCCACATAGCCGTTGGGTTTCTGAACCCTTATCATATGACCGCCTTTTATAATGCCTATAGGTCGTACAGCACTAAACGACACCGCTGGAGCCATCTTCATGCTTCCTTTGACGTTTGATGTATCTGTAGCAAACCTCTCTTTCTCAACTGCTGCAGTAATTATAGGGTTTGCATCTTTCCTAAATTTTCTGTGGGCCCCATGTAGATCCCACGTGATTCCTCACAATATTCTTTCCTTTCTCATATTTTCCTTCCTTAATCAGCGCCGTAGCCTTCCGTTTATTCTGCACCAACGTCCATTCCTTTTCCTTCTCAACCGTCACAATCTTTTCAGATTTTGATTTTGAAGACTCCGTAATTTTCTCATCCAAATTATGCTGGTTATCCCGTGAGATCCTCCCTTTCCTGTTATCATTCAGCTGAACATTTCCGGCCCATCTTCTGATGCTCTTTCTAGTGACACAACTTTTTGCACACAATCATGGGAAAAATGGCCATACCTATCACATAATCCATATATCATGTGTAGACTTTCGTACTCTACAGAGAACAGTTGATCCTCCACCCAAATCTTCCTCTTGACAGGGACCGAAAGATCCACCTCAATACAAGCTCGTGCATACCTTCCTCTCTCTTAGTGGTGACATCAATTTTCACTGGCCTCCCTACTGCAGAAGCAATGACCTTGATAACACATTCATCGTAGAACATTACATTCAAGCCTGTGAATCGAACTTAGACCATAGTCCTGCCAAACGATGCCTCACATGCATGAAAATCTAGGGACTATTACTTAACTGCCAAATATTGGTCCTGGATCATCTAGGGACCCCCCACCATAACCTTCTCCCTATCCTCTTCGAGATCAAACTTGACCAAGAAATAGCTGAACCCCGCCAACATCACCTTATAACCACCCTTCAGATGCCATAATGTTTTCAGTTTATCCTTCAAAAACGAATAACTTAAGTGCCTGTTTAGAAGCTTAAGCATTAAAGTATCTTTCCATGGTCGAGCAAGCTTATCAAGAACAGCCTTCTCGAACCTAACCCTTGGCACCTTCCCATCCTCCTCCAAGCATAGAAATTTTGCCAAATTATGTTTGATGAGGTCGTCTGATAGGTCTCTAGGAGGTAAAGGAGTTCCTCCTAATACTTTATCTCTAAAAGACATTTGCACTCCGTTACCCTTCACCTACTGGCGGCACTCCCTCTCTTGTACTCTCACCCATCGTACTCTCAAAATTTTAAAAGTATGTTATTTATATTGGGTTTAAAGTATTTTTAGTCCCTATACATACTTATGACTTTAGTTTTAATTTTTAGACTTTACAAATTTGAGGCTTTTTTCTTATAATAATGCTTTATCAAGAAGCTAGTACCTGCTATTAAGTATTTGCCTCTATAATTTTTACCTTTTCAAATTGATTTTAGTTTTTATAGTTGCTTTTTTTTTTATAAAATATTAGTTCTTTTTTTTTTCTTTTATAAATGATTGGTCCTTGTAGTTAAATTTATTTTGGTTTTGCTCCTTTGGAAACTAATTTCTTAACGAGAAACCAATATAGGGAGTTAAGCCCAATTTTTTTTAGTCTAAAGACTAAAAGCCAAATGTTTTTCAGTTCAAAAAAATTGCTTTTTAACCTTTTATTTATATTTACTCTTTTAATTAATTAATTGAAAATATCCATTTTATTGATTGAACACTTTATTAAAAAAAACTTGTTTCCTAAACTAATTCCTAACTTCATAATTCATTAAAAATAAATGTTAAAAATATTAAGATGCAAAATGGTAACTACAAATAAAAATTAAAAGATAATTTATTAGACAATTCATTTTAACGAGAAATAAATGATTTATTATATTAATATGACTCCAAATGAGTTAGTCTATTATGAGAATAAAATTTTTTTAACATTAGATTTTTTTTAAAAAATTATAAGACTCGAATATAAAATCTTATTTAAAAAAAATAAATACAAAACTATTTGAAGTAATCAAATATTGATACTGTATTTATATATATTTTTTTGTTTTCCAAAAATATCGCGAGGTGATTTTATTTAAAATATGTCTACGTACTAAATGTGGGTATCTTTCCCGGGCCATGGTTTGCTACATGTATGTGGCTCACCTTTTCTGCGCGACATGTTTACTTTTAGTGTATAGATGATCTTTATAATTATCTTTTCTACTTCAAAAATAGGTTAGCATTACTTTTATAGTTTTATTGATTGTATGCTATAAATTATATATATTTTTCAAAAAGATTTGTGGGTTATAAATAATGTATAAGAGTTTAATTTGTATGTATTAAAAATATATTTTATATTATCAAATAATAGAAATATAAAAAAATGTTAAATTATATAAAATAATATTATCATAATTTAATATTTTTTTGTATTCTTATTGATTAACATTATAACAATTTACATTACCAATATATATAAATTAATCTCTATATATAATCTTAAATAAAAAAAACTTATGAAAATAAATGCTCACCGAGAGTGCTGAAAACATCTCTATCTTGCAACATTGAATTGGTTATAACTGCACATACATGATCCGCCACTTGTGGTTGTGTTTTAGCCACTAACTCATTCCATAAGAGGTTTCCTTGTCGAGCTGGTCCTGTCCCATTGCACCACCTCACCTCGCATGCATCCATTAATTAAGCTACCGGTACCATATTAATTGTTCCTTTTGTTCGGCCTTCCCTATATTGCATGCTTTGCCTTTTATTTTATTTTATTTAACATTTTTTCACATTTTATCAATAAATTGTTTGTTTAGACCAGTTTAAACATTACCGTAAAAGAATAAAGAACAACGTCACATGCCAAAATAAAAATGCCAAGAGCTATCCCGCAGAGGAGTGACTTAGGACGGTAACCGTTGAACCTGAAAGGTAGCTACGCATATCACACACTCACATGACAAATTGAGTCAGCGAAAACAGTGTTATTATTACATGACATGTTAGTAGACATGGTAGGCACAGTATTATGAGTGAGAAAAAAGAAAAAACAACAAAAGGAAAAAGAAAAAGAAAAAGAGAAGCTAAAAAAAGATAGGCACAGGTTGTGAGAGTCTGGTAGTAATAAATAATAATAATAATAATAAAATAAAGAAAGAAGGGGGAAAGGAAAGAAAGGAGACGAAGGGTGAAGCTGATGCGTCGCTTTTTAATCAGTGGTGCAGTCGCTTTACTAAATTCCCGGCCCGACCAACCACGCCTCACAATTGTTTGTTTACTGCCCAAATCTCAACTCAGCTCTACTCTTGTATGTTTTTTTTTTTTTTTTTTAAATTTATTGATATTCCTTTATTTTGCTGCCTAATCCTATATGGGTGCCGTGAAATTATATGAGAGGAGAAAGTAAAGTTATGTGTGTGGGGATGTGGTAGGTATAATATGACCATTTCGATTGGGGCATGGAATCGGTGATTCGTTCCGTTCCTCTCTCAATTGCATTGCAATGTAAGTCTTCTTTTCCATTTTTTTCCTTTTCCTGCTTTGGAATTCTGTGAGCGTTTGCTTCCGTTGTGCACTGTACTAGATTAGATTCATCAAAACCAGAAAGTTGCATGCTTCTATGGAATGAATGAATTGCTTCTTCTGTGGCTTGCAGAAGATTTGCGCTTGTGCGTCGGTATCACTCACTGTTCCTGTTCACACCCACAGGGATTCACTCATCATCACTATCACTCACTGCTACCTCTTTTCCCTTGCTCAAGTGGATCCCTTTATTGTTGTTATTTTATTATTTCGATTTCCACGTAAATTGGCAATTTTTACCATATACATCCACTTCCCTTCTGGATCTGGATTCATTGATTGCCTTGCCAGCAAATTTCCCTTTTTTCTCTTTTTTTTTCCCCCTTAAAAATATATATGTTTTAAGGATCACTCCCATTTTCCTTCTCAGTAACGTTTGATGGGGTTTTGCAAATGTTTTTAACGGAAAAATTCCATGGGTTAGATGTGCAATGTTAACTTATAACATTAATACTGTGTGGCGTTGCTGTAAGTTTTTGTGTTTCTATTCTTTGACAATGCTCAAATCTAATTTCTTGTGTTTTCTTTCTTGAGATGAATCATAGAAGGCGAGCTTGTGTGCTATTCTAGAAAGCAAGTTTCAAGATAGCTATGGGGCTTGTATTTTTTCTTGTGAAAAATTAAAAAGCATAATGTTTTCTGAAGGATTGGGGGCAGACGAATCTCTTTGTCAGGACATTCAGAGTTTGAGTGTGTCTAAGCGTCTTGTGAGGAGTGTCAGCCAGAAGTTGAGGAAGAAGAATAACAGAAGTGCAGGGGAAGAAGATGATGCTGTAAAGTGGGTTTCTTTAAGATGCCTAACTCTGTACAGTCGAGGTGGGGGCTGCAAGGTAGGCGCTGACACTAGTGATGAATTTGGTGATTCAAGCAGTAGAAGGAGATCTAGTGCCAGTGAAGAAGGCAGGGGATATAAACCTATTTGTGGCCCCGAAGAAACTGCTGTGGATTGCTTCTCGTATGGGGTGAAGGACATTTTTTTTAGGAGACACAACAGAAAGAACTCTGAACCTGAAGACGAATTGATAACAAATAGTAGAATGCATATCTTTCTCCCTGATGATATTCTTGAAATGTGTTTGGTTCGGCTCCCATTGACAACTCTCATGAATGCTCGCCTTGTGTGCAAGAAATGGAGGGCCTTGACTACTACCCCTAGATTCCTCCAAATGAGAAGGGAGGGTTCATATCAAAACCCATGGTTGTTTCTGTTTGGTGCTGTTAAAGATGGCTTTTGCTCTGGTGAGATACATGCATTGGATGTGTCTCTGAATCAATGGCATAGGATGGATGCTGATTTTCTCAGGGGAAGGTTCCTGTTCTCTGTTGCTAGTATACAGGATGATATCTTCATTGTTGGAGGATGTTCTAGCTTGACAAACTTTGGGAGGGTGGATAGGAGCTCGTTCAAGACACACAGAGGGGTGGTAGTATTTAGTCCCTTGACGAAATCTTGGCGCAAAGTACCATCTATGAAATATGCTAGATCAGTTCCTATATTAGGAGTTTCTGAGGTCAATTTGGATTTCCCAACTTGTCAAGGTCATCAAAGCCGGCAGGATAGACGTTTTCCAAGATCAAGGATTGGCGGGGTTTCAGACGTCTATGAGGATCCTCATAAGCTTTCAATGAGACGTCATTGCAGATCTGCTTTCAATGAGAGTGAAGCTTCATCTGTTCCCGGTAGAAAGGCATACAAATTCCTTAGACAAAGAAGTGATCATTCAAGCTCAAAGGGTAGTAAACGAATTTTGTTGATAGCTGTAGGAGGTCTGGGATCTTGGGATGAACCTCTGGACTCTGGAGAAATATATGATTCTGTATCAAATAAATGGACTGAAATCCAGAGATTGCCTTTTGATTTTGGGGTTGCATGTTCTGGAATTGTTTGTGGCAGGATGTTTTATGTTTATTCTGAGACGGACAAGCTTGCAGCATATGACATAGAACGGGGTTTCTGGATTTCAATTCAAACCACTCCATTTCCGCCGCGTGTTCATGAATACTACCCCAAACTTGTATCTTCTAATGGCCGTCTTTTCATGCTCTCAGTGTCCTGGTGTGAAGGGGATGGTCAAATTGGGCGACGAAACAAGGCTGTTAGAAAATTATGGGAGTTAGATCTCATGTATCTTACCTGGACTGAAGTCTCAGTGCATCCTGATGCCCCAATGGACTGGAATGCAGTATTTGTGGCAGACAAAAACCTGATTTTTGGGGTAGAGATGTTCAAAATATTTGGTCAGGTGTTAGATTTTTTCACTGTATGTGACGTGTCTGATATGGCACGCTGGAACCATATTTCAAGGAATCATGTTGCTCATGAGCTGGATGCTTCTTTGTGCTTGACCAAATCTGTGGCGGTGCTACACCTTTGAAACCCTTGGCGCATGCATGCTGAACAACAGAACCTTAAATCTTCCTCTATGTTGTTTTGAGATGCAACATGACCACAAGTCCTGCGTTGTATTTGCTGCATATAATTGTATACGGGCAAGTCTTCTGAACTCTGCGGTCTCGGTTTCAGGGTTTCTTATGTACCTTATTTAATTCATTTCACACCAATCATAAAGTTGAATTCCATCCTGACTTTGCACTTATATTTTTCTGCCATCCATTGAGTTGCTGGAATTATGTTCTTTGTAAGTTGAATTCTTCTCTCCCTCTTTATCCCTCGGCCTGCTATATTTATATATAATTGCACTAATCAACCTCCTGATGGATTTTGGTATATGGCTTCATGCATTAGTCGTTTTCATAGATTTGACACTATCTCGATCCTCAAGCTTGCTTAACCGATGAGCCACCTTTCGGAGTATATGAAGCTTTGCTTTACTCTGTAAAGCGATGGCTCATGAATAACTATCATGTCTCTAATCTCATGCATGTGCACAATTTGCTGATCTACTTATTTAGCCAACCCCTGGTGGCTATTATTATTTCTGTTTTATTATTCTCTTAAGTAGTCAAGTTTGTACACTATAGAGAACCTAGATTCGTCAATCAAAACAAAAAAAGAAACCTAGAGTACAACTTTTGAATTTGTTTGAAGAAAAGGTAGAAATGAGAGCAATTCGAGGAAAGTAAAAATATAAAGGTACAACTTTTGGAATAAGGAATTTTTTCATTGTATTATTGAGTTTGTGTCACTTTATTTTTATAATTTAATTGTACTTTTAAGGGTATTAATTAATTTATTAGAGTGCTATATTAAGATTTTTTTTTCCCCAAAAAATCATCAGTTTCATTTACAATTGACTTGTTAGGACAGCTCATGACAATGATGACAGGACATTTGTATGCTTTTGAGAGCTTGCAAAATTTAAGCTGAGTAGGCCTCAAAGTTTTAAGGAAAAGGATTGTTTTTAAATAAGCTATTAATATTTGAAATTAATTTATTAGATCTCAACCAATTTTGTTTAAGTTGGATCAGTTTAGAAAAATATGATCTTACAAATTCATATTTTTCATTTGTTTGTATTTTTCATTTGATATTTGCTTTATTATTATTAATTATAGAAGAACAAAAAACAATCAATAGGTAATTTTTTGGGGCCATTACTAACAAATAGTCTGCATATTAATTTACAATATGTCAAAAATATAACTATATTAATAATTAAATACAAATTTAACAATATGCAACTGCAAATATTTCATAGTTGAAAATATGGAGTATAAATATGTGACAAATGTGTTAGCTCTTAAATTGGTAAGAGTCAGGACCAGTAATAAGATTAAGGAAGATTAATCCTTATAAAAATCTGCGCCCAATTTCCCTTGTTTTATCACAACCATTTCGTGAAGTTGTGCCAAAACGCACGCCAAAAAAAAAAAAAAAAAGAAAAGAAAAATGGGTCAAGTTCATAAGGTAAGTTATCGGTCTCTGGGGGAAAAAATGATAATCCCTGCATTGATAAGAACAAATAAGTAATTATTTGAAACATGAAGGCAAATATTATTTTGATCTTTCAAAAAGATTAAATTAATTAATTAATTGTAAAATATTATTAATATAGTTGCTCATTTATGTACCTTGGCGTAAATTTAATTTTTAATTAACAAAAAATAATACTTAATTATTCTCTTAAAGCAGCAGTTTTTAAAGATAATTTTGATAATTTTTATAAAATAAAAAATAGTAAATACTATTTTATTAGTTACCCAAAAAATTTTTAGTTTGAGCGAATCTAAAAGATGAATATATTTCGGAGTTTAATTGGTATGCATCAATAATGTAAAATAGTTTTACATTATTAATCAATAGAAATATTGGAAGGTGAGAAATTATGATGGGTTCCTCATTATAATAGGTGGTTATTCGTATGAGTTGTCACTTTCTACTCTTTCTCTTAGCTGATAGTATAAAATTATTTTATATTATCAGTATATTTAAATTAAATTCTATATTTTAATATGAAAACGCAAAACAAAAAAATAATGCCGAGTCCGTGTGATGGTGGGCCTAGATAATCAAGCCCAGTGGCCCACCGTCTCAGGCATACCCTTACAAAGCCACCTCACATGCATGGCTTTTGCATTACGCTCTAAAACTTGCAAAGCAAGACCACCGTCTGTGTAGTGTAGCCAAGCTTCGCTTCGCGCAATCGCTGAGAGTTTTATTTGGATCTTCAAGATGCAGATTCCCAAACTTCTGGAGTCAGCACCAATTCAAATAATTGTATGGACTGGAGACAACAATGTCAATCTCTTTTCACCTTCTTCTGCACATTCAACAAGTTTCTTCAAAAGGTCACCGTAGTAGGTCTTGATGGAAATTTGGCATTCGTTTCATGAATTTCTTGGTTTCTTTATTCTTTCCGGTGAAGGTTCTCTCAAGAAGTTTCTTTTCTCTTTTCAGTTAAGGTTCTCTTAAGAAGATATGAAACTCTGGAGAGAAGCGGAGTCTCAGTTTATTACAGATCCTGATCTCGGTTTCAATTTCTTGAAATTCTTGGTCTCTTCTTATCTCTTAGCAACGAAGCTATAGGACTAGAGTCTTGGATAAAAAACATTAGGTATCAAAAAAAAGTGCAGAGACATATCATCGATTACATACTTCCAAAATCAAGGGACAACAGGTATAGTGCAGTTTCATCATAGGAGCGAAAAGGCGACAAGAGTCATGAGCAACAAATGAACACCTCCTAAAAGAATGGGTAATTAGTATACAACAATACCAACTGCAGTTGAATCAATGCATAGGAGACGATAAAATATGCAGGTACAATCCAAAACTGCTAGGAACAACAGAAAATTACATACAAATTTTTGTAATTATAAACCTCACAGTGAAACATCTACAACAAGGCTTCATCCCATGTTTGGAAAGATTCCTGAGAAGTTGGGTATCTTGTCAACATGCTTGAGGGCACGCTCAGCAATCTGCCTAGTTCGATAGTCAGCATGCTGGAAAGCATCCACGAGTGCAGTGCTCACGTTTTGATCTCCGGAAACCTCGTAGGCTATGTCATCCGTTCGCAATAGTCTCTCAACTGCCCAAACTGCCCTCCTCCTCAAATTCTCTGTCCGTTTCTCAAGTAACACATCAAGTATAGGCTTCACTCCCTCTGCATCACACAGCACCTGTACTCCTTGCTCAATATCCACTCCATCATCAATTAAAGTAGATAAGGCTGCAAGTGCTGCCTCGACCACATTCACATTCGTGTGGTCCAGTAAAGCTACTAACTTAAGGACTGCTTGCCCTTCATAAAGGCAAAATGTTTCTTTTAAAGAACACATCCCTCGGTGAATCCTGCACAATCCAGTTATGACTGGCTGTTTGTAAAAGCATGGAAAGACTGAAGCGCAAAACCCTGGCGGTGGCAGATCAGGCAACCTTGTTAAATTTTTTGACTCTTGTGATAGATTCTCCAAAGCTGTAGCAGAAACCATCTGTACATTATCAAGTCCATTGGTCTGAAGCAGTTCAATAAACAATGTCGCAAGATTGTGATCACGGCAGAGTGCAACGGCTTCAGGCTCATCAGCTAAGACATATGTAACCCTTGCAAGAATCTTCACAAGCCCGTCAAGAAATGGCGTCATGAAACGGTTGCCTCTGATCTCTCCCTTCCTGATGGCAATCACCCTAGATATGACCAGCTGAAAGGCACCTTCATCTAGCAGCTGCCTTGTGAGGCCCAAATCCCTCTCAGGTAGATCAGCTAAAAGGCCAACAGCAGCTGCCTGCTCTTCAGTGATTCCTGTACTTTCTGATATGACTTTAACTAGATCACCAAGCTGTCCAACTGAGCCACGTAGCGCATCGGCTAGTTCCTGACCCATGTGGGGTGACAGATTCCGAAGAAGTCTTATGGAAGCTACACGCAGATCTTTCTGTGGAGCCTCAATGAATTGGACTAAACTGATTGTGGCACCAGAGCTTTTGATAGCAGAAACAACACTCAGAACCGTAGTTGGAGAAGTAGTAAGTCCAACAAGAACTTGGAGAAGTTTGCACTCAATTGCCGGACCAGTATTGCTTATAAGATGGAGTAGATTATGAACTATGTCCTCTGAGACCAGAGTTTGGTGATCAGGTCCAAATGGAATGGAGTCAAAGTCTTCTCCTGAGTTCACCACACTGGCAAGAATTGTAGCAGCGACCTCTTTTAATCGCGTTGGAAGCTGACCCACTGCAAAAAGGTCCTTCACAAGAGGAGAAAGTATTCCAGCCTCTATTAGAACCCTTGCGCTTGGCTCACATGATATCTGATTTAGTGCCCTCAGTGCAGCTTCTCTTGACTGCATATCACCACTTTTCATTATATTGATCAAAGATGAACCCACAGTTCTAGCAACAAGGACTTTAACGTCATTGTTCAAAACCAGCTCACCAAGGTATCCAGCCATTGCCAGTTTGGTTTCTGGTGGACCTGAGAGAAAACAAGATAATGGTTTGATACCAACATAGGAAAGGGAGTTCTACAAGCAAATGACCAATCTTGATCCCCAATATTTGGGGTTGATAAGGTAAACAATTAATCAAAACTAATCGGAATGCACTTGAATTCCCTCAACAACGCAGGTTTGTCCAGGGCTGCATTCTCTAATATATACTTGGAATGATTTCGTTTCTAATTTTTGGTACACATATCTTTTCTAATTGCTTGTATTATCCCTATAGTTTCTGGTCTCTACTTTAGGCCATCCTTTCTGCTGGGAAATCAACATACTCCAAAAAACAAAAAGGGAAGGAGGTTCATTCATTCTGCAGAACATAACTTCCTGGTATTTGGGCTGGAAAACATTACCAAGAAAACATTTCTCCTTTGTTTGAAAGAGGAATGAAGAAAATATATTCCACAATCAGCCATAAAAAGAAGGTAAAAATGAATAAGTACATAAATGATATGAATCTTCAGTTGGAACATTCTTTGAAACAATTTTCACATACGTGCTATTCATTTCATGTGATCCTTGAAATATTCATACAAGAAACATAATTGTTTCCTTTACCCTCCAAATAATTCCAATAATTTTTACCATTTTAACAACAATATATGCTGGTCCAGCAAATTATGCTCTCTTGATAATTAACACAAAATGGTGAGCAAAGTAGCCACACGACACAGGTATGATGTGAGATAAATTATAGAGTAGTGTTAGCACCTTCAAGAAGCTGGGTCAGAAGAGGCTGCAATCTACCATTTTCAGCCATCTGCCGCACATTATTCTCACATTTCTCCAGATTCTCCAATGTCTTATAAGCCTTCTCAACAGTGGAAAGATCTTCTGAATTGCTGCTTGTCATTCCCACTAATATAAGAATAGCTCCGTTGATTGAGCCAATCTTCTCACATAGGGTTTCAGATTTTGAGAGCTCGTAAAGTAAAGAGACAGCTTCCTCTCTTTCTTTAGAAAGCTCATGAGAAAGGAATTTTACAACCGTACGCACAGTGTCACCTTCGGCCAACAATTCCTTTGGAATAAAGAGAAGATATTAACATAAATCTTCAAAGGCAAACTGTTGATAACAAAAAACACTAGAAAGGAAATGAAATGATAACCAGCAAACCTGTCACAACCTTATTTTCATCGTCTTCCTCTACCACAATTCTAAGGGTTTCCAAAGCTCTACAACGTATCTTACGGCTGCTGCTCTTCAGCATGTCAACAATCATTGGTATAAGCCCTGCATTGCGGACAATATGCTTATTCGACCGACTTCTTCGGCAGGTGTGCTGGACATACTTTAATGCCTGAAGAGTTTCATTTTCTGGATTTCCCATATTCAATGAGCGGCGAGCCATATCCAGCTGTGCAGCTTCATTCCTGGCAGTCCACTCTTCGATGGTGTTACGCAAAGCCATACTTGGATTCAGTTCTGTGCTTTTTAACTCTTGCAGAGTCAAAGGGCAAACAAGTTTCCGTCCACTTTCCCTGCATTCCTTGAACCATTTTTCAATTGCTTCACGTTCAAAAGTCTGTCCATTTTCTAAAGTGACAGGATCGCGCATAACTTGCTTCGTCAGAGGACATACAAAAGCATCATAAATAGGCTCAATGTGCAGCCTCTCGAAATGAAAGCTATCATCCGACTGGCTGCCGGGGTCATTGCTTCCATCCCAGCTTGAAGCCATCGTATATCCAGTTATCTATTCCCACAAAGAGTATGACATCAAGGTAGTGCTGATAAGTTTACAATCATGGCAATTCACAAGAGCAAAAGAGTAGTAAAATAATAAAGAAATTTAATGTAAACGTGCAAGCAAAGTCATGCCATGGCTAAAGATATATTTATATTACAAGAATGGAACTACAAAGAATCGTTGAATGAAGTCAATTTAGAAAATAGTGCAACGATCTGGTGTCAAAAATTAAGAATCATGAAATTAAGAAATTAAGACCTCCCAGAATCATATATCACCCTAATTTAGAAAGAGAGCGACACAAACTAGTTCAGGTTAATTTTCATTGAAATTATCTTTGCAATCAAGGGGGTATTTCAAGTAATTCAGACTCAATTAAAAATAGAAACTTTTTCAGAGCAGAGAAAAGTTGGGCGATGACTAACGACAATAAACATAAAAAAAAAAAAAAACGATCATATGGTCTAAATTCTCAAACAAATTGGAAAATTGAACACAAGAGTGAGCTGATCAAGAAGAATTACCAGTCTGTCTCAAAGTCGGTAGAAGCAGCAGAGGTATTGTGCAGAAACCCTACTTTTGCTGTATAGTTTGAGAATTAAAGAAAAGACCTTAAAGGAGGAAATTGGATTGCAGAAGGTGGTTGTTGTGGTGCCATGGCAAAGAGTAGGAGTTGCAGGAGCAGAACCGGAGATGATGCAAGTTGAGCTGAGGGAGCAAAGACGAAGAGGCCAACACCAACAAACCAAAGAACAAATTGCAAAAAAAATTGAGAATTTAATTTGAAAAAAATAATAATAAGAGAGAAAAAAGAGAGAAGGGTTGACTGAGTGGAAATAGTCATCAGGTCAGAGAGAGAGAGAGAGAGATTATCTATCATACACGGGGGCCCTACAAGTACAGCCAGGTTGGCTTCTCGCATGTATGTACCAATCATTATTCATTAAGTCACCGTATACCAACAATTCAACTGGTGATGAAAAGAAGAAAGGTAGGATTAAAATATCAAGCTGTCTTTTTTTAATTATTATTAATTATTAATGAATTATATGGACACAGATGTTTGAAAATTATTAATTTTTTTTTTGGGCAATTCAAAATTTAAGTAATTTTAAATTTAATCAAATAAGTTAAGTTAATTTTAATTCGCACTCAGTAAGTATTTCTTTTGCGGTACATACACGTAGTAAGTATTTAGAAGGTTATATAAACTTTTTGTATAATAATTAGTTGATATTTTAATAAGGTAAACAAAAAATAAGTTTTTTATTTTTAAATTGCTTCTTATCCTTTCATCAATCTTCTTGAGTAGTCTAGGATTAATAATTAATAACTTGTTTCATTATTTTGAAATATGAAATAAAATAAATTATTTTTACGCTCATATTTCAACAAATGAAATGTTAACTAAATAATTGCTCGGTATCAATGGTAATAATATGATATCCTAATAAAAATAAAAGACAGTAAATATTTTTTTAATATTATTTAAACCATAAAGTTATTAATCATGAATACTATAAAAGTTGTTGCCGGTGCAATATATATATATAGCAAGATCATAAATAATGATAATAATAATAATAATAATAATAATATAATTTGCAATAGAAAATTGTAAATATTGAAATTACTATAAGATGGGATTGTGTGAAGAGGTGGCAGAAGAAATTTCCGGTGGAATTACAAATTGGATTGTGTCACTGTCACTGAGAAACGTGATCTGATCTGATCAAATAAAATCACTGTGGAGATTTGGAACTGTTAATTTCCAATCCATGGAGCAGGAAACTCAGATTGCTGCAAGCGGTTACGCTGAAGAACCGCAGGAACAGCAACCGGAGGCAGTTGAACAACAAGAAGAACAAGAAGTTCAGTTGGTGAAGCATGGTCGCCAACCGCGACTGCGACTGCAACTGCAACCTGGAGCTGAAGAGAAGCTCGTATTGCAATTCATGGATTCACTTCATAGCTACCTTTCCCTCTCTCATTCATTATCTTCCACACTTCGACAGGTAAAACCCTAAAACCCCTTTCAACACGACGACTTTCAATTTTCATAGTTAACTTATATCCAAATCAAAATGTATAATTTGTTGTCTTCATACATTGTATTTTTCGTTCATATCTATATAGCGTATTGAAATTTATTTTCTGATCTCAACATTCTGATAGGGAAGACGACATTACATAATAGAATGTCAAACTGTGTTTGTATAATATTGGTTGGTTGGATTACTTTATCTTTATAGGTAGTGGAACTTTGATATGATTAATAGGCCCATAATTGACCCTGCAATTTGGCAAATTAATGAAAAATTTACACTATATCCCTTTGTTTGCTATGATATAGTATAGTACGCTGTCTTTCTCTACTTTTGAAATCCATTAGCAGATGATGCATTGGCCTGCCCTATTTTTTGGGGTAACATTTGACAGGGATGGATGGAATTAGCAAGTGCTCGATTTTCCATGGGTGCTGCACGCATTAATAGTTCTCTATTGGACCTGAAATTCCATTCAGCTGCTACAACGGTGAAGATAACCGAATATGATGGTAAATTTTATGTTTTATAGAGGACATGGTGGTAACTGCTCGATCCTACTTGAATTTTTTCATCCCCAGTGTGCTGGCATGCTTTCACTTGAAATTTTTATGATGCCTTTTTGTAGGTATGTACTACATATTTATATGGAACTTCTGTTTGAATATTGCAGTTGACTCAATAGATACAAAACTGCACTTCATGTTGCGTAAATGGGTATCCTCTGAGCATGAAGATAATAATATCATGAAACCTTCTGGTATGGCTTTCTTTCCCTGTGCATCAAATCCATGGTATGTTTTTCCCCATATAGTTAAGAGGGGGAACTTGAGTACTGAGCATAGTGCTAATTTTTAGCTTAATGTAATTTGTACGTGATGTAAGGATTAATCCTGAAATGAAACATACACATTAAAGCAAACTTTTACTTTATTTGTTATTTGATTCTGATGCTGTATGCTTTAAGTAGTTTGTTAGCTGTTTCTAATTTTCTCATGTATGTGGTTGTACAAACTGCTGAGATAACCATTGCAAAGAACTTGTCAGGACTTGCAGATGATGATGAGGTAAGTATTTTACACATTATCACTTTATTTTATTACTATACATTTTAGTTGCTCTTAATAAGAGGTTTCTTTCTTTTCTTTTCTTTTTGGTACATTCTTAACAAGAGATTCTTATATTAAAACAAACATTACAAGTATATTTTCTTGCACTGGATTGCTAATATCATTGGTTTCATGGATCATGCAGTGAATAAATTATAGAAATTGGATATTTCAAACATTTTCCTCGCACAAGTATCTAAACTGTCAATTGAGTTACTGTATAAATAGTGTTAGTGCTTTTTATAGGTTCAAAAGGAGCGATCCAAGTCCTTGTCAGTTTTTGGAATTTTAATTTCCCCAAAGCTTCGAGCTGCCCAGCTGTCATTTGAGAGAGGTAGATAACAGAATGATCTTAATTCCCTTTGCTTTCTTTGCATCATCTGTTTATACTTTTGACAGCCAGGATATAACACATTCTGTCAATTGAAATTCTTTGCAGCACTAGAGACTCTAGTAGAAATAGCGAATATGCAATCGTCATTGCTATATTCTTTTCACCAACTTCATCAAGAGGTTGAAGATACGAAAGAATAGACTGCATTGGGTGGCAAACAGGCAATATCATTAAGGGTAACATTATTTTCCTTTATAAAACCTTTTATCTTTCCCCCCACCTTAAGCTAGAAGGAAAGTGACGGAGAGAGGAAAATAACAATAATGAGCAGTTCATAAGGAAAATGATTTTTTTCCACCTAACATCATGATTAATTTCTTATACAGGCTGCCAGAACGGTGTCGCATCTGGATAAATCTGATCACAGTATTGGGGACCCAGCATTCCAGGTTGTTGGCGTTCAATTTATTGATTTATCAGAGGATGGTGAAAAGTTCCTTACTGCTTATGCTCTGAGTGTCTATGAGAATCTACATTAGCTTTTTAACGGTTTACGAGATGTCAAGATAAAGCAAGTTCTTCAAAATAGTTTTGTGACACTATTTATTCTTTTGTGTTTCATGTGTGGCTTAATATATTGGTAAGCAGACTTCGATTTAGTTGAATGTGTGGTACACGTAGAAAATTAGGCTTTAGCCATGCAGTTAATATGGTTCAAATCCCATGCAGTTGATTTTGAATCCAGTCCCAAAGAATTAGAATTTCAGGTGGACGATCACGGTTGCCAGAGTATAATTCATCTTGTCAGACTGCTAGACTTTTGGTCAAATTCTTTGTTCCTTTTTTCAGCTAGATCACTTGAAAATGGCACATAGTTATAGTTGTTAGTTTTGTATGTGATCAGTCTCTTACAATTTTTGTGTGAGATAGAGATAAAGCAAAGCACTGCTAACTCAGTCCTCGGGCGTGCCGTTCGATCCGACAGAGGAGTAAACCCTCAGTTCGATTTTTGAATTGCAAGCGTGAATTGTAAGCGTGAATTAAGATAGCCTTTTGATATTTAAGATTTATCTTTTTTTAATTTTCAATATTTTATTTTAATTAAATTAATTTTTAATATCATAATTTTATAACTTAAATTAATCCTTAGCATTACATTTAAATTAATTTAGCTTTTAATATGTTAATCTAAATGCTGATTTGATTAATAAGGTATAATATTAAAGACTAAAATAATAATTTTAAAATGTTAAAATTATTTTGATCGAAACTTATAATTTCAAGGATTAATTTGAGGCATTATTTCACAAAAAGTCCTACGGAAACCTACGCAAGACATCTAACCAGCACTTTAGGTGTATGCAGCAACCGACCTTAAAATTTACAGCAGATATGAAGTAACAAGTGAGTAAGCAACGTATTTTAGTGCAGTTTTTGTACTTTCTTCGGTGGTAATTAAAAGATATAATAATAAGAAAGACACCATGGGTAAGCGGCACACAACTGAACCTATGCCGCACCTGCACTGTTTTTTTTTTTTGTTTTTTGAAATTTGCAAGGCAAAATAAAATCTTGCAACACCATAAGTAAACCGGTAATGCTTGCATGGGCTTGCCATTCAACTTAGTAGTACATACCACACCAAGTCATTTAATTTCATCTCTCTCTCTCTCTCTCTCTCTCTCTCACAAACATCCTCCATCACTCCCAAAAAAAAACTCTTTAAAAAAGCCTGTCTTTAAACTAATACATCAACATCACACATTAATAATACCGCCCAGCTTTCCTTCTAGCTATACACAAAAAATTGCCTATAATGAACAATCAACGAAATGGAAACAACAAAGGAAACAGGAAAAAGTTGGATCACAAACTAGAATGCACTCCAATTATCAGAACCTTTCTTTGGAGAATGACTATCTGAAGAAACCTTAAATGGGCCAGACGAGCCAAATGGATCAGAGTCATCGAAAGAGAATGCACCGCTGTGGCCCAAGTCTTTGGAGCTACTAATTGAGTCAAACCTTGCATGCCCCTCACGACCGAAGCCAAATTCTTTGCTGCTACTCATGGAATCAAACCTTGTGAGCCTCTCAGGATTGTAGCCTAAGTCTTTGCTGCTACTTATGGAATCAAACCTTGAGAATTTATCATTATTGAAGCCAAAATCTCGGCTGCTACTTATGGAATCAAACCTTGTGAATTTCTCATTATTGAAGCCAAAATCCTTGCTGCTACTAATGGAATCAAATCTAGTAAACCCATCTGGTTGTGGAGAATATCCACTTTCGTGCATGCTAAAGGAATCAAACCTTGATGTGTCAAAGAAGTCCCCTGCCTCACTGTATCTTGGAGAGTTGCCGAACTTGGAAAGTGGAGTTCCAGGTACAGAATCATCGAAAGTAAATGGGCTCTTTGTCTGGAACGTGCCATCTGCATGTGTAGATCCTGTTCTAACCGGGTTTATACCAAAATCGCCAGATTTAAAGAAATCTCGCTGCTCCAAGTCAGAGTCCTACAGAACCAAACATAAAAATTCTAGTAGCTTCAATTAGTTCTTCACAAAAGCAAAGCACCGTGATGGGGCAGGGTTGTGTCCAGAAATTCAAAGCAACTTGATCTTTTAAAATGGCATACCTTTCAAAAATAAGGGGAAAAAGAGAAGTCCTCCATCGCATATTTTACATCAACTCAGTATAAAAAAATTTTTATAATAGTTTCCATAAGAATAGAGTCTTTCTCCACAACCGCAAAAATTTATGTTGACACTAAGATTTTTTTTAAAAAAAGAAAACAATACAAAAGCTATGTATGACATAAGTTACCTTGGTATTAGGGTTAAAGCCCCACACTGAGTCCACATCATCGTTATTGTCAAATGCACCCCAGGTTGATTCATCAAAACTTCTGTTACCACAGTTTAATAACATCTCAATTACTAAATGCACTACGGTCAAATCTAAGCATTGCAGAGAGAAGGATAAAAAGCAGAAAAAGGATGGGAGAAGACATAAATTAAACACCACCCTCGCCAAAAAATAAAGAAACAACAAATTACCTATGTGTTTCTGCATCTGCTTCAGGACTTTTTTCAAAAGGACTCTCCTCCACCGTAGTCCTTCCAGCTGGACTATCACGAGGGCTTCTTGCCAAGTCATCTTCACTGTGTGCATAAGAAGATTCATCCTCAACTGCATAATCACCATTAATAGCACTTTCTTGCTTCCCATTCGCTTTCACAGGTGAACCATGAACTGAACTGTCATCAGGGAAATTTTGTTCTCCCTGAATGAATGCGGGTTTTGGTTTTGAAGGTACATTTTTCGCAAAAGTGAGATCATTGGCAAATCCTGGAAGCAAAAAGAGCAATTACTTCATGCAACACATGAAAATAAATAAATAACAAAATCCCCACTGGAAAGAATATGGCATACCTTCATCTTCAAATTTATCCCAATCTTCATCCCAAAGAGCTGCTCCCTCTTGAATTCCAGGTTGCCATCCTTAAGATTCATCGAACACATGCATGACCCCATTAAAGTAAGAAACAGAGAAAAATGCATTCACATGTAGCAATTTGCTGTAGTAAAATGTTCTCTCATCTATGATTTCAGCCACTCACACTGGCCCTTGCCCACTTCCTCGAGAAAGGGTACACAACTTGGTAAAGTAGTTTAATGATGCATTTTAAACAGAACCCAACTTTTTCCTCTTAAGCTATTTTTTCCTCGCATAATTAAGTGTTACACAGTATCCACAATTCCAAATCAACACATGAATAACGCGGTTTAAGCAAATAGCTGCTATTCATACTTGCATGTAACAAGTAGAGAAGGATAAACAAATATAAGTTGCTTATCCACCAGTTTACCCTTAAGAAAATGTAGGTTTCTAAAATGGCTCCGACAAGTTGATTAATGACATAAGAAACGATAACTAGAATCACATATTACAAGAGAAAAAGAAGTGAAAAAAAAAATGACAAATTTGTAGAGCGTTACTTTGAGAATCAACAAAGAACAAAATTAAGGGGTTGAGAAAGAAGCCACAAGGAGACAAAACAAGACTAAAATTACCAGCAGGAAGCTGAACCATTGCAATTGACTTCACATCTATTCCATGTTTCTTGCATCTTTCCGCTAGAGCCTTAAATAACTCCTCAAGATCTGACTGTATGCGATCAGCACGGACCTACGGAATTAACTAAACTTCAGTAACAATGTAATAGACAGGTTTCCATAGAACTCCCGCTGTAATTCAAGGAATAAAATTCACCTGAAGAATACCATCTGCACTGCCTCCTTGTTCCATTTTGACAATGGCTTGCTGCAACTCCACCTTCCTTTCCTAAATATGCACTAAGTAATGGTTAAATGATGCACTGAAATGTTTCAAGGTATATCCTCCTAACTACTAACACATGAGTTCATCTTTGCAAAGTAACATGGAGAAGGGGAGTCAATAACTCTCGCCTCTTACCATATGCCAACACTTAACGTAAATTTCTAATTACCTGTATATCACGAAATTTAGCTTCTTCTATAGTCAATTTGGATGCTATTTCTGCTACTTGTTTGTATTTCTCTTCATATTTCTTGCCTAATGATTCTGCCTGTAACATACCACCAAATGAGAGTTCATTCTTCTCACATCTTAAACTTACATCATACTTTCACAAAAAAGGAACATACCTCACGCTTATCTGCAGACGCCCTTTCTGTAATCTCATTTAGTCTATTCTCGCATCTGCTTTTATATAGAACCTGATATACAACAAACCAAAAAAAAAAAAAAAAAAAAAGGAAAGGGGAGAGGGGAGGGGAATAAAGTGAGTGCACCACCAGATGTACATAGTCGCTCATAATTTGTTCAAGTCCATTGCATAAATTTTTCTTCAATCAGATTAACACCATATAATCAGCCACCTTACTCATTTAAAAAGATTAAAAAACAATAAATTTCACTTGCTTTTACCCCCTCAGTTCCTTAACTTGACCCATTTAAAAGCCTTACTTTTGTCCGCTGCCTGCATGATTCCAACTACAGTTTCTTGAGCACAAGAAAATTACCAGGCTTCAAACTGAAGCCTAACTACAGCTCTAAACCCTACCATTAAGTCATTGTGATGTAGCTGGACAAGGTATATTGAATTAACAAGACAGTCTTGACTTAACAACCATATGGTGCTGAAAATATATACAATGCAACTCATAGTATCAACCCATTTCACATGATTAGTCATAGTGAACCAGTCCTTCACGCTAAATTGCACAGTTCTAGTACACCAAGTGTGTGTTAGAACTAACTTAATTTGTGCTTATAAGTTAAAATCAAATATTTGAGTTGAAAGAGCTTTTCAGCAGAAAAGTTATTTTGTGTAAAAACTAAGCAAACCCAAACATGTGCTAAAACTTCTACATAACAAGAGGTTGGAGATGATTATTAATAAATTTATATTTAATCTAACTGGCATGCAACACACCATTAAAAAGCAAGTTTACTTATAAAAAAGCCACCAGCTGCATGACCTATTCAGCCTTCAAATAGTTCATCTCAATCATATTGAACCTTAAGCACCCAACATCAGTCCTAGATCAAAATAAAAACGCAAATGAGATATGAATTACCAGTTCCTGCATTTTGTTGCGGTAGAGTTCAATCTTCTCTTTTGAATCCAAAATCACATTCTCTGTTTCTTCAGCCTACAACAAACAAAGAGAAACATTTTTTTCTTTATAGTGTATCAGAATGTGCAAGAGAACTAAGGCTGCTTACAAAAATAGACCTGGTTCAAGATATTACTTGAGGTGGAAGAATTACTTTTGGTTTGCAGAATTACTTTTGAGCTCCATAATTCATTTTGAATGTCATGTCTTGGGAAATTATATTTAGGACCCAAAATTAAATTTGGGTCACCAGCCAAACAACCTTAAAAAGTGGTGCATATCATTTGGGTCGAAAATTAATTTTGAAGGGGCTACCAAACAAGCACTTAATGCTCTAGAATATGGTCACTGTGAACTTGTTGTTGTGTGTCCTATAGGATCAGTTTCTAATTATATGTATGAATGGTTTTGGCAGAATACGGAGACCATGATTTTATGACAGAGTACAGTTTATACAGTTCTTTAGCTGGTTGGGAGACAAATGCTCGTATTTTCAAAGGTGTCTCTGCCTTTAATTTGTTATTGGATGTGGTTGAATTTATTGATGTAAGATAAACTTCATAAAATAACAAAATCATAAATTCATTACAACAAAGAGAAGATAATTACAAAGATTCAGGAGGATAACGGATCCTCGTTCATGTTTAAAAAAAAAAACATCAATGGAACCTTCACAATCGCAAATTGAGCCATGCAAGGAAAAAAAACACAAAGACAAAGAAAATACCTTTTTCCCTCCAGTTGTTGCTTCTTGAGGCTTTGAGTTTAATATATTCTGCTCACCATTATCTGTGTGATTCAAAAAGGAATCCTCCAACACAGGAGCACCTGACTTCTGCTGAGTGGGCTGCATAGGGCCATCAGCCCGGACAGAAGTTCCTTGCACTGGCGGCCTCAAACCAGCTGCTGGTGCCACTGGCCGAGCACCTGGCATCCCTTGTTGCTGCTGAAAACCTTGTGACAAACAGCAAGTAAAAAATTCGTCAAGAAATATCCTACAAGAGAAAAGGGGAAGGAAAGTTATCATAGATTAGTGAAAAGTACCTGGGCGTATACCCCAAGCTGCATTTCCATAGGGGATTTTAGGAGGGCCAGTCATAGACAGCAGTGTCTCGTCAAATATAACATTATTTGGAAGGGTCGGTGGAATAGAGCGACCTTCCCTGTGCCTCTCCATCAAATAAAGAGCATAGCAAAACTCCTTCAAAGAAAGCATGCTATCATTATCCTGATCAGATAAGTCCCACACCTTCTTTAAGACATCTGCAGAAAGTCCACAAGATATTAAGTATTTGCTATCAGAGAAGTAATAAAAGGTCATCCCAAGAATAGTCCAAGAAAATTTCCAAAATAATGAGATATGTAACCAGATAGAACTTAAACAGGAAACAGATAGTCTTGAAAAAAATAGTAGAGAAACCTATCTACAAACATCATCTTATCAGTGTAACATTTTTCTCAAAGCAGCCTCTAATTTCTATTAGCGTGACTGACTACAGGAACTTCATCAGCAACATCAAAATATAAGCCAACACAATGTTCAGTGCAAAAATTGTTGAACACAAGGAACTGATAGACAAATAAGATATTCTACTCATGAAGGATGAGAATTGAGGATTTGGAATTGGTTACATTTTCTTGGTTTCGACCAAATGGATTTCTACATGTGGAGTTGATCTCAGGTCTAATAACTGTCACCTACCATATAATCCTTCTCAAACTATCAGTATTTTTCCCACTTTCCTTTTAAAAATAATCCATTATGATACCAAGTAGGAGAAACACAAGGATTTGGAATTGGTTGAGTTTCCCTGGTTCATAACCCAATGAATTTCTAGATGTGGAGTTGATCACCTTCTCATGTCCAATAACTGTCACCTACCATATAATCCTGCTCAAACTATCACTAATTTTGTCACTTTCCTTTAAAAAATAATCCGGTATTATACCAAGTAATTCATAGTTGGTATGGTTTAGATACGAGTGGAGGGATGCCAACCGGAAATCATTGCAACTCATGCAGATCCCTGCAAGTTTATTACACAAAGATATGCTTTCCTAGACCACTTGCTTCTTTGGGTTTAGGTGATGAATGTTGCATCAACTTTTGGGAGGACACTTGGGCGGGAATATCCCTTTCTTAGAGGTTTTTCCTTGCAAATAAGTCTCCCTTTTAAGCATTAGTTCTCCCAATTAAAAAAAAAAAATTGTATTCATACTTCTATGAATATGAACTTTTGTAGGATCCTAAGAGATAAAGAAGTTAGTGAAATAGAGGCTCTTCTACTTTACTTGTTTCTACTCATTTTTCCACTAATGCATTACTTCTACAATTCTAATTAATCGGAAACCATGTGATTCCAAGGCTTCTCTACAAATGATAACAAATAAAATTATGTAAAATAAAAAAGGACACAGTTTGCTCCAAAGAATTGCACTACAATATAAAACATCAAACCTCCACAGACAAAGCATGTCTCCGCTAAAGCTTCAGCAGACACAGAGGCGCACACACTGGATTCTTATGTGTGAACTGACCCTCCAACAGGGTCACCCATAATAATCACATGTCATTATCACATATCCATTACTAGTTGCAATTAAACTTAGACATCAGACACCTCTTTTGCTACTGAGACTTTCCAATTTTTCAGATAAAATCAATTTATTTGTCTTGTCTTTACCAAAAACAATAAAGATTTGTAGTATCAGTGCACAGTAGGGAGTTTCCTGTCCACCAGGGGGGGAAAAAACCAAATCATAAAAAAATTCCAAGTTCAAGAAGCTACGCCTAAAACCTTCAGCTGATTATTGTTCTTGTTACTTATGCAAGTGCATCACTTCATGGACTAGCTAATACATCAATGTACCAAAATGCAGAAACACTACATCTAACAGTTGTCAGTCACTCAGTTGGAAAGCAAAAGGTTTTACCAATAGGTAATCTCCAACTTAAAAATAGACTGCGTGCCTGTTCCCCAGTGATTTTTCCATCCCTATCAGTGTCAACTTCCATAAACACCCTTGTATACTTCTGCACATCAGAAGGTTTCATTTTTGGCCAAGAAAGCTGTGAATTGTCAGAATTAGTATTTCCAAGTCCAGCTGATATCCCAGATGATGCATGAGGAGAAGAAGCTGGTGGTGAAATCTGCTGGTTTGTGTTTGAAGCAGACGGTGCTCGCTGAAATTGACTATTCACAGGCTGCATAGAGAATGCACCCTGCAATGAATCAAGAGCACTCTGCTTACTTGCAGGTTGGGCACCAACCGCACCGCTGGAAACTGGGACAATGGATGATGAAGCAGGTGAACTGCTAACAGAAAAACTCTGCCCAGCAGGTTCTCGTTTTGGTGTGGATGAGGCGGCCGAAAATAAATCATTTCCCAAGACTGAATTGGAAGAGAATCCATTTCCAGAAAAAGCTAATGCTTTTGTGTTAACAGTCGTTGGCTGGGACATTGGTGAGACTGAAGAGAGTGGTGTTGATGCTGGTGCTGATAAGGCAAGTGATGGAGTCATTCCTCCAGGCGTAGCAGGGACTGAACCAGTGCTTCCACTATTCCAACCACTTGAGATGCTAGGATTAGAGAGATTGTGGCTTGCCACGCTAACTCCTCTAGAAATATCTGGACCTGCAACACCCTGCTGTGGGCGGGGAGCGCTGCTAGCAGGCATGGGTTGTGGTGGTCTCATGGTTGGACCCTGCTGGGAAGGAAAATATTGCGGGTTTGCAACAGGACCAGGAAATCCTTGTCCTCTATAGGCAAAACCTTGAGATGATGTCGGTCCAGTTACACCCATCTGCGGCATTGAAGCAGCAGGAGCTACTGAACTCAGTTGTTGTGGGGGTAATGCAGCAAGATTGATCTGCGGTGCAGGGATTTTAGCAGCAGCAGGACCATACAACGCCGCCTTCACAATATCAGGCGTCAAATCTCGCTTACTCTGAGCGACAGTTACTAATCTCAGAGCATTGTAAAACTCGTTCCGCCCAAGGAAACCAGTTTTGGCCTGATCAGCATAATTCCATACCTGTATCACACACCAAGAACAACAACCATTACGCTAGATCAAGTCTACGTCTCCAATCAACACGGAAAATTAGAGATAGCTAATTGAAGCAGCGACGAAAAACCTAAAACAACGATCCTAACCAAACAAGCACGAAATCACATCCATTCATCACGAAATCCCAAACTCAAAGAGGAAAACGCAAATAAGAAAAGTTAATGGAAATACAGTGGCTTGATTCGTATGGCTTAGGTTAGAATTAGGAATTAAAATGAGAATAGAAGGGAACCTGAGCAAGAACATTTTTGGGCAAATTGGATCCCTGGAAGAAAGAGACAGCTTCAGCTCCACTGATCCTTCCATCTCCATCTAAATCCGCTCTCCTGAAATACGCTTCGAACTGATCCATGTTCGGTGCTGCCATCTTATTATTGTATTATATTTGTCTTCAATCTTCAACCACAAAACTAGATCGCACGCCGCAGAAGGAAACGCAATCAGATTAGGGAGTTGTTTCGAGGGAGGGAAGGGAGGGAATCGATGAATTGGAGAAAAGGAATACTGTTGGAGGGTGAATTGAGATTTCCACGCCTGAATTGGGAGATTTGGAAAAATTAGGAGAATAAGCGGAAGCAAACTGCGGCTGATTTAATTTTTTTTTCCGGCGAGATGTGGTGGCGTCTTATTGGTGGGGCAACACAGGCTGTGCCTCGACGGAGGAATTTCAACGATCCATTGGGTGTGTTTGTTTTCGGGGATGAGATGAGGGGATACTAAGAAGCTTCATTTGATTTTATCTACATAAAGTAATACTGTAATAATCCCCAGCTTATGCACCCTCAACAAACCACATAATAATAATAATAATAAATTAATAATACTTAATCACATTAGTATTATTCTTTTGTTTTTCTGATCCTCTTAGCTGTTGTACAGCTTTATGGAAACAGTGGTTATTTGTAATTCGTTAATAAAGTTCAATATTCATTCCTTCAATCCCACTTATTTCCTCTGCTTCACGAAAAAATTTAAATTATTATACCTTTAAGCGGTTTTCTTGTCACCGGCCGGGAGTGTTTAGCTTTGCTAAAATGTATGACGCAATTGTTTGAATTGAAGTTAATTTATGTGAATTTGTACAAATTTTAATTAACTTAAAATTGTGTTTATGTCTATCTGAAATTTAATTTTAAATTATTTAAAACTACATAGTTTATTAAATTTCAGAAAATTTTTATGTTAGATAAAGGGGAAAAAAACAAAAAAAAAAAGTAAAGAAAATTTATCATCTAAAATAAAATGGATTTAATTTATATATACTAATAATATAAATAGTTTTAAATTATTTTACATTATCATCTAATAGAAATAAAAAAAAATTTCAACATAACCTATATTTTTTGGTAATTACATATAATGACATGACACTTTCCATAATTTTTATTGAATGGTAATATAAAATTCAATACATGCCAATTAAATTGATATAAAATTTGTTAGTTTAAAATAATTATTTATTGAGTATTTTTAATTTATTGCGATTTCATAATTACTACATAAAAAAAATTTAAATTTCAACCAATTACTTGTTATGGTACAATTTAAACTGATAACTAAACAGACAAGATCTAAAGCCAACACTTGATGTCTGAATGTTGACACACATGCACACATACAAAGCTAAACCCACATTACCCCGATCTTTTCAATTTAACGGGTTAGGAACAAAGGGAATATAAAATGTAAGAATTGCATACTTATTTCATTAATTTTGTAATTCTGGCCAGAAAATAAGGATATATATGAGATGTCTGAAAGAAAGTCAAGGGAATGATTCATTCTTTTTATTTTCTCTCGTATAAATCAAACCACTAAACCAAATTATTATTATTATTATTATTATTATTATTTATTTTTTAGGAAGAGAACTTTTAAACTTGAGTTGGGCATAATTAGAGCAGAAGACATGGGAGGACAAAATATTGTTTGAGGTTGAGCTACATATTGGTAAATGCATGAAATTTAAGAAAGCGATTGTTGGGATATTGTTCAACTCTTAATTTCATGTAGATATATGGTTAGTGTCAGTTAAAATGAAGGGTCAGCTAACCTTTTCCCCGTACTTCTGAAGCACTGTGCATTAGTGGCTCTCGCACAGAAGAAATTGCTGTCTTAAATTCCATTGAAGGAAGTATTCTCCCAATCCTTTCAAGTGGACTTTGAGCAGATTAGCTACCAGTTCCCGATTGAGCCAAATCATCCATCTAATGATGTTAACAATTTGCATGCAAAGGACGCAATGTTCGTGTTGGTGGTTTTATTAGTTTGGTTCCTTAGGACATCAAAATTAGGCCAGCAGGTATCTTGTACAAAGATGCAGAGCTTTTGATTGTGAGTGGAATTTGGGAATAAATTCGGAGCACCATTTTTATTTAGTTTCCTTGGCCTTCACCGCACTACCAGCACCCCGTGGATAGCAAGTATTGTTTGTTGGTGGTCCAAGAGCATGTCAAAGGTGCCAACCACAAAGGTGTAAAATGGTGCTTTCTTATTAATACTATACATGTGGAACACGATTCAAATCGCCAGCTCACAAAACTTGACTCATCATAGTTTGAGCTTTTTTCTTGCTCTGCACAGCTAGCCAATTGTAAGACGGTGTTTTCCGTTCTGTACGTCTGGAATATTTAGCTACAAGTGCAGTTGTGTTGCTGTTTATCAGGGTCCCTTCAAGTAGAGAGATGTTAAAGACGCAGAAAAACTGGAGATTTGGGGGGCAATACATCATATGAAGGTAATTGTTGGGTAGTTGAAAGGTTGTTTAAAGTGATTGTGGGAGCAGGTTGTGCCATAGTAATAGATAATGTTAATGGGCTGGCAATTGTTAATCTAATTGTTAGAAGGGCGAATAGGAATAGGCGCTGAGCATGAGTGCATCTCAATAAGTGGCTTGTAAGAGTGCAAGCTCTCTACTTTTCACTAGCTGAGACAATCAATACAGAAAAAAGGTGGTTCGGGAGATTCACTTTACAACATAAATGTCAAGAATATGTTAATAAAGCCTGATGATAGTCTACTCCCTGGTACTAATATTATAGAAAGTATGTTATAGTTCCAATATTAGCTCAATTAGGTTCAAAACTTGTAACAAATCACAGCGATGCTTAATCAACAGTTGGCTCTGGAAAGCACCTAAGAAATACATATTCTACAATAGCATATGAATATATTATATATGCCACATCATTTGTGGTTTACCAACATTTTTGGATGCAAGCTTCTATTTATAACAGCATTATCCACAATCTTGAGTCCGCCAAGCTGGAATCAAGCAGCGCAGTTCGAGAACTGAGTCTTTAACCAGTCATGTCACACGTCTCTAAAGAAATAAGAACCGTAGCAGCTTGCAACTTCTATTTTACTCATCAATTGCTCAAATCCTGCAGAAACAAACCAAGTGCCTTTAGACTGAATGCCTCAAATTTCTCTGTCCTCGTCTAATCAGGTTTTATGGCTGACTACATTCATTTGCTCAAGAGCAAGTTATTCACTTTTTAAAAGGGAATGGAAGAAATATAATGAAAGATGGAATGTGAATTAAGAGCACATAAATAAGCCAAAGCTGATAGACATGTATACCGTCTATTACCAAGACAAGCCATCATCCAGTTAACAAAATATTCATGGAAAGATTAATAATATTTAATACCTATGTCAGGACTGTGGATGTACATATCCTTGGCCCTAGGTGATGATGAGTTCTCATAGGCTTGAACTTGAATGCTTTCTTCTCGGGTCTTTTTCTCCTTTGGAGACTCAACTTCTGTCTCTGCTTCTGGTTCTGCATTATTTTGTGTGGGAGCAAGCTGCTTCCGTTTCGAACGAGCCCTTCTGTTCTGGAACCAATTATAGACATTTGTCTCTGATATTTGGCCATGTTGCCCTAGCTCAATGGTTATGTCCTTGATCTTCTGTTTGCTTGGAGTGCCATTGCCTTCATCGAAAATACGCTCCAGTATTTGAAGCTGCAGAGGCGTTGGAGTCCAACGCTGCCTCGCAGTTATCTTGTGTCCAGAGCACGCCATCAGCGGATCACAGTATAAATTCCCAAGCCTCAGTCCTGAATAACCAGTGACACAGTTCAACAACCAACAAAACACTCGTGGTATTTCTCGACGTTTTCCCTCTCATCAAATTGAAGAAGAAACTTCACTACTCCACATATTCACCTAATGGCACTTGCATATTCAAATTCATTAAGAAATATCTAGGAACTTATGCAGATCATGATGGTAAGAATAGGTAAAAGGGGTACCTGAGAAAGTTTGTCTTGATACTAGGTTATGGCAATTGACAAACTAGATCATCTCAACATGGTCAAGCGATAGTAAATCAGTAATGTGTCCAATTATCACAACCAGATTACTACACATAAGCAAAGATCGGCGGATATTATGGTCCGTAGCTGTACTTTCAACACTCAATCTATGACTTCATGGAGCTTAAAAAATGAAAATGGGATATAATATTGTCTTAAATATGCAACAAGACCATGTTGTAAACGTGACACAGTGTATTAGAGAGAGAGAGAGAGAGAGAACCTGCGAGGTCCTGTTGGGTAGAGACGGCCTTGTGCATCTCAACAAGCTGCTCGCATATGGTGGCATACACAGATATCTGGTGCCTCAGCAGTTCCATTTGTTCATCAGTCATCACTTTCACGTATAAGCCTCCGATTCCATTTGGTGTCCCTTGCTCTGCCTCCATGGCTTCTCCTTTTTTCTTTTGCAGCTAACAAAGAAGACCCTGCGTTTGGCCTTGCCAACAAGAAGGATTGCTTGCAATTGCATTCTTGCAGATGCAGAGGCTCCTCAAGTCAAGCCAAAAAGTAGCGTAGTTAACTGCGCAATTTAGCCTCAGTCCGCAAATCTCGGGATTTAGCCTCCTTCTGTTTTACGAACTTTACATTATTATATTTTCGTTTATTCACATAGTATCGTTCATCTTTTTCTTTTTCTTTTTTTGTGTTTTTGTTTTTTTTTTGGGGGGGGAGGGGTTCTGGTGAAACATAAATTTTAAATCCACCAAAATAATGTATATAAATATTTAAAATGTAGTAATCATTGTACTCCTACTCATATAAGCTGATCATGTCATTATAAATTAATTATATTCATTATATTTAGTAAAGAAATTAAGAAATTAAATTTTAAATTTTATACCAGAAAATCACAATAAAATCAATAAAATTATTGATATCTTTTTTTTTTTTCGGGTCAACCGATGATTTATTTGTTTGTGAGATAGTGCGGACTTTGAAAGTCAAAAATTGAAACTTGAAACCCACCCCGACCGTAATAATGCTTCCCCCATGCGTACGCCCACAGTGTTGTCCAATCAGGTTTTTTAAGGCATCGTTTTGTTATTTAGAATGAAATTTTTGCAATGGTGTGTCATAAATTTAAGGGAGTTGAGTCCACAGCTGGTTATATCTCGTATATTTTATTGAGTTTAGAATATTTCGTGATCTATTTTCGTTCTCCCTACTTTGCCTTTGTTAAAAAAAAATGATATGAAAGATTTTCATATAAAATGTGACAAATCAACCAATAAGGATGAGAAATAACTTTTATGACGTGTTGTACGTCTAGACTCAAGTATGAAATTAGAACTTAAAACTGTAATTTTACTAACCAATTATATAAAATTAAAACATAACTGAAATGAGCTCTTTTAAATTCTTAATTTATACTTTAGTACTTATTAATTCTAAAATTCAGCAAATATTTTTTCTTATTAAAATTTATATAATTATCTCTCATTGTCATTTATATTCTATCAAACTTATTTATTTAACTTACAATATAAAAAATCTCAAATATTCTAATTTACTATTTTATATATAACTAATTTTTACATATAATATAATAAAAAAATTATAAGTAAAAAAATTGTTATTATATTAATATTTTTATTAATTTTAAATTTTGAATCACACTTTTAAACAATAAAATTAGAATTAGATTGATAGAGAGCCACCGATTTTTGTGAGTTTCACACTATTAAATTGATCCAAACCATTGAAATTCACACTATTTTTAAGATTGTGATATCTGTTTAATGTTCTAAAATCGGATTTTAAATAATGGGATTCTCTATCTATTTTTTTATCATGTATGTTGAGTTCACATGTACAATTATGATAAGAATATTTTAATTTGAAATATCAATTATGTAAAACAACACATTGTGCCTTCCGATTTCAAGGGGAAAAAACGAACAATACTCTAGTCTTTACACATATAATAGGAAAATATATATAAGAAATGTCCTTGTACAAGTAGTAATTGAACTATTACGAAATACGAACAAATCACGGTACGTCGAGTGATCCCTTTTCAAAGTGTTTCGACTCTTTTTCTTTCGTAAGTTTCAAGAACATTACTCAACAGGGTAAGAAAGTGTTTTAATATAATTGCCCAAAATTAAATAGAGCAATAAATTTTGGCGATTCGTGCAAACGACATAACTTGATGGAAATTTAACCAAGGTGATGTCTGCGTTCAAATACATAATGATTAACCATGGCCTAAGACAAGTGAAGATATACCACTAAGTATTGGAAACTGAAAGAGTGGATGTCTTTAACCAGTACTATACAGATAAGATAATGTTATCATTGCTTTGGATGATTGGATGTAGAATATGAGCATCTCTTGTCAACCGGGACTGAGGTTGTTCCAGGAATCCCCCACTGGTTTTCCTCTTGCTCATCATGAGAGTTTCAGTGTGGTGTCTCTTTTTGTTTCGTGACTCTACCCCCACCACCCATTTAAAGAAAAATGAAAGTGATGATCTACTTTTACAAAATAAACTAATATTGTTTACTTACACGATTGAGCAACTAGAAAATAACACAAACTCTCTCCCAATGCCCTGATATGAGAACGAGATGTAATGGAATATAATGGAAACCATTTTAAATGAATAAAATGGTAGATTATTATTAAAATATAAAATTATTCATGACAATTTAAATTTTTGAGAGTGATGATTTATGACATGGTATCAGAGCCTCTTTGACCAAAAGGTCTAGAGGTCAATCTTTGTTTATCTCCATTCTTTTGAAAAATAAAAAATTAAATTTCAATAAAAAATAAAATAACCTTATACAAAGTCTATACTTCAAGTTCGAAGAAAAAGCTATTGTGTGAAGAGGCTTATTCGAATATAAAATTATTTATGTATCTTTATCCAATAATTTAAATTTTTGATAGAGATCATACTGATATGGAATTGAATACAAAAAATAATCATCATAAATTTCTTTCTGGTGAATTTTTTTTGTCAAGTTTTTAGTTACAAACTTTCATAGGCATTTAAAAGTTGTACATGTTTTGCCTTTTTATATTCATTTGAAAGGCCACATGTGAAGCAAAGCAAAATTCCATCTTTGGTCATGACGATCTAAAAGCCTCAGAAATTTCATACGTGATACGTACATCAATTCGTTTTCTATTTTCTATTATATCATTACAATGGGAGTGATCACACAATAAATTTATGCAATTTGAAACAACATTTCTGGATACTTACATCACTTACATTGTACAACTGCAATTCGCAATGAAAAAATAAACAAATAATTTTGCTAAAGTTGCAGAGATGTGTATAGCAAAAGCAAAATACAAAATTATATTGATTTTTTTTTTTGGTCAGAAAAAAAAATTATATTGATTTATCACTAATGTATCGATCTGAGGTCGGGCTTAGTAGCTGAAAGGCGGAGCAAGGATAGCATGGGCCACACTCCAGTTGAGCCTCCTCCAATTCCAAGTAGAAACATTTTGATTGGAAGGCAGTGAACATAGAGCCCAGCGACTGGAACAAAAGCGCCGAATGATTGCGGAATGGATCTCAGATACTAATATTCTATATGGGGCCATGTTTTGTTGGTACATCTAGATAAGGACTTTAACAAAGATATATGCTCATTTGACCTAAAAATTATCCCCAAGTGGGTGTGCCCACCGAACAAGACAACCCAATCTATCTTCGACACAACTAAATACATGCTAGCGGCAGATAGGGCGTAGCTCAGATGGTTATACCTGTAGCCCTATGTAGAAACGACGTATAAAAGTTGGATCAAACCCAGTTGCTTGATTAAGTTAAAAAAATTTTTATTTTTTCTTACGAAATTTGAATTCAACTAAGATCATATTGATTTAATTTGAATTATTGAGTTAAATAAAAAATAAAAATTTATATTTTTTTCTAAATTTTTATTGTCACGGCAAGTAATAGTACAATATTAGATTATGAAATACTTAATAATGATTTGAATAATTAAATGTGTTAAATGAATGAGAAAAGAATTTAAAAAAAAAAATGTGTCGGATGAATGGGGGAAAAAAAAACACTAAAGATTAAACATTCAACTTTAAAGACTAAAAATATAACTAAAAAAAGAAACATAGTGAATTGTGTGATTAAGTTTCGCCGTTAAAAAGTATAAACCTGCTAATTAAAACAATAATAATGGATTTTAATAAGTTTTTATTTAAATTACTTTAATTATTTAAATTAATCTATGAATTTAATTTAAATACATTGACAGTGTAAAATATTTTTATATTATCAGTCAATAGAAATAATGAAAAGTGCCAACTCATATAAATAACCACCTATTATAATGAAGGATCCACTATGATTTTTTATTTTTCCCTATTTCTATTAGTTGACAGTGTAAAATAGTTTTACACTGTCCATACGTACTAATTAAACTCTTAATCTAAATTGATGTAGTTGATTAAATTTAAGTTGCCCAAGCCAATATCAACCGCTGCAAACAACTTACATGCGACAACAGGGAATGCATCATCCAATATATTTGGGTCAATAGTCTAAATCTGTGAAATCTCCGAGTGAACTATCCTCTATGTGCTTTCTCTTTTCTTGGTGATCAATGATGGGTTTAGTTGTTGGATTGTCAGGTGATTCGCAGTGAGTGTTCCACCTTCGAAGTTTCACGTGGGAAGAGCTTCAAGTAATCCCACTTTCAGAAATGGCCAGCATTAAAGGAAGCAAAATTGGTTGAGTTTGAGAGCAGTGAACGTTGGCCGAACTGTGAGGATAAATAAAGATTATATATTCTTTCTAAAAATTAGGGGCGAATAAGAGCCGGGTTAAATCGGATCCAAAGTTGACCCAATTTTTTTATCGTGTCATTTATTTGAAACCAAAATTAATCCGATGATAACCTGATTAATGACTCGGCCAAACCAGATTAATCCGATATTCAGAAAATATATAAATATTTAGATGTTATATATAATAAAATCATGAAATTTTAAAAAATAAAAAATAAAATTCAAGCAATGTTCCACAACTTTTTTGCTGTATGTTTTTTTTTTCATGTTCCATGTCTAGCATATTGGCATATTGGTGTGGCATATTGGCAAATAGCGTGTTTTGCTATGCTCCAGCTTAAAAATGGTGTATAATACACCTGGTGATCCAATGGTGAAAATTGATTATTTATCGATACTCTAATTAGTTATAATACACTACAGTAAGGTCTCTTTTTTTCAATTTTCCGCTGAAACGTCGCTCCCTCACCGTCAACCACCACAGCCACCACTCTCTGCCCACCACCACTAAACCAGTCACCATTGTGCACTCAAATCACAGCCACTCCGTCGTTGCACCATTGCATGCATGCCACTTCGCACTCTACCCCACTGCCTATCACCATTCTTTATACGCCACCATCAAGGGGTTGATCTCTGGCAAGAACTTGAGCTTGTGGTGGAGCTGGACGATGTTAAAGAAGAGGACAATGGAGTCGGGCCGCAGTGGTGGTGGAGCTTTTTTGCTTCAATTTCATATCGACCACCTGAGACGAGCTTAGATCAGCAGTGGGAGCTGAGGTCGCGGTGGCTCGATTGTTCACGGTGACGGTGGCATTGTTGCAGGCAACCTCCATGGTGACAAGTGGGGTTGCTATGGAGGATCGTCGCCACTTGCTTCATTCTCTCGTTGTCGTCATAGATCTGGCCACCGCGCATCTCACCTCATGCAAGTAAAGGTGCGGGTGTAGCCTCGGGTGGGTGTTTGGGTGGCTTGTGATGGAGGAGGACGGCAAAGGCAGCTGGTGCCAAGGAGGAGGATAGCTAAGGAGAAGAATTTGGAAAATTTGAGGAGGTATTGAAGTGCATCATAAGAATTTAGTTACACAAATACTCCATTAGTTTGGACTAAGACAGCTTCAAGGTGTATATTGCATCATCTTTAGTCGTGGTGCGTAATGGATGGAGCCTTGGATTGCAAATTGGCATCTTGGTGTCCTCATCGTCGATGCATTCCTCTGCTACACTTCGACTTTTTTGCTGGTGTCTTGTTTGTCTGAGTTACAGCTGATACTGTATTGAGGTTTGGTGTGGGTTATGTTTTGTAGTTTGGTGGGTATTACTAACTATTGTTTGTCCTTCTTTCTAGTTGGCTTTTTTGGCTCCCCACTCCTCTGTTGGTGAGTTGAGCTCTTGAATAAAATTATCGAAAAAAAAAAACAATGTTCTATGATATACTTGGCAAAATCAATTATATCAATACAAAAATAATATCACGCTATATAAAATATATTAATTAAAGTATAAAAATCTTATAATTCAATACTAATTTTTTCTAAAAAATGTAACTTTTAAATAAATATTTAATTTCAGGTCGAGTTAGGCAAATCCGAAATATGACTCGATCCACCTTGAAAAGTGCATCGAGTCATATTTCCCAACCCAAGCCAAATCCAAAAAGCTTCGAGCCAAGCCGATTTATCGGGTCGGTCCAGGTCTTGAATACCCCTGCTAAAAACCACTAACATTTAAAATTGATTAGATTCTGATTCTAAGTAATATGATTTAAGTTAAATGAATGACCCAAAATAGTAAAAGCCCCGTGGCTAAAATTGTGGACCATCAATGAGAAAATTAAATACAACGATAGTTATTAATATAAAATCAAGCAACAGATATTGCTAAATCCAGAATTGAAGTATCTATGTTATTTTATTCCATAAAAATATACATCATTAACTGTAATATCGATGATGATCAATGCCCTGTACCGTGCAGTTAAGAAGATCACATGCACATTCTAAGGCCTCTATGTTAATAATCTTTTATCCAAAAAAAAAAGTTTTTTTTTATGTAATATAAAAAGAAGGTTAACATTTTAGAATTTAGTAAAATAAAATGAATAAATATTGATGTAGAGTATTTATTAAAATTAGGCACTTGACATTTTTATAAATAATTTAACTTTAGCACAAATATTTTTTTTTTTTTACTGTATGCATATGTTTTTCATTATCATTATTCATTATACCATTTGCAGCGTGTGCAGCTTCAAGATCCTAAGTAAAGTATAGTAGTTGTATATAATTATAACCATTAGTATTGCATTTATTAAAATTAAATACTTGATTTTCTAGTAAATAGTTTTTTTTTAACACAAATAACTCCTTTTGTATTAAGTATCTCTTTTTTACACAGTTTAGTGCTTTTATATAACTTTAGAAAATGAAAAAACGAGAGTGAAGTTAATATATGTATATATATATGGGCTGGAATTCATTTACTCCGAATGTAGATCTAAAGATATATTCTTAATCCCTAGCATTCAAATTATTAAAATCTAATGGCTCAAAATGATATAATTTAATATAAAAAGAGAATAATGGATTATAATTTTAATGAAGAGAGAGAAATAATAAATCCATTAATTAATTAAGTAAAAGAGAAATTTTGATTATATAACTCAAAAGTTATAAATAATAAAAAAACAGAAGAATTAGTGAAATAAAATTTTAAAAGTTAATAAAAATATTTACATTTTTAAAAAACTATAAAAAATAAATATTTTCAAGTTAAAATTGTTAAAAAATTATAAAAACTAAAATTACAAAATTTTAAAATAATAATAAAAAGAAATTTTTATAATTTTTGAAAAAGTTAATACAAATAAAGACATTTTTATGGTTACTTGTTATATATTTAATGTGAAAATATTGATATAAATATTATTAAGATGGTAAATATTTTCACATAAAAGATTGAAATAAACATTTATAAAAATGTAAATAAAATCAAAATAAAAATAATAGAATTTTTCAATGAAATAAAAAAAGAAATTTTATTGAAATGTTTACGTTTTCAATAAATAATTGAATAGCGTAAACACTGTTTGTTGAATTTTTTTCACTAATTACATAAAATTCTGCTATCTTTATAATGCATTTTAATAATCAATAAATATTGACGTAAAAATATTTCGCATCAAGATATATAATAAATAGCTATAAAAATGTCAATGAAATAAAAATAAAAAATTAAGAAAATATGTTTCTGCTGTTAATTAATAATTAAAAACGTAATATTTTCTATAAGTTGTTTATGATTATAAAAAAATTATTATTTTATTATTATTTTAAATTTTTATGTCATTTATATATTTTAAAAATATTTATTAAAAGTTCCAATGTTAAGATAATTTTTTTTAATTATTTACTAAAAACATAATCTTTTTATAGAATTTTTCAATTTTTATTTAACTGATTCTTCTATCTTTTTTTTTATTATTTTATAATTTTTAGCCTATTTAATCAAATTGGATTATTGTCTCTCTTTTTTAAAAAAATTCAAATTCTCTCTCTTTCTTAATTAATTATTAGATTTATTATTTCTCTCCCTTCATTAAAAGTATATCATTCATTATTCTCTTTCTTTATTAAATTGTATAATTTTGAACTATCGGATTTTAATAAATTAAATGGCGAGGATTAAGAGTAAGTCTTTTAACTTACACCTGAAGTAGCTTTTGAAAGACCCTTATACCACGTAGGCATCTTTTTTTTTATAAACAGTTATGCTCTCTGTTTCAATTTATTTATCCATTTGGATAACTTGATTCATTCTTAAATTAATATATTTGGATATAATTTTTATTTGAATAATTTAATTCATTCTTAAATTAATATATCTAGATATAATTGTATCTAGATATATTATAATTATATTCAGATATATTGATAATTATATTCAAATATACTGATTTAATAATGAACCAAGTTATCCAAATAAACAGATAAATTGAAACCAAAGGAATATAACTTAGAGCATTCAAGTGTAGTAAAATAGTGCTACTTGCACATGTAATTATATCCAAATATATTAATAATTATATTCAAATACATTAATTAAAAAATAAATTAAATTATTCAAATAAATAGATAAATTAAAATAAAAAGAGGATAACTTATAGCATTCAAGTGTAGTAAAATATTGCTGCTTGTGCCTGGGATTACACGCGCACTAGCCGGGGTTCGAAAATTGTTCTCCATTAATTAAGCGTGATATGACATCTTGTGCTTTGTTCGAAAACAAGATCAGTTTCAAAAGAGGAGGCACTATATCTAGAATCAAGACGACTCCAACCGTGTGTGCATAAGTGCATATCCAGCAGGGGTTGTCAACTGAGTAGGAAGAGAAGGATCGAGAGCATGACCAACATCAACATGATCATAGAAGAAGAGAACAAAGTGATACCCCTCCTCACCCCATACAAGATGGGAAAATTTGATCTATCCCACAGGTAAGTTATGCCCTCGATCATGTTCTGCTGCTGCTTCTATTGTGATTCCTCAAACCATTTGCAAATCAATGGAGAAATATGGTCAACGTAGCTTTGCTGAATTAGTTCTCCAACCCACATGCAGTTATAATTCGCATTTTAACTTTATATAGTATTTGAGACTTTGGCTTTCTGTGTGTAATTCATACCGGTAGGGTAGTTCTAGCACCGTTAACAAGAACGAGGTCCTACAACTTCGTGGCTCAGCCTCAAGCCGCTCTCTATTATTCTCAAAGGGCAACAAAGGGTGGCTTCTTGATTGGAGAAGCCTCAGGGGTGTCAGACACTGCACAAGGGTAACCTTCCATCCTTTCTTTTTGTTTTGTTTTGTTTTTTTCTTTTAATAAAAAAATTGGTAGAATAATTTTTTAGATGTACAGATAACATTTTTTTTTTGGATATAATCGTTTGGTTTGGTTTGGTTTTTATTTCTTCTATGTGTTGTAACCTTCTCAGGGTTTATAATTTATGTTTTATTTCACATTTATAAATATTATTATTATATTCTACGTGACTACTTTTAAAAAAATAATAATAAAGCTTATAATTCACTTCGTGAGTTTGGCAGAAAGACCTCCTAATTAGACCCCTAAAATGTCTACTAATAAAGCATAACAGGAGAACGAAGAATAAATAAGGAAAAGGAAAAGGAAATTGTGATGAAGGTATATAGAGATTGAGTTTTAGACGTGACTTTTATCAATTGAGCTATCAACACGGGATTATTTGAGAAAAAATCGTAGTTAACCTTTTACTTTTGACTTAAAGTTGCATTTGAGCAATAGTTAAGATAAAAAATTGAAAACATTATTATGATTTTTTTAATATCGATTTCTTCGTATCAAAGCTCGAATCCAAGATCACAATTAAAGGGAAGGAACATCTAGCCAATGAAATGTGAATATAAGAAAATGATATTTTTGTTTTGAATGTTAAAAAAAAAATCCGCCACTCATTAAAGCCATTAATATAAGTATTATAAAATTCTTTTAAAAGAATAATTGCACGTGCATCTTTTATATAATAATTTGGCCATAAAGAATTTTAAATTCAATAGCTTGCATGATTCGATTTTTTTTTTTTTTTTTTTGGGTCAACACATGCACATCTTTAGGGAGAGAAAAGGGTCTATACATCACAAATTAAGCTCTATTTAATATTAAATCTAGATATGATTAGAAAGAGGTGGATAGATTCATTACTAAACGGACGGCTCAACTGCATTCTTTTTTTTAAAATCCATTCAGTATCTTTTGTCTAAAATTCTTGAGCCTTGGAAATTTAGAAATTCATTACCTTCAATTGACTCGATAAATTTTTAAATTTAAATTATAACAATTAATTATTAATTTAGTTGAATTAAAATTTCGAATAACTGTTCAATTTAAGAGTTAAAATTTTTTATCACTTGATTATTTTTTTAAAAAAAGTTATTTTGAAACATTTTAAAGTACTTGTTCAAATATATAAGTCACTCTTTATTTTTTTTTTCTCACTCTCATCTATTTATTCTTTTTTTTTTTTTTTTGTATATACACTCTCCCCTATTTAGACCATTATTAAAAGTTCCACAATTTGATCATACATCGCTACTACTTATTAGTAGGATAAAATTATAGAGAAAAATAAAAACTTTTATTTTTTGCTTTAATTTAATTATCCGAAAAAAACTAATCTGATATTAGTTGATTTTTGTTTAAATATTATAATGATTTTAATTTGTGAGAATTATTGTAGACTATTAATTTTTTATTTTTTACTACATCAAACACAATAAATTTAAATATTAATAATATGAAAATTATTTCTAACATTTCTTATTCTTTTTTCTTATAACAATAGTAACAACATCATAGTCTTATCTCATTAGATGAAATAAACTATATAAGATCAGACGCTGTCATGAGTCCGCTACATGAATTGACATGATGTTTTTTTTTTTTCCTTAAGTAATTGATAAAATAATTTAATTTAATTTAAATTTAGGTGTTAATAAAAAATTAAATAAAAAGTCACAGACAAAAGAGTTAAAGGTATAATGTCTAAATAAATCTTAATTATCTTTTCAAAAATATTAAATATTTTCATCTTTTTGTTGGAAGAATATAACATTGCATTCTTTACCTTTAGCCAGCAGTACTTTTCATTTCTTTTTGTCTTGTCCTGTTTTTGTTTTCTTTTCATGATCATAAAGGTACCCGAATACTCCTGGCATCTGGACAAGAGAGCAGGTCGAAGCATGGAAGCCAATTGTGAGAGCCGTTCATGAGAAAGGGGGCATATTCTTTTGCCAACTGTGGCATGCTGGAAGAGTCTCCAACTATGGTATCTCTATATTTTATCAAAATAAAATATCATTTGGTTTATATTCCCTTCATTAAAAATAATTAGTGCTTGACACTGTTCTAATCTTATAATTGATATGATAAGATGAAGCACTCCTTTGAAAGAAAAATAATGCCATAGTGACACAATGTCCAACAGGCTACCAGCCAGACGGGCAGCCTCCAATCTCATGCACAGACAAGCCAGTTCAAAAGGTTGGCAGCAGCACTAAGTACCCACCTCCTCGCCGCCTTAGAACTGATGAAATCCCTAACATCGTCAATGACTTCAGAATGGCAGCCAAAAATGCCATAGAAGCCGGTAACCTTAATTAATATGCTTAGAATTTTATTTGCTTTTTTCATCTAAATTGTAACGTACACATGAAAGCATGTGGAACCCAACCCAATATATAATTTCATTGAGTAATATTATCTTTTTTTTATCTTGATAAAATCACTGATATTCGGCTCTTATTATCAAGATTTCGACTAATACGATTCCACTCGACTGAGATCACTGCCGAGAAAATTTTTTTTTTTCCATTCCTAGAACTTCTATCATAAGTGGATATCAAAATTGAATAAAAGAAAAAACAGACATGAAGTCTTGGCTGTCTATCGTTAATGTCTATTTTCATGTGCAAATAGTATTACTCAATTCCATATTTTATGTTGTTATGTGAATATTTACCCGAAAAAATAAGTACAGGTTTTGATGGAGTGGAGATACATGGGGCCAACGGATACCTGCTTGATCAGTTCCTCAAGGACAAAGTCAACGACAGAGATGACGACTACGGAGGTAGCTTAGAAAATCGTTGTCGGTTCCCACTGCAGGTGGTTAAGGCAGTGACCGATGAGATCGGAGCTGACAAGGTTGGTGTTAGGCTCTCCCCATTCGCTGATTATTGTGACTGTGGAGACTCTGACCCTCAAGCATTGGGCATTCACATGGCCAAGTCCTTGAGTCAATTGGGCATTCTATATTGCCATGTCATCGAGCCCAGGATGGTCACAATCTTTGACAAGTCTGAGTCCAATGAGTCCCTCATGCCCATTAGAAAGGCCTTCGATGGAACCTTTATTGTAGCTGGTGGCTACACCAGGAGTGAAGGAAACAAAGTATTAGCCAGTGGTGGTGCAGATTTGGTGGCTTATGGACGCCTCTTCTTGGCAAACCCGGATCTGCCAAGAAGGTTCGAACTGGATGCCGAATTGAACAAGGCTGATAGAAGCACTTTCTACACACATGATCCTGTGATTGGATATACGGATTATCCATTTCTTGAAGATCAACTAGATGAAAAGTGAATATTAATTTGCAATAAGTCGGAGCTTGGAATTTGGATTTTGGTTTGAGTTATCTATGGGGTTCCAGGAGGCTTCTTAAATGGATCTAATCCCTAGTTTACCTTAACTTATTACAATTGTCGCCAATATGCTATGGATAATAAAGTTTATTTTGGGGGGGGGGGGGAGGGGGAGGAAAAAACCTACTTTTCTTCCTTTGAATAATGAAAAGTCAACTTGATGTCTTTCAAGATGTGTCACTGTGTCAACATATTTCACTTTCAAAGCAAATAATCGCATTGGATCGTTTAAAGGTGATTTTGCAAATTCCCAATCAAAGTCACGTTTGCGTGTAGTTAGTACTTTATGGTAGGAATATTAATTTTCCTGAAAAAATCTTTGATTTCCAAAAGAAGTTTTGGACCTATAAAGATATAAATATAAAAACAAGATAGCCCGACCTCAATTGATTGTATACAAAATCGATTAAAAAAAATGAAATGTTCAATAACCACTAAGATCGCAGTTAAATTAACTAGTGGTCACTGAAAATTTTTTATTCTTCGGCAGCAAGCTGATTATGTATATTTTTAGAATTTAACTGCAACATAATATTGGCATAAAATTTGTTTTACTATCATCTAACACAAATTTTGCCAGCGGTCTAATTGGTTATTGAACATTTTTTAGTCTATTTCACCAGTTAAAGAAAGCTTCACCTAAATATCACCCCATCTAAAGTTACGTAGATAATTACAAATAAAAAATAGAAAACATCATTGCAATTTGTAACTGTTAAGTTACGCAATTTTATTTTTTTTTAATCTGAACATACTCAGTCTATTAACAAAACAAAATATAGCGAACATTATAAAATACTTTAGTATATATTATTTAGGGCCGTCACGCTGATCTTGGCAGTGACGCAGCTTTGTTGTCGTTTGGTACTTTTATTTCACAAATGCTAAGCACAAAGAGATAGTTAATAAATATTAATTTTCTATCATCATAATTAGTTTTGGCCGAATCAGCTCGTTTCAGGAACTCAAGGGCGGTGTCGCCGTTGCAATTTCTCCCAATGTAGCAACCTGAACTATAAAATGATAGATAAAATAATTTTTTTTTCCCTTACCTTTTATTTATTTTGGATATGTTTGATAGAGGTGTAAAAATTGAGAAGAAGGAAGGAGAATCTCTTAGGAATGAGTTGCATATATAAATTTACATGAAAATTTTTTCTCTATTTTTATCTCTTTACCAAACACACTTTCCAGTTAATCTTTTGCATTTTAACTTATTTTCAATTTAGTACCACACCACTGTTGCATAAAAAAAAGTAAATACAAACGATCCAGACGTAAATTATGCCACATCAATATTTTTCATTAGTAATGAAATGGAATAGTAATTTTGGACCAAACTGAAAACAATTTAAAACAAAATAATTCAAATAAAAGCTAAAAACCTAAATTGAAGAGTCAGACAAAAGTAAACGACAAAAAAAAAATCTATTTTATTAAAATGATGTACAAGGAATATCAATCAAATACCATTAACTCCCCAATGCGGACATAATCGATTTGTCCGCGAGGAATTTTAACTACTATGTAAAAATATATTGTCATATCAACCGAAATAACTTCTATAATCACTACAACATCTTACGCATACAATATCATAGTTAACAAAATATAATTAATTATACAAAAACATATTAAATCAATCTCATTCAATGAAACAATTATCACAAATTATGCACCACATGCTAAAACTCTTGCTTGCTTCGTCATACGTAGAACACGAAGAAAACTATACAATTGAAATTTTAGAACATGCTAAACAAATTAATTTAACTAAAGGAAATCGTAACTAGTATGTGTTTTGCATTACGTATACCCAGCATTAATAAGGAGCGAAATTTATTATCAAAGAAAATTCAATACGTCATATCTCATAAGCGTATGATGAATACAATAGCAGCAGTAAAACTGATACAACCGATACGGCAAAACCCAAAAAAAAAATAAAAAAAGGATCATCACTACATGGCCACAAAACATAATTCAGTAGAAAACAAGAGGCGGAGTCCACAAGTACTAAACTTTCACCATCACTAGGACTTCAAAGCATCCAAAAAGTAAACTAAATCTCCACCAGGGAATATAAGATAACTCCCGATGTTCTGAACACACATTACTAAGATCAGCCTAACATTCGTAAAAAATACAAATCTTTTAACACCAACCAAATCGTTAAACAGATATAAAGAACCGAAGATTCCCTTTTTTTTTTCTGTGGCTAAAGGGGCAAATCTATTAAATAATAATTGAATTACTGACTTGACAAGCGACGAGAAGCCGGATCACTTATAACCTAAAATAGTAAAACCAACGTCACCATGTCATGTGAACAAAGCACTTATAAGGTCACAATGATACAAAAGGCCAATGAAAATAGACACGTGGTCACAACAATGCAACCAAAAACACACGAAAACACGAACAAAAATGCATCGCAAACAAAAATGTTGTCAGGTTTCACACCTACAACCATCATCATATCCACACCAGAATAGTATAATGCTCAGGTGCAATAACTACTTAAACCAACCATAATCGTCGCATTTTTTTGGGAAGAACGGTGTATGATGCTAGCGGGGATAAAAAAACAAAAAAAAAACATTCAACACATATATACAAGCAACAGACACAGCAGGAAGGAAAAGATAAGCCAATTATATTGATACAAACGTAACCAGATTTCATCAAGTAAAACTACAATCTCTCTACAAGAGATAAACACCCCTTAACTAAACGTTGAATTCAAAAGTACAAATAAAGATGAGCTCCCTCCATTTTAGCTATTCATTTTCTGGAAAGGCATAACAAATTTACTGAGGGAGCAGGAATATGTTTTCTGGAAGAAGGAAACATGTTTATCAGCAAATGACCAGACCACCTACAGCAGATGATCAAATCACCAAAACAACCTAGATAGATGCTATTCTCAGTCCAGTTCCTACTCGTCGTCATCCTCCTGCACATAATAAAAAGCACCAATAAATACCAAAAATGCAAAAATGTTTTAAGGCTATGATACAATTATAATGGACAAAGTCTTTAGCAAACCTCGCCACTTCCTTCCTCATCATCATCCTCATCATTAACCTCAGATATTGATTTCTCAGATTCCTCTTCATCTCCACCTGTGGGACCTTCAACCTGACAACAAAAACATGAAACTATGAGAAACTATTGTTGCACAAGTTAAGCACAATGCCATAGGATTTGCACACACACCTGTTTCTTGTTATAGGCTCTCATGCTCTTCTCATAATCTGCCTTTCGTTTCTCCGACTTTGCCACATATGGCGCTTTCTCCTAAAACAATTCAACAACTCATTTTAAAAACAACAGATACCATTTAAATCTTAATTATTATGGAAAGAAAGAGGAAACTACATACAGCATCAGACATTGACTTCCATTTAGCTCCAGCAGCTTTGCCCACCTGAAAAACTCACCAACAACAGTTTAAGCGATACCCCAACAAAAACACACGAAACCAAATGAGAACAAATTCACACTACTTTCATGTAATTGCAAGACAATAACCATATTTAGATACTTACAGCGGACACTGCTTTGTTATCAGGGTGTTCCTTGTTGAACTGTTTCCTGAATTCCTCCCTTCAATAACAACACATGTTTCAGAAAAGGCAATTAAAAACAATAAAATATAAAGAGGAATCTGTAATAATCTGTAATACAGTAATACCAAGCTTCCCGACGCAGAAACTAGATCTAGCATACTTGATAAGTATAGTTTTGCGTTTTAACATAACATTTATGACGATTAAATAGTCTAAAGTGGAAAAAGAATCCATTATTTACCGTGGTGTGGGGGTAAAAAGTTTTGACGAGAACAATATTCGGTGGAAAGAGAAGAGAGCGCATCGGAAATCAAATGGATCGTAGGGTTAAAAATATAATTACATGAAAACGAAGAAAGCACTTGGTGGCCTCTTTGGCTTGTTAGGGTCTTTCGCAGCCTTGCCCTTTCCAGTTTTCCTGCTACCCTTGGTGGCGGCAGCACCCTTCTTATTCACCGCAAGTCTGCCACCAAAACCATACAAAATTACCAAATAGTACATACAACACATGAATTGCGAATCATCGCCGTCCAAAAAGTCAGATCAAATTAGTATTTCACAATTTTCAGATCTCAGATCTGGAAGAGCCTGAAACCTAATTTTGCGTCGTTTTTTCGTACGACGGAGTCGAATCGATAGGGAAATAAACTAGTTGAAGTTAAATCGAAAATAAACGAAACTTACTTGGCATCGGCTCTCTTAGATTCGGCCTTGGACTTGCCGCCTTTCATGACGAAAGCTGCAGTTTACACAATCGGGTCAGTTTCCTGAGCGTAGAATTGAACGAAACGATGAAAATCGCGGAAAATCGGCAAAAATTGAAGAGAAATACGTACCAGAAGGAGGGGAACGGGGTTGGGAGGTAGGGTTTGGGGGGGAGAGAGAAAGAGGAAGAGAGAGAAGAGAGAGTTTGTGGGCTCTATAGGGAAAGTGTGGTATCTGGCACTATGACACAAGGGCTAGGTACAAATGCGTGCAGATATTAAGCCCCTTTGGGGAAATTGAAATTCAATTGCGAACGAAATGAAATCCAAAGAGAGGGGCAGGGGTTTAGGCGGGAATTTAAATTTATTTGCCATGTCAGTGATCCGTGCGCTCTCTTTGCGTTGGCTGCGTGATTCCTAAGCTTATGCCAGCCGAACCATTTTGTGTTTTCTCTGTGTTTTCTTCATCATCGTCTGTCGCCCGCCGATGATCTTGCGCTACTGTTTCTCACTTTTTTACTTGGGTCCAGCGCCTCCAAGCCCATGTCCAACGCTTCACAACATGTCTCCACGAAGGCCCATTTCTGTACATTACATGCAAAAAAAGAAACCTCTGGTTGAGCAAAAACTTGACAAAAAAAAATTGAATTAAACAAAAACACACTCACAAAAATTATATGTGCGCATCCCTTCTTTCCCGGCGACAAGTCAAGAAAGTATTAAAGTGGCCCTCTTTCCACCTTTGAAAATAAAAACCAAAAAAAAAAAAAAAAGTGTGAATTGACATTGAGGCAACACGCGAATGAACCCTTAACTATAGTTTTTTTATGCCATGATAATTGTAATTGTAATGAATATAAAAACGTTATTTTCTTTGAAAGTTTTGAAAAAGCAAGTCTGGCTAGCAAACATCAATTAAACATATAAATCATAAATGTATTTTTCTAATATATTATTAATATTAAATGTTTTATTGTATTAATCAATCACATCTTGTCGTATATATGATTTTTGAAGTATTTATCATAAAAATTAAATATTTTAATAATATAATAATATATAATTAAATAATTAGATAATTGTATAACAATATTTATATTGATATTATATCAAAATTAAATCTATTTTTCTTTTACACATTTAAGTTATTTTAATCATTAGATGGCGGATAATAGTATACAATTCAACATGAATGCTGACTTATTGCCGTTAAAATGGATTTAAGTTATGAACATTGTTGCAGCTTGTTTAACCTATCATCATTATTTTTTAATGATCTAGTTAGAATTGTTAAAATTTGTATATCATGTGTAGCGCCAAAAAAAAAACATTATCCATTTATCTAAGTTAACATGGCTTTATTGTTTTCATCTAACGCGTTCTTTATATGTACTACTAACATCTAACCAATTTTGTAATTGAAGTAGTTAACATAGGCTCTATTATTAAGAATGTGTGTCCCCTTTCCATGGGATATCAGATATCAGATATTCATTTAAAAAAAAACTAAATGAAAATTTGAGTCACGATACACAATGTGACAGGTCAACATAGCTCTCTTATAAAGATGCGACGCAAGATTGTCTTACGATAAGACAAAGGAATTTAATATTGAGATTAAAACTATTACAATTCAAAAATTTTAACCGCTGATCCTTACCTAAGGAACTAAATATTAAGGTAAGCTTGTATTCCTATTCTCAATTGACGAACATAAGGGTCTAATATAAGATTTTTTTTTTTTTTTTGCATAGAATTTCAAGTTTGTTGAGCAAATGGCAATGTTGAAGATACTTCTACACGAAAATCAGGAATCATTTTTATATTGGATGTATAAATTCTCTAATAAAAGAGGAAGATAAGTATTTTGTTAGATAATTGAATTACTAGCAGATTGATAACAACCCGTTTAGTTTAATTTTTGGAAAAAATTATTTTTGAAAGAATTATCTTTAAAGGAGTTATTTTTTAAAAAAATTAATTTATATTTTGATTTAAATATTTTAAAAATAAATTTTAAAAAAATTATTTTTTATTTAGATAAATAAAGCAAAATCATTTTTAGAGATATAATTATCTAAAAAGATATTATGTAATCATTTTATGAGGTAGGTGAAGAGAATAATGAGGGTATTACGGTAAAATAAATTTCAGTTTGGAAAAATGAGAATGAGAAGTAACATCTTCTCTACTTCTACTAAACATAATTTTGTTCACCTGAGAATGAAGTTTTGGTCATTACTTTTGAAGCCAAACAACACCCATTCTGAGTTTTTCATTTTCAGTTTGAAAAAATTACGTTTCAGTAGGTGAAACGTTAACCAAATGGACACTAAGTCGTAACATGTTTGCCAATTATATTTTTTATTTTCAAATTTTTATTATATTTTTGCACGTAAAAAAAGGGCCCATCGTGAAAATAAATTAAAAAAGGAAGTGACAATATAGGTTTGTACAATCGGCAAAGTTAGAGTCTTGCAATTTAACTATCTAAAGATATGGTCTATCTAAGATGCATTTCCGCCATTAAAGAACATACCTTCTTTTTGGCCACATTCGCAAGTGTTAATAAATTCATAAAAATGTGATTAAATGCATTTATTTATTTTTTCAGATATTTAAATACACCTTTTAGTAAGATGCAGGGTATATTCTATTTAATAAGGTGCATTATAACATCCGGCCTGAAAATGCGAGTAGCTTGCTTATGTCTTTGTGGAGGAATGAGGATATGAGGAGGGAATGAATAATGATGGAATTTGGAAGAAGGTAATGGTGGGTAGATACTCGAGAAAAAAGGAATAAAGGGGTGATTGGCAAACCTCAAAAATTAAGTTAATATAATATAAAATAAAATCAATTATGTTAATCAATATAAAAATTAACTAGTTTTTAATTAAATATTGTTTGATTCCATAACGTAAAAATTAATTTTAATATGCATTTTTCTTCTTCTTCTTTTTATACATTTTTCTTTTTAACTATATCATTAAAAAAACTAATTTAGCATATGGCGGCAAATGATGACAAATGGTGGTAGATGGCAGTGGCAAGTGGTGGTGGTTGTCAGCAATAGACGATGGCGGCCACAATGGGATGGTGGTAGGCGGCAATGGTGGCTGGTGGTCGACAGCAATAGCGACAGACGGTGATAGCTAATGACGACAATAAATGGGGGCAATTGACGAAGATAGATGGTGGCAAATGGTGGTGGATGAGGCTGGCGGTGGATAATAGTGAACAATAATTAACAAGTAGTAAAAATATATAAAATAAATGAAGAAAATTTTGACTTGAAATAAAATTAATTTTTTAAAAATTGGTTTTAAGTTCAAATTGATTCAGAAAAAAATTTTAAAATATTTAGATAATTATCAAATAATATTTATTAAAAACCATATCTCATTGTACCTAGTTATCTTATTTTTTTAGTTTGTCAAATACCCTCTAAATGTTTGATGCCAAATACAAAATTTCTTTTATATATAAGGTAATAAATTATCATACCATATTTAATTCTAAGGAACTTAAAAAAAAAAAAAAAAAGTTGTATAACACTGCACCACTAATTTTGTAAGCTAGCTAATAAACAACTTAGTAGACATCCCTATCCATATCCATGTTCTGATTTAATTGATTATGCTCCATTCTAATATCCTTCTTCAGATAAAAGCATTTAACTCGATAACAACAAAAGGGAAAGAGGGTGAATGACAGTTATTTAACCATTTAAGAGACAAACTGTTGAGAACTTCTACATTCACATTTCACAGCACGACCGTTACCCAAAGCCACCCTTCCCATTTGTGTTCCTGTGCATTTTCCCCCAAGGTAATATTAGTATTTAAAATTTATTATACTCTGATTAAATTGAATTGATCCATTATAAAAATTAATTATTAATTTTTTATTTACAAAATTTTAAATCAATATCTTATTTAAAAATAAATAAATATCAAATTACTTAAATTAACCAAATTTTTATGGTCACTATGCATTTTCAATAAGTGTTTATTTTTATGATTATAATGTTAAACGTTATGATTATCAACGCCTTTTTCATTGCAAAAATATTCTTATAGTTTCCTAACTATAATGAAACCTATAAAACAGGCGTAAGTAAAATTTATGCACACAATTGAAAAAAAAAAAAAAGCAAAATTAAAAAACTTAAGCCCAAAGTGTCACAAACACGTATGAAAGTTTTGCAAGCTACAAAATGCCAAATTTCCTTATGCTTTTAGATCCGTTTGAATATTTGAGTTAAAATTGTAAAATAGAATTTTAATTTTATTTTAAATTTTTTTAGGATTTAAATTGACATATAATTTAAATTTTATGTTTAATTTTATTAAATAATTAAAATAATAATTCTAAATTTAATTCAAGTCATCAGGTTAAAGTAAAAACTACAAATTTATTTTTCAAAGACTTTTAATCTTTGTAACAACTAGGGTTTATAGTTTAGGATTTAGCCAATTTAGTTTGCTTTCTTAATATGTTCTCAATAAATCTTAACCAAAATCAGATTAATTTGATTCAAGTCATTTGGTTGAAGTAAAAGCTAAAAATTTATTTTTAACGATTTTTTTTTTAATCTATATAACATCTGGGCTATTGGTAAGGAATGTCTTTTGCTCTAGAATTGGGGCTTGATTTGATTGTCTTAAAAAAGGATATCATGTAATAGACTCTTCGATATAAATGTTATGTCTGTCTTCACGGCTCAATAGATTCAAGGGGAGTTCTCTAATTTTCATATGAAGATAACAAGTGATAATGTAATAAGTGGATGTTGTGGAGTCTACATGAAGAAGTTAATTAATGGCACATTTTACAGTGCATTTCGTTGGTCAAGGAGCGTGGTGCACCTTGCAATCTAATGATGAGATTGTGAAGTGTATCGATGCATCAATTATCTATGATGCATTGTGGTAATATTTAATTTTAAGAAAATTTAAAAATATAATTAAATATATTTTAAAAATTAATTATCATACACTGCTGGTCAAGGAGCGTGGTGCACCTTGCAATCTGATGGTGAGATTGTGAGGTGTATCGATACATCAATCATTTATGATACACTGTAGTAATATCTAATTTTAAGAAAATTTAAAAATATAATTAAATATATTTTAAAAATTAATTATCATATACTATCAATATATGATAATTAATGACAGTATATGATAATTAATTTATAAAATATATTTAATTATATTTTTATTATATATTACTATAGTACATCATAGGTATTGATGTATCTATGCACCTCACAATCTCACCATCAGATTACAAGGTGCACCATGCTCGTTGACCAGTGAAGTGCACTATAAAATGTGCCATTAATTAACTCCTTTATATGGATCCCACAACATCCACTTATCACATTATCACTTATTATCTTCATATGAAGATTTTTAGACGATCTTCATAAGAGAACTCCCCTAGATTCAAGGCCCAATATTTACCTAGACATTGTAATGGGGTGGAATAGCCCATGTTGCTAACATTCAAAGACAAAAAATGTAGCCAGTTGAGTTGAGGTATCGGATTGTATCCTTGAACTTTTAGCTCATGATTTGCTTTTGAATGAATCAAGATATTCTCTTCCCCCCCAAAAAAAAAACAAAGAAAAACAACAAAACAAAACAAAAAAAAAACTTTATAATAACTAACAATAGCATAAGGTTTGGCTATAAGATACTTAATTATGATATGAACAGATGAATATTTTAAACAAATACAAAAAATAAATAAGGTAAAAAGTGATTTTTATTATTAAAATCTTAAGTGCAAAACTTTTAAAACTTGGAAATAAATTTAAAAATAATAATTTGGTAGGTAGCCAAATTAGTTGTTCTGATTCAAGGGCTAAAAAATTGTAAGTTTGAGAATCGAACTAATAATAATTGATTGAAGTTAGTTTTGACTTAATTAATGAACAATTACATGAACCAATCCAAACAATTTAATTGGTTCGATTTTGAATTTTTTGATTTATTAGGTCAATCAGATTCAATGAACATCTTTAGATTAAGAAGAATTTATTTTAGTTATTTTTTAATTTCATAGAATAATAATTTTAATTTTATATGTTTTTTCAAACATAAAAATTGGAGTTGACAAATCCAATTACAATTCCAATTCCAAGATCTAATTTCATTCTAAATTTTAGATGGGAAACGAGATATTATAGAAAAATGACTATTATTTACTAAAATGAAAAACTTTAGCTTCTATTTCTTGTATTTATCTTCATGTATCTATTATTTTCCATATATACCATAAAACTTTTTTTTTGGTGAATTAAAATTTAGGTTACATAAAACATTAAGGTCAATGTATGCTTTTATGTTCATTAAACACTTACAGAAATACTTGTAGATCAATTATTAATAAGAAAATTCAAGAATTGAACCCTAATTATAGTGGCATATGACTGAAAGGCCCACTAGATAAGTCAACACCCATTGACATATTTATTGTATAAAATAAGCAACCATAAGCATTTCTCATAAAAGCAAATAATTTGTAGTTAAATTTAGAAGAATTATATCAAGAATACATATTTCTAATCCTATCAAAAAAAGAATATATATTTCTATTTTAGCGTATAAAAAGATTGAATTAACAATAATTTTATTCTTAAAAAATAAATACTATCAAAAGAGTCTCTTTAATTGTGAAATTTACCATCAAAATGATCATTCTGTGGGAAAAAAAAGGAAATTAAGAGCTTAAATTAATTTTATTTTGATTTTTTAAAAATTATTTAACATAAACATTTTTATATTTTATGAACTAATTAATATTGTTTCTATTATTTGAAAAATAAACTATTGTTATATTTTAATATTTAAAATATAAATTAATATTATTTTGTCTATTATTCAAGAAGTACATTAATGCCAACTTTTTAACAAATTAAATTATTTAATTTTCAATCTTTTAGCCCTAAATTGACAACATAATCTTTCATAATCAAAACAGGATGTAATTTTCATAATTATCTAATTGTACATTATTATGTTATTAAAAATATTTGATTCTTATAGTAAATATTTTTAAAATTGCATATATATATATAATTAACGATATAAAATCTGCGTTCTTGTAATATAGCAAAATTAGATTAATTAAAATAATACTCTACGTTTTTATCATTATATTAATAGATGCAGCTGAATTTAGAAGCATGGTTTCCTTGTGTTCAAAGGGGATTAAAAAAGAGAAAGGGACTTGGTGGAAGAGACATGGCTAAGCGGCAGGGCAATGAGCCAATGACACAAAGCGAGGGGCAGTCACGTGAGTGGCACGCGTGTAGTAGCACCATATAGATAATTTTATTTTAATTAATTAAAAAAAAAAGAAAGAAGAAAAAAGAGAAATTTGGACCTGCTTGTTTGGGGAGCGAGAAAAGAGGAGGAAACAATGGGCGAGGTATCTGAAACCATGACGAAGAGGAAGAAGAAGGGACGCCCCTCTCTTTTGGATCTTCAAAAACGATCCCTCAAGAAACAACAGCAACAGCAACAGCACCAGCAAAGGCAACACCACCACCTGAATTCGACCAATTCGTCGTATTCCAACGCCAACAAAAACGGCGTCGTCGAGGACGACGACGACGAGCGCAAGGAGAAGAAGCACAAGCTCCTCGTTGGCCTCAATTCCCACCTCCACCACCACCGCGCCGCATTATCGCCCTCCAATTCCGCCCCGCACGGTGATCCCGATGCCGCGCGCAAGAGGCGCAAGGTTGACGCTTCCCTCCACGGATCAGATGAAATTGTGAGTGCCTCGCATTCAATCTCTTCAATTATTGATGTCCTTACACATTCTTCTCAATTTCCCCTCTCTCTATTTTCGCTCATATGATTTTTTTGGCGGGGTTTTCTTCCAATGCCTCTTACAATTGGAAAAACCGAAATTTATTCCTTTTGGGATTTCGCGCGTATTATGTCCTTTTTTTTCTGTTTTGTTAATTTTTATTTTATGGTGAACTCGTTGAATTGTGAACCAGTGGATGTGTGTTTGAGTTTGACCGTTTAGGTTTTCACATATTTATTTAATTTATTTTTTTTGGGGAAATTTTTTTGTGTGGGGCAGCGGCACTGGTGCTGCCGCTTCTTCTTTCTTTTTCTACCTTAATTTAAATCTTTCATTATTCATCCACAGAGAATGCACGGATATGCCTAAAAGCTTCAATTTGTCTTATCTCTCAGTATTCTCTGTTTTTATTTTTTCTTTTTTTAAATCCTGTCTCTGATCTGTTCTCTCCTTTTTTTCCTCCCCCTTTGTATTTTTCCTTCCGCACAAGTACTCTTACCTTAGTTGCTGCATGTGGGGTTGTGATCCCTTTCTGAATTTTTTTTTTTTTGGGGGGGGGGGGTTTGATTTTCGATTCTGTTTAGGAAAACTAGAGAGTTTAAAAAGGGGATGTGGTGTTATAAAATCATATGCACATGTCTTTTTGGAATTTGATGATGGGATGATATTTGCAGGATGGAAAGGTCCCGAAAGCGACTGACAGTAAACATGGTATGAAGCTACTAGTATATGGAAATGATTTTTCCCCCAAAATCCTTGTGTGCACAAGAGGCGTAGTGTAGTGGGGGAATATTAATGGCGATTTTTTTAAATAATATGTGTTGACAGGTTCGCAGGGTGAGTCCGGTCCCACTACAACTTTGCCAGACAAAAAGCTCTTGCTGTTTATCCTTGATAGGCTTCAAAAGTATGTCTCTTGTTTTCTTTCTTTCTTTCCCTCTTCTTTTCTTTTTTTCCCTCTCCTTTTTTCCTCCCGGCTTTGTTCTTTTACTTGGGGATTTGATGGCTTCTGTTTACTACTGTTCAATCGTATTGCAGAAAGGACACTCATGGGGTATTCTCTGAGCCTGTGGATCCAGAAGAGGTGCTTGTTTTGTGATGCTGCATATATGGTATTTGAGTACTGGAATTTGAATTCCAAGAACTTAGATTTGACTTAAAGAAACTTTCTTGATGCAGCTTCCTGATTACCATGATATCATTAAACACCCTATGGATTTTGGAACTGTGAGGAAGAAGTTGGATGGGGGAGTTTACACCAACTTAGAACAATTTGAGGTTGGTGCGACAGTTTTTACCTGGCTTCGTTGACTATATGTGATTTGCTTCTGAGATCAATGTCCCATGATTTCATCATACAATTTTAGTTCATTTGAGATTGCTGTGTGGTTCACTGTGTGATGACGCATGAATCCCCCCCTCCCCCCCAACACCAAAAACCCAAAACCAAACAACCCACCAAATCGTATGTAACTCTATATAGTGTTTATGCTGACCTCAAGAGGCTTGGTTGAGGATTACTTTCTGTTTTCTTCGCAACCTTCCTTTTTATGAATTCCAATTCATTCACTCAGTTGACTGTTACAGTTGTTTGTTTTATTTTTCAGCCCTTGTTCTTATATTGGAAATTGTTTTATTCCTATGACTGAAAACATCATTGCATAACCAAAAGAACTATCATTTTCAGATAATGTTGCGTAAAACTCCAATTTCATGATTCTTGTCTCTTGATGAGTAACTAATACTAATATACTATCACATTGCGTGGTAACTGCAGTCTTTGGTGTTTAGGAACAATTGTCATATGCTTCCATCAGACAAGTGGAAAAACTTACTTTAAGTTACTTCTCCTCCTGTGATAGTTTACCTGTAATGTAAACATATCAAAATGTTATTGAATTGTGCCTACCATATGCATGACACTTATATAGAAGGTTGGCAGAATAGGTATTAAGAGGTTATTATGGTAAGATTAAAAACTTATCTGGTGGAAAACCGATGTGTATTACAAACCCTAAATGCTTATAATTTATAAACATCATTTTGTATGCCCTAGTTGCATGAATCAAGAACCGTCATTTTTGATGTGTTGTCATCTGTATGGTTTCAAACTTACAATAAGTAATTCTGATTGTGTTATTGTTTGGTCTGACATCATTATAAGCCCAAGCAATGACTATCACTTGCCATGTTACCTATTTTAGATACACTGATATGTCAAATTTTGGTGAAATTTACCTTGCTCATCATTGTAGCAGATTTGCAATTATTAGTCCAATACACGTTTGTGGTAGTTTAGGCTATGTAGTAGAAGTTTTGGATTATATGTACTACTGTTTAATTTTTGAGCAAAATATTTCTTTATTATCTGATAAAAATTTGAGAGATGCTACTTCTTCATTCTTGCAGAGCGATGTGTTTCTGATATGCTCCAATGCCATGCAATATAATTCACCAGATACTATTTACTATCGACAGGTTTGGTGAAGTCTGAAGTTAAACTATATTGATTTTGATGTTTTATTAAGTGTCTGTTGTCAGCTATGGACTGAACCTTTTTCTTAGGCCCGGGCCATGCAAGAGTTGGCAAGGAAGGACTTTGAGAATCTCAGACAAGATAGTGATGATAGTGAACCGCAACCCAAAATTGTGCAGAGAGGAAGGCCACCAGGCAAGCTCCCTAGAAAGTCACTGGGCATGTCTCCTTCAGAGCGTGTTGGTCCTGAATCTTCCTCTGATGCAACTCTTGCTTCTGGTGGGGATATTGCCAGCGGCTCCAATGGTTATAATCTAAGAAAAGGACTAAGCAAATTTCAGCCTGCAGATTCATCAACCAGGGCCTTCCACAGCAACTTTAACAGTGGAGGTTATACTAATTGGACATCTGAATGGGAGAATGAATTTCCAGGTCAGCATATGGATCTACACCTTCTTGGTGCTTTTCCAATTCCTTCTTGTCGACCATGGGTAAACAAATTCCTTTATTTATGCATGTTGCTTGCAGCTTCTGTTTTAAAAGCCGTGTTAAGATATGGAAAGAAGCAGTTTGTAGTTGATGAGACCAGGCGTGACACTTACAATCGTCCGATGTCTTTGCGAAATGAACCACCAGTATTGACAGCAGTTGAGGATGAATTCAAGCAACTACTTGGCGTATGAACTTCTAATTTTTTTTTCTTTTTCTCTTTTTCCTGTTTTTCTCAACTAGAGAATGCAAACCTGAAAGCAAGTTAGGCAAATTTTTCATTTATTAATTATGATAGTTTGAAAATCTTCCTGTGGTGTCTAAGTTGCTGTTAGTTTTGTCCCATGGTTAGCCAGTTTTAAAGGCCTCTTTTGTTGCTTACAAAAGTTTACGTTTACTTCTTTTTAAAATCAGGTTGGTTTACATGCAAAGCATAGCTATGCAAGAAGCCTAGCCCATTTTGCTGCAGATCTTGGTCCTGTTGTTTGGAAGATTGCGTCAAGGAAAATCAGCAGTGTTTTGCCAAAAGGACATGAGTTTGGTCCTGGATGGGTAAGTGAAGATGATGTACCAGAGAGGCAACACCTCCCAGTTTGGGATGAGGAGAGAACTTTAGACCCTCCTGTACCAGAGGATTGTAGAAGTAGTTTTTCTTCTTCCTCTGGATCTTTCCCCGTTTCAAATAGATCATGTTTGCAAAGTGGAGACATGGTAATTAATAGAGAATTGAATTACCAAAATGAGTTGAATCCACTCAGCAGGGCTAGTAGTGGGATTGAATCCATGGTTCCTCCTTTGAGGATTCAGCAGGAATTCACAGTGCACAATGATGATTTTGGTTCAACTGGCCGGTTAGGTTCAAATGTGTCATCTCAAATGAAGATGGTAAGACTTGCTGACTTAACTGGGTCGCCCAGTGCTGGAAATGTTCCTCAAATGTTGAACATGGATCCCATAAGCAGCCTTGCCAGCCGCACGGCACCTACAAATATTATTCCACCTCTTATAGCCCAGGTTTTAAACAAGTCAAGTCAATTAGATTCCAGTAACTTATTGGCCCCGGAATCTGGATTTGAGTCGCGAAGTTTGTCTCAAGGGCTTGCTGGAAAAGCTTCTTGGCAAGGATTGGAAGTTCCCACTAGACAGAATTCTATTTCACTTGCTAATGACGTAAATGGGAAGATTGGAACAACAAATTCACCTAGTTCCAATGTGGAGACTGGTTCTCAGCTGCATCCAAATTTGGCATTGCAGCTTTGATAATATACTATTTTCCCATATTTGATTTCAGGAGCCTAGCATTTTTTTCTTTTCCTTTTTTCTTTTTCTTTTTTGAAGTTTTTAACTTCAAATTGCAGGCAGGCTATGCCCACAAGCTTATAGTTCGATTAACACCGATCCAAGTCTTTTAGACTTGGGTGTGATGTTGTTAAATGATTTAATTCTTCACTGAGTCACCTTTTCCCCGTACCTACTAAGTCCTTGCATATTCAATGTAGCCAAATGAAATAATGGAGGTTAGCTAGAGCCAATGGCTCAAAGTGGCGGTTGTACTTAAACCTAAGTTCCATACACATTTGTACAGTTTTCGTTTATCTTTTTTTAATTTTAATTCGACAATCTGCACTCTTGATTATTATTATTATTATTTTTACTGTTATTATTATTTTGTTTTTAAAGCGAATTCATTATTTTCAAAATGGTTGTAAGAGGTGGTGACTGAGGTAATGTCTTATTACTATTATTATTTTGTTAGTGCATTGTTGATCTTTTCTGCTCTGAATTAGTTGTTTGCCTGTTTTCTTCATCTTTTGCTTGATAGTATGACAATACGAAGCGGAGATAATTCTTTAATGTCACAAGCAAGACGGCATATCATATTGTCCGGCTTATCATGTATTCATATGAGATCGTATGATCATTAAGTGTATGCTTATGATTTTGTTGCTTGCTTGTGCCATGTATCTTATACGAGTATCCCCCTTGTAATACGGAATCATTCAAAACATAAACATTTTATGAAAGCCTCTCCCAAGTTGTCCTGCCCGTATACTTGCAAGCATAATTTACACAATTACACCTATGTTGGGAGTTAATTGCTTTCAAGTTCAAACGTGTCGTGTAGCTGGTGGCCCAGTTGTTCAACAGCCGTAAAAGGTATACAAAAAGAGAACCTACCTTTTTTAGTGGGAACAACCTGATAGATCCCATGCCTATTAGGGCTTAGAAGGTTAAGTCTGAAAAAAAAAAAAAAAAAAAAAACAACTTAGAAGGCAGCGGACAATCTCTCTTTCTCTCATAATAATATTTTGTAGCTAATGATTAAATGGGACAAATTCATTGAATTACATGTATTATATTATAATATTTCATTTACGTGAGGGCGGATTATAGTGCAGATGGAATTTAATTTGCATGGTGCAAATCTGTTTTACTTTTTATAAAATTTCAATGTAACATTCACCAGATGCATGATGTCAGTCTATCTGGTGAGCATGTTGGCCTATATGTCAAAAAAAATTTCATGTGGTTGCAATATTATAATAATTGCACACTAAATATTCACCCATATTTAATTACTCAAATTAATTTAATATCCTACAATTATTTCATTTTAATTATTAACAAACAATTATTATTATTATTATTATTATTATTATTATTATAGTTGATTAAATAATTAAATTTTGAGTCTTTAATTGTTGATATTGATAAATAAAATTAATGTAAAGTTATATTTGTAGTAGATGTATATCTGATTTTTTAAAAATACAAAATTTTGTCATGTTAGTACTTTTTAATTTATACATTGTAATTCATATTTAATCAAGTTTTATATATATCAACATATATATTATTTTAAATAGTTTCAAATGGTAGTCCACAATTATCAAGCGAAGTGATGTCATAATCATAATTTTTTTTCTATAATTATTTTATCTTTATTTAGTTATACATAAAGATGTATTCTATAATATTTTATATGTATGTGTATTTTATCATGTAATATTAAGAGTTATTTATATTATTATATATATGAGCTTGAAAGCTTTGCATAAAATATAATTAAATTAAATGTGCAATTTTGAATATAATATTGACCAGCAATTTGTTATGGTTGTCATTAAAAATATTTAGCCATTTTAATCGTGAATAGATATTCAATATTGTCTCCGCCAAAAAAAAAAAATCAATATTGCTCATGTTATTAATTTTATTTATGGTATTTATATCTAAGTAACTAATATGCTATCCATACAAAATCATCATGGGCTCTAAAAACTCATGCTTGACATTAGTTAATTAAACAAATATATACGAAATAGGTAATTTTTAATTGTGTTTCATAAGTTTTATTATAGATAAATATGTTTTAAAAATAAAAAAAAATACTATGATAGTTAAAAGAAAAAATATTTAAAACCTTATATTGAAGTGGATTAATTAAATGAAGTAATAGTTTTTTTTAATACTTCAGAATGCAGCAATAGATTAATGTCAACTTAATTATATTTAATGTAAATGAAACAATATATTTAGCATCAAATAATAATAATATGACAAAAAGTAGGAAGGTGAGGGGCGAACACACGACCCACAAGTTTCTAGACTAGCAAGTGAACCAAACATGCTGGCATCCCACATGTTTTGATTGCCACATTCAAATATTGTTAAGATAAAACAAACTGCACTGTGCAAATTAAAATTCATTTATACCAAAATATGCACCTTATGTGAGATTGGACACATACATTTATCGTAGTATTTCTTTAAAACCTATATATTGGACCTAATTTGTTATTAAAATCTATATTGACGTGCATACTCAAGAATTCTATTCAAACGGTTAAAATGTTTAAAAAAATTGTAATATATTTTATATAAGAGTTTAATTGAAGTGCACTGACAGTGTAAAATTTTTTTTAAACTGTCATCCAATCAAAACTTGCATGACCATTCAAGTAGTGGGTGGTTATGTCAAAGACTTTTGTTGATATGATAATATATGATTGGATGTCTGTGTAAAATTTTTTTACACTGACAGTGTATTTAAATTAAATCCTTTATATAATATATTTCATTAACATTTTAGTTAGTATAGTTTATCGCTATCACATATGGCTTTGCCGGATAATTCCGTTTTTGCATGAATCCAGCGACATTGTATGATTCCGTTTTCCTTATTTGCTTCGCCGGGTTCCCGCAACTCTTGCTGCTTGACGTGGCTGTGAGGGACAATATTGAGGGTTTTTTTTATCTTTTATTTTTTCCAAAAAAAAAGGGATTACATTTTATGTCTAGTATTTTTATAGGAGCAATATAATGCAATGTCTTCGACTTTTGGTCATCATTTCAACAAGAGCGAAGATTTGGCTGGTCTAATAACTAATGAAATGCGGTATTTCACGTGCATTAGAGATGTGCAAGTTCCGTCGGCCTCCGAATATTTTTGTAAAGGAAAAGTGGCTTTAAGAAAATAAACAGACAAATTAAACAGAAGTAGATTATGAAACAGGTTACTTTTTCTCTATGTGGTCTTTTAGATGTTGTACAACTAGAAGAAAATTTGATTCTAACTGAATAGTATATTTATTCACATTTTAGTTTGTAGACTGCCTATTTGTGATGTATTTGCCAAATCTGTGAATTGTTTCAGGTAAGATATGATAAAAAGGGTGTGTCGCTTTAGTTAACAATGAAGAAGAAGAAGAAGAAGAGAAAAAAAAAGTGGCAGGCGAATTAATGCAGAGCTTTAAAGAGAAGGATAAAGAGTAGCTTAAGATTATATGAAAATCACAAAACCTGGTCCAATAGAGAGGGGAATAATTCTGCCTCACTATCAATAATAGGAGCGGCAGAATTATGCAGCATTGGTCCATGGCGGAACAAGAATTCTATTCCGCTCGTCAAAAAGGCTGAACAGGAAAAAAGAAAAAAGAAAAAAAAAGGATGATCCACCAACCCCAACCCACTAGTTGTTAAGTAGTATTCAGTCCTATGTAGTGATGTATAATGTTGGAAATGGAAATGGAAATGGATGGAGCATGTGAATCACGTGACGGAATCCGTCCCCGCACACGCCCACCATAAAAAAAGGGGCATCGCAAACGCAAACGCAACTGAAACTGTAATATACTAAATGAAGTGAAGGAAAGAATAAAAGAATGAATCAGCTGGTTTGCCAAGCCATTTTGTGTCCATGGTGCGGCGTGAAGGTTCCGAACCATTCACGGGTCAGGGATTTCAGCCTGTGATCCCTAACCTCGCAGAACTTGTAAGCCCAATCCTTTGGCTCAATGGGCTCGAAGCCCAACCCAGGAGTCCTATCCTTAGAGTTTGGGTTCACAGCCTGCCTCCAATCCACCACGTACGCGGACACCCTCCTTCTGAACTTGCTCTTGAACTCCTCCCAGGCTTGGTACTTGTAGTGGTTCACCACCCCGTCCTCCAACCCTATCTGCACCGACGCGAACCCCTCCTTCTCGTTCACCTTAAAATGATGTATCACGTTCCACAAGCTGGGGTCCACCGCATCCACCAACACCATCGACTTGTGCCTCTGCTCCACCCTCCTCCGACACGTGTACCCTTGCGTCACACCTTCCACCGGGTGCTGCTTCCGACCCGAAGGCCCGAATTCTAAACACTGGACCGACACTTGCCCTATCTTGCTCCTTCCCTCAGCGCTGCCATGTTCTTGTGGCAACATTGATTTCAACGAAGGGAAGACTTGTTTACGACCATGATGGTTGTAGTATGGGCCCTTGCCGTTTTCGTTTCCAACACCCCAAGAGGGTGAAAAAACGAATTCGTCAACGTCCACGTACATGATCCAACTGCACATTCCCTTGGACTTGGAGTAGAGAACACTGTGGGAGAACCCAGCTTCCTGGGTCTTGGGCCAAATCCAGAACAACGCGGTAATGGTGTAACCCTCTCCACGAAGCTCCTTGATTACACCTTCCAAATCATCGTCGCTGCCATTGTCGTACAATAGGAAATTTTCCACACCAACCTTGGAATGGTACATAACCCACTCTCGAAGGAACTTCGCCACATTGTAAACCATGGTGCAGGCACACAATAAATGTTTGGACTGGGCCTGTACAGCCACCGCATGAGAGTTCGAATTAGGCTTGGGATTGGGCCTTGGCATGTAATAAGCCACCGATGGGAACACCAGGTTTTCTCCAACAATCTCGAGGGAGACCCCGATTTTCTTGCTTCCCTGTCCTTGATATGATTGGTAATCAGAGCCCAAGCCCAATTGCGACGGATCCGGGTGTGGGCACCGGAACACTTCTTGGACGGAGCTTGTAACGGCGGTTCTGACGGCGTTACGAACGCCGTCTCCGAAACCGAAAAAGCAGCGGAGCTCGTTCGGGGACCTGTCGAGGGCCTGGCGACTGTTCACCCCTTTCGCGAACAAAACGACGTCGTCGTCCGTGGAGAACGATTCGTAAACGAAGAAGTTCCACCTCAAGAGTTCAGGTGCCGGCGACGGCTCCTGTGGCTCATTTTCCGACGATCTCGTCACCAATGTCGGCTGCGAAAACATGCGACGACGCCGGGCGGATTCCGGCAAGGCGCACTTGAACGTGGTCCGGTTGGTGAATGGCAAGACGCCGGAGAACTTCGCCGGAGACTTGTCATTGTTGCGGAAGAGGCAGTGGTATTGATCGCCGGAATCCGGAGGAGGAGATAAGGGCATGTTTGGCGAGACGATGACGAGGATCTCCCAATCAGGGAGGAGAACGGAGACGGTGGATATGGAGTTCTTGATGGAGGAGACGCGGCGCGCTGGATGGGGGAACTCGTCGACAATGTTTTGGCGGTTGCGGAGGACGATGCGGTGGTTGTTGAGGTTGGTGTGGTGGCGGTGGTCGAGGTCGGAGTCGAGTCGCCAATTGGAGAGGGCATTGCGAGAGACGTGAAGGGAGAATACAGCGAAAACAATGATGGCGAGGAAGAAGAGGAGGAAGGTGGCGCGGGGTCTTCGTCGCATGGTTTCCAACAAGGCCCAAGGAGAAGACACAACGGTGTTGTAGGCGTAGAGTACGGGTAATAATGTTGAATTGGTTTTGTTATAATAATTATTATTGTTATTAATATTGAGATTGGAATTGAAGTGGAAAGGAGGTAAATGGTGTACTGGCAACAGGAAATAAAGATGGGTGGTGAATGGGATTGGAGAATATGATGAGGAGGGTGATGGGGAATTGGAAGTGGAAGGGGAAGGGTTGTCCTTATTAAGCATCATCTTATGTATGTATGTATGCGAAAGTAGTGTCGTGGGACGGAGGGAAGAATGTTGGTTAGAGATAGATAGCTGGCGCAGGGTTAATTTTAATACGCGGAGATTTCATATATAGAAAGAGGGCGATGACTATTTTCTTTCACTAATTGTGGTTGTGGGATGAAGGAGTGAGAGCAGTCAGCAGCTTGTGTTGTGTGTGTATATATGTGTTATTGCTTTCTCAGGGAGAAAGAGAAAGAGAAAGAGAAGAGAGAGAGAGGGGGGGGGGTGTAGGTCAAACAGCTAGACGGAACAGAGAGGGAAGGATGTGTCGGGGAATTAAGAACAATTTTTGTGATTCGATTCGATGAGTGAGTGAGTAGCTAATGTTATGTTATGGCTCCTTTACGTGACGTGCGTGCAGCATCTTCGTTTCCTTTTTTTTATGTTTTTTTTGGTCCGATGCATCTTCGTTTCTTCTACAACTGGACTGTTGCCTGCCTCTGCCTGCTGGGTTTCTTTAGCTTCGGCACGATGCCCTCCTCCTCACACGTGGACGTAAAAGTGGCCAACCACACCTTCGTGATAAAATAGGCCAAATTTTTGTTAACCAATAGGCCCCTTTTGTAGCCTGTCAAACGGCCTACTCCGGTCTTGCCCAAAGTCAAGGCCCAGCTTACATGAAAAAAATATAAAAACAAAATAGATCACTTTGTTTATATTTAATTTAAATACATTATTAATATAAAAAAATTTATATAAATATTTAATTATATATTATCATATAACAAAATTTTTTGAAATAATTATCTACTACTTGAATGATCATATAAATAAAAGATTTTAATTGAATGATATTATAAAAATATTTTATATTATTAATGCACCCAAATTAAACTCTATATTTAAAGCATGTTTTGAAAATATCTATTATGATTTTAAATAATTATTTTAAACAATGATTATTAACTTAAAATTAATTAGAAATTAATAGTAAAAATTATTTCGTAAACATGCATACATAAATATACAATAATTTCAGATATTGTAGATTCCTTTCGCGGGCCTGTGATTTTGTTGTAGATGGCCAATAACAAGAATACGGTGGCTTTATGGGCGACTTCGCTGGACTTTTCACCAATTCCAAGTGTTCAACGGCCGAGGACATGGCCCTGAAGAGTAAGAAAACATCTTTATACATAGATTTAAAAATCCTGTTAAAAAGGTAAGATCCGTTGGAATTTGATTTAATTTTAAATAAATAAGCATTTTACTTGTGTTAACCTTTTCATTTTATCTCATATATTTGTAAAAAATAAAAAGTTGTAGCATAGTAAAATAAAATAAAGTTAATTCCTTTAAAATAACTTTGAACATTTGACTTGACTAAAATATTTTTCAAAAATCCAAATCATAAATTTAAATATATTAATTCAAGTCAAATGAAATATGATAACTTATAATTTTAATTATATTCTAACATTAAAAAAAGAAAATGCATGGAGAGAAAATAATAATTTTTCCCATTTAATTAAGAGACGAAAACACAAAAAAAAAAAAAAAATTATATGAGACCAACATAAAAATTTTGGAAAAAACTTAATGTTATGATTTCGTAACTTTGGGTATGAAGGTGTTTAATTAGGGATTTGTTTTTGTTATAATATGTTCCCTCTTCTTTGTTCCTAGTGGTTTCTGCCAATCGTATAGATGAGAGTATGCTAGATTAAGTTCGAACCAATTTTTTGGCATTTTATTTTCTTGCCATATAGCATGTCTCAAAAATTTTCTCCTCCTTCTTGTCGAAGAAAATGAAACAGCATGATAAAATCCTACGTAAATAATTATTAGCTTGATTGGTTATATTTTTGAGAGTGTTAAAAGGCCTTTTATTAGTATTAAAATAAAAATATATAGTAATTAATATATTTGAGTGTGTAAAAAATTTTTTTTAGAAAGCCTTTTAGAACTCCAGAAGGTTTTTTGGGAGAAATATTTTTCAAATTATTTTTCATTATAAGAAAAGGCCTTTTGAAAAGGAATCTTACTATTATTTTCATATCAATAATCAAAAATAATTTTACTTTATTTTATCTAGATAAAATATATTTTCTTAAACTTATTTTTGACACCTTTAAATCAAATAAAAATCATTCTTTTAAAATAATTTATCCAAAAATACTTAATTTAAATTACCTTCTTTCAAAAGTAATTCTTTCAAAAATTAAATCAAACATACTTATATATGCTAAAAATGGGAAAAAATTTGGGGATAGATATCTTGATATAAAACAAAAAAGGAAAAATAAGAATACTTTAAATTTTTAACAAAATACGCATTTTGGCCCTTGATAAAAATTTTAGGGGAAAAATTAGTCCCTCAAAATTTGAAAATTCAGGGATAGTCCCTCACCATTAAAAAAAGGGGACATATTAGTCCTTCCATATAAAAAATTTAAGAATTTTTTTATGGTACGGATCTATATGGAGAGACTAATATGTCCCTCTTTTTTAATGGTAAGGAACTATTCGTGGATTTCTAAGTCTTGAGAGACTAATTTGTCTGACAAATTTTTGTCAGGGGCAAAAATGAATATTTTGTCTATATTTTAAAAAGAAATATGAGACAGTTTCAATTTTTACAGGATATATATATATATATATTATTAAAAATTAGATAGTTTTTATATGTGAAAATATTATAAATAAAATTTATATCATAATTTTTTATTTAAAAAATATGTTAAACTAAATTTTATAATTTAAATGTTAATGAATTAAATTTTTAATTAATTTTTTATAAAATTATTTATTAATATATTTTATAAAAATGTTTATAAATCAAATAAAAATAAGAATTTAATTTATATGTACTAATAATGTAAATAAAAATACTAGAAAGTGTCAAATCATGATTGGTTCTTTATCATAGTAGATAGTTATCTACAATGATTTGATATTTTCTTATATTTTTATTGACTGACAGTGTAAAGTTATTTTACTTTGTTAGTGTAAATTAATCTCTAAAAATAATATATTTCTACTTTATTATAATATGGATATATATGTTATGGGTTTAATTTATATGCACTTATAGTGTAAAAAATTTTTGTACTATCATCTAATCATATCTTATTATAAAAGCAAATATGCATAACTCTTACCCCCACTGCTCCACAAGTCATATAAATGAGAGAATTTGATTAGATAACAGTGTTAGTGCATATAAATTAAATCCATATATTATTTCATATACTTATAATATTTTGTAGTTTGGGTAAATAGCAACTATACTTCTTAAGGTTTCATAATATTACAGATATCTCCAAACTTCTACAAATATTGCACTCCTCCATAGACATCTACATTGAAGTTACTCTTCACACAATCTAAACCATGGTGAAAATTTGTCAACCACGATGAAGAAGTTCACTCACAAATACTAACCACACTCACTGCCAAAGTTAGTATGATATTTTCGCAGCAACGAGGTGTTGTCATCTCGTTGCCTATTCATTTTTTTTGCACAAAGATCCAATGTGGTTGTAATAAAAAGAGAACATATGTTTAGTATCGACTCACAACTAGTAAGTAATTTATATTAATCTCTAAATTTAAAATTTGGAAACTTTGGGATAAGAAAGAAGTGACATGTGGGGGGCATTTGGTGGGCTCCATGACTAATTGATATTGAGTTCCGAGTTTCAAGTACGTAAGAGAGTTTACTTCTTTTTTGTCTTCTTATTTATCTGAGTTTTGAGTTTTATTAAATATTTTCCAATTGTTAAAGTATTGCACTCTAATAGCCTTTGATGATCCAACCGTTTACTATATTTATTTATTTAGATGACTAATATGAAACTTCGGCTAAGTGAAAATATCCCAAATAGAATATTTTCACTTGATTATTAACTCATGGAGTGCAATATCTATAGAAATGTAAGGTTATGTGCAATCACATGAAGTATCGGACAGTGTAGTTGCTATTTACCTTCATAATTTTTATACCACTCTTTTTTTTTATACAAATATGTAAATAATATATTTTTGAGTTTAATTAGTATGTATTGATAATATAAAATAATTTTATATTATTAATTAATAAAAATAAAAAAAAATAAAAAATTATGATAAAATTTTTATTATAATAAATAATTATTTATATGAATTAATATTTTTTATTATTTCTATTAATTCAAATAAAGGTGAAAGACGAAATAACGTTCTTTTATTGACTAGCTGTTGTTGAACGACGGAATCATTCCCTTGTGGAACGTTTGGAATGCGATTGCGCGGTGTCTGAGACCGCAAAAGCGGATGAGTACCAAGGGCAAAATGGTAAAAACAGAAAAGGGGAAGCGATGATGGCTGGGACCGTAACGTTTATAAATGCGCACAAGGCTGAAACAGAAAGGATGGAGAGCGACTCGCTGCAATCACGCACAGACATTAATGCAACCAAAGTGGAAATCGAATAAATAAATAATAAAATTAAAATGACGAAAAATAAGATAAAGGAAGAAAAGGCGAAGATCCACTTTATAGTCAATATGTGTCTGTATTAGATACCCCCGCATTTTATTAACGTTGAAAAGATAAATACCGCCTATATCGTCCGATGCGTACACAGTTACCCGTTTCCTCTAAATTAGCGTTCTTTCCACAACAGGCCTCGGCTAACAGACAACCCCAAAAAAAAAAAAAATTGCAGCTGTTACCTACGAGTCAGGAATTTTATGAACGAGTTTGGAAATAGCATTTTAGTTAATTTTGATTTTTGAATAGTTTTTATATGTTAATATGTATGGCGAGACGTTTCCATTAATTTTGGGCGGAAAAGAATGGTACTGCATTTGATCTCCCCTGTCTCGAGAGAGGGAATAATGCAAAGATCCATTCGTCTCTCTTTCATTGAGTAGGGTTTGTGTGTGTGGTTTGTGTGAAGAGATGAGCTGCTTTTCGTGCTTTGTTTCTCGTCGGAAAGATGCCAGCAGAGTCGAAATTGACAATGGTTCTCGATCTAATTCCTCAGGTCCAATTTCGCTGCTTCTCTTTGTTCTACCTTCTTTTACACTCAATTTTTTTTTTAAAAAAAAAAAAAACTTTTTATATTTTGCTTAGTTATGAGGGTGCTGTGCTGTGCGGATTTTGCAGGGACTGGGGGAGGGAAAGCGGCTGCTGGTAAGGGTTTCTGGAGACCTATCTGTATAAATATTATTATTTTAATGTACATTGAAAGTAGACTTAGATTTTATTAAAATCTAAAACAACTGTCAGATGCTCTTTTTCTTTTCTTTTTTTTTTTTTTAAAAAGAATTAATTTATAATTACTGGGTGTGGGTGGTAACTAGAGGGTGTAAGGAGGAAGAAGGAATCATCATCATCAGAGGGGAATGGGAAGGGGAAGAGTGTGAGCAATGGGAAAAACAGTACGGCAGCAGCAAGTTTTGGATTTAGGGAGCTTGCAGCGGCGACAAGGGGTTTCAACCAAGTGAACCTCATTGGTGAAGGCGGTTTTGGACGCGTTTACAAGGGTCGTCTCTCTACTGGCCAGGCATAATTTTCACTTTCCACACTATCACTCCTTTCTTCTTCTTCTTTTTTTCCAAACTATGACTCTATTCAGATCGAATTAACAATAATTTCTTTATGGAAAAGTCTGATCTGTAGGATTGTGGTTATTTGGATATATTTAAAATTTCAATTGTCTTATTGCATTTTTTTTTTTGGGGGGGGGGGTGGTTGAAAAAATGATCTACAGGTTGTTGCCGTAAAGCAATTAAGTCATGATGGTCATCAGGGCTTTCAGGAGTTTGTGATGGAGGTTCTTATGTTAAGCCTGCTACATCATTCTAACCTTGTGAGGCTAATAGGGTACTGCACCGATGGAGATCAAAGGCTTTTGGTTTATGAGTACATGCCTATGGGTTCCCTCGAAGATCATCTTTTTGGTAAACTTAATTTTTGGCTATTTCTCTCGTTCCTGCACTTGATTTATGAGTAGTTAAACATCACAAGGCTGTAGAAGCTGTAATTAATTGTTATGGATAACTTGTTCAGTTCTATACTTAAGCATGTTGAAGTTGTGTTCTTTTTTATAATTTCGTTTGCTAGCACCAGAGATGTAATTTCACTTGCTACTATCCCTTTTTGTGGTTTTATACTCACTGGCTTATATTTAACCTAAATTATAATTCTGGCTGCTGGGAGTTGTATGAACTTAAACCTTGTATCTGGATAGGTGTCTTTAATTTCTTCATATGTCATTATTTATTGATCGTTGTTTGTACCAAGCGTTGATGCAACAGTGCACATTGCACGCCTGCTACTTACTGAGAAAAAGTTTGGTCACTTGAGTTACTCTTGGAAGCATATTTTCATGAGTTTGGTGTATGTCATATGTTTTATGCTGATATTCTGTTCCCATTAACCACATGCTTCAAAAATGGAGTGTATCTATATATAATGAATAGCTTTTGCCCAATTTCGTGTGCAATGAGAGATTCCTTGTGATTGCATACAAAGTGACTGTAGAAGTGACTGGAAACTGGTTTATGGCCTAAATGTGTAACGAGTGTTGTGCTCATAAACTTTGTCTGTTATGGAGAGAAATGGTTGCATTCTTTGCTTTCTAAGTTGTGTCAGTGACACCCATATCCCTGATTTGCCAATGTGTATGCCTTATATGAGTATAGGCTTCAAGTAGATAAAAAGAGTTACTTTTCCCTCTAAAAAAATTGCAAAAAAATGGAGAAGAATGCCTTCCCCTTTATTCATTTTATTTTGGTGAAGAGAACCGGGACAACTTCTAGTTTTTCAGAGGGAATGGTTTTGAACTTGGATGTCTGTGAACTACCTACAAGCGAACTGCAGGTTGTTCTTCTAGGTTTTTCTGTGGGCGAACGTGTGTTAAAATTTAAGAGCATAATTATTACGGCTTAAATGTATAATTTATGAGAAGATCATATTAGTTTTTATAAGGTTTCTTTATTCAGAAGTCCTCTTTAAATACATCCCAAAATTAGTTTCTCTGTTATATAATTAACTACACTGATTCTGTTGTAACTTATTTCTCATTTCAGATCCTACCCAAGACAAAGAACCACTAAGTTGGAGTACTCGGATGAAGATTGCTGTTGGGGCTGCTCGGGGCCTTGAGTATCTCCATTGTAGAGCAGATCCGCCTGTTATCTATCGAGACTTGAAGTCTGCGAACATCTTGTTAGACAACGAATTCAACCCCAAACTGTCAGATTTTGGGCTTGCTAAACTTGGACCTGTTGGAGATAATACTCATGTTTCAACCAGAGTGATGGGAACATATGGCTACTGTGCACCAGAGTATGCCATGAGTGGCAAATTAACTCTTAAATCTGATATTTACAGCTTTGGTGTGGTTTTATTGGAGTTGATCACCGGACATAGGGCAATAGATGCTAGTAGAAGACATGGGGAGCAAAACTTAGTTTCATGGGTAAATTTCCCTTTTAGTGTATTATTTGTCATAGTTTTGCATATTTAGTTCCTTTTAGACTCCTCTTTCGACTGCCATATTGATAATCCTCATATGTAGTTTTTATATAGCAAAGTGTGAAAAAACTTGAAAGTAGAGCACATTTCAGTGCAAAAGCACTGACGTGTATAGTAGGATGTTTCCTGCCTTCTCCATAAACTATCATAATCCTTGCCTGTGATTATTTGACATGCCAATTTGCCTTTAGCTTTCTTGATGACTGTATCCATATTCGTCTTTTTCATATGTAAAATTACTTCTGAACACTTTTTTTTGGTTTCCAGGCTCGTCCATTTTTCAGTGACCGGAGAAAGTTTATACAATTGGTTGACCCTCTTTTGCAAGGAAACTTCCCCTTGCGCTGTTTACATCAGGCAATTGCCATTACTGCAATGTGTCTTCAGGAGCAACCAAAAGTCCGTCCACTAATTGGTGATATTGTTGTTGCACTGGAGTACCTAGCCTCTCAGAGTATCCCTGAAGGGCATAGACATGGTGTGCATAACCCACCATCCCAGTCCCAACCACATTCAGAAATGGCCAGAAATTGATTTTCACAGGTATCGGATTCTAGAATGAGTTCAATTTCTGTTAATGTGTTTTAGTACAGATTTCCTTACCTGTTTGATCAGTGTAAGCTACCAACTTACCTATTTTGAAAGTTGAGCATTATTTCTTTGGTTAAACTTATTGGCATAGCAGTAATGAAGATAAACTTATTGCCATAGCAGTAGTGAAAATTCATCTTGTGGATTGATTAATTGCAACGGACATGAATTTTCTGACTGTTTAGGCTTTAAACATCCACAAGGCACCTATCAATTATTTCTTATCGTTTCAACCAAATGAGGAAGGTGGGGGGAAGAGGGATTTTCAGTTGTTGATTGTGGTGTTTGGTTTTCCCAACATTGATTTTGCAACAAGCCAGGCTGGAGCTGGAGGGTTTTTTATTGTCTGTCAAAGCTCTGATATACAGCGAACGAGAGTTATGATTCTTAGAATATTTTAATTTTTGTGTTCCATGGGGTTGTTTATTGGTGTTTTAGACCCTTCTTGTTAGTTCCGACTACCAACTAATAGATAGATAAATAGCCACATATAGAGGTAAAGTGAAGTTATTAGAAAAAGGAAGAAAAATGCTATCAAGTGTATGAAGGAGGAAACCATATTTTGCGCGAATAATTTATTCTTTTCTCTTGGCCTTTGTTTTAAGAGGTTAGATTAGGGGGAAGAATGGGTGTAACCTTACCTATTATGGTGGTGCTGTGCTGTATTGTTCTAGAGTATTTTTGGACTATGATGCTGCATTCAGTAAGGCATGATACCGAGTTTCCTTCTCATGTGAAACCGAGTGGTCAATTTCCAAAAGGCAAAAGTGCCGCTGTTTATTGATGGTGTTTACACAGCTCACATTTAATAATATATATTTCGTACAGGCACAGAGAGAGAGAATTTTGCAGTATGCCCAAAGTCAACCATTTTTGTAGAGTGTTTATTGTGTTACACATCAATCATCTCTTACATTGTGCAACAAAATAATGCCACACGTACACACTATACAACATCTCACAAACAATGTGCTACACTTGGAAATTGCGTTAACTAATAAATCTCAGATTACAATGAAAGAAGAGAGCGAAATTGAGGTCTAAAGCACGATAACAAGGATATATTTTTACACTAAATAATTGTTTTAATCTTATATTAGTTACTTGATATTTTAAATTATGTGTTAGTCGCAAAAGTGTGAACAAAAATTACTAACCAACAAAAATCTTTAGAAGGTCAGGTTGACACATGTAGCCTCTATCTACTAACAAAGACTTTCCTAGAATATATTTGTAAGTGAGATTTTTGAGGGGAAAGGAAGGAAAAGTAACTATAAATCCATTTTGGTGTCAAGTTTGTTTCTCCTCCATGTTGTGTATGTCATATATTTGTTAAATTGAAACCAATAAACATGCGAGGACCAGAAAGGGTAGAGGACAGCTTTTAGGGAACTTTGTCCAGTGTTCTTTGTTTTTTCCTTAGCAAGTTAGGAGCATAGACTATGCTGGTATGTAAATGAAAGTGAAACTTTGTTCGCTTGGTTATTTGAAAAATGAAAAAGTAAAAATAGAGAGTAGCAAAAAATAATTGGAAAAACAACCATTTTTATATAATAAGAATGACTTGAGTGATAAAGATGGAGTATAAATAAATTGTACTTCACTTTCCATCGTTCTGCATTTTAATTGTATAAAAATATTAACAAACAAATCTGTTACTTAGCTGCTTTTCACTTATTTAACTAAGCAAACCTTAATAATATATTAGCAACTTGTGCTAAGTTGTGAATGGATGGAAATTAAACCTTAAAAAAACAAACAGAAGAGAAGGAACAGAAAGAGAGAAGAAACGTAAGCCATTCTGAACCAAACCTGCATGAGCAAATGTCAAATACTAATGTGACTGCACTGGCTAATCAAAGCAGACCGACAACTTGAAAGAAAAGTTAAGGTACATTATCACCAAAGTCAGCGAAAAATAACGATAAGTTCCAGACATGCATGTAGTGTTCCCACGATTCAGTGATACCGCGTACTTGCGCAAGTTCCGTGTCCTTGGCATTTCGCTTTCCCTTTTCTCCATTTTTCCTCACCCTTTTCTCGGCTTTTCTGTGGCTAAACAACGGCACTTTCTTTGCATTGGGTTTAGAAGCTTCTCTTGAAGGGTTCTAAAATAGTGCCCGACAACTTCTTCCTGTGAAGCTCAATATGGCTGTTTTATTTTTCATTGTAAGATTTTTGCTTCAGATTTGCAAAAAAATAACTGAACTTAGATTTTTGTCTATTCTCACTTCGATCCCACTAGACACACAGAGTTCGATTTTATTATTATTAATAATTGCTAGCATAATTTTGAATTAAAAATTGGCGGTTGAATAAATTTCTTTTTAAATGTAACGACTTCAATATTTAAGCATTAACGTTGCACGTAAAACTTATTTGGAACCAAACCCTAGTTCATTTTGATTACACTCAATTACTTCTCGCGCGATGAATGCAAAAAACAGTTTACGCAGAATATTTTTACCTTTTTTTTTCCTGATATATCACAAATGTCTCGGAGCTAATCCCTCAAATATGGAGTAATATGGTTTCTTCCTTCACAAGAGTAACGTTTTCAGAGTTTTAAACATTTTTTTTTTGGAAGTACAATTCATTTCCTACTACGCTTAATCCCAAACATCATATGTTTATACTTTTTTCCTGGTATTGTTTACAAAAGAAAATTAAAAAAATCTTTTAAGTGCGTTTATATCTAAAGTGAGAGAACATAAAATTAGATATTCTTAGATTATACAAGACGTTACAATTAGGATATACTTAGTTGATCTACACTTAAGCACACCCTTACTTTCACACTTTAGAATTAAGCTCATCTGAGGCAAACATTAGCCAACATAAATGAATAATTGCTTATAGAATTTGTAGCATGATATGCTTATTTGGTGTTGAGTTCTATTTCATATATGCTATATATGAGAAATAAGAACGAACCTCGTTAGGTTGTTATCTTTATAATCTATCAAGTGAAAAACTTAGGATGTATATTGTTAATTGATAAGCTTCTTTATATGGTAGAGCGAGAAGCGCAAGCAAAAGACAGCTGACTAATGTTATAACGCAGTTAATTAAAATTGCTAGAGCGGATAAAATTACTAATATATATTAACTGGTAAAAAACTTCAAACTTGAGTTAGTGACTAGTGAACGTGAAAAGCAAACTTATCTAAACCACCATCATTCGTAGTTTACGAAATATAAACTGATTTGGTTAATGTGGAGTTAATATTCACTATAATAGTAAAACTTTTACGGTGTTAATGTTTCCTATTTATAAAACTTGAATTCAGGATTTCATTTAAAAAGACAAAAGGGCGTCAAACTTGAACCAATCAATGTTGTCAATGCCTTTTCATTTATCATTTAGATTCTTTGACTGATACGATATTATCATTGAAATCAAGTCTTAAGCTACATATTAACTTATTACAAGAAGGTAAATAAAAATTGAACTTGCACGAAATTATAACTCATGATACACGCATAATATGCTTAAGATATCGAAATGTGATCAGTCCAAAGTCAGCATGGAGATGTATGCAATTACATTTATATAGGTAATGTCTGTCTTCTACATTTCAAACCATTTATAATGTATCAGAAACTTAACGAAAAGGACATTAAGACAAAGGATGACAGAAATAAATGATTGAGAAAGAGATACCTCTTTATTAAGGACTAGTCTATGGCAAGTCTGCATGGACTTTGAGTGGTCACTATTGGTAGTGGTGGTGTGGTTTTGGGCAGCGGAAAGGAGGATGGTGGCTTGGAATGAGTAATGACATTCTGCAGAGATAGCATTCATTATTGAAATATTTATTTATTATTTGTTATTCACTATGAAATATTTATTCATAATTGAAGGAAACGTTATAATTTAGTGTATAGTATTTAAATGGATGGCTATTTACCAACAAGGGTTGGGTTTAATAAAAGAGGATAGTCCCACATAAATTGACAAACTATAATTCGAATCTCAATTAGAAAAGGTGCCAATATTTAGTGCATGATTGAGTATCAAACATGATTGTCTCCAATAGAGGATACTTTTGGAAAATAAAAAATAAATAAATAGTTAATTTTGCAAATTATTTAAGCATTTAATATTTTATAAATTCAAAAGGCATTAATATGAGATGTTCTTAACTACTTAATTATTGATAGTTATGTTGATCTGATGAAAGTCTTATCATCATTATCATTGCTATTATTATTTAGATTCATTTTTCGTTGTTGGAGTTGGGCTGCATATCATATTTTACGGCTCGTGTCACATGAAAAGAAATATATTTATTAGCTGCTGGTACGTAATTCGTACATGCGGACGTACGCTGGACGCATGCATGGATAGTTGTTTTGCGTTTTAAGTATAATTGTTTTTCTAATTGAGTATAGTTTTGCGTTTTGAGTATAGTATTCTTCAATAAGGAAAATATTAATTGGTACGAAGTTTTTGTCATGAAACAACGCACGAAAGTAAAAGTATTGAGATATTATTTTGCGTTTTGAGTATAATTATTTTTCTCTCTCCGCCTTTATAGTTTTAAACCTGCCTCTGATTGAATTTTGTACCACTTTTACGAAACTTTGATTCGTACTAATAACCAGCGCTCATTCAATAATCAATTGCTTCATGCATCATGCACAGCATTCACAAAATCGTTTAGTTAATTAATTAGCTGTAAAACTATATATAGAAGAGTTCAAACATGAGCTTGACACCTTAGACACGAGACCTGGTCAGGTAATTAATGAATTGGCATGCGCTACAAATTTAGTTGACTTGGTTAGATTTGGCTAATCGTCTCTATATCTTCCATTAAGACTCGGCTACTAGTCTATGTACGTCGATGAGAAAAACATTTTGTCTTGTTGTGGCAAAATCAAAATTGCATTTATTAAAAAATAAATAAGAAATAGCTACATTTCTTACTATTATGATTGAACTGAACGCTTTTTCCCGTTTGAAGATCATACATTCACACACATCATATCAAATTTGCTAATATAATAATAGAGACACTGGCACATGGAAAACATCTTGACTTTTACGAAGAATCTTCTTAACGAAGATCGGACTAAGCAATTTAGACTGCTATAATCAGGGAATACATCCAGTGAACCTAATAATTTTATCAAAAGAATAAGAACTCGGATAAATTTAGGTTCTAATTTACCGGAACTGATAATGTGGTGGGTCATATTTTGGTGGACTTCGCTCATGAAATAGGACCTAATTTTCTGTTCTTGTTCGCCACAAAGCATTTACACTGAACTCGGACGAGATAGGCTCCAAGTTATATTAATTAATTGCAATTGCAAAATCAATTTATCAAAATCAATATAGACTTAGAAGGTCACCGACCCTCTCAGTCTATGACCTTGCCGAAGTTGATACACATATGTGTCTCGGTTGGGTGGGTCAGGAGGGCCATGACCAAAATTCATTGCATGGTTACCAGTTTTCTTACATTGACTTGCTACTCTCGAACGATAGTCAGAATTTGCCATCAGCGGCTTCATCAACCCGCCACTTGTTCGCAATCACACGTGATGATGACAAAATCACTTGATGTTCGGATGACATTTCAAATTTCCGGAATATATTATCTAAATGTCATGAGATTTGTGTAGCCAAGCAAAACCAATTCACTGCCCCTCGATTATTTATTTATTTATTATTATTTTGTGAGGGGGAAAACAAACAAAAAGAAACACCTAACTATACGAAGGAGACTACCCCCAAACAATCAGCTGATAAATTAAAAGACCATGAGCTTCAGCAGGAGGAGAAGACCAAAGCTTCAACTCTTCATTTTTTTCTTTTCAACTCTTCATTATTATTATTATTATTATTATTATTATTATTATTATTATTATATAAAATTTTCAACTCCTCATTATTTAATACAAAGTATACATTATTGTAGGAACGAAACAATGTTCTTTTATTTTTGCCGTAGCAAGGTGATTCATTATGAGATTACTTTTGATACATTGTGTTTATGTCATTATATATAAGATTTTTGAGATAGTGAATATAATGAGAATCAAATATTTTTACTGATATGATAAATACATAATTAGATATTTGCCTTTTATAATGATAGTACATCAAAATTAAATTCATTTGTTATTTTAATATGATAAATACTTATTAAATTACCGAAAAGTGGTTCATCGCGGTAAAAATATGCTACAACCCAAACTTTGTTAGTAATATAGGATTTCAAATTTTAGAGTTATTACTTTAGAGAGGATTTCACCCAACCACCACTCTCAAATTAAAATTATGCGAACAATTATTATACAAAATAATATACTTATCAAATTAAATAATTGTCACGAACGTGATGTAAAACGTTTACCTATATATTTTTTTAAAAGAATAATGGAGCAAATGTCCAACTAAGTAGAGACAAAACCATTAAAATGGAAATAACATCGCTGAAGTTGGCCAACACGGCCAATTAAGGCTAAAAAGTAATGCGAAGACTATAACAAATGAGCCCTAACAGAAAGAGAATAACTATATAGCTCGCAAGCCAGATAGGCACAACCACTACAACCTTTCGTTCTATTTATTTCTTGATTTTTTCAAAGTAATGTGCATTTTTTAAGTGTATAATAACTTTTACAATTTTTTAAATGAATACATTACTAATTGTTATTTTTTAAGTGTATAACAATTTTCGTAATCAGTATATTAATTCACAAAAAAAAAAAAAAATACTACATAGCTATAAGATTGACAATATTGTATGCAATTGAATGTTAGACGGCAAAAAGTCTAACAAGAAAATAAGCTCAATATTATAAAGATAAGAATATTGTGTTAAATGAGTGGATATACTAGATAATATAATATTGAGAATGAATGCATATAAGAAGGAGGATAGAATCTCATCTTAGAAAATTTGGTTACTTAAGGAGAAAATATGTATGAGTCCCACTAAAAGTAATAGGCCAGATATAAGGTAGTTCAATGACTCTAGATGGAGAAAAACCAAGAAAAACTATATAAAAGAACTATTAAAAAAGACTTAAATTGTAATAGCCTAACTATACATAATTTATAAAAGAATTTATAGAAGGACATTATTTACGTAGCTTACCCACCTAGTGAAACTAGATTTGACTGCTGTTGTTGTGGTATTTTAATTCATATAAAGCTATGTCCTGAGCATTGACTGGATGGTTTAAGAGGTCAAGGATGATCTAATCCTTTGTGCTGTTGATAGGTTCAACGACCCATAGATGGGTACTGCATTTTATTATATTACTAATACAAAATTTTAGCTTTAAATATGTAGATGGACAATAGCAAGTCTCTTACGCCACTTCCACATGGCGCACGTTTTCATTTTTTTTCCCTCATTTGCTTCAGGCGAGAACGGTTTATATGGAAGTGAAGCTTTCTTTGATGTACATAATGTACGCAATAAGTTTGATTGGTTTAGAAATAAAGTGTTTGATTGAGTCCATGTCCGCGAATGAGGCTACACAAGAATTAGTAATTACGAATTGTTTGTAGAATATGTCTACGCAAGGAATCCTCTTGGCCAAGACTACTCTTTCGATAAATCAACGTGTGGGGTTTAGTGTTAGTGACGCTACCGTTGACCTTGAAAGTGTTGCATATACTTGCAATATAATATTCTGCACACTTAAATTATAACTATTGTAGCCATAGCAGGGGATGAGGGCGGGGTCTGATTTTGTTGATCACGGTTCTGAATCCCTCTTTGCAACAATAACTTTCAGGCACACATCAAAAGCCAAGAAAAACTAGCATAGAAACAAAGTGTGGAACTAAGAATTATTCCCCACCCGTACAAAGATATTAGAATTATGTTAATTTTAGGACGTATACTGAGAAATAAAAATAGAAAATAGTAAATAAAAAATACAAATTTTCATTATCTTTTTTTTTTTATACATCAAAAATTAAAAGAAAAACCAAAAGACCCTAATCACACACATGAGCAATGCCCGTGTAATCATTTGACAGCAGATGCTTTAGCTTAGGATGGTAATAAAACCCATCAAAGCATGGGTATAACCTGAAATAGGGACAAGAACAAAAATAAGTTTGGTCCTCATAAGGATGAGGGGAAAATTCTCATTTAGTAAATGGGATGAGGGATGAGGGATGAGGTCTCAGTCCATAAAGATCCGCTAAATTCCCATTAACGTAAATTTCCTTGTATGTATAAATATATAATTTAAAAAAAATCCTAATAATGATATTAGTGCTTTTATGATTTGAATATTTTTAATTATCTTTTAATAAATTTATATCATATATTTTATTTTTAATTTGAATTATACTGTGTTAAATAATGTTATAATGAATTATGAATATTTATAATTATTTCATTTAAATTTAAGAGTATTTTATTTAAATTTTAATCTTTTTTTAGATTTTTAAAAAAAAATTATATATACTCGCAGATATTCACACGAATTTGAATCTCCATAGGAAATGAAGAGTGGGATCCATGATAGAGATAAAGACAAGAATAAGGAGCAAAATTCTAAATTGGGACAAAGGGCAAGTGGCATGTCCTTACCCGATGAATGCCCATTGTCATCTCTACTTAAGATCGATGGATGATTCTTCTAACAATCTTTTAGTGCCCAGGAACCACTTTTTGGCAAGGCAATCTTTGCAAATTTTCATTATCTTAAAAATTTAAAGCACGATATTTTTTGGAATAATTAAAATAGATAATAAATATTATTTTAATTCCTTAACCTATGACATATGTTAAAAAAAATCCAAATCATCATAAACCAGAAGTCAAGAGAGACACCGATAAATAGAGCGACAAAGTCAAGAAGTACCATTATTAATTTATTCCCTTAAGCTAGCTGTCTCTCTCCTAGGTTATTTCTATACACTTTCTCCTCTCCTTCGTGGAACCTCGAACATCGCAATATACATATTTACACAGAAGTTAATCCTTCTTGTGTCAGCATCCAATTCCAGCTATATCGACTTGTTCGGTTGCTGTGTGTCACTCACGGTGCCGGTATACCAGAATCATGGGAATCTGTTTTGGAAAGCCGGGTAATCACAAGATTAAGCGTGGTCACCACAGTGCTGCCGCCACCGATAAACCACACACTACTTCTCCTGCAGGTATTGTAATATATATTGTATGGCATGAATATGATCGGATATATATAGTTTTTCCTCGTTTCCGTTTCCGTGTATTTCGATGTATATACAACTACTTCATCCGTTGGATTCCTTCTCGTTTTTTTTTTTTTTGTTTGTTTTTTTAGTATCATCTGTTGGATTTGATTCTCGAGAAATTAACTGGAAATCATAAAATCAAATACTAAACAACAGCGTGATATCCTATCAAATATTAGTATATAGGAATGAACAACACATGCGTGTGGCTTACGTGAAATGAAATATTTGATTAAAATACATACATGCAGAAAAAAGCAATGGGGACAAATTCATGGAAGTGGAGAAGGAAGGAAGAGAGGATCGGGCACATAATAAGGGCGAGGGCGTGGACAATATTCCAGCACAGCCTCTGCGGCCACCAAGTGGGAAGATCGTGACGCCGAATCTGAGATTGTTCACATTGGACGAGTTGAAAAGTGCCACACGAAACTTCAGACCCGACACGGTCCTAGGGGAGGGTGGTTTCGGACGTGTTTTCAAAGGATGGGTCGACCAGAACACGTTTAAGCCCTCCAGAGTTGGCGTTGGAATCCCCGTTGCCGTCAAGAAGTCCAACCCCGATAGCCTCCAAGGCCTCCAAGAATGGCAGGTTTCTTCCTTTCTCACTACCAAGCATTCCTCCCATAATCTTCGTTACCTTTAATGTTTGTATGCCGGCCAAAAAGTCAATGCTATATCATGTTGCACAGTATGCATAAATCTCCTTCAATATTCCATGTCTTTTAATTAACTACTTCAATTATCATTACATAATTAATTTGCATTTATCAATACGGCTCAAATATTCCTTGCTACCATCATATACAATATAGACATATAGATACATAATCTATCTACCTCGTGGTGCTTACTTTAGTGATTTCAATAGTGCCTCCACTTGATTATGTAAGTTGCGATTGGACCACAAGTTGTGGGTTGGCTCCCTTGATCATGATGAAATCTAGCTAGATTTGCGCGTGCTTAAAATTAAGATCAATAGAGGCGATCAATGAGGGGCAATAATTTTCAAAGGCAAATAAAAAAAAAGGAAATTCTTACATGAATAAACATCTCATATTTAACCACGTTTAAAATAAAATTGAACTCTACTTTGTTTAAGATGAACTCAATGATTTTTGGCCTTGCCAATTTTAGTATAAATGAGTCATATGTAAGTTTTTTTTTATTTTTATATGAGACATGTTGTTAATACATAAATTTACTCCAAGGGGGTAAATGTCAAAGCATCATGAATCACAAAATATTAAGGGCCGATCAATTCTGAATTCTGTTGCTTGCGGCTTTACTGTTTTAGACTTCTATAGTTTGGTTTAACATTGATTTTACAACGTTTTCGTGTAGAGTGAAGTCAAATTCTTGGGGAAGTTCTCTCATCCAAACCTAGTTAAACTGCTTGGCTACTGCTGGGAGGAAAATCAATTCCTGCTTGTATACGAATACATGCAAAAGGGCAGCTTGGAAAGCCACCTCTTCAGAAGTAGGAAATAATGCAGCACTAATTCATCAACACATACCTTGTTACGTTAAAGCCCGTACGTTAACTAGGATATGTTTGTTTAAATGATTGGTGTGGTGTGTTGTTGCACTTTGCAGAAGGCCCAGAACCACTTCCGTGGGATATAAGGCTCAAGATAGCCATTGGAGCTGCCAAAGGCCTGGCTTTCTTGCATACGTCAGAGAAGTCTGTCATCTATAGAGACTTCAAGTCCTCAAACATTCTGCTTGACGGGGTATATATGCCAGTTTCTTCAATTCTTTGTTTTTGTGATGACTAATTCTTCGAATTGATTATTGAGCCAACATACATTTATTTTTCATATGTTCAGTAAAGTATTCATCATTAACCGTGTCGCCATTTTTTTGTCGCTTCTATTATTGTTTATTACTAGGATTACAATGCAAAGCTATCAGATTTCGGGTTGGCAAAGTTGGGCCCCGTCAACGGCAGATCCCATATAACCACGCGGGTCGTGGGCACCTACGGTTACGCGGCCCCCGAGTATATGGCAACAGGTACATATTTTTCTTACCCCAATTCATTAAATCCGGTACATATTTTAAACCATCATTGCATCATGTGACGAGCATGATAATAATTAAATTAAATTATTTTTTATGCGAAACTAATAATTAGAGAATAATGTGACACTTATCATGGGTTAAAAAACCAACAAGTGCGTGTATCAATCAATGGGGGCTACTCTAGATTAGCCAGATATTTTATATTCGAGCTCTGGGTATATAGTTAAATTAAAATTTAGAAGGGAGAGTTTTGACAACTTTAGTGGTTCTACCCGATTCGAATAGAATTGTATTTGGTAGGAGGATATTTGTGGTTTCGAAAAAAAATATATTACCACATATAAAACAATATTTATATAATGAATATAATTATGACTCTTAAGTCATAACCAATACTATAGCATCATCTTGCTTAATAATCCATATTTTATTTCGTTTATAGTTTAAAAAATTATAAGCTTATCAGCCGTATTTATTATATTACTGTTATCAGTGTTTAACTACTTTTCTTAAAAAAAAAAAAAAAAACTTCTTATTCATGGAGAATTTCTTCAATGATTATGCACGGTTGTTTCAGAAAAGCTCGAATATATAATGACAGATATATACAACCAAATTTGACAGGTCATCTCTATGTGAAAAGCGATGTCTATGGGTTTGGTGTTGTTCTGCTAGAGATGTTAACTGGCTTAATAGCGTTGGACACAAATCGGCCCACAGGTGAGACGAATTTAGTGGAGTGCACTAAGCATTCTCTAAGTGAAAAAAAGAAACTAAAAAGAACAATGGATCCAAGTATGGGTGAACACTATTCTATCAAAGCAGCATTTGAAATAGCCCAGCTTATACTAAAATGTTTAGAAAACGACCCAAAAAAGCGACCATCAATGGAGGAGGTTTTGGAAACCTTAGAGAAGGCCCAAAGCATGAAATATAAGCCCAAAGTGAAGAAAACCAACGCAGTGCATCAAATAAATAGGCGATCAGAGGAGCATCAGGCATATAACCAACGAAGGTCTCCTTCAAATCATTACAACAATCGTCACTCCAAATCACGTACTCAATCCCCTCAAAAGTAGTCCACCATCTACGTTGGCTGATAAATGGAAAACCAAAATTAGGCAAGGGGTGTATAGATATGTCTCCTGAGGAACATGTTTGTTTTCTTGTATTGTTGAATATTTGTTTAGAAATGAGACTAATTTGTTCACTGTAAAGTATTTTAATCATGTCCACCCATATGTATCACGTTGGGGATAATTAAAGTGGATATTAATTTTGATACACTAGAAGCACTTTACACTGATAGCTAATCGTAGAGTATTGTACAGATGACTTTTGAAGTATCTATTATAAGAGTCAAATATTTTTAATGGCATGATAAGACATAATTAAATGTATGTATAAAAAAATATTAAAACTAATAGTATATTGAAATCGAATTCATTAATGTAAGAGTCAAATATCTTAATTATATATTAAAATTAATTGAATAACCATGTAAAAAAAATTTGTTTTATAAACTTTAGCACGTAACACATTAATTTTTTTTTAGTTTTTTTTTTTTATTTTCAGTCCAGACACTCTTTAGTTTTACTATTTATCATGACATCTCTCAAGGTATTAAAATGTTTAGACGCCTATAACTTAAATAAGTTTAATCACTTTACCCACACACTGTTTTGATTTATATTTTCGTTCACACCTCTAATTATTCAATAATTAAGCACGTAATCCCTTTTGCAGAAATAATAAATGGTATGAACCACAATTCATAAACGATGCATAAATAAGAGAATAAAATGGGAGTAAGTTGTGTTTTGATATATGACAATTTTTCTCTTTCCTCCATGTATTATTTCTCTTCTCTCATAATTGGTTATGTGGAATTTCGTTACTTTTTAGTAATTTATTTTCGAACTGCCTAGCATTGCTTTTCTCTTTGCCACGTCATTTTTTTTGCTTTATTTCAACCAATAGTAAAGACTACGCTACTTTTGAATTTCTCTCATTGTTGAAAGGTTAGCCAACTGCCAAATTGCCTTTTATAAGAGGCGTTTCAGTTTTCAAAATCTTATAACTCAAATGTTTATTTAGGCTTAAATATATTTTTAATCTCTTTAAATATTTGGATTTCTGGATTTGGTTCTTATAAAATTTTTTATTTGGTTTTGGTCTCTTATTTTTTAAATGTTATCAACGTTAGTTCCTGATGTCAACTCTGTGTCATTAAGTGCACGAATCTCGGAATTTGGAACTCGAAACTTCAAACCTGTGTTCTCGTCTTCCTCATTTGCTTACGAGCTCCAAGTTACAAGCTTAACAAACTCACAACTATAGATTGGTGGCTTCTGAATTTTGAGTTTCCACTTTCATCAATTGTTGACAGTCAAAAAACATGAGCTCCATACTATTGCGAGTTTCGAGCTTGGTAAACTCACAGTTATGGAATTGCGAGTTCTGAGTTTCACTTTCACTAATTGCTGATAGTCAAAAATGTGGGTCCCACGCTATTTTGGATTCCGAGTTTCAAACTGCCACTAAAAACTTAACATAAGTCGTTTGCCACGTGAATACTTAACAGCACGGAATTGATATTAGAGACTAATGTTGGTACATTTGAAAAATGAGATACCAAAATCTTGTAAAATTTTTCGTTTGGTTTTGGTTTCTCATTTTTTAAACATTATCAACGTTAGTTCCAAACGTTATCAACATTAGTTCCTAACGTCAATTACGTGCCATTAAGTGCAAGAATCTCGGAATTTGGAACTCGGAACTTGAAACCTGCATCCTCGTCTTCCTCATCTGCTTACAAGTTCCAAGTTACAAGCTTGACAAACTCACAGCTACAGATTTGTGGGTTCCAAGTTTCGAGTTTCCACTTTCATCAATTGTTGACAGTCAAAAAACTTGGGCCCCACACTATTGTCCAGTTATAGATTTGCGAGTTCCGAGTTTCACTTTCACCAATTGTTGACAGTCAAAGAATGTGGGTCCCACACTATTTTGGGTTCCGAATTTCAAATTGCTACTAAACACTTAATGTGGGCCGTTTGCCACCGGAATACTTAACAGCACGGAATTGATGTTAGGGACTAACATTGGTACATTTGAAAAATGAGATACCAAAACCTTGTAAAATTTTTTGTTTGGTTTTGGTCCCTTATTTTTTAGACGTTATCAACGTTAGTCCTAATATCAACTCCATGTCATTAAGTGCAAGAATCTCGGAATTTGGAACTCGAAGCTTGAAACCTGCGTCCTCGTCTTCCTCATCTGCTTACGAGTTCCAAGTTATAAGTTTGACAAACTCACAGCTATTGATTTGTGGGTACCAAGTTTCGACTTTCATCGACTGTTGATAGTCAAAAAACGTGGGCCCTTCACTATTGCGAGTTTCGAGTTCCGAGCTTGATAAACTCACAGTTATAGATTTGCGAGTTCCGAGTTTCACTTTCACCAATTGCTAGCAATCAAAAAATATGGGTCCTACACTATTTTGGGTTCCGAGCTTCAAACTGCCACTAAACACTTAGCGTGGGTCGTTTGCCATGTGAGTATTTAACAGCACGGAATTGATGTTAGGAACTAACGTTGGTACATTTGAAAAATGAGAGATCAAAACCAAGTAAAAAATTTTACAATGACCAAATCCAAAAATTCGAATATCTAGAGGAATTAAAAATATATTTAAACCATTTATTTATGGTGGTTACTCCGGTACCTTTTTATTTTAGAGGGTACAAAAACCCTTCTTAATTTGCACCATTTACATTGAAACATGTGTTTATCTAATACCATGTCATTAATAAATGGTCAAATATTTTTTAAGTCTCAACATTTATTTTTTCTTATACTTTGTTCCCAAACGTTAGTTAAATTTACTTTTTAATTTTACACATCAATCCCTGAATCAATCTTCAGATATTGCTGGTGATGTATGCGTTCAAGCTCAAAGCTAAGATAAGTTATATTAATGTTTTTTTTCTTTCTTTCTTTTTTCAACATGCGTTTGGCTTTTCCATTATATATATATAAAAGCTTTAACATATGCAGCAATGGAGGCAATGATTTGAGATAAAAATTTGTATCTAATTTCACTTCTTTTCATCCCAAAGTTTGTGTGAAACATTTTTCAATGAATATTCAAGAAAAACTTGAGTCTTGGATTTGAATAAAATACTGTTAAAATGAAAATAACATTTTCTACAAAATGGATCATAAAATGCTTATCAACGTGCTAACCATGTTCCTCATAGAACTGTGTGCTCTTCCACAAATAATAGCAACCAAAGATTAATGATTAAAAAAATTAAAAAAAAAACCCAAAGAGTGATCTTCTTCTTCCTTGCTCATATGGGTCAAATGATCCATTTTGCAAAAAACGGGTTGTATACACCCAATTTCAATATTTCCATTTCAACAATATTTTATTCAAATCACTCAATTTCTTTTTGAATATTCATTCAAAAATATTTCATACAAATTTTGGAATGAAAATAAGTGAAATTAGAGATTTGTAATTTTTTTTTATACTTATTGAACGGAATCTGTACTCACTCGAAAAAAGGAGAGGAGATAGAGTTACAATTTCAAACTAGAAGCAATAAAACCAGAAAGTCAAAATTGGGAATCAAATTAATAAAAATTGCAACTCCTAATATTTCTCTTGAATCTACTCCATAACTGATTACATCATGGTCAATTCTTCAGCCTCAGCTCCTTGCACGCTTTAGTTGTTATATGTTTCTCTGGTTTAAATCAAAGTTGTATGCAAATTTTTATCTCAACCCATTGCCTCCATTGTTGCATATGTTAAAAGTTTTTTTTTTTCAAATACAATGGAAAAGCCAAACGCATGCATCACCATTTTTTTTTTTTACAATGGAAAAGCCAAACACATGCAAAAAAAGAAAAAAGAAAACGTTAATATAACTTATCTCACAGTCTTAGCTTTAAGCTCCAACTCATGCATCACCAGTAGTATTTGAAGATTTGATTCAGGGATTAATGTGTAAAATTAAAAAATAAATTTAACTAACATTTGCAATCAAAGTATAAAAAAGAATAAATCTTGGAGCTTAGGAAAATATTTGACCATTTGTTAATGACATGTCATTAAATGAACACATGTTTTAATTTAAACGGTGCCAACTAGGAAGGGTTCTTGTATCCTCTAAATTAAAAGGGCACCGGAGCAACCACCTTTATTTATTTATTGGGTATACTAAATAATTGTTTATTTTCTTTGCTTCTTTTTTTTGGGTTGTCTTTATTGGAGGAAAGTCATGTCAATTTTGTTGGGCCTATTATTCTACCCAGGTGAGTGGACCTTTTTGTTTAATAAAAAGTGGTCAAGTGGCCTTTTTTTTTATCTCAACCTCGTTGGTCATGAGACAAGGCTCAACTGCCCAAGTCATTAGTATTTGCCAGCCTTGCAGTTCTTTCCTTTTCATTGTTTTTTTATAATTATTCATCAATCTCAACCCCCAACGTAAGGAAGGCAAGAAGCAATACAAACAAAAAACGAAAACACCTATGGCAGATTTTGACAATAACTACCTCCTAAGATCATGCACCTTAGTATGTGAATCTTTTAGCACCTACTAATAAGTACATCTCTTATAAGTACTCCTACAATCCTGCCCTATTTGCTAGCTGGCAAAAGCATACAAACATTTGCACCACTTCATCATACAAGTTCGTGCATAATCCAGATAATTCAATCACGGGTCAATATTCATGCCACCATACTTCTATTTCCTATGTCTTCACTAGTCTACATTGCTTGCCTTCCTTCCCATAGGCACCGAATCAGCAGGACAAAAAGCACCACCGGAGGAATACTGGAAGACTTCTTGTGAGACACCAAACAAACATGCCAAAAACTAATATCGACGAGATGAAGCTTGATGAACACTGAAAAATCACCAGAATACCACTACTGCACATGCAGCAGCCTAAAATCATTGAATCCACCCAAAGTCCACAGCTTAAGTCATATAAGACCACACCTACAGACAGTGAACATAGAGCTATGACCTCAATCAGTTACAAAATCCGAGCTAGGATCCCAAAAAAACAGCCCAAAACTTTGGTCCGAAACTTAGCAAAGCACATGGAGCACCCTGCTATGTGAAATTAAACCTGAGTTGATGGTAACGCTCACTTGTAAGCTACCATATCTAACAGAAGTTTGTGATGTTTGTCATGTTTGTCAACCTAACCTCATATATATTTATATCACACAGAAGGAAAACCACCAGTAACATAGAGACCAGACTACTAACTTGTACTATATCGATAGAACAGCGGAAGCAATAATCAAGCAAACAACTAGAGCCATAATGATAGAACAAAAACCACAGGTCACATCTTTCTTTCTTCTTTCTATTTCTTATATCTTTTCCTTTTTTTGTTCTTTTCTTTTCTCTTTCTTTTTATCCACCTTTTTTTTTTGCTTTTTTCATCCTTTCTTTTCTTTTTCTTTTTCTTTTTCTTATTCTTGTTTCTATTTTCGTTTTTCTTTCTTTTATCTTCTTGTTCCTCTTTTCTTTTCCTTCAATGGTGGGATGCTGGAACCCACACAGACTAAACACATTACCCATAACTCTATTTAAATCCCTATCTTTTTTCCAACTCTGAGCACCCTGTAATTACATCCACCAATCTTCTAAACATCTCTTTTCTTTCCTTTTCGTTCTTATTCTTTTTCTCTTTCCTTCTGCAAAAAATTAAACGAGGCACACCGCACAAAAGACATTGGAACATGATGAGAAAAAATGGATGGGCATTTCTCTCGCTCTTTTTTTTTTTCTTCCGATAAAAGGGAGATTTAATTGGGAAAAAAAAAGGGATTAAATTACAGTTAAGAACGCCTTCCCACATTATGTAAGTAACACCTTAATAAAAGAGTGAAACCACAAAAAATTACTTTCTTGTTTTATGATAATTGTCATTTTAAGTAAATTATTTTGGTTTAATTTATCTATTATTTTTATATTTCTATAAAAAATTATTATAAAATTTTTAATTATATTCAACATATAATTTTAAATATAATAAATAATAAAATATTAATATAATAAATTAATTATTAAATAAAAATATTTTAATAAATATTTTTATAATCAATTCTTAATTTTATATTCCTTAATATTCGTCTAAATAACTAAAATGACTACCGCAACAAACACTCTAGTTAAAGGAAAGGTGATTGCTCTGGTACATATGAAAGAAAATATACACCTCGCATATATAGGATAGAAAACTTTTAGGTAGTCATTATTTGTAATAGACCATAATGGTCCTTATTTCTTTCCTAGTCCCTTTCTTTTTTCTCGGTTACTTCTCCAATAGCCTCACTATTCACATCACAAACAGCTTCATCACGCAACTTCTCACAACTCAAGGAAGAAGCAACATGCAATTTTTCCTCATGAACCCCATCATGCAAGATGAAAAAGCTTCAAATTTTTTCTGCCCTACACCACCCCACCAACCCCCTTCCCCACTGATAGCGACCTCTCCATCGTCATCGCCAAGCCCAACGACGCCTCAGTAGGGTTTCTTTTCTCTTCCCTCAGCCACTTGCAAAACTACAGCTCCAACCCCGGTTGCAGCCTCACCTTCAAGGTGTTTTCTTTGGTTTAATTTTTTCCCCTTCGGTTTAAAGTTCATGGCAAATGAGATTGTGGTATTTGGGGAAGGTAGGATATGGAGGTGGAGGTTGTGGAATTGATGTGTTGCTGTATTATGTGCTAGGTGGTGCTTTGTAGGAGAAGTGGCTGAAGTTTGAGGAAGAGTGACAGTGGCTTAAATGGTGAAGGAGAAGATGCACCACCATGATCATTAGTCAACAAGTTCTATAATAGAATCTTCTAATTCAAATCTCTCTTACTACCGGCCAAAATTCAACCATCTCATCACCCAATGATTCCATGTGTCATGCATTTATTTGAGACAAATTATACCTATACGGTGCATATTTTCTTTCATTACCTAATGGAAAACTATATGAAAGAATATCAACACCAAACAGATTCATCACGATTGTGAATGTGGTGATGTGGCAATTCTGGAACCTTCACTAGATGATGAATGTTAATGGGGTTGAGACCCTTTTACTATAAGTCTGTTTCTCTCTGGCCTGTCTGATCAGCGGTATGCAAGGAAGGGGCATCCTCTACTTATGAACAAGACTGCATTGGAAGCCAAAAGGCAATGACAATGTCAAAAAGGTCGTAGTCCCATTCACACTTGCGGGATCGGGTTTGCGTTTTCTATAATCGTGGACCACAAAGCCACAATTTTTGGTAATGATCCATGTCATGTGATTTTTGGTGATAAATGCACGTAATTTAAACAAATTTAAAGTTAAATTTGATACATATTTTTTTAAATAATGTTTCTTAAAATATATTTGCACAATAGCTTGTTGTTTAAGTTGTTGCCTTTCGAATCTGACAATTAGACGTGATAAAATTGGCTTAGCCTGTTGGGTAAGCCTTACTAACCCAACAAAATGCTAATCTAATAACATTGAAGTAGAAACTAATTTTGTTTACCAGTTTCTGTTTAGCTGGATTTCTTAGTTGGATCTTCCATAATCCACGGGCTAGATTAGCTTAATAAAATGCTAATATGTAATATACTCGGCCCATATTGGGCTAGCCCATTATTGGCTCGACCTTTAATCGGTCAGCCTGAACGAGAAGCTTAAATTGACACCCTTACAAGCAATTAGATATATTACTTTAGGCCGGTCCAGTCTAGGCCATGTCGGGTTATTCAATGTGGGTCAAGTATAATGCCAATAAACAAATGCTTGCCCAACCCACCTCTAAGTAGGCTGTGGGGCCTGACGCATTGTAAGCTAGCCCACATCAGGTTGAACTAAACCAAGTTGGTTTAAATCAGGTCAATTTTTTATTTTAATTTCAATTTGGTTGGCCTAGTCCACCTATTTTGTCTAGTCATTTTAGTTGATCTTTTGAATTTGGCCTATTTTGATATCCTTATTAATATCATCATTCTATTGTGTTTTTTTCCAAAGAAAGATTCAGTTTTTGTAAATCCTATCTTTTAAAAATTATTTTGCAAAATTAAATATTAAAAATAATATAATTTTCATGTTGTTAACATTATTATTGTTATCATTAGTCCACATATGCATGGGTTATGACTATTTCTTCTAAATGGATATGGATAAAAATAACTTATAAATAAATTATTTTATTTTTTGAATATGCAATAACAAAAGTGCTTGTTTTAATTTGCAGTGATTGTTTTTAGAAAGTTATATAGTATAATTTTTTTAGAAATTAAATATTTCAATTTTTTAAAAGTACTAAAAATGATTTTTTAAAAAGTGATAAGCTATATAGCAATTTTAGTCTAAAGCCTCGTTTTGATAAACAATTTAATTAAACCCTATGTGAAAAAAGTTTTTTATAAAAAGGATTTATATGAAAATAATTTATGAATAAGTTAGTTTATATTTGAATATATACAATTAGAAATGCTTGTTTTAGTTTATAGTAAAAGATATGCTAGAAATTTTTTGGAAAAATAAAATATTTCAACTTTCCAAAAGCATACAATAACTTTTTGAAAAGTTATAAATTGTATAATAATTAAGTCGAAAGAAATGCAAAATAACTTTTAACTACTATTCTTTTTTTTTAAAAAGTCATTAATAATGTTATCCAATTATATTTTAAATAAGAATAAAGTGACTTTTTACTATTGAAATTTTTTTCAAAAAAATCACAAATAGTACTACCTAAATACAGGCAAACGCTCTGGTACACTCTATTTGGTAAGGTGTATCATACATCATGTTATGTAATAGTGCAAATAGTATAGACTATGTATGCACTTACACTTTCACGGTGCACCTCAGCAACTTCCCAACTCATCCCTGGCCTAAAGCCCTCCGTCTCTCACATCCTTGTTCGTCCTCCGCTGCCATGGCCGCTCACCTCTGTCCCCTACAACCATCTTGTCCTCACCTTGCCCCACCGGCGCAGCCTATACAGCTGTGGCAGCCATGGGCGACAACCATGGGTGATGCAAGACAACACTGGCACATCAGCCAAAAAGGGCACACCCACAGCCTTGCAATAGCAGCGTCAGACGAGGTGTTGGCGAACCATCAACGCCGCCGCTGGTCTTGGCAAACGCAGATAGATGCGAAACGAATAATGGTGATTCTTCCAGCTTCCACTCCAATTCTTTTATTTCGACCCAAGATATTCTTTTGTTACTATTTGAAGCTTTCTTTGGAAATTTGTTTGTTGTGGCGAACAAATTCTTCATGTATTCTCGGAGTTTTCCTTAGGGTTATTTGGAGTCCGTTTATATGATTAAATGCTAACTCTGTGATTAGGATTTTTTTTTTTATAAAATAACTTTTTATGATTGTTGATAGTTGAATTGCAAGAACCATTTAGTTGACAATAAAATCAATTGGAAGAGGGAAAAAAGAAAGATTTGGTTGTTACGTTGTATTTGGGGGTTCATTTCATTTATATCGTTGCATAACTATCGTTCATGTCTTTTTTTTTTTTTCGCCATATTTAGCTGTTTTGAAGGAAGTGAGAATAAGCGATCATGTAGAAATGATAGGTTTTGTATCATCGGATGTTTCATCAATGTGCTAGAATGGTAGCTGGGGAGGAGAAAGGAAGTTGTCGGAGGGTAAATTATAAAATGCTCATCTTTATATATGAATATTAGATGTTTATTTTCTTTTTACTTGTTATAAGTAGTTATTTTATTTTAATTATTTAATTGATATTGAATTCCGAGTTTTGAGTTTTATAGATACCAAATTTTGAGTTAAAAATTAAGCGTTGCACTAATAAAATATGCAGATATCAAGTTTCGAGTTAGATATTGATAACACATTACCTGATACCAATTTGATGGACTATAATATCCTAATATCATATATTAATATATTAAATTTATTCTATTATTTTCTATTATTAAATTTATAAATAATTTTAGATCAACTATTTAATTTTAAGTGAACATTTAATGTTTATATTCTATGATTAGCATTCTAAACGCTCGTTATCGAAGATGGGTGAAATGGGAGGATGGAATAAAATGGGAAAATTTTAGAGTGAATAGCATATTTTTTTGTATATCTATAGACTATTCCATCTACATTATTAGATAATATGGTGTGTGGTGCCCATAACCTTTGACTCCAAATACATTCAAAGATGCACAAACCCCCCCCCCCCCAAATGGAACAATCTAAGATAGCATTTGATATGGGATAATTTATCTAAATTATTGATAATATTTGATTAAATTATTTGGATCCATAATATTACTTTGTTTAATTGGGTAACATTACTGGTAATCCAAATTTTTAAGATAATATGAATTACCATAAATATGGTAATATGGATTACCCCCTTAAAAAGTAGTTATATAATGTTGATTACCACCAGTAAGGCAATTCTATTATTATTATTATTATTATTGATTTAATACATATATTATCTAGTAATTTTTTGATATATCAAATAGGATAATATAAATTACCACTTTAATTATCTATGCATATCAAATATTATATTTAATATTATTAATAATTTAAAATATAATAATCTTTTTAAATGATAATATATGTTACTGATAATTTTATTAAATAATATATCAAATACTACCTAAAAGAATAAGCCTAAAAGGATTGATCATATTTAGTATTTACCAGTACTTTGAACCCAAAAACTTATGCAATTCGATATCAACTGCACATCCACTAACTTATGCAATTTTGATTCCCATCGCGGAGAAAGGACACGAAATTGTTGGAATATTGAATATACCAACCTGTATTTTAGAAAATTAAATTAAAAGATAATCAATGTGAACTAGTAAGCTGGTGGATCACAGCAAATATGACATCCGCCACGCGTTGTTCCCTTCAAACGGGGGAAGACCTTCCACCACTGGCTTCGTTCCCTACCAGAAATTCTTGTGTACAATCTTTTCATTTTGAATATGAAAACTAAAATATCAACGTGAATTAGTTAAAATGGTTAGATGCTTTGACATTTAATCAGAAATTTTGAATTTGAGTTTTGAGAATAGCAAAATCTCTATTGGAAGACTTAAATCCTTCTTTGAGATATTTACAAGTCAAACTGGATTAGTCATGTTTCTGATAATAAACTATGGCAAATTGGTGGACTTCACAAAAATAAAATAAAATAAAACTATAGTAAAAATTTATGTTTTATCAGTAAAATTTTATTTATATTAAAAATTAATTTACATATTTAAGATGAAAAAAAAATAATCTAGCAATTTCTCTATATCCTACAAGGGAAGCATCCCGAATTTTCTCAGTATTATCGTTTACATCATGACATGCAAACTAATGCTCCTTTTTTTCAATAAAAGGCCGTCTGTTTTTATCTCCATACAGGATCTATTAATCATTAACAGGGATTTTGTTTTCCTTTTTTCATATATATAAAAAAGAAAAAATCAGTCTAGGAACACTTATAAATTGAAAAAAATATATCATATCCAAATTTAATAAAAAAATAAATATATTCTACATTATAAACTAATCAATGATTTGTAACTTTGTTTCTTATATGAAGACTATTTATATCTAAACATCATTTGTATCATAAATCAATATGAAAAGTGCTGCAATTTGAAGAATTTATCATGTTTTCGTTCAAAATAGATATAAATATCTCTGTTATTTATAAAGCTACCAAAATAGAAATATCTATAAAAAAAATAAAAATATCCATAAAGGGGACAAAAAAAAAACCACAAAGAAATAACAAAAACAAAATAAAAGATATAAAATCCTAATAATGAAAAGATAAAGAAAATAGTGAAGTTAATATCAAAAAAAAAAAAGTTGATAACTCTCTTAACAATACTCACATAAAGAGACTAGATAGAGAAAATAAGAAAAAGAAAAAAAGAAGGATTAAAACAGACACAGGGATATTTTGTCATTTGAGCACAACTTATCCTTTGAAATAAATAAAAATAAGTTTAATTAGCATATAATGGCAATATAAAAAAATTTTATACTAACATCCAATTATATATTTAAATTTATAAAATTTTTAAGATAATAAATAATTAAATCAAATATTTTGACTAATATGACAATACATAATTAAATATTTATATCAAATATTTTTATACTATATATAAATTAAATCCAATAAAAATTAGACGTCTTGGTCCATGCAGATGTTTGGTTGGCGTTATGGTTTATTAAGTGTCCTTCTCATAGTCGCCCTCTTTGCTCTTGACCTTGGGTTGTTTTCCAACTCAGCGTTCCATTAATATAAGAAGAAGGTTTTAACCATTAATATAAAAAGAAGGTTTTAACTTCTGACCGAAAAAAAGAAGGCTCTAACGTTGAGTCTCACAGCGTATTATTAACTTGCCCAGCTTCCCAGTGTCATTTTCGTAGCTATGTTTCTGCCTTGGCCTCACTAATTAAATAAAATAGTTGGTTGGCGGCTTTATTGCGAGATGCATGCTATGATACATCTTACAAAATAAGGTGCATCATGCATTATAAAAAATAGAATGAATCTATAAGGGCGTGATTGGTTTCATCATTTTTATTTCTATTTTCAGTAAAAATGAAAAATAAACATAAAAATATATTTGATTGAATATTAAAAAAATATTTTCAGTGAAAATATCTTTCAAAGAAGACACAAAATTGAAAACGATAATTTTACATTTTCAGCTTTTTTGATTTTATTATTGAAAACGTTTTCAAAGAAAAAGTGGTGGCACTATTATAATTAGGAGCCCTCTTTCATTTTTCTTTTACAACGTCATCTGTTTAATTCTTGATAAAAGAAGACCAACATTTTTTTGTCTTCTACATACAAAATTTCCATCACTCCACTCAAATTGGAGTATACATCACTCTTTGACTTTTTGTGGTAGGAATTATTATTATTATTATTATTATCTTAAATCTTAAATTAAAGATACGTAACCTTTGATAAACATTCTAATAATAATATTATTATTACTAAAACTGTTATAGAATTTCCAAGAACCAATAAAAAATTGTTATAGAGTTTAACGTAATTTAACAAAAAGTTTTCCTAATATTATAATATAAATTAAAATTACTTCTATTATTTTATTTGTCCTTAGTTAATATTTCGATTAAATTTTAATTTTTTTTGTCGAAACAATTTAAACAACTTAATTAAAATATTTCAAATTAAATAGATAAGTCAAAATTATTCTACAGAAAATATTTTATAAAAAAGAAAATATTACAATTTAATTTTATGACAAAATAATTTTATCTTGTTATTCAAAAAAATTTTACAATTTTATTTTGCAAAGCCCGACTATCTTGCTCCATTCCATAGCAAAATATATCATTTGTAGTGAAAGTTTCTTTGTATTATTAGTATTTAATTATATATTATCACATGTAGTGCATGTAATACCTATAATTTATCATTTTAAAGCAAAAAGTTCTAGCAACTTTTTAAATTTAGCAATAAAATAATACTCATTATAGTGTTTGAATATTTATTTACGTACAAATCAAAACTTAATAATTGATAATTATAGTAAAATAACATAAAAGTGAACAATTTATTTTATTCTTAATATTTTATGGAATTATTTATTATATTAATAAATATTTTTAGTGGATAAACAAAATATGTGTGTGTGTATATATATATATATATTCGTGAAATGCTGATAATTTTATCGAAAACGCTGGTAATTCCATACAATACACTGATAACTTTTTAGAAAGCCTGATATTTGTATAATTTTTTTTTCTTCTTTAATTTTACTAACAATTATTGAACAAGAACACCTAAATGAATAAATTTAATATTTCTCTATATCTTATATTTCATAAATTTTGATTTTAAAGAACTCATAAATCACTGATAACTTTTCATAATATACTATTAATTTTGCTAAAAATATTGATAATTCTGTACAATTTGCTAGTAACTTTGCCCACAATGCTGGCAATTCTATAGAGTTATTTATTATTTTAATAAATAATTTTAGTAGATAAACAAAATATGCAAAACAAATATATATCATTTTTATTATTTAATAGTAAATATAATTTTATTATCTCAAATTTAATTTTGAAAATATATTTTGAAAACAGACAAACCAAACATATTTCATTATTTTTCCTTTTTGAAAACAGATAAACCAAACGCATTTCCTAAATTCAGGAAATCTGAAAATGAAAATCCTTTTCAAAAAATGAAAATAAAAAATGAAAATAGAAAATATTTTCACAAACCAAACGCACCATAATATTCCGTAATACAAAATTTATCAGCTATATATATAGCCATTCAAATTTGAGTAACTATAAATAATGTTCCAGGTCAACTTAGAATATAGGTAGACCTCATAAATATGACAAAGAATAATGCATTTAAGAAAACACCTTATTTTGCGATTCAGATGAGTGGAAAGTTCAATCAATTCATTTATTTCCAGTATCAAACATTAAGGACGCCTACTTGTTAAGCGCTACAACTTTGCAGTTAGTCTCCGCCAGTCCATATGTTAGTGGCAAATGTTTGTTGCATATTATTCTTGTCTCACATTATCTTATGTGATAAAATTAGCGTACAAATATAAAAAAATTATGGATAAATAACACTTAGCCCCTTGTATTTGAGAGAAATCCACTGAGCCCCATTCTCATATCAAAATGACAGTCCATCCCAATGCTATGTGGCATCGATGGCTGAATGAGACGGAATATTCTCACTTAACCCCAGTTTAACCATACTTTGTTGGAAAAAAAAAAGGGGTCCAACTTGGGAGCCTTTGGTCGTGGTGAGGATCATCGACAGTGTCCATTAAGAGGTATAGGAGGGTGAGGAAGTGGCTGTGGAGGAGGTGATCGACTGACCATTTGGTTAGTAAGCATCAACCCAAACATCATGAAATCACAAAGGAGTGACCAAAAGGGGTGCACAAAACTCGCTGGAACATTCCCTTAAATAAAGAACTGGCTGTACCAGGCACATCCATACCGTGAGAAAAGCACAAAGAACAAGAACCACCATCTGAAAAAAACAGAACAGCGCAAGGAGAGGATACTAAAGAGCGTTCCCACAAAGTGCCAGAGCCTAGTAGATGGCTTTGAGTGCTGGTTCAAATAAAAATCCCAAAAATCTTCAAAGCTCTTGAAATCATGGCTTACAGAAAAGCATAAGCCAAATTAATTAAAAAAAAAAAAGAATTTTTTGAAAACCCAATTGGAAAAAATGAAAAAATTGAGTTAAGCATCGTTTTAGTTCCTAAAATTATATAAGTATTTCACTTTTGTCCCTAAAATTTGGAAATTAACTCTTTAGTTCCTGAAGTTACATTTTGTCAATCACTTGAGTCTCTGGTTAGTCGACTGTTACAATTTTGCTGATGTGTCACGTTAAGTGACATGTGGCATGTGACACGTCAGCATACCATATGCCATGCCACGTGGCTAAATACTATGTCAACCTTTGAGGTGGCATAACCCTCTGACGTGGCATGCTAATGTGTCATCAATTTTAAATTGGTTCAAATTAATCCCTGAAATTTCTAAAATATGTCAAATTAGTTCCTGAAATTTTTAAATATATCAAATTAGTCCCTGAAAATTTTAAATATGTCAAAATAGTCCCTAAAATTTTTAAAAATGTCAAAATAGTCCAAAATTCTTAAATTTCTCCTCTTCTCCTTCACAAGCTTTAAATATTTAATCTTTCTTAAACCCACTAATTTCTTTCCCATTTTTACACTCTATCTAGACTAGATCCTTTCCACATAGAAGTTTGTGCATCTTATTAAAGTGACAAGTAAATTTAAATAGATTAAGATTGATAAATTACAAAATTATTGATAATTATTAAATTCAAACTTAACATTTAAATAGATTTGATTAACATTCTAAATATTTATTTGGTCCCATTTAATTTAAAATTTAAAGTTTAGGATTAACTAATTTAAAATTCAAAATAATTTATAATCAAAAGTTTTCTAAAACACGTCACTAGAAAATGATGAATAATTTGGTAATTAGATGGTATTATAATTTAAAACTTCAATGTAATCGATGTATCAAATTTTTTTCTAAAACTACAATTTTAAAGAATGATTATTTTTTTCGGAACAACTATTTTCAAACATACACTTAATTGATACATTTGTCATAAAAGCTCCATCAATGTGGCCTAGTCAAAACTGAAATCAATTTTTTTCTTTTTCTTTTTCTTTTTTTTAAATTTAAAAACTATAACTTAAGATAAGAAAAGGGTTTAACCTAATTTTGTCATAAAAAATATGTTCAAATTCATTAAGTGCCTATCTATATAAGTACTTACAAATAACTAATTAATAAGGTAATAATAAATTAAACTCAACTTATAATTAAATATGAATAAAAGATCAATCAAGTGAATCAGCTCTTAGTGAGTGAATGATTGCTAATTAATCCATATATAGATAATAACTCGATATGTTCAATATTTTAAATATTTTAAAAATTTTCTTTTAGCGCTTTATTACTTTTACCTTTATAATCTATTCATTATTAATTTTATTGAAAAATTAATATTTTATTTATTTAATTTTTTATAAAACATGTTAAATTTATTTTTTTTACATAAGTACGTCTATAAGTATTCATTAAGTCTAGAGATATTCTTAGATCTTGAACTAGGATGAGTTACATTAAAATTATTTATTGTATTTTATTATTTTATTTCTATATATTTTCTTCATATTATTCTATGTGGGGAGGATCTCGTCTATGTAGAGTGTAAAAATGGGAAAGAAATTAGTGAATTTAAGGAAAATTAAAGTTTTAAAGTTTGCAAAGGAGAAGAGAAGAAATTTAAGAATTTTAGACTATTTTGACATACTTTAAAAATTTCAGAAATTATTTTGACACATTTAGAAATTTCTGGGACTAATTTGACATATTTAGAAATTTCAAAGACTAATTTGAAATATTTTAGAAATTTTAGAGACTAATTTGAACTAATTTAAAATTGATAACACGTTAGCATGCCACGTCAAAGGGGGTGTTATGCCACGTGGCATGCCATGTTAGATGTTTGTGCCACGTGGCATGCTGACGTGTCATTTAATGTGACACATCAGCAAAATCGTAACAGTTGACTGACGGTTGACTAACTAAAGATTAAAGTGACTGATGGAATATAATTTTAGGGATTAAAAAGTTAATTTCCAAATTTCAGTAACTAAAATAAACCACGCATATAATTTTAGAGACTAAAATGATACTTAACTCTGTGAAAATTCTTTGTAGGGTGCGAATTTGAAGGGGATTGCAATAAAAATTGAAAAAAATGAAAAGCGTGCTGTTGAAATCATGGTTTTGGCAGCAAAGTTTCGAAATTTTTTTATGTGGGGTCGTCAATGCTTTGTGCTGTGTTTGTATTTGTGCTGGTGATAGGATTGCTGTTTTTGAACTTTGTATTGATTTGTTGGAGACTTAAAGGTCAAGCATTCTCGTCACTCGACGCCACGAAGTTCGTCGAGTCGAAGGAGTTTGAGCAACTGAACGCAGGGGTTGATCATGTTTCGATTAATCTGTTGAGTTTGAATTCAAAAAATGCCTTTAATTCCTTTCCCCTTCGTGCATTTTAGAAACAGGACCATTATTGGGAGCCATTGGTTCTGCCATCACTTTTGGCTTTATATAATACTATGTTAATTATTTATGATGGGTAAGGTGGAGACTTGGAACTATTCTTTTATTTCAAGGCTGGTGTTGTATAAGGAAGGAAGCAGGGGCTTGGAAGTTAGTGGCGGGAATGGGTTTGTCACTGTCATCTGAATTTGTGATCATGCGGAAGAAGGGGAAATTTGGCTGAAACGGTAGTCGTGATGGGTGGGTCGGGAGGTGGGTTACTTTGTCTAAATCATAGTTGACTTTGTTTCTTAACCATGGTTTACCGTGGAAACACCACCGTTACTTTTTTAGTGAGGGTGAAGTGAAATGTCAATTTTTTGAACATAAATGGGATGCAGTGTTAAATTTTGAGAAGTTTTAAGTTAAAGTGTCATTTTGATAAATCAGAAAGGTGAGTGTTATTTATCCAAAAAATATTAATATTAATTATAATAAGATAATAATTATATTAATATAAATTTATGTGTATATAAATGAGTGTGAGTAATATTATTTTATGTTACATTTATCTCTGCCATATGCACTATTATTTTAGACGTAATGTTGACGTGATAATGAGTGAAACTATATGGGTGAAAGCGGTAGATATTATTATTATTATTAACACATGTTTGGTCATTTGTATGTTTATTTTCTATTAAGATATAATAATAACTAGAATCTTAAGTTAATTATAATTATTATATAATAATTTTAATAACTTGTAATTTTAATTATAATTGTTATTATAAAAAATAACAGATAAAATAGACAACTTAGGACTTGTAGCTATTTTTCACTTTGAGGTGTAGGTACTGAATTTTGTTTATGTATATGATTTAATTACTAAATTTATAAAACTAATATTGTGTTATTTTTTCTTAAATTAATCTATTCGTCCTTCTAATTTCATTAAAATTTCAACGAGGGAACACATATTTTTACGTTATAGTACTAATCTTTAAAGCTTTTAATTAACAATAACATCGGTTATAATTTTGTATATTATAATATCTTTAAATACTTAAAAGATTTATTAATAAGAACATTTTAAAAAATAAGTTTTTCGATATCAAAATAAAGAATTGTAATAATACAGAAAATAGGTTTATTTTTTAATTGAATAGTGTAGTAAATAGAGTAAGGACGGACTTCCCTCTTACATATTAAAAATTATGCTGTAGACTAAGGTGTTTTTGTGTTTGGTGTGGGATAAAAATTAGAAATTTTTTTTTTTCAGATTAGGTTTATGTATAATTATATATAAATCTAATTTATGGATTTTTTATTTTATTTTTACGCTCTATCAAGCACATCTTTAAAGGAGAAATATTATCTCTAATTCACTTTATTAGTTACTTTGAAGAAAATTTCTTAGTCTATTTTATCTAATATCATTTTCACATATCAATATTACATTAATTATTAGTTTTTCAATTTTACTTTCCACACAATTCTAAATATACTATTAATAAAAAAATATACTAGTGTGAAATTAATAGAATAAATTAATAATTATTAAAATTTAAATAAAAAGATATTTTAATAAACATATTTTATAATTAAATCTTATTTTTGAGTTTTTTTAATTTTTATGCATATGATAAAATAACAAATAAAGTGAACTGAATGTAGTAATTTTTTTCTCAATTTAAAACAAAAAAAAAGACTTTTTCTTTTGGGTCATCTTAACTAAATTTGAGTGATTTTAACAATTAAAAAGCCTCTTGTTATATGACATCATCATCGTGTCCTCTCTCTCTCTCTCTCTCACACACACACACGTATTACAATTACTAATAAATAAAAGGGCTTAGTATTAATCATTTCTCTCCATTCACAAATAACTATTTCATTGATAAATTTGGTATATCTTAAAATGAATATATTTGGATATAATTTATCAAATTTATAATTATTTGTGAATGGAAGGAATACCTGATAAATACTCAAAGATATGCAAAAAAACTTTTTGAAGAAACTAAATATTTTAATTTCTCAAAAAATATAAAATAACTTTTTAAAAAATTATAAATTGTATAATAAGTTAGTCCAAATAGGTGCAAAATAACTTTTAACTACTGAATTTTTTTTTTAAAAAAGAAGTGTCATAAATAGTACTAATGTACCTTAAATAAGAATAAAGTAACATTTTTATATTGAAAAATTAAAAAAAATCGCAAATAGTGCTATCCAAATATATCCAAACAGTCTAATAGAATAATCCTAAAAGGATTAACCATATTTAGTATTATGGAATATTTAAAATACTTATTATAGAATATAAATATTAAATATTTATTCAAAATTAAATAGTTGATATAAAATTATTTACAATTTAATGGTAAAAAATGATAGAATAAGTTTAATATATTAATACATCATATTAGAATATTATAGTCTATCAAATTAGTATCAGATAACCTATTATCAATGCCCAACTCGAAACTCGGAACTCGATGTATGTATGTTTTTGTCAATATGAGACCTAACTCGAAATTCAATATTCATAAAATATTGTAGTCAATGTCCAATTCCGAGCTTAAAATTCGATATTCATGCATTAATATTTATTAATATAAGGTCTAATTTTAAACTCAGAACTCGATATCTATGAAATTTGAAATTCAAAATTCAGTATCAATTAAATAATTAAAATAAAATAATTATCTATAACAAATAAAAAAATAAATATTTAATATTTATATTTAAAAATAAGCTTTCTATAATTTACCTCAATAGTATTTACCAGTACTATGGACCCAAAAACTTACGCAAATCGATACCACCTGCACGCCCACTAACTTATGCAATTTCATTCCCAACGTGGAGAAGGGACACGAAATTGTCGGAATATGCCAACATGTATTTTAGAAAATTAAATTTAAAGATAATCAATGTGAATTAGCAAGCCGGTGGAGAAATATTGGTATAGTTTGAAAATATTACGTAATTATATTTTTAAATTAATTATATAAATATATTTTATATAAATTTTATTATTAATATAAAATTTTATATAAAATATATTTATATAATTAATTAAAAGTACAATTATATAATATTTCTAGACCGTATAAATATTTATCTAAGCTGGTGGATCACAACAAATATGACGTCCTCCACGTGTTGTTCCTTTCAGATAGTTCCTTTCAGATAGGGGGAAACCTTGCACCACTGGTTTCGTGCCCAACCAGAAATTCTTGTGTACGATTTTTCCATTTTCAATAGGTAAACCAAAATACCAACGTGGATTAGGTGAACTGGTTAATTGTTTCAACTCTTCAGCAGATATCTTAAATTTGAGTTTTAAAAATAAAATTTTTTTTATTTGGAGATCTAAATTCTCCTCTAAAACTTTTATGAGTTGAGTCAAATTGATTGGGAGCTTAGTAATAGATCCAGGTGAAACAGTGAATTTTATAAAGAAAATATATGTAAACTAAAATTATAATAAAAAATTATGCTTTAGCAGTATGATTTTATTTATATTAAAAATTAATTTACATATTTAAAATGAAAAAAATAACCTACAAATTTCTCTATATCCTACAAAAGCATCCCGAATTTTCTCAGTATTATCGTTCATACTTCATCTTTTTCAATAAAAAACCTGTCTCTTTTTATCTCCATAAGGGATCTATTAATCATTAACAGGGATTTTGTTTTCCTTTTGTTATATATCTATAAAGGAAAATATTATTGTTAAACAAGTCTAATGATACTTATAAATTCAAAAGAATATATTAGATCTAAATTTAACAAAAAATAAGTACATTCTATATTTTGAACTAATCAATAATTTGTAGCTCTATTTCTTGTATAAAGATTATTTATATATAAATATTATTCACATCAGAAATTAATATAAAAAATGCTGCAATTTGAAGAATATATTATATCTTTATTTAAAATAAATCTAAATATTTTTATTATACGTAAAATTAACAAAATAAAAATATCCATAAAAAGAAATCAAAACATCCAAAAAAAAAAAAAACAAACAAACATCCATAAAAGAACAATAAAAATAAAATAGAAAATATAAAACTCTACATCGAAAAGATAAATAAAATAGTGGAATTGTTACCTACAAAAGAAAGATTATAACTCTCTTAACAATTCTGACACAAAGAAGATTAGGTAAAGTGAAAAAAAATAGGATTAAAACCGTCTCACAGGATGTTGTTGTTTGTGCTCAAGCTATCCTTTGAAATAAATAAAAATTAGGTGTCTTGGTCCGTCCTGATGTTCGGTAGGCCTTACGGTTTATTAAGTGCTGCTCAAAGCAGCCTCCTTCTCAATTGTCACCCTCTTTGCTCTTGGTCTCGGGTTGTTTTCCAACTCAGCGTTCCATCAACATGATAAGAAGATGGTTCTAACGTTGAGTCTCAGAGCATATTATTACTTGCCGGGCTTCCCCAGTGTCATTTTCGTTGCTATGTTTCTCTGCCTTGTCCTCGCTAATTAAATAAGATAGTTGGTTGGTGGCTTTATTGTGATTCGGACAAGTGGAAAGTTCAGTCAATTCATTTATTTCCAGTATCGAACAATAAGGACGCCTACTTGCAGTTAGTCTCTGCCAGACAATATGTTAGTGGCAAATGTTTGTTGCATATTATTCTTGTCTCACATTATTGAATGTGATAAAATTAGAGTACAAATATAAAAAATATATTAATATTCATTATAATCAAATAAAAATTATATTAATATAAAGTTATGTGTATGTAAATGTGTGTGAACAATATAATTTTATGTGACATTTATCTCTGTAATATTGACGTGATAATGAGTGAAACTACACAAGAGTGAAAGCGATAGATATTATTATGAATGTAATATTGACGCGATGACGAGTGAAACTACACAAGAGCGAAAGCGATAGATATTATTATTATTATTATTGTTAACACATGTCTGGTCATTTGTATGTTTATTTTCTATTAAGATATAATAATAATAATAATAATAATAATAATAATAATAATAAAAATCTTAAATCAATTATAATTATTTTTTAAAAATAATTGTTATTATAAAAAATTACAGATACTTATTTTTATTTTTATAACTTGTAAATAGACAACTTAGGACTTGTAGCTATTTTTCACTTTGAGGTGTAGTTACTGAATTTTGTTTATGTATATGATTTAATTACTAAATTTATAAAACTAATATTGTGTTATTTTTTATTAAATTAATCCATTCGTCCTTCTAATTTCATTAAATTTTTAACGCGGGAATACATATTTTTACGTTATAATACTAATCTATAAAGCTTTTAATTAACAATAACATCATTTATAATTTTATATCTTATAATGTTATCTTTAAATACTTAAAACATTTATTAACAATAACATTTTAAAAAATAAAATTTTCGATGTCAAAATAAAGAATTGTAAAAGTACAGAAAATAGATTTTTTTTAATTGAATAGTGGAGTAAATAGAATAAGCAGGCACTTTCCTCTTACATATTAAAATTATGCTTTAGGCTAAGGTGTGTTTGTGTTTGGAATGCGGTAAAAGGTAGGGAGAAATTTTTTTTGAGTTAGATTTATGTATGAAAATCTAATCCATGATTTTTTTTATTATTTTAATGCCCTACCAAATACATCATTAATGGAGAAATACTATCTATAATTCACTTTATTAGTTACTTTGAAGAAAATTTTTTAGTTCATTTTATCTAATATCATTTTCACATGTCAATAATGTATTAATTATTAGTTTTTCAATTTTACTCTAAACACAATTCTAAATACACTATTAATAAAAACATATAATAATGTAAAATTAATAATTATTAAAATTAAAAAAGATATTTTAATCAATATATTTTATAATTAAATCTTAATTTTGAGTCTCATGTGATAAACTAACAAATAAAATGAATTGGATGTAGTAATCTTTTGCTCAACTTTTTGGGTTATCTATACTAGATTCGAGTGGCTTCTTCAATTAAGAAGCTTCTTTTAGTTGTTGTAGGACATCATCAAATACACGTATATGTAGTATAATTATTAATAAATAAAAGAGGGTAGGTGGAGATATCTGTTAAGATATTTGCAGGTGTGGATCTAAATATGAGGATTTTTTTTTGTAGGGATGGAGTTAGAAACTATGCTCCCACTCTTATAAAGATATTTACTTTAAGGGTATATTAGTAATTTTATATATAATTGATATTTTTAATATAAAAATAAAAAAAATATAATTTTAACTGATTTATTTTCTCATAATTTTATATATTTATTGTTGTTTATTATGATATTTTTGTAATAGCTTAATAATTGTGACTTGATTTAAAATTTAAAAATTTAATAGTAATGATAAATGATTATGAATCTAAGATTTGGATTAATTTTGTATTATTATTTTCTAAATTTTCTTTTTTTCTTTTTGTCAAAATTTTTAAACTAATAAACTCATTTAAACGTATTTTCTTAATTTTTTAATTATTTCTTTGGGACATCGGTGAATTATCGTGGGAAGATGGAGAACTATAAGAAATGGAAATAGGGAGAAATTTCCCTACTATAAAAAATAAGAATGAAAATATGAATTAAAAAACTCTAAAAATATAGGAAAAGAAGTGAAAAATAACTCCCCACCCCCCGCCTCATTGCCATCCCACCAGTAAAGTAAGGTATAAATCTAGGCGCCATCTACAGTATTTTTTGTTGGTCGAGGACCATGGTGTGCATTATAATTGATGGTGAGATTGTGAGGTACATTGATACACCAATCACTTATGATGTACTGTAATAATATCTAATTTTAAAAAAATTAAAAAATATAATTAAATATATTTTAAAATTAATTATCATATATTAATAATATAAAATTATACTAGCAATATAAAATAATTTTATACTATTAATATAATAAAAAAATTTAATCAGTGCAATTTTATTTTATTCGTGTAATTTTACATTGACAGTATAAAATTATTTTATACTGATAATGTAAAATTATTTTACACTATCAGTATAGTTTTATACTATTAATATATAAAAATTAATTTTTAAAATTTATAAAAACTTTATCAATATAATTTTATTCTGTAAATATAATTTTATAATATTTATTAGTATAATATTATATTAATAATATAAAATTATTTTATATTATCAATATATTTTTATATTATTAATATATAAAAATTAATTTTTAAAATATATTTAATTATATTTTTAAATTTTTTTAAATTAATATATTACTATAATACATCATAAATTATTGATATACCAATACAACTTATAAATCTCCACCACTTAATATGCCACAATCACAAAATGCACTAAGTATTTGCACTACGAAGCGCATCGCGGTGCCATAAATCTAACTGGCAAAGATGCTCTTTTTGGGTCTTCACCGTGGAGGACATTAGGTAAGACTGAAAGCGAGAATCTGCTTTTCTAAGGGGCGTGGTGGTTGGCTGTGCGCGCGTATGCAGCGTGTGGCAATTTGCATGATCGAGGCGTGTAGCTTTGGGCGATAATAACGTCAGATGAGAGGTAATTATGACGCCTAATGGGTCCTCCAAATTTTCCATAAAAACAACCCCAAAAGCAAATGGCCCCATTATTATTGTAAAGCTCAGCTCCTCACAACTCACCAGTCCACACACCCTCCATGCACCTTCCTTGCAATGGAACGGAATCTATTCACAAATCAGCAATCACCACCATTTCACTTACCCAACTCTCTCCACTTTAAAATAAAAATGAATTGAGCTCACTAATCCTACCACCACCAGTGATGGTACCTTACTCATCACTGGCCGCGCAATGTGAAATTGATCGGGTTGGGTTGGGTTTGGGTGTAACACAGGTCCCACACTCACATCTAGAATCTCTTCTTGCTTCTCCAATCACTACGCCTGGCTCCACTTTCACACTTGCCATCATTAATCCCACTCTACCTCTCTCCCAACTGTTAACTACACTTCTTAATGATTGAATTGTCTGCTCAAAGTCCCTCCGGTCTTGTTCTTTTACTAATTTGTCCACATCTCTTACATGAATACTTATACCTATCGCCTACAGCATGATAGCTCATCATGACATATGTAGCCATTTACTTTGGCCATCTTTAATTCCCTTCTACCTATATTTAGTTAATTCCCCATTGGTCCCGTGATGGAATGATGCATATTACGTATGACCTGCAAAAGAACTAATTAATTTAGTTGTTATATTTATGTGAAATTTCAGCCCTAAAAATTTATTTAAAATCAATTCTTACATAAGTTGCATGTCTTGTTATGTACACAAAATTGTTCTAAAGTTAAACATTTAAGATTGTTATGACACAATTTTATGAGACTCATAATTCAAAAGACTAATTTATTACGTGAGAGAGTTTCATTATTTATAATAATATTGAGCTTAGTTATTTATTTGATATGACCATAGCCTAATTAATTCTTAATAAAAATATCAATTATTATAATTTAATCCTATGAAACTCTCTCACTCAAAAATAGGTCTAATGGATAGGAGAATTTCATAGTTTAAATACCGTATTAAATTTATTTACTTGCTAGTTGTAGGACTCATAACAAAGATGTTGATCATATGTATTGAACCAATTATATTGAATTTCAGATATCTAGTTATTTTAATTTTTATCGAAATATCCGAGAATAAAATGATTACATTTATTTATAAAAAGACGTAGTCACAAATTAGCTATTAATTCCGTATATCAACCATCCACGAGAATACGAGAAGCGTCTGGTCTAAGACACTCTTTTTAGAGTTATGTATTTATTTGCTTGACATGTACGCTTTTGGACGCATGAAGTATGGACATATGCGCATGAGAAAACGATCAAGCTTTGATTGCAAAAGCCGAAAGAAGCATCAACACGCCGATGAGGTCGTGTAAAATATTCGGCCTGTGCTGTGATTGCAAGAATCCAATTCGTTTCATTCTTGTGATTTCATAATGAGTATGTGCCCTCCCTTTCATCGGAAAATCTAACAACTTCTACTACTATGATAGTTTATTGTAAGGGGGAAATTGAAGTTGCTGTTAGTCCACCTTTTAGACATTACTCGAATCTCTATTCTTGAATAAGGAAATTAAAGTAGAGATGATCATCCATGCATATTTAATGTATGTTTGATTCTATTTTTGTAAAATTAATTTTAGTTAAAATTAATTTTATTAAAATTAATTTTGAGATAAAATAATTTATATTTAATAATTTTTTTAAAAAATAATTCTAAAAAAATAAAAAAAATTTACTTCTTACCAAATTAATTCTAATCTAAAAATAAAAATTGATTTTAATCTTGCTACACTGTATACGAAATGATTAAGTGCATGTTTGGATTGCAGTTTGCATCCATTAGAAGGCCTTCTAGGAGAAGAAAAATGATTTTATATAGTAAATAGTAGTGTTTAATTTAACTTCTTTTAAAAGGCTTTCTGGAAGAAGTATCTTTGAATTACTTTTTATTCTAGAAAAATTTTTTTTGAAAAAGAATCTTATTATTATTCTCACATCAACAACTAAAAATAATTTTACTTTATCCTATCAAAATAAAATTTATTCTCGTAAACTTACTTTTAACATATTTAAACCAAATAAAAATTATTTTTTTAAAATAATTCTTTTAAAAATTTTATTTTTAAAAAATCTTTTTTCAAAAATTTTTTTTCTAAAAATTACACCGAACAGACCCCATCGACCCACATATACAGATAGAAAAAGCCAGAGTCGATACGAAACTAATGATGATATTGACAGCCTCAGCAATGTCAATGATGGCGGATATTATGATTTCACTGAATGTGTATTTGACTTACCTTTCTACTAACCTTAAAAATGGTTTTTCGCTTTTGGCGTTGGAGAATGTCCCTGTTTCGTGTGTTTTATAGCCGTTGCAGTAATAATTCTTGCATATTTCTTTTAATATTTTTCCTTTGTCACACTTTTTCAATCACAAAAGGTTATGCATTAGGCTTATATTATTTATATATATTTAGAATTTTAATATTTTAATATCTTCTCTCATTTTTTTTTCAATTATTTTATTTATATTATTTTTTTGTAATTTTTTATTTTTATTTTTGAATGTCTAAAATATCTATCTATTCCAATGATACAAAAAAATATTTTCCTATACATTAATATCAAACTCTTGCCATTTACTAGCTAGCTAATTGAAAAACAAGCTAGAAAAACGATAATACTTTGCAGAAAAAGTTAAAAAAAGCATATACGTAATATCATTCCTCCTCACATAAAATATCCCAGTTCTTCCCCTTTTGTCATGAAGAGGTGGTCATTTTCACCTCGGCGGCTTTCAACTTTCCAACATCCGCGAATTGTTTTAAATTCCTTTCGATCCAGGGAATAATATTGGAATAATAATAATAATTTTAGAAATATATGAGGAGACGACCTCGCCAACATCGTTTTAATTATGTCATGCCTTGCTACCACACATATCTCATCCCTCCTTTGATAATGAAGAGACACAACCATAAACTTGTTTTAACATCAATTATGCAAATGGATCAAGTTGACTCAACACATTCTGGGGAAAAATTGAATCAATATCGTTGCCAGCAAGACTCATATTTGTTGTCACCGCTCACCTAATTTCTGTGGAAGCTTGGAGTTTTATTTTTATTTTTTAATATATATTTGTTGTCAGGATAGATTCGTAAGTCTTCTGTAATAAAAAGTCATTTGTATAATGTACCCCGAAAAAGGACATTTGTATAAGGTGCGATGTTGATGTCCTGCGTGAAGGATTGGGCTAATCAGTTTAAAAATAATTGATGTCCTTTCAAATTAAATTCGTAATTTTTTTTAAGAAAAAAGGGGGAATACGAACCAGGACACAAAAAATTAACGTATATTATTTATTTTGAGTTAAACTTTGATGGAGAGTTTTCATGTACCATTTTTTATATAAATTTTTTTGTGAAACATATAAAAAATATGAAATTTTTGATAAAATTTAAAAAATATAGTATTATTTTCTCTCTATTTTTCTTTTTTTTTTAATTTTTTCTTTCTTCATTCTGTTCTTTTCTTCTCTCCTCTCTCTCATCTTTCTTTCTTTCTTTCTTCTCTCTCCTCTCTTTTCTTTTTCTCTCATCTCTCCCTCTCTCTTTCTCTCTCACACACACATATAGAAATCCTGCTGGCAGCATACTAATTTTTTTTATTATTTTTCGTACAATCCATTAGAATAAATAGCAGATTTATTTTATATCTTTTTTATAGAATTCATTTGTATTTTTAATAAATTTCTTTAAAAGACTTTATTTTTCTAATTTTTTCAAAAAATCTATATCCTACTAATTACTTTATCATAATCTCATATATAAAAAAATAGCCAACTTTAAAGAGTTTTTCTTCTTTTTAGTCTTCTTGCTCACATGAGTATGTCTAAATTGTTTAATGCTAGCAGGAGTTGATTTAGTTGGTAAAACTCAAAAGACTCTGATTATTGTGACAATATGTAAGTATTAATTGCATATTTAACTTTTAGAACCCAAAATTATAGTTTGAATAAAAGTCACAAGAAATAATTTTTTTTCCATATTACGGTTTAAGTCTTTTTAAAAACTAAACTAAATATATTATAAGTATAGTATTATAAAATTTTAATGAGTGTTGGATATGAGAAAAAAAGTATCTATTTTTATTTTTATTTCTAATGCTTAAAGACCAATTTAATTTCTATATTTATTTTTAAAAAATATGGATTATTTATTTCATATAAATATTTAAAATTAAAAATCACTTATAAATCGCACAACTACTGAAATAAACGTTTCACAATTTTGTATTCTACTCATAATCATAACCCTTCATCTAATTGTTAATATTCAGTCTTTTCAATTTTATAATAAGACATCCCACAAGCAATTTGCCCATCTATTTCAGTTTATAAATAATAATAATAATAGTAATAATAATAATTTTACTTATCATTCATACTCGTTGTCATTCGCCCACATGCCACAGGCATATCCAAGTTGGAAGTAATCCGTATACACAACCAGAAATTAGAGAAGTTCAGGCCCGACAAAAGGCCGTACAAAAAAAGAGATTTGTTTTGAAAGTCAAACCAACAAAAATTGGATGGATAAAGTTCACCGAGAAAAAAAAATGGATAAATAAACATAAATTAATTAATAGCAAAAAACTAAATTGAGATTTCTTATCAATTTAGAATTTCTAAGTTCCTATAATAATAATAACAAGCATATGAAATGAATTTAATTATAGAGTAAAAAGTTGATCGATGTTTTAAAAGATTATAATTAGAATTAAATGTATCTACAATTTTATTTTCATATTTTTCTTTAAATCTTTCAATAAGTAACAAGTTTTTTATATTGATTTATCATGTTTATATCCATTTTCTATACATTTAAATGAGTAAAAAAAAGTCACTAGAAGTGGTCTAATAATAAAGGGTTTAAATAATTTATATGAGGTACTAGGTTTAAATTTCGTTATCGTTAATATAAAAAAAAAAGTAAAAAGATACAATTATTATTACATGTACATAGTTATTATTTATGTAAAATTAAAAATAAAAAAACTATTAATTACGTTGTCATTTTATCAAATAACTAATAACTAATGCTTAATATTTAATAAAGATCTATTTTTAATAACATTATTATTATAAATTTTTTTATATAAATATCTAATCATATATTATTATACCATTAAAAATATTTAAATTTGACAATAATTACTTCAAAAATCATATATTTGATGCTACATGATCAATTGATAATATAAATAATTTATATTGTTGGTGTATAAAAGAATTCAAAATTAATCTCATTTAATAATATGTCTTATTTAATAAAAACTAGTGTATTTACCCGTGCGATTTAAAATGTCAAATATATAAATTAACAAAAATATTTGCATATGAATATATATTGATTAATATATTTTATGTTATGAATTTGCTTAAAAATAGAGTATTAAAATTTAATATTGGAGATAAATTATTGAAGTGATATATATTTATCAAGTGCAATTTTTATGTTTGCGTTATTTGTGCAATATATGTTTAATATTACTTATTAGAGATATCAATATTTATTAGAAAATCAATTTATGATTTTTTTTTTTGTCATTAAAATTTCTTAGGCTATTTAACGATCTTGTAAAATTTCAGTATATGAGTAGATTTTAAAAAAACTTGTAAAACTCTTCATCTTCTATTAATTGAGCCATTAAATCTATGGCATTTTTGTGAATAAAAAGTAAATTATATTGCATATTAAAGCATCAAATATATAATCTTATAGATATAAATGTATAATATAGATTCGCAATTTGACTGTTATAAGATTAGAATAATTAATTAACAATGATTTAAATCACTAATTAAAAAACTAAATTAAGATAACTTATGGTGTGCTATAAGCTTCGAAATTCAAATATTTAATTTTAAATTTGATTTTAATTTTTAATAATTATAATATATATTAATCATTATCCATACAGTTTATGTTTGTATCATCCATGTAATATATGTTTAGTATCAATTGAAAGTGCAATTTTTATAATTGTATCACTCATGCAATACATGTTTAATATCACATATTTGAGATATTAATATAATGATTAATTAATAGTAATTTAAATCATTAATTAAAAAACTAAATTGATATAACTTAATAGTATGTTATAGGCTTTAAAGTTCAAATATTTAATTTTAAATTTGATTTTAACTATTTATAATTATAATATATATTAATCATTATTCGTGCAATTTATATGTCTGCATCATATGTGTAATATATGTTTAATATCACTTTAAAATACAATTTTTATGTTTGCATTACCTATGCAATTCATGTTATGAAATAACCTTTATTTAAGCAATATCAGCATAAAATTAAAAACAACATTATGAAAATGGATAAAATAGTAAAAGAAAATAAAAGAAACCAAATATTAAAAGTAACATAGATATAGCTTTTTATGAAAGTTTCACATGAAACTTCTCAAATTAAAAATAAATGAAAAGAAAATAAATAGGTATAGCTTCTCATAAAAGTTTCTAATTGAATTTCTCAAATAAGCATCAATAGTCATTTGTGATTGGGCAATGAGAATGGCTAAATATTGGATAGAAACCAATTTATCTTATGATGCCATATCATCAAATCCACTACCACGAAACTCTCTTTTATAGAATAGATAGGATAGACTATAAATAAGCATATGAATAAAATATTGGTTTTATTAAATGGGTTTTTTTTAATGTATATTTATATATTTAGTATCATCTCAAAATGTAATTTTTATGTTTGTATTATCCATATAATACATATTTATGAAAAGCATTTATTTAAGCAATATCAACATAACATAAAAAACAACATTATGAAGATGAATAAAATAGTAAAAAAAAATAAATGAAACCAAATATTGAAAATGACATAGATATAGCTTCTTATAAAAGTTTCACACGAAACTTCTCAAATTAAAAAGAAATAAAAAGAAAATAAATAAGTATAACTTTTCATGAAAGTTTCTAATTAAAATTTTCAAATAAACATAAATAGTTATTTATGATTGGACAATGTAAATGGTTGAATTTTGGAGAGAAATCAAATACATCTCATGATCGCACGTTATCAAATCCATTTCCATGAACCCGTTTTATAGAATTGATAGGATAGGATATAAATAAGCATATGAATAAAATATTAGTTATTAAGGGGCTGATTTTTTCATATATATGATTTTGGTGGAGTAATTAGTGAAATATGAATTTTTTGAAAAAATTAAGAAAATATTGTATTTTAAAAAATCCATAAAAAATATAATAAGGCTTTTATAAAAAAATAAAAAGTGAATCTATTATTCGTATTCGTGGATTGCAAAAAGAAATAAAAAAAAAGAATCTGACATATTGTCAGCCGATTTCTTTTTTTCTATTATTATTTTTTCCTTATGCGGTGTGTGTGTGCATGCCTGTGTGTGAGAAAGAGTGAAAGAGAGAGGAAGATGGAAGCGAGAAAAGAAGAAAGAAATAGAGAAGAGAAAAAAAAAAGCAAAAAAAAATTTATAATTTTTAAATTTTATTTGAAATATTATATTTTTAAGAATTTAATTTAAATATATTATTAATATCAATCAATAAAAATAATAAAAATATTAATTTATATAAATAATCATTAATTATAATAAGAATTTATCATAATTTTTTATTTTTTAATATTTTTATTAGTTGATAGTATAAAATTATTTTATACTATTAATACATACCAATTAAACTCGATTTTTAATATTTTCACAAAATTTTCATATAAAAATTGATTTCCCTTATTGAGGGATATCAATATTAAAAAATAAAAATAAATTCTTAAAATAATCCTTTAAATATTTAATTTAATTTATATATATGGATAGGATAAAATTGATTTATATTATTATTTAATTATATTTTTTCATTTACATAATTTTTGAAGTAGTAGAGTGAGAGTTATATATATTTATTATATTTTTTCATTTACATAATTTTTGAAATAATAGAATGAGAGTCATATATATTTACTTATATAACAACATATAATTAGATAATAATATAAAAAAATTTTATACTATAAATACATATAAATTAAACCCTTAAATATTTGTAATGTATTGTCACACTTATTGTTTGAATAAAATCAAATGAAGGAAAGGAGGTGTATTTAACGTAAATAAATAAATAAAAAGACGGTGGGGGACGTGGTAAAAAAAGTCAAGAGTAGAACGTAAATGCCCCTTGAAATGCGAGAAGGTGGCAACGTCACGAGAAGATTGCTCACTCATGAGTCGGGGCCTGCGGGCAGAAAGGGCTGAGACTGTGTTCCTATAAATGCGGTTTTTGACTCTCACACTCCCTTCCTACTACAACAGCAAACCGTTTTCCTTCTCTCTCTCCTGCTTTCTGACTTTGTGACAGCACGCAAAACGCACCATACTCACTCCTCACCTCAACACACTTTTTAGCAGCTGCCTGAGTGGACTCGCCTCTTTCCCCCTTCGCTGCCAGCGGAGCCTCCGCAAAATGGACCTTCGTCTAGGGTTTCTCAGCTCCCTATCTCTCTTACAGGCAATGCCTCTCTCTCTCTCACTCTCGCTCTCTATCTCTCCTTCCACCTTTTATTCTTGCTGTTTCGCTTACGATTTTACCTTCATTCTTTCCAATTCCGCGCTTCTTTATGGAGCGGAGTTTCTTCAAATCGAAATCTGTGCTCGCGTTCGCCACCTGGAGCCATCGTTCTTGGTCAGATTTGGAGGATGCCGCTCATTTTGCGTTCTTTCTCTCGGATTTCTTCCTACTTTGTTTGGTCACTAAGAAAATGGACGGAGAGCGATCGAGGCCAACTAATTTTATTTATTTGTTTAAATATAAAAGTAAGGATTACGGTAACGTTGCATTTGTTCTCTTTGGCAACGGGAGAGTGAATGAGCGTGTGGGGGACAGCTGTGAAATTTCAATTTCAATTGGCTGAGTGGCAAACAGGGGAGAACGTTCAACGACTTCGAAAATGGTTGAAGATTTCGGGAATGAATGATGCTTGCATTAGTATCATAGCTTTTTTTGTTTGTTTGAGACCATGCTGTATCACGTGCTTAGTCCATTTCAGCTGCTTATGGTATTAATTCTGGTTGCACGAAGGCCAGTCTCCCATAATAAGAAAACGTGGTTGCAAATTGTATGGCGAATATGAGCTTGCTACATGCTCAGGGGGCTTAGAACTTGGAAAAGTCCCCATCAGGGGGTTACTTCCCTTTTATTTGCTGAAGTTCCAGGGGCTTTTGTACCCCATGTAGTTCTTTATTTGCAACATGATCTTCTTTTTAGGTTCTGTTAATACAAAAAAAGAAAAAGATAGAATCGCTTTTGTGAGATTTGAACAACCATTCTCATCCCAAAAGTGGAGTTTATTTACCACTTCAAACCACCCTTTACGGATTTGTCTTTTTTAACTCTTTATTGAAGATGCAGAGGGGAACAAGATTTTTGGCAGAGTATAGCTTGTTGTATTTCATGAAGCTCAGGCTATATTTCCTGGCTTGAATTGGATTTGGTTGGATGCAAGGGTACTGGGCACTTTGTGTGGTTAGATTGCTAACTCCTGTGATTCATCCTTTGCAGGTTTGTCTAATTTTATCTTTAGTTGAAGCAGACAATTTGTCCACAAGGCTTCTTTTGACATCCAATGGCACAACAATTGGGTGAGCCACCTTTATACGTTATGTATGCAAGTAGAGGTGTGGGTTTTGTACGAAAAAATGATTGATTTCATGCGCAGCTGTGTTCCAATTCTGCAATTCTGTTTCTGTAAATCTACAGTACTTGGAAGATTTTCTTGTGTACATTACTACTGTATGCAGGACAGAAGTTGAATGTCTATAGTGTTACAATCTGGAAAAACATTGAAATTTTCACTCATATTTTCTTTTACACAGGGAAAAGCATTCTGAGAATTATTGTGCAATGTATGACATTTGTGGAAAGCGCAGTGATGGTAAAGTAGTGAACTGTCCGTATGGTTCCCCAGCCGTGAAGGTATTAATTTCTACTTTTTTTTTTCAATCCTGTTTGGTGGCATAGTATGCGATTATGAAGTTTGATTTCTGTTCTTGTAAGCGTAATAGGTGCATGACATATTTTAGCTTGAACTTTAAAGCTTTTATCAGTGGCTTGATCCTGTGAACTCTTGTTTTTCCCAGCCAGATGATTTGCTTTCATCAAAAATCCAAAGTTTATGTCCAACAATTACTGGGAATGTTTGTTGTACAGAGGCTCAGTTTGACACATTAAGGACGCAAGTCCAACAGGTAATCCTTTTATTTTGTTGTTGATGCATATTTCATATTTGTATTTCTATTAAAAAAAAAAAAACTTATATTTGAATTGATCCCACAGATTTTTTTTATCTTTCTTATTTTGTTGAAAGAAATTTTATGGATATTATGGATACCAATCCACTAACTAGTAATGCTGGGCCACTTCATGCCATTACATCTTTCTAGTTAATCTCGCTCTCCACTCAATATTACTAGCTTTTTGAAAATCTAATGCATATGCTTTTCATATATCGTATATTCTGGCAGGCAATTCCTCTTCTTGTAGGTTGTCCAGCATGCTTAAGAAACTTTTTGAATCTGTTCTGTGAGCTTACATGCTCTCCAAATCAGAGTTTATTTATCAATGTGACATCGGTTGACAAGGTAAGATCCTGTACATTCCTTTCAATTTATTTAATTGCTTGTTCTATACTGTTATACATGCAGTTCTGCTATTCATCATTCATTAAAATATCAACAAAATTATCTGAAACATGTTTTAGTTTTAGGTTTTTTTTCCTAGCGTAACATGAATTGTGTTCTGTATTTTTAGATGCATATCTTGTCCCCTCTTGCAAAAAGCAAAAAAAAAAAAAAAAGGTGTGATAATAGGCATCCTATGAGATGATTATTCTTCTTTTCAATACTAAAAAAAAACCTGAACAACAGAGAAGGCACCTATTTTGCTGTCTTGTTCTTTTATATTATCGTTATTAGTATTTTGGATTCAAATCACAAGTTGCTATTGCAATAATTTTAGAATGCAATTATTACTAATAGACTCCAATTATTACAATTTTCAGGCTGGTGGTAATTTGACAGTGGGTGGGATTGACTATTATGTAACTGATGCTTTTGGTGAAGGTTTATACGAGTCCTGCAAGGATGTAAAATTTGGCACCATGAATTCTCGAGCTATGCAATTTATTGGCGCTGGTGCTCAAAATTTTAAGGGTATATTGTACTTTGAAATGTTTAACCAAATGTTGTTCCTCTTATGTCTGTATCAATGGTTTCATGTTGCAGCGGTGACTAATGGAAACAGATATACAAAATTAGCTATTAAGATTTATTGATGGTAAAGGCTGTCACTAAAATAGCAAGTGTAATTCGTTGCATTTGGTGTGCCAAAGATATTTTTGGAAAGATATATGCTTGTAGGATATCTCCTAAATTATTTTCCTGATTGCTCTATGTATATGGGCAAGTATTTAGAGAGAGAAGTGGATCGATGCATCAGAATTCTTGGTTCATGATTTTTTTGTTTGTTGGTTTGTAGCTCTATGAATTAAGAATATATGCAATATCGAAAACAAATTCAATGCTCTACTTTCAGGTAGAATACATTTGGTTCTGTAAGACATATTATCTGTTATATTTTATTTTCAAGGTGACATTGCTGGATTGTCCATCTTTAACAGAAGCTGATACCCTTGTATAGTGTTGCCTATGCAGAAGAGACTATTGTGATTGTCATTGTGGTAATTTAACTAAAACATGTGATACGGTAGCAACATTGCAAATGTAAAGGTTCATTTTGATAGGGGTTGCTCCTATAAAATTATTTCTTTAGTGTATCGTTTGAAAGCTTGATGCTTACATTGAGATTGCTTTTGGCAGAGTGGTTTGCTTTTATCGGTAGAAAAGCAGCCCCTAATGGCCTTGGTTCACCATATGCAATTTTGTTCCAGCCAAACCCAATCAAGTCATCTGGCATGAAACCTATGAATGTTTCAACTTATTCATGCGGTGATATTTCTCTTGGCTGTTCTTGTGGCGATTGTCCTTCATCTTCAGTATGCTCGAATTCAGCTTCAACTACCACACATAAAAGGGATTCCTGCTCCATGAAAGTAGGATCTTTAATGGTAAGGGAGCATATAATCATGTTTTTGATATTTACCAGGCGCATTTATTTGCTGTTCACGACGAATAAAATGTGGTTTAAACCTATCCATGTTCTTCACTAATATGATTTTACTGTTTGATATCTGTAGGTGAAGTGTGTTGATTTGGTTTTAGCAGTCTTATACATCATACTAATTTCTGTGTTCCTGGGTTGGGGATTTTATCATCGGATAAGGGAAAGAAAGCTGACATATAGAACAAAACCAGAGTCTAATGTCATTAGTGGTGGTGTACTGCGCTCTCTTAATAGGGAGAAGGATGAGAACCTCCCAATGCGGCAGGTTATAATATGTTATTTTTTCATTATAGACAAGCTTGAGAATTGTTTTCCCTTTCTTTTAAAATTTTTTTAAAAAAAGTGTTGCTTCTTTTTCTTCCTTATGAATGCTTGTCGAAATCTGACTTTGTTTTGACTGATGTTGATGATTATAAGATGATCGAAGATGTTCCACAAAACAGAAATGGAGTTCGGCTCTCTGCTGTGCAAGGATACATGTCAAAGTTTTACAGGTCACAGTCCTTGCTATCGACATGCATGTCAACTTACATAGGACAATATCTGACCACATTTTTGCAAATTTGATCAGGAAATACGGATTGTATGTAGCTAAAAATCCAATTACGGTCTTGTTATCATCTCTGGCTATAGTTCTTCTACTTTGTCTAGGTCTAATCCGATTCAAGGTTGAGACACGGCCTGAGAAGGTAACTATCACATAGTTGTTTCTCTAGTGTTTAAAATGCTCTGTCCAATTCTATTCTCTTTTTGAACAAGATTTTATCCACCTCTAAAATTGGTCTTGTTCTTTGCATGATACAGCCATTCAGGTGCATTTGATTTTTGTATCAATGAATAAATTTCTCATTTCACCTCTGATTTCTGAAGCTTATAAGCAGTTGGCTTTATATCTCATTTCAAAACTTTGGCCTCTGTTTTTAGTTTGGAAATTTCCAGTGTGCTTGTATATTTAGCATGACTGTTTTGCAGATCTATTTCACTCTTGATATCTGCACCCACTTGAGTTCCACTTTATTGCTGTTTTCAGTTTCTAGAGATAGGTTAATTTTCTTTAAGAGTCTGTCTATTTTTTTTTTCTTGACTTATAGTTTGAAATTGAATTTTGCTTTTGTTTTGAACATCCGGTGTTGCTTTACACGAATCATTTTCTTGATTAAAAATAAGGTTGATGACACTATTTTAGAACTTCTGTTTTAGGTTTTTTTTTTTTTTTTGTGTTTGGGGGGGGGGGGATCGATAATTTTAAACTTGTCTGGTAAGAGTATTGACAACCACTGGCAATTTTGAACTCAAATGTACTAAAAAGTATTCCATAGGCAGAAGGGAAGAAGCAGCTTTAATATTCCGTTATTATGGTTTAGCGTCTAGGCTACTTGATTTCTGAATGTTATATATTTTCCTCTTGATATAATTCTTTGAATTAGTTTGAGTTTCTGAAAATAACTACCTCCACTTCTCAGCTCTGGGTAGGACCTGGGAGTAAGGCAGCGCAAGAGAAACAGTTTTTTGACAGCCATCTTGCTCCATTTTACAGAATTGAACAGGTTCTTACATTGGCACATTTTCTTTTGTTACCTCCCCATAATAGATCAACTTATCAAGTTCATTATCGATACAATATGCACTGACTCTGCCTTATGAATGTTTTTTGAATTTTATTTTATTCAGCGACTTTCTTTCCTCCTCTCATCCAATGCATGCATTTTTGGAGGATAAAATGTACCATGAGACAAACTTGATTGTAGAAAAAAAAAACTGCTTTTTACTAAAGCTTTACCGGGTATTACATTCTTTGCCAAAATGGCATGAAGAAGCAGTCTTATCATTTTTCCTTTTATAGCTTTATTGATGTTGATATTGATTTGATCTATCTGATATGTCAAAATTAGCATGCATTCTGCAACATGAGGCAATATGCAATCCTTATCAGACTGGATTTGTATTTCTCATTTATTTCGATGAATGACAGTCTTTTTCTTTTGCAGCTCATACTGGCAACAGTTCCAGATAATGTGCATACTACAGCGCCAAGAATTGTGTCAGAGGAAAATATTAAATTTCTATTTGAAATACAAAAAAGAGTAAGTATTCTTGTGTTCCTTTTAGTAGTACTACATAAATATTTTGTTGATTTTCTTGGATTGAAGGCATTGCTGTAATGCTGTCAGGTTGACGCAATTCGTGCTAATTATTCTGGCTTGATGGTATCTCTTCAAGACATCTGTATGAAGCCACTTGACAAAGATTGTGCCACTCAAAGCGTCCTGCAGGTATAGTTATTGATATGCAGCCAGCTAACTTTAATGTTTCATCATCATATTGTGCATGATTTTAGCTTCTTTTGATTAGCATTGTTTCTTCTCCTGGTTGACAGTACTTCAAAATGGACCCAAAGAATTTTGATGATTATGGGGGAGTTGAACATCTCAATTACTGTTTTGAGGTACCAGATGTTAACTTTGCATCTTGGAGTTGATTTTAGCTGTAGATGTTAATTTCTGATATTTTGCAAGTTCACATATAAAACAATAACCAAGATCTCCTGCTTGAATGTGCACTTATGTTCAACTATCAATGATGTCTTTCTCCGCGGGCTTTTACTTTCATGCTTTGAGCAGTTAGAGATTTCTAACCTGGGGTACTACTGGGAATACCCTCTTAGGTGTATTTGTTCTTCATTTTAATATGATGCAAAATTTTTTTTTTTTTTGGGAGCATACTTATCTAGTGGTTCGAGGGTGAGCCTTGGTGCAATGATAAGGTTGCTGCTTTGTGATCTGAAAGTCACATGTTCAAATTGGTTGAGTACATCTACCTTCCCTAAACCCTACCAAGTGGGAGCCTTGTACACTGGGCCGCCCATACTTATCCACTGGTTGATACTGCCGAAGAATTATGTGTTTAGGTTTAGGGAACCAAAAAAGAGAGACCACAACAAACAAAACCCAATGTGATGCTCCATGCTAGTATCATATCTTCTTTTAAATTGGTTTTGATTACTTTTTCTCTTTTACCCCTTAACTTCCCTCAACTTCCTTTAACTTGTGGGAATTTTAGGAAAGGTATAATTTGGATACCGAAAACAGTTAAAGGGAAGAATAATAAAAACTAGTGTTAGTACTATAAACCCAAACTTAATAGTAAAAGGAATAATTAATCAAATCAAGAAGATAATGAAACCAGGAAATCCAAGATAATTTTTTCAATTGGATGATTATCAAGTTCAGAACATATTTTAAATATGTTCAAACATTTTCTGAAGATATTCTTAATAGATATAAATGGTAAATGTGTGAGGAGGATTTTTGATCAAAATCCTCTTGAATGCTATGGGATTTTCTGTATCCTGGGGGAGCTGGGGAGAGGACATGGATGGTAATTGACTGGAGTTTCTCACTTGTACTTCATTGCACTTTACATATAATATCTCTGAGATTTTAGATTTATAACTGTGGGGAAATATCCCTTGTCCCTTTGCTTGATATCAGTGATATGGTACTTTCTTGCTCCTACTATCTGGAGACATCAATCTGAAACTTTATCCATGGCCCACACCATGACAAGCATATGTAATAATATAACTGCAAGTTTGCAACTCAGCTGATGATTTTCTAATGTTTTCTTTCAGCATTATTCGTCAGCAGACAGATGTATGAGTGCATTTAAAGGTCCTCTTGATCCAAGCACTGTCTTAGGAGGTTTCTCTGGGAACAATTATTCTGGGGTACTTTCTCTACTCTTCTATAATGTGAATAAGTTGGATTTTGTGGAGCATATGATAACTATACTTTGATCTATTCAAGACAGGCATCTGCATTTATTGTAACTTATCCTGTGAATAATGCCATTGATGGAGAAAGTAATGAAACGGCTAAGGCAGTTGCTTGGGAGAAGACTTTTATTCAGTTGGTGAAGGTTTGTATCCTATGCTTATACTTTTGTCTCCCTTTTGCTGATGAGTAATCCATATCTTCATCATCCCTGTCTATGAACCACAAGTTGCCTTTAGGCCGTTGTCCTGCATAGTTAGTCAACTCTATATAGGCCAATTTTGCTTCTGCAGAAAGGAACTGTGTCAAGATTGCTGCAATGTCATCCATTCCTAGGAAGTACTTATGTTGGGTTCGATTCCCAGTGAGTCTTAGCACTCACATTTAGCTTGATTTTAACCATCCACTAACTAGGTCCTACAGCCTGCCTGATAGAAAGAGTAAGACAGGGATGCAGAAAATGTTTTAGTAGGTTGCTTGCTTGTCCTTTGTGATGTGACATGGTCATGGGATCATTGCCATTCTCATCACCTATTTTTCTTGATTTCCTGTATTTACTGTGTCCTTTGTGATAGGACGAACTATTACCGATGGTGCAATCAAGAAATTTGACACTTGCTTTTTCATCTGAAAGCTCCATTGAGGAAGAGTTAAAGAGAGAAAGTACTGCTGATGCTATTACCATATTGGTAATACCCTCCTTCTGTTTCATGTTGATGTTTCCTTGTCCTGAATAATATTTTGAAAAACAAAATTTTTAGTCTGAGGCATAATTATGGAACTATGTGAATGAGTTATATGTCTCGTATTTCTAAAAATTTACAATATTTTGTTTGTGGGTATAAATTATTTAATTCTTGTGTTGTACCTCATTTTATTGCAGGTTAGCTATCTCGTGATGTTTGCTTATATATCTCTTACTTTAGGAGATACACCACATCCTTCTTCTTTCTATATTTCATCTAAGGTGCAGTCCCAACTGCTGTGTCAAACTTTCCCTCTCTCCTTTTTCTTTATCTGGCCTCCTCCCTAATGCTTCATTTCTACTATGAGGTTAATTTTCTGATTTTAAGCAGTTTATGTTGTGCGGATAGATTTTATGATGCACAGAATGACAACAGACAGCATCAAAGACTTTTCTCACTAGGTGGTGACATTTTTATAATGTATTTAATTATCTAATTTTGTGATTTTGGATTACAGGTATTGCTTGGTCTTTCGGGAGTACTGCTTGTTATGCTGTCTGTCCTTGGATCTGTTGGATGTTTCAGTGCCCTTGGTATAAAATCTACACTGATCATCATGGAAGTTATCCCATTTCTTGTTCTAGCTGTAAGTCTTCTTTTTCTTATAAAGCTATCAACAATAGCTATTAGTGAAACCTCTATATAGTTATTGATGTTGTTTGTTGTGTTTTTACCAATGAATATTGCTATTTTTGGGAAACTATTGTTTAATGTTTATCCACTTCTCATTAGCTGCAAGTTTGTTTCAATTAAAGTGTCTATAGAAATGGATAGTAACTTATCTGCAATTGTGTAATAGCAGAACATTATAGTAGCGAGTAGCTGATCCTATCAAATTCAGTCATTATGAATGTCTTTGGTTAAGCTTTTTTGGACCAAAAAGGTTATTTTTTGATTAAAAAATCATTTTTTATAGAAGCTATTCATTTCGGCTTCTACTCAAAAGTTAAAGAAAGCTGTTTTTAGCTTCTGAGAAAAGCTGAAATAAGTAGCTTTTGTGAAAAGTGAATTTTTTTTTCATAATTAAAAAATCACTTTTTGTCAAAAAAAGCTAAAACAAATGCATCCTATATTCCAATTCGCTAACTCATTTTTTTACCGACTTTTTTTTTTTTTTTTTAAATCATGTTTGGTTTTCCTGAATCTCTCTGTCACAGGTTGGGGTGGATAATATGTGCATACTAGTTCATGCTGTGAAAAGGCAACAACCAGAGTTACCTTTAGAAGAAGGAATAAGCAAAGCTCTCATGGAAGTTGGACCATCAATAACATTGGCTAGTTTATCAGAGGTTTTAGCATTTGCAGTTGGATGCTTTATTTCCATGCCTGCTTGCCGCGTGTTCTCCATGTTTGCAGGTAAGTTTTTGTCCTCTTGGAATTTTTTATGCATTTGCAATAGTCTCTGTTTTTTTTCTTTTGTGTGTAATGCTAATCCTTAGCTTCTCTTCACGCTTTCTTTCACAGCATTGGCTGTTCTTTTGGACTTTCTCCTGCAAGTTACTGCTTTTGTTGCTCTGATAGTTCTTGACTCGTTGCGGGCAGAGGATAAGAGAGTTGATTGTTTTCCATGCATAAAAGTCCATTCATTGCATGCAGACCCTGATAAAGGTATGACTAAAATTTTACTTTGAAGCTAATAATGGAACCTCCATATTTTATTACTACCTCTTGCCTCAATTTGATTGCAAGCTTTACCTCTTTCCTCTATAGTAAGGTATATCTTTGGAGGACCAAAGTGGTCATTTAGTCTGAAAGAAAAGATTGGAAGCTTTAACTGACTTCTACTGAAGTTTTCGTTTTCATAACTTGTCAGGAATTGGACGAAGAAAACCTGGTTTATTGGCTCGATATATGAAGGTAATTAGCATTATCTTTATTAGAAATCCAGTAACTGTTTACTGGTACTTAATATATATGAGTAAGCATATCGGGCATTGTTACCTGGTATGAAGTATTTTAATCTATCCATAATTTTAATATTTTCGTAATCTTCAACTAATGAAGGCTACAACTTTCTGTCAAGCACGGTTAGCAGGCAATTTATTTATTCTTAATGTTTAGGGTTTTTGATTCATGCTTCTGTCAACCTTTTGAGTATGTTTATTCACTTTCCGTATGCTTTTTAAATTAAATAATGTCTTTTGTCCAACATTTGGTGTTGACTTCATTATAATGCTCCTTAGTATCTAGTTTCTTATCCCACTCTTTTTTTATTCTTTTTCCTCCCTCTTTCAGGAGGTTCATGCTCCCATTCTGAGTATATGGGGAGTAAAAATTGTTGTCATTGCTATTTTTGCAGCATTTGCATTGGCTAGCATTGTAAGTATTCGGATCTTTTTCCGTAGCTCTGACATTAATTAAACCATACCTGTGCTTCTAATTCATTACCCCCAGTCTTCTGTCTTAATTTGTCTTTATTGAAACCTCATAGGCACTAAGTACTAGAATTGAACCTGGTTTAGAGCAGCAGATTGTTCTTCCACGAGACTCATATCTTCAGGTTTAATATTTTGACTTAGCCTCCTATATTTATGTTTCTTTTTTATCCATGTGTTTGTGTTCAAGCTAATATATATGTCTTCCTGCAGGGGTATTTCAGTAATGTTTCAGAATATCTCAGAATTGGACCACCTGTGTATTTTGTTGTGAAGAACTATAACTACAGGTATTTTTGTCCTATAATGTTTTGTTCATCCGCCTTTATGTTTAGAGAGTTATATTTTGCTGAGTCTGTTAATTTGCAGTGATGCATGCAGGTGTTAGGGGTAGGAATATTAATGCATCTTATGATTTAGTGACATTTCAAATTAGCCCAATTATGCTAATCTTGTGACTTTTTCAACTTCCATATTTTGTCATAGTTTTTGTAATCTTTCTTTCTTGATCGAAGTCATTGCAATGGACATAAAACTAAATCCTGCTGAAATTAGCTTGAATCATATTCATTGTAACTTGTGGTTTACAAAGTACATCCTCCTTGGCTAATAAGTGGGATTAATCACAAGTTGTTTCACCCAAAGTTTTGTAAAGTTAATTGTTGATTCTTAACTGTATCTTCGGTGACGATCTGTTAGAATTTCAGCAACTTAAGTTTCAAAGTATTTGTGATGCACATTTCTGCAAAAGGGAAATACTTCATCTTGTCTTAGTACTACTAATGTTGAGGATGATTCATCCGAATGTTATTTTCTGACCTCAGCTCAGAATCGACACATACAAATCAGCTTTGCTCCATTAGCCAATGCAATTCAGACTCTCTTTTAAATGAGGTAAGTCACTAGCAGTTAACAGTCTTTTTTGATTCTGTATATGTATGTATGTGTACATATACATATACATGTACATACATGAAAGATGTAACCACGCATCATTACAACTCCATTGTTTTTTAACGAGACATCAGGTTTGCTTCGTATAGTTGTTTTGTTTGTATTCTGTTGGCAGTCCATGATATCTATCTACTTGGATACTCCTTATTATGGGTGCTGTCTTTTTACCTTGTAGATTGCTAGGGCGGCCCTAGTACCGGACACAAGTTATATTGCCAAGCCAGCTGCCTCATGGCTTGATGATTTTCTTGTGTGGGTATCTCCAGAAGCTTTTGGGTGCTGCAGGAAGTTTGCAAATGGGAGTTATTGCCCTCCTGATGATCAGGTCTGGTGCACATAATTGAAGGCTATTGACTTTTTTTTTTTTTTTGTAAAATCCCAACTGTGTCATAAAGATATGCTTTATTGTGTTCTATGTGTTAGGACTGTTGCATCATATTATTTATGCTGACTTCATTATAGAATTTTTCGTCATCAGGGGGGAAGTATTCCATATAGCAAGAATCATGATGAACATTGCTAGGATTTGCTCAATGTATTGGACCTAGGTTTTTCAGTTTGGTTGCTTTATTTCTTCTTCATCATTAGTTGTATAATATTAGGAATATTTTCACGGTAGAATTAATAGCAAAGCAATAGGATAACTACCTGAAGGATGAGATTGTGCTTTATTGGTAGTTCAAATTTATAGAGGGAAAGGTGTAGATGGAGGATAAGATTTCAATGAAGTAGTCCAAGCATACTATGATTTTATTGTAGCTGACAGAGTAAAGTATTTTTTCATTCCAGCCTCCTTGCTGCTTTCCTGGTGAAGGTTCTTGTGTTTCAAATGCAGCATGCAAAGATTGCACAACGGTAATTGGACAAATGTCCGCTGAACTTTGTTTGGATGTTTTGTACGATGAGTTAGAACAATTTCTTGTTTCTGTTCTGAGGCCTTAATCAAACAATTTTGGATTGTGCAGTGCTTCCGTCACTCAGATCTCCATAATGATCGTCCGTCTACAACACAATTTAAGAAGAAACTGCCATGGTTTCTTAGTGCTCTGCCATCTGCTGATTGTGCAAAAGGTGGTCATGGGGCTTACACCACCAGTGTTGATCTGAAAGGTTTGTTGATTATGGGCGCTCTTTAGTTGTGTTCAAACTCATTCTTTCAAGTCCTTTGTTTTCATGTGAGTCAACTTGGAGATGGGGTTACCCTGAAGCCCAACCAGTATAAGTTCCTAAGTGTTTACCATCTGAATTTAGTAAGAATTATTTGACTGTGTTCTGGTTTTCAGGCTATGACAGTGGCATTATCCAAGCATCATCATTCCGTACATATCATACTCCACTCAACAAGCAGGTAGAATTTCTATATTATTTGTTCTATGATTACTGTAATATCAAAGAGCCCAAGGTTTAACAGTGAAAATGTTTTAGATCGACTATGTTAATTCCATGAGGGCTGCTCGAGAGTTCACTTCAAGAGTTTCTGATTCTTCAAAGGTGATGTATCAATCATTTCTACTTGCTGAATCATATTCTTTTTTGGCCTTTAGATATATAATGTAGAAACAAAATGTAATACAAAAGCGAGTGAAAGTCTTGACTTACTCATTTGTTGAAGTACATGAGAATATCAATCCCTTGCACATGCTATAATGAAAAATATTAACGTAGCAGGTCAAGCTCTTTACCACATTTACTATGCCCAAGCTAACATTCCTTTTCTAATGCAGATTGAGATCTTCCCATATTCAGTGTTTTATATGTTCTTTGAGCAATACCTTAATATATGGAAGACTGCACTGGTCAATCTTGCCATAGCTATTGGTTAGTATTGAGACACTTCTATGCATTTTCTCATGCCATCCTTGGTCTGGTCTGGTTAGGTCAGAATTCTGAGCAATTGTTGTACAATGTTATTTTCAAGGGAAAAATATGAATGATCATTATGCAGAAAATTCCAGTAGAGGGGGACTGATCATCATGGAAATAATCTTCTTCAATTTATTTATTATGCATGCATGTTGATGTTGAGCTTGTAAGATGTTAACACAATCGAATAATCATGTAACAGGTGCTGTATTTATTGTGTGCTTGGTTATCACGTGCAGGTGAGCATTAGCTTATTTCGGGAAATGGTTCAAGCTATAATTTTTTTTTTTCCTCTTCTAATTTCCTCAATTGAATAAATGTATCAAGTTAGTTTTTGATGAATCAATCGAGTCTTGGTCTGATCCTCCCTTGATTTCAAACTTTATGTAGTTTATGGAGCTCAGCAATCATTTTGTTGGTGTTGGTGATGATTGTTGTCGATCTCATGGTATTTTTGTCCCTTCATAAGTTTTACTTGATTTCTGCATTCCTGCTGATTAAACTATGTCATATAGTTCCTTTTACATATTGTTTAATCTTTTTATTGGTGCTTGATATTTAGAATTTTGTATCATCTAGTTAATTTATTTGCTTACAAGATTATGCTTTGTAGGGTGTGATGGCCATTCTGAATATCCAGTTGAATGCTGTTTCGGTGGTCAACCTTGTTATGTCGGTGGGCATTGCTGTCGAGTTCTGTGTACATATGACTCATTCTTTTGCTGTTAGTATCACTCTGCTTTCCAGTTTTTTCAATTTGACTTATTGACTTGTATAATTTTATTATGGTGCAGTTTTTCATGTATTACTTTGCAAAGTCATCAAATCTGTAATACGTGAACTAGATATCATTACTTTTTCTTTGCGAACTAGGTTCTATCGGTTCCACATGACCAATTCTTACTACAGGTAACTAGTGGAGACAGAGATCAACGTGTTAAGGAAGCTCTGGGTACAATGGGGGCTTCAGTCTTCAGGTGATTTTGTGCTAGCAGAAATTTAATTTTCAGTTTGTGTCGATCAGCATCTGCATCCACGTACCATATTGTCTTATATTTATGTATGATATCTTTTTCTGATATAGATTGACTTCTTTATGCGATTGCAGTGGCATTACACTAACAAAGCTTGTTGGAGTTATAGTTCTTTGCTTCTCAAGGACAGAAGTTTTTGTGGTATTATGAGTTCATCTTTAGTTTATCTTTAATTTAAGGACAGAAGTATATATATATATATATATATATTGCTATACTAACCTTTGCATTTTGCAGGTTTATTACTTTCAAATGTACTTGTCGTTAGTCCTTCTTGGTTTCTTGCATGGACTTGTTTTCTTGCCGGTCAGTGTTGTTTTCTTCTAAGTTTGTTTTTTCATTAATGAAAATGCATTAAGTGAAAGGATAAAGTGCCAGAAAAACTGCAGCTAAGTTACAGTACACTATTGTTATACTTTGAGTGGATTTGTCAACTGTCCGTCTCAACACTGCAACCACTCTTTTGATTATAACATTGACATTACACCTAATGTAAACTAGCCAAGTCTCTGACCATAATCGTTTGTCATACCATGGGATATTATGCCAGGTGTCCGATGCATTTGGCTGCCATAATTGTTAGTATCTATAACTAATAAGCTGTTTATACTTGATGGATAAACAATAAATGTTTTACAACTCACAAGATACTAGTACTTACAAAAATATAAACACCCTGCACATTCTGTCAGCAAATCAATGACATAATGAGCATGACTAAACTTTATACCCTAAACTAGTGTGTTTAATTTAACTTTTGAGAAGTCCAGAATCATAGATTAGGCAAAACTCATAAGTTTGTCTTTTGCAGCTTTTGCCCAAACGATGGGTGTAGAGCTCCAAAAGCTGAACCGAACTCGTTAATAGTTGGAAAGTAGTCAAGAATCATTGGAGTTTTTAGTGTATGTTTGGTTCAGAGAAGAAGGAAGTGTGAATTTCACTTTCCGATTGGAAAACAAACAGGCTTAGTGGTTCTAGTTTGCATCCCACCATTAGCGTTTAATAATGTCAAGGTCTACGTGTTCCTTTTTTCCCTATCAAGGATATTTATTGTGTCTGAAATTTGTTTGGCAACCAATACGCGCATTCTGATACTACTTATATACGTGTTGGATCTCCATATTTAAACTTTGTTCTTGAGACTGAAAGCAAATTTGACTTTTATCTTTTTGGCTGCAGGTTGTATTAAGCATCTTTGGTCCTCCTTCAAGATTTATTGACCAAGGGGATGATCGCTCGTCAACTTCTTCATAGAACTTACAGTGATTGGATTGCAACTAGTTAAGAAGCATCTGTGGAGTACAGAATGTTTTAGGCGAAAAAGAAGATAGGAAGCACACCAATTTTGACTTGTCCGCCGCTATACTAGTGTATATCATGACTCATTTGTGCCCATTTAGGCACCTCTTGTATGTAAGGTTAAGGTGAAAAGTAATGAAAAACAAATTAAAATGATAGGTTCATAGAAGAAAAAGAAAGTTTTATAGTATCTATTATCTGACGAAATTATCAGTTGATTGTGAGGATGAGCAAGTGAGTTGATCCGTAACGTGCAAAAGCATACTGAAACCGAGTTAGGACTAGGAGTAGGACTCATTACGAGCCCAGACTGTAGCCAAGTCATTCATTTTGCAATAGTGATTTAAGAAAAATTTCTCCCTTGCTATATAGTATGGAAGGATACGAATAATGAGTGACCACCACTATCACTTCTTCTGTATTGATACTAAATCATAATGGGTCCTTTATTTTTTAAATCCTGACTTTCTTTAGGTCCCGAGAAAGTTTATTCAGGCAGCTGTAATCGCTTTACAAGTTGGGTAGCTGACATAAAGAAATGAGGCAGAAATCTGGAGCTATTTTCGTCCTTTGAAAAGGGTAAACGGCACACGGGAGTCTATGACGTAAGAACATATGAGACGACTTAATCGTTAATATGGAGTCTATGACGTAATATCACATCACCAGTACTCAAACACTCCAGGCCTTGACAACGCTAGTAGGGTACTCAGCAGCCACGGATGTATAAGTGATGTATACGTTTATACAAATTATAATTGAATAATAATTTTTCCTACATTTATGATGCACTACGCCATTAAAGTTAATGAATATATTCAAGTATTGAGTCTAATTTGAAGTCGTTATCACATTACGATTACACTACTCTAATACAATTAATTATCAAAAGTTTTAAGTTATCAGTAATTGATAATGTTAGTTAAACTCTTTAAATAATTTGATAATACATAATTAAATAGTAATTATGAAATGTAATTAAAATAAGCCAAAATTAAATTCCATATTCATTCAACTTAATTTAATTCTTTTTGTTTTTTTTGGGTATGACTTACATTTATCAAAGGTCCTAGATGTGCTCAAAATTCGTCTCTTTTAATAAGGAAACATTTTCGCTATTTCTTGTATAATCGGGCGTAACACTTCATGAGTTCAATGAAAGTGTCAGTCTTTTGGGAGCACGGAATGATACACTAGGTTCTTTCTGTAAATAACGTGAGTAAAAGTAATTTTATAATGCCTTTTTTGTAAAACATGAGAAAATTGCCGAAAGGAGAATTTTACGAGTATTGATCGTAGCCGGGATCTGTGTAGCCAAGCTGTGACACAATTAAGGCTTCTTTACCAAAAACAGATGAATAAATAAAGGCTTCAGCAATAAAATCTAACAAAGGATAACACCAAAAAAAAAAAAATCTTAATAAAGGAGACCCACATCAACCGGGGCAAATCCATGACTTTGATTTCAATAATCTTGGACGTTGGTACATAAAATCTGTGAGTGCGTTGTGCAAGAAAACTTTACTACGAATGTGTCACTTTCACATGTTCATCATTGCAAGTTTAAAGTTTTATACTGAGAAAATGATAAATGCACAAATAAAATAAAAAATGTTAAATAGTTAGAATTTTATTTTTAAAATTTTAGTAAAAGTGGTTAATTTTTTTAATTTTTGAATATATGAACAGTTCATATTTATTTGATTTATTTAACTACTATCAATATCTTGATAGATTCTAATAAAAAATTTATTAAATAACTCTCACTATCTAGCACTAATAACAAAATAATCTTATGAAAGCCTCAAATAACATAAAGATTAAAGGACTAGCTGAATTTTTTTTGAGGATGAGTGTAAAGCATCGATGAAAAGAAATTTCATCTACACTTTTATGTGGCAAGAGGCTTTTGTGAGACTATTTTATCTATGCATTTATCATTGTTGCAGCTTAATTAAACTAAAATCGTACGGCATGAGTTTGATGACATACACTAACATCCAATCGTAAAGCAACAATCCCATAGTTGTTAGTGCATCATTGAGATCATCCAGTATCCAGTGGAAATGCGATGGGGACAAATAATGGAAACAAGATTACCATGTTTGCTGCGCTGGAAACAACAATTAACGAATCTGATAAGTGTTTCGGTTAAAATAAATGATGTATTATGTATGAAGATGTCAAAATGTCCTTTGCCAGGATTATTTATCCCAAATAATCCAAAATTTAAGTACGATAGCCCTTAACAAGCTTTAATTTAAATATTAATAAATTACATCTAGAACTTTCTTTAATTTAATCCTGAAACAAGAAAATACCAGGTATATATGTCATGGGAATCCGTTAGTCAAAAGTTGAACATGCTTATTGCTTCAAGCATTGAGAACCTATGTACATTTATAGTCTGCCAAAATAATAAATGTCTTCATAGAAAGAATCGCCCCTTTAAACTACAAACTTCTAAGATTGATTCAAATACATGACAAACGATCTTATAATTTACAATGAAAAGGAAGAAAAAAAAAAAGGGGCCACTTCTAGTGCTATCTAATGAAATGAGTAGAGACTTGAAGACAAAGCTTGATGGTAGTGCTCTCAGAAGATTGACAAACATCAATGCATTCCTCTAAATCAGCATCGCAGGTTAGTAACACCCACTCGCAGTCATCGTCCAAGTATTTGATATCAAATTTGCTCATGTCACTTATGTTAAATCTCCTAGCAACTTCCTGCAAAAGATCTTCATAACCCCAATTCTTGGGCATCCGGAACCTTGCTTTCTCATCTCCATATGTGACTTTTACTCTATGAGCGTCCTCCTTTTGAGGTCCTTTGCAAATGGTTTTTGACAAGGGTCGACGGCGGTACTCATTTTTAGGGTGTTGACCAAGTGTTTCTTGGCTTTGGGATCTTGGCATGAGCTTTGCTCTATCTTCTTCAGTAAGGCTTTTCAGCTCTGCCTCACTCCTGATCCTCTTCAAGACACCATCACCAGAATTTTCTCCAACCATGTGATCCTTGCTATTAGTAACATTACTTGTGTTATGCTGCTGCTGCTGCTGCTCCGCCATGCTGGAACATGGATGGCTTGAAATGGAACTTTGACTGCAAGAAGAAGAGGGTGATTTCGATGTGCCTTCCGGGCTCAAGGAGCCAGGATCTGGCTGTGTGCTTAACGAGTTTGGGTTATCACCTTGCTTCAAAGTTGAGAACAGGCTGGTTCCTGATAAGTTTGGAGGAGAAGCTAGGTCCGGGAATTTGGAATAGAAGGAATCTATCTGAAATGCACCAGAGGCACCATGGACTGAGTCAATGACAAGTTGAAGTTTCTGCAAGGAGTGACCAACCTTCTTGATCTTTCGAGAAGGCCAACGCTTTATCCCATGCTGCCGGCAGATCCTTTTCAACGTCGTAGTACAAACTGGAAAATTTAATTCAAAAGATAGATATGATAAGCATAAAAAAAAATAAAAATACCACCAGATATATCATAAGTACTGTAACTGTACTAACATCCCCACATTAGCCAGAACAAAAACGAGACGCGGCAACATGCAAGTACAGGACTTACCACCAATGTTCCTTGCAGCATCTTTTAGGCTTCCGGCGAAATATTGCCGAAGAACTTGCAGAGTGATAGTTTTCTCTGCTTTGGTCCGTTTTTTCTCCCCCGTTTTACTTATTCCCCCGCTAGATAAGTTGCCGTCTTGATAAGTAGAACACTCCCCAACCGACTCAAGGTTTCCTTTTAAAACATGATTTTCTTGCTGTTGCCTTAGGTCGGAGAAACTTCTACTTCTACCCATTGTTCCACTTGATTTTTCTTCAGTACCCAATGAGGCAACCATCCCACTCTCTGGTGGTTCTGGCCAAACAGTAGATCTAGCAACTCCACTACCTGCAAGGGCTATCACTTCATCAACCGATAAGTTACTTTCCTCCTCCAATTCCTTATCTGATATAACCCGCAAGCTATGGCAAATCCTTTGTATAATCAAAGACAATGAAGTAAGCATCTTTTTCTGTTCTTCACTGTCATTGCAATTTACAGGCAAGAAGAACTCTAGAACAAAGTCATCAGTGCTATTATAGATACTTCGGAAGCGAATAGCAACAGCAGCCCGCAATCCAAACATCCTTGCATGATGAGAGAGTGGATAGTCTGTCTTGATTAAGGAAGTTATGTCGGCTGAGAAGCACGGTTGATTTGTCACAAAAGCTCCCCCGGCAACACCTTGACCTTTTAATAAGTGATGCTCGGAGCAAGCCTCATGAAAAAACCGGATAGATGGATCACCAACATAGCAAGCATGCTCCACAGGAGATATGCAGTGTAAATAATTATCTTCAGAGTGCCGGCACCCCTGTTTGCCTTGTTGGAAGCATGGGATCCATGTTTGAGCCAATGGTAATTTGTGCATTTCACATGCAGATCTCAGCACCTCTTGAATCTCGGGCAATGCAGCTTCATAAGACTTGTCACATGCCTGCTAAAATAAAACCAGTTATCACCAGGAAATTCACAACTTCAAGTTTATTGAAATCTTCCTCTAAGATGATTTTTCCAGTTTACCTTCACATTCTGAATAGTTGGAAGTTTCAGGCTTCTAAGATCAACAGCCTGCAAGTTAACAACTTTCTCCAATCATTAAACTAACATTAATGAATTTTGATGAGCTTTTCATATGTGGCCAGTTAGCCATGCATATGGAAATAGAGAATCCAAGCCATAAGCATTTATACTGAAATATGTAAAAAGAGAAAACTTCAATCACAAGTAAAAATGAAAAGATTACCGTAAAAATATGGGTTTGCAAACAAGACGAGAGATCGTTTTGTGGGGAGCTTATTGGGGGGGGAGGAGGCAGTTAAGGAGCCAAAAAGGATACAGAAAGAAAATTTTCGGAGATACAAGGAACAAGTGCAATTTATCCCTCCAGAAACAGCACTAGCGCATTGAAAAGGCAACACAAATTTCACCGTTCTAAACTCTGAAACACTTAGGTTCAAGTTATTTTAGGATATTTGCATATACACACTTCTGTAATCTAAAGATAGTAACACAACAGAAGTTCGTGCAAATAGAATAAGGCAAGGATAAATACCTCAAGTGCTTTGCAAACACTCTCAAGTTCAGGGCCGTAGTTGATTTGCTGGGTAGTCATCACAACCTCAATAACACCTAAGCAATTCCTGCTACCTTGTTCAAAGATTGGAAGTGCTAGTGTTCCACGTATATCATACTCTTGAGCATGGTCAACTCTTGGATACTCATAACTCCTGAAGAATCTAACATCAGGAGTCCACTCAGGAACCTTCTCCTTATAGACTCTGCCAGGCAATCCTCGCACCAACTCCTTCGAGTCCTCCTCAGCCGAAAATTGATATGCCATAGAGATTTCTCGGTACTTTGCAAGGTTTACAGACCTGGTTTCAAGTGAGAAGGGAAGGCCATTAGTTGTAAGAATTTGCCTGCCCCCTCTATTAACTGGCACCCATATCTGTATAAGCATATCTTTGTTTCTGTTCACATCTTTGATACACATGAGGGCCCTCAATAGCTTCTCCACTGCATAAGATCCAGGTCCTGGATTAGAACTTGGTGCAATCCACCACCTTCTGACCATTTCAGAAGAACTTTCAACTGAATGAATTTCAGACTGATACTGCTGCTGGTTACAACTACCAGCAGCAGCACTAACTATGTCATGGCTAAGTGGTTGGTTTCCAAAAGGAGCTTCTTGGGGTTCAATATTGTCCCCATTGTGAGGTGGGTCATTAGTCTCCAACGCAGGCCAAGAGAATGAAGGGTCAAAGAGGGGATTGGAAAAAGAAGGACTTTGCATCAAGAAATCAGATCCATCAGCAGAAGCTGCCAACCAGCAACCATCTCCAAAAGGGTCATTCATGTAGTCAAAGTCCATTGAGGCTGTTCCCTCAGGTGGAGGAGCTTCCAGCATGGTGCCTGATGATGACACTGCACCATCCCCCATGTTGGTGCTTCCACTTATTGCTCTTGCTAGGAACCTAGAAGATGCAGAAACTTCAGCTCCCAAACAGATCTAAAGAAAAACTTGTCTTCTCAAAAAGGAGAGGATTTTGCTTATGCAATATGTTTCTTCAGTCTTCAAACCGTGCCTTGTGCATTCAAACCGTGCCTTCTGCCCAAAGTTGTGAATAATGTCAGCAACAAATGATAACAAATGATTTTGAAGGAACAAGGAAGAGAACGTAGAGACAAGTTGATGATTGGATCATTCCTTCTTTTTCTACTAAAAATCTGATGCAAGTCAAAGCAGCATACATAAGCTGTGATTGCAGCAGAATGAAACCAAATTTGTACACATAGAAAACAGAATAAATTCCTGTTTTAAAAACCCGGATGCAAAGTCTAAATCCACGAAGCAAAAGAAAATCAAAAGGGGAAACAAAAAGAAGAAAGTTGGACCAGAAACATGGTAGCCATGCCCAGAAAGATTCTCCTCCAACACTGTCCCTCAAAATACACTTTACGGAAATGATATGCAAGATTCCAGCGCTGGCGAATTCAAAGAATCTTTCTCTTTTTTATCCCTTTCTAAAGGGGAAAGTAGTGGAACCGAACCCGGCAAGGTAAAACCAAAGAGAGAAGGAATACGAATAACTCACCGTGTAAAAGATTCTTCAAGATACCCAAGTTCCGGTTTTTATTATTTTTTATTATATTGGTTGTGCTGCACTGTTTTGTAATGTTCAAGTTCATTCATGCTGATGTAAGTAAAGGGGCGAAAAAAGAGAGAGAGAGAGAGAGAGAGAAATAAAATAAAAATAAAAAATAAAAGGACGTGGGGAGTGAGGAGGCAGCAAGCAATAAAGAAATAAAAAAAGGAGTTGGTGGTGATGGGCGATGAATGAATATGATGATGAGGATTTTGAGGAGGCCCCACCAGAAGACAAGAATGAAGCTGTTTATTGTGTTTGTATGGCAAGGCATGCAAGGGGAAGGAGCCACCGAATGCTGATGATTCCAAGTGAGGAGGGAGAAGATACTGATGCAATCGTGTTGCTGACCCCGCCATCTGGACCCCATTAGAAGTCTCGCTCTGCTTACTCCTTCCAGTAAAGTCAAACCTGAAACCACGCACCACATGAAAACGACATCGCCAACAATGTAGCACAACACGCGCACCACACCAAGAGAGACCCATCTGTTTGATCGAGAAATTCCTATATCTTATTTTATAGAATAATCTTAACTTTTGATTTTGAAAATATAAAAAAGAAAAAAAAAGGGAGAAAGAAAAAAAAAAATAATAAGTAAGAAAAATGGAGTATGAAAAAGTTTTCTCTGTAAAGGAAGTAAAAATTTTCCCTGTTTGTTCTAATTGTTTTTCAGATGGTTTTGCCCATCCAGATCATGAACAAGGAGAATTTGCTATAAGATGGTTTGAGGAGGCTCCACGCAATATTTGTCTCCCTCCGAAAGATGATTTAATGCAGGTTACTTGGTGGATATGTTGATAGTTATTCTCTTACTGAATTCACTGCCTAGAAAATCATAAGAGAAAGTGTTGATTTAAGAGTGTATGACACATTACCCAAAAGTTGGCGGTGAATCCAAAATAGTGAGTACTCTTTTTGTTTTTAGCCCTTTAGTCTACCTAAAAAAAAAAAACACAAAAAAACAGGATACAACGTTTTTTTAGAGTTTTAACCAAAGTGATAGACAATAGTTGCTTATATACACATTTAAAAAAAAAAAAATAGACACTCACATTAGTACAATTTTCTACTATATTACTTCATTTAAAGCTATAGTCTAAATTTAAAATGTATCAAAAAAAAAAATGCTCATAGAGAAAAGTGTACTTAATTACCCTAAACTTTATATTTTTTGTAAAAAGGCATCCTAAACTTTAACTTCGTTCTAGTTTACCCTTAGAATTTTACTATTGTTGTAACTGTTCTTTTTGTCAAATATTCATTAAACTTAGCAGTAAATTGATTATAACTATTCATCTTTTTAAAATCATAACACTATCATATTTAGAATATAAAAGGTAAACTTTAATGTTATAATTTAAAAAAGATGAATGATTATGATCAATTCACCATTTTATTTTAACAAATTTTTAATAGAAGGATCTATTAGAATAATAGTAAAACTTTAAGAATCAATTAGGACCAAAATTAAAGTTCAAAATATCTATTTACAAAAAACATTAAATTTAACGTGGTTGAATACACTTTTCCCTTAAAGGTACACTATTGTGCATCAAAAGTTATGAATACAATGACCGTATTAAAAGTATTTGTTACATTCGTATAACATTTCTATCTCATCTATTTTTTTAATTTCTCTACCATTCCATGTCAATTTCTTACAATATATACTGTCAATTTCTTTCTCTTATAGCGAAATATGTAGCTCATATTACATTAAAAAAAAAGGTATGGAAAAACATTTTGTTAAAGGTTAGTGCTGAAGTAGTCGCCAAAAAAGTATAATATTGTAAGAAAAAGGTTACTTCTACATACTTATGAACATATAACAAACCGTTTTATATTTGTATAATTTTTACCTTTTAATTATAAATAATATTTTTTATTGGATTTAAATACTATTTTGGTTTTTATATTTGCATTAAATTTTGATTTTGCTTTTTAAAATATTTTTTGTACTCTTTTTGTCATGATAATATCTTTTGTACAAGTCCGTATAATTTGCTACCAATTGGATTTTGATTCTCGAAAATTCAAAATTAAAATAAATTAAGTTATAGAAATTAATCCTCTATAAGAAATTATGGTTAAAGCATACAAAAGTAAAAATATATATAAAAACTAATACTTAATTGTGGGGACCAAAACTCAAATTTCTGAGACTATAGTGACTAAACTATAATAAAAAAGAATGGATATTTTCATATGAAAATTTTATATGACTTGATTATATTTTATTTTGTCACCATTAATTAGTAGAAAATGTAGAGACTAAAATTTTATTGCTAAACCTTTTATTTGTATAATTTATATTTTAATTTTAATTTTATCATATATTCTAAATATAAGGGATGTACACATAAATTATTTACAACATGTAACTCTTAAATTATTTTTTAAATAATAATTTAATAGAATAATATATATTATCTTATTTTTCAAATAGACAGGTGTAATGAATTATTTGTATTGAAAAAAAAATGTAAAAGATAATTTTTTTAAATTATTTTACGTTCCTTATTTTCATGTTGATGTTAAATTATATTCGCTAGAATCAGAATCTTTCAAAGCGGGTAAAGAAGACTGAGAATGTTGGTCGTCCCACATTTGCCACAAATTATGCTTTACTTTGCAATTTGTCAATTCTCCCCCTTTTTTTTAATCCTCTCTTCTTTTTGAGTGGTTTCAGCCGAAAGACCCAAAACCCCATCAAATGCAATTTAAAATTAAAAAGCAAACTTCTGGCTCACGCTCAGCTGGGACCATTAGGTTGGTTTTTCGTGTAGGGTTGATGACATCAACTCCTCTTGCATTTTAGTATATCATACTCATCGCTAAGGCCGGTGCAGCCATGACAGGTGACCGTTGGATGAGGTGAATTTTAAATGGTTATTGCCAAGTTATTATTATTAATAAGGAGGGTGATGATAATGACTAGTTGGTAAAAAAATAATAATAATGATAATCAGTATAAATTTGAAATTTATATTTTTGTACAAATAGTGATTTTTTAGATTGTTTATTGAGTTTTCATAAAAAATTTGATGATTTATTGTTGTTAAAAAATAATTAAAAAATTATGATATTTTTATTTTTTATGATTCTTTTTTTTTTCTCTCCTCTCTCCTTACTCTTTGGTAATTGATTTTTCTTTTTTCTCTCTCATTCTCGTGCTCTCCCTCTCTCCCTCTCTCTCTCTCTCACACACACTCTCTCCCACACAAACACAAAAAAACCAAAATATACACAGTTAAAAAAAATAATCACAACATTTGCTTACAATTTCTATTAAAATAATATTTTTTTTATTTTTATTAAAATCACAACAATGACTTACAATTTTTATTAAAATAATATTTTTTATTTTTATTTTAATTCTTATGTTTATGTTTATTAAAATAATATTTTTTTTATTTTTTATGCTTATTTTTATTAAAATCGCAACAACCAATTGCAATTTTTATTAAAATAATATATTTTTATTTTTATTTTATTAAAATTGCAATAATGAGCTGCAATTTTTATTAAAATAATATTTTATTTTATCTTAATTTTTATTTTATTGAAATCGCAACAATATATTGCGATTTCTATTACAATAATAGTTTTTTATTTCATTTTAGTTTAAATTTATTGAAATCTGCCCACTCTCCTTCCCAGTACCGCCACCTCGCTACCCCTTCCCCGGCGCAGGCACTACCTGGCACCGCCGCCGCCTCGCTTTCATCCCAACTCCTGCGCCACTGTGGCCCCACCCCCCCGTCGCTGCTTCCGACCACATCCTCAGTGGAAACTGCATCTCTAACACCCCCTCGAGCAAATGTTACAACAAGCGCATCATATGGCGTAACTAACATGTTCTTCCCTTGCTTGCGCTCTCGGCTGCGACCAAGGCGTGAATGACGTCGTCGCAGGTGTATCGGTGTAGGCAACATTGGGTCCTGTGGCGGTTGTTACTCATAATGGAAGAGGTTAGGATCCTACCATGGTTGTTGCTCATACTAAAATTAAGCATGATTGATATGGGAAAATAAATAAGTGGAATCAGGTTTATCGCTTATTGTTGCTTTTTATCTTTGTTCCCTCTTATCTTTTTCAATACTCATTAGAATCAGTGACGTTTACTGTTATTTGAGATTTCAACATTATTAAATGGAGCTATATGCTCTTACGAAGGACTCATTGAACAAAATTGATCCAGCAACCCTAATCCTAAACCCCACTCTCCTATTTACACCCCTCACTCAAACAGTCCTTTGTGCGAATAATGTGAGTTTGAAGAGAAAGTTTGAGAAAAAATGGCTGAGAAGTGTTATGAACTTGTTTATTATAATAGTGAAATTCCAAATATAAATAAGAATGCAATTTTTTGTCATCAAAATTTTTAATTTATGACCATTTGTTCATCTATTATTTTATTAGAGTTGCAGAACACAATTTTGTAGAATCCTCAATTTTTGGCGATTGGAAAGAATTATATAATGAGTTTCTGAAACAGTTGCAAGATTTTCAAATATTTATATAAGGTACAATTATTGAATTGTTAACTCTGTCATACTATATATGGAATTTTGTTGACCATAGTTCTGTAATGTTCCATCATTTATTTTGAACTTATCCGCTGTATATAAAAGCGTTCAAATACTATAAATCACATATTTATAAGGAGAGGGTTGCACTAATGGTCAGCTCGATTTTATCACTCTTGATTTCATGATTATTTGGGTAAATAGTGATAAAATCAACTTAACCTAAATCAATTTCCACATTTTTCTTACTTTTTGGTCTAAAATTTGTATAATAATAAAATCGATCTAGCTTATATCAATTTTTTTTATAATCCAATAAAACAGGACATTTTGAAAAATAATTTTCAAAAGGTGGATATTTGTAAACAATTTTTTAAAAAAATTTAAAAGGGTAAAAAGGCCAATCATAACCTACTATACCACTTATGTGATTTGTATATTATGTTCAACTAATATTACTCTCTTTTAAAATATTTATACCTAATGAGTATGACTAACGAGCTGGAGATGAAATAAAATCGAAGTTTTATAACTTACAACTTCATAACTACAGGAGAGAATATGTAGTTGAGATTCAATAGTCAAAGATAGCGCACGTCCGAATTAATTAAATATTTACTTTATATTTACCATTGTATAAAATTATTCATATGATGTTAATAAAAAAATTATTCATATGATTAATTAAACAAAACTAAATTTATGTATATAAGTTCCTCGCTTTGCATCATTAACAAATCGTAACTAATAACAATTTTGCATCTTGTCAATGACGTGAGGGGGGCTTCGTCTCTACATTGACTCAGTCGTGCGCTACAAGTCGAAAGAAACACAAGCAATAAAAATTGTTTGATTTGCAGATTATGACGTGTGAATAGGAGAATTTCTTCTATTTTTATTACCAGAGGTACAAATATCTTAATTTTTTGCCATGACTATCTCTTTTTCCCCGTTCAAACTCACCTTTTAAATTTCCATTTATATTTTATTTTAAAATATATCGGAAAGTACAAGCATGAATGATACATACGGTGTCTTATTATCTTATGGATTGCATATTACTTTTATTAATAAAGATACAAGTTTAATTGACGGAAGCTATGTTGGAGTGCAACAGATATTAGTTTTGTCTATTATCTGGTCAGTTGGAGCTAAAAATATGTTTTGAAAATAGTTTATAAATTTTTATTTGATACAAAAATTTATCCAAACTGATTTAATGAAAACAGTTTAATTTTGTTATCACAATATGAAAAAATATATATATTTGTATCCTTCACTGTCTATATAGCTAGGGAAATAAGATTACACTTGAGATTTGAGATTCTCAATAATCGAAACAACTGATATTTTCAACTTCCTGAGCCCAACAACTAGATATTCAGAATTTCACATATAAAATGGCATTAGTGAGTATGCTTTTATGAGTGAAAATATAATCGTAAACTCGCCGCGAGATTCCCAATCCCATTGTTTAAAGTTGCAACTTTAAATACTAAAAATGAGAATAAGAATCCATCCCCACCAAACTATTTTTAATTAATTATGTCGTTTGACGCCAAAGAGATCCACAGGGGGATGATGAGGCCCTTAACGAGGGAGATCCACCATCCACCACACATTTGACAACGACAATATTCGGTCTCTTATGGCAACTCGAATCCTCAAAGTGAAAAGCAATGTCTCTTTCTCTGTGCTGGAAAGCTGACGTCGTAGCAATAATGTATATTAATATTTGCACTAATTTTAAATTATATTCTTCTGAATGGTCTGGTTTAGTAATATACAATATTTTTTTTTATTCTAAGTAATATACAATATTTGCATTAATTTTAAATTATATGCTTCTGTATGGTCTGGTTTAGTAATATACGGCATGCGGTGTGGGTTTCTTGTTTCTTGATAACTTGTACTCTTGCACGTACATTGTATTACTACTTTGCCTTTGCTGCCTGCTAGTCAGCAACATGTGACATACAAAGAGAAACACTTATATAGTCCAGAAGTATAATTATATAGTGCTTCAGAATCAATTATATAAATATATTTTATATAGAATTTATTATTAATATATAATTTCATATAAAATATACTTATATAATTAGTTGAAAACACAATCACATGATATTTTCGGATCATATAAATATTGCTCGACACATGAATTGCCCGGATAAGCAATATTTTAAATGCGGTTTAATGTGTTTTGCTTCATTAAACAATATATTAATTATATTTTCACCTTAATTTTAAAAATTAAGCATATGAATGACGTTTGTAATTAATATGATTTATTGCAATGATTTTCTTTTGATTAAAGTTAAATTTATCCAAAAAAAATTATTATAAATTATCAAGAACATCCTCTCTTAGTAATTTTAAAAAGAGTGTGAATCCTATTATTACCTTCATTCTAATTACTTCGTTAATTATTCTATTAAAGTTGTTTCATTGTTGTAATTTAGAAATTTTCTCTGTATTCAAATGGATTTAATGACATTTAATTGAACTTAGTAAGTTTGGTGTTCGAGAAAAATTAAGGGGAAAAATGCAACTAACATAATAAATTAGGGAGAAAAGCGTATTTAATCCAAAATATAATATAGATATTTGGAAAACAAATAAAAGTGTAGTATTGAATAGAATAAAGAGTACGCTATCAAGACATTAAAAAGACATTATGAAGAAGAAAAATTACACTCATCTTTCTTGAGATTATTGCTGATTAAACCTAATCTCCTCTTGATTATAGTGTTACTCTAACCTCTTGTGTGAAATGGTGTTAGCTGTTGATAGTATAATCGCAAATTCATTTATACATCGTTATTATAGAAAATTGAAACAAAAAAATGTAAATAAATATATTACTTCAAAATCAGTGAAAAAATTGAAATTATAAACTCTAATTACCAATTATTCACCTATGCTCCTTCGACAGCAAACTTACTGAAGTTTAATTGAACATTGTCAAATCTATTTGAATAAAAATAAAAATTAAGAAACGATGGCCAAAAAGAACTTCAATAGGAAAAATCAACGAAGTAAAAAAAAAAAAAAGCAGTAATAAGAATAACTTCTTTATGTATTTGACCATTTATATTATTTATTAGTAGATAAAATTTAGTTTTAATAGAAAGGGAAGAAATAGGATATAAAGAAGATGTCCATACACTCTTGATTTAAGAATGGAAAAAAATAGGTATAAAGAACCTGACACAAGTTGGATACAAATATATTAATTCTTATATAAATAACGATAAAAATGCCGCTAACATAATCAATTAAGGATATAAAGAGGCATTAATCCTTTTAAATATTATACTTGGATTACGTATTAATTATGTTATAGTAGAATAGAGGGAGGCAAGCAAATCTGGGCCAGAACGACGAAAATGCACCCTTGATTCGCATTATCTAAGCATACCTCATGCTTCCGATCCTTTCTGAGTTTGGTCGCGGCAAGGGCAATAAAATCTGTTATCTGTATCTAGTTTAGTATCTCTGAATGGAAAAACCACCGCATGTTCACGATCCCAATCCAAACCATCGCAGTGGCTTTATCTTCATATCATATGTTATCATTTGAAGACCATTTCTACGATATTTAAAATTGTACTTTATTTGTTTTTTCATAGGAAATATATATGTGAATTCGGTTATATCCTTAAAACTGCTTAGATTTTTTATTTATCACTACATTAATAGTAGAAAGACAAAAGTAACGTTCTTTCTGTTAGTATGTACTCCCTCCACTTTAAAATAACAGTCACTTTGAATAATTTTTTTTTTATTTATATTACATATCATTCTCATATTTCAATAAAATATTTATTATAAAATTTCCTATTTTTCTCTCTATATAATTCTACACAACAACAAATAACGAAATATTAATATAATAAATTAATTCTTAATTTTGAGCTACTTAATACAAGTGTAAATTACTAAAGTAACAGCTATTTTGAATAGGGGGAATATTAATCTTTTAATGATATTAATTAACCCAAATTTTAGAACCTGCTGTCTATGGCGCTAGCCGACAGTCCAATGAATAATGAATTATCCTGAGAAAATGTTAAGAGGGCTAAATTATGTGGCAAGTTGCATTCCCAGAAAAGAAATTCATGAAACGATTAGTGTTCCTAAATGGAGTGAAGACGGAAGGGGACCATAGCAACTTGTAGGTGACGCCAAAATGGTCACTTCAGTCAGTTTATGTTGTCGTTATTTTCCTCCTGTTGTATTCTTTGGTTGACGAGATCATTTTAAACACAACCTCATAAACATAATACTTATCGATGCAATGATGATCAACTTGGTCATAGTATACGATTAAGGCAATAATTCAAAGAATTCCTGCTTATATCAAGTAACAAGTTTTCTCATTCAAACTCTTCCTCAATGGATGCGGAATGGAGCAATTTATTAATGGTTCAGCATAACATGCTCGAACATAAGTAAGTTGGTTACCTCATCCTTAGGGTTAGGTGAAAATAAATTCAGATCTTTCCCGTAAGGTTGAACATGGGAAAAGCTCACGTCAGGAAAAAAAAAAAAAAGGTTGTGGGGGATTGATCGGCGATAACAAATTTAAGCGTCAATTTTGATGGGGGTCTGTTTGTTTGGGAGGATCTCCCGTGGCTCAAAGGGTTTCCGGGCTTGTTTCACATGATGCTATGAGAGTGAATACTATTTTGGGGTCTTCGTAGTTTTGTTTCTGCATTTGGCGGCCCCTTGTATCACTATCACCGAAAGAAAATTTTTTTGTAAATTCTTGCCGTTTTCGAAAATTTTTAAAACAATTTATAAAATTAAAAATTATAAATGAGTTATTTATTTAAAAAATAGAGATTAATTTTGATAAATTATTAACATAAAATATTTTACAATATCAACTAATTATATGTTATTATACATATAATTTTTGAGATAGTTATAATAAAAATTAAATGTTTTTTCTAATGTGACAAAAAATAATTGAACCTTTGTGTAAAATACTTTTAGGTTGATAATACATTAAACAAAATTTTTTAAAAATATTTAAATGGACCTTTGAACTAAATTCATTATTAAATCATCATAGGCACTTAATTAAAAAAAAAAAAAAACTTTAGCTCACAAAGAATTATTTTTTTTTTTTTTGGTCAGAAACACAAAGATAACAATTTCAATTTGCTTACTACTTCAACTCCATGAATCCAAATTTCGTAACTAGGGGTATAAGGAGTATGGTTTGAATCGATTTTAATTAAAAAATTTATCGAATTGAAATAATAGAATATATAGTAGTTGGATTAAATCAATTTAATTTTAAATTTTAAATTCAATCCAATCTAAATAAATTTTTTTCAGTTTGAATTGAATCGATTTAATTAGTTTTTTATAAAATAAAATTTTAAGTATATAATATTATAAATAAAAGATAACTTGAATTAATAAAATAAATAAATAAAAATTTAAAAAAATGACTCTTGTAATATATATAAAATAACATTTAAACAAGAATGACATATGAATGTATAAAATTATATGATAAATTAAAATTATTATAAGTAAAAGTATAAACTTAAAAATAAAAATTATATTATATAATATTATTCAATTTTGATTGGATTGAATCAATTTTAAAAATTAAATCCGAAATCTAATCTAATTCAAATGATTTTATAAAAAACAAGATTCAATTCAATTCGAACTTTTGAAGTTTTGATCGATTTTTTATTTGAATTGGATTAATTTAATAATTTTAATTGGATTAAATTAGATTTTAAAAAAATTTCAGCTTATAAATCCACAATTATATGTTCTAAACTATAAATACCTATTTACAACTTCTCTGAAGAGTAGAAAAGGCTTGATGATTGATTTAACTCTTATTCTTCCTTTTCCTTTGTCGAAGAGAGAGGCGGCTGGGAAGTTCCCAAACGACCCTTACAAAGCCTTAATTGAAGGTTTGAGCACACTAGCACACTGGGGGAGGGCAAGGCAACGTGGAATCCTGCTCTTGACATCACAGTACCTGGACAGAACATTTGGTTGGAAACTAGGACGTTTTTTTTTTTTTTTGGGTCTTGGAAACTAGAGTTTTTATTTTTTTATTTTTTTATTTTTTATGGTCAACTCAAGCACCCAACTGACGGACATAACTACTGGGGGGTCTTTGCCCCCGGGGGAGTCGAACGCACAGCTCCTCTGATGTGCACTTCTGTAACGCCGACAACGTGACCAGCTGGAAGCTAGGAGTTGGACAAAAAAGGGGCCAATAGCTTTGCATTAGTGCAGAGGCCCAATACCCAAATACATCATAATGTGGGACTGGCCCATAAAAACTGAGCTGTGTAACACCAAAACTCGAAGCAACCTGGCTACCAGTTTTGTCGGTGCTAATCAGTGGGCTCTCTGAGAAAAAAATGATTGGGATCTAGCCACCTCTTTATCACTCAAAAAAGTAAAGTTGTAATCATCGAGGACAACCTTTTTTGTGCATTGCTGACAACATAAGGCTCACGACACTTGAACAAAAGCCCACTAGACCTAACTAACGTGAAGCTGCTTCGTTGGAGCTTAAGTACCCATTGGGCTTCTAATCAAACCATAGAATATGAGCAATCCCCATGACCCAAAAAAAATATAATGATAATTACATTTTCATCCCACAAGCCAAATTACTCGCAAACATTGAACGCTTTTAGATGTAGGTTAGACTTACAATTTTTGAATAATTTTGTAGAGTTCAAAACGGCAAAAATCAACACCACAGAGAAACGGGCTCAAGTAGCTAAATAAATAACACATAGAAGGGACATTTATTAAGTCCAGACAGCTAAACGAGTTGCATACACAGACTTACTGGAGCATTGGTGGTTGGTACACAACATACTATTACAATGATCCAGACTCACATCCTTATGAGGGTTGGGTGAAAATAAATTCAGATCTTCCGTGCAAGGGTGAACATGTGAAAGCAAATTGGGCGGGGATTGTGCGGGGATTGATCGGAGATCACAATGGAACGGCAAGTTTCAGCGTCGATTTTGATTTGGGTGTGTTTATTTGGGAGGATCTCCCAGTGGCACTAGGGGAGTTGTTTCCCTTAATGCCTGTGAGGGTGAATACTCCTATAGGTCTACGTAGGTTCGTTTGTGTATGTTATGGGCGCTAGCCGCTCGTATCACCAACGAGAAAATTTGTAAATTCTTATAGTCTTTGAAATTTTTTTTGAAGAATTTTATAATTTTCTTTAGCTTTAAAAATAAAGATTTATATTATTAATCAATTATATATTACTATATGTATGATTTTTGAAGTAATTAAAATAAAAAATCAAACAGTTATATTGACGCGACAAAACATGGTTAGACGCATCTATACAAAAAATCTTCAATCATAATGTATTAAAATTAAATTTATTAAAAATATTTTAATAACATATTTGATCTCAGTTTATTATTAAATCATTAGGTACTTAATTAAAAAAAAAGCTTAAACTCATAGAGAATTAATAGAAATGATAAGTAATTTCAATTTGCTTACTACTTTGACTCCATGAGCTCAAATTTCGTAACTTATGTGATTGGTGAAAAAACTTCAGCTTTTTTTTTATTTTTTTATTTTTGTTGTTGGGGGGGTGGGGCAATGGGACAATGCCCCATGCGACTCAAAATCGCACCTTGGAGGATGCACCTACTTAAGAGGCTGGAACCTGGACCATCTGTACTGGCCTTCGGGTGCCAAAATAACTTCAGCTTATAAGACAATGATATAGGTCCAAAAACAAAAATAACTATCTATATTTTTCAAAACCATGTTACAACGGCTTGATGATTTGTTTCGGTTTTTTTTTTTTCAATCGTGAAAGGCTTGATGATGGATTTAAACTTTTTTTATTTGGCGTCCAACAAGGAACATGATCGACAACGCACTATTACACCACCAGTCCACCGTTCTAGACCAAACTACGTGAGAAGCATCCTCCCCGACAGCAAGGAAATTCCTTTTCTATTATTGTGTAGAGAGAGACAGAGAGAGAGAGAGAGAAGGGGGGGGGGGGGAGGGGTTTGGGGAATTTCACAAAATGACAAAAGACCCTTACAAAACCTTAGTTGAGGTGGTTAGGCATCAGGCAAAGTGATACACGTTGTTGCCTCGAGAAACCACGCCACTGGAGTAATCTGAGATTCACCCAACCCCTTCCCCCACCGCCAACAGGGCAGGGCAAGTAAAATCCTGGTATTGCAATCACGATACCTGGATACAACCTTTACTTGATTGGAATCCAGGAGTTGCAGAAAGAAAGGTTATGAACAGACATGAAGGGCTATAGATGTAGGCTAGACTCAATTTTTTGAATAATTTTGTAGAATGTTCTAAAACTTTCTTAACGGCTTGCATAAGTGAAAAAAAATCTACACTGCAGTGAAACGGGCTCAAGAAGCTAAATAAATAACGAACAAATAAAAACGACATTTATTAAGTTGAGACAGTAAAACAAGTTACACACACGGATTTAGTAGTGTATTGGTACATAACATATAATATTACAGTAAAAGGATCAATCAATCCTTTCAGATGATCCAGAGTCACATCCTTATCATACTCTTCGCACATCTGCAACTCTTACAATAATTCCGGGGTTAGCAACAACCCTAGATGTTTGGCCTCAGGTTCAGACGAGTTGCTACCTTTTGTCCAAGAGAACGGTCAGCCTGTGTAACAATACCAACAAAGAACATAAAAATGAGCAAACCATTGCAGATTCATTAGACACTCATGAAATTAAGTGTAGTTTCTACGGTGATATATTAGCATTCCCAAGACTCACCTGAGTCAAGTATGAGATCCAGATGCTGCGGATTTCATGAGTGACACGTGGCTCAGACAAAGCGTCAACCCATCGGCGGATAAATCTATCTTGCCTGCAAAACACAACAGAGAGAATCCAATGTTAGATATCACCAAATTAACATGTTCCATATTAATCATATTATTAGTAGTTTACAACAATAACCTGTCAGGTGCCCAGGAACGGTATCTCTCTCCCGCTTCCTTAAAGTTGTTCTCCTTCTCAATTACGCACTGCATTAACAAATATAACCAATGAGTGCATATAAAGAGACGTTCTAAATTCCAAGTCATCACATTAAGCAATTGCTCAGAACTAACCCTTTCACGCCTTCCAGTGAGAATAGCAGAAGGTATGGGGGCCCTTTCTGCATGACGAACAGGATCATACCTCGAAGGGAAGTAATTGACCTATAAATTAATTAGCAGCACTCAGTCAATACAAGAAAAATAAATAAATATTGAACTAAAGAAATAAAGAATTAAGTGGCAATATCACATTAAGATCCAATATGTGTCAGAATAAGGTAATTAACGGCACTAGTAAAGTTTAAATGGCAACCAACCTCTTATTCAGAATTTGAATAAGAAATTAAATATAAGAACAAATATTGATTCACCTCTTCATCCCTGTGCATGAAGTTCATAAAACCGTCATGGTGATTGTTGTGGTGAGCACACTTGGGAGCATTAACAGGAATCTGCAGATAGTTTGGTCCAAGCCTGTGCCTCTGTGTGTCAGCATAAGCGAATATCCTACCTTGAAGCATCTTATCATTTGAATAGTGTATACCAGGTACCATCAGCATGCTAAATGCAAGCTGTTCATTCTCAGCAAAGAAATTATCTATGTTCTTATTCAACACCAAGCGACCAACAGGCTGAAGGGGCAAAATGTCCTCAGGCCAAGTCTTAGTTGTATCAAGCGGGTCAAAGTCAAATTTGTCCTCATGCTCAGGTTCCATTGTTTGAATGTATAGCTTCCACTCAGGGTAGTTACCAGCAGCAATTGAATCATAAAGATCTTTGGTCGCATGGCTGTGGTTGGTTCCTCCCACCCTAATGGCCTCTTCCTCCAAGAGCGACTTAACCCCACATGTTGGCTTCCAGTGAAATTTCACATAGAGTACTTTCCCAGCCTTGTTGATCAGAGTATATGTGTGAACTCCAAAACCTTCCATGTGCCTGTAGTTAATTGGGATACCCACATCATCATAGAAAAAGGTGAACGTGTTAAGGCTTTCAGGGTGGTGGGACAAGTAGTCGAGAATCCTCCAATTCTCCTGGATGTGGGACTTGGGATTGGGTTTGAAAGCATGGATCACATCTGGGAACTTCATCGCATCGCGTATGAAGAAGACAGGAAAGTTGTTTCCAACAAGGTCAAAGTTACCCTGTGTCCACAAATTAAGTAAGAACAGGAATCACGCAATTGCTTCAAAATATAATCAAGAGATATTTAAACTCATACAACAATTGTTAGGAAAGGAATATCCTTGTTACTAGAAGATAATTTTAATTTATGCTATATGCTCCCAAATCATTACCTCTCTGGTGTAAAACTTCACAGCAAAACCTCGAGGATCCCTCAAGGTTTCAGGGCTACCACGCTCATGAATAACAGTTGAGAAACGGACAATTACAGGTGTCTGAACTCCAGGGGCTCGAAGGAAATCTGCACACGTGAGGTGAGAAACGTCATGCGTGACTTCAAAGAAACCCTTTGCACTAGCTCCCCTAGCATGGACAACACGTTCTGGGATCCGTTCCCTGTCAAAGTTTGCAAGCTTTTCAATAAATTGATAATCCTCCAGGAGAATTGGACCTGCCAAAAGGGTAAATAAATAAATAAATAAATAAACCAGTTAATAACATGCTGCCCATTTCACGCCACAACTTTAAACTTGACAATAAATTATCATTGAGATAATACTTATAGTCAATTTTGTAATTTACTCTCTAAAGTCCACACTTAACTTTAGCTTTTATTGTTTTAGTATATCCATAACAATAAAATTTGAATTTAATATCTTATATAAATTATTCAAATCTCTTATCACTAGTTCACGGTTAGGGGATTCGAATAGCTTTTTATTTAATTTTCTTAAAATACCTTTTTTTCGTAATTAAATTCATGGTTTATTGATGCTTTTAGTTTTATTCAAATTTAGTATTATTATTAATATTTTTTAATCTTATTTTAATATTTCGTTATTTGATCTTTTGTTATATTTTATTTTGTCAAAAACCCTTCGCTTTTGGCTCAATTTTTTATAAAACATATTAAATTTAAATTTTTACATGAAAAAAAATAATTACATCACAAATTAATTCTATTAATCTTCAAAATAGTTTATAACTTATCTCAAAATTTTTCACTTCACATGACTTTCTTTAATCATAATAGTATTTTTATATTTTTCGTTTTAATATTCTATAAATATGATATGAAATGAAAATAATAAGTTAAATAAATTATTGTTAACATAATAATTTTTTAATTAAATAATATAATTATTGATAATAATTTTAAATATAATTAATATTTATTTTCAGTGTAAATAAATATTTATACTAGCATTCAATAATTTTTTTCACTTTAGTTAATGAGTTTAATATCTCGTATATTGTCAAAACACCTTCAGAAATGTAATAATATATAGTATAAAATTTTTATTCCAATAGTATATAATAATTAAATAAAATACTAATTTTAATGTATTATATTACCTTAATTTTTTAAGAATAAAATTGAAAAAATAAAAACTATAATAAAAATTAAGAGATTGAAGCTGCAAATGCCAACACAATATGCTTATTTAATATTATATTAAATTATATAAACATTGAATGGTAAAATATCGGATATGTATGTTATATATATTACAATTTATTTGTTCACTTTTGTTTTTAACTACCATATTTACTACTATGTTATAAAAATTTCAAAAAGTAATTTAATATTTATATTTGAAAATCAATTATAGAATGTTAAACACTTTAAAATTTAAATTAGTTACCAATTAAGATGATAATAATAATAATAATAATAATAATAATAATAATAAATCTATATAAAATTATTACGAAAAGTTTTTTTCAAAATAAAAATTTAAATAAACACAAATAATGAAATATAAGATAAGATTTCTTGTTGACCAAAAAAATAAAAGAAGATTTCTTAAAAATATGAATAATAACGAATTGAAATAATGTTGAAGTAACAATAAATTATTTAATTAATTATAAAAGAAAAATAAATAAAAAATATTAAACAAAAACTAATTGAATAGAAGTGATAAAAAACAATAGGAAATGATAATAGCCAGTCTGTCACCACCATTCTACTTCACAGGCATGGAATAAAGTTATGTTAAAAGGTTCTTTCCCAAGAGAAGGTTTTACAATTTTCAGCAAATAAGAAGCGACATCAAATTATGCAAACTCGCATGTCCCAAGACCAGCTTGTTCATGGCCTCCCAGTACACAAAGATGGTTGGTTAATCACTCAAAAGGGTAAGATGATACCTCTGGATCCAACAGTTAGAGTTGAGTTGTTGTTCCAAACAGGAGCGCCGCCGTTTGTGGTCCAGAACGGAGAATTGAAGGCGCTGGATGGCCGGTGCTGCATGAAACAAAACAATACAATGATACTAGTCACCAAACACGGATTTTACTTCTGAATTGGTTCATAGTAGTAGCTCGCTTAGGCACACAGTCATAGAAAAATGTTAAAAAAAGAAAAAAAGAAAATGAGTTCCCATATCTTCCGAGGTCAAGTTTCCGCCATCAGAAACCCAGTTAACATAGACACATTGTACAAGAAGACTTGAAGAAGCATCAAAAGTCAAAACTCAAAACCAAAGCCTTAGCTATAATTGATATCCGAGATTCGTTTTGTGAACAACCGAAGAAACGCTAAGAGCAGGAAGAATGAAGAAAAAGAAAGATTTTTCTTTAACTGATTTCTTAGAAAATATCTTTCGAAAAATAAGGATTTAATTTGTATATGATATTGATGGAAAATTTTTTTATATAAAAATTTAATTATATATTATTATATAAAAAAATATTTAATTTAATTATTTATAATTTTAAAAATTTTATTAATAAAAATATTAAATTAGATGATAATATAAAAATTTATTATATTATTATTATATTAAAATTAATTTTAAAAAATAAATATTATATTATATTTAAATATAAAATTAATTTATATTTATATGTAATATTAAAATATTTTATTTTGTTCTTAAATATTTTTTATATTATAAAAAAGAGAAATTTCGTTTTTGTCCCTATGATATGGGACGTGACAAATTCGACCTTTAATAAGAAAAAATATATAGTTTGGTCTATAAATTTAGACACATTACACCAAGTTAATTATTTTGAAAATTAAATTATATGTATTTTTTAATTTAAAAATAAATTTATTACACCACTGATATTTCAAAGGCAAAATTGTAATTTATTTTTAAAAAAAATTTAAAATTTAAAATTATAACTTTTTTAAAAATACATTTTTTTTTACCTTTTTATAAGGATTTATTTGTTTTAGCTTTCGACAAATAATTTATTTTCTCAAGATACATTTTAAGAGTAATGCGATTCTACTAAAAAAATATTGCCAAAATTTTTGACAAAATATAAAAGTCGTTGTGAGATAAAATAAAATATTAAGATCCACTTTTCTATTCAACTGTTAACATATAGAGTACATCATTCTGGTAAGTAAATTGGACAAAAATTCTGACTATATTGCATTTTCTTGCTTTTAAATGATGTAATATTTTTCTTACTGGATGATAAATCAAATATACACTGAAAAAATACGTCAAAAAAATATGCGCCAAAAAATATATAAAAAAGTATTCTTTTAAAAGAAAAAGATTTGTTGTAATCAAAATAATAGCCGCAAACGAGTTGAAAGTTTCTCCAATGAATCAAACACTGAAGAAATCAAAGGAAAAGCCGAAAGAGATGAGTGAAATAAGGAAATGCCAGATCGGAGACAAAAAGCACTCGAAGCATATGAGTATCAGTATGAGTATGTGTACCTTGTAGGGATCCATTGAACCGGAATGGAAAGAGAGTGAGAGATGAAGAAGACTATGAGAAATGAGACGAGACACAGAGAAGCGAAGGCGAAGTGTTCGTGTGGAAAGCGCGAGTTTTATCGCTTTATAAAGGTATCATCTCACACTCACCGTCTCCGTCTTCTGTCTCTTATTTTCTATTTTCGTGTTATCCTTTTTCATTGCTGTTATTATTATTATTATTATTATTATTATTATTGATACAAATATCTTTAATGGATTTAACTCTAATGTATTAATAATGTAAAAAAATTATATTATTATTTAATTATATATTATCATATTAAAAAATATAATTGACTCTTATTTTATAACTTAAAAAATGGTACAAATAAAAGAATTTAATTTAATAATAATATAAAATTCTTATATCAAAATTAAATTATTTTTTTATTAAAGATAATCATGTTAAAATTATCGTCAAACAATAAATATGAATAATTTTAACATTCATGAGCTCTTGATTTTTATATAAATATAAATTTAATATTTTTATTTTTAACTATATTTATAATTAAAATTTAATTTTAATATACTCAATATAAAAAAAATTATATAATTATTTCATTATAAATTATTCATATTATTAAAACATTTCACTATTTGAACAACTACTTCAACAATCATATATATAATAATACGTAATAGATTAATGATAAAAATATTGTATACTAATAATATATCAAATAATATATTGTGATAAAATAGATAGAATACAAAAATAAATAGATATATCTTAAATAAAGTTATCATAGCTCAACTTTGTTATTAATATAGTTAAATATAAAGTGTTAGGTATATATCGCTACAAATATCTCTCAAATCAACTCACCAAATAATAATAATAATAATTCTCTCATTTCACAGAAACTATGACTATGACACAACATCTGTATATTTCCAGAAATTTGATTGCGAAGTAGTAATAATTGCAATAATACGAATTGTTAACCATGGTATTATTGGTATTATATTCAACGCCTTCATAAGCATGACTGACACTAATCAAAATTGTCTCGCAACAGATGAGGCCCAAACCACTAGTATGATCATTATCAACGACAGTGGAACTATAATGAAATTATGAAACTGCATTCAAGAATATTAGAAATTAATGTATTTTTAAAAGGATTATTTAAAGTTAAAGGCAGTTTAAAGTTTTGAAGGTTTTGGGAGCCAAGGCCACCTCAGCTAAAAACTAAAAACAAGAAAACTGAGTAAGTGTGATGGAGACGAGGGAGCGGACGCAGTAAATGAGAATAGTGACTGTTTTGGTTGGTTTAAAATACTGGTTCAAAGATTATTATGTTCTTTCCCATAATAAAAAAAATGTTTGTGTGAATTATAAAAGGTGGGATGAATTACATTCCTTTCAACACCATGACCAGGCGTCCTTTCGATTCTTCACCACGTGTAAGAACTACACCTTGCTTGGTGACTAGAAGCATGTCTAACATCACTTACTATATTATGCATATCTAAAGCTAACATTGGATTCCAGTGGCCAGAAGTATGTCTAACGCCACGAGGATGAGTTGGGGAAGAGAGACTATGAAAAAAAAAATCAAAATATTTCATTTACTACTGTTAAAAGTTACAGTGGACATAAACATTTAATGGTTTTTTCGTATATAAAGAGAAATTAAGTGAAAATAAAATGGATGAAAGAAAATAAAGAAATAAGAAAAACTAATTAATAAACATTTGAATTATAAAATATATTTTAAAACTTTGGTTAAATAAAAATAAATATTTTATAATTTTTCAAATTTTATTAATTATTAAACATTTTTTAGTACTATAAATTAATCTATTTTCTACCCGTACTTTTCCGTTTTCAACGCACGTGGTAGAGAAAAGTTTCAATGTGGGCTCTGCTGGGTGCAGACCTCTTTTCTTCTCTCAATCTCTCCACTGTCGACCCTTATCCAAATTAGAGAAAACAGTATAATTTCCTAAAAAAATTTCTCCTTCACTTTGTCATCCTCTCGTCCCTTTTTTTTTTTGTTGAAACAAACGGAGGTTTAATATTTAGATAAATTTTATTTCAATTGAAATAGAAAAATATATTTTAAAAAAATCCAGAGGTTGCAGTGATATAATTAAAAAAATTGAAAAGTATTTAATTTATCAAGGTCGGTAAAAATAAACTAAAAGTATTTTATTTATGCCTATCCCGAAAAATTATATTTATGTACTTTTTTAAAGGTTATCATTATTGAAATTTTTTTTAAAATCATTCGTGTATAAAATTTAATGGGTTCCAATTAATCTAATTTGATTCGAGTAACCTATTACAAAGATAAAGCTTTTTTAGAATTTTTTTTTTATATATCTACAACACTTAAATTAAAAATTTTATTTAAAAAAATAAGTGTTAAATTATTTAAATAAATCAAAAATTTAAAATATTTGACCGATAAGGTTTTAAATTAATTTGATGGAAAAGAAATTTGATGAAAATGAAAATGAAATCAGGTAGTAGTCGATAGTAACAATCTGGAATGTACATATCTACAACTCATAATAAGAGATAGGGCTAAAGGTCTGTGTATATTTCCTTTCCGTAGACGTAGTGTAGCGACGAAAAGTCTCAGAGCTTAATAATTCATGCCAAAATGGGTCCCTTTCGCTTTCTCTCTAGCTTCAACTTGTTGCCGGAGCTAGATATTTATGCTTCTGACACGTTTGTTTTACATTTTGTCGAAAACAAAAGAAAAATGTATTTTTTTGAGATATTTTTTAAAAAATTTACTATTTCAGATATATATATATATATTTTTTAATTTCTTATTGAACAATTATTTTAACAAGTATGTATATTATAACTGAAATAGATCACCTTATATAAAAATTTTTCATAATATCATTTATAGATTATTATTATTAATTAAAATTTTATGGGCCCATATTTAACCTTATTTTTTTCTTCTTCTTTTTCCTGGATACATTTGACCCTACTTTTTTTTATTAATAGTAAATATTTATTCATGATACAATTATGTGAAATCATATGAAAAGATATATTTTCATAACAGCATACTAGTATAAATGACAAGGATGCATGACGTTCAACAAGATTTTATTCACAAATAGCACCGCATGTACTTTGATATTTTTTTGTTCAGGTGGAATTATCGGTGTCTGATCTTAGAGGTCACTTAACAAAGGTTTTTTTTATTTTTAAGGTTTATATCTAAGATCTCTAATTAAAGAATTAAGGTATCTATCACTTTGGCCAACTTTATATTAATATAATTTTGATTTTTATTATATTTTGAAATAACCCGACCTCAGACGGTTGATGCAAGCGCAAACTGGAATTAAAATGATAATAACTTCAACTTTTCGCGAATATTTTCTGGAATGTGAAAATTTTGGGACCCACAAGTACTAAATTAATATACAATTAGTATTTTGTGGTGGCGGTAAAGAGAATATAGATAAGAGAGTTTGATTTAGATGAGAAATTGGGACCCACAATCCCATCTTGTTTGTGGCGTTCGCTTCAAATTTGGCCGTAAGCCGCTTGGGAGAGGGCGACATGGACCACTAGTCCACTAGACCACTACGACCATGACTTATATGCTCAAAGCCATGTGCTTTTACCAAATTTGTTGTATGCTTGATCTTTAGATATGTCCAAGGAGCCATTTAAAAAAGCGAGAAGCTGTCAAACACTGGAGCTTACAAATGCTCCGTCATTAAGGAGAAATGCATAAAGCAATTGGAAGTGTTGAGGTTTTTTTATTTTTTATTTTTTTAAAAAAGAAAGAAATATAAAAAGCCAAACAAGGTGGATGCTATATAGGAGACCCCCTTCATTAATATTTTTATAATAATAAAGATGTTTGATAATCTCAAAAATTAAATTAATATGGTCTAAAATATAATTAATTGTATTAATCAATATAAAAATGAGTTTAATTTTTCATTAAATATTGTTTGATTTGATAATTTATAAATTGGTTTTAATATACGTTATCATATTCTCAATCTAGTAGACTGTGGCAGTCAACAGTGGTGGACAGTGGCAATCGATGGTGACTGCAAATGGTGGCGGATGGGGTGGCAACAATGATAGACAGTGGTGGATAATGGCAATCAGTGGTTGCCGACGGTAGCAATCAGTAGCTATAGGCGATGGCGGTGGTAGGTGGCGGTGGATGACGACGGCCGACTGTTGTAGACTGCAGCAGCAAACGGTGGTGGATAATAACGGCAAACAATTAATAAGGTCAATTGAGATAGAATTAATTGGTGTAAAGTGAAAAAAATAGTAATGAGAAGATAAAAAATAGAAAAAGAAAAAATTGGGACGAAATAAAATTAATTTAAAATTAGTTTTTTTAGAACTAATTTTAGGTCTAAATTAGTTTAAATAAAAATTAATTTTAAAATATTTAGGTAGTTACCAAATAATAATTATTAAAATTAGGCTCATTATATCTAGTTAATCGATTTTTTTAATTTGTCAAACACCGTGTATTGGACTTTTTAATTCAATCTAACTCACAAAATGTGACTTATATTAGGTTGGTGAGTTAAATAAGGTTGAAAAATTCTTCAATTATTTATGTTTTTTTTTTGGAATTTAATTGATATATACTGATAGTATAAACTTATTTTATATTATTAACCAATAGAAATAGAAAAAAATAAGAAATTATGGTGGATTCCTCATTATAATAGGTAATAATTTATGTAAGTTGGACTTTCTACTATTTCTATTAGCTGACAGTATAAAATTATTTTATACAATCAGTACATTTAAATTAAATTATTCTTTTTATATACATGTTGAGATTTATTTTTATTGTTAAAACTTACATATATTCATTTAATATTTATGTTAAGATGAGCTGTGTGCCATTATGAATTTGATTTATTATGATAAGTGAGATTTAATTTCATAAATGCCAGATCTATCAAATGGCATTATAACAGAGTTTCATATTTATAATACGTCAAAATTAAACTTATGTTAAAAATATCGTCTTTTATTATTTATTAATGATTTTCCTCAAAGGTTTCGTCCGTTGTACGATTTCTTAGATTTTTTTAGCAACTCTCATTTGCGTTTTTCGTCGTAAAATGGTGATGTAGTAAAAGACAAATTTTACGATTAGCGTAAAAGACAAATTGGGAACGGAAAGAAGGATAAGTGGATCTGAATAGCGTCATGTGCGGTGCTTCCTCACTATGAGTTATCGCTAGGGATGTAAATGGGGCGGCCGGGGACGAGGGACGGGGGTCGGGGTGGGCGGGGCGGGGACGGGGGATTGGGGCGGGGATAGGCCGTCCCTCTATATCCTCTTGATCTCTATTTTTCTTTCTTCATGAGTTTATGGAATCGTGAATATCTATAGATATCCGTTAGAATATTAAAAAATTTAAAAATTTAAATTAAATATAAAAATTCTAATATCATAAAATATTTAAAATAACCATAAATAATAATCTAATTTAATAATTAAAATTCTAACAATTTAATATATTTAAAATAAAAATAAATACATAAAATAAATAAAAAAATAAATACAATAATCTAATTCTACCATTTAAATTCTAATAACTTAAAATATTTAAAATAAAAATAAACACATAATAGTAATCCAATCATTAATCTAATATATAATAAGTATAAATAAATCTAACTTATAAATTTAAACTTTAATCTAATTAATTTAAATAATAATAATAATATTAGTTTAACTAAATTAATAATTTAAAGATAAAATAATAATTTACGATACTCACTAAGATATAATTATAGTGATCCCCGCATGCTTCCATTTAACATGCAGATATTTAAAATCCCCATCCTCATTATCAGAAAGCAAAATTTTTCCCCCATATCCGCCCTATTACAAGTATTACCCGCGGATGCGGATTTTTTTGACACCCTTAGTTTTCGCTATGCACCGTCTCATCCTACGAGTACACAGTAGTCCGTTAGTGTTAAGACTACGAAGAGGACGAAGGATTTGTGATTTGTCCAACGGCAGCAAGATTAACAACTGTGTGTTTGGTTTTGTATTTATAAAATGAATTTAATTTAAATATATTAATAATATAAAATAATTTTATATTATTAATTAATAAAAATAATAAAAAATATTAATTTATATAAATAATTATTTATTATAATAAAAAATTCATCATAATTTTATATTTTTAAATATTTTTATTAATTGATAAAATAAAATTATTTAATATTATCAACATATACTAATTTTATTCTTGATGTAATTTGTTAACATTAATTTTGATTAAAAATAATTTCCCCATATTGAAAGTACAGGCAAAACAACAATTTTGACATAAACAATTTAAAATATAAATAACATAAGTAATTTATATTTTTTTTTGAGAGGTACTTTTATTATATTATTGTCATCTCTGTTTTTAAAATATAAATTTTTTTAAAAGATAAAAATGTGTTACACTTTAACTTAATTTTATATTTTTCACCAAATTTGTATTATCTTATGTTTATTTACTTATTTTTTTGACTAATTAACAAAGAAAAAGATATGTGCCTAATAATCACATATATAAATTTATTTTGTTGAAATTTTAAAGTATTATTATGTTATCACAAAAAATTATTAACAATAATAATAATTTGTAATGATTATTTAAAAAAGCAAGTTACACACTTCTTCAATTTTTTAATATTTTTAGACTATACTATGTGATAATTAATGTTAATATATGAATGTTAATAAAATATTTTTGTATTAATATATTAAAATGAAACTAAAATGTTAATTTATAGTAAATTTTATATTTTTAAAAATCATTAAATAAAGATTAAATAATCTTTATAAATATAGTGTCACTAATATTAGCATATCAATTCTCAAGAATTTACAAAGATGCAACAACTTTAATAATATTAAATATTGAACAATTAAAATAATAATAATAACTATTTTAAGAAAAATATTAACTCTAAACAATAAAGTTCTTATATAGTGGTTAGTTTGATAAATTTACATACATATTTCAATTAATAAAGTACTTTAGGATAAAATGTACACTTTGAAAATAGAAAGAAAGATTGTATAATAAGATATTTTTCAAAGGAGGGGATGTAATTTAAACAATTTTAAATAATTTTGACATAAACAATTTTTTTGACATGGACATAAACAATTTAAAATATAAATAACATAAAAAAACTTTATAAACAAATGAGTAAATATGGTAGTTCAAAACTTAAAACGACTAACACAAAATTTTGCAACCACTTCCATCTTGCAATATTTTAAACTAGTTTCTGACAGTTGTCAAACACGAAAAATTCTTCAAGTAGACCATATCAAAAGAATAGATCCAATAAGTATAGTTTTGGCATTTGGTTAGTACATGCGTCTATAAAAAGAAATTTGTACAGGTAATTATTGAAGTCTTCACAAGCAATTTATATTATAATATTTTGCTCTCGTAAAAAGGAGCCTTCTATAGCAAGCCTAAAATATCATCTCCAACCGACATGGCAAAATGGAGACCATATTACTGGCACACCCCTTCTACGCGAAACTCCACGGCCAGCGGCATGAGCCTATAAAAGAAACAGTTGCAGTTACACCACACTCTTCGATTAAGCATGCACACTGAATAGGTATTTATACAAGTGGTGATAAGCTGGATCCAACTAACCAAGGTTATAACAAACTCATTAACCAAGTAACTAATTACAATTAGGAATAATTAATTGAGATAATTTAACTACTAGCTATCCTAATATATTTAAAGAGCAATTTCGTAAGGCTATATATTAATATTAATGAAATGAAAAATAAAAATGTATTGCTACTGCTCCTCGAGAGACTTGGAAAGCATAAAATACAAAGTACACATGAAATAGAACTGTAATTTTATAAAGTGATTGTAATTTTGTTGGTAATTGATACTGATTTCATTGGATATCAAGTCAGGAACTAGATCTATACAACCATAGAAGAATAAAACAGAAGAAAATACAAAAAAAAAAAAAGAAAAGAAAATGATAGATATATACTACACATTTTGCAAGGGCTCTGTCTCCTCTCTGGCCCTACCCAAGGCCCGAATCTTCACTCTAGATGCCCCCACTAGGATGCTATGGAAAAAAAATTAATAAAAATATAAATTAATGATGGAACCCACCAATAAGCTGAAATGACTCTATAATGATTAGAGTGAGTACAGTAATATCTCCTATCATTTTTATCCCTCTTTAGCAAACACGGGGCATGGGGCATCCAATGGCGCCAATGGCGTACTAACATATTAACACCAAGTCACATGTCTGGGGCCAACTATGGTCAGAGGCCATGTCAATCACATGCGCTAGGGACTCAAGGACAAACTCGGCTGTTTGGATCCATAATTATTGAGAAGACTCGGTTTTTATGATATATTATATTAATTTATTATTTATTTATTATTAAATAAAATATAAATTTTAATTATATTAAATATATATTTAATTTAATAATAAATTAATATGATATCTCACAATAAATAACTCTTTCTATCACTTTTCGTTTGCATATGCGCATCTTTGGGCCCAGGCAGTGTCGGCCACAAATCAAATCATATCTGCTAGGAAACCCAAGGACAAACTTATCTTAGGCATTTGCATCTACAAATGGTCTAATCCCTCCCTTTAAAAGAAAGAGAAATGATAATATATCTTCAGGGTTATCATAAATTTTAATTTATATTATATTTTAATAATTAATTATTTTATATTTATATATTTATAATTTTAAAATATATTTTTAATAATTAAAATATAAAATAAACTCATGTTCATAATAAATTTGATTCTATATTATCGAATTACTCTTAAAGAAATCCAACAACTAAGATCTAAGGCTCTCTGGGGCTAGTTAGTACTTATAATTGCGGCGTATTTTATTATACTCCTTGTTAAAAATAGTGTATCACGTATCATGTCATTTAATAATCCATAATTAATAGTATAATTCTAGACTCTTAACTTATGATTCGTTCTAAAATTTTCTTTTTCTTCATTAAATTTTCACATTCTCCACCCCCAGCTTGTGCCAGCACCACCCCCCACCGTCGACACCACCACCCCCCTCAGCCTTACCCCACTCCAGCAGGGGAAACCATCATCGCAGCCGCCGCTTCTCCACACCAACCTCTCCCATCCTTCTATGTACAACGCCGACCTCAAGAAACCTTCCGCCCCCGTCGACAATGATAGGTCGTCTTCTGTGGGCATTCTTTCGCCGCCGCTCGTGCAGCACGCGGTGATGAAGATCGAGCTAGTCTAAGCTCGAATGGGGGTTGCAGTGTGTGGAGCAGTTGAGTGGAGTGCAGCGGGAGTTGGTGCGGAAACGGGTAGATGCCGTTGAAGTGCCTCTTCGGTGCATGTTGGTGCTTCTCAGCCATGTCGTTGTTGCTGTTGGTGCATCGCTGCTGTTGGTGCATCGCTGCCGCTGGTGCTTCTATGCCATGCTGCTGCCTGTGCTTCTCTACGTGAAGACAGCGATTGTAGCATTGTCGTACGAGAGTTTTCAATTTTAAGGGACTCCTGCAGTGCATCATCTAATTTAACTGCATAATTAGTCCAACAATTTAGATGAAAGACAACTCCAAAATATTTTGATGCACCATGATTAACGTGATGCATTAGGAATAATACCTATACTTGCTCCAAAAGCGATAGTAAATGGCAGTGTCATAACCTAAATTAAACTGAAAGGGTGAAGTATGCTCCTCCCTCATATAGTCGGTCAGTTTCGTTCATCAGTAAGTCCTCCAATCATGCTATTGGAAAGGCACTTTAAGGCTCCACCATTTATTTAAAGTGAGAATGAGAAGAACGGGATTGAAGTTAGGAGTTGACATTGTTCTTCGCGCCAAAATTATGCCAATATAAATAATTGTGCGCATACGATACCATCTGAAATCTGAAGCTGCATTGCAATTATTGGTAATAGTTTACTATGTAGTAGTTTACTTTGTCTTAGACCACTGACATTCACAGGAAAAATATTGCGTGCTGTGTCTTCATCTGCAAGGTAAAAAAAACTGTTCGATTCCCTAGCTCAACGCCACTTGAACATGAAGGAAAAACTATGTTTATCTTCATAACACATCTTTGTTGCTTTCATGATTATCCCTACTGATGCTCACTTTTAACTCAAATTACAAGCTTATAGCAAACCATTTATCACATATCCGTAAGCACATTGTGTAACATTAGGCCAATTCTACTATGCTTTATGCGATTTTATATTTTCTCTCAAGTGTAAGCCTTTTTTCTTTTTATCGTAAGTTTAATTTAAATACTATCTTATACATTTTTTAAAATATCTATATTTTGTTGTATACTTTTGTATGTTTGTTTATCAAAATTTTACAGTTTCAATATTCTATTTTCGATTTTAGGTTTCTTAAATATAATAAGATGCTTTATCATTTTACGAGAATTGTGTTATGATCATTAATAATATGTTAAACTCTTTCGATAGATCAATTTGATCGTCTTATATATTTATTTTAATATTTTTTGATAGTTTTATTTATTAACTTGATATTTTTATCATTATATATTTATAAATATATATGCGATAACTAAGTGTTTTTCATAATAAAGTTTGACACTAAAGTCTTAGAATTTGAATAGTGTATTACATTTTCTCTCAAAATAGATTTTAAATTATCTCTCGATTTCAAGATCATCACTGTAGAAACTACGTACTGAAGACACTCTACAAGAAAAGGGACAAAAAAAAATCCAATCCCGTTAAAAATATAACATAAACATAATATTTACCATAAAACAGCTAAACTTAAGACCTAATAGATTTGAATAATTTATTAAGAATGAAAAAAAAAAAAAATGATAGGACTGCAATCAAAGAAGGAGGATAAAGTCCTGCTCCCGCAATCTCGCAAAAGAGGGCCCAGGGACCAGAGAGACAGAAATTAAATTTATATAAGGAGGATTATCTCATAATTTAGTTTATGAACTTAATAGCTAGAAAACTTATCGTAAACATATCACAGTTATAGTATTCATGGCCTCTTGATTATTGTATAAATTAAATATACATTTAACATTATATATTTAAGTATATTTATAATTAAAATATATTAGATCTAATTATTAATTATTATATTATTAATAATATTTTATTATTTCAATAACTATATAAAAATTGTATATATGATAATACTTAATTATATAATTATTATTATTTTTGCAAAGACAGAAAAAGGACAAATAAGAGTTGAATATAAAATATTTTAAATTTTATAAAATATATAAAAAATAATTATTAAACTGTAAGTTTAATTATGATAATATTTAATTAATTAATAATATAAAATATTTTATACTATTAATATATTAAGGTTAATTTCTTATAACAAAATAGATATATAAAATATAAAAATAAATAAATATATCTTAAATAAAGTTATTCTAAATCAACTTTATTATTAATATATTTTCCTCAAAAGAAAACTTTGTTATTAATATATTTAAATATAAAGTGTTAGGTAAATATCGCGACAAATATCTCTCAATCACAGAAACTGTGACTATGACTCGACAACATCTGTACATTTCCGATAACTGATTGCGAAGTAGTAATAAGCAGCACTATGGCTAACCGTGTTATTATTCAACGCCTTGCTAAGTACGCTAATCAAAACTGTCTCGCAAAGTTTTGTAGGTTTTGCGTGCGGAAAAACTCTTCTATATTCCATATTTTTGGGGGAAATTAATTCCCTCCTCCACAATAACATAACAATTCTTAATTTTTTTTCTTATTTGCCCCAAAAAAAATTTAAAGATTCACATAATTCATATTTTTTTTTTTTATTTAGCGAAGGTCCCTCTGCTCCCTCTGCTAAAAGCTAATAAAAGCAAGATAAATGAGTGAGTGTGATGGAGACGAGCGAGCGGCGCATTAAATTAGAATAGATGGAAATTGACAAGCCGTCGCCTTCTCCTTCACGTGGGTAAAGCATAAGCATTAGTGCCTTGCTCTGTTTCCTGTTTGTAATAGCAACGAAAAGGCTCAAAGCTCAATAATTCATGGGAAAATGGTCCCTTCAGCTTACTATTCAGCTCCAACTTGTTGACGCAACTAGATATTTATGTTTTCTACATTATTAAGAGTGAATTAATGATAAATAATTTGGATAATTTATATAAAATTATAAATTTAAATACTAATATATATTAAAAAATAGATGTTTATGCTTTTAGTACTTTTGTTTTACATTTTAACAAATAAAAAAAGAAAATTTTATCTTTAAAATATATTTTAATATTTAACATGTATATCATATATTTTTAGTATTTAATATTATTTTTGTAAATTTGATTATTAATTTTTGTAAAATATAATATTAATATAAAAATATTACAACTGTAAATATATTTTTTAACTCAACTACTTATTTAAATTTAAAATAGATATATTTAAAAAATGTAAATTACTATTTCAGAAAATTAGTAGATATATATATAAAAAGATAAATAATAAAAAATATTTTATTTTTTGATTTCTTATTATATAATTATATTACACTTATATCATAATGAGAATAAATTATTTTATATAAAAATTTTAAATAATCTTATCATATATAGATTTTTATTATTAATTAAATTTTTTTTATGGATCCACGCTTATCCCATTTTCTTGATTGACGGTAAAAGTCTACATAAGACAAAGTCATATAAAATTGTTATATGAAAGAATCTATTATCAAATTATTATTATAACACTATACTAACATAAATGACGAGGATGCAAGACGTTTGGAATTCGGACATGCTAACATAATATTTTTATAAAACTCAACAAGATTTTATTCTCAAATAGGACCAGTAATTTGATTTTTATTATATTTTATTTCCATTTTATTAAAATGAGAAAAGAATTAACTCCAAAGAACCTAACTGTTGTTGCATGCGCAAACTGGAATTACCATAATAATCTCTTCGACTTCTCGCCGATATTTTAAGGAAGGCAAAAGATTAGGACCCTCAATTATTATATTAATTAATATATACTTATTATTTAATTTATGGCGGGGATAAAAAGACATGGATAAGAGCGCTGGATTTTGATGAGATATTAGGATCCACAATCCCTATCATGTTTGTGGCGTTTTACAGAAAATTTGGCCAGGGCCACTTGTGAGAGGCCGACATGCTTTAGTGGTTTGCTTTGTTTCGTTTCCTGTTTGTTGTGTAGCAACGAAAAGTCTTAGAGCTCAATAATTCGAGTTGTAATAATTCATGCGAAAATGGGTCCCTTCGTCTCTAGCTGCAGCTTGTTCGCGCAACTAGATATTTACTATAATTTATGCTTCTGGATTGTTTGTTTTACATTTGATAATCGAAAAAGGGAAAGTTTATCCCCGGAAATACTTTGTATGAAGTAACTTTTTTTTTTTTTTACCAAAAAATAATTTTGCAACTATCAAACTGCAAACCAAACGGAAAGTCTGTTGTTCAAGATTCCTCTCTGGATTGTGAATGCCGGAATTGGTCGATACAGCGATTGTATTTTGGGGAGATGATAACCTGCTTGGGTCTTTATCCTCTACTTCCTGCTTCTTTAACCACTACCTCCACCTCTCACGTAATTCACTTATTTCAACTTTTGATTCACTTTAATTAATGCGTTCTTTTGGTTTTGATATTAACCGGCATTTCATTAGTCAATTCATCTAAACTTTAACTTTAAGGATATGTTTTGTTAGGAAATAAAGATAAGAAGAAATTTTTTATGAACAAATTTCTTATGAAAATTTATATATAAAATTTATTTATAAATTTTTTTTTATTTTTATCTCTTATTATACATGAAACTTATTGATAAATTTTTATTTTTATTTTTATCTTCTAACCAAACATATCCTAACAGAAAGTTGATTCACTAGCCCATTATGCCAAATATCAAATATCAAAGTGGGGCTAAGTACCTAATTGTATTGAATTTTTAGCTCAAAATATTTAATTTGAATATATTAAAAACTTTCATAAATTTTTTTTAAAAAAATTATTTAATATAAAAAAATAATTTTTTTCATAAATTAAACATATATATAAAATTATATATAAATTTAATCCATAAAAAATTATTCCTAATTTTTATCCTTTTATCAAACTCACATATTTGTAACTTCTTCATTCTACAGCTGCTAGCATTATTTTCTTGTCTATAGTGAGTAACTGCGGCTGCTGACTGAAACCACCTTTTTAAAAAATATATATATATCTTCTCTATTTATTGTAAGTAAGAGGTTCTAGAACGAAACTAAATTCAAAATCCGACATAATTGATGGCGTGCTTATGTTGGAAAACTTCGCGAGAGTTTAGCGAAACTCAAGCACCGACTTCGTAATTTAGATCTTCACGGCTACTTGCTGTTGCTCTTGCGACATCATCTTATCCAAAATTTCTTTATACGCAATTTCAAGCCTAGATTGTCGCATAGGGGATTGCGACAAGAGAAAAATTAAATCAATAGTCAATGAAATTCTTATCACCAATATTTTTTAATTAAAAAATATTAGATTTTTTTTTATTCTATGGTCTTCAAAAGTCAAATTTGAGTTCCGCAATCAATTATGCGTAGAAAAAGACAAAATTTTAAATTTTGCAGCACCGTGATGCATCCATATTGATTCGGTTATATTAATTAATTATGTAAATTATTAATACTTCCTCTACTCACAGAAATTGTTAATTTAGGTGAAATTTTTTATTTCATAATAATTATTATTCTCACATATTAATATAATATAAATTTAATTTAGATATATTAATAGTATAAAAAAATTTATACTGTTATCTAATCAAAGACTTTTATTGGTATAGTCATTCAAATAGTAGGTAATTATATCAAAGAATTTTACTGATATAACAATTTATAATTGGATATTTATATAAAATTTTTTTATAGTGACAGTGCATTCAAATTAAATCTATATAATATTTATTATTAATTTTTTAACTTATATTGATGAAAAGAAATAACTATTTTCTACTACATAATAAAGTCATACTTTCCACCACATAATAAAATTTAGGGTGAATTACACTTACTTCTCCTAAGATTCAGTGTAATTATACTCGGCACCCCTTTGTCTATATTATAATTATATATTAGAGAGGTGTCGAATGTAATTACACTAAATTTGATCAGTGTTATTCACCCTAAAATTTAATAAGAGAATTTTAACAAATTTATATTATAATTATACATTAATTTTAGATTTCTTAATCTATATGAATGATCAAATTGATAATTATTATGAACTAAAAATAGTAACTTTTAAAATTTTTATCTTAGCAAATAAAGTATTTTAACTAATTTTTTGTAATCTAGAAAATATTTTTTTACTAAATAAATTAAAAGGAATGGATAGCTTGTTAATTTTCAAAGAAATATTCAATTGAAAAATTTTAGAGCATTAATTTTGACTATTTAGATGTTCTAAAAGTATAGAGTTAACAAGTCACCACCAGTTAACAAAGAATTTGAAAAAAAAAACATATTCACATTATTTATTAACTAGACTAACATACAATTAATATATTTTAATTTTTTTAAGAAAAGAAAATTTACAAATTTATTAGATTTTTTTAGGACAAATAAATATAGAATAATTATTGACAAATAAAACAAAGATATTGAGAAAAATTAATTTTGACTTGACTTATGCTCTTATGCATCTTCTAATATAATGAGGAGCTCAAAATTATGTAATTTTTATGAAATGATTTAGGGTTGATTGATTTTAATTTAAAACAAGCCAACTTAAGATTTGTTCAAGGAAATCAAACAAGTATAAATCAAATAAATAATCAATTGCAAATGTTAAAACTCAATCGAGTCAATCTAAAAATATGACAAACTTATTTAATTTTTAATTTTATATTAGCTGTTTTTTGTGTTTTTTTTACATATCTTTTTATACTTTTATAATTCTCCGACATAAACTCATAAACAAGTAGCTTGCACAATAGACACCAAAAAACTAGCTCACACAAACACGTAACATTTCAGTTTTTTTTTTTTCATTTTTGTCCCACAAGAGAAAGCTGAACAAAAATAATTTCATACCATTTTAGGAAAAAAAGAAGGACTTCCCACCAAACAAAAGAACAAGCCAGCCCACAAAGGGGCCCAACAAGAAAAATGACTTTCACCACCCCATCAACTAAAATGGGAACAAACCACCTAAATAAATCCTCATCACATTTTAACTTATATCAAATGAAAATGAAAGATAACAAAGGCAGGCAGAGCATGAGACAAAGAAAGATCAGGAACTGACTGAAGCTTAGCTTTGGTCATGGGTTCCGTCACTGCCCGGTCGCCGGTTGATTAAGCTACGGTGGCTGTGGGACGAGCTCGCCGGCGGTGAGGAGTTGTAGGATTGTGCCCTACCCTGGGTTGCTCTTATGTTTCCTATTCTTTTGATAGATTCTTTTCAATGCTTAGTGTGTTTCTTCTTCCTTTCTTTCTTTTATTTTGGGGTCGATGTTGGTGGTTTGGGGATTGGTTTTTATGTTGTGAGATGTTTTCTGAGTGATATTCTCGGCGATGTTCTATGTGTGGGTGTTTGGACAGTGAGGAAATTTTGGCCAAGACATATTTGGAAGCAGTCTATGGTTGTTGGAGATTTTTGGTATGATTTTGAGGGTTTGATTTAAAGCGAGCGGTGTTGCGCAGAGGTCAAGGTGGTAGTGCTAAGGACAGAGGGTGGTTGATTGTGCCGTGTTCTTTTTTTTTTCCCCCTTTTTTAGTGATGGGAATGCTACTATGTGCTTCTTGTGGAATTTTTTTAAAAAATTTTTATTTTGGGGGTTCATGGCTTAGTTCTTGCGATGTGGTTTGGGTCGGATGAAGGGAAGAGAGGCAGTGGTTTGGTATTAATTCATATTGATGGGAAATGGATGAGACTTGGCTTATGGGGTCTATGGAGGTTTTAGACGGCGCTGCTTTGTTTTTTGGGTTTAATATGATGACGATGGTAATGGTCAATCTTGGTGTCTCCTCCCCCTCCTCCTCCTCCTCCTATTGCATCTGTCTCATTATATCGTCCTCTGTCTATTTATTTGTTTTTCAGTTATCTTTAGCTAACAAAAGCTGCTGTACAAGGAGTTGCAGGGCATGCATTTCGGCTTTGTTTCCATGAGCCTTATGCTTGTCTCCCTGCAACGTTCCCTCTGGTCTTGGAAAAACAGCATGCTCGACCTGCACCACAGAGCACTCCTCTGCACATACATTTGTTGTTTCCTTTTTGTTCCTGTTATTTTTGGTCAACATTGTTATTTTGCTTACTCTTTTTGTGTCTTTGATAGTCTTTTTAAATCATAAGAGCAAAGAAAGAAAAGAATAAATAAAAAAATATAAGGGAAAAAAGGCATGTAAATAAGTGATTTAAGCCAAAAGATGATTAACGCGTGTTTTTAATCATAAAGATGAATTGAGATTGATAAATTGTAGTTGAGGAAATTATGCATTGTAATTTGGAAAATGAAGATAAAATGAAAATGCACAATAAAAGGAGAAATAAAGAGGTGTCATTCATTTTTTTTTTTCATTTTTCAGAATTTTTAAATACTCTACTCAATTAATTAAATATATATATATTTTTGAACTCAACCAAAAATTGGATGCCGACAATATAAGTTTGATGCTATTATGTATCCTTTTTTCATTTTATCTAGACTGCTTTATAATTTCCCTTCTTTTTTTTTTGGTTCCCTTTATGACAGACCTTGAGAAATAAGCAGCATCTTGCAAAGCAAGAGTCAATAGGTCTGACTTTTAGCTATCAGAGACCGCATGGATGTACTTGATGCAGTTTTGGATCAAGAAAATCAATATATGAGAGGGGTATATTTGATTATGTTTGATGTCTATTGTTAAACAATTGGATCAAAATTTATTGATTTAGCCATCATACATAATATTCACATGGATTCTAGGTATAGTTTACGATTGGTTCGCTATATGTATTGGTTAACAAACTTTTCCTGGAATTAACTTTGTTTTAAGGTAAAATATAATGTTCAGTGTGTTCGGCTCTGCGGTGGGCAGTTTTGGAGCCCAAGTTCTTGTTTGGGTGAACCATGTTTTAGGTTCAAAAAAGAACCTATTGAGATTTGAGGGTAAAAGCTAACTAAATTCATCGTGTTTTGTATTTGTGTTGAACTTCACTCATTTTACTAGCAACTTGTCTCCTCCCAGATAGTAGTGAATGATCAAAGGGAAGCAAATGGCATGAAACATTTGGACTCTAGCCTGACTAATTTTCTCTATGTTTAAAATAATTACAATAGTTCCTGACCAAATAATAATAATAATAATAATAATAATAATTACAATAGCTATTTCTAAAACAACACTCTAGAGATTTGTGTATCTGTTACCGTTATCATCTTTTTGGTATATCAGAAAATAAAGAAAAAAGAAAGACAAGATTGCAATCTATGGCAGTTCCCCACGCATGGAGTCAGCAACTAAGAGGTGCGACATTCCCGTAAGTGGTTCATGCAGCTCCAGAAGACATTCCCCAGGCATGGTGGCTTCCCTCGGAGTATGTTGTATCTCTATCTTCCACTATTACTGTTATCTACATATGTGAATGTGTTGCACGTAGATAAGAAATAATTCAAACACGGTTAAATGTGTTTTGCTTCGTTAATTTATTATATTAATTATATTTTTTACCTTAATTTTAAAAAAGTAAACACGTTACACTCTTAATTTATGTGACTTATTGCAATGATTTTCTTTATGTTAAAAATAAATTTTATTTATGAATTATCAAAAAAACCCTCTATTTGTAATTATAAAGAGAATGTGAATTCTATTATTACTTTCATTTTACTTGGTTGATTGTTCTATTGAAGAGATTTCATTATCGTTTCTTAAAAATTTCTTCTTTATTCGAATGGATTTAATAACGTTTAATTGAACGTTAGTAAGTTTGATATTCAAGGAAAATTAGTGTGGAAAATCACTTTTCAGTTAATAAATCTAAACACGGAATTAATTTTATCATAATTGATTATAAAAAAATCAATTAAAACACACCCAAAATCATCATAGGCACTCAATTAGCAAAAAGAAAAACCCATAAAGAATTCTTTTTTGGGGGGGGGGGGGGGTCTAGGAATAGAGGCTGAGATGCGAGACATCCACTAAGATAAGTACTTCGTCTGTAATAAAGAATTAATTGGAATGATAAGGAATTTCTATTTGCTTACCACTTTGACTCCATGATTTCAAATCTCAATACTTATGTGGTGTTAAAAGGAAAAACTTCAGCTTCCAGGACCACAATCATAGGTTTTAAACTATAAATACTTAATGAGTTGTTTGGTAACTTAAAAATCCAATTTAACACAATAGAAAATCGAACTGACTATATTAACCTGTATAAAAGAGAATTAATTTAAAATTAAATACTATTTGATTTCAAACTAACTTTTGAGTTAATTTAATTAATTTTTCACATTAATGAGAAAAGAAATTAACCCAACTCAAAATTAATTTTTTTTAAATTAGTTTTTACCAAAAACTAGATTACATAAAACTAGTTTTAATCAATTTTATCAATTATCAAACAATATTTATCTAAAATATGACCATATTATACTTAGATATTTAATTTTCATATGTTGTCAAACAGGTTCTTTTTTTTTTTTGGTCGATAAACTAAAATTCATTGATGAGAAAAGGTCGCTTGACCATCTGTGCAGAGGAGACAGCCCAACTCATCAACAGGGCATGGGATAAACACTGAGCACTACGGTTGAGTTGGGAAAGCGCTTAACAAAGCCAGTCCATTACTAACGAGCAGTTGAGACATTGGCCCAAATCCTAGCTTTATCCAGAGTCCTATCTAAAGACATCGGCCTTCAATGACAAAAGCAAAAGACGACATTGGCCTTCCTCGACCCAAAAAAATAATGACACAAGCCTTCATTGATTAATAAAAAAAAAAAACATCGGCCTTATCACACTCCAGTGAGAGTATAGATTCCCGGCCAATCATAGCTGTGCCACGTGGTGCGCAGCATCCTTAACTGCCCGGGGGACCATTTATGGCCTCATCTGTTTGTGCTCCTGCGACCAAAAGAAGTATGTTTTTCAATTTCTTTTAAAAAAATACTTTTAAAATTTTTTGTATTATTTATTTGTGCTTTTGAAAAAAAAGAAAGAAATAACAAATAATTAATTTTTTTATTTTTTTTCAAAAGTAATAAAAGAACGAGATAAATGATACTTAAATTTCAAACTAACTTCTTTCGCTATTACAATTCTATTCTTAATTTTTTTTTTGAAAATATCACTCTTTATCTATTAATATTATAATCTTACACTAAAAAAATATTTTTATATTTATCATATTTAAATAATTTAACAATTTTTTTATTCTAGTTAAAAGTATTTCTACAATTAAATCACAAAATATTTTCTATTTTTACTTTTGCTTCTATTTTTGTTTCTGATTTTACTTTTAAAAAAATATTTCTCTCAAAATTCTAACCAAATAAGCTCCAAATCACACTTCTGAAAGCTCTCCCTCGTTCTCATAATACAGAGATAATGAATAAAGGACTTTGGATTTGTCGTGAAAAATAACTTCATTTCTTCCCTTGCGACTTGTCCTTAGTATGTTTGCAGTTAATGCCCACCCCTGCTTAAAAAAATCTCTTTTTTTCTCTTAATTCCTCAAATCTGTTAGCTAACCACTCATCAATTTGGCTGTAGTGTAGGCGTGTGTTGGAGTTGTGAGATATACCAAACCAGGGTCGTCCCAGGGCAAAACACGAGCGCGGGTTCCACCGACTCCGAAAGGCTGGACAGAGAGCAGAGGTAACCACTCTTGGAACAAATTTTCTCTGATTGCAACTGCTTTATTACATTTTCTATAGGATCAATTATGAGCTTTTGAGGGATCAGTGCCTCCCATATGTGCCCCCCAAATAGAAGAAGGATAAGAAGTCTGAGAACAAGTTCTAAAGCCATAAATATGGTTTTTTGTTTGGTCTTCCATAAACATGGTAGCTAAATAACTCAAATCAATACGGACGATCCGACAGCTACGAAACGATGACCTATTTTTTTATCTTTTTTTTTTGGGCCTTGACGAAACGATGACTTGAAGCAACCTAGCTACGAAGACCGTCGGCCATAATCATTGGGCTCTAGCGATTCTTTATTACCCTTCTCTTTTTTTGGCAGCCCCCACTTTCCCACCCAAAATCGAAAGAAAAGAGTAAGAGTTGTGACCAATTCGTTCAACATAAGCATCACGACTCTTAACAAAGCCCACCAGCCCTGACTTTACATAAGGCAGCTTCGTTGGACCTCTAAGGACCCATTGGGCTTCTCTGAAAAACTTCAAGACCACCACGAATTCACGATAGAATATGGACCAATAATTACATCCAACAAGCCTAATCATTAGAGAACATGAAAGGCTATTAGATATTTAGATGTAGGCTAAGAATTACAATTTTTTGAATTATTTTGTAGAATGGCATGCATAAGGAAGTACACCAAAGAGAAACGAGCTCAAGAAGCTAGATAAGTAACTGACACATACAAACGACACTTATTGAGACAGCTAAAGGAGTTGCATAGACGGATTTTAGGAATATTGGTACGCAACATAATATTGCAATACGAGGATTAATCAATCCTTACAAATGATCCAGACTCACATCCCTATCATACTCTTCCCACATCAGCAAGTCTTGCAATCATTCCGGGGTTGGCAACAGCCTTAGATGCTCGGCCTCACGTTCAGATGAGATGCTATCTTTTGACCAAGAGAACGGTCAGCCTGTGTAACAATATGAAAAAGAACATAACAATGAGCAACCAATGCCGATTCATTTGACACTCACGAAAATATAGTTCCTACAGTGATAAATTAGCATTTCCAAGTCTCACCTGAGACCAGTATGAGATCCAGATGCTGCGGATTTCATGAGTGACACGTGGGTCAGACAAAGCCTCAACCCATCGGCGGATAAATCTATCTTGCCTGTAAAAGACAGCAGAGAGAATCCAATGTTAGATATCAGCAAACAAATTTCATATTAACCGTATCAGTAATTTAAGACGGGAACCTGTCAGGTGCCCAGGAACGGTATCTCTCTCCGGGTTGCTTGAAGTTGTTCTCCTTCTCAATTATGCACTGCATTATGAAGTAGAGTTGTTTACACATTATTGCCCAGTAAAGGTGACATTTAAACAGTTTCATGAGTGCTATTAAAAAAAAATATCTTATCATTTGTTTTATGAAAGCATTTATCACAATCCCTTCTATCCAAAACTAATACTGACACATTTAAGCCTAACTTGATTTGCAACAAAGAAATATAACCAATGTCATGTTAAGAGACATTCTAAATTCCAAGTCATCACATTAAGCAATTGATCAGAACTAACCCTTTCACGCCTTCCAGTGCAAATAGCAGGAGGAATGGGGAACCTTTCTGCATGACGAACAGGATCATACCTTGAAGGGAAGTAATTGACCTATAAATTAAAAGCACCCAGTCAATAGGAAAAAAAAATGTATACAACTAAAGAACAAGTGGCAATATCACAATATGAGTTTAAGACCCAATCATATGTGTATGAACAAGGTAACGGCACTAGTTATTTAAAATAGCAACCAGCTTCTTATCCAGCATTTCAATAAGAAAATATAATGATTCACCTCTTCATCCCTGTGCATGAAGTTCATAAAACCCTCATGGTGATTGTTGTGGTGAGCACACTTGGGAGCATTAGCAGGAAGCTGCAGGTAGTTTGGTCCAAGCCTGTGCCTCTGTGTGTCAGAATAAGAGAATATCCTAGTTTGAAGCAACTTATCATCTGAATAGTATACACCAGGTACCACAATTCCAGGGCAAAATGCAAGTTGTTCATTCTCAGCAAAGAAATTATCTATGTTCCTATTCAAGACCAAGCGACCAACAGGCTGCAGGGGCAAAATGTCCTCAGGCCAAATCTTAGTTACATCAAGTGGATCAAAGTCAAATTTGTCTTCATGGTCAGGATCAATTGTTTGAATGTACAGTTTCCACTCAGGATAGTTGCCAGCAGCAATTGAATCGTAAAGATCTTGAGTGGCGTGGCTGTGGTTGGATCCTCCCACCTTAATGGCCTCTTCCTCCAAAAGAGACTTAACCCCACATGTGGGCCTCCAGTGAAACTTCACATAGTGTGCTTTCCCAGCCTTGTTGATCAGAGTATATGTGTTAACTCCAGAACCGTCCATATGCCTGTAATCTTGTGGGACACCCACATCATCAAATAAAAAGGTGAACATGTGAAGGCTTTCTGGGTGGTGGGAGAAGAAGTCGAGAATCCTCCAATTCTCCTGGATGTGGGACTTGGGATTGGGTTTGAGAGCATGGACCATATCTGGAAACTTCATCCCATCACGTACGAAGAAGACAGGAAAGTTGTTTCCAACAAGGTCAAAATTACCCTGTGTTCACAAAGTAAAAACAGGAATCACGAAATTGCTTCAAAAGATAAAGACAGATTTAAACTTATACAATAATTGTTAATCTTGTCACTGGAAGATCATTTTAAATTATGCTATATACTCCCAAATCTTTACCTCTCTGGTGTAAAACTTCACAGCAAAACCTCGAGGATCCCTCAAGGTTTCAGGGCTACCACGCTCATGAATAACAGTAGAGAAACGGACAATTACAGGTGTCTGAACTCCAGCGGCTCGAAGGAAATCTGCACATGTCAGCTGAGAAATGTCATGTGTGACTTCAAAGAAACCCTTTGCACTAGCTCCCCTCGCATGGACAACACGTTCTGGGATCCGTTCCCTATCGAAGTTTGCAAGCTTTTCCACAAGATGATAATCCTCTAGGAGAATTGGACCTGTCCAAAGGGTAAAATAAAACAAATTTTCAGTTAAATAATATTTAGCCAGATTCACCATCCAAGCTTTACAACAATAGGCAGATATATAAGCACCCTCCCCAACAAGACCAAAAAAAATCCAGAAAAGAACAGAAGGGAAAAGGAATTAACAAAGATATTCCTCCACTAACAATAATTTAGAAAAGGGTCAGAACTATTTTCCAGCGTAAGATAAGAATAACATGCTTCAACATAGATAAATGAAAGAGGAGATTAAACTATGCATGGCATATATAATTTCTATGATATGAATAATTTGGGGTTGCACTCTGAACACTCAGCTATAATTACCAGGGGTAATACCTGAATATAAAAATCCTACTCCACACCACAACTTTAAACTTGACAACAAGATACCCTTGAAATTAGATTATAATTATCATCAATCCACTTCACCAGCATGGAATCAACTTATGTTGAAAAGCAAGTTTCTTCTAAAAGAAAGTTTAAAATTTTCAGCAAATAAAAAGCCATTCAAACGAGTTCGGACATCAAATTATGCTATCCCACCAATTTGTTAATGGCCTCCCAATACACAGAGATGGTTAATCACCCAAAAGGAGTAAAAGATGATACCTCTAGTTCCAACGGTTAGGGATGAGTTATTGTTCCAAACAGGAGCACCGGAGTTTGTAGTCCAGAAGGGAGAGTTGAAGGCGCTGGATGGCCGGTGCTGCGTGAAACGAAACAACGCAATGATATCAGTCACCAAACACGGTCTTACAATTGAATCGATACACAGTAGTAGCTCGATTAGACACACACAGTCATAGTAAAAAAAAGAAAAGGAGAAAAAAGAGTTTCCCTTGTTTTCCAATGTTAACTTTTCATCATAAACCCAGCTAATAGCCTAACACAGACACATGGTACAACAAGACTTGAAGAAGCATCAAAAGTCAAAACCAAAGGCTAAGCTATAGCTGATATCTAAAATTCGTTTTCTGAAGAACCAAAGATAAGCCCCAAAAAAACAAAAAAATAAATGAAATGAAACGATTAAAGCAGAAACAAAGAAGAGATAGAGTTTTTTCTCAAGTCAAAATTAATCAAACACAGAAGAAATCAATGGAAAAGCAGAAAGAGATTAGTGAATTGACGAAATACAGAGTCGAAGACAAAGATAATTGAGATGAATGAGTATGTGTACCTTGTAGGGATCCATGGACTTGGAATGGAAGAGACTGAGAAATGAAGAAAACGAAACGATGAGATTGAGAGAACCGAAGACAAAGCTTCCTTCTCGAAATCGCGAGTCTTAGCGCTTTATAAAGGCTCCCTATTTTTTCTCTTATTTTCTATTTTCGTGATTCCCATCGCTGTCCTTTTTTACTGAACCAAAAAAAAACCTGTATATTCTTCTTCTTCTTCTTCTTCTTCTTCATTTTTTATTTAATCAAATGAAAAATCTCGTTTCCGACCAATAATAGGAAGTCCAGGCTAGGATTAATTCATCATGCCAAAAACGGATTTAAATCATGATTTTTTTTTTTTTTGGTTAAGAAACTATTAAATTATAGATTGCATTCTTTCTTCATCATGCCAAAAAAGGATTTAAATCATATTTTTTTTGTTAAGAAACTATTAAATTATAGATTACATTCTTTCTTCATTTATGCATTAATTTTTTATTTATACATTAATTATATTTTTATATATCAATAATAATAAAATTTAAACCTATATAATTTTATACAAACTATCTAAATCATTTGCCATTATCTCGCTTGTAATGGCTTATGCACTAATGATTTTACACTACTGAAATAGATAATCATTCATTTATTTTTTTAAAAATAAATAAATCATTTCTATAAGATAAATAAGTTAAATGATAAAATTTATAACTAATGAGCATTGGATATAATAATACGTACATTATAATCTTAACAATAGAGTCAAAATTAACTATTAAAAATTTTCTTTAAATAGATTCAAATTTATAAACATATTTAATTTATTTGAAAAGTAACTTAATAACTTGGTAGTCATACTAATTACTAGAAAAACTAAAACGACAATGCATTTGGTTAAATAATTCAATTTATTGAATTATTTTTCAAAATAATAGTTTTCTATATTTTATTCTTTATTTTATAAAAAATTGGGTATTATAATAAGGCATTTTTAATGAGAAATATAGAAAAGATAAGCTCCATATTTTAATATTTAATCTATATCTATAATATCATATCATTCTGCTGTGTAATTTTAATTTTTGTAAATTATTATTGTTAGTTAATTTGTTAAAAATCATAGAATAAATATAAAAATTGTACGATTATAAATATATTTCATTACTCAACTACTTATTTAAAGATTTAAAAGTAAACATATTAATAAAAATTACAATATTACGATGTTAGAAAAATTATTAGATAAATATAAAAAGATAAATCATAAATATTTATTTTTAATTTAAATTGTTTATAAGTATTTTAAATTTCTTATTGTATAATTATATGAACAAGTACATATTTCTTATTTTAATATAATGGACATAAAATATATTCTCTTTAGTTTATTTTACTTGTCATTTTAGGTAAAAAAGTTTGGTTCGCTTTAATTTTATTTGTAATTCCCACTTATCATTAAAAAAATTTATACTTGTTTTTTAAATTTATCTTTCGCACAATTTTAAACCTAATAAATAATCAGAATAGTCTTTCTTGTTTTCCTTGCTCATACTTTATAGTCAAGCTTTAAGTTTTGTGCATATAATTAAAATGATAGATAAAATGAAAGTAATAAAAATCAAAATACATATGGTGTTATTTGTGAATTTAATATTATTGAATTTCACACAAGCTAATAATATTTTTGATTTATAATATCTGTCACTCTATTTATTTATTTATAAAAGTATTATAGAATCTAAAATTAAGGATTGATTATAAAAATATTTATCAAACTATCTTTACTTAATAATTAATTTATTATTAATAATTTATTATTTATAGTATTTAAATTTATATAGAGGATATAATTAAAAATTTTATAATAATTTTGTTTATAAAAATATAAAAATAACAAATAAATTGAACTAAAAGAAATTTTCTAAAATCCGAGATAGTGTGAACCGGAGGGATTCTTGCCATTTATTGTACCTATTAACTCCAACAAACCTGAAGGTTGACGCATACACGCAACTGCAATTAAAATGAAAAACTCTTCAACCTCTTGCTGATATTTCATGGCATGTAAAAAATTAGGACCCACAAATATTATATTAATTAATAATATAATACGTATTTTATGGTGGGAATAAAAGGATGCAGATAAGGGAGTCGGATCAAGCACGACCAAAAAAATAAAGAGAGAGACTGTTGGACCGAGATGAGAAAAAGATTAAAATATTTGAGAACGTCATGCACTCATGGTTCCTTATCTTGTTTGTGGCGTTTTCTTCAAGAATTGGCCGGAGCCACTTGTGAGAACGGCGACATGGACCATTACAACCATGACACGTATGCTAAAGTCCTTGAAACGTGTGCTTTCACCAGAAATTTTTTTGTTAATTTGCTTGGGGCTTGGCCGTGGACGTGCTCAAGGAGCCATTTTAATTTGGGGAAGCTATCAAACAATGATGGAGATTGGAGATTACAAATGCTTCGTCATTTTTAATGGAATATTCGCAATTCACACTTGGAACTGTTGAGGATTTGAGGTCACTTGTTGTACGCCCACGAGAAAAAAGGCAACCAACGTGAATACGACGCCCTCATGCAATGAATAATGATAAGTGGGGTTAATTCACGGCCTTGTGTGTCTGCGTGTTTCTTTTATTTTATTTTTTTTTCAACTAGAAGCACGACTGATTGGGATCAGATTTATTATTAAGAATTTAACTGATCTGACTCAATTTATAGAAATTCCAAAGGAGATTTTAGATCTTTCAATAATAAGTTTTTAATATTTAAGTTAAGATGAGTTGTGTTTCATTATGAATTTGATTTATTATGATATGTGAGATTTATTTTATAAATGGCACTAAAATTAAACTTATATTAAAAATATAGTCTTTTTTTATTTTATTGATTTGTTGATGTCTAGCAAATGTGAAGATTTTTTCTCAAATATTTCATTGTTTCAATGATTTATTAGATTTTTTTTTTTTGAGAAATGATATTTTGACATAAGATATTTCAGATTCTTAAGTATGATATCTGCCATTCATCATTGGATGGGTGTGTAGCTTCCACTTAAATTGGATCCCACACTAATTCAATGATAGATGGTTGATATATCAATTCAAAATACGAGGTGAACTTTGCACAAATATCACGTCTCTTTTTTTTTTTTTTTTTGCGCATTTTCTAGATTTCTTTAACAACTCACTTTTGTGTTTTCGTCGGAACCACGATATGGTAAAAGACAGATTTTAAAGGGAAGATAAGTGGATGTAATAACATCATGTCCGTTGCTATGTCCCCATGATTTGTCTTTCTCACTCTACTCAATCCTATCCCACGAGCATACGGAAATGTTAAGACTACGAAGAGAAAGGCACCAGCACCACTTGTCCAATGAGGCAATGATAAAAAGATTAAACATATTTTTTTATTTTGGTCTGTAAATATTAAATAGGTTTAACTGAGGCCAAGCAATGTCTGAGGCCCAATCATCTACCCAAAAAATTGTCTGAGGCCCATTCAATCATACGAGCTAGGGTCCCAAGGACAAACTTAACTTGGACTGCTTTTGCCTCCACAGGTCCAGTAGGTGTTAGCAGCTACAAATGGTTTAACTCGCTCCACTAACGGGAAAAAAAAAACCCCACCATCGAAACCCCCCCCCCCCCAAAAACAAAAAACGGAAAACCCTCCCTCTATCTATTTGTTTTGAGTAAATGTTAATTTTGGACTTGAGGTTTTGTATCTGTTTCATTTTAATCTCTAAAATTAAAAAATTAATGATTTAATTTCTAAAATTGTAAAATATGATTTAAGATAATTTTTAGGGTGATTTAAGTTAGTCCTAATATTTTAAATTTTGACACCAATCTAATCCTAAAAAAATTTTGATATTAACTTAGTCTTGATCCTTTAATTTTTGGTATCAATTTCATCATTTAAATTTATTTATCTTCTAATATTTTTGTTATTTTCAAGTTAATATAGTAGAAATTATCTCATTTTATTAGTCAAAGAAGATAAATAGATAACATAATAATGCATTCATGTGTTAATTACGATGAACTATAATGGAAATTACTGATAATTTGATGGAAAGATGGAACTAATATCAAAATTTGAAGTGTTGAGATTAAATTAATGCCAAAAAATTTTTCAAGATCATATTGATGTCAATTTCAAAATGTTAGAATTAAAAAAGATATATACTCTTTTTTTATTTTTGATGTGAAATGTAGTTTATAACTTGAAACGATTAACTCAAATTTCTGTAAATAGGTCCATCTGATACCATTTTAAACTAGTTTTTTAAGATTGTCAAGCATGAAATTTTCTTCAAGCATATCATATCAAAAGGTTAGATGCGATAAAAATAAATTTGACATGCGGGGCATCCATAAAAAGAGCCTTCTATAACTAATCAATGAAGTCTTCATAAACAATTTCTATTAAAATTCCTTTCTTCCATAAAAAGAGTCTTCTACAAGAAGTCTAAATATCACGTCCAACAGACAAGGCAAAATAGAGGCTATGCAAATGGTGATCAGCTCCGTTGTACACCCCTTCCAGGCGCAGCTCCATGACTAGCAGCTTTAGCCTTTAGCCTTTACAAGACCTTATACAAGCAAAATTTGCACTTACATCCGATATATTCATAAGCAATTTTTGTAGGGCTAGATCTCTATTAATGAACCTAGAGTCTCTTATTATTATTATTATTAATTATTTTTTCTCAAAAAAGGTGATGCCTTTGCTTTTCTCCCAACCGACGCCAAGTGATGCGCCCTTGCTCGTCAAGACATTCAGAAAGCATAAAAAACAAAAACACGCGCATAGAATAACAAATATGAAGTACACAATCACTTGAAAATAAAAAGAAGTACCATGTTGTTAAGAAAAAGTACCTTGATTCTTGCATCTAATCTAAACTGGGGAGCGTTTTTCAGGGTGCCTGCTATGGGTGGCTTTTAACATGGTCTTTGAAAAAATTAAAGACCATGGTAATATTTAACAATGATCATTGACTTTATGAAGAAATTTACAGATCAACGGTACAAATTAAAGAGGGCCCAAGAACGAAAGAAATGAAAACTAAATTTACAAAAAGAGGGCTATCTCATAGTTAGTAAATTTATTGTAAAAATATCATAATTCTAGCATTGATGCCCTCCTTGAATTATAGAGACTCTGGCTGTGACTGGACAAAGAGATGCTAGACACAATCTATATACCTATATATATAAGAAAATTGTTTAAGATGTAGCGCCTGATTGGTTGTACTTTGGAGATTCATAAGGTTTTTTTATTAAAATAAAAATAAATATATATAATAATTAATATATTTGATATATAAAATTTTTTTTTTAGAAGATTTTTTGAAAGAAGTATTATTGAAGTTATTTTTTATTTTAAAAAAAGATCTTTTGATAAGGAATATTATTGTTGCTCTCATATCAATAATTAAAAATAATTTTATTTTATTCTATTAAAATAAAATTTATTCTCCTAAATTTATTTTTGATATATTTAAATTAAATAAAAATTATTTTTTTAAAAATAATTCCTCTAAAAATTTTTTTTTTAAAAAATATTTTTTTAAAAGACTCTTCTTAAACTTTAAACCAAATCAACCTGTAATAAGTTGCACTAATCAAAATTGTTAACAATGGTACTATTCAAACCATCATAAGTATGACATGCGCTGATCAAAATTGTCTTGCAAGTTGCAACGGATAAGACAAGTACCATTAGTATGATCATTATCAACGGCGGAACTATAATGAAATCACTAAACTATATATTTTCGAGAATATCATAAATAAATGCATTTTAAAATTTAGACGGTCTTGGGAGCGAAGGCCACCTATGCTAGAAAGAAGAAAAATGGGTGCGTCCTGAGGGAGAGGACGCATTCAATGAGGACATATGGAAAATCGTAGGCCGTTGCTTGCTTCTTCACGTGGGGAAAGCAGATGCTTTACTTTGCTTGGTTTCATGTTTGTACGGTAGCATTGAAAAGACTCAAAGGCTTAATAATTCATGCGAAAAATGCAAAATGGGTCCCTTCAGCTTCTGCTTTGGATTCAGCTTGTTGGGGCAATTTGATATTTAACGCTTGCGCTTGCTTGTTCATGGTTCCTCTCTGGAAGCTGAACTTGGTCGAAGCAGAGTTCGCACTTTGTGGAGATGGTAACCTCTTTGGGTCTCTGTCCTCTACTTCCTGCCTCTTTAGCCGCCGCCTCCACCTTTCACGTAATTCACTTATCTCATCTTTTGATTCACTTTCATTAATGCTTTCTTTTGGTTTCGATATTAACCAGCATTATGTAACCCTAGATGTGTAACACTTCCTTCGTTCTACAATAACTAGCGTTATTTTCTAGTCTCTAGTAAAACTGAAACACTGGTTTTGTAATTTAGATCTTTACAACTACTTGCTTTTGCTCTTGCTACATCATCTTCTCTAATTTTATTATTATTATTATTATTATTATTATTATTATTTTATATAAGCGATGGGAGTCTGGACTATATAGGCTCGTTGATACTACCTATTGATTGCATTTATCTGCAATGCTTTATTATAATATTCTCCTTTTCTTTATGGCAGACCTTGAGAAATAAGCAGCATCTTGCAAATGTAAAGCAAAAGTCAATAGGTTTGACTTTTGGCTATCAGAAACTGCATGGATGCACTGGATTCAGTTTTGGATCAAGAAGATCAATATATGAGAGGGTATATTTGATTATGTTTGATGTCTCTGTTGGACAAATTTACTGATTTGGCTGTCATGCTTGAGAAGCATGGATTCTAGATATAATTTAAGGTTGGTGTGTTAGGTGGCAAACTTTTCTTGGAAATAATTTTGTTTTTACCTTAAAATACGAGGTTCAGTGTGTTTGGCTCGGTGGTGGGCAGTTCCTACATGTGATTTTGGAGCCCAAGTTCTTGTTTAAGTTAACCACCTTCCATTTCAAGTTTTAAAAAGAATATATTGGTGGTAACAGCTAGCTAAGTTCATTGTGTTTTGTATTTGTGTTGAACTTTGCTCATTTTTCTACTTGTCTTCTCCCAGATAGTGGTGAATGATCAAAAGGAAGCAAATGGCATGAACATTTGGACAACTGACTAATTTGTTATATGTTTAAAAGAATCACAATAGTTATTTCTGTCTCAACAATCTCCCTTACTAGAAAGAGACTTGTGTATCTGTTATCTACTTCTATAAATGTGCTGCACATAGATAAGTTCGGTGTGTTTTCCTTCAACCAGGTGAGGTCTGGTTTCAAAGGCGTTGCTGTTATGACAGATGACAAGTCAACAATGTCATCCATTGGGGAAGACTTAGAAGATATTGGCATCTTGCATATTGATCCAGCCCTAGAACCATATAAAGATCACTTCAAATATAGACTGAAGAGATATGTAGATCAGAAAAAGCTTATTGAAGAATATGAAGGAGGTCTTGAGGAATTTGCAAAAGGTGATTCTAATTGTTTGCAATGTTCCACTTCTGTTTTCCTTTTCTGTACATCTATGCATACAAAATTCAGATAAGAGTCTATGTTGGATACAATCAATTAATTATGTTGGATACATCAGCTTCTTGAAAACAAATTCATTTAAACAAATACAATCAATTGATTATGTTGGATACATCTATGCTGGATTGATTTTCTTTTCCCTATATATTTAAATGCCTCACAATTTATTGGATTGGTTCTAGATACATCCTTGATATAATGTTTCCTTTGTTTTTTTCTCGCTCTCACTTCTTTCTTTTAGGTTATTTGAAATTTGGATTTAACAGAGAAGAAGATGGCATTGTGTACCGTGAGTGGGCACCTGCTGCTCAGTAAGTTATCTCTATATACACATTAGTCATCTTTGTTTCTCATTATTTTATTTAGTTTTTTCATTGGATGTTATACTTGTTTCAATGCAGGGAAGCACAAGTTATTGGGGACTTTAATGGATGGGATGGTTCCAACCACCGAATGGAAAAAAACCAGTTTGGCGTTTGGAGTATTAAGATCCCTGATGCTGGTGGAAATCCAGCCATACCTCACAATTCGAGAGTGAAGTTTAGATTCAGACATGGTGATGGAGTCTGGGTTGACCGTATCCCTGCTTGGATTAAATATGCCACTGTTGATCCTACCAGATTTGCTGCGCCATATGATGGTGTCTACTGGGATCCGCCACTTTCAGAGAGGTCCCTGTATTCACATATCTATTGGCTTGTTAACTTCAATAAAGAATAGCATCACATCTGAAGGATCAATGCTAAAAGCAATGCCACGTGTTAACTGATTTTGAAATCTTGTGAACAATATCCTTGCCCTGAAAACTCAAATACTTTTATAGGAATGCATTGATCTCAATTCAAAAGAAATTAATTTAATTGAATTACAAATTAATTATAATAAAATAGACATAATTATTTCAGTTGAATTATAAATATACTCTCATCTTTGAGACATATATGAAATGCAATACTTGAAATATGATTCATTACAAACGAATTGAATTCACTCGCTAATGAATTCTACCAAAATCCTATCAAATGTGATTATCTAAATTTGTCAATTCAAATAATGATTGATGAATGAATTAATGAAGGGATTCCAAATTTTTTAAATTCTACACACTGGCATGCTTTGTTACTACTTTCTGCTTGATCATTTGAAAAAAAAAGGTGTCTGTTGTACAGGGTTTAGTTTGCAAGAGAATGAGCAGAATATCAATTGCACTATATCTAATAGTTGTAAATTGCTTAACCATACAAAAAGATTCTACCATTTGGTAATCTATTTGGTACTGTGTTTTCCTCACTCCATTTCTGATGAAAGTATCTCAGCTGTTTGTTCACCCTCGTGTACGTTCTGCAGGTATCAGTTTAAATATCCTCGTCCACCGAAGCCCGATGCCCCACGGATATATGAAGCTCACGTGGGAATGAGTAGCTCTGAACCCCGCATAAACTCCTACAGGGAATTTGCAGATGATATTTTGCCCCGTATTAGGGAAAATAACTATACTACCGTCCAGTTGATGGCTGTGATGGAGCATTCCTATTATGCATCATTTGGGTATCATGTAACAAATTTTTTTGCTGTGAGCAGTAGATCTGGAACCCCTGAAGATCTTAAATATCTAATAGATAAGGCCCACAGCCTAGGTTTGCAAGTTTTGATGGATGTTGTCCATAGTCATGCTAGTAATAATGTTACCGATGGACTCCAGGGCTATGATGTTGGCCAAAGTTCACAAGATTCTTACTTCCACACTGGAGAAAGAGGCTATCATAAATTATGGGATAGTAGACTCTTTAACTATGCCAATTGGGAAGTTCTTCGTTTCCTTTTATCTAATTTAAGGTGGTGGCTTGAGGAGTTCAAATTTGATGGATTTCGATTTGATGGAGTAACATCAATGCTGTATCATCATCATGGGATCAACATTGCATTTACAGGGGATTATAATGAATATTTTAGTGAAGCAACAGATGTGGATGCTGTTGTCTATCTGATGCTGGCTAATTCTCTGATCCATAATATTTTGCCAGATGCAACTGTCATTGCTGAGGATGTTTCTGGCATGCCTGGACTTGGTCGTCCAGTTTCTGAAGGGGGAATTGGTTTTGACTATCGTCTGGCGATGGCCATCCCTGACAAGTGGATTGACTACTTAAAGAACAAGAAAGACCATGAATGGTCAATGAAGGAAATCTCATTGAGTTTGACTAATAGGAGATACACTGAGAAATGTGTCTCTTATGCTGAAAGTCATGACCAGGTATGAGCTTTACCAATTTGTGTCAAACCTTTGTGATGGAAAATTGGAATTACAAAGAATTTAGGCAAAGTTAAATTTGTGAACAGCAAAATGATGGAAACTAATGGGGACAAATAATCAGGAATTTTATCTCTTTTCATTGGCTTTCTGATGTTTTTAACTTTTTTCCTTGGGCAGGCAATTGTTGGGGACAAGACTCTTGCATTTTTTCTAATGGATGAAGAAATGTATTCTGGCATGTCTTGTTTGACTGATGCTTCTCCTACTATTGAGCGAGGGATTGCTCTTCACAAGGTCGATTATCCGATCATAAAAACTGCTGCAGTACATCATTCATATAGAAAATGAATTGCAAAGCAGCTAATACAATACATTATCATTGTCAATTTATAATTTCTGTGTAGCCATTGATATTTTAATCTTGTGCAGATGATACACTTCATAACCATGGCATTAGGCGGGGAGGGCTACCTTAATTTCATGGGCAATGAGGTATGCATAGTGCTTCACTCTTCTGCCTGCAAAATTGCTGCTCTTTGTTAATAGTACAGTGCACCTGACATTAACCTTTTTTATTTCATTTTTTTTTTAAAATGCTAATTGTTTGTGAAAAAAGGATTCCCCAGAGGTGATGTTATTTCATTCACATGTGCCGAAATGAAATCAAATGTTTCTTCTTCTCCTTCCTTTTTTCCCCCCCTTTTTTGTTGGTTTTCTTTTTTTTTTTTTTGGGCGGGGGGGGAGCTGGAGATGTTCTTGCATCTCAGTCTTATTGCTATAATTTTGTACTATGTTTTATTATTTGTTAAATTGTATTCATGAGGCAATTTTTAGTTTGGCCATCCGGAGTGGATTGATTTCCCAAGAGAAGGCAATGGATGGAGTTATGAGAAGTGCAGGCGTCAGTGGAATCTGGTGGATACAGATCATTTGAGATATAAGGTAATAATATATATATTCTAGGGAATGATGGTTTTCAGGTTTTTTTTTTTTTTTTTTTTTTTTTCTGTTTGGGGGGGGGAGGATATAAATTCCATATTTATTCACTTTTACACAGAACATTGACATCTCATTAGTCGCTTCAAGCCTCAGTACGAACTTTTCAGAAAGTGCCCAAACTAAGTATAATTAACACTGATTCCTCATTAAATTGGGATAAATCAATCATGCAAATATAAATCTGTAAAGTATAATATGAAAATTTTCTTTTTTACAATTTTTCATATATGATGTTAATATAGACAATGGAAAAATGGTATAAACAGATACATGCTTTCAGATATTTGTTTTACCTGTTTTGCAGCAATCTGTTTATTCTCTTGTTCTTGCAGTTTGTTGGTTGTCAGATATATGTCATATTTTTGTTTTTGGGACTTGTGCAGTTCTTGAATGCATTTGACAGAGCAATGAACTTGCTTGATGATAAATTTTCATTCCTCGCATCAACAAAACAGATTGTGAGCAGCACAAACGAAGAAGACAAGGTGAATCCCTAACGGTTGTACTATACTCATTCATAATGTGATATTATTTTCTAGGCAATTAAGAGATTTGTTGACACTAAACTGATTAAAATAGGATTGCTTTCAAGAAAATATGCATAGGCATTGTGATCATAATGAAGAAGGTATTTCTGAAACACGAGTGACTAGAGAAGACAAAACCATCAACATGCCATTGGCTAATCTGAGTTAATTTCAAGTATGATTCAGTGCTATGTTATAATTAAATGCCTATTGGTTTTTTCTGTTATAGGTTATAGTCTTTGAGTGTGGAGATCTGGTGTTTGTGTTCAATTTCCATCCAGAGAATACGTATGAAGGGTATGTACTGTGTTCAATTTTCATTGTTTATTTTTGGGGAATTTATTTGTGTCAGGTTGTTTTCTATAAATATTACTGTAATAATAACTACCCACCTTTGAGAAAAGGATTTGTTGCTGCTATATTACTGTAATATTTAGTGTCAACCGCAAATAATTTGGCTTAAATGTATGCAGGTATAAAGTTGGGTGTGACTTGCCTGGGAAATATAGAGTTGCATTGGATAGTGATGCTTGGGAATTTGGAGGACGTGGAAGAGTAAGAAGCCCTAATCTCTCTGGTGGAGTACATAAGCATAAGCAGGGGTTTCTATCCAAAAAAAAAAAAAAAAAAAAAAGCATAAGCAGGGGTTGACCTATGTTCAGTCCCCTACACACAAACGCACAAAAAATAAAAAAAATAAAAAACTGTTTTGAAATTGCAAAGGCTTCCGTAATTTTTCTTTATTTAAATATAAACCCATTAAATTTCATTTTATCTCCCAAACCTTATATTCTATCCAAGTATAATGATTTATTACATGCCAATTGACCCTCGGGAGCAGAGGTGAGATTGGATAACAGCAGGGGGAAAACGTGGAAGTAACATGAATATAAAATCATTTAAACTGTTCTGATTTTCCCCTGCAAGTGGTAGTGAGTGACAAAAGTGGCTGTAAGAGGTGAGGAGAAAGAAAAAGACTGGGAGGGGGCTGTGATTTTTAAAGTTCAACTCAGTTGCTATTATTCTATGGCTCCTGAATATATGTACTTGTCATTTATTTTTCTTTTCTGTTTTGCTGACAAGGTTGACCATTTCCCACTCCCAGGTTGGTCACGATGTACACCATTTCACATCCCCAGAAGGAATACCAGGAGTTCCTGAAACTAATTTTAATAATCGCCCCAATTCCTTCAAAATCCTCTCCCCCTCTCGGACCTGTGTGGTATGATTATCGCTGCCCTTTAAAATCTCTCCTATTCTTTTTCAATTGCCCATGCTATTTAATCCTTGTTATTTGTATATTTTATGCCTTCTATTTTGGGCAATGGCACCATGAAGGTTTGAACTACTTCCATCTCTCACCACTAGCTCATTCAAAGGCTTTATGGCATTCGTTAACATGCAAGGGCACTTCGTAAGAAACAGTTATTGGTGTGTCTTTGTGATGAATGCATTTTCTGTATTGGTTAACAAAAAGATTGTAAATATTAAAATTCAAAGTGATTCCTTATTTACTTTCGTGAGCACATTTTACTTGGAAATGATAGTATGATTTCAAACAGAAGATTTGCTTTTTAATCTATTCTTACTCAAGTCACAGCACAATGAATTTCAGCCGATAGGTTCACTTTTTATGTTGAAATTGTATTTGAGCTGCGAAGTGTTCTTCCCAACAATTTGAACTGCTTATTAGTTTGGCTGGAAAGATAAAAATAATAGTATGATTTCAAAAGGAAGAACCTCTACTCTGTCCTTACTGAAAGACAAGAATGGATTTCAGCCCATGGATGCTTGATTTGTCATGTCAAAATTATATTTGAGCTATTCAGTTGAAGCTTTTCTTTTGCTTTTCCCTGCAAAATGTGAGTTGCTAATTCAGTTTGAAAACTCCTAAAGGTATATTATAGAGTGGAAGAAAACCAAGAAGAAAACGGCAATGGCAATTTGGTTGTGGCAAAAGAGACTTTGGCTGCAGCAGATGTTGGCAAAATTGCTGATGAATCGGTTTCTACTGGCGAATCTGCATATGTTGCGGAAACTCTTGAGGAAGCAACTTCTGTAGGAAGTGAAGTTGTTGGGGACATACAAGAAGATGCAGACGACTGAGAATCTTTTTCCATTGTGTTCTTAGCAGATTTTACTTGGCAATATTCAGTGCATGGGATGCGTAGGTTTTTGAATCAATGAAGGGAATTCGTTTTGTAAATTTTGTATATAGGTGTGTGTGTATGAGAGTAAGAGACTACTTCTTATGTAAGTAGAACTATGCTTCATATCTTTGATGAAAATTCTCCCGTTTTCCCTGAAAGATAAAACTTATTCGAGATCTGGCAAGTAAACAGAAGAAATCGAAGTCATATACCAACTTAACTCTTCGTTGTTGCTAACATTTGATTGAAAAGCCTTGACAAAATTGAAGAAAAGTCATTGGCTGGGATCATCGTCCTCTTTTGCGCTTTATTTGTACCATTACGGCCCATTAATTTGTACTATTTAAGCTTATTGAAGATACTCACGAACAAGAAAGAAATAAACAAATCAATCATGTTCACCAAAAAAAGTTTATCCATCAGTTTATGAATTTACATGCTTTCAGATCTAAGGGAGATTCATCATCTCAAAGTCAAAGTCCTGGTTCATTCCGCCGGTGAATGAGTAAAGACCAACAGAAACTTTAAAACAGAAACAATTAAACCAAGTTCTCCTAAATTCAGTCCAAAAAACAAAATAAAGTCCTACTGATTTCAAATTCTCCCTACTCTTCTTGTCCCCACCTTCTTTCCCTCAGCTATAGCAGATTTATCAGGTTTAGCAGCAAGAGGAGGCTTCTTGTTTTCCTTTTCCTTGGTCATGCTTCTGAGCATGTACCTTGGTGTTTCACTCACCTCCATGGAGTATGCCGCAGTAACAGATTTTCTGAGGCTTCCAAGTTTTCTTGAACTGTACTTCTTCGCAGATTCCATGGTAACACCGAGACCCACAGCATGTGCGGGCTTGCCTTCATCTACTGCCACTCCCTTCTTCCTCTTAAGCCTCTCGTTCCTTCTTGCAGAGTATTCATCGTAGAACCTTCCCCTCTCGAACGCAAGACCCGATTTCACACCGCAAGCAGCTGCAACACTAACGTTATTCTCTGCTTCCGCTTTCCCAAACTCTTCCTTAACCATCTTTGCCAGAGCTCGTATCTCACAAGAAATCGTGCGGTATTCCGGTCTCAGTGCAGATTCTTCAATATCTAGAGAGCGATTTGGTTTCTGGTATTTGTTCAAAGAACCTGTTTCAAATACACAAAGAAAAGGGGTAAATAAAATACAAAATTACTCGAACAAAAATCTAAGAACGAGGTGGGTAGTGAAGAAGAACAAAACAAGAACCTGGTGGGGTTTGAAGAGAGGTGGAGTTTGATGATTGAAGAGGGCGACGAGATCGAAGACGCATCGGTGATTTAGGGAGCGGAGGCTTGCGTTCCGATTTCATGTTGGAGAATGAGTACATGGCTGAAACAACAACAACAACAACAACAACAAGAAGCAATGGTAATGGCACCTTTTTAGGGATGTGTGTTTTTTACTGTGCGCGTTGCTATGTCTTTTATTTGAATTGGCGACGGACAGATATAGAAGGAGCGTCTGCAACGGTCATGTTTTGGATCGGACGGCTCAGAGGATTTCATTTCAAGCGGTGGATCAGGCCTCATTATTAAATCGGATTTTTGTTCTATATTTGCCTTTAATCCCTTTCTTGTTTGTGTGTGTGCCTTTGTTTTATTGACTTTGTGTGTGTTTGGTAACCCGGTGGATGGGTCAAAATCGATTTTGAAGGTGGAAAATCGATTATATGCGATTTTTGTGTTATTTGATTATTTATTATCAGAATTAATTTTTATTTTTAGAATTAATTTTAAAAAAATAAATTTTTTTATTTTTAATCTGAATTATTTTTTTAAAAAATTATTAAATATAAATTATTTTATTTTAAAATTAATTTTAATAAAATTAATTTTATTTAAAATTAATTTTCCAAAAAGTTGAACCAAATATTCGGTTTGACGCCACACATTTAAATTAAACAAAAATAAAAATGTGTTTTTTCTTGGGTAGGTTTGCTTTGTCGTTTTGTCTCCGTCATTGTTGCTGATGTAGTGGTGCCAAACAAGAAACCTGTCACTGGCAAAAGTCTTGTGTGGAAAATTTTTGCGTATCAAACCCATTAGGCAAAATTATTAACTTTGGCCACACTTACCAAAGATCAACGGCTGAAATGCTCCTGGATTAAGATTTTATTTTAGAATCATGTAATTTTTTTCATTTTAATTTTAGTTAAGAATTAAATTTTATAGTTAAATAATAATACAAAATAATATTTATTTAATGTAAACTCTTGGAGAGAGGATAGTAACAAACAACCATACTATGTTTTTTGTCATTAAAAATTTAAGATAATAAAGTGGCTGTTCCAAACCGATTATTAGGTTTGACCCAAAAAAAGTAAAAAAAAACTATTATTATGATAGATTTTAGCAAACACTTATTGAAACCAAAAACTCTTGAATTGAAATTCATTAGACAGTTTTAAGAGCACGGTTAGAAGTAGCTTAAAATTATATAAAAGAATAGCTTAAAATATTCTTTTCTCTTAAGTTATTATATTGACATTACATTTACCTCCCTTAAACTTAATGTTAAAAAAATACACAAAATTATTATAACATGTATTGCATATTATTTTTAGCGACAACAATGTCATTTTTTGAACATGCATTATCATAAAAATGACTATTATATCCTTTGAATAATTTCAAGACTCCTGTAACGTTCACAGTAGAAAGGAAAAAAAAATTGTAAGAAACCTTGAAACTTTTATAAGGGTATAATATTTATTTTCACTACAATTGGTGTATTTAAAAAATAATAATAATTACCCTTAAAAATTATGTATAACATATGTGAGATTAATTTGGTCTATTATTTTAATGGTCAGTTAACACTAAGGAAGGTCAATGTCATAGCAATATAAATTTCAAGGGGAGTTAACATAAATTTTCAAAAATGAAAGGTGTCAAGCGTAATCAATCAAACTTTAGAGAGGTAAAAATAATTTTATTCTAAATACAATGTAAAAACGAACACATGCTTAATCTATTCCTTTTCTTTAAATAAACATACCAGAACTATTGAAAATGAGTGAGTAAAAAGTATAATCTTTTTTCACTAAATTATTAGATTACAAAGTTAACCAATCACGGAAGAATTTTTTGTTTACTGGAAAAAGATCGTGACGGCACAAATGTTTAAATTAATAACTTTTATAAAAAGTATGAAAAAAACTAATAACTTATATAAAAGATTTATTTTTGACATTGAGGGTTAACTGAGTTGGCAAGGAACAATCTTATATCTTTTAAAGGTGTAAGTTTGATTCTTATTACATATGAGAGGATCTCTTTAATAGGTGATTTCCTAAATTTTTTGTAAGTGCTCTCAGCTACTAACCTATTAAGATAATCAATGTTGAATCCACCTAAATTTTTATTTTAAAAAAATAAATGATTTATTCTTCTATATTAATTTTTGTATATTATTAATGTGAAAAAATATTTTACACTGTTCTTTAATCATAATATTATGTGATCACATATTACTATAGGTAAAGCTTTTAAAATAATAAATATTAAAATTAAATATTTTTATTAATATAATATATGACTGATTAAATTTCTTTTATATAAAATTAAAGATTTAATTTGAATGTACTGTTAGTAAAAAAAAATATTACATAGATATCTAATCATAAATTATTACATCAACAAAACTCTTCGATATAATCACTCAGTATTTAAATGATTATATAAATAGAAGATTTTAATTGGATAATAGTATAAAAAATTTTACAATATCAATACACCTAAATTAAACTCTAAAATTAAATTCTTATGAGAAATAATTTATCCTCCTAACAAATCTTTCTAAATATTCACCTAATTACTAAATAAAAAATTAATTATTTTATAAGATTTCAAAATTGATTATATCTATTATTTATTTCATTTAATATTTAAAAAATATTTAGAAGCCTATATGATTACTTAATTCTTATTCTTTTTCTTTTTAGTATAGATATTAAATGAATATGTGAAGTGACATGCCCAGTTAACCACGTTCCATCCATCGAGACCGTTGAACGTGGAAAAAAACGACATACTCTCTGTCCACCGTCTTAGTAATGGTTATATTTTTCAACGACCCATGTCATACACATCATGGATTGGATGACGAACTCATGGACGCCGCAGAGTCAATAATAACAAACAAAAATCTCATCTCAAATAACACACAAAAAATGAAATGAAAAAAGAAAAGAAGAAGAAGAAGAAGAAAGATAGAATCTGCGGGTGTGTGTGAGTTAGTTGCCATGGCTTTGGCACTCGCATCTTCGCATTTGGTGTTGTCAATCTCAATCTCAATCTCAATCACCATCTGCTTCCTCGCTTCTTCGCTAGATCTCGTCCTCGTTGATGCCAAAGAAGACAATCTCACTGTTATGTCAATCAACTACGATCTCTACCATTCCAGGTGCGCTATCTATTCTCTGATCTACCTTCCATAGGTTCCAACCATTTCATTTTTGAATTATCGGAATCGTTTCACTTTTCACTTTTATGTTTTCTTCTGCAAGTGCAGATCGCGATTTTAAATCGAAGTTAGGATTTATTTTGTTGAACGAATCTAAAGGAAGCTTTCTCAAAAGTTTTCCTTTCCTTGTCTCTTATGTAGGAACTAGGAATTAATTATGTTGCGTATGCAGCTGACTTAGTTTCTCTGTTCTCACGCTAACTGAAATTCACTGAATTTGTAGCTTACAATCTGATTTTTTTTTTTTTTGGAAGCACTGGACTTGACGAAGCGATGTTTTTTAAGCTGTTTTTTTGTGCAGTGAGTGTTTTTTTGTAAATCTGTTTATTTGTTTGTTGAACTGAACTCCTTTTGTGGGATTCTCCAGTGGCAATTTGATGGAAGAGGTCAGGGCTTTGGTACATCGTCACCCGGATACACTCACTGTGGGTCACTTATCACCTTTCTGGATTGTTTATGTTGTGTGTTACTTATACTTATTCTTATATTTGATGTTTCTTAAATAGATGGAGACAGTTAAAACTGGAAACAAAGGCTATGGTGCTGAGGTTGCGGTGGTTACTTATTCCAAGGGAAAGAAAGAGAATGATGAGAAGTCAAAGTTTCGGATACTTCTTGTAAGTTGGCTACATTATTGGTTTTAGTAGAAAGTGACAAGACATTACATACTGCAAAATGCAAACATTTGTTTTTAGGCCTTGGGTTTTCCTTCAAGTGTTGAATGCCCAAAAGGGGAAGAAATTGGGATAATATGATTATAATTTGGTGTTGTCTAAAAGAAAGCTATAAATTGACATGTAGTGGTTAGTTATCTCAAATTGGTTATTCTGTGTTTTGACAGATGATTCCTTGTCTTCCAGAGTTTTGGGCAGCATGGAAGGGAGCTGATTACCACAGAACTTGCTTTAAGGATTTTGTCTATTCTAAGTGGAGAACAGTTACTACCCAGCATGGATCAAGCTACCTTAAACATTACGCTTGACAAGCTTGTAATAAAGGTAATTTAAATTTTCTACCATAAGTATGTGATAATCGTGAAATCTAAGATGGAACCGGGCTCTGATCATCAAGATTCTAGTAAAGTGTCATAATCAATTTATATGAAGTATTTACATCTCTGTTCCAATTGTTACACTTTTTTCCATCCATAGATTAAAGATTTAGACACATATCGCACACGTCTATCTGCTTGACATGCTCAATCTTCTTTTGCCACTCAATTGAACTTTATAATTTCTTTAGTTGCATCTTGAAGTTAGGTAAAGAAGAAATCTTCATATGTTATATTGTGTTTGTAGGATACTAATTAAATTCACTGGAGAAATCTTCATAATGCTGATGCCTAATTATTTATCAGGTGGTTCCAATGGAAAACTTGAATGGCCGCAAACTTGTCGAAGCTGGAGATCTCTGTGAGAGAAGAAATGGTCTTGTATCTCTCCTTTATAATCTTCAGATGTAATAATTGGCTATCTTTAATATATCAAAAGCCTGAGTTTGTATTATGCTGCAGGCAGAGGAGTTGATCTCAACCGGAATTGGAGTGTGGATTGGGGCAAAAAGGAGAAGGTTCATAATTTGTCAATCTTTCTGTTTACTTAAAATTTTATTAGTTTATGGTGCCTTCACTGTGTTCATTATCGACTTTCACCTTGTATGCCTGTCTGTAGTCATAGCTATTGCATATAGTGTGTGGCACCCAAGAGACTTTCACCGAGTGGATTTCTCATTCTTCTTGTCTGCCTGTCAATCTATGCAATCACTTTTGCTTTTCTATCAAATTCAAATTGTTATCATTTTTTTTATGCATCTCTTTTTCATTTTTATTATTGCCCAAATCGACAGGACTATGATCCATACGAGGAGAATCCTGGAATTGCTCCATTTAGTGAGCCTGAAGCTCAAATTATGCGGAAACTTGCCATATCATTTGAACCACATATATGGGTCAATGTGCACTCTGGAATGGAGGTAAGTTTAGTTCATTTTTTCACCCGTTCCTTAAAAGAAAATTGATTGTTCCCTTGGATTTCTTATCCATATATATTCCAAGCACGAAATAAATTTGGTAACTGAATTGCTGACAGTAACTCATTAGTGCTTTGATTGACTATTAGTATTATATGTTAATCGCTTTAACTTCTTTCAAAGATATTCGTCAATTCCATGGTTCAAATATATAAGCTAATTTTCCTAGTTCCTGTGTTCGAAGAACTCTAATGGCTTAAAACCATCATGCTTTCCCAATATTTTGAAAATGCCACTAGAACTAGTATTAGTTGGAATTTTGGGAGCCTGAAATACAATATCAGTGGTAGTTAAACCCATTAATGTGCTCATATTTTTTTTGATATTACAATTGCATCTTTCTAAAGAATGAGTTTGTTTCAAGAAATAACCTGTTTGAGCTGACTTGGTAAAGTAGCTTATAGGCAGATGAAGCTAGTCTCTGGCTCAGAAAATGACAACTGAAATCCATGTGACTTAATTCTGGTTCTGAATTTTTATTTTTTATTTTTTATTTTACATAAAAAATTGAATATTTGGGTGTCTCACTCCTAGCCTGAGCTTCAGCCATGTGCACCAGTGTTCTTGTACTGTTCCTCTTCCTTAGCAAACTATTTTCGTGAAAACCTTATTCTTGCATAATTCTGAACCAGCTCTATCAACTGGAAGAAAAATGGGCTAAAGAAGAGCTGAGGGAGTCACACTTAAGAGAAACTAGTTAGTTTTATTCTCTTTAGTTTTCTTTAGCTCTTGCTCTGATACTAGTTGATAGAACTGGTTCAGAATTATGCAAGAAAACTAAAGAGTATGTGTATTATTTCTTAATGAGAATACAATGGCTAGGGATATTGAAGAGATCCCTTGCTCTAGTCTCTCAACTTCAACTGATGATCTATTCATCTCTAACACCGTCTTTACTAGCCCTTTCCTAACTAGCTAATTGATTATTATTTCTAACTACTGAGGCCTATTACACAGGAAGTGTCAGTTAATTGTTAGGATAGGTATAAATTATTGACAGTACATTACTTGAGTATTCTCTTCTGCTCTGTATTTGCTACTCCTATGGATGTTATTATCGCTGGCCTTACATTACTTGAAAGCACATTTACTTTTATGTATATTAAGTCAAGACAGTGATTATGCGTCAATTATATCTTTTCTTGTTCCCCCCCCCCCCCCCCAAAAAAAAAAAATCTTTCTCTCTTCTTTTATGTCAAGTTAGATTAGTTATGCAATTTGGTGTTACATGCTATGGAGCCATTCATATATCACTTCGTACAACAGTTTTTATTGTCTTTTTTCCTCCCCCTGCAGGCTCTTTTCATGCCATATGATCATAAAAATACAACACCTGATGGATTGCCGTTGCAACGGATGAAGTCATTGCTTGAAGAAGTAAACCGTCTTCATTGCCAAAAGCGTTGCGTTGTTGGGTCTGGAGGCGGTTCCGTGGGGTTAGTTGACTTTTTATATGAATCTGATGAGGATTGGCAAAAATTTTACTAGGCCAAATGCAAATCTCTGTCTTTCTTCTGTCGTCTATCTTCAGTTCTTAGTTGCCACAAACATGTACGGTTGGTTGTTGAGGTTGTTCTGCTGGGTTAGTTGATATATGATGGAATGAAAAATGCTAAATCCTCCTAATTGATATGCCTAAAAATCCTCCTAATTTAAAATTTCTCTCACATGTATTAAATAGCCCTTGAATGTTGTATAAATTACAATACATACGATTGTGAGTGGAAATTTGAATTAGGAGGATTTTTAGGTTGATTATTTGGAGGCTGTATCAACACTCATGGTGGAATATGATTAATGATTGCAATGATGTTCCTGTGGCTATATGTTTTCTTCTGCCCTCTACTCCAGGCTCTTGTCCATTTCAGTGAAAATCATAACAGGAAGAGAAAAACTGAACGTTGCAGTTTTCTTGGTCCATTTATTTTGAATTATTTTATTTTGAATTATTTTGCATGCATTGTAACATGTATGGAACATAACCAGAGAGTGTAAGATAGGAGAGAAGAGATCCCCTTGCTCAAAACATAGTCAATCTATAGTGACATTAAATTTTTGGTTTCTAAGCTGTACTCAAATAGCTCTTAATTGATATTTGAAATTGACCTTCCAGGGCCTTAAATATTCTAATGTTTTTTGATAAGTTGAAGATGAAAGTGGTAGCTCACCACCATCCTTTTTGGAGCTAAAAGTTTAACACCGTAATTTTTTATAGTACATGGTCTGCTTGAATCCTCATATTCAGTGGTCGGGGTAGTCAAATGCCTTTGTTTTGCTTTTCTATGCGCCATTTTTTTTGCTTTTCTATACGCCATTCCTTCCTCAACTTTAGAGCTTACTAATCCAGGTATTTTGCACACGGGACAGCAACTGATTTCATGTTTGACATTGCGAGGGTTCCGATGGCTTTCACCTTTGAGGTTTGTATGCTGGACCCCTTCCTTCTTGTATTAGCAATTTTGATTTGGCGGTGTCCTAACGTCTTGTATTGACTACCAGATATACGGAGATGGAACAGCTTCATCAAGAGACTGTTTTAAAATGTTTAATCCCGCTGACATTTCTAGCTACAATGTATGTTACTTCAAAACTTCTCAGCAATGGTCACTCCATTCCTTCTGGGTTTATTTGGGACCCGTTTCCTGTTCCTTAAAAATGTGGAACACAATGATTCTAATGTTTTACATTGTCATTTTCAGAGAGTTCTCGACAACTGGTCTGCAGCATTCTTTACAATTTTTAAGTTGGGGCCACTCCAGCTTGGTGTGATCAATTCAAGAGCGCCTATCTTGAAGTTGGATAAGTTGGTATCAATAGATGAATATTTAGATGGGTATTTAATGGAGAGGAGAAATAGATATGGAAAGAAGATGGAGGTTCTTGAGCTTGGAATGCAAGAAATAAGAACATATTTTAGGCTCTTCTTATTATCTTCAGTGTTGCTAATGTTCATGTTCTGTTCTAGAATTTCAAAAAGTAAGTGCAGTAGACCAATTGTTTCTGCTATGCCTCTCTAAAATTAGGCCTTACGTGAAATTGTATATCCAATTTTGAGAAAAAATTGTAAGTTATGTTGTTGTCTGTATTACTACATAACACACTTTTTCCCAGGCTATATAATCTGATTCTTTATTGTGCCCCAACCCGGGATGATCTGTTAAATGATATAAGCGAATGAATAAGAAACTCACAATGTTACATGATTGCCGGTCAGGCACAACAAATTGTTCAACAACATATTGACGAGCTTTAGTCGTCTCTGATATATAAAATACTGAGGTAGCTATTTATTCATCTAATTTTCCACGAAGAAATAGCTGAGAGTACAGAACAAGAATGGGGATGTATATGAAATTCTTGTACACACACTCCTTTTAATTTTGCTAATGTACACAAACTCCCATTTATGACCACGGAAATGCATTTTAACATATAAATTTTACTTACATTGAACTTATACAATACATTAATCCCGAAAATTGGTAGATGCATGGTACAGCATTACGGTAAGCCAATTATTTTCTATGCGTTTCTCCGAATGAAATTCTGTTCGGAGGAACAGATGAGGGGGAGAGTACCACGTCCCGATTCTGCAATCTCATTTCTCATTCAGGCAATGTAGAAAGAATATATACTCCGGATGACATACCATGCAACTGCATCTATTACACCGTTATACTAGCCTACAACACGAGTCATAATATTGTTATATCAACCGGAGAATCAAAATGTTCATCATAATTCGAAATTTCCCCATAAATAATTGCAGTAAGGCAAACAAAATTGTCCATAAAAATTATCACACAACCACCACTCGTTACATTACCAGCAATATTAAACTGAGATAATCAGTTTCAAATTCTTATGTTAACGGAAAAATATCTCTGACTGGGTGTATGCTTCAAAATTAAGAAGGCAAAATAGAAGAAAACTTTACGCATCTTATCTGTACTGACCAATTCCATGATTTGGCACAAAAATCATTATGCAGATGCGGAGAGAATCCTTATTTCAAAACTTAAGCCTGAGCATCAGCGTCACCACATTAAAATGAGCTTTACTTAACTATCACTCTTGACAAGCAATTGCTGAGACCAAAAAAAAGGGGCCTGACATACAATTGTAAGCAGATAGGCAGCGAGTTAGAACTAACCTCCAGAATTATAACAAGGTAGACCAGGTGAGCAAATTTGGCTCTGTCCTGGCATTTTGAATGTGCTTGATTGATAAATTTAATTATGATTTCAGTGCCTGCTTCATGTACCTAAGAGCAGACCGCAGCATAGCTCTAGCTTTTCTGTCTGGAGTCAAACCAGACATAACCATTTCTTCATACACAGCCGGAACCTGAAACCAAAACAATACGAGCATAGTCTGTGCAATGAAGTTGACTGACCTTGAGGCACAAATAAACTAATAAACAGGGTATACAGCTTTCATTTTTTCTGGAAGGTTATATTGTTTTTCTTCTGTGAAGGCATGGATAAAATTTAAACCCTCAAAAACAGGGCAAAAGGCTAGAGCAAGTCAATTGTCTAAGTTGAAAGTGGAAACTTGGTTATTTTCATCGATTTGTTTACTGCAAGGCACCATGGCTTCGGGATGCAAGACTTAAAAATCTTAAGAACTTAAAAGACAAGCAGAATGTGACAATGTTATGTACCTTGTGGAACTTGTCAACACGAATTAAAGCTTTCATGAGTGTAGTATAAGTAATGACATCAGGTTCCAAGCCCTGCAGTTAATATGAACAAAGACATAGACTACTATATCACCAATGACAGCTTAAATAACATATAGCAGCATTTAGCCAGAAAAGGAGAAAGAAAAGGGGGGAAACATACATTTTCTTTCATGTACTGCAGTACAGCAAAGGCTTCAGCATCCCGTCTATCTTCACCAAATGCATTAACTAGTGAATTGAGAGCTAGAAGACTGGGTGTCAAACCCTCAGTTGTCATCATCCTGAATGCATTTACTGCTTGTTCAGACAAACCCTGCAGAATTTATACCAAATATTACCAAAATTATTACTTAACCAGTCCACTCATCAAATATGAGTTAAACATTCTGTTCAAAAATAGGATGCATTTTTGACCTAGTCTCATAGCTTGTGCTTTATGGTTTTCAATGAAGAAGAACAAAGAATGTTGTAGCATAACTACAAGTTTTTGTAGAAACTGCTCAATAGTGCTTGATCCCAATGCAGAATAAGTAAATACAGAGGAAGTTTTTGAGACTTCATGGTTGAATTGAATATTTTGAACTGTACTCTTCACTCACAGAAAATGTAGACAAATAAAAGAAATATGCTCATGCAAGTAGGTGTTTACTGGTAATGGAAATTTTCCTATGGACATGTTATGTAATATTATATCAGTTCATAAGTAAAACAATGCAATCATTATAGCAACGATTAGGTTAGCTAGCACTAAATTACATGTGGGACAGTTGTTGATAGAATCCACATTCCACAGAGAGCAGCATAATAAAGGTGATAACATTTACATACCCTTTGCGCATAGGCATTGATTAAGGCATTATACATAGTTGAAGTTGGCTTGAATCCCGTAGATTTCAAGACCTCCAAGCACTCTATAGCATCACCAAATCTTCCTGATTTTCCATAAATATCAACCAGAGTAGTGTATGTAACTGCATTGGGCAGCACTCCCTGGCTCTGCATTCTAGTTAACAAGTTAGTCACTTCATCCCATCTCTCCTGTTCCCCCATAGAATTAATCATAATGTTATATGTCATGACACAAGGTGAGTATCCTTTCTGCTGCATTTCCTGGAACAACTCGGTTGCCCTATCGTGGCGCCCCGACTTACAGTGACAATCAATCAGCGTATTCCATGTAACAGTGTCAGGCCTAATCCCCTCTGACAGCATTTGCTCAAACGTCGCCATCGCATGATCAAGACAGTTATACTTCCCAAAAGTATCAATCATCACATTGTAAAAATGCCTATCAGGTTGAACCCCACTATTCCTCATCTCCTTCAGCACCTGAAACGATTTCTGCCACTCCCCCTTGTCACGATAACTCGCCAAGATCCTACTATAAACATAGGAATTAGGCTGCAAATTGCTTGCCTCCATCTCTTTCAACACAATCCTAGCACTCTCCCACCTTCCAGCATGCGCATACGCATCAACCAAGAGACTATAAGTTTGCTCATCAGGCAAAACACCACTTTTCTCCATCTCGGACACAACGAACTCAGCATCCTTCAAAGACCCCGTTTTGACATACCCTTTAAGCAAAGCATTATAAGCCTTGGTCCTAGGTTCCAACCCATTATCCTTAATCTCCTCAAACAGTGCTTCAGCTTCCACAGTCCTACCCAAATTCCCCAAAGCCAAAATAACAGCAACCAAAGTCCCCGACTTTGGGCTCAACCCATTCCCCTGAGCCATACTCAGAAACTGCAAAGCGTGCGTGGCATCACCGGCTTTCGAAAACCCCAAAATGATATCATTCATAAGGTGTGCATCAAGCTCAATCTTATCACTCTCAATCTCCCTATAAAGCTTCTGCAATATCGGAGAATCGATTCTGTTAGAGCGCGTGAGGGACTGAATAATCGAACTGTAGTTCACGAAATCAGGTTGGAACCCATCGCGTCGCATTCGTGACATCAAGTTAAGGGCCTTCTCGAGGTCGCCATTTCTGGCACACGCGCCGATGAGCGCGTTGTAGGTTAGGGGAGTGAGGACCTGTTTCTGAGAAAGCAAGAAGGCCTCGTAGAGCTTCTCGTTGCGCCCGAGCGCGTGGATGAGGATGGAGTAGAGGAGCTCGTAGGAGAAGCAGAGGTTGTGTTTTTGGAGCCACGAAACGACGGCGTATGCGAGGCCGATAGAGGAAGAGGAGGAGCAGAGGGATTTTAGGAGCGCGTGCCAGAGTGGTGCGGGTACGGCTCGGTATGACTCGGCGAGTTCGAACTCGGTGGGGTCGAGTTGTGTTGGGGAAGTTGGTGAGTTGAGGTCCGAGTTGGAATCGGCGGTGGAGGAGAGGAAGTTGAGGAGTGGGGTGAAGTCATAGCGGCGGTTCTGGAGGGGGAGGATGTCGCTGGGGCCCTCGTCGGAAATGAGTGGGGTGGCGGTGGCGGTGGCGGTGGCGGCGGAAGAGGAGGAGGGTTGGGGGTTGGCGGCGGAAGGAAGTGGTGGTTGGTGGCGGGTGGCGGTGGTGGGGAAGTAGTTGGTGCGGGTTGAAGGGAAGGGAGTGGTAAGGTGTGGTGGCAAAACGAACATGTTATCCGCTACACATAAAGATAAGAGACCAGCCACACACACACACACACACACACACACTGAGAGAGAGAGAGAGAGAGAACAGTGCTATGCCAACGATGAGAGATGAAGCTTGCTGTTCTTTTATCGCTGAGGTAGAAAAAGGAATTTTTTTTTTTCCTTTTAAAATTCTCTGGCTGTTGTTGTTCCAAGACATTATTATATTAGATTTCAAGGTCGTTAAGGTCGTTAATGAAGAACAGGGCCCGAGCACGACCATTTTTGCATCGCTCACATGAGAAAGATATTTTTGCCGGGAAAATGTTCAATTTTTTAATAACAACAAAAGCTAGGACTTTTCTCTGTTAAATAATCTTTTTCCTCCAAAATGCAAATTTTCTATAAATTTAAATTGTTTAATATACTTTAATTAAGTATACTTAAATATATATTAAAATCAATCAACCTCGTATGATGTATGTCTAAAATATATAAAAATAAGATTTATTTAATTATATTTTTTTAATGTTTAATTTTATAATATTTAACACAAATAAAATATATACCAGATAATTGTAATTTAATAATTAAATTAATAAAAATTATGTTTTATACAAAATTGTTAAGTAGTATGAGAATATTAAATATTATTTAAGCCTTCAGGGCGTGGAGTTGAAGTCTTCAGTGCGTGAAATTTACGGATAACAAAAATATCCACTAAAACATATATTTGTGAAGATTATCTGCAATGGTGATAGAGATGGGGATAGATTCGATCTCCACAAGATCGAGGGATGTTCCCGTTTAGCTAATGGAGCAAGAGGATGAGATTCCTACGCCATGGAGACTCGCAAACTCTCTGTTTAAATATAAAATTACACACACACACACACATATATATATATATATATATATATATATATATATATATGTGTGTGTATAATTTTATATTTAAGCGGGGATTTCGTAGATCTCTAATATATATATATAGAATAACTAAATATATGATTTTACTATTTATATTTCTCTTTGACTCTCATACTTATTAGGATAATTACTAATTAAGTTTAGAATTTGAATATTTGAATTTATAATTTGAATATTTTTATTATTTTATAATAAATTTGTAATTATATATTTTATTTTTAATTTAAATTATATTATGTTGTATTTGTTAATAATATAAATTATAAATATTTATAGATATTTTATTAATTTTAAAAGTAATTTTTTTATATTTTTATTTTTTTTAGATCTTTTAGATTTTTTTTTTATAGAAATCTACAAATATTTGCGGGGATCCAAATCTCCATAGGAAAATGAGGACTTATGACAAGAATGGGGACACAAATTAGGGGGCAAAATCCCAAACAAGGACGAAGGACATATCTCCACCCTCATGCGTAGTCATTGCCATCCGTAGCGAAGTTTAAGCCTTCACCATAAAATAAGGACTATAATTTCACCGCCTGGTGCAACTTATAAATACACCTCACTTTGACGCATGTCAGCATGTCGTAGTAGTTTTCATTTTTCATTTCACGCTCGTCCTTAGAGTCACTCGTAGTCGTAGAGCGAGTCCAAGATTCAAGGAAAGAATTAAGGTTGTACTTGTAGGAACTCTTGAAAAAGGTGTCGTTCAAAGGAGTGGAGCGCTCAGAGAAAGAGTGAGAGAGAGAAAGGAGTCTTTGTTTTGTTCAGTTCAGAGGTATTAGTGAGAGGGAGTAGTCTTTGCACAATAATGGCGTTAATCTCATCATCATCTCTGACATTTTGGCGATTTAATTCAATTTGTATACAGCAGGATCAAGAGTTGCTCCAAGATTCAAGAAAAAGGACAGAGTAAGCAAGATTCAAGGGAAGATTTAAGGTTGAAGGAAAGGAACTCTTGAAGAGGTGTAGTTCAAAGGAGTACTGAAAAACAGCGAAAGGAGAGGAATCTCTGTCTTGTTCAGAGGTAAACAAGAGCAAGTGGCGAAAGAGGAGAAGTCCTGAATGCGAATAAGGAATCACGGTGATGACAAATTCGAAATCTTTCTCATTTTGATATATGGGTGTTACGCTTCATTTTATCTGTCAAACTAGAATGTTAACAGTTTGATATTTTTAATATTATAATTTATTTCCAGTTTGTTATAATCAAGTTGTTCTGTTCTACAATCAGTCAGTACGTAGGAGGGAGTGGTCGGATGGAGTTAATAGGTAATAAAAGTTATCGGATGTTAAGGCACAGCTTCAAACGATTGAGGAAGCTTGGTGTACTTATAAAGTTTTATATGCATTCTATGGACAGTGATTATCTGTTAAATTTGCATGACATTTTGGGAAATTCCTTGGTTGATATTCAGTGTATGAAAGGCAGTTTTTGTCAATCCGAAGACACGACACCCTTGCCACTCCTAAATTTGATTTACTGAAATATTAATATCTGCTGTTTTTGCAACCCTCTAAACCTTTTTATATTTACTTGTTTACCTTCTCCCCTGCTTTTCCTCCTTTTTAATTTGTTATAGGTCTCATCGGTTCTCTTGCTTCAGATCCTCAAAAACGGGAAGCTTTAGTTGTTGAGAATAAACCTGATCCTCTTGCTGGAGAGCAGGTAGATAATGAAATTTCATTTCTACTATTATTTGTAAATTGCGACATTTTATTTGCACGTTTTTTTCTTTTTCTTTTTTTGGATGTTTTGGGTACCACATCATTCCATATTACTAGACATGGCCAACAGAGGCTGAAATTGCTGAGGCTGATGAAGATCTAAAGCAAAGAAGAAGAGGACTGTTCCTCGACGTACTTCAGAATATCAGGTCTGAACTTATTTTAAATATGGTTATGGTGATTTCTTTCATATTGTTGCTTACCAAATATCTGGTACAGAAATAATAGATATCTCCGGCTTTTATTTTAATTGCTAGGCTGCATGGATTGTTGATGATTCTGATACAGAGGAGTCAGATTGTGCCAATGAGGATGATGATGGTATGGTGCTGGATGAAACGGAAGATGGGTTTCCTGGTCAAGAGGGAAACGAGTATTTGGAATTTGATGGTGATGAAGCCTCGCTTAGATTTGGAGAATCTGAGGAAGAAACTGACAATCATTCGCGGATGATGGTGAGCTTCTAAAATACGTACATTACTAAAATGTTTGTCATAGCGTGTTTGGTCTCATTTGGAAAATCTCTGGTCCTTTATTTTTTCCTGGATTTGAACACTTCATGCATTGGACGATGCTTCCATATCCATCAATTTTGTCTATGGAGAGTAAACAATGTAATATACTTGGATTAATATTAAATTTTATGAGCATGATGTGCATCATACAAACTTGCAACCCAATGGCGAATTTTGCGAGAGTTTCTTCCCGTAAGATTAATATTGATTTACATGATGTCAATGGCTCCTAATCTATACCAGCAATCCATAATTACTTTCCTGTTGCATTACAGGAAGCAGATAACTTGACTAGAGAGAAGATACAAGATGAACTTGAGGAACTTAAAGAAGCACATGCTGCAGATGAGAGTGCTTTTCTTTTCTTTCTTTTCAGTATTTATTGGTCACGCTTGCCTTTTGAAGACAAAGGGATTAATGTTAGGTCCGCCTGTGTCTGAAATTGTATATATATATATGGAGTAGCTTATAATTGATTTGTATTCTTGCGGAATTTCCAGATGAAGTGGATACACCATTGGATGTTGTTTGCAAAATATAGGGGACTCAAGTCCTTTAGGGCTTCTTCATGGGATCCGAAAGTATGGGTGTGTGTTGGAGATTCTTTATAGTAAGTCATTGTCTCTGACAAAAAGTCTAACCTGTCCAATGATATCAGGAATCTCTACCCCAAGATTATGCCAGAAATTTTCAATTTGACGACTTTAAAAGGACACAAAAACACGTTGTTGCTAAAGCTTTAGAAAATGGAGCAAGAAAACAAAGATGATTGTATTGTAGGCTCATATGCTAGGCTGCTTATTGTGGAAGTGCCCGGTACTGTTGCCTCAAAATTATGTGTGCTTGGAAAGACAACCCCAATTAACGCATGTGGTCTGTTTGAGCATGAGTCAAAAGTATCTGTCCTTCATTTCAGGTATTTTTGTGCTTTATCACTTTACTGTTTTAGCTGTCAGTGCTTTTTTTGTGCCCTACTATAAGGTTGATCCTTCCTGAAAATTCAAATGATTAGTGATGAACTCGACATCACTTGTGTTGTGTAGTGTGAAGAAGCACGAAATATATGATTCGCCATCAAATCCATGGAGGAGTTAATATTTCATGTTGGGTTTTGGCAATTTGTTGGCAGGTATGGTCTTCAATTTGAACAGCCGTGGCATTTAACATATCTCTTAATAAAATAATAGAGGTAATTGTGAATTTTTTGCTGGCGAATTTTCTCTAGTGAGTTCATATATTCTGACAAGAACAAGATAGAGAGGTTTCTCCATGCTGAGTGCTTTTCAGTTGCTTCAATTTATGCACCAATTTCATTTTCACCTCTTCCTTCTATTATCCTAAAGAGAGCTGGAGAGGATCCAGCACCTGCTGTGGCTGCTGTTGGCTCACTGAAATCCATTGATCCAGATAGGATAATCCTTAAGCAGGCTATTTTGACGGGGTATGTTAGTTGATTTTGCCAAGACCAACCTTAACCTTGCAATATTATTCACTTCATGTGTTCTACGGACTACGGTCTCTTTGATTGATGTCGCTTCTGTAATGATTGTGGGAAGAAATGCAATTATTGTCATTTCACAGAGGTGAAGTGGTGATAGAATTTATGTTTTGCTTATCTGAAGAAATTAAACATTTTGTGGTGTAGTTACCCCCAAAGAGTATCAAAACGTAAAGCTTCTGTGAAACACATGTTCTATAATGCAGAGGATGTTAGACAGTTTAAGGTGAGAAAATGTGTTATCCAGCTCCTGGAATATTAAGATTTTGCTTGGATGGTAGTGTGCTTTGAAAGAGTCTGCTATCTGAAAATTTTTCTTTATTGAATTGTCGCCATAACGAGATTTCTTAATGTGGGTGGTGATTGCAGCCTGTAGAACTTTATATCAAATGTGGTCTTCGTGGGCGGATAAAAGAACCTGTTGGTACACATGGTATGTCGGTTATGTTTGAAACCTTTAACATCAATTGTACTATAAACCATCTGGCAGCTAGTAGTTTCAGGGAGGAAACAGGTTTTTATGTTCCACTATAGCGTTCTGGTATGGCGCCAAGTTGAATTCAGCCCCACCTCCATGATCTTCGTGCTCTTGGATGAATAGTACATAAGGACATTACAGGAAAAAGCTTAACTAGTCAGATAAAATACAATTAAGATTATTTAGATCTGCCCCACTATTGATTGCAATGTTTTAAGTTTGAAATTACAACTGTATACAATTCTCAAGTGGATCCTTGCAAATTTTTTAATGTTGAATTCAGACTATTGCAGGTATGCATTCTTGTTTTGGAATTCTGCAGGAAGTACTATCGATCATTGTTATTTTGTGAATTGAAGTTTGCACTTTAGAGCTTGTTTTCTGGTGTTTTTGTTTTTTGTTTTTCATTACATATTTCGTCCTGAGCAATCAGCATTCAACTATATGGAATATGGCATCAATCATTATTCCCTTTTTTTTTTTGTTGCTCAGGACCAATGAAATGCCTAGTTCTTGTGATACTAATTGTATGAGTTTGTACAAACGTGCAAATCCCAAGTGGCCCAACCATCATTTTCCTCTATCGGACCTTGAATTCTGTTACTGATCAAGGATTTCAGAAGCCTCTAATTGGAAATATTGCGAGGGAGTGTGTGTTTTCCTATGTGGTCGGGTGCATCATAAGGTAATTCCTCATGATTATCTAAATGGTTAAATGAAATTTATAATAATAAAAAAAAGCACTTGTTTATTTTGTTTTTATGAAGAAAGCCAATTGTATATTGATTGGGAATGAAGGTCTGGTTCAGACTGACTTCCCTGCATGAGGATGCAGTTCAGTGACCCATGATTTGCTCTTTCATATATTTATTTGTTTGTTTATATTTGGCTCAGATTGACCCATTGTGTGTGTGCAGACAGGGGTGTGTGAGAGCAGATAAATTAACAGACATCTGAGATTGGTTTTAGTTTAGAATTTAATTCAACTTTGTATTTGCATACAAAAATGCTGAGCTGTAGTCAATGCTAACATTATTTTTCATATCTTTCTATACGTGAAAGGGAGCCTGCCTAAATTTGTTGACAATTGTGTCAATGTCTAAATCTATCGTTCCATTCTTCAGTGAAGTTCATTTTCATGTGATATAGTGATATACTGGCATGTTTATAGATATTATTAATCTAATAATCTTCCTCCATCATAATTTAAATGATCAAAAAGGAGGGTTTAAGATTGGAGTCGCAACTTTAAATATTGTGCTTTGGTATTTTATCAAGGTTTAATGATAATGTTATTTATTTTGATATGTATAATTGATAAAATGTCGGCTACATTTGATATGACCTCAAATTCATTAATCATCATTTACTGAGAAAGTAGTAGCACATTGTACATTAAGGGAGAAAAGCAGCACTGATTTGAAATCGTTGAGACTAAAATTAAAATAACAATTAATGATAAACAGAAAAGTGTTAAATTCTGTTAAGAAATTATAACTAATCGAAATTATTTTATCTAAGCGATTAGGTGCACTAAAAGCAAATTAATTATATAAGCACATTTTATCTATCATTTTAAGAATTTGGATTTTAGAGTCGCTACTTTAGAGAGATTCACAAATCACGACAACTGAGCAAAATAGCTTTTATCAATTGGAGGTGTGATTGAAGATGGAATTTGGATTATTCAAGAAAAAAAAATATTTAAAAGTAGTTTAAGACATTAGAATCAAACCTAAAAGTAAATTAAAAACAATGTCTAAAACTAAATGAAATCATTGTTATGCACGTACTTGCTGATCCAGCCAAGTGTCAAAATTCGTGTATTCCTAACAACTAGAAACAAACCAATACAAGGAGGATCATAGATACCTACTCACGGCATGTTCACGGCATATCAACATTTTTGCAATCGAATCTCATTTTTGATACTTTTCTAAAAGTGAAGTGGGTATGGGTGCCCTGGGTGTGTCTGAGTGAGAATGACCTACAAAATACCCAAAGATTTAACATGCAACTTTCAGGGGCCTCACTTGGATACTGAACTGAAGTGAAACTAGTAAGGCTACACCCATAACTGATATATAGAATATACTTTTTGACAGGAATGTATCATATAAAAGCACTACAAAATGAACCAGCTGTATTTAAAATATTCTCCGCAGTTCAGCTGTCAAAGAAGTTAAATAAAAAAAATCAAAGATAGCACATCTTCAGGATATCAATCAACCTTGACATCTTGTCAGTATAACTCTCAATAGAAAGTTTAATCAGATATAATGACTATTTGGACGCCAATCATTTAGGGCCTCTGAAAAATGTAGCCTTCTCCTTTAGTTCATGACTGGTCCGTCAGCCAATCAACTAAAAACTGCAAAATCAAATCAGGGCATTTGGCTGCAACTTGGGAATGACAGAATTTTGGTGACTGACTTTATCAAGACTACTTAAACATTTTCACCTGGCGGCAATTCAGCTAGCTTTGGAGGAGTGCCAAGTACTCTTTCCATGTCATAACGAACTTCAATATTGCGAATGCTGTACCCAACCACCATCAACCAATAAAGCAGTTTCGCAAGTTCAGGTGCACTAGTCTCAGTCACGCTAGTCTAAAAAACCATAATCGAAGCAGGTTACACAAAAGTCTCAAATGATACTACTTGTGAAGTAATCATAGCAAGCAGAGAAGGTTGTTCACCCCCTTGCAATAATCACACACATGGGGCTAGGATCACATGACCAAATTATTATTGTCAGGTAAGGAGTTACCGTCAAATCAGCATTCTTGAGCAATTTTTCATTCAAGTAAAAAGAGTTTGATCTTATTTACCCAAAAAAGAGTTCCATTTTCCATGTTAACACTAACACACATACACCAGTAAAAGTGAAAAAAAGACAGCTTTGATAGATGACAAGGGTTAGGTGTAATGTTCCTTTGATGGGATGTAGAAAATGACATAACGGGTGAAAAAAAGGGAGATTGAGATAACAGCAGAGGCAAACCTTCATCTGGCTAGGATCTGAAACAGCCAGTAGGCGCTTTATAAATGTATTCATAGCAAGCACAACATCCTCCCCAGCACTACTAGTCAACTCCTACACAATAGAATGAAGGGTTATTACGGCAGATTATTGACATAACTGAACAGATGATGCTTCTTAAATCTAACTGCAGAGATTGAGAGGAAAATTCTGAACAGTAATGCAATTCCAGAATGTCCAATACTGATTCAACAATTGCAGAAATCAATATCCAATGGACAATAAATTCTGCCTTAGCCTATATGGCTCAGAATTAATCCCAATAAAAGCTACAGTATGGATCAACATGTAGAAATTTATACTACAAATACAGCACTCATCAGCTGGATAAAGGCAACAGAAGTATTTTATATTGATAAAAGAAAAGTAGAATTAACCTTCAAATTACGAGGCTCAAGAGATTTTAGGTATTCCAACAGTTCATTTTGTGCATTGCTAGATTGTCTCCCAACTTGATGATTCAGCTCCTCTATCTCTGCTTCAAGTAACTCAATGTACTTTTTAGCATCTATTCTCTCAGGCCCTGATACATTGTTCCAACGAATGACTTCACCTGAAACATTCTTCTTCTGTGTACCAGGTGCATAGTCTGGCATATCCTGCAACATTTCAAGAGTATAATTTAAAGAATGTACATTTATGCTTACTCTGAATTTACTTGGTACCATAATGAGGTAGTCTCTAAAGGGAAATTAAATTAGCCATCAAAGAAATTTTTTGAACACCAAATTCCCAAGACTTAATCCTCTTCATTCTTAGGCCTGAAGCTAACCTACCAAATAACAAGATTATATCTTTTTAGCTAGCCCACACCAGACCAGACCAAAGAAAGACCCTCATATTTTTTCTTTACTCTGAGCAACTCCAGCTGGAATTCTAAATAGGGAAGGGTAGCAAAGAATACGAATCTACTAGACCAATTGGAGTCATCTGACCACCCAAAGGAGTAAAAGCACCCTTCTAATAATCCAATCACTTAAATGTACCTTAAAATAGAAAATCTCGAAAAGATAAGGAAGAGAAATAATGTTACCTTTTTATCTTGCACATCTGGAAGAGCAACCTGTTCCAAACTTTCCTGCAACTCCAAACGGTATTGTGCATTCCTGAACATGTATCCAGTCATCATGACACTGTACATGAGCTGTGCAAGGTTTTCAGCTACCTAAATAAAAGCCAAATGATTCCACTGAAATAAGTAAGATGCATGGAGCTAGACAAAACAAAAAAGAAAAGCAATTCAACTCCACTTCATGGCTCAATATTGCTTTGCCAATTGAGCCATGTGGTAAAACAAATATTATTCTTCCACCACCAGAATAGTCATTTAGTAACAATAATATTTCTCACTAAATTCAGGCCAGTACTGTAATGGGGAGAAACATTTTGTCAAAGCAATCAAGAGAATAGCTATCCACCAAAATATAACCACCATAGCTGAAGCTCACAGAAACTGCTTATCATCAAGCAGGGAAAAAGATAAGAAACTCATATAAATCTTACAGTGGTAATTGTTACAGCGAAAAATTGAGGGGGCAGTGTTCCAATCATATTTGTCACTGTCTGTCGCATTGCATCCACAACCTAATCACCAACAGCAGTTACATTCACTAATAGTGTATGGTATGAAAAATCAATAGCCACTTTTAGGGGGCAATCAAGCAAGATAACACCATACCTGTTGGGGTCCTCTTTTCACAAACAATTCCATAAATTCTGGCTGCACGTTCTTAACATATTCCAGTAAAATTTCTCTCCTGCTCTTTGACTGGTGATTTCAAAAACGTATAATCACTAATCAGGAAACAATCACATAACTACCTAGACAGAAGTAGATAGTTCTTTTTTTTTTTTTTTAATCCCCTTCAAATTGAGGCACGGAATCCATCAACACTAAGCAATAGGGATAAAAACATGATTTTGTCAGAAACAATTTTAAAGATTAGATTTAGTCAGTCGGGGTCACACTACACTACCACCGGGCTTTCCAATCCCATATCCAAAAAGGTTATATCAAAATAATAATAACAATAATAAGATATGCAGTAATATACTAATATTAAAAATATAAAATAATAGTTTCTCAATAATAATGATGATGATAATTAATATTACAAAAAGAAAAATGAAAAAAGTCCTTGGGATAGGGTTGCACTAAAGGGAAAGATGGAAAGGTTAAGAAGAGGAGTTACGAGAGTGCCATTGGGAGGCTTGGAGTCGCCGGAAGCGTTGGAGCTGGAATTGCCATTCTTGGAGGAATCATAAGCTTCCACTCTGAAAGCAAATCTCTGGTTGTGCGTGGAGATTCTGGGGAAGCTAATTGATGAGAGCGAACGAATTGGAAAGGACACAAGAGTGGTTGAAGTACAAGTGGAAGAGGTCCAAGAAGAAGAAGAAGAAGAAGAAACCAGTTGAGGAGTGAAGGAAGGTTTCACTGTCGTCAACGAATACATGACAGCGAGTTGAGTTGAGACCAATCAATGAAAGCCCTAACCTAATATTGGAATTGCAGTGACAGCGCTTCCATTGTAAATGTAAATGAAGAAGCGGAGGCAGAGAGATACAACAGACTGAGGTTCCCCGCTTCCCTGGGATGAGGTTAACACGAGCCTTGCACGTGCCACCTAAGGATTAGCACAGAGAAAAAAAAAAAAAAGGACTTAATTTCTCTCATTTCGAGTTTTTTATTATTAATTTGAAAGTCATAATTAAATGGAATTTAACTCTAACCATTTGAATAAGACCCAAAACAAAACAAACAAAAACAAAACAAAACTTTAACCATTTGAAACTTATGAGTTTTGGATCAAAATTGGATTCACGACTAATTAATAAAATTAACTCTGAAATAATGTTAAGTCTAACAAATATATTAATTGACAAATCGATATTTTGAGATAAAATGTCATTTATCATTTCAATTTTATATGTTGAAAAGACATCTATTTGATATAATTAAATTGAATATTTAATTAAAAGTTGAATAGTTTTTTTGTCTTTTAATATATAAGGATAAAAAATTAATAAAAATTTGCTGCCAACAGTTGTGGTTAATGGTTTTATTAACAAAAATATAATTGAGAGTTTCATCTTTAATTATTCTAACATTATGTTTGGATGATGGGTGATAAAGAGAATAAAACAAAAATTTTGAGAAAAGAATAAGTTCTCCTATTTGAAAGTTCTAGTACAAAAACGGAAAAGGAAAAAAAAAAATATAGGGATTTATTTGTCTTCCTCTCTCCTCAAAGGTTTATTTTTTGTTTCCCTCAAAATTTGGATGAAATGGGAAAACTAAAATTACAGCTTTCAAATATTATAGTTGCTTTATTTTATTTATTTATAATATAATATAACTTTCAAATAAAATTAATAAAACTATATTTTATTCTCTTATTAATATCCTAAATAAGTGGGAAGGAAATCTTATTTCATTCTTTCCTTTTCATGTTTAGCTAGCCCATCCTTATGAATTTTGCTGAGTTCCAGTTTATTCATGAAAAAACATGTAAACGTAGTGTAAAATAGGAGTGTTTATTGAATTAAATTAACCAAATGATCCTAAAATTTCAAAATAAATTGATTCAAATTAATTCAAGTAATCAATTCATTTAAAGTCAAAAATAAATAAAACCAATTATTATTGCTTTAGATTATCGGATTTATAATTTTTCAACCCAAAATTTGAACATCCAACCGACCATTCAATCAATTATAATTTTTTAAGAATAAATATTCTTTTTAGTCTTAATATTTTAAAATTGATATCAATTTGATCATAAAAAAATTTTTGATATAAATTTAGTCTTAATATTTTAAATTTATTTTGATATTAATTTAGTTCTGTACTAATAATTTGATAAAAAATTTGATTTTATGAAAAATTTATTAGGATATAATTGATATCAAAATTTAAAATATTAAGACTAAATTGATGACAAAATTTAAAATATTAAGATTAAATTGATGTCAAAATTATTTTTAAGATTAAATTGTGTTAAAAAAATTTTTAAAATTAAATTGATATCAACTTTAAAATATTATATAATTATTTACTCATATTTTAATTTATTTTTAAGCTTTCCTGGCTTTGCACTTAAGCTTTCGATAATAATAAAGTCATTTTTATCTCCTTTATTTATATATTTTTTAAGACATTTATTTATTCATACTATTACAATGTGTGTTATGAGTTATGACCATGCCATACACTGTTATCAACTATTATAAAAATAAAAACTAAAATATATATATATATATATATATATATATATATATATATATATATATATATATATATAAATTTTTTTATTTTTTATTACAACCAGACAACCCAAGTCAAATCAAAGTTGGATTGAGTTAATTTGGATTTGTTGAAAAATTTTCAAAAACTAAATTAAACATACTCAATTAAATTTCATTAGTTCTAATTTTTTCTTTAAATTCAAATTAAATTAATCCGCTTACATCCAGGGTGAATTTGATATGAGATTTAAATAGCAAGTAAATTTTTATGGAATAATTTTATGTATAATTTTATATATAATACTACTCCATAAAATTTTATTCCCTAATTTTATGTGATGCGTAACACACCCCATTTTGTAAAATAAGTTTGCATAGCAATTGACAATTAAATGCAATTATAGAAAACTACAATAGGCAACAACTTTTAATTTTGAAGAAAATTTTATATGATCTGGTATTAAAAAATCTCTCTTACTTTGTTTTACTTATTACTTGATAAATTAGTATTATGATAGTTTTTTAAAAAGAAGTAAATAAATTTTTTTCGTCGTGATAATAGTAAATAATTTAAAAATTAAAGATGACACGCCCAATTTTGAACCTCGCTGCTAGGCTTGTCCCAAAGTGGCAGTAAAGCCCGCTCTCATGGGCAGGGTAACTCCTGAAGCCTGTTTACTCTCCCTGCCAAAGTGGCCAAATCCCAAAACCCGGTCAGAACCTATCTAGCAAATTAACGCAATTGTCCAAATTCCACTCTGCATCTGTACAAGCATTGCTATCTCAAGGATAGCTTTTGTTGACAAAAAACCACGGCAGCATTTTTTTTTTCTTCTTTGGAGATTAAAAGTGTAGAACATATCCATGTCAAGTTAAGAACATGTCATAAATTTTAAACAAAAAAAAGGCAAAAGAAAACCCAAGAAAAGACAGTGATAATTATAAATTACCTGCTAAAAAATGCCATCACCCGTGATCCCACCTAAATATTTCATGCAAAATGTTTTTCTTTTTTTAATGAAAGTAATAAGATTATAAATTATTTTTATGGGATATTTTTGAGAGGAGAAGGTAAAAATCGAACACGAAATATTCTAAACTCAAATAAAATATGTAGAAGATAATCATTAAATTATGAGCTTAATCACATATGATCAGTTATTATTTATGAATTATAGAAATGATATTTCATGCACAATGGTTAGTAATTATCCAGCTGATTTTTTAATTATATACATAAATTTTCTATTCATTTGCATACAAATTTTCAGTACGTAATAACTACTCATTTACACATAATTTCCTAGTATTGATCTAACATCCAAAAAAAATTATGTCCAAATATCATTAATCTAAGAATTAACCAAGCTACCAACATACCCTCAATCTTGATAGCCAGGAAGAGAGCGTTGAATGCGCGTTTGTTAAACATGAGAGAGTAAAGGTCCACAAGGGAAAAATTGAAATTCACAGTAAAACAACAGAGTGCGGAAAACCAAAGAAAACCCTCGTGCTAGCGAGGCACTGCCACTGACAAACAAAGAGAAGGTGCAGGCAGCCAGCACAGTCCCACTCGTACTGGCCTTTTATTGCACTCTTTGTCTTATCCCCCACGCCAGCCAGCCCCAGGCGGCATCATATCTCACATCACATTCATATAATCATGTCATGTCAAATTGGCCACTACCAAATATCTGTCTCAAAATAACAGATCTATTAATATTTATTTATTCGCGTAACGCATTCATTCATTCCCCCGCTGCTGCGTCTGCCTTTGCTCCTCGATGCTAATGCCGCACTCATTCCTTCGTGGCCCAGCGTGATATTCTAACTTTATCCAATTCCCAATTTGCTCGGAAGAACGGGGAAATGGCCTATCAGCGGCGACGCCACCACTATTACCAGCGCTTCCGCCCATTGATTCCGGTCATCTCCGCCGCCGCCGCCGCCCTACTCTTTCTCTTCGCCCTCCTCTCCTTTTTAGCTCCTTCTCCCAACGACACCAATCACATCCACCGCACACACCAACAGTCCTCGGTACTCTCTCTCTCTCTCTCTCTCTCTCTATTCCGTGACCAACATAATCCGTCGTTGATTCCTCACATTTTTTTTTAACCTTTTGTGTGGAATTGTTGTGTAGATTAACGTTGAACCGGATAGTTTGATTGGAAATCCTGTGTTCCGCGTTCCGGTTAGGGCTTTCTGGCTTGTATTTTCTATCTGGCTTTAGTTCCACGTTTCTTCTTTCTATCCTAATCATTATACTTGTGCTTTTGATTTCACGTAATAATAACCAGAAAGTTATAGGGAAGTTGAATCGTGATGTGTGGAGTTCTAGAAATGCCGAGCACTTCTACGGATGCAGCAATGCCAGCGACAAGTTTCCAAGTGCGTATCTCATTGGTTCAGTAATAAACTAATGAATGCCATCTAAAACTTTCGAGTTTAAAGCTTAGATTCCATTCTCTGTGTATATACATATGATATAATGTGAGAACTGTGCTTTTCGCATGGCAGAAGCTCAAGCAGTTACTCATCCAAATCGATATTTGCTAATTGCAACAAGTGGAGGCTTGAATCAACAAAGAACTGGGGTAATTTTTCTGAACTCTTGGTTCTATTGTAGTCGAGCAAGGATTTGATATCTGGCTTTTGTTTCTATAAAGAAACTTGCTGTTCTAACCTTTTTATATATATATATACTTCTAGTAAATGAAATATGAAATTGAACTCAAAAGGGAAAAAAAATTGCCTGTAGAGTGAGCAAAATAAACTCGTTCTTGTAGGAGTAATTTGCGTAGCATTTAATGAGAAAGGAACTAAACTTATTGCAGTTGGAGCTACATATTAATAAAAAAATCATGGAGCACTTAGAGCTTTGCATGGTTTTATCCAGTCCGTTGCTCTTGGATGCCTTAACACTTTGTCTTCATAGAAGGACTTGTTTTCATATGTAAGACTTTGGAATTTGGACGATTAGAGAACTGTGACTACATAAATACCTTTTGCTTTCAATTTTCTCTCTCTTATGTTGTACTAAAATTTTCTTGATAATGTTATTGCCTGCATTTCTGGAAGAAACATATCCCTTATTTTTTAAAAGTTGTACATGCTGGCTTGAAATAAACATCTTCAGTAAATTGTTTGCTGCTACGCCTGGAGTACAGAAGCCAGTAAAACTTTTTATTTAGTTACAATGCAAACCTGGATAATTTAGTGCAGTCTGTGATAATTGTTGTTGGCGTTTATTGGCTGCGAACTATCTGCATGCTCAGCTGTCAATGCCAATCTTTACGTTTCTGCAACTGGCAGATTACAGATGCTGTTATTGCTGCGCGAATTTTGAATGCTACTCTTGTTATTCCGAAACTGGATCAACGATCTTTCTGGAAAGATTCTAGGTCAGTTACAGAAGGGACATATATTCTCTGGGCTGTGTCTGCAGTTGTACTATTGCAATTTTAGTTGGCTATCCGAGTATCAACACGTACCATTCTCACTTTCTTTGTGATGTACCTTAGATTGTGAAATGATGTCATACTTTGCCTGTTGCAGTAATTTCTCAGAGATCTTTGATGTTGATTGGTTTATATCCTATCTGTCAAAAGATGTCAAAATTATCAAGCAACTCGCAGGAAAGGGTGGCAAAGCATTGCGTACATACTCCATGCGTGTTCCAAGGAAGTGTAGTGAAAGATGTTACATAAATCGTATATTACCTGTACTCCTGAAAAAGCATGTAAGATTTCTATTTCCTGAACTGCTGCTGGTGATAATATGTTGTACAACTTATTAGATGGCTAGATGCTTTCTGTTAACTAGAGGGAAGTCCCTTTATCTCCCAGGCTGATTGTTAGTTGTTGTTTGGAAGATGTTATTAAGTGATAATAGTAGGATATTTTGAAAGCCTTTTAGATTAAGGGCTAGAATTCAAATATTTATGGGTTGGATATTATAGTAAGTCTAATTAGATTGATTATATGCTTTTGTTTTAATATGAATATATGATCAGCTCTTCAGTTTCCTTCACTGGGTTAAATCTCTTGGTTATCTGACGAATTTAAACCCCATGTCTGCGATGCCTAAAGTACTTATGAGTCAAATTAAGCTATATCTCTTCCTTTACTTCAATTTAAAGCCTTATCTAAATCCTTTCCATCAGCCAAGCAATCCTATAATAACACTATTTGTAAGATCCAGATTCATTCTTTCTTTAATTTGCCTCAAAGATATTTCAGATGGTCAAGATACTCTTCGCTGTAACTAAACAGCCCTAGATTTTATCTTTGTTAGTCATCCTATATTCCTATGGCAGAGAAAGTTTAATGTATATCCATTAAATCTTCAAAATACTTGTTTCTATGTACTACACATTTTAAAGTCCCCCCCCCCCCCTTGCGGATTTTGGTTAACAAAAAGGGGACATTTTGTGTGCCTGAAACTGCAGAGATTTTGAGGAAATTTAGGAAATACACGAGAGCTCAGTTAGCTCTAACTGTTGTCTATTTTAGCTTTAATAGTACTTGTTCTTTTAGATAGAGAACATCTATATATTTGTTAGATTTTTGTTTGCTGTTTCAAATATCTCTACCATTTTTATCTCTTCACCATATTATAATCAAGGGCGCGTTTTAAGTGTATCCTTGAGTTTGGGTCTGCTCATATTTATGGAAACTATGTTAAAATATGTTTACACTTTTACAAGTAATTGACGCCTTAAGTTCTGATAACAATAATACGTGTATAACTATTTGAATATTTGATTTTCCAGTAAACATATTAAATATATTAGCTTCATTTTGTGGCAGGCTGTTCAGCTCAACAAGTTTGACTACAGGCTTGCAAACAGGTTGGATACAGAGTATCAGAAGTTGAGATGTAGAGTTAACTACCATGCTTTGAGATTTACCAACCCAATACTTGAAATGGGTGAAAAATTGGTACATCGGATGAGGATGAGAAGCAAGCATTATATTGCACTGCACCTGAGGTAGTCTGATTGGTTTTTGGTCCTTTATTATCTCTTTCTATCCTATATATTTCACATGATCAGGCCATTTTCTCACTTAGATTCATCAATGTGATAGCCAATAAAACTCTAGTGAGTGTGAGCTTTAAAGTTATTTTTGGATGACTGCACTGGGGAAGCTTTTGTTGATTCTATTTGGACAACAAGCAATGTTTTTTTATATTTAAGATGCTGTGATCTTAGCTCAGCTGGTGGGCATATGGTGTTCTTATGTGCTTGATAGGGGAGGTCTGATCCCCTCCTGATGCACTCCCCTCGCCCACTCCTCTAGGTCCATGGGGCCTTATACCAAAAATGAAAAAAGAAAAGAAAAGAAAAGAAAAGAAAAGCAGGTAACTCCGTAATAGTTTCTAATTCTGATCGGCTTTTCTTGCTCCAGATTTGAACCCGATATGCTTGCATTTTCTGGATGCGATTATGGTGCAGGAGAGAAGCAGCAGAAGGAACTGGGTGCAATAAGGAGAAGGTGGAAGACACTACATGTAAGGCTCACAAGTTAATTTTATTATTGACTCTGATTTACGTATTATTTTTGTATAATAGAGACCACAGTATATTCTTTTCTGTTGTAATGACACAGGACATGTAAACCTAATAGGATGTTTTCGTACAATGAATGTAATCAGTGGCTTTTAACATCTGAACAATCTTTCACCCTGTTAGTAGCAAGATGCTAAGGAAATAGGCTTTTTTTTCTTTTTCTTTTTCTTTTTTTTTTGAGAATGATTTTGCCTGTGTTGTATACTATATCATAGCTGATTTAAAAATGAGTATATGGACTAGTGAATAATGTGTGTAATATTGATATGCAGAGAAGCAATCCTGATAGGCAAAGAAGGCAGGGAAAATGCCCATTAACCCCAGAAGAAGTTGGTCTTATGCTAAGAGCATTGGGGTATGGTTTTGATGTTCATATTTATGTTGCATCAGGTGAAGTATATGGAGGGGAAGAAACATTGGCACCTCTGAAAGCATTATTTCCTAATTTCCATTCAAAAGAGACCATTGCTGCCAAGGAAGAATTGGAACCATTTTCTTCCTTTTCCTCTCGCATGGCTGCACTTGACTTCATTGTTTGTGATGAAAGTGATGTATTTGTGACCAATAACAATGGGAATATGGCTAAAATATTGGCCGGGCGAAGGTATGTTGACTCCATTTGAATTTTCTTCTCTTTTCTGTTGGATGCTGATATCTATACCAGCTGATTAGCTTTCTGTGCACTTTCTTGTAGGAGATACTTCGGGCACAAACCAACCATTCGTCCAAATGCTAAAAAACTCTATCGATTGTTCTCGAGCAGAAGTAATTTGACGTGGGAAGCTTTTGCTTCCAGTGTACGTACTTTCCAGAGAGGCTTCATGGGGGAGCCAAAGGAGGTTAGACCAGGTAGAGGTGGGTTTCATGAGAATCCATCTACCTGCATTTGTGAAGATTTTGTGGCTGCCAAAGTGGACAGAAATTCTGGACATAGAAAACATGGGAAGGATACTGCAGCCAATGAAAATGTACAAAATGATGACATGGATGTTGATGATGAGTCTGAATTGCAAGAAATGGATGTTGATGATGACGACGATGATGATCAGAGTGATCAAGTAGAGAAGGGTGTTTACAATGAAACAATTTCGGACTATGACACTTTGAACTCTGAGGATCCTGAGTTGGAGGAAATTCTATCAGATTAGTGAAGCTGCCATATTCAGCGCTGATGTACCTGTTGACTCTCATTATGATTCGTTGGTCTCAATTACATCCCCTTGAGCAGCTGCTACTCTATTGAAAGTAGGTTACAAAATTCGAACTCTGGAGCAGAAAAAAGCACGTCTCTCTGAGAAGGCATACTGAAAATTCAACCACGGGATCATCTTGTGCATTTCTAAGGATATAATAATGGCCTCGGTTTGATGCAAGGGGTTGACATGATTGAATCTGTCGAGAGGTGAACGAAAGGGAGCAATGGGAGTGGAGTTGGAGGAGAGGCATTCGAGTTATAGCTGCATGAAAACTTGACTTTGCTAGTGCTGTGTAGAAGTAGGTAAAATCCGTACAGTTGTAAGCGGTGTATATCTTCGATCAGGAAAATTCTCATGGTTGATACTGTACATCGTCGCTCCTGTCTTTCTATGGCATTGATGCGGTCAACTGATTTTTCACTCCTAAAAGGAGCAAAATGGCAGCTTAAAGTTTCTGTGCCTAAAGAGGAGATAGAATATTAAGCTGGTCCGGTAAACGTTGGCAAATCTTTAGCCATTGGAGAAAGGAGCTATTATGATAGGGAGAGATTTACCTATTTTCGACTCTGTACGGACCTTGTCCTTGAGTGAGGGAAAGAAAAATATAAAATATAATAAGGGACCATCGAACGGAAAGGGCAGGCGGTTTGGTAGTTTAATTTTGAATTTTTTTGGGTTTACAATCCCCCCCCCCTCTCTCTCTCTCTCTCTCTCTCTCTCTCTTGGTGACAAGTTTGATAGAATTGTTTTTTTTTTTCCTCTCTTTTATTTTTTTTGAGACCACAACTGTAAAGGTATTTTTATAAATTTTGTTTATTTAAATTATTTATGAAACTAATTTCGAATTATAAAAATACGAAGGTTGTACATTCCTAAAACTTTTAAGTCGTGTTTCTGAGCTTAGGACTGCTTATACCGCTATTCTTTTTTGGTGCAGGGTCATTTTAAATGATTTTTTTTCAAAAAAAAAGTGCTTTCTTAAAAATAAAATAAGCAGAATATAAAGTTATTTTATATTTAAATATAAGTATAATAGTACATTACATTTGATCGTAATCAAAATTTAAGATATTTAGATGTAATAGATATAAAATATTTTTTTAATGAAGTTACAATTGATAGTATGAATAATTACTTTTTAAAAAATATCTGTAAATGAAAAAAAAAAACCTTTTTACAGATTTTTTTCCTAAAAATTTATAATTATTTTACCGTCTTTATATTTTGCTTATAAATAAAATTAAATGTAATTAATAAAAAATTAACATAATTTTTTTTTCAGTCGAGAAAAACACAAGCATAAGTTGTCATTTTCAAAAAATAAGAATATTTTTTAAAAATAAATTGACTCGTGTTTTGCGTATATTTTTCTCTTTTTATTATTATTTCTGCGAAATTATACAGGCATACGTATCTGAGGATTGGAATGTCAAGGCTTATTCCTGTACTGATAAATTAGCCAAAAGGGGTCATAGGTTGCCTCTCGGTATTTCCTCCTTTGATAATTTGCCTCTTGCGTCTCACTTCAATTTCTGTCAAATGAGGCGGGTATACCTTGTAACATATGGTGGCTGTGCAATTTTTTTGGGCCTTAGACTCCGATATATACAAAAAAAAAATTTTGATATTTTCTTTAGACAAGATGCTCATTTTGGTTTTGATAAAAATTTTAAAAAATAAATTAATTCCTTAAAATTTAAAAATATATGGATAATTCCTTATCATATAAAAAGGATATATTAGTCTTTTTATATAAAAAATTTAAAATTTTTTTTGTAATACAAATCTATATAAAGAAATTAATATATCCTCTTTTTGAATGATAAAAAACTACCCATAAATTTTTAAATTTTAAGGAACTAATTTATCTTCAAAAATTTTTATCAAAAGCTAAATGAATATTTTATTTTTTTTTCTAAAACAAAACCACACAAGTACAACAATTTCCAGAAGTACCTTGCTATAAAGTAAAAGTGCCATCTAGTTATCCTTGTTGGTCAAAGAATATGATATACCTTATAATATAATGATGAAATCATAAAATACATCGATATATCAATCACCTTTAATATATTATAATAATATCTAATTTTAAAAAAATTAAAAAATATAATTATATCTAATTTAAAAATTATCATATATTAATAATATAAAATTATACTGATAATATAAAATTATTTTATAATATTAATATAATTTTATATTATTAATATATAAAAATTAATTTTTAAAATATATTTAATTATATTTTTAAATTTTCTTAAAATTAATATATTACCACAAGGCATTATAAATAATTAATATATCAATATATCTCACAAATCTAAACTATCATATGCACTACAATCATAAAATATACTATACACCTTTGACTGAGGCGCATAGAATCCGTCGCCTAAAAAAAAAATACTTTCGGTAAAAAATAAAATAAGTACAATCAAACGATCTCCACATCTTTTCCATGCCGAAGATTTAAACTGGAAATCTCGAGCTCAAACCATTTTAGAATCTGCCTATACGTGGTGATCTCAGCACAAAAGTATCAAATAATTTCATGAACAAATAATATGAATATCATATCGATTGAGTTTAAAGAGAAATGCAGAAAAGAAAAAAATAAACATTAAGATATGGAAAGAATGAATGAAATGATTGATCCACATCTTTTACAAATGGAGTCTCCCGCGTTACGGCGGGATTACTCTGAAAAACTGACCAAAATAGACAATGGGGCTTGCAAGTGAGCAGCTTCATTGTGAGGGGGGCAAGTCATCCGGCAAGTCACCGGCTTCGGGTGACGGCGGTGAACCAAAGTCCAAATTGGGGAAGACGCCGGGTGGCCTCTCCCGGGGCTCTATTGAAAGTAACTGGCTTGAATCACCCACGACATCCGCCCATCCATAATGAGGTTCAGCCCTTCATAGTAAGACATTCTCAAATTCAAATTGACTACATGCAATATGGCTAGTCAATATATTTTGTTAAGTACTCCTACCATTTTAAATAAATGCAAAACATGTCAGTGTATTTTATTTGGGTAAATTAAACTTATGTGGGTGAACTTTATTTACACTACAGCATTCAAAATTCACTAGGAGAAAACTTTTTTACAGAGTTATTCAATCATACATAGTTACGTTATTAAAACTGATTAACTCTTTATCATAATTATTTAAAAAATTATATAAATATATGATTGCTTGGTTGACATTATAAAATACTTTATACAGACAATACATCAAAATTAATTGCTCTATATATAAGGATTGATTGGTAGTTGAGGAGAACATTCTTACTCATAATAAGTTTCCTCGTCGACAACTATATCCCAGCTTTCACCCGTAGTGCTATTTCCATACTTATGGACTTTCCTGTTACAGGCAAAAGCCGAATCAGGTAGAGAAATTGCATGCAGAAGTAAGGTGGGGTGCGTGTGGTTTTCAACGTTTCAGTTTTCATTTTCATATGATATATAATCACGAATAATCATAAAAATAATATCTTTGTTTCCTAATTTTAAAACTTTCGTAAAGATTTATATCATTTCTTTTCAACATGACAAAAGTTTGAAAACAAGAAATAAAATAAAAATATTTATAATTACTAGTAAGAACAAAGTTACTGAAAATGAAAATATAAAACAAACCAAACACTCCTAAATATCTCAGGAAAGCATTTTGAGGAAGAAGTACATTAAAAATTGAGACACTGATGCGTAAAACTTCAAATCATTCGATACAGATCTATTCAATAATTCAAGTCACAATAAGCTATAGTCATGAGCAAATATATCCAAACAATCAGCTCTATGACAGCCTTTGGTTCCATACCCGTTTCCAAAGTGCTCTTCTCCCCAAGTTCTTGACCAACCTGGTAAAAGGATGAAAATGCATCAAATTCAAAAAACAAAATAAACCAAATATGGTTATGTTGAAGAGTGAAACCACATGGCAAGCACATAAAACACGAGATGGAGAGAGAGAGACAGCAAGGTGCCCTTTCCAGCTGCTAACCCTTCGATCATGAACTTAAGAGAAAATTGAGAAAGCAGGAGAGCAGAATAAACATGAGAAGTCCCATTTTCGGTCCCAGGCAGTCCAACTCTTCAGTGTCATAAGATACATGATTAATACTTTAAGATTTAGATTGCCAATGCATTCTATATGCAGACAATGAGCCAAGCTTCAAACGGAATGCAACTCCAAGACTACATTTATGGGAGCAGTGCACTATGAAAAGCAGTAAATGGAATGAAAATACATGGCATTTGGTTACTGAATGGGAACTACCAAGTATGAAATGAATGTGAGAGTGGACTTTATGTGGAAACTAAAATTACAGCATAACATACGTTCACTGCTTGGAGATACATGCCATGTTTCCCCATGACGGGAACCTATGCCTTTAAAGAACCTGTCCTCCCACTTGTCTCCCCATTTTGTTCCAAGCTCAGTTTCAGCCCACTTATCTGTCCTGAGGAAGTGTAAACAAGGAGTAGGAAGCACGAAGAAGACAAAATTCAGAACTAGGATAACATGAACTCTTTTTAGCCAGAAATCTAGATAAACTCGTATCCCCTTGTACCCTAAGAAATCAACAGGAAAATTACAATAGTATAGGAGACTAAAAAAAAAAATGAAAACAGAAGAACAAGTGAGGCAAACTAAAAATTGAAAAAGAAAATAGTACTGAGGTCCTGGAAAAAATATCATAACCCGAAACTTATAAGCATAGTATCCATTGACATTAGCATAAATAAAAAATCAATGTTAAACTAATGAATAACATTTTATAGGAAGAAAATTTCACAAAATCCACTGTTGGACATTGTCTGAAAGTACATTATGCATGTCATGCCCATAAAATTCCACGTTCATTCACATCCATCAATATCTTTTTTCCCCCCTGGATAGAAATGTCCATCAATATCTTAAAACAAATTTATAATATAATCTCACAATAAATGTTATCTTGTCAAAATTTTGTTCACATGATCAATATAATGGTTACATGCAATTCCACAGTTAGAAACATTACCTACAATGAGTTATTTAGATGATATAAGTGTACCAAATTTTACACACAAGTCAACAAATCCCCACTCACGGTCACACACACACACACACAAAATATATATATATAGCTGCACAGAAACGTTGCTACAAGAAACAATTAAGCTATTTCAATGAAATATAGCACATCAGCAAGTAATGGAAATACAGATGATAATAAAGCAACTCTTTAGATAGGAAAAGCAGAACACAAACCATTTGAGAACAGATCCTCTTCCATCATAATGCTCTCCCCACTTTTCCCACCATGATTGCTCATTCAGTCTTCCATACTTATGTGCCCCTTTCTCAGTCCAGCCTTTAGCATCATATTTTTCCCACCTAACCGAATTGAAAACAGTCAGATATTCTAAATTCAATTCAGTCCTAAATAATGCATATAAAATGCCAATTTTTAATGTAAAATATACATCAACTTACCATTTCTCATACCATCCTGCATTTTCAGTTCCTGATTTAGCTTGTTTTTGTGCACTCCTTTCTATTCTTGCTATGTTACTGCAAATTAAACATGCAAGACTTCCGGTTAAGAATGCATGAGGTTCAATCATTCACAATAAGCAAAGAAATAAAGTAATGACCTCCATTCATCTTGATGAAGATTCTCTTGCCATGTTTCCCACCAAGAATCCCCTTCAGAATTTCTACCAGATTTCTCCACACCTGCAAGAGCATATAAAACTAGTCATTGCACACATGAAATCTAGAATTCTTAAAAAGTATGAAAAATAATGATGCAACAGCCCTGGAACTAGGAACTCTTAAAGTTTCTAGTAATTTCAGGCTATTAAATCAAACACAAAGGAAGTAACATACCTAGCTCTTTATATCCAGTCCAGTCACTCTTCTCCCACCACTGTCAATTAGATCAATAAAGCCAATTAAATGAATCCACCTGGGGTGTGATACTGATAGGGTTATGAATATTTTCAACGCAACACATAAAAAATGAATCCACCTAGGAAGACACTTGATGGGGTTATAAAAAAATACCAACCTACTATACTTCAAATAAATTCATCACGAAATCATATACTTGATTCAGCTACAGGAAAAATGTCAATGTAGTGTACTCAAAACATATGAACAAATATCAGATGTCAATGGAATTATGCAGCTCCTTGGTTTACCCAAAACTAACTTGAGTGACATGACACTCATAACATTGCAATAACTAAACAGAATGAATCATAAAAATTGAAAGAAACCTTAAGATTTCCAAAAAGTAATATTTCTTTATGATTAAACTCCAAATTAACATTTAATTACGTGCAGATTTTCGGCAAATAGTTCAAAAATAAGGGCAAGGATAAAAACCAAAAGCAAATGATAGAAATTACAAAAAAAGATAATATTTTTTTGTTTCCCAAAAAAAAAAAATTGAAGGACGACAATTGTAGATAATCAGGTTTTAAAAACTCCAATGGTAGGACAAGTCTAGGTGATGAGTTGAAAGATTTTAAGATCTTTTCCAAATTATGATTGATTTCACTTGTGCGGGCACGGATTGGTTCATTGTGATGATGATCCAAGGACAAATAGAAATTACTTCAGCACTAATTTCATGAATATTAATAATAACAGATTAACTTTCAAATTACAAGAGCTGCTCCAAGAGTAAAACCCAAATTCCTAGAAATATTTGAATGCAGATCTATGCTCAATGCTTCCGAGTTATATGAAGTGCTGCTTACACGCCAAGATCCTCTTCTCATTACATACTTGGCTAAAAATATATTGATCTAGGCTACCATAGTATTCAGTTGAACAGATGTGACATTACTCCAGTTCTCTGTCTTTAAAAGCAAAAGTGTGTGAAATATTCAGTAATGTTTCTATCATTGTTGTTTTTAATTTTACTATAAAAAGTCAGCACGGAAATCTTTCTGATCTGTAGCTTGGAAATAAGATCGCTCCTTTATTATAGTCTAATGGTCTCTTAAAGCAAACGAAGATAATTTGCAGGTATTGAACAAGACTTTATTTTGATAACTAGACATAGAAAAGAGAAGAGATAACAAAGCTTGCATTCAAAAATTTACTTGAACATAATCTGCTTCTGTAGATTTACTCCCACATTAAAATGAAAAAGTACTATGACAATCAAATATTAAAATTACAAATACCGTTTCTTTCCATTCTGAGGAACCATCATGGGATTGACCACCCATTCTTGTCCATCTACATCTATATCCATTTTCACCCAGTTCTTCCCCACTTTCTCTGTACCAGGTACTCCCATCTTCATTAGTGCCGGACTCATTAACATTTTCATTTAATAAGCTGATACCCCAGTCCTTCTCATTTGCTATACCAGTGTCTGTGTAGGAACCGGTGAACACAAACAGACATAATATTCAACACTCCATGATTGACCATTGGAAATATCTAAAATGGCCTTCGTTAATATTCAGAGCAGATATAAAGTGGTAAATATAGCAATCATAAACTACCTCTTTTTGGTGGTGTATCACGCGACTGTGGACCAGAACTTCTAGGGGTGCAACGAGGAAAGAATTTTTCTTGCTTCGGAAAGGATCTGTGGCCATCATAAAGCAGCAAAATCATTGAGAAAAATGTTTCAGCCACCACAGGTTATATAAAAGCATAAACAACAACCAATTAACATTCACTGTTATAATTCCTTCCCCAAAGAAAGCATCATTCATTTTCTCAAGAAAACAATGAAGAAGACCAGAAAGAATAAACAGAGAAGACAAATGAAAAGTGTGCTTCATCCCTTCTTGCTCTTACATGTAGGTCAGAACATTTCAGTGCAAAGACATTACTAAGACCTAAATAATTTCAATTTCAAACCAGTATATACAATTAAGCTATCTAAGTAGATATAACGACATCAACATTCAACTCGAATTATTAAAATTTATTTTGTCCTCATTGGTCATGCTTTTTAAACATTTGTTTAAATCCCCCTATAAGGTGATGCATATTACTTGTTACATACTGAGCTGATGCATATAAGACCACTTTCATCTATTACAAACCAGAACATCGCCATCACCAGCATCTTCCAACGAAGTTAGAAAACAGTGAAGAGAACCAACTATCGTAACGACTCATTTGCATTGATGTTCGCCGCATACACTCGAATTAAGCCAAAACGAAAGGCTTTTAGTAGGTTACCACTGACGGAGGAAGTTTTATATCATAATCCGAGAACTGATGTTACATTTGAAGAGGAAAAGAACGTAAAAGAAATTACCAAGTGCGTAGTGCATTCTACAGATCCAATATCATATGAAATCAATATATGGATTTCAGACAAGATGCAAATTTCAGATACCTAGTTATACGAATGAATTTAATGTCACACAAGGAATAGAAAACAACGATTCTAATTATAGAAGACGTACGGTGGAGAAGCGAAAGGCATTGCGGCAGGAGAGGCCTGAACCCTGACTCTGTGAGAGTGAGAGTGAGCGTTTTTCTTCGGATCGAAGCGCCATTCGTCGTTCTTGTCGCCGCTGTTGCCGCCAGGCCCACTCGTTCTGCGAATCGGAGTGACTGAGTCGGAACAGCAGCACCGTAGCCGGCAACTGCCGAGCCGAACTCGGTCGGCGTCGGAGCACACCTTTCTGCGCTTCCTGGAGCCGAAATTCAGCACGTGAGTGTTTGGCAGCAGAGCAACATTGAGTCGCCTAACTCGTAGCTTGAAATCGGAGTGCGTGGTGGAGAAGCCTCTAGAACTTGCCGCCATTAATGCCAAATGACATTGACACATAAAATTAGGTTAAAATGCAGTGGCAGTGTGTAACTAACTAACTGTTTACTTGCTTCTTCTTGTGTGTCTCTGAGTAGGTAGGTAGCTACAAAATAATAATAATAATAATGAAAACGAAATTGGAGTGGGAGGGATAATTGTTAAATGAGAAATGAAAGGAGCGTGAGAGTGAGGAAGAGGAATGTTTGTTTTGAAGCATTTGATTTGAGAGTGAAAGGGTGAGCGAGCTTGAATGCGAGTATTTGAAGGGAAGAGCGAAGAGAAAGGAAGGAAAGGGGAGGGAAGTAGTGGCAGAGAAGGAGAAGCAAAGAGGGAGCAATTTGATTGTGATTGTGATGAGATCAGATCCGGGCCGGGCTGGGCTGGGCTGGGCTTAGACCATGGCTGCGTATCCCGAGATTTACTCAAATATACGTAGACACGTGAGCACGTGGGCCCCACCACCATTTGTGTCCCCTTATTCCACTTTCCTTACGCCACGTGTCATCTCTTCAACCGCCATCTGTATCTTTGTTGGATGAGGAGCACCAACTCACTCTAATTTTTTTATTTCTTTTCATTCACAACTTTTTAATATGAAAGTGAAACACTGAAACGTGTTTACATTTGATTAACATAAAATACAGCTTATGCTTTTTCATTTTTATTTTTTTTACAGGTGATAATAAGATTATTTTATTTAAACTCTTTATAATTAAATCATTTCTTTTGACTTAAATACAAGTTTTACTAGGAAATAAAGATATGCAAATTTATTTATTAAAAATAAAAATTTCAAAATCTTAAAATTAAATTCTTCATATAAATATTTATATAAAAGATTATATATATGTATAATGGTATTTTTTTATTTTTTTATTAATAATTAAAACTATACACTTTATTTTGAAAGTACAACTTATATTTCAAATTATTCATACTTAATATATTTAGATAAATTAAATTAAAAGTAAAAACATTTATCAATGTAATAATTATTAATAAATTAAAATATATTCTGTGTATATTAATTTACTTTTATATTTTGATTTTATTAAAACACAAATATATAATATTTGAAATAAATTATAACTATAAGAAAAATTATCTAGGTGTGAGTTGATTAATGAGAGTTGGTACCGTTGGTAAGAAAATTAGCTAACTGTGAGTTAGTCAATGAAAGTTGGCACGATTAGTAAAGAAATATCTTATATAGATACAAATTCGATTTTTGTTGTCAATACGAGGACCTCTAAGTAATCATGCAAGTTCTTTGTAAATATTCTATGAGTCTCGAGCCATGTCTTAAAATTGGTGGAATAACATGTACCGACCCACCTAAATTTTATATTTACCCCAAAAAAGAAAAATGGTGTGAGGCTAATCTTATTTTACCTGATTAAAGCGGTTGGGTCATCACCGATTATATTTTTTATTTAATTATTTTAAGTACAACTATAAAGTGAATTATAAATTTAACTAGTTACACTAATTAAATCTTAAATTAAAGTTTCACCAAATTATTTTTCAATTTTGTTGACGGGAAAAATCAATTTTTCTTAGGTGGAATCCTTCATCTTAGGGGAAAAAAAGGGTCCTCTCCTAAATCTGGAAACGGAATCCTTTATTCTCTATTTATTGTGAAAAAAAAAGATTAAATCGATAATGTCTTATTTTTATCTATCATCAACTTTTGAATTAATAATGCTTGGCAGTACGGAAATTTCTTGCCTGGATTTAACTCGAAAAGTCTAGATGAAATTTTGAGGATGCGAGTGGGATCCATTCCTTTATTTGTGTCTGAACTTATGTTTCACACCGTCTAATATTTTAGTTTGAAAGCAACTACCAGCGAGGTAATAATGAAAGTTTTGAGTAATTTACTGCGATTATAAGTTTGAATCTTGTCACTAATATATTAAAAATATTTTTGTTTGAATTTTGAATTTTCAAATTTTTAAAATGCTGCCAAGGAATATTCTGTGGAAAGTTTGTTTAAATCCAAGTTTTGGGAACAATAAATAATAAATCAAGTTATAGTTTTCATCAATGTTCTAAAATTTGGAACGAAACTGGTTATATTTCTAGTTTAAAAATACTTTTAATTCAATCATGGTTCAAACATACTTAGTTGAAACCATTAATCATAGATCATAAATTTTATTAATTAATCTCTGATTTTATTTTTTAAACATCAACAATCTTACATTGAACAAAATGATTTTAACTTAACAGTTTTGAAATCACTTTTAGTTTGTCGACCCTTTTCAAGTTCCAAAACTTATAAATGTAAGAAAATTTCAAACAAAAACATCTTATTAAATTAGAATTTAATTTGAATATGCTAATATTGTAAAAATATTTTATACTATCATTCAATTATATCTTAACAATAAATATGATTAAGTTTCACACCCATTATATGAATATCATACAAATAGAATAATATAACTAATTAACTATGTAAAAGTCTTTTGTACTGTTAATGTATAAAAATTAAACTCAAAAAATTAAAGTCCTTGAACTTTTGAAATATTTGTTCATTTGGCATCATAATTTAAATTAAGGAGAACCAAGCATTATCAATATTTAGTAGATCTAAATTATTTATATTAAAAATAGAGAAAACTAGTATAAGACAAAAAAATAAAATATGTTTGGGCTAAAAATGTATATCATTTCCGCCTACAAATACACAAATTTTCTATTTTTACTAAGCAGTATCCTTACTAATATTAGAAATATGTTAAAAAAAAATAAGTCAAAATATTTTTTGTTTTTAGTGCTGAAATTTTGTTTTCCTGAAATGTCTTTTATGATTAATTTTTTTAAAAGACTTAAATATATATTTAGTCCCTATAAATATATATTGTTTTGATTTTAATTCCTCTAAAATTTTTTCTTAGCTTTTGATTCTTCTTTTTTTTAACATTAAGGTTTTGGTCCTTGGTACATTAACTCAATAGTTAAGTGATGATATTTACAAGAATTAGAAGAAATTTTTTAAAATATTTATATATAAGAATCAAAATTAAAATTTTTAATATTTATAAGTATTAAATACATATCCTTAAATATTTATAGAGGTAAAATTTTAAAATAATAAGATCCGAAAGTAGAACTTGAGAAAAAAAGAGATATTAAAAGCCAAGAATAAATTTAGAATAATTAAAATTAAAATAATCTATATTTATAAGAATTAAAAATATATTTAAATCTTTTAAAATATATCTACATATATTATTATGGCATTAATTTCTTAAATACTATTACAATTAACACATCTTTCTAACAACTATCATTTTAAGATTTAAACATTAATCCTATTTTTAGAGTATAAAAATAATTTGTTTCCCATTACATCTAGCTGTTGATGATGTACCTTACGATTAATTGTTAACACAAAATTTAGTACGACAATTTTTCAGTCATTTCGTGTGATATTCATATGCACCTTTTAAAGGAGAAATAATTACATAATTAAGAAGTATGATATGATATTATTTTTAATTAATTATATAAATATATTTTATATAAAATTATATGTTAATGATAGATATGTAAATATTTCTCCTCTCAAATCACTTCACAAACGCGAAAATCCACACATCAGATATTCCCTGGATAACGTGGCCACAGGTAGAAGCCGACACGACGGAGATCGAAAGTGGACTTAAATCCGCGTTGGAAAAGCAAAAGTCCTCTCCCCTTATCCACACCCAACCCCAGGTCCAGTCACTGGGAGATGCTCACATCTTCCCTCCCGCAAAGTGCAACGCCACGTGTCATTCAAATTTAACAGGAGCACACGTCAAAGCACCTGTTGACCATGAGAACGAGAAATTCTGGATAAGAAGCTGACTCAGAATGAGTGCGCGCTTGCGTGTTAGGAAAAAGGTTGCAGAGAATTCATGGTGATTAGCCCTTCACGTGGCAACGACAAACAAGTCAGCTAGCGAGTGAGAACACTCCCATTGCTTGTCAACGAGGCAACCAAACGATCCTATCTCCGTTTACTATATCCAACTCGGAGCGAGAATGAAGGAGACGTGTTATGGACTGTTAACGGGGCAATGTAATGAAACGCAGCCTTTCTACATTCTCCCTCTTCCTTGAGACCACAATTTAGCACTAGCTGATCCCAAACATAGGACACTGGCTTTGAGGTGATGTCCAGGTTGTGCAAATCCAATTTAATAGGAGGAAGAGGTCCCACGAATGGAATTTATTGAATACGGAAAAGAAAAGTAATGTTTTCAACAATCACTAACTTTCGGAAATTACCGAACTCCGTTGTCGGAATACCCTTTGCTAATACTGGACACGATTCCTGCGGCTAAGACTTCGGACAGTAGAATCCAAGTGCTAATAGCACCCAAAAAATAAAATCCAAATGCTCAAATCTCCACATCCGCACGCCAAAGCCATTTCAAGTAGGAATTTAACCAAACAATATTTTGTTCGGAGCTAGCACTTGCCTATGCTCACATTTGCATAGGTCTCGATTACAAAGCCAGGGGCACGGAATATGTAGTTGTCTGCAGAGAGCTTAGATCAAACTAGTTACACAGCGCTTAATAAAACTTGACATCAACAAACACCGTCGTTGTCACAAATCGGGCCAGCACAAGAGAACGTTTTGCGGCTCAGCCTTGCCTATATAAACTGGCAGGGGGCAGCACAATTAAAATATCAACACTCGGTCCCTTTCATCTAGCATTTCTCCTGGTTTCCCAATCACAATCGATTTATAATAAAAGGAAGCCAATAAGGAAAGAAGTTATTACCTTTCCACTAAGTCACACATATTGTACATTAGAGAAATTCAGGGTATACAGGAAAGAACTTGTTTAACCATCAGTTACATAAGATGAATGTTTAACCAAGGAACAGGCTAGAAACATAACCCAACCTTAAAAAATTTCCAAAGTTGAAAGATAAAAATATAAACAAAAAACAGCTGCTTTTTGAGCTATCAATGATTGCTGGTCAAGGATGTTATGCACATGTAACATTAAACCTGGTCAGCCACATCAAACCCGCCAACGGTGACATGATGTAATGAACATTTGGGTCTTCTACTCATCTGTTTATCTCTATAGCCGAGGGGCAGGAAATTACTGACATACACAAGACAAATGGCAACAACTAAGCAATTGACAGTTGAACCTTATTTTTTGGAGATGAACGGCTTAACTGATTCTACAACAACCTGTTTAAAAGAAGAAATGTCAAATTAATAAGATGATTATTGATTAATGTAAACACGCAAATTGCACGAGAAAGGCATAGCATTTTGAGAAAACCCCTGATTTAGATTGTTATACCCAAGTCCCAATCACAGGACAGATAATAAACAGGCAATAATACTTTTGTTTATAACTAAGTGTTTAATTAAGAAGTCTGATCTTATGAACACAGAACACTTGTATGCCATTGGCACCCATATTAAGGCAAATTTATTGCCCAACTGGAGATTGCAACAGTAAGACATAAGAAATTTAGATCAGACACTTGAACCTTAGTACAATAGTACTGATGCTTACAATGTTATTGACTCATCAGGAGGAGCAGATCTAATTGTCTTGTGGTCATAGCATACTGGAAATTGGGCAAACCGGCCAAGACCATCCACACAAAGCACAATGTAAAAGATTAAGCTAAGTAATGCAGGCATTGTGAACTTTATCTTTTGTTTATATTTTCATGAAGAGAATTTATCGATTAAGACTGAGAATTAGCCAAAAGCTTTGCTTGTGATCTTACCCTGCCATCATAGGATAGCGACGCAAAAATCCATGGTTCACGAGAACTCCAGGTAAGCCCTGTAACATGAATAAAAAATGGGAAAGTAGAAGTCAATAAAGATCATGGATTTAAACAAAAGCAGTAGAAGAAGAAGAAGACGAAGAGGAAGAGGAAGTTCTTACCATAAATGCTGTCTTCATAATCACTGTATGTATTGAGTAAAGGATCAACCCGACGGGTTGGTGAATCAGCTTGGCTGCTAAAATGCAAGCATAGACGAATCAACAAAATAACATAAGCAGTCATCAAAAAATGTTGAATAATATTTAAGATCAGATAATGACCTTTCAGTTAACTCATCATTGCTTAAAGTGGCAAGCCACAGGTTGACTGTTGAATCCGTACCAGCACTCTGTAATATCCACATTCCATGACAAATAATTAAATAACCCCATAATTTGATCTAAACAAATGAACACTAGCGAGAGATTTGTAAGTCATTAAGTATTGTAATGTTTGTTTTTGTGTGTGTTTGAGAGAGAGAGAGAGAGAGAACCAAGATCATTCCATCATACTCAAGGTTACACTTGACAATCCAAGTCCTGGCAACACAAGTAATACAGATTGCCAATCAGATGTCTGTAAAAACAATATCAAATAGTTTATTTTCATAAAAGAAAAAGTTTTTAAAGAAATAAAAAGATAAGGTTATTTGTGCATTACAAGCATGATTATAACATGTGGGAAGCACAGAATACAGTGCACATGTTTCTCTATATGCTTTCTTATTTCTTCTTTGTTTTCTTTCCTTTTTTCAACCATGGGTTAAGAGGATATAGGAATATATTAGGGTTCTAGGACTGGCAATATAGCTAAGAAACAAAATCAACTTTGCTACCGGTGATAGGTACCAATGTGTATGTCCTGGAAGCTCTTGGATGGGAACTTTTGGTTTTCTTAGATCCCAGATATGTATCCCAGACTCATGTTCTGCAGTAACCTGTACAAAGCATAGCAATTCAATTTGGCCAAGATGAAAAAAACGTGGTAGAATACTACCATCTCAGAAGGCTGCTGCTATGTAAGCGTGAAAAATCATGTACTGCAAATTTAAGTGTTTTAATACTTCGGGAAAGAAAAAGCAAAATAATCTGTGACATGTACATCTGAATCTGCAATTGAATGTCAGCAATAACAAATGCTGATAATTCATCTAAAATCATGGGTGAATTTCAGAAGAAGTGTAAAACATATACTATGTCAGATGCAGATTTTGTAACCACTTTCGAGGGAAGGTATAAACACACATATCACTATAATGAGGATCACAAAGTTCAACTCTTACAAGTATGTGCTTCCTTTTAGGATGATAATCAACACTGCATACATGGGAGCATTCAATTGAAACGGTCTTCCTGAAATTCAAAGAATCCTATTATTAGACAGCAATGCCAAGGGATACCAATTCATACTAAAACTAGTTGATTGCGGAGGAATATATAAACCTCTCCCAGCACCCACAATAGCGAACTTCAAACGAAACAAGTAGTTTACTTAAACAAAAGGAATTGCAGATACATTGACTTTCAAAATTAAATAACACTAAATGATGTTTCAGGATGCCTAAAATCAGTTTACAACATAACCCAAAGTTCAAATGAAACTAAACTTAGTCCTTTCCTCATGAAAAAAAAAAATGCAATCATAAAATCACATTTGTGTTCACTGTTCACCTTGGTGGGAGATTATCATGTCACCAATAAAATAAATCAGTACAAGAATGAATGATGTTATCTGAACATTACATACTCCATTGCTCTGACATCCCAAAGTTGGAGAGATGATTCACAAGTTGCAGCAACGGAATTCACATCATGTGGATCCCATGCCCCGCCAGATAACTTGTGCAGCATACCAGCTGAATCTTGTGATTGTACCTGGATTTTTTTTTTTTTTTCAGTGCATTACACAGCATTTCAAATGTAAGAGACTGTAATCACACATTACAATCTAAAGGGGATCTGTAAGGTATTAAAACCAAGATTATCAAAGTCCCAACCCCTGTGCAGAAATTTATATTCAATATAATCTAACACCAATTTCCATTATAACTTTGTGGCATTTGACTTGCATTCAGATAGGCAATTAATATGAATGATGAATTTTCCCGCCCAAATAATTAAACCTTATAAGAAGACAAAATAAGACCCACTAAGCACGACATGTAAAATCCACTTCTTAGTCATTTAGTGTTGCAGATCACAGTTGTTTGGGGTGATCCATTTACCCATATCTTCAGTCATCTTCAACCCTTCATTTTCTATAACGCCTCTTGTTCAAAACTTCAAAAGAATCACTTGCAGCAAAACAATTTATAAAAATCATCTTCATAAAGTTTATGTGGAAAGCCCAAAAAATAAAAAAGAACTGATTTATTGTTCATATATAACACTTCAAGCAACATAGAAAACTTTCCCTTTGCTTTTGAATTTTAAAAACCTAGAGGCTAGAGAGGAACTATCTGTTTCATGTTTGCACACGACTAAATGATCTTGCATTGTTTTACTCTCCCCAACTCACCATGTGTTCAAGAGTTGAATCATTAATTTATTATAACAAATGATGGTAACTTGGATAATGATGACATATGTTTCTGTGCCAATATGAGTTTCATATGCATGCATGTGTGTGCCTGTGCATGTGTCACAAACTGCATATACTACGTCATGAACTTCATACCTGTGCGGTTTTCTTGGAAACATCTAAACTCCACAAGTACAGGTTTTCCTCATCGATGCTGATCAATTTATCATGCCTTCCAGATGGCCACCAAAGAATACTGTTTGGTTGCGAATATTAAGTAAGGATTAGGAAGACAAAATAAATCAATGTATCAAATTCAAGGAATGTAATGAGCATATAGTAAACAAGAAGGATATTAAATAATACAAGCAAATCTTCCAGGACATAGCAAGAAGGGTGGTCCACTACTGTAAACTAGAGAAATCATATCTTGCTTAAAAACAATAGTTAAGTATTTTGTCCACATAAATTTCTTCACATCTTCTGATAATAACCTAAACCTCTAGCAATGACATAGCATATAACATAACCACTGGAAGTGCAAAAGATTAAACTGAAATATCACTCCCGAGCAAATAAATCTGCATATGGGAATTGCAAACTCACCATTTAATCTTACCAGCATGAGCGTCAAGGGAGGTAATTCTCTCTAACTGAGGGGAATTCAACTCGCCATATAACTCGGGGATCTGCCATATTGCTGCTCCATAAGTCTCACCTTTATGAACACAATAAAAGTCATCAATCGTAAGTCTGTCTACTATGAGTGTTAACATGATGCACAAGCTATCCCAATTCTCAACTCTCAAGCTCTCAACACACGCAAAAACGCACACATGTCGAACATGCTTTCAATGTGAACAAATTCTCAAACGCGGTTGCACAAACACACACAAAAATGTAAAAAGAAGAGGTTGATTACCGTTAGAGTAGACGGTTGAGAAGATCCGCTGATCAAAAGGACAGGAAACAAGGTCCCAGATCTCGTTCGGGTGCGAGAACAATCCCTCGCAGAACAATTCAGTTCCACTCGACGAAAGCCGAATCAGATGCACCTGCGAAAAAAACAATTCACTCCAATGTCTAAAATGTAACAAGCTGAAATTGGAGCATATGCCAATGAGAAACACGAAAATTCATCACATACCTCATTTTCTTCTTTAAGGCTCAGAGTACCAGCTAGGAAACTAGTGTGATCTGTATCTGCCTTTACATCCGATATGCATCTAGCCTATATCATGTAATATGAGAAGGGAATAATAAGATCAATGGAGACTGGGAACGATAATCGGTTAGGGTTTTTGTGAAGTTGACCTGGTATTTTAGACCGTAACCGATGCCTGATGATGTAGCTTGCATTGCTCTTGCTTGCTGCTCCGCCCGACGCTGAATCTACCACTGTTACTGTACGCTGCCTCAATGCAGAGTTCCAGCCACAGTTCACAACAGTTGAACCCAAAAATGGCAATTATGCCTTTGCGGTGTTTTTATTTTTTATTTTTTACTCTTGTTTGTCATAACCTGACTGGGGCTTATATGGGCCTTTGATTAGAGCACTGCTTATGATCTTACTAACACTGCCGCTTTGTTTCTTATGGGGGCTCTAGGCAGAGTCTTTGAACAGGCTTTGGGCCATTGTGAGGTTTGTTGATATTTGAAATTTCATACCGTCACGGGCCCAAAAAAGAAAAGATATTTCATACCTTCAGACTGAAATACAATCAGCTCTTTGCTTTGCAAATTAAAAAAAAAAAAAAGAGAGAGGCGCATTTATATACCAATTTTAATTTTAACATATTGTAGAAATCCGTTGATTCATTCAAAACATTTTTATGAATGTTTCTTTTCATCATTTTCAATATAGTAGTTTATAGCGTGTTTGGTTCAAATTACAATTTTTCAACAACTTTGGGTGTTGACCTAAAATGTCCTTGTTCAGCTCTAACCAAAATAATTTTTGCACTCCAGGAGTCACATAGACTGTTTAAATTATTGTATTTACATGTGACACAATCTTGCTTTGATGAAAATTATACCGATAGTAACATATGTTTACATAATTTATTAAAATAAAAATATCAATTTTGATATACTATGTGTGTAAAGTATTTTATACTCTTAGTCTATCATATCTTATTTTTTATATGATTTTTAAAATAATTATAATAAAAATTAAGTACTTTCAATGATTTAGAATATATGATTGAATTATCATATAAAAAAATTGAATTTAATTTAAATGTATTATCAGTCATTAAAAACAGTAAAAAATTTTAACTTATATAAATAATTATCTATTATAATGAGAGATTTATTATAATTTTTTACTTTTTCCTATTTTTATTAATTGACAGGATAAAATAATTATATACTGTATACCAATTAAACTCAAAAAAATTTATACTAATAATATATTAAAATTAAATTTTTAAAATAATCTCAAACTTCTCATATAACACGTTTTTTATAATGTAAAAGTATTAATTAATATACGTTGTCCAGAGTAAATGTACCATCCGAACATGTCCCAAATATCAGCTGAAAAAAAAAAGAAAGAAAAAACAGGAGAGAGAGAGAGAGAGAGAGAGAGAGGAGGAGAGGAGGAGGAGGAGGAGAGGAGGGGGGGGCCACTATGCGTGAACTTCAAACATGGTTGGTACTTGGTAGCTGTTGCTTGCTAGAATGTTCGGATGGAGAAGTACAATGTCAGCGGTGACATGCTTATTTTAACTTTGGGTTTACGCTTACACGAAAGTTGCCGTTCTTTTTTTTGAAAAAAAAAAAGTTATTATTACTATTATTATTATCTCGTAAACAAATAGCAAGCACATATTTCTGACTAGTTTTTATGCAATCCGGCTCAAGTTCCTGTCTAACTATTAGCTGGACGTGAGGAGAGGGGCAAAGGAAGGGTGCATAGGTGGAAGAGGCAATTTTGGTAGATGAGAAAGTAACACTTATTCATAATAAAATTAATGTCACAAATTATATAGAAAGTTTAGAGTTAAATATTAATATACATAAATATATCAAGGTGTTACTTACTATAGATTACGTATTTCTAAGCCAATTAAATAAACTATAATTTATTTAATACAACTCTATAGTTCCTATCAATTAGAGGAGTCTGTCATTCTCTCTGTGGTGTTATTTGACTAATATAAAGTTATCATAAATAAAGTGAGAATACAAATTTTCAATAGAAAATGAGTAATTCTAAAATATTTAAATTATGGTAGTTTTAACCGTCTATTAGAATGAAAAATCGCACAACTATCATGTCATATTCAGAATTTCATACAATCACATATCAAGACATAATATCATAAGTAATAAAAATAGATTATTATGATGCAACCTTAATTTACATGTAACATTATAAGTCAATATTATAATATCTTTATTTTAGTTCCATTGTTCCTTTGGTATGCTTGTCTCACACATAGTCAAAGGCATTCTCCTAAGAAATTCTCTTTATTTGGTGTTACTCATATCATCCTAACAATAAAGCAAGACTATTATATCATACTAATCAAAACAGGTAACAACAATAATCTTACATCTATCCCTCTACCTTCTTTACGATTAGCTACAGATCTTAAATGTTAAATATCTTTTTTTTAATTCATATGCTTGCCTTTCATGAATAAATTCTTGACATCTACAAGAATGCATAATCTAGGTAAATTTATTCTTTAATATCAATCTCATAAAGAAATTCTATGTAATTAATACTTTAAATAATAGTTAAAATAATAAACTATAAAAAAAAATAATTCATAATAAATTTTAAGTAGTATAAAGGAATAACAAATAAAATCAATTACAATAAAAATGAACATCTTTAATATAAATCTATAAATAAGATAACTTACAGTGAATAGTGAATAACGTAAATATAAGGGAATAATAAATAAATTACAATAATAAATAATAATGAGTAATTTTAATATAAAAGAGTAGTAATTAAATTAATAATAGTTTAACAAGAATAAACAAATAATTGTACCCATGATTTTATTTCACAAATAACTATATTTTCTACCTTAAAATGATATGTACTTGCCAAACTCTTTTACGCTATCACATATGCTTCTCTAATCGTCTCTCTCTCTCTTCTTTAACTTCTCTTTTTATTCTTATACTTTCATAATCTCACATTTCTAACTTACTCTTCGCTTTTTGTTTCACTCTTTCTCTCTTTTTTTCTTCCAACATATTATTAATCATTTACTCCTTTTTTTTGTGTTTACTGTGACTTACCTCTCATCCCTTTATATAGAAATTTTCAAAATTGTCACCCATACTCAAACATTACTAGTGACAATTCTCTCTCTTTTTTTCTTTATTTGTTATTTATTACTATGCCTATTTTTTCTGCAAAGACTTGGTGCCAAGTCTTCATGTTAGTTAACATGACTTTTTTTCAATTATTTTATTATTATTATTATTATTATTATTTAAATAGAATCTAGTAAAATACTTAACTAGTTTATGAAATATTATTAAAACTAAATCGATAAAATATCTAAATTATTTAAAAGAATCAAAGTTACTTTACACAAAGTATTTTATGAAAAAAAGGATGTTATAATTCTCCCTTCCTTTTAGGAATTTTGTCCTCAAAATCCACTAACCTGTTGCAATTAACCATGGATAAAACTTCCTGGCTTCATTCTCTAGTTCCCATATTGCCTCCTCATGCAATAATCCTTAGCAACATGTAATACGATCTCGGGAGGGTAAATTGTATTGGGAGGCAAGATAGAAATTTCAATATGCTCGTGGGACCTATCACAAGGGTGAGAACAAATATGCTAAAAGAAAGCTTTAGGATCTTAGCCAAATCATTTGTAGAAGATATGCATCAAGAATGGACTAAGAAAGAGAAGACAAAGTTAAATGAGCCAAACGTGGAAAGTGGGTAGACCAAAACTCTAATTGTGGCACAATGGCACTAAAATGTATTACGTCCATATTGGGCCAAGTTTTATTTATTGACTCTGTTAGTTTTTATTTAAAGACATGCAGTTATTTTGAGGTGTTTATTTAGCCCAATTGTTAGTTTAGTAAGTTCGGCCTTTTTTCTAGTAGACTTAGGTTTATTTTAACCTAATATAAGAGGTATAAATACCTCATAAACAATTGCAGCCGCAATTTTTGGTTGAATGAATTTTACATTTTTTGGTTTCTTCTAAGAAACTCTCAATTGTGTGCAAGTGATGAGTGACTATCTTTATTTGTTGCATCAAGAAACTGAATAAGCTATTACAAAGGTAAATTCTCTTGTGATATTTGTTCAATTTCGTCTTCCTTTATCCCAATTATTTGCGTTTCTAAGAACATGTTTTTTAGGGGTTTAGTAGGGAGGGTGCTTATCCTATTGCTTGTTTCCTATCAAAGTGTGTGCTTGGGGTTTCGGGATCGTTATATCCTTGGGGTTTCGCATCAATATGTCTTAACTTTCCACATCGATAACACACCATTCCGCCTCTCACTTTCTTTTAAGAAAATTTTGTCTTTCTCTATCAAATTCCATATCTAGATAACTCCCCTCTGCTATCATACATTTATTCACCACAGTGGTATAATCTTTAACTTCTAAGGTGAATTCGTTTTCCCTTATCTCAAGCCTTAATCCCTATTCAAAATTGGGAGCCTTCTAAAGATTATCATGGTTACTTTTCAAATAAAAAGAAAATTTTGATAGTTCTTCAAATTTAGCTACATATTGGCCTATGGTCTTACTTTCTTACTTAAGTTGCATAAACTCGGCCTCTTTATTATTTTTAACACTATTAGGAAAATACTTGTCAAAGAATGTGGCTAGGAATACTTCCCAAGTAATCTCAATTTTTCTAGATTCTAATAAACTCCTAGCATCTCTCCTCCAGTGCTCTGCCTCCCCTTCTAAACCTTTTATGCATCTGTACATCCCATCACCTTAAAAATCTTTTCTAACTACATAACCCGCATTTTAGCTAAAACTGGGTCATAATCTCCATGGAATGAAGGTGGTGTGACACTTCTAAACTCTGAGAATCCTTGATAAGAAAGGTTGGCCATAGGAGCTTCCCCAACAGAGTTTCCATTTCTTTCACCATGGATATTGTTGTTTCTATTCTAAGTCTACTGCATGTGCTTTAAAATCATTTTGGTTGATTATGCTTGGACAATGACAACTTCAGCCAAATCCTTAACAGCTCTCAAAATCCCTAACAAAGTATCATCCAGTGTATTCTGTGCTTATGGGATTTATTATCCTTTTAATGCTATATAGTCCTACAAGTATATAGACAACCCAATATTGAGTTGATCGTGCTTAATATTGTATAATTAGTGCATTGAGAATACTATAAGGTACGCAAAGAGAAACTGAAGCCACATTATGCAAGTAATAGAGACTTAGCTTATACTTGACTCCTATTTATGCCTAGAACAGGGCTCTGATACCAAAAATATAACCCATATTCATTATAAAGCTAATGACACAAATTACATAGGAGGTTTACAGTTGAACATAAATATACATAAATACATCAAAGTGTTATTGGCTATAGGTTATGCATTTCTAAGCCAGTTAAAGAAACTATAATTTATTTAATATAACTCTGTAGTTCCTATTAGCTAAAGGAATATGTCTTCCTCTGTGGTGTTACTTGATTAATCTGAAACCACAAAAAATAAAGTGAGAATGAAAATTCTTAGTAGAAAATAAGTAGTTCTAAAATATTTGAACCATAGTAATTCTAGCCGTGTAATAGCATGAAAAATCGCATAGTTACCACGTCATATTCAAAATCTTATACAATCACATATCAAGGCATAACATCATAGGTAATAAAAATAGATCATTCTGATGCAACTTTACATGCAACATTATAAGCCAGTATTATAATATTTTTGTATTAGTTTCACCATTCATTTGGTCTGCTTGTCTCGAACATAGTCAAAGGCCTTATTCTAAGGAATTCATTTTCTCTAGTGTTACTTATATCATCGTAATAACAGAGTAAGGCTATTACATCACACTAATTAAGGGAAATAACATAAAAGACCTTACATCTATCACTCTGCCTTCTTTGCAGTTAGCTGCAAGTCTTAAATGTCTTTTCTTCAATTCACATACTTGCCTTTCATGCATAAATTCTCCACATACATAAGAATGCATAATTCAAGTAAATTTATTCTTTAATATTAATCCCATAAAGAAATTCTGCATAATTAATATTTTATATAAACAGTCAGAATAATAAACTATAAGAAAAAATCAACTCACAATAATTTTTAAGTAATGTAAAGGAACAATAAATTAAATTAATTACAATAAAAATGAACAGCTTTAATGTAAATGAATTATAAATAAGATAGCTTGCAATGAATAGTGAGCAACATAAATATATGGGAATAATAAATAAATTGTAATAACAAATAGTAATGAGTAACTTTGATATAAAAGAGCAGTAATTGTAGCCATAGTTTTATTTCACAAATAATTACATTTTTTACCTTAAAATGGTATGTACTTGCCAAGCTCTTTTACTCTCTCACATATACTTCTCTATTCCTGTCTCTTTCCCTCTCTCTCTTTATTCTTATACTTTTATAATCTCATCTTTCTAACATATTCTTTACTCCTTGTGTCACTCTTTCTCTCCTTTTTTTCTTCCAGCATATATACTATTAATCATTTACTTTTTTTTTTGTGTTTATCATGACTTTCCCCCTCATCTCTTTATATAGAGATTTTCAAACTTGTCACTTATGTTCAAAACACCAGTAGTGACAATTCTCTCCCTCTTTTTTTTTTTTGTTTGTTATTTATTATTATGCCTATTTTTTTACAAAGACTTGGTGCCAAGTCTTCACGTCAATGAACGCGATTTTTTTTCCAATTATTTTATTATTACAATTATATTAAAAGTGTTATTATTATTATTATTACTATTACTACTATTATGATTATTATTTTAAATAGAATCTAGTAAAATACTTAACTACTTTATAAATTATTATTAAAACTAAATAAAAAAAACATCTAAATTATTTAAAAGAATCAAAGTTACTTTACACAAAATATTTATGAAAAAGAGGATGTTACAAGGAAAATATAGAAACTGCAAATATGCAACTGAGGTTGTGGTTACATGAATTATCACAACTGGGTTTGGATCATAATTGTGCTAAATTTTTATTTCAATTTGTGCCATTCAAAAAGAAATAAATTTTGATATAATATCAGTATAAAATATGTTATATTATTAATTAATTATATATCATTATATATGTGATTTTGTAAGTACTTTACTTATTGTAAAAGACAAATAATATAATTTTTAAAATGTGTTAATATATGCTTGAATTATTGTATTAAAAAAAAAACTTTTATACCAAAAGTACTTTAAAATTAAATCATTTAAAAAGGGTATTATAGTCAAATCAAGTAAATTAATTTATGAATGTAATTGCGTGCAAGTTAACCAAATTTGGATATAAGAATAATGTTCATAAATCATAAGGGAAAGTTTCCTAACCATACACTTATAAAAGTCAATCAATTTGGTGTAGGCTAATGGATATTTTAATGTATCAGATAATTTTTTTTGTTTATTTGGTACTATTTGTCGTGTAATTGTGCATATATATTTGACAATGACACTTCAAACATTAAAATTAATCAAGCAGGAGAAGAATATAATGGTGATTATTTTTAAATAATTTTGACGTATCTAAAATAGCGGTACACCCACCCGAAAAAAAAAAAAAAAAACAGGAAAAGAAAAATCAAGAATCCACCAATTACAAAAGCCTTCAACAGTTAATGTGCTAAGGAGAACCCGTTTATTGTTTCAACGAAACTAATATTTACTGAATAGGTTGCAAAATTTAACTAGAATATAATATAATTTAAACAATCGTTGCTAAAACCACGGAATTTACTGCAGTCCGACTACAGTAATCCTATGGTTTGTCTTAAATCTCCAACCATGTACCAAACACAGTTACACCCAAAATAAAACATCGTCATGACACGTATCATTTTCTGTCGTCATCTTTGGTTTAAAAAAGCTTTGGAAAGGAGGATGGAATCACCCAAAAAGATCGAGGGGGGAAAGGCACAAAAAAAAAAAGAGAGAAATAAATAAATTAAAGGTGACATTCATGCTAAGGATTCAGGAAGTAGTCTTTTTCATTCACGAAGTATCTATCAACTCTCCCTCCTAATAAATCTCCTGCCCCACAAACCAAAGGGAAATAAGAGAGTATTGATTCTGTATATATTATCATGTTCTTCGTAATCCTGATCATTGCACGTGGTTTTCTTCTAACCGCTGCATATTGATAACTCCAAACTAAACAAAGAAGATAGCACAGTGTTGCCTGTGATAAATTTACATCAATTCATTCGTAACCGATCGAGCGTTTTCTCGCCAATACGTTGCTAAATGTACAGCAGAGCCTACTGTGGCCTTCATTAAGCGATTGATTGATTAAAGTTCATTGATGATTTGCCATTGTTGGGATGGATACATCCCGTGGTACCCACATACACCTCCGAGCAGTTTACGCGTGGCTTTTAACGACAAAAACCTTTTTTGAAATAATTGAGGTAAATTTTGGTGCAAGATTACTATAAAGATAGTTTAAATATTTTTATTAATTTAATAGTATATATTTTATATAAATATTTAATTATATATTATTATATCAATTTCATAAATATAATTATATTATTAGTATAAAAAATTAAATCAAATATTTTTATTGATATAATAAAATATAATTAAATATTTATATAAAATATTTTTATACTATTAATATATTAATATTTAATTATTTAACTTGTGCATAATTATCGGATAACTCGGTTTTAATGTTTTTTTCCTTACCAATTTTTTCATACAATATTTCTCTTATTGTTCATATGAGGGCCCGTGATGAAGTCTATAATTATTGAAATAACAATAGAGGAGGCCAGAAAGGCGTAAACGCTTCCTAAAGAAACTATAAGATGCGAACTGAATTTATTATTTACTTTAAAAAAATAAACAAAATTAATATGCAAGTAATTAGGGTACTTAATTCGGCATATGATTTTCAATGCCTGGCCAGCGGGGGAAGCTCAGCGGTGACTATTCAAAATTCAATAATCTTCTGAGTATCATTCTTGCCAGCCAAATAGGCGTGTGGTACCAGCCATGTTCATATGCAGCCAAATACCAATTCTCACCCAAGCATAACATGCTCCTTCCAATTTATCACCCGTCCCTTCATGTGGATCATATTGCTCTCCCTCTTATCATCATATACCACGTGATGAAAGATTACCCACTGGGATAACCTCCTCCATGACCCTCTCTCGGGGGAAAAAACCAAAGAAGTTGGCTTAGATAAAATTACAGAAAAAAAAAAGGGAAAAAAAAAAAAACACTAAGAAAAGTACAAGAGAGGCAGGAAGATGCTAAGGAGCCCCAGAAAGATGAGCGTGCCCTTTACCTTTACCAAATGGGCTTCGAATCTTGATTGGCGGTTCCTTGTGCTGATAATCCCACCCCTTTCTTTATTCATGTTCTTCTCTCTCCCAACCTCAACCACTTTAACCAACTTTTCCCACTTTTACCCCGTTCGCCACTTTATTCTGAACCTTCCTTTGCGAACGGCCATGGATTCTTCTCCGAGATCGAAGGAAGAGTTGGTGCGGTCGAGAATGGCGGTGTGTTTGGTGGGTGGTGCGAGGAGGTTCGAAGTCACTGGACCCTCCATACTGGAGATGATACTCAAGGAGTACCCAAATTCCGATCTCTTCTTGCATAGTCCCTTGGACTCAGACGCATACAAGTTCTCGCTGTTGAAGTCTGCGCCGAAGATCGCCGCCGTACGAATCTTCCGCCCTCAGCCGTTGCCGGAGAACGAGTCTTATGTCAGAGTCCTCACCGCGCACAATTCGCCCAACGGTGTCCAGGTTTCATGCCTATTCTTTTTCTTTTTCTTTTTTTAATTTTCTTCTACATTTTCTTTCTCCTTTCTGGATTTCTGAAATATGCCGTCAGTGCGTATTGTGTTTGTTTATCCTTTTTTCTTGGTTTCTTTAGAGGAATATGATTGGCACTGTTTCTAGGTAGAATTTTTGTGAGTTTCTCCTCTGCAGATTTTCTTTTGCAGTGTTGAATTCTTTTCTTTTCATTTACCCTTCCAAAAGTCCATTTTTTCTTTTTAATTCTTTTCTTCTGCATATCATCTTCCAAAGTCCATTACGGATGCTGGACTGAAAAGCTTTCAACGTAATTCGTCATATTTGAGGAGGGCGGTATATATTAAAATAAAAGGAAAGAAAATCTTATGTAAAGTTGTGTTGGGAAAGTTAGAATCACACGTATCTTTAAAAAATTACATATTCATACACTTATATTCATACGTATCATAATATAAAAGTTTTGAACTTAAAATAAATGAAATTTTAACTCATACAAAAGTTAATGTTTTTATCATGGCCAAAAAAAAAAATGTTAATATTTTATAAATACTATTGGATATATTATTGAGATTAAATTTTATGTATTGAATATGCAAAATTAATAGAATTGTAAAAAAAAAAAAGTTATTTACTATAATAATTATTTATTATAATTTAATATTTTTTTATAATTTTATTTATTGATAAAATAATTTTATATTATTAATATATAATAATTTTATTTTTTATTATTTTTCTTTTTTCATTATAATTATAATATACTGTCTCTATTTTTTCATTAAGATTTTTTCATTTAAACTGGAAAGTAAAATGAAATTTATGATTAGATATGGGGGAAAAGAAAAACTCTTAGACTAGTGTCATTTAATCTTGTCTCATATATTAAATTTGATACAATCTGTCTTAATTTTTTTGAAAAAATATATTTTAGTATTGTTGCTTTTTTAATTTGAAAATTCAAATAATTTTACAGCTTAAATGTTATAAGTAAGAATTTAATTTTTTGTAAAGTCACTATAAAAAATATTTTATATAGATATCTCATTATGTATTGATATATTAATAAAAATTATTTTTAAAAATTTATAAATAAAAATATAAAATTGAATGATAATATAAAAAAATTTTAAAACTCTTTCATATATATGTATATATATATATCCTTTTATTTATTTACTTTTACTGGTACTCATTTAGGAGTCGAAATTTTGAGAGTTTGGGACAGTGGGCTGTATTGGCGAGCGTGACCGCAGCTTCCTTATGTCGGAGAGATATTATTTCATCCCATGATTTTTTGATTAATTATTTCATCCTATGATGTAGACATAATTTTGGACACTTCGAATTAATATGTAAATAATTAAAATTTTCAATTATATTTATAATAAATATGATAAGAAAAATTATAATACCTGTGATATTTTTTTTATAGATCAAATTTTGAATTATTAATATATGAATTTTCAAATTTCTCTGTAAGTAGTTGAAATTTTCAATCATTTATACCTAATTTTTTAAATATTATAATAATATCTAAAAGACTAGTGAACCATGTTGGTTTCGTGTCAAAAAGAAAAAAAAAAAAAAAAAAGACACCCTGTTTGGTCCGTCCTCTTTTTTCTGATTTGGTCCTTATAAATGAGTATTAAAGTGAAAATATGGAAGATTAACTATTTTTAGATGATTAAAAAAAACCATTTAATTAATAATTTTCATTATCGATTTATGAGTAGTTAACTCCTTATTTACAAATATACTCACTAGGATCCAAATCCCTCCTTTTCATATTCCTTAAGAAAAGTTTATTAACTTAAATGCTAGAGCAGTGAAGCTAAAATGCGAAACCACACCCCTCTTCCTTAGAACAAAAATGGATCATGCCTTCAGAAACAAAATGTATGTTTTAATCAATTGTAATGCTAAGATTGATCATAATGGGATGGTTACTTTTTGTATACTTTTGAAAAGGCGGTGTGTGGATCTAAATCTGGCTTCTTTTCTGAGTTAGTTAAGACTGTAATGATTATAAGGTAAATATATCGTTCCTGAGTTGGCTTAATGAGATCAAGGCCCCAGTACGAGTTCCTTTGAATTTTCAAATATTATCAATAATCTTTTTTAATAATTTAAAAATAATGTGCATTTAATATATTTTAAGAATTTTATAATCTCTTGTAAGTTTTCTCCGTAACATGTTTTCACTAGTTTTGTTATCGATAGTTTAGGAGAGTTTTGCAAAGGTTGATGTTTTACTAATGTTATTCTGTCCAACTATTCAACTTATCATCATATCATAATAAATTCAATTGAAAAAAAAAATGCTAATTATGATTGAATTTAACTCTCTGTTTGGCAGGGGCTTCTTCAATATTTCAACTTGGTGGAAGGATGCTTAACGATGATAAAATCATATCAAGCGAAGAACAAGTTCACCTACGACTGGATAATCCGAACACGAGTAGATGGCTACTGGAACGCACCCCTCAGCCCAGAAAACTTTGTTCCAGGCAAGTACCTCGTTCCACCGGGTTCCTCGTACGGCGGCCTCAACGACCGTCTTGGCATCGGAGACCTCAAAACCTCAACGGTTGCATTGTCCAGGCTCTCCCTCGTTCCAAAGCTCGATTCCGCTGGGTTCGCCAATCTCAACTCAGAATCGGCCTTCAAAGCCCAACTCACGACCCAAAGGGTGGCCCACGTCACGAAGCGCCTCCCTTTCTGCATCGTTTCAGACCGCCGGTACGATTTCCCACCGGGCCGGTACGGCGTGCCCGTGGCTGCGCTGTCGAGCCCGGGCCCGCTGAGCGGGGCAAAGTGCAGGCCCTGCAGGCCCGTTTGCCAGGGAAAGTGCGTGGAGGCCGTGATGGGTTCCGTTGACAAGGATTGGAGTTGGACCGATTGGTCCGACGGGTCCCTTGAGCTGTGCGATGCGCATGAGAGTTGGGAGAAGGATTGGGAGAAGATTTTTGATGGGGTTGTTGGGAGGAAACTTGCTGCGTCTAGGAAGCGCGTTCGATCCATGGATTTGGATGAGTGCATTAAGGATTTCACTAAATTGAAAAAAAAGACCGCAATTTGGGATGCACCTCCGATCGAGGACATTTGTAAATTGCGCTTCAGTCAGTCTTAAAATAGCTTCTTCTTTTTTTCTTTTTTTTTTTTCATTTCCAGTTAGTCTCATACACAATTTAGTACAGTCATTAGTTGTTATCATTTTTGGATGCTTTCGTTTTTTAAATTTAAATATACTAGAAGGAACGAAATAGAGGATGTGATATACAGTGAATGGATACAAAATGTTAATAATAAAAAGAATCTCATTTACGCATATAATAAATAGTTAGTTGGGATAAGCATACCTTTAACTTTTTAAGATGAGAATATTAATTTAAATGCAGAAAAAATAATTTTTGCGTGAAATTTATGTAACTCTTATGTTCTTGGTATAATGGTTTAAATGAATATAACCTATAAAAATATTTATAATTAAAGAAATTAAAAAATAATAGGTAAATTTACATTAGCAAGCACGGGAGCACAAAAGTCGTGTTACAATCACTTGTCATCTTGGACTAGGGTATAAATTTTGAATCACATTAATAATTGAGAAAATTGAACAGCTAGAGCGCTTGTTAGACAAATTATATATATTTTTTCATTTTGCATTGATATTGATAGCTAAATGTACATTTTTATAGACAAGGATGAAAACTCACAAACATTGACGGAAGTGCCTTCATTTCGAATCACACGTCAAACTTTTGTTAGGTTATGTGAGGTAATGACATTGAACTGCACCTATAACTTTCTTTTAAGTGACTTTTTTCTCGAAGTTTCTTTCAAAAGATTAGTTGTGATATGTATGAATATAAATATTTGTAACAACTTGGCGGTTGAGTGACTTGAGCATGTACGCAAGAAATAGTTTAATTTGAATGTTCTTCTTGAGATTATTATTATTATTATTATTATAAATTTCAAAGTTTCACGCTAATGAAATGGACCTCCTCCGACCTTCTTTTATTTTTGTCATGTCATGAGGTGCAGTTATATTATTTGGGCATTGAATAATCTTTGTTTTGGTGTCAACTTGATTTTATTTATAAAATATTTTAATAAATTTCGAATTACTATATGTCTATATTATAAACAACCTTTTCATTTAGATTAGCTTTGAATTTTACAGTATCTCAAAGTCATAATTGGCTAATTATACATCTTATATAAGTCAAATATAATTTGAGGAACTAATTTTTTTAACATAAATCAATTTAGAAAATTTAATTTTCATTGTCACTAATAAAAGACCTCAATTTATTAAAAGAAATTTTTATTGTTAAAGTATTCAGCATAAAAAATATTTAATTCAATAAATAAAAATAATTTATCATATAAAAAAGTATAAGACATCTATGTCTTAATTATTTTTAATGAATTTAATTCTAATGTACTAACAACTATACTTTTATTATATTGTCATTTAATTATTGCTATGTTATTAAAAAAGTTTGACTTTGAGATATTGTAAAATCAAAACTAATCTAAATGATATATATTACTAAAACACTTTTTAACAAATCTGAAATGCATAATTAAAAGCTAAAAAAATTTCTTATTTAACAATTGTTTTAAGATCACTATATTTATGGAGTTTAATTTTGATGCACTATTAATATACAAAAGTTTTATGCTATCATCCAATCACATACTTCTATTTATAAAATTTTTAAGTTAGTGGGTAGTTAAGTAAAATATTTTTGTTAATGTGACAATACATAATTGGATGCATGTGTAAAACTTTTTTATATTAACAGCATATTAAAATTAAATCCATATTTATTATATTGATTTTTAAAATTTTCTTAAATTAATTTGTATACTTCTACATTATTTTGAAATAATTAAAAATAATCCTTATATTCTAAAATTTTACAATTTACTCCTATAATTTAAAATTTATTCAAATAAGTCTCTACTATTATAATTATTTTATTTAAAAATGACTAAATTTAGAGACCATAATTTTTTAAAAAATATATATGAATTTAAAACTTTTGAAATTGTATGAACTAAATTATATGCTTTTTAAAACATTATATGCTTTTAAAATTCCTATAATTTACCTAAAAGTACTTAACTATAGTGGAAGAAGAATTTGACTCTAAGCAAATTTCACCTCTATTTATAAAGATTCAACTGCCGCTTCTCAAAATTCTTTATCTAATCAATATTTTTTTTATTTAAATTATGCAAGCATTTGTTAAAATAAGAAATATAATTTCTAAAAATTTACAATTGAATTACTGAATCCAGTTTATCATAAGAATCTTCTAATGATAGAAACTAATAGTCTTTGAAATTATAAAGGCACCAATTTTAAAATTTTAAAATATAGAGATCTTGAATTTTTCAAAGCTGACCTGTTAGTTTTATAAATTAAAAAAAAAATCAAATTATATTAAATACTAAATTTTAATTTTTACTGAATTCGTTATATTAAATACATTTTAAGTAGTATTTTATTTGATTAAACATTTTTTAACTAATTAAAATTGATTTTCGCTATAAACATTGTTAATAACAGCCAAAATGACGAGTGAAAAAAATAGGAAAACAGTAAAATGCTCCGAGTACCCGTTACAGCCAGCAATATTACTGAAGTGTCTTTATGTTGTTGATAATTCAAACCCATAAAAACTCGCAATAAAGACAAAGTCTCAATCCCTTAAACAGAATTAGCCAAATAGTTATCCACTATCGTCAGTACATAAAAATTTATACACAATGCATACCAAAATGTTTCAAAGCCATCTAGAATTTGAATGTACAGTGCGACTACGCTTATTGTCTAATATTGGCAGCTGGAACGTTTTGACCGACTGAATTTAATTCTTACATACAATTAAAACATTGACGTGAGAACACGTCAAAAAAATTAAAAAATAAAAAACATTGACTGAGAATATGACCATTACATTATTTTTAAACAATTTAATCATTACGTTGGTCGACGGATATAGCTGCCAACGTAATGTAATTGACAATTTGTCTGTAATACAATCAACTTGTTTACTTTAACAAAAATAAAAAAGAAATAATATATTAAATTCATACTTGTCTGTAATAAAAAGTGTGGAATAATATGTAAAATTAAAGTGAGCTTAATTTCATACCTTATGAGTATAGTTTTTTTTATTGTTATTTAATTCTGTGATAACAACCTTTTGTAATAACTTAATTAACAAATATATATATATATATCAAAATCAAAATCAATTAAACGTGTAGTTGAAAATTAAATTATGTGTAATCAACGAGTTAAATTAAAATTAAAAGAATGTTACATAATTATATTTTTTTAATCATAATGTATGTCATGTTAAGCTTGAGTATTTATTGACTCTTCAAATACATAAACAATTTCATTTGTAAAATAAATAAATAAACAATTATCATCATTTTATTTTATCGAATAACTATTGTTACTTTTTTTTCTTTGGTTGAATGTAACTATTGGTTTGAATAAACTGTATCAGAAATTTGGTTAACCATTTTTACTATTACAAGCAAATAACTCGTCTTAACTCATGAGAGAGATCAGAGCAGGCCAAAAAAAAAATCACTCGACACTTTAATTCGTGTATAGAATTGTATTGGTGAATCACTTTTCTCCCTTTTTTAAATATCTAATTTTTCAGATTTATTCACATATTATAAAGTTGATAAATTATTTTAATAATAACAATAAGAAGTAAGTTAATTTTACAAAGTTATCTTTATATTAAAATTATAATCTTTTTTTATAATTTTTTATTTCCTTTATTTTAGAATATCTATTCAATTTTGATATTTTAGGGTTTCAGAATATCTATCTATTTCTAATATTAAGATAATATTAAATTTTTTTATTCCAATTATATTTTTAATTTAATTATCATCTACTATCATCGTAGTTAGAGTTAAAGAATGTATTAGACCAACCCACTATCTGTAAATAAGGATAATTTATCTATTTATATAATTTTATGCCATTATCAAGATTAATTTTTTTCCTTAATCTATGTATTTTTTGGTTTTAGATAGATATTCTAAAACGGAGACAGTATTTACCTCACAAACATTATTGTTCTATCATTAAAAAATAAGGATAAAATTTAAAAATTATTAATAGGAGCATTTTGTTAATATTTAATATAATAAATAATTTATAAAAAAAACCATAGAATAACACATGTTTAAAAAGAATTTAATTTAAATATATTGTCAGTATAAAATTTTTTTATACAGATATCCAATCATATATTGTCATATCAGTAAAAGTCTTTGATATAACCACCCACTACTTAAATGGTCATGTAAATAGAAAATTTTGATTAAATGATAATATAAAAAATTTTTATACTGTCAATATACCTCAATTAAACTCATTTAAAAACAAGAAAATGAAGCGTTAAATAAATAGGATGGCAAATCACTATCAATCTGCTGAAATATTTTTATTTTTTTCTGTGTTTTGGTGCAATCTTGAGTGCCTATGTTTCGTTGGAAGCATTAAATTTTAACGGTACCGCCGATTGGTGGTTCGAAATTGCAGCCTTGTGAAGTCCGAATCGATTTCTTCTAATTACTCATCACCGGTTGAATTTTAAGTCGCTACGACGTCCTTTTTAATCATTTCATGCAAGTGACATGTACTATGTCCCAACTACACTTTTCGATTCGTCCAATTGCAGCTTGCGATATTTATAATTTCATAGATATGTAATTTTTCGATTAATTTTTTTATTAAGGAGCATTTTTTAGATATATTCTTTAAATAGCCTGTTTGCTTTTTGAAATAGCCTGTTTACATATATAGCTATCATTAATTAAACTATACGGCAAAGGGAGGAGGAAGAGCGTGTTAGGAATTTTTATCAAGATTCTTACCAATGTCATGAGCGTGCTTTTCAAGTAGGTTCTTGAATTTTTGTTACCATATTCAATCTGTCCTTTTATTTTATTTCATCAAGTTCCATATCGTTTACTCTCCTTCTGAAAAACACACGTTGAGATATAATTCAAAAAATAGTACGATATTGATGAGTCTTTACTTGTATAATAAGCTGTTGTTCAATTGTTTTTACGCCTAATTGTTTTAATTTGACAAAAAACTATGAAAAATAAAGTTTCATAAATTCTTTAAATTTCGTATAACATATATTTTTATAAAATAATAAATTAATTACTTCAACTTGCCCCAAAATATTGTTACTATCCCCCTTTTTTTTTGTAAGTCACTGATATTTAAAATTTATTAAATTTTAACTAATTTAATTTTAAACAGATTGGCCTACAATAAAAATAAAACTCTTCTAATGTTTATTATTTTTCCCCCACCTACACGAATCAAATACTTCATTTAAAAGAAATAACTGCTGAATTATTTAAATAAATTAGATATTAATATTTATTCTCACTAATATTTAATTAATGTTATTTTAGAAATATTCAATTTTTCATATTACATCTTATTTTAAAATTTTAATTTTTTTTTTTTTGTCTGGAGATAAACAGAAAAATCTTTTAAAAAGAACAAAGGTTTGCGTCATTGGCCAGAAAGTTGAGAGACATGCAATGTAACTTCGTTAACCATCCATATCTACGATAGGCTTCGAGCACCAAAATGATGGGAGAACTGGAGAAGTACCCACCACCGTATTGCACTAGGGGGAATAAAAGAAAACCAACATAAAAGGGAGATATACCCACTACATTAAAAAAGGGATGAAGTAACGCCCTTATTATAAAATATAAAATAATATAGTAGTAATTTTGATTATATCCTGTTACTGGATATAAGATTGGCCAGTGATATCTATGTCTCGGTCCCCGGATGAAGGAGGATTGTGCTTGAACTTGACGGCATCTTTATCAACAGGGCCATCAGCGCTCTGGCTCTCACTTGCTGGTGGCTTTGTTTGTTTTTCCTGTTGCCCCTTTTCAGTGCCGTACATTCCACCACCATAAGCACCATGTGTGACAGGCTCCATCTTTGAGATTTGGGGTCCTTCCCCCAGTTTTTGCTTTTCCTCCTCTTTTTCCATTGATCACTGCTTCACCGCCTCACTTATTCACTTGTTTCTCTCACAGTTGCCACTTGCTAACCCAATATATGAGGCCGCCTCTCTCTGCCCTTGTGTTATATACATTTTCATCTCGCCTTGTAAGTTAGACGAGTGTCTCTGTGGATTTACGTGGCATAATATGTCCATGCCACGTAAACGATTATATTCTTCGGTCACTTTAATCCATATCCATTCTCCTCCATTATTTATTTATTTATGAAAATTGCTTAACGATACCGTGTTTTCCAGCAAGCCTACTTGTTTTAATGTCATCTTTCTTTTATTTTTCTTTTTTTTTTTTTTGGGTCCGGCATCTTTCTTTTCTTTGTCTCAGATAAATTAATGTCACCTGTGGCTGTTGTAATGGATAATGCTCGTACAGGGCCGGGCCCAAACCAATGTTTCTACATTAATGGAAGCTCCTTCGGCCAAACACAAAAACACTGTCTGTCTGTCTGTCCGTCTCAATTTAAAAAGGGGAATTTCAACTGTTGTCCGTTGAGAGTGATCATCTCGTCAAATTTTATTGATAATAATTGGGCTGGAAAGAGGGCAGGCAGGGGCCCAGGAGACAATGGATCGATAAATCTAATCCATTAGTACTTGCTGTCAGGTCACTAATTGCTCCCAGGACACATGGCCCATGGGGAAGTTCCCTTTTTTAAAAAATCTTATTGTATTACACTTAAAATTGTCCCAGAAAGAGAAAGTTATCGGACCGGGTTAAAATTTCTTATTTGAATTTTGTTAATCTATTCCAAAGACACATTGATGAAAAAAATTTATATTTATTATGTAGCTTATTTATTTAAAGAAAAAATTTAAATATTTTAAAGCATTTTAAAGTAATAAATATTTGCTTTTTATTAATAATTATATTTTTTATTGAAAAAACAGACTCAACTCGATATTTTACAGTATAGTCTAGGTATATATTTTCCAATTATAAAAAAAATAGTCTACATATATTTAAATTTACCACTAACGCTTAGATATTTAAATAATTTAACGCTTGTTCTCTCTAAGTAATATTTTGAATTTGAGTTTTATAAATAAAAAAAAAATTAATTTAAATATACTCACAGTGTCAACCAATAGAAATAGTAGAAAGTGTCAATTTATACAAATAACTACCAATTATAATAAGGGACCCACTATAATTTCTCATTTTCCCTTATTTTTATTGATTGATAGTGTAAACTTAGTGCATACCAATTAAACTCATAAACAAATTATGTTGAGAAAAGTTTATTTCTATAATAAGTCAATTTTGTTCAAACTCAATACATCAAGCTTTACCAATAGGAATTGGGTTTAACGAAAGGGACTAGTCCCCTATAATGTGACGAATCAAGTCTTAATTAGAAGAAATATCTATATTTAATATTTGATCGTACCTCAAATAAAATTATCTCTAGTAAATAATATATGTGAGAGGAAAAAAGAAATGGCCGAGTTCTAACTAATACATAAAAGAGGTTTTGGGCAAAAAATTTAAAAAAAAAAAGAGAAAAAAACTTTTCTACCGTAGCTGCTCTGCTCTGCCTCGCCTTACCTCAATAACACATGGCCTTCCGGTAACAGAATGCAAATTAACCTGAAATCACTTCTATGATTTCAACAGCCCACATATCTTGAACACCTACTCTGATTTACCGACCATCTTCAAACTCAAATTACCATTTGGACCAAACAAATTTAATAAAAAATAAAAACTCAAATTACCATCTTTCTAATACCCTAATTGAATACCTACTCTAATTTAATTAATAGCACTAGTTTTGAAAAGTGAAGACCAACTTGTTAAACATGCCTATCTGTCATGATTATAGACTATACTCCAATCATGCAATGTCTAGTTCTAATTTTCAAAAACCTAGGGAGTTCTCTTAATTGTTATTCTTTGTCAGTTATCACTGCAGTCTGAAGGTTAGCAATGGCTCATAGGTGATTGACTAGTGTGAATAACAAGATCAAATTCAGAATATAATTGTCATATACATACAGATCGATGTAGGTTTTAGCTTACAGTCACAGGCTTGGCTTCGAGGTGGCCTATTATTTTTTCCTTGTTTTTGTTAAAAAAACAATCCTTTCAAGAGTGGGTGGGGGAATAACATATACAAGGACATTTGAACAATTAGTTTTCACTCTTCAGTTCAGTACAAGGTTTTTAAGGATCGCATTAGTTGCATATAACAGTACCTTTCTTAATTTGTTTGATGTAACTGTACCATGACTAGTTCTCAATGACCGATTTGGGCTTTTTGATCGAACTGTTGTACTTTTACAAACAAAATACCAATGTAACATAGATTAGAAACAATTTCTTTGTTTGTGGTTGTTTTTGCCATGGTAGAAGTGGACGTATAGCAAGGCGCAATTTGAGCTCACACCACTAGAACAGACCGCCTGACAACAACATGATGGGTGAGTCGCGAGCCACTGGATGGCGCTGCTTGAGGTCACGCCATCCTGCTGCTGTCACTTCCCTCAGACGTGACTTGATAGCTCGTCCATTGGTGCTTTGGGGTGGCGCGGGTTGGAGTTGCTCCATCCACGGGATGCCGCCACGTGTCCCTTCGGCAGAAGCATGGCGCATGTTCAAGTTGCGCTAGCCAAAAGCTGCCGAACAATGGAGTTATGCCATCCACCTCCTTTTCCCCCATTTTTTAACTTACGTTCAAACCCTTCTCATTTCCAATTTTTTGGTGTTTGTATACTTGATACTGCTATCTACTATCTCTCAAATTTTTTGCTCCTTCACAAAATTCTTGAAGTTTCTCAATTTTCTAGTTTCTATACACTTTAGCGAGCTTTGTTTAATATTTAAATTCCTCAATTTTTAGTTTTTTAAATTCTTTAAAAATCTAATCTTTAAATAAAAAACTACATATATAGGTAAATAAAATATTTTTTAACAAAATAATTTTCAAAAAAATAAATTAAAAAACAAGATTCTAAATACATTTTCTAAAATTAATACTTAAATATATCCTAATAATTTTTTAATAAATATCCCAACACGATTCTAAATATCCTGATAATTTTTTTTAAAAGTTAACTCACAAAAGTTTATTAGAAACTATTAAAATTTTCTTAAAAATTTAAAAAACATTTTTAAATTAAACTTATTAATAAAATCATTCTACTCTTAAAAAATAATAAATTCATAGTAAAATGTTATTATATATATGATCTTAATGAATAAATCAAATTTATAAATAATAAATAAAATTTAAAATACCTTTGTAAAAACAGTTAAACAACACAAAATGATTTGCAATGAAATAAAGAGTCTATTTATAGAAGGGGAATACAGGTGAAAGGGGAATACGGGTGAAGAAAGGGGGTAGGAGAAAAGGAGAAGGGTGGGTTTATAGAAGGTTATTGGCGCAATGTCATGCAGCGCCACTATGCGGAAGGGACACATGGTGGTACCTCATGGATGAAGCAACTCCAATCGGTGCCACCCCAAAGAAGCAATAGCACCAGGATGGTGTGACCTCAAGCAACGCCATCCAGTGGCCCGTGAATCACTTGTCATGTCGTTGTCAGGTGATTCATTCTAGTGACACGAGCTCAAATTGTGCCTTGTTATACATCCACTTCCACCGTGGCAAAAACAACCACAGACAAAGAAATTATTTCTAATCTATGTTACATTAGTATTTTGTTTGTAAAAGTACTCCAGTTCGGTCAAAAAGCCACCAATTTGTCATAGCTAACTATACCTATGGCCTCGATGAGTGACAACTAGATTAAGTGTCGCTGGCAGCCTGGCTTACGCGCCGCATCTAGTTCCAATGACTTCTGAGAAGTGATCATTCCAACTGAAGAAAAAAATTAGATTCTCCTAACTATTCTCTTAATTATTTAACATAAAATATTGAATGCTTTGTATATTTTTAAAATATATTAAATATATATACTTTGTATTTAATATTAACAAAAGCGTTTAAAAGATTTATTACTAAAAGAATATACCGTTAATGCTCTAGCTATCTTCGACTACACCGCATTGTGTCTTATTACGACAGCTGAATTGGTATTAGGATTAATAAATGAACTTAGGCACATAAAAACAGCAATTATATTGCTCTAGAATGAAAATGATTCGAGTTTAATTAAGGCTAAAAGATTGCAGCCAGCAATTTCTAAAAATGCTTATGGTTAGTAGTTTTGTCTTGGCCTAACAGCAATTTAGTCGTTGCAAGCAGCCTTTTATAATTTATATGCAGCAGCAAAAGCATGTGAGCTCGATTACTGACGCTACCGTCTCTCAGGTTTGAAATATTTAAAAATAAAAATGATTAGATGTCATTTAAATTGAATTAAGTAGATTTAATATAAAAATTGAATTTTATGTTCAAATATATTATAAAAAGAATTTAATTTAAATACACTGACAGTGTAAAATAGTTTTACATTGTCAGCCAATAGAAATAGTGAAAAGTGTCATCTCATACAAATAACCATCCATTATAATGAGGGATCGACCATGATTTCTCACTTTTTCCTATTTCTATTGGTTGATAGTATAAAATTATTTTACACTGTCAGTGCATATCAATTAAACCCTTATAAAAATACGTTTAAATCAGTTTAGAAATTAATCTAATGTTTTACTTTTGGCACCCAACTTGGCCAGCCCATTGGTGCACCCATTACCCTCCCTGAAGGTATGCTTAATTTCAACTTCCCAGTTTTGCTTCAACAGAAGTTTAATCCCCTCAATGATACAAGCGTACCTTTGGAAATTGTTCATGGGTTGATTCACAAGTTCAATGGCCACATGGGAATCAGATTCACATATTAGGACCCGAATATCCATCCCCCAGGCTAATTCCAGGGATAAAGATAAAAAATTACTAAAAAATAAAATTATTTTCCAGTTTTAACATTTTAAAACAAGATTTGTTTTACAAATTCAAAAAAACATACTTTTTAACAATCTAAATACACTTTTATAGGACTTCGAAAACTTTATTTCTACAATTCCTGCCGAAATGATGCATGGTCAATTCAATTTTAATGAAAAAAATACTACTTCTAATTGAATTTCAAAATAACCTCCAATGTCATCAAACTCAACGTCTTGAGTGAATCGCATAATACTCCCTTTTGACAAATATCGTATACAGTTGTTTTAAGCTCTGCCGCTTGGCTAAAGAGACCCTTCTATACGCCGCACAATAAAGGCTCGCTGACTCTGTTTATTCGAATCAAATTAGCTGTTTGCACTTTAAGAAGATTGTCACAATATTTTGTGGGATTCTTGATTTTAAGATAATCTTGTTTAAAAAGTATATAAATCAGGCGTATAATCAATTGACTTCTGTATAATCTTCTTGGACTGCCTATCATCAAATTAAGCTTCCAGTTCCAAGAGATCATGGCAATATCCGTGTAATTACAACCCACACGCGGAGAGCTTAAGATTCCATTTTCAGACATTACAGGAGAACCAACGATCCATGCACGCGGTTGTTTACTTGATCCAGCACCAAGCTCGCTGTATTAGGGACACCTAAAGCTAATAAAAAGGGATTAGAAATGTTGCATTATTAGCGAAGGGGTTAAAAATGCCGCCAAAAAAAAGAAAAAAAACAAAAACAAAAACGACAGCACGTGGCATCCGCAGTTGGTCTTGTCCTAGGAGCTCCACTTGCAAGTTGTAACAAGTTGGTCCCATCCTTTTTTCCCATTATATGAACCACTTCGAATTATATGTTGATAAGATCGTAAGAGAGTTTAGCTGCAGAGGCATTTGTTGGTCTCAACGAATTGCAATATTTTCCCCTTCACAAGTACCTCGAATTAAATCTGTTGAGGCTACAGGTGGGCGTCTTGATCGTCCTGCATATATAGGTGTAGTAATATATAATTATATACGATAATACGACTACTAGAACCACTTCTGCAAGCATAGTCACTATATCTTTGGAACATCGTGACAACGCTGAAATGCAATCTATCATAATTCGTAAACATGAAAATATCTTACAGTCACCGCCATAGTTCATAGTCTGAAATGATTAGAATATTCACATGTCAGTCTATTATTGAAGGGAAGTTAAGGGATCATATCTTTATAAATAAGAATAAGAATAACAATAATAATAATAATAATAATAAAATTTTTAAAATTGTAACGGTTTTTGAGAAACTGGTTTTATAATAACACTGACGGATATGGCTTGATTGGGGAAAACAAACCAATAATATATAAAATATGTGTGAGTGACGAGAGTATTACTTAAATGCATAATTTTTCCTCGAAGAAAAATTTGCAAGTCAAATATGCACAAAAAGCTTTTCTAAAATAAAATTATTTTTAAAGTAAGAAATTAAGACATAATTTATACTTAATTTATTTAGTGAAATTTGCACATAATATATATATATATATATATAATTCTAAAAATAAATATTTTTTTTACCCTTTTACTTTAAAGATCTTTAAAAGTATATAATCCAAGGCTGCATGATTTACCAGCTCTACGCTGTAATTTTTTGTCATTTTATAAAAAGTAATGCTATATATAATTAGAATCATTCGTCAAAATTATTATCAAAATTTATTAAAATTCAATAAAAACAGTTAAACAAGTTAAATGAGTGAAAACCGTCAACTGATCTAAAGGTCTGGAGTAGTCCGTAGAAAATTATTCTTCCCCGTTATTATATAAATAAAACACAAATAGTAATAGACACCAGTTTGTCACCCCACGTGACGTCCCCGTCTCCACAGGAAAAGGAGCCAGGAGCGTCTCCGTTATCCACATGTTCCATTCAACAGCTGGAATTGGATATATTCGCCGATCCACAACTCAACTCTTTCGCTTTTACTACCTCCCATCCCAGGTCCCAACCCCCGTTCGTGCGTCTTCACTCTTTCCTACCTCTTCTCATTACTATCCCTTTTTTCACATTAATTTCAATTAATTTTAAAATTCAAATTACACATTATTTCTGACAACAACCTTGATATACAATTTTTCAGACACATTATTATTTTTTAATTAGTAGCTAGAGTGGCGTACATGTCATTGTTCGTGTGGCTGTGCATGTGCATCTGCATGTAAGTATATAAATACTTTCAACATAATCCCTTCATTCTCGCCAAGGAACAAGAGCACTCTCTCTATAGATACACATTCTTCCTCCCCTCACCAGAACAAAACAAATCGAATATGGTAGGGGTTTTCCGGCGCTCCCTTTCATTCCCAAACAAAAATCCTAACCGTCCATCACTGAAGCCACCCATATCCCACCACATCAGGTCCATCAGTCTCCCCTGCAGATCTCACCCTCTGATTTCGCAGATCAAGGACGAGATCAACGGCCTCACAACATGGGCGGCCTCCACTTCCAAGTTCCACCCTCAAACATACGCAAACCTTTCCCGTGGACTGACCCTTCTCAAGGGCACACACGAAACCCTTCAGGACATTCTCCAGCTCCCGCAAACTCGAGAGTCCCTCCGATCCCAGCCTCTCTGGGTCGAGAAGCTTCTAGAAGATTTCCTCCGATTCGTCGAAGTTTACGGAATGTTCCAGACATCCATCATGGCTTTAAAAGAAGAAAACTCAGCAGCACAAATGGCCATAAGAAAACGAGATGAGTCAAAGGTTGTTCTTTACGCGAAGGCTAAGAAGAAAATGGCGAAGGAAATGGAGAAGCTCGTGTGTGGGATCCGATGTGTCGCGCAACTGCAGGCTCCCGCGTCCTCGCCAGAATTGGCGACCGTTGAGGATGCTGAGCTGGCACGTGCCGTTTCGGACGTTATCAGTTTAACGGTGTCGGTTTCTGTTGCTCTGTTCAACGGGATCGCGATGTCGTTTGCGTCGAGGAGGTTGTCGTGGACGCAAATGGTGAAGTTGTCCAGAAAAGAAAGGAGAATAAACAAGGAGCATGAAGGGATTGAAGAGCTTCTGCAGGGGGATGGTGTGGAGAGCCTGGGGAATCTGAGAAAGAAGGGTGATGAGGAGGTGAGGTTGGTATTGAAGACAATGCGGGATTTGGAGGGATGCATTTGCGGAATCGAAAGGGTTAGCGAGAAAGTGTTTAGGGCTTTGATCAATTCGCGGGTTGCACTGCTCAATACTCTTATCCTTACGGAGTAAATAGTTAAAAGAACAGTAGGGGCAAAAATAACAGAAGTCATTTTTTTTTCTTTTTTTTTTTTAATTTTGATGTACCTTTTTTTTTTTTTTTTTAACAACATACAGGCATACGGAATATGAGAAAAAGAGTCCATCATGTAAACATAGATATTGAATCGATTAGCGTACAAATTAATTCGTATTTTTCGTTCCTCTCTCTAAAATATTGGTTGTCTTCATCAACTTCTGAATATATTCATCTTTAACTTCATAATTCACATTATCAAAAATATTAGAGTAAGGATTTAAAGTTATTTTGCCGGAATTTGTGAGGATTGAATAGCTGAGTAAACAGTAGGGGATCGATGGTGAATCATACATAATATTTTCAAAACGGGAAAACTTCACTATGATTCTATGAATAACATGTAGTTATAGCATTACATTAAGATCATCATTAAATTTAACCAGATGGTAAAAACTCGTATGTCAATAACAACAAGTGCCATTTCTTCTAATCAAGTAAGTCAAAAAATAAATAAATAAAACACCATCCTCAGGTGCTAAGTGTCATTTTTTTTTTCCAGAATAATATAATTTTGTTTGTTTTTCAACTTTACTATACAAAGACACTAGTTTCATTATTTGGAACCAAAAAAAGAAAGAAAGAAAAATAAGATTCTCCCCCCTCGCCCCCCTTCCCTTCTTTTTTGTCCTTTCGTTTTTTGAATAAAAAGAGAAAAAAGAGGGCAGTTTGGGGTTGGGGGGTTGGGCGAGGGGCACTTAGTGATGCACATGGCATGTTCACAGTTCTTAAATACGAAGAGGAACGTGAAGCATGATGACAACCAAACAATATCATTAGCCAAATGCCTTAACATCCTTTAGGATAAAAGGTTAGCACGTTAGAGCTATCATTACCTACTGAAAATGATTAGAGCACATGATTTTTTAATTAAGCATAACTGAACGCTGATGAGAGGCCGGGGGTTCTGTTGTTGTTATTATGATTATTTAAAGAAAGTTTCTTCGGAGGAAAACACCATATGATTGTACGTTCTCAATCATTCCTTCATTATTTTATTTTGACTATTGCACAAGAAAATGAACCTTTCTAGCTAGAGATATTAGCTAACTGAAGAAATGGCGTGAACCCAATAATGCTTCCAATCATTGGTCCTCTTTCCTCTTCCTACTCAACTTGTGTAATGAAAACCGAATTATACACCGGCACAGACAGCCGATCTTCGCTCATGTATGACGGTATGGGCTCCTTTTGCACGCCCAATGCCCAATTCCCCCAACCACAATGTGGTGTGGTCCCTATATTGTTAGTTGCAACTTGCAACTGTCGTACAAAAGTTTTTTATTTTTTTAATCCATTCGTTAAATATTGTGGGATACCATGACTTGTAATATTGGTATTGTTAAGTGTACATTACTGTAGGAGTTAATTTTTTTCTTATTTGTATCTCTTTCTTCACATATCTCATTTTAGTGTCTGTTTAATTTTTAAAAAATGAGACTCATGCTATAAATGTGACTATATTTAATTTGAAAGAGTTTTTTTTTTTTTAACATAAAAAGGAACATATCAAATGCGACATATTAAAATAATTGAAGTTCTGTCTCTCTCTCTCTCTCTCTCTTTTTGTTTTTCGAATGTCACAACATTAAAGCAGGTTCAATGTCATTGAATTATATACAGAAATATCGTTTATACATTATCTTTGGATATCTTTTTAAACATTGATCCTATGTGTTACGTATGAAGTAGATATAATAGAAAAAAAAAAAAAAGAAGAACTTTGAGTGTTTTCTAATTTGTATTCCATAAGGTATCCCTAATTAATGTTGAATAGGCATGTTCAGATAACCTACAAAAAATTAGTTAAGATAATAAGTAACCTTAACATTTTAAAAGGAAGATGCAAATTCAAATTTTAAAAAAATAATAAAAAATTATATAATTCTTATGCTCCTAAAGTGAAATACTTTTACAATGATTAATCTTACAAACAATTCAAATTGGTTGAATTTATAAAAAATACCTTATACTCTTAAAAATAAGAAAAAAGGAATGTTCAAATAAATTGCCTCAATTCTATGTCTACTTTTAAATTAGGTGCTTATTTAATGTAATAAAAATGGGGACAAATATTGATACTGTACTTTAAAAATGGCACAAAAGAAGAGTCAAAATAGACGATCTTGTCCATCAAAATTGTCTATATATTTTTTATTCCATGATTTCACTTCCTCTGCATATCTATTTTTCCCCCCTACAAAGACTCACATGTCTCTGGTATTCCTTCACGAGATCCAAACTTTGTACAAGAAAATAGTATAACAAAATTATAATGTTATTTGTATTCAAATAATGTTATCGCCATCTGACTATATGTATGAATGTGAAGACATCACATTCTAAATCACCCCACCACAAACTAAAACAACGTAATTGGCTCAACAAAAATGGTTGATCAGATAAGTGGGTTTCATGAACCACATATATCCAACAGCATGTTGCTATTTCCGTTTCCGTGCGGTGGACTACCTCCGGCGAAATAGCACTTCGTTATTTTCGCTTATGCAAAACGTCTTTAAAAACAAAAATTATGAACGTTTTTCACGAAGCCTTTTATGGGAAGTAATCTCCTTCTATCATCTGTTTCATTTTTTTTTTTTTCAAATCTATATCTTCTTTTTGCTTTCCTTATCTATTTGCGGGCACGTCATTTGGTAGTCGAACATACCTTCCACATCTACAGTTCACATCATTTGACTTTTTATTTTAAAATTTTTACTGTTATTTTTACCAAAGCCAATGACTATGGAAGAGTGTGTCGGAAGGTTACAAGTATAAAAAAATATTTCTCATTTATAAATCATAATTTTTACAACAATGAATTGATTGTTATCTTATTAATGAATAGAGCACAAATTTACTCCTAAGTTTAACAAAAATGGTTCTCAAAAAGATTAATTTCTTTTAAAATAGTTTTTTTGGTGAATAAAAATTGAGTTTAATTGGTATGCATTAACAGTATAAAGCAATTTTACATTATCAACCAATAGAAATAAGGGAATATGAAAAATTATGGTAGGTCTCTCATTATAATAAGTGATTATTTGTATAAGTTGGTACTTTTTATTATTTTTATTAGCTGATAATGTAAAACTGTTTTATACTATCAATATATTTAAATTAAATTAATAAAAATTTAGGGTGAGAAGATGGTATACTTTTTCTTAAGTGGTTGAATTCAGTAATGAAATTGCATGTATTTTATAATTGGGGGATTAATTTATTATACCTCATATTTAAGAGACGCAAATGTGATTTTTCTCTTAACTAAATTTAAAAGGATTCAAGCGATACACAGAATGGTTACTATTTCATTTAGTGACTAATGAGACAGAATGACTCACATGAATGTATATAAGTTTACAAGAGAGAAAGAAAAAGGAAAAAAGAAGAGCGGAGGGGAGCGAGAGGAGAGAGAGAACTAAAATTGATTTTAATCTTATTTTTGATCTGATTTTTATTGTGATCTTAAACTTTTTGCTGAAATGAATGAGAACCGTTTTTCTCATTCTTTCCTTTATATATTTATTTTGGTCTTGATTATTTATTTATCTATTTTTTTGGTCGAAAAAATTTATTAATTTTTGTCTGAGCCGTTTTCCTTTTCCGTTTATTGGGAGCCACCCTGGGCTGGTGGAATTGCTTTTTGGTTAACGGGCTTTCGGATTTTGATAGCGTAAAGAATGTGCTCATTTTTGGGTTCCATAATCTTATTTACGAAATTATAATCGATTTGTGAGCTGTCAATTCATAGCAGCCCACTAACCACAGCGTTCGACGGGACGAGTTCAAAGCTAACGAGCCCAAACGAGCCCCCCCAAATATCCCCCTCCCCCGATCCCCAAAAAAAACGTCAGATTTTCACAAAATTTAGAAGCTGACAAGAATATAAAAACAAGGACGGTGTCTAGGTTTCATTTAGTACAGTCCATATGGATAAATTCGTACGGCCCAAAAATTCGTGTAAATTTTGTATGAAGGGATTAATATATCTCCTTTTTTAAATGATGGAGACTAATTATAAATTTTCAAATTTTAAGAGATTAAGGCAGTTCTCCATATGTGCTTGTGCAACGTTCGAGTTTGCTCTCTCATCCTGCACATAAATATTTCTTCTATACTACGTCCAAAGCAAATATGATGCTGTTTGCATTTTTTTAATAAGTATTGTTTTATAATTTTTATTTATATTACATGTTATTTTATAATTTTAATAAATAATTAATTATTATATACTCTCTCCATTTTAATTTATATATTTATTTGAATCACTTGATATATTCTTAAATTAATATATCTAAATACAATAAATGGCAAGCAACTTGATATTATGTAAAAATGAGAACACCAATTCAAATCTTAAAAAACGCATTTATTGAGAGAGAAAATAAGTATAAATACTCCATTCTCAAAATTGTGAGAGCAATATCTTTCATAATTTTTTTTAAATTATTATATATCAATTTTATTCCTGTTCACTATTACTCTATTAATAGTTTAACCTTTTTAATTTTCTCAATATTTATCCGTGTAGTTTTTCTTTGTATTTTTTTTATTAGTTTATTATAATATTTTTAATAAGTAAAAAATAATTCATTTTTTATAATTATTTTCTATTAATATCCCAATGCTATTCCTTTGAACAACACTTATAAAGAAGTGGAAAGAATATAAACAAAAGGATGTTAAAAAAAAAAAATTACGCCTGACGTTTCATCAAGATAATTTTAAAAGAGAATTGTCACCGGCAATTAACTTAGAAGGCATTTAGTATGAGGTTATCTATTAAGATTACTGATAATATAATTTTAAATTATTTAGGTTCATTATATTACTTGTTTAGTTAGTCCGTATTATTGACAATATAAATTTTCAAAACAATCTATATTAATATCTTCAAAATGGTAATATAGAATGCTCTCATAAGATATATATGTAGATTACGATTTATGTGATTATTATTATTATTAGTAGTAGTTGTTGTAGTAATATATATATATATTAGTAATATATTTTATATATTAAATAAAATAATGTAAATTATCGATCAAATTATTTATGCATATCTACTATATTATAGCATTGCTAGTAATTTAAAAAATAACAATTTTTTTAACTGATAATTTATATTACCAATAATTTTGTAGACAATGTGCCTAACACCGAAGTGGATCTTTTCAATTAAAAATTTCACATAATAAAATTATGTTTTAATTTTTATCATTGATTAAGAATATGTGATCAAGTATAAGATTCACAAGAATATTTAATTAATGATAAAAATTAACATATAATCTTATTATGTAAAATTTTCAATTGAGCAGATCCATTTCCACCTAACACCACCTTAATTGGTAGTTAAAATCAACCTTCATTGCCTAACCCCACCTTAATTGGTAGTTAAAATCAACCCCGATAAAAAGATATTGGATTCCGTTGGAGCATATGAACTTTGACTGGTAAGTTATACATTGATATCGGAAAGAAGTAGCTTTCTCTTTTAAACTTTTATGTAAAGAAAAAGTTTAAAAGAGATTTGTAAAAAGTTTGTTTTTCACTTTTTCTTGTAAATTAGTTTTTTTTTAATAATTTTGTCCTATTAATTTAACATTGGATATATTGTAGGATTCAAAACGGACTGGTAATTAACTTCATAGGATATAAATAAAACGTTAAATTTTAATAAAAATTTTCTATTTAACATAGACTCTAACATGAATATGAATTTAATACTTCATGTTTAAGGAGATTCCAATAAAATTGTACTTTAATAACTTCATTTATGATATGCTTACCTATTTTTAGGTTTTTACCAACTTTATTGTAACAATATCTAAGTATTAAATTTATAACTATACAAGAAATCTTGTCCGTTTAATTAATGGATGATTGGGACTCCTTTCTTTTCCTGATGTCTATCTATCAAAACTTGCCTGGGAGCAAAAGAACAGTTGCATGATGTAAGACTTTAACCCATTAATTAATTGTCACCGACACGCCATCCGCTCTGCGTCACACAAATTAACATGACCAAAGTAAAATCAGCATTTTGTTTTAAAACTGCTTGATTTTTGGACTTAAAAAACAAGCGACAAAAAGAGGGAAAAGATTTTTTGGCAGAAAAAGAAACAACGAAGATATGAGAGCTTGCTGCACGTAATAGTCTGTTACATATGAACATATTTGATCTATTAGAAATTATGAACAAATTTAGGTGTAGACTTTTATTTTAAAGTAAATTACGATAATATTACATATTATGGTCTGAAGTTATAGTTTTCTGTAAAAACGCCTTATGAAAAATATAACTTTAACGACTTTATCTACTAACAATGACCCACCAAAAGAGCAACATGTCTTCCCCTTCTGCAAACAAATTACAATTTCCGATTAACGTTTATGCCTTTTATTATAGGTATTCGTATATATCAATGCTATTTTAGTCATGGAATTCTGCTATATTTTTGTGGGTCGGGGTGTTTGGTATTCGAGCTTCCCTAGATATAGATGACACAGCTCTGCGTCTGTGTGCGTATTATTTATAGTTTTTGATCCCATAAGGAAGCAGACTTTTCTTAGAAATAGAACATGGCACGAAAACAAGGACAATGCTGTTATAAATTTGGTCCTTAAAATACGTCTCACTCTCATCTCAGAAAAGAACTATAGGCTACTATAAAAGATGGAACTAGATACTAGATAGAGAGAAGGCGTAAACAAAATGCAGTGAGTTGGAATTCCACTCAACGCCTTCTTTTAAGGTAAAGACAGAGACTTAATTTCCCATCAGGGATAAAGGATGTGTACCCGCAACTTTTTCCTCTATATAATAGCTTTGTTCCCATTCCCTTTCTCCTTTCTTAATCATCTTTATGATATTGTCTCGATAGTAACCCATAAAATTCCCTATGCATCATTATAAATCACTTTGAACCTAATGAAATGAAATGATGACAATTGGATTGTTTCATTCGTCTTCCTTATTATGATCGATCAAAAGTCTTCGCCTTCACCTTTGGCGAACAATCATTGGTATTAATGATCAAATTGAAAATTAAACACAATAAAGGGGTTTCTACTCCGGTTGCATGTGCGATTGATGGTTAGCATGGTTTTCCAAATGTCATGATTAGATATCAAATGCCTTTGTAATGGCATAAGCATAAATATTGAACATTTTTCATTCAATTAAAATTTTTAGATGTTAGCTTCTAAATGATATTTTACTGGTTTAAGTATTTTTTTTCTTGGAAATTTAGCTAACAATTAAAATTAACAAGGTTAAATTTGTGCTTGACTTTTATAATGCATAAACTATGATTGAAGTCGCATAACATATGGGATTGGATTCATTTTCTTTTTTAAAAGAATGAAATTACATACGATTAATAATTCTGTACTTATTGCTATGAAGCTCATAAAATTTCATAGGCAAGTATTTGATATATAAGCGAAACTATTAGCTATAATTAATGTGTGGTTGAGTTGGTGAATTGAATTTATTATAAAACATATCTTATCAGTTGCAGACAGATTCGAGATCTACTAAAATTAAAGGTCAAATCAGATCTCTAAAACGTGAACCAATCTCTTATCTCTCTATATAGTTTTAGAAATTAGAAACTCTGTTAATATCGATCATGATTGAGCTCTTTTAACAATAATGTAATAATGATCGAAAAGAAAAAAACCTGGTGCATACAGCAATAGCACGACAAGTGGCACGTTACAATGATTTACTGAAAAAGCTTGCGTGCCCCTTTCATGGTGCTCTTGAAATGTTGTGTAAATTATGTTTATAATTAATAATAAAATAATTTTTAAAATTAAAATATATATTTTTTAAATAAAAAAATATAAATTAATATTATTATTAATTATGAGTAATATTTCTATCAATATGTACACAGTAATAACTATGACCATGAGTTGCATAACTTGAATTTAGTGTGGAACTGTGGATTGGATTTTACAAAATTAATTTTTTTAAGCTTTATTTTGCCTAAAAGTAAGTTTTATTGCGAAGTATTCTATGTCTAAAAATTCTAACTTACAAGTAATTTTAATGAATAAATGTCATCAAAGTTTATCATAAAATCTTCAATCTAATTTTACATTTTGCCACTTCTTGTCAAACTGGAGTTTAGGCGCAAAAGTAATTTTAGTTAGAGACAATCAAACATAAATTTTTTAAAATCACATTAATTATCCATACAAAAAAAAATCACATTAATAATTTGCAAACGGCGGTTTGTAAATGAATCGTAAATCCAACCACGCAATTACTATACACACATGCAACAAAAAATAATAAATAACAAATAGAGAACCATGAGTGCAAAATAACAACCCCCCCTCCCCAACAAAAAAACAAAAAAAAAAAAGGACTGTTAAGAGACGTTATATGGCAGTGGTACCCGCCACTATGTGGTCGCAGAGTTGCACTTAGCGGTCCAGTCCACTCCTTGCACAATGATTCTCCTTCAATAATACCACAATAAAAAATCTACCAACAAACACAAGCGTATATCAAGCTTCCCAAAACGCTCAACACTTTAACCGAACTGAAACGTCACAGAGCACACTCATTTGAAGAAAAAAGAAGTAATATTTTGGCTTTAGCAGCTTGTGCAATCAAATGGGCTGCAACACCTCAAAACTCGACCGGCTACCGGCGGTGGCTCTGTGCCGTGACCGTTGCAAGTTCGTTGACGAGGCACTCCGCCAAAGCTACGCCCTCGCCGATGCACACGTGGCACACATGCACTCCCTCAAAGCATTTGCCTCTGCCCTCCTCTCTTTTTTTCATCAGTTCCAAGATTACGCTGAAACTAATAATCCCCAAATCAACGGCCACGATGATGCCACCGCCAGCGACCGCAAAAAATCACCACAGTCCCACTCCCCTTCCTCTTCCTTCAGTTCCGACGACTCAGAGGCACGCGTCCTTTTGCATTCTGAGTCAGAACCCGAAGATACAGACAAAGAAATCCAATTATTCACTGAGACCCGTTATGATGATTATGTCAACCACGATGCTGTGTCCTCAGCTCCTGATAACGTGGCTTTCATGCATTACGTGCAGCCTCTTTACGCTTCCTTTTCTCCGCCGAACCACTACGGCGGCTATTCGGGTTCGAAGCCGCCGCCGCCGCCGCCTCCTCCGAGGAACTCAGCCTGGGAAATCTTGAACTTCTTCGAACCGTACGACAAGTACCAAGTGCCGTACAGTCCGAATCGTGATGCTGACGTGGCAACACAAGAAGAGGAGAAGGACAAGGGCAAGGTCGTAATGAGTGATGAGCCTCAGAATGAAGCTAAGAAGAAAGGCGATGGCGGAGGAGGTAATAAGGTGAATGAGGCAGAAGATGGAGGAGTGGAAAATAAGGAAGCTGGTTCGAAGGAGAAGAAGGATTTAGTTTCAAAGAAGAAAGAAGCGACAGCGTCAGAGGAATGCAGCAACTCGGCAAAGGTGAAACCTGTGAAAGGTTTATGTGAGACAGTGAATGAGATTCAGATTCTATTCGAGAGAGCATCGGATTCGGGCAACCCTGTTTTGGAAATGCTGGACGCTGGGAAACTCCGTTACCATCGAAAATTTGCCTTTAATCCATCATACCCAGGTAAGCATGTGTTAGCCCCAAGCTTTCCCACATCTAATTTATTTAATTTTTTTAAAAAAAAATTAATGTTATTTTATTTACTATTGATCAAATTAATCAACATAAGTGGGATTTTAATTTTGGGATGAGCAGGTTCGTGCAAGATGAAGAATGTGTTTACTCCGTCAATTCATTCAAATCCGCTGGCGGTTAAATGCATGGAGGCGTCATTGCTTGGAAGGAGAACGGGATCTGGGTATCAAGGAGTTGATAAAGACAAGGGCCATGGATACGGGAATCTTTGCTCTACTCTCAAGAGGCTCTATGTGTGGGAGAAGAAGCTATATCATGAAGTCAAGGTATAGGGCTATAAGCTTCTCCTCTTCTCTGTTTATGACTTCCTCCTTAGACAGAGCAAGTTGGCGTATAGGTGAAACAAAAATTGAAGGAAAATCATGACATTAAGGCACTACTTTCAGTATGTATGTAAAGCATTAAGCAATTCCTTTGCTAAATTGTTATGCTTTGTGAATCTGTTACTAAGATTAACATGAAGGGGAGCTGGGATTAGAAGCCATTGTCTTGATGTACATCTGCCTATTTGTAACGAACCTATTAAGTAAGAGAAATGATATTTTGATATAGTCCACCTTATATTCCGGGCCGACATACCACCCATCCACCATTGGATAGATAGGTGGCCTCCACTTAGATTGGTTCCCGCACCCATCTAATTGTAGATGAGTGGTATGTCGAATCGGAATACGAGATAGGCTATATACAAATAACATATCTCATTAAGTAATTAACTCAAAATGATTAATTTCGTCAAAGCTTCAATTTAACTTGTGTTTGTTTCTTTGACCATAAGCAATTTCAAATAAATTGCACGAGGATCGTGGTTCTTTTCTAGAATTCTTTCTCTCGATGATTTTGATCTTTTATACAAGTTGTTAGTTTATCTTTTAAAATTTAGCTAATTATATATATATTTCACAATTGAAGATCTCTACTTCCAATTTTTTTTTTTTTTTTTTTCAGGCTGAGGAGAAACTGCGCATCCTTCATCAGAAGAAGTGTAGGCAGTTGAGACGTATGAATAAAAAGCGTGCCGATGCACAAAAAGTTGATTCCCTGAAAACTTTCATTGGGATCTTGGCTACAAAAATGAAAATTTCTATCCAAGTAGTTGACAAGATATCTAATACGATATGTAAGTTAAGGGAAGAGGAGTTATGGCCACAGATCAGCACGTTTATTCTCATGTAAGTCATAACTAGAGTGTCCTACAACTAAATCCATGCCAAATTGTTTGAACCTCTGTAGTTGGCAGGTATGGCCATGAGCCATGACCATAATCATAATTGTGTTGCTGTGACTCGAGTTTTGTTAGGTGGGAAAATGAATACCTAAGAATTAGTACTTTGAATATGAGATGTGATACTTTACACAAATCTTATTCAGACAAAATGAGGACCGTTGATGGGAAGGGAAAATGTAGAGGAAAGAAAACAAGAAAGAAAAATGAATGAATATGATGAGATTGTGAGTAGCCTATAAGAAATATGCTGGGTGTATCTATCATTACACCTTTGATGGGATGCTGCTATCGTTTTTCAGTCTACAGTATAGGGTACTAGTTATACTATGCCAACAACCTTGGCCAATCTAGTAATTAATCAAGAGGAAGTAATGTGCATAACCGTAGGAATGACCAGTATGCAAGAGTACGAAAACAATGATGCCCTGTTGACTATTGCATAAGAAGTATATCATGTATAATGTGTCAAACTAAACTGTCATAGTAAATATAAGGCTATCCTAATTTCTAAGTGAAAGAAAATATAAGCGAATGTACGTTCTCCATCAAAATAATTGAGGGAACCTCCTGAGTGCTTTATTTCCAAGTTCATTTGTTTAGATAATTTCTTCTTAAGGTTGTATTGAGTATTAATGCATGTATATTTTTTTTCCCTTTATGGCATCTAATAGATTGTGCATTTCTTTGGATATTTCTCCTTATTCCCCAAAGGTTTCTTGGAATGTGGAAGGAGATGCTAGAGTGTTACCGTTGCCAGTATCAGGAAATTGCCGAAGCCAAAACTTTAGATGCCTCTACGTTCAACAAGAAGCTTGGTGGGGGTCATATTGATGCAGCAATAAAGCTCAAGTCTGAATTACAGAACTGGAATTTAAGCTTCTCAGATTGGATTCACGCCCAAAAGTGCCATGTGAAAGCGTTGAATGGTTGGCTAGTAAGATGTCTACTATATGAGCCTGAGGAGTTACCTGATGATACAACTCCCTTCTCTCCTAGCAAGATTGGTGCACCACCTGTGTTTGTGATCTGTAACAAATGGTCGCGGGCAGTGGATAATCTCTCGGAGAAGAATGTAACTGAAGCCGTAAATGGGTTTATGCTCAGATTGAATGAGCTCTTGGAAAAGCATATTTTGGACCTTCAACAAAGATTAGCATTGGACAAGGAACTTGAGAGAAAAGTGAAAATTTTGGAGAAGCAGGAGCAAAAGATGAACAAAATAGTGCAGGCTCGAGAAAGAAAGATGTTTCCAATTGCAAGAGAAGAAACTGACGCCCTGTTAAGAGGGGATCATGCTGTGCATCATGGTGATCTTGTTGATACTAGCGATAGCCTTCAATCAAGTCTGAAACGTATCTTTGCTGCCATGGAGAGGTTCACCGCCACCACTGCTGGATTGTATCAAGATCTTTGCCAACAAATTAACCAGGACAATCATGTTTTGGGAGAATCCTACAAAATCCGCTAGTTGTATACTAGTGGATTCGATGGCCGTCTTAGGATTGAAGTTATCTCTTAAAGTTTTCTGACATTAATTTATGTCTTGGGCACAATTTATGAACTTAATTTTGTGTATACAGAATATCAGATGTCTCATTTAGTAATAATACATTTACATGCTGGAATATATCTGTTGGTCCTTGTTGAGTCCCAAATGAATGCTGTCGTAAAAAACAAACACGTTGTCGTTAGAGAGCGAAATATAGTGGGCCAAGCGTGCAGCAATGCATGCCATGTAAAGAAGATAAAAAGAAGGATGAGAAAAAAATTAAAAAAAAAAAAAGAAGAAAGAAAGGAAAGGGAGGAGAGAGAGAAGTCAAGTCAATTAGTTAAAGTAAGGCAGCTTTCCATTTATTCCAAAAAATTAAAGAGTATTCATTAGGCATTTAAAAGAATTAATAATATGTACCAAAAAAAATAAGAATTAATAATATTGATAAAAAATAATTAATAATAACTTTCGGCCCAGTGTGAGCTTATTTTTTGTTTTTAAAATTTAAATTTAGTGCAATCCAATATGGAATAATTGGGTCGGGCCAGGTTGAGGAGCTGGAGTGTTGTAGTCCTGTAATTGTCATCAGCGTACAGCGCACGAAATAAAATAAATAAAGAATTCACGACAAAAAAATAAATAAATAAATAAAGAATTGTTCAGACCAAACGAAACAGAAGAAATAAAGAATTGAGGAAAATTAAAACACAAGGTGACAAGAGTAATTAAACCAAGTGTGAACTGATTCGAGGGGGGAATGGGAGATTGGCGTATTGAAAAGACAAAAGTAGGGCTTGGGAGTATATAACGGACAAATGGTGTAATGTAAGAGTAAGGGAGAAAGAGAAGAGAGAGCGACAGGGAGGTTTTGTCAGTGCAGACAGAGAGAGGACGAATGAGAGAGAGTGAGAGAGAAAGAGAGACAACAACTCAATGAAGAAGAAAAGAAAGCTGCGCCTCTTTTCATTATTATTTTTTTAAAAAAAATAAATACAAACTCTTTCGATCTCTCTCTAAACTCTCTCTCTCTCTCTTCACAAGTACGCACACGGGTGGTGGTGCTGTGAGGCCCATCTTGCCTACTTGCGCTGTTCCTTGTCTTCGCATTCGTGTTCGCCCCTCCCTCCCTCTCTCTCTCTCTCTCTCTGTGTTTGTGTATGAAGCTGCTTCAAGCTATTCGCTAGCGCCGTTGTTGCCATCTTACACTCACACTAACAGAAAACTCTGCCTGGTTATCATCCAGCTCCAACTAATGGGTTGTTGCCAATCTAACGAATCCAAAAATTCCAATCGCCAAAACAACCCTCATTCTAACCACGCCGTTGCTTCCTCCTCTAACGGCGCCGATAACGCCGTTACTGGCGCCGCCGTGGACGTCCCTCCCTTCTCGGAGTTCTCGCTTTCCGACCTCAAATCCGCCACCAACGGCTTCAGCTCCGACCACATCGTCTCGGAGAGCGGCGACAAAGCCCCCAATGTCGTCTACAAGGGTCGCCTCCACAACCACAACCGCCGTTTGATTGCCGTTAAGAGATTCTCCAAATTGGCATGGCCCGACCCCAAGCAGTTCGCTGTACGGACGAATTTTACAAACCAATTCTTTTTTCCTTTTTTTTTTTCCCTTCCGATTCATTTGATTGAGTTGTGGCGTTTTTAATTTTTTGTGTTTGTGTTTGTGGCAGGATGAGGCTTGGAGTGTTGGGAAATTGAGGCACCCTGGGCTTGCCAATTTGATTGGGTATTGCTGTGAAGGGGATGAGAGGCTTCTTGTTGCAGAGTACATGCCCAACGACACTCTCGCCAAACATCTTTTTCACTGTATGTATCTTTTTTTTTTTTTTTTGTGGGCTTCTAAATTGTAATTGCTAGCAACTTCAGTAATTATTAGTATTTTCTGTGCTGTTTTTCAATTCCTGTGTTTGAACAAATCCTTACTCTACTCAATTAGGCGTGAAACATGATTGTTCCCGTGTGATCTGCACCTATGCTTAGGACCTGGGTTTTTGGAGAGAATTGGGCTTGCCATAAGGACCTCCTTACTAAATTCATAGACTTTAGGATAGCTAAGGTTCTGTGGCAATGTTCACATTTTGCTATTTTAAAGTGTCTTTAGTTTAAAGGAATACTAGAATATTCCAGGGAACTTCTTCATCTTTAGACAGCATTTGGGATAGGGTAGGGTTACCTTCTTGGCTTCTATGTGGAGTCCTGCAAATGGTAATTTTAAAGTTTTTTCTCTGGTAAATGTGCAGAGGGATTGATATGACTTGTTAGATGACCCAATCTCTTAGGACCTACATATTTTCTTTTGCTTTTTTCTTGTGAGGACCTTATCCTCTCTTCTCATCCACAAATTTGTTTTTCTATAAGGAAAAAAAAAAAGAAGAAAAAGATCAACACCTATGCTTGTTTGATGAAAATTATTCTTGGCTTGGCGGCAATGGGAAGCAATATTTGATCCTCGGGTTGAATTTTATGTGCATTCTGAGTGTATCCTGAACCAGATTTTAGTTGGAACAATAACAATAACTCTGCCATGGACTCCTCTTGTTCTATACTTTCTCCTTTTAGCTCTGATGCATAAATATTTGACCTGAGCTAATCGATAGCACTTACACTTGTACTTCTCAACCACTTAGATGCATTACCAATGATTCGTTTACCCTAATCCTTTCTTTTCTATTGTTGTATATGACTTATGATATTTCTTTGTCTCTCTCATGCCCATTTTATGCCTCTTTACTTGAATTGCTCAAACAAGATAACAAAGCATCTGTTTCTCTGCAATTTAGATGTTGAAGCCATATTGAACAATTTTCCTTTTTGAACCTATGATCTGTCTTTATTTTATGAGCAATTATCTTCACTTATCATCCTATATTAGTTTGCTTAAGGAACTTAAGGTAAAACTATGGCTTATGAAATGTTATTTGTCCAAGGCTCCAACTTATGCATGATTGGCTATTCATGATATCTTTCTTAATATTATGATCCCCTTCAAAATTGAATCTGGATTATTATTATACTTTTATTTTGTGCTGCTTTTCTGCATTAATTCATTGAAACAGCAACCATCTATCACTTTAGGTTAACCCTTCAATTTTTGCCCCATCTATGATAGGGGAAAATCAGACAATTGAGTGGAGCATGCGGTTAAGAGTTGCCCTATCCATCACTGAAGCATTAGATTATTGCAGTAACAAAGGTCATCCATTGTACCATGACCTGAATGCCTACAGAGTTCTATTTGATGAGGTATTATGAGACAATTCTTTCTTCCTGCTCTTCCGAGGTTGATTGTTATTATGCTATGGCATATATGTAATTGATATATGGATCAATATCTTGATTCGAATTCTTTGTAAGTCCTTGATTATCCAGCATTTGTGTTTGGAATCTCCCATGTCATGTGAAGTAGCCATCTATATTCTGAAACAAAATTTGACAGGTTGTTGATGTCTTTGCAGAATGGTGATCCCCGGCTTTCATGTTTTGGGTTGATTAAGAACAGCAGGGACGGGAAAAGTTATAGCACGAATCTTGCTTATACACCTCCTGAGTACCTGAGAAATGGTGGGTGCATGTTTTCTGTAATGTTGTATCACATAATATGTTATGTTGCAATATTGTAACAACATTAATTGAATTTTGGGTAATACCAATATGATCATAGATAACATCTACTGAACTCAAGTCTATATGCATAGATGAATAGATTGATTACTTAAAGAGTTATCAATAATATTTGTTGAACTCAATTCAATTTTACTATCTATAATAATAATAATAATATAGATTATATGTTGGTTGTTTTATAGCTTAAGGTGACAGCTGTATGTGTTTTTTTTCAGGGAGGGTGACTCCAGAAAGTGTTATCTTCAGCTTTGGAACTGTGTTATTGGATCTTCTAAGCGGCAAGCATATTCCTCCAAGTCATGTAAGTATTCTCTAAAGCTTTAATCAACTCTAGAGTATCAATTTTGGAATGATTTGGTAGCTCAACCAATTATGAATGGCAGAATTATGGTAAGTGACTTTTTGTTTTTTTGTTTTTTTTTGGTGTATGTATGTCCAGTTCATTGGTTGCTGTTGGAAAATAGTTTTTTGGTTCTTGACATAATATTTGGGCATCATGACTGAGCGGTCAGCAGTTAAATCCTTGCCATCCCAAATCTTTGTTAATCAAATTAAAATTTCAGCACAGGTAAAAGTGGACGAGTGCATCACACTTTAAGCCCAAAAAGCTCTTGCTTATTGGAGGTGCTTATAAAACCATTCATGGGTCTTTACATAACATCTTAAGCTCTTCAACTGGTTTCGTTCTTGACAACGTGAATATAATTTATATTAATAAAGGAAAACGATATGCGGTGTTTTTGACATAGTAGTTTCTATCTTTCTATGCCAAAAGCCCAAAAGTGATTAGGCTGCAAAACTTTTGGATGAAAATGTTAGCACAAGGACAGGGATAGAATTTTCTTCTGCGAAATTTAATGTGACAGGAATTTTCATTCTGCATATTTTTTTGTAGTTATTGCATATACTTTACATAATGTTCATTTTCCATATAATTTGCCAGATTATTATTCTTTGTCCATGCAGGCTCTTGACATGATAAGGGGTAAAAATATTCTACTTCTCATGGATTCACATTTGGAGGGAAACTTTTCCACTGATGAGGCAACTGTGGTTTTTGATCTTGCGTCTCAATGTTTGCAGTATGAACCTCGGGAGCGGCCCAAGATCAAGGACCTTGTTACAACACTGTCTAAACTACAGAATAAACCTGATGTGAGCTTAATGATTTTTTTTAATGGAAAAAACTTAAAAAAAGTTGTTGCCTACCTCATTATTTTATGCGAGATCAGCATATGCATTATCATTTGAAGTACGTTTATTGCAAAAGCACTATTCTCTTCCAACCATAAGTAATGCTATTGAGCAATTACTTAGATGCAATGGCTCTGCTCGATGCGTTCTTTGTTGTGTGATTGGCATTTTTCTAGTAGATATCTTTGTGTTGCTCTAAGAAGGGAAAATATGGGCTTCGGCTTACTTAAAATCTAACTACAACTAATTGATTGCACTGCCAGGGGTGTTAGGCTAATAATTAATAATGGTCTCTGTTGCTCTCAGGTTCCATCATATGTCATGCTTGGTATTCCAAAGCATGAGGAAGCACCTCCTACCCCGCAGCATCCTCTATCTCCCATGGGTGATGCTTGTTCTCGTATGGACCTTACAGCTATTCATCAGATTTTGTTGATGATGCATTACAAAGATGATGAAGGGACTAATGAGGTACTTAATTGAAGGGATAGAAGTTGTCTAATGTTTATATTACGAATGTTAATTTAAGGCTGTCGTCGTTCACGTGTTTAGTTATCTTTCCAAGAGTGGACCCAGCAAATGAGGGACATGTTGGAGGCAAGAAAGCGTGGTGACCTGGCATTTCGTGACAAGGATTTTAAAACTTCAATTGAGTGTTACTCCCAGGTATGTGTTCTGCATAACAAAATAACCCATGTCCAAACAACATGTAATCTTTCCATCAATGTGTCCTAGTAAGAAAGGTTACTATTTGAAAATTCAAAGGCAGGAGAAAATGAGTGTACATGACTTGCTCGTATCTTATTAATACGATTTAATTATGCAGTTCATTGATGTCGGAACCATGGTGTCCCCAACTGTCTATGCACGGAGAAGTCTTTGCTATCTCTTTTGCGATCAACCAGATGCTGCTCTGCGAGATGCAATGCAAGCTCAATTGGTCTATCCCGACTGGTCCACAGCATTTTACATGCAGGCAGTTGCTCTTTCCAAATTAAACATGGATAAGGATGCAGCTGACATGTTGAACGAGGCCGCTGCCCTAGAAGAGAAAAAGCAAAGAGTAGGGAAAGGGCCTTAGCTTCATAACCTTTCATTGTATTGGCAACAAAACGTGTGTATACTTTTTAAGTTTGAAGTGGATTTCATTTAAGGGAGGAAGAACGAAATTTCGTTTCGCATGAGCTGTTGCGCTGGTTTTTTCCCCCCGCAATTTGATATAATATTTAATTGATTCTTACAGTGTACATGTCTGTGCGTATCTTATAGTACAAATTTGACTCTCTGGCTTAAGTATAAATAAAATTATGCCACATGCAATTCGGCTTTTACTGTACAATCCAGACTCAAGCCTCTGTTCGCTGGGAGCGAAGAACGTGAGACTGAGACCAGCAGCTTGCCCGCGAGGAATAATTGATATCTTGGCTACAGGGTCATACTCAGGCATCAAAGCACCTACTTGAGCATTGCATGGCCAGCCTCTGAACATTGATAATACTATTAAGACAAAAAGAAGGGATTAAAGACCCAAAGATGAAGGAAAACTCTGAAACTTTGGTGTTTAACCTACAAAAACAGGTACCAGGATAGGCTACTAATTTGTTTTTCTCATCGGAGACCACAGCATTTTTCTTTTCCTGTCCCGCAATGATCCTTTCAAGTGCATCAGATATCTCACCTTTGCTGATTTCCTTGAGATCAACCCCTGTGATTGTGAACCCCGGAGTCCCCCTGGCAGATTTTTCAAAGTCAACATCCTTTGCAAGTGCAAAAAGCTGATTAATCAAACATTCAAATGTCTACATAATTAAAGATTAATTATGCACCAACTAATGTCAAAGATTGCCATTCTTGGATGAACAACGTACTAGCATGTATAATCAAATACTTTCAACATTATAATTTTGTTCGATTGAGCAAAGGTTGTCTCGCCTAATGTCTCACTTACCTGAAGGGTTTTAACTGTACCCGCAACATCAGGCCAGTCCACAGTAACTTGCCTATCGAACCGACCAGGCCTTAGCAAGGCCGAATCAAGAATATTGCGGGGTTGGTTTTTGGGGAATTTTGTTGGGAGCAGTGGCACTTTACTCCCAGGAAAGTTTGAAGAAAGCAAAGTATTGGCGGGCAAGGCCATTCGGTAATAAAATGATTGAATGAGAGACGATGATGGTGCGGGTGCCTTGGAGACCCGTAAATGGAGATATCTATGAAGATATCTGTAGATGAGAACTTAAATGTGGAGATTTTTTTTTTTGGAAATGGAAATGGGGATTATACCCCTTGTCTTGTGGGAATATTTGCCCTCATAATATATTGATAATTTTATAAAATTAATATTTATTATAGTTTTAATACAAAATAAAGAAAACACAGTCCAATTTATTTATCCTCTCACATTCTAAGATATTCATTGTTATTTATTATGGTGTTCTAATAATAGATTGATAGTTGTGATTTGATTTAAAATTTAAAAATTTAGTGATAATGATGTAAGACTATAAGTCTAAAATTTTGATTAACTTTGTATAATTATTTTTAAATTTTTTTCCCAAAATTTTTAGGTTAATTAAAGTGCTTAAACAAGTTTTATTAATTTTTTAAACATTTTTTTGGGGATCCTGGTGAGGGGGGGATCCATGGGAAATGGAGATAAGGGAAATTTCCCCTTGTGGAGAATGAAAATAGGAATAGAGGAAACTTTGACAGTGTGGGGCAAGGAGGGGGGACTACTCTCCACCACATTACCATCCCTAATTGCACTTGAGTCTCATGCCTGCCCACAAATCCACAATGAGTGCAAAAAAATTGCAAAAAAAAAAAAAAATTGCATAAAAACTTTGTCCAAAAAGGATAGGGAAAAAGGAGAAAAAAAAGGGTTGGGGGGGGGGGAGTGCATAAAAAAATTGAACAAAAAAAAGGTGAAAAAAGTGCATAAAAACATTGACATGCATAAAAATGTTGACTTTGTCATAGCAAAAAGAGCTAGTTCCTTAGGCGAAACATAGTTTAAATTTTAGTGGAGAGAGGAACTAATATTCAATATCTGATCATATTTTGAACACAATCATCTCAAGTAGAGGATTAGAAGTGCATAAAAAGAGAAAAAAAAACACTTGACTACCCAAAAAAAAAAAAATTTGACTTGACTAAAAAAAAGAAAAAGGAAAAAAGCGCATAAAAGCATTAACCAAAAAAAAAAAAAAAAACCACCAATGATTAGAAGTTGAGAACACAAAGGGATCTCATCAAGAGCTCTATGGAAGGTTTAGATATGTCCAATGTATAAAAATATCTCTTAATTTCTGTAAAATAAATTATTTGCATAGATTTAATTTACCTTTTGTCATTGGGGTCTAATAATTTGCACATTAATGTTGATCTTAGAGATTATATTGCAAACCAAAACATCTTTTTTCCTATCTTATTCAAGTGCTTGGTCGTCAATCGAAAAATATTACCAACAATTTCATGTTAAGATATATCACACAAAATATATCTAAATCCTCAAATTTATAACATCAACACTAAAAAAGAAAACACTTATCTACAATCGCACATGATTTTAAAAAGCTCATAAATTAACAAATTGTTGAATAAGTGGTAAGCAATTTCATTCCCAGTAAAAATGAGAATATAAATTCGACTCTCAAAAAATGCACTTGTTTTGAGAAAAATAATCTTAAATGCTCAATTTATAGAAATTACAAGAGTAATATCTCCTATAATTTCATGTATCCAAAAATATATGATAATGCACCAAAACTATGAACAATTCGTGTTGACAACTAGACAATCGATTATCTATTGTTAATAATTACATAATTAAACGGTGAATAGTGAATAACATGGCAAACAAGATAAAGATGACAAGCAAGTCAATAATTATTTTATTCTCTATCTTTTTCGTTCCAAAACATATGATCATAAATACATAGGTGGGGCATGGCAACTTTAGTATATAATTTTTTTCATAAACGTTTAATTTATCAATCTAATCTTCAAATTGAAAGTTTCTATCAAGTAGATGAAATCTATTAAATTTTATACAATTTAAAAATGATTTGATACTCTGTCATCTCATTTTATTTTAATTTATAAGATTTTTTTAAATAAAAAAAAATATTAACTTTTATATTATATATCTATTAACGTTCTCTTTTTTTTTTTTCTGAAATTTGGTATGTTTAATCATCAAAATAATATTATATGATTCAATGGTGAAATTTATTAAATTCAATGTTTATAAAATGGTATTGAATAGAATGAGTAGATTCAATGTTTACCAACAAGTATTAAGTCTAACGGATAGAGCTAATCCTCCACATGTGACGAACCACAGATTGAATTCCAATTGTAAGAAGTGCTTACATTTAGTATCTAATCGTATATTGAATAAAATTACCTCTGATAAAAAGTATATATGAAAAATCAAAAAGATTCAATGTTGATAAAAAGTTACTGGATTTAGTTAGTATACAAACCTTACTTTTTGGCATAAATGGATCCATTTCATAATTATATATGGTGTTTAAGTTAATCCTTATCTTCTTTAATAAGAAAAATAAAACCATCTTTATCTTGAGCAAAAGATAAGGAAACAAAAGCGACGACAAGAAAGTTTGTCAAGGAAATTAAAGAAAGTCCCAAAGCAGCTTTCGCAAAAGATGGTGCCATCTCAAACATATGCTTGCGACTACAAGACTCAACTACCTGGTTGCACTATTGGTGGCATGGCATTGAAAACTATAAGTGGTGCGCGTACCTTCAAAAGCCCTTTTGGTGGGTTCCTTGAGCCTTCTTGATTGTCGAAAACAATTTATCTGGTCACTTGTTTCATGCACTGAAAGCTGATGGCAAAAAAGAAGCTATTATTCAAACAAAGCAATGTTGACTTTGTGACAGAGATTCAGAGGAGAAACAACTAAGAACAAGCACAGTTTGTGACCCTTTCGAAGAAAATTGATAATGAAGATCTACGCGGTAGCATAATGTTGCATAACTAATGCAAATAATTGTTCTGCTGCCGTCACCTGTAATCCTTTAGGGGCCTAGGCTTTAACCTTTAAATGAATTTAACAGCATGTCAAAATATATGAATTTCCGAAATAAAGAAAGAAATAACATTTAATATAGAACTATTCTAAACGAGTAATGTTAATTGTGCATAATGAATAATATTTACATAATTTATGTTAGGAAATGTGGACCACTGATAGCGTATGAAAACAGAGAGAAAAAAAAAAGTAAAAAAATAACGATGATAATTGTAAAGTTTGATTTTAATATATTTTTGACATAAAATCTTTTATAATCATTAATCAATTATATTATATGTATGACTTTGAAAATAATTATCATAAAATTAAATATTTTTAATATTTAAATAATATATAATTAAATATCACTGCCTAACGAAGTCCAAAGTTTGCTAATGACTGATTCTGTTGGAGCGTTGTATTTGCAAAACTAGCAGTTTTGTTTTCTTTCCTTTTTCATTTGTTTACTTTGTACACCAACAAAGGGGAAAAATACTTTACTCCTTGAGCTATGGATTATGTATATTTTAATTTTTATATTTTAAAAATATATAAATCTCTTAAATTTTTTTAAATATATAAATTAATTTTTTTTATCAATTATTAATAAAAATAGTATATATTTAAAAAAAGTTTAGAATATCAAGATACATATTTAAAAAAGATCAAAGAATTAATTTACACATAATTTAAAATTTAATAAAGTGGATAAAATACATTTTTTCCCTAAAAAATACCGAGACAAAATTAATTTAAAATCAAATCCATAATAAAATATGAATTATGTGTAAAAAATATTATGTATAAAGTAATCTTTTCCATTCTAAATTCAAAATGGCAATGATGACGGGAATTTTGGATGTATGTGCGAGTATTTTGCATGGAAATTTCGGTCTATATGTGGTGGGCATTTTGTAGTTTTAAACATGTGTTCCACTGTCTCACCAATAAAAGTTGGGGAACAAATTAAAATACATGCATGCATGGAAATTTCGGTCTATGGTGGCAATTTTAGCTCTAAACATGTTCACTGTCCCACCAATAAAAGATTCGGTCCGTATTTGAATATTAAATATGGATATCAACAAATAACACTCAGAAAAAAATGAAGATAAGAGAAAAATTGGGCTTCACACTAATAAATACGTGTCACTATTTATGTTACAAATTATAATATCTTCATAATGATATCCAGAAAGTGGGTATAAAAAATAGAGATTAATTCAATATACTATTAATATTAACAAATTTTATATTATTATTTAATTATATATTAATATATCAATAAAAATAATTAATTTTTGCTTTTATTATTTCAAAAGTTTCATATACAATCACATATAACATAATTGGATAACAATATAAAATATTTTTTTTATACTAACATTAGATTAAAATTAAATATTAAAAGATATTTCTTTAAAAGAGTGGGGAATAAAAATAAAGGGGTAAACTTTGAAGTCTATTGGATCCAATTAATCTAGCTCAAGTCATATCAATCCACTATAAAGATAAAACTCTCTCAATATTAACTCTTTTTTTTTTTTTTTCATTTATAAGACTAGAATTAAAAACCTTGCAAACCAACCAAGCATTGGTTCAAATTGCTACTTACAAAAACTTTTAATTTTTTAAATAATTATTTCTAGTACCTTAGTTTCTTTTGTGCCACTATAATCTTTTTTCTTTAATTGGCCTTTTTTTTGCGCATAAATGGTAAAAGACATTTTTCCTATATGTTTTTTTTAAAAGGAAAAATAAAAATAAAAATAAAAATAAAAATAAAAATTTACATTAATATCTAATCATATATTATCATATTAACAACAGTATTTGATTTTTATATCTACTACCTTAAAAGTCGTAGAATAGTAACATTTGATTAGATGATAATATTAAAAAAAAAATTTATATTGATAGTGTATTAATGATGATGATCATAATAATAATAAAAATAAAAAGTATACAATCGGATACTCTATTTCATACGAATACTTTTTACGAAAACAAATTAGGAAGGCATTGTTTTGGTTGTTACCTTAGTAGACCTAGTTAAAATGGAACAAGTTAAAAATAAAAAATTAACAACCTTCGATTAAAGCCGGTATACAATTCAGTTGTTTTATTATCATCCATGTGTCGTTCTACTAAATACGTTTAATAGGTTTCAGCATTTTTCATTGGCTTTTCACATAATCATCGTTGTCATCTAGTAGGTAGTAGCGACCTTGGTGACTTACTAGAAGACCGCAGCCACTTCAAGTCTACAACCTGAGTGGAGTTGGTAAAAGATTCACCATGTGCAACAACCAAAAAAACAAGTAATATCAACCGCATGATTAAATTATAGATGACGGAATGAAAAGGAGTATGTGACATGGGTCACTCCCTTTATCTAATTAATTATATAGAGTATTAATACATATACTCACTCTTTTGGATTTACTATCCGATGTACTCATAAAAAGTTATGGAATTTATATATCTTCGGGCAATGTATTATACATTTTTATCCAATAACACCACCTTATTGAATAAGTCGGATAATAAATCCCATAGCTAAATATGTATAAACATCATTTCTGAATTATATATAAGAAAGGACACGAACATTAAACTCCAACAACTTGGTGACTAGCGACTCACCTTAAGACACAAAGCGAAAACTTTGGCAATCATTAATGGAGGAGGAAGTGGTGGAAGTGAAGAGAAGTAGTAGACCGAGAGAGACACAGTACTCTCCAGCGATCTCTACTCCACCGCTCCATCATCAACTAGTTCAACATTCTCCATCCATGGATTCGGTCCCCAAAACTCCTAAAAGCCCCTATGCATCTCGTTTTATGAGCACTCCCTTAGCCAGCCCCATGAAGAAGGCCTTTGAAAACATGCAAGGCTACCTCGAAGAAGTTGGCCGCTTCACCAAGCTTGACCCGCAAGACGCTTGGCTTCCGATCACCGAATCGAGGAAGGGAAACGCTTATTACGCTGCGTTTCACATGCTTAGTTCGGGGATCGGATTTCAGGCCCTTGTTCTTCCCTTGGCCTTCACCAGTCTAGGATGGTGAGTTATTATTTCGTGTCACTTATCTACTAAACTAAAATTGGATTTAGCGATTAATGCCTAGAGTTATATTTCAAGTTGGTGTTTTGGTGCAGGACTTGGGGAATCCTATGTTTATGTGTGGCTTTCGTGTGGCAGCTCTACACCTTGTGGTTACTAATTCAGCTTCACGAATCGGAGAATGGGGTGCGCCATAGCAGGTACCTCAAACTTGCTGTGGCAGCATTTGGTAAGCACAATTAATTTTATGCATAGTTGCATACTATGTGCCACGTCGCCAACTCATGAGTGCACTGAAGGCATGAATTTTATTTTATTTTTTCATGTTTATTTATTTAAATAGCTATTTGTTAAGTAACAAAGTAACTGTGATAACCCTAAATTGATAATTAAAATATTTTCAAAACAATTATTAACTTTTAAGTTTTATTTTTTTATCAGTCATATGAAACTTTTGCTTTAAGAAAATAATTTTATTATAATCTCTTTATACATACAAACCTATGCATTTATTTATGAATTTAATTTTAATATATTGTCATCAATGTAAAATTTTTTACATTAACGGTTAATTATATATGCTATATTAGCAAAAATATTATAAATAAAAATTTATAATTAAATGACACTGTGAGACTCTTTTATACTAACAGTATATCAAAATTAATTTTTTTATGTATACAGTTATATTCATTTCTAAAAGGTTAGAATATTACATTTAATATGTTATGTATGAAACCGTTGTCGCTTTTAACACACTATTAGTGTATTTGCGCGTGAACCGATACATGTTATCAGCTTAATTAGTGCATTTTTTAATTTTTTGGAAAATAATTTATTTTTATAACAAATAATTCATGGAAAATTTTAAGTTGTAAGAATACGTCCTTAACTATAATTTATTTTTATAACAAATAATTTATTTTTAATTTTCTAAATACGTCCTTAATCCAATTCTTTTAGGTTGTGTTTAGTTGTAAGAATTCTGGAAGAAAGGAGAGGGAGAGGAAAAAAAATAGGAGAAAAAAGTTCGATTTCAAGTTGGAATTCTCATGTTTGATTGCAAGGAAAAATGAAGAAAAAAAAGTTAAATAGTATAAAATAGATGGTGAAATCCACCCAAAGAGTAAAAAATTTTTCCCCTCAACTAGGCAGAAAACGAATGGGGAGGGGGGCTTTAAATTTTTTTTTTTTTCTGTTTCTACCCTTGAGAGCAACGAGAGAGCGGGAGAGCCACAAGAATGAAAGGAGGAAGAAGGGGAGAGTTTATGATATGTAATATTATTTAAGGTGTTGTGTGGTCTTTTTCCTCTTTTTTATAATTAATATTATTAAAAATAAATATATAAAAATACTCAAAATACAAACTATATAAAATTTTAAAATTGTTCGATTACTAATATTTTATTTTAAATAGATATTTTATTTTAAATAGAATATTGTATTAATTTTGATTTTTTTTATGTTATGTTAAGAGTTAAAATAATAGTTGAATAATATTTTTGATATTATTTAATTGATAAAATATATTTTTAAATTATATTTTTGAAATATTAGATTAACTAAAAATATTAATTCTATTTTAAATATTTTTGAATAGATTTTTTATTAATATTAGATTGATTTAATAGGTATATTATTTTAGACTGTAAAATTAAAAATAATAAAAAAATATTTAATTTTAATTAATATAGTTAAAATATCTTTTTAAATCATATAAAAGTAAAATTATTATTTAATAGTATTAACTATTTCTTGCCTTTTATTTTTTCACATAAATAAATAAGAGAAAATTATTTTCCTTCCTTCTCATTTTTCTTTGATCCAAACATACCTATAAAAAATATAAATTCACTCTATTTCTTTCCACTTAATTTCTTTTTCAATTTTTTTCCTCTATCTAAACACACTCTTAGTCAATGGAAAGGAGAAATGCTCTAATCAATAGTTGTTTATTCATGGACGACAACCTTACTTGGTACCATGCATCTGCTCCTGGGAACATCAAAGCAGATCGTCCCACCTTTAATTTGTCTGAAAGCTTCTTACGTGTAAGACCACATTTAAACTTTAAAGTTGAGAAGTGACAATTACACTATGTTTGAATAACAGGCAACCAGGAAAAGAGAAAGTAAATGATGAAAAAGAAAATAAGTTACCTTATTTAAAAATTTAAATATAGATAAGAAAGAAAAGAAATCTTTTTTTTTTTCCCTTGCCTCAAAGACCATTTTTACATACTCCAAATTTAACGTGGAATGCAAGGAACTAAAAATTATAATTTATAAATAAATAATTGTATTGTTTCATCCTTTTATAATATAACTTTGTTAATAAAGTTCTATTCTACTCCTGTATTAGTCACTCAAACAAAGGATAAGGTAAATTTGTTTTATTTCTTCAATTCTGTTTTTAGTTAATTCCTACTAATTCATTCCATTTAATTAATAAACAAAATCCAAATATAATGTCAAGCAAGCCTCATAATTAAAAACGAAACAATCATTTAAGGTTGACTCATTCGAACTATCTGAGAAAAGTTACAATAGGATCGATACATTGTTTAATGGCTTGTACGCGTGTATAAATTTTTATGGTGATAAAATCTTTATAAGTAGTTATTTTTAAAATTAATTTTGATATTCTGTTAACCAATTCCATCTCGTTTTATTTGCAAATTTTGGGGGTAGTTATTATAAAAAATAAACATTCATAATAATCTTGATTGAATGATTATATAAAAAATATTTTACATGTTGAATCCTTCATTTTCTTCTTGAAGATTTAAAATAATAACTCACTAATCAACGTAACACATGTTAAATGAAGTGGTGCAAACTGTAAAAAGTTGTCTTTCATCAATTAATTAAATGTTAATTATGTATTGGCTGAAAGAAAAACCATTCGATTAACAAGAAAAAAAGGCAAACGAAATTGCAGGAGAGAAGCTTGGAAAACTACTGGCACTCTTCCCAATCATGTACCTATCGGGCGGAACTTGTGTCACCCTGATCATGATCGGAGGTGGCACAATGAAGATATTCTTTCAGATTGCGTGTGGAGAGGCATGCACCCGAAGCCCACTCACGACCATAGAGTGGTATTTGGTGTTTACTGGCACAGCCATTTTGCTTGCTCAGCTTCCGAACCTTAATTCAATCGCAGGGGTTTCCCTTATAGGAGCCATCACGGCTGTAGGTTATTGTGCTCTTATATGGATAGTATCTGTGGCCAAAGGCAGACTTGCTCATGTATCTTATGAGCCACCAAGTGGACAATCAGAGGTCACCAGAATTTTTTGCGTGTGGAATGCACTTGGCATCATAGCCTTTGCTTTCAGGGGTCACAATCTTGTGCTCGAAATACAGGTAACGTGAAAAAACACGCCTTTGTTTATTGTGGATGGAACATCTGATTTTTATTTCGGGAGAAACTTTTACTTATTACTCATTCCCAAAACAAGAAAAGAAAAATCTTATTAGGCTGCATTCACCATTTGAAACCTTAACTATTTGGATTACTGTTATTTTCCGATTTTACTATATTTATTTTTAATGAAATGATTAAGATGTTAAAGTAAATGGAACAGAGCAAAGCTCTCCTCTTGCTCTGAATCTCCATGAATTCAAATGCCGTTGTTGCAGGGAACCATGCGTTCAGATGCCCAGCGACCTTCACGGTTGGCCATGTGGAGAGGCTGCATGTTTGCTTATCTAGTCATCGCCTTGTGTTTGTTTCCTCTTGCCATCGGAGGTTATTGGGCCTATGGAAATTCAGTAAGTGCCATATCAGTAATGGCTTATGTTTTCAACTATTGGCTAAACAATAGACCACATAGCTAAATAATGGGGCGTTGACCCGAAAAAAGTTTAAAAAAAAAAAAACACTAACGGCGTGCTCTTTGACACCAGATACCTTCCAACGGAGGGATGTTAAGTGCCTTGCACAATTACCACGCACATGATACATCAAAGTTTATCATCGCTTTGACAAGCTTGCTAGTTGTCATAAATAGCCTCAGTTCCTTCCAAATATATGCAATGCCAGTATTTGACAATCTGGAATCAAGGTACACGATCAAGAAGAACAGGCCTTGCCCAAGGTGGCTGCGGATAGCCTTGAGGGGATTCTTTGGATGCCTAGCCTTTTTTATTGCCGTGGCTTTACCATTCTTGCCAAGTTTAGCAGGTCTTATTGGAGGCGTTGCTCTACCAATAACTTTAGCTTACCCCTGCTTCATGTGGATAGAGATTAGGAAACCAAAGATGTATAGCATAAATTGGTACCTAAACTGGACACTCGGAGCCCTCGGCATTCTTCTTAGTGTACTGGTTGTCACGGGAGCCATTTGGGGCATAGTAGAACTGGGCATAAAGATCCACTTCTTCAATCCACAATAAGAACTTGAAGCTATACTATTCTCAATCGCAACCCAGGAGGTTGTTTTGCTTGCATTTCAAGGGTTTCACGGAGTCATGGACAAGCATGCAGAGCACATATTTGGATCAGACTGGTTCACTTATAACCAAAATTCAAATTGTCGATATCATTAAACAATCATGGGAAGACTTCATGTCAGATGTATGGAAATAAAACAAAGTTGATATGAGGTAGCGCCCAACAAATATTCCATTACAAAATCACGAATCTGCCAGGTCTTGAGACAGATGAGTTAATACAAGGCCACTAAAACTAGCGAGGCCAAGATATTTTGATATTTTAATATTTTCACTTCCATTCTTCATTCAGGGCCAAGATACCAGGAGTTATACCCAAACCAAAATCTAGCAAAGCTCCATTGTTTGGCACCTATCATTTAAGCACCTTATGAATAATAACACACCACTAAAACTAAACTATCTAGCACATATGTCGTCATTACAAATAATTCATCTGATGGTATTTGAACTTTCAAATGTAACACTATCAAGGGGGTCAAAAACTCAAATAGTAACTTGCATCAGTTGCACTAAGTATACAGAAACGTGAACAGCAAAAAGAAATGCGAAATATATAGGCACGTGACAAGACCCTAGCACTACTAAGTTACACCACCTCCCATAATGATCTACATCAGCAAGTTGGATAAGCTTGTGTTGACGTAAAAACATCAATTATATACTTATTTAACTTGCTATAGGCTGAATCAGGAGTTACACAATCCAGTGATGAATAAGAAGCCGGACCAATGGAAATGGTCAAGAATGGCCATGCCCCCCCTATTCCAGTAAAAGGAGGGAATGAAAAAAGGGGAACAAGCCAAAGATCAAGACTTGATACCATTTTACATTGACAATGGAAGAAGCATCCTTCGTTTCTTTTTCCTTGCCAGTCTTACTTGCTTTGTAATTTTCATGCATAAAAGCAATAGCACTGTGATGCAGACTAATATAAAAGCAAGCCGGATGTGCTTAAAGTACAAAGAGACTACTGAAAAAACCAGGAAAGCTAAAATGACAAGTTCCCATATTACAAACACCACAACATCCACCCTGCACCATGATAAAGAAGAAACAAAAGCCATCAATATCATCATATTATGTTATCAAAAAAGCATTGGTAAACAAACAGCAACTAATCCAACTAAAACTACTCCAAACTGCAAGTATTTTGTAACCATTTTAAGGGCAAATACTAAATCAATAGTCAGAATGCAACTGCACAAAACAGTAATCAATTCCAGCAAACAAAGACATTTTAAGCCAAGTATACACCATTATCCAGCTGCAAATGTAACAGTTATCAACAAGATATTTGTGAGAACTTCATACAATTAGGATATCCAACTTTGGCAGAAAAAAACTTGAGCACGTGAAGACAACAGAGGTAATCAGTCAACATTCCTACACCCTCCTTATGCAAACTTTCTCAAATGCATAGGTAAAACGTTATTGCATGTTTGCAATTTGCAACACCTCATAAAGTTTTTTAAAATTGTGCTTACTGATGGTTATACATGATTCTGCTTCAACAGCCTCAGAAAAAAAATATATATATAATCAGCAAATATACATCCCATCAATGGAAGAATAATGATTTATCAGTATAAAGATGGAAATATTTTAGACTTTTGTAACGTTAAACAAGCAATTTCTTTTCCCCCAAGAGGCAGGACATCTGAGATCATAAAGTTGTCGAGGCACTATACACAGTAAAAATTAGGGAAAAAAAAAATGGAGGAAATTGAAAAAAAAAAAGAATAACAATAATAGGTTGAATAATCATCATTGGTGATTCCTGAGGAACTATTTTGTTGGATAAATCACACTACACCTGCTATCCTAACTAACTGTGCTAAATTAACCTAACTCTAGAGTATAGACACCCTACATATAATCTTCCAGATCAAATTCAATAACATATCACAATCTTCCAAAGTAACTATGCCCTTACTTTGCTTTTGAACCCGATGAATCTTATACCTACTTGAAGCCACTTTTCACCACTTTCAACCCTAAATATTATGCCCAGCAGCCCAATGAATGACATAGAATAGAAGTCATCTTGTAAAGATTACCAAACAGTATGAAAATTCGAATCAGAACCATGTTTTCTTTCTGTATTCGTTACCTATCCTATATTCTGGTTACTAAACCGAACCATATTTTGGTGAAAGCCCATTTTCAGGATTAGGCACAGCCAACACGATACCCAAATCGAAGTGTCAAATTGAAAAGAAGAGGAGCGCGTGCCTGTGAACAATTTGAATACTAATTCCAACAAACAAGCCCAATTGAATCGCCCTTCATCTGCCTACTAATTTATTGATAATAATACTTTCTTCCTATCCTAATCATATTAACAATTTTCAGCTTAACCCCCCCCCCCCCCACTCAAAAAAAAAAAGCAACATGAAATAAGAAAAACAAAAAGCTGGGAAAAAAAATTGGACCTAAAAAAATAATAATAAAAAATATCCGACTTTGCGATTCAAATAAGAAAATGACAATTCGAATTTTGTTATGCCATATGTGCAATTATTGCGAGACACAAACAATAAAAGGGGGGGAAAACAAAAGGGGGTTTTGGTTAATAACAGGGCAAATTTTCACAATTGAATTTTCGTTTTTTTAAAAAAAAGAAGATAAAAAAAAAAAAAGAATGTTTGGTGTTGGCATACCTGGAAGAGGCGATATTTGAAGAAGTGGAGGAGAAGAACGAGACAGAGGCCCAGTCATGCTTGGATCGAATCTGATACTCTCTCAGCTGCTCCGCCAGATTCGATCGTGTAATCATGGTACCCTCTCTCTCGCTCCCTCTCTCAAAGCTCTGATTCTCTCTCTAAAACGAGAACGAACGTCGACTATGGCGACCCCTTTTTTTTCCTTCAGAGCCAGAAAACTGATGGAATTTGATTTGTGGACGAACCAACCACCAAGCAACCTGTTTGTTTCATTTTAGCTCTCAAACTGGCCCACACAGGCCCACTCACTCCGACCCATAATTAAGCCCAACAAGCAAGACCAAAAAGAGCCCAACAAATTAAAGTAAAGATAACCGGATTGATCACTTGAGAGAGAGCGGTAGCGTGAGATTGGGCGAGTGAAGTGTGACTTGGTTGTCGATGGCTTCCTCCTCATCCTCCTCCTCCTCGTCCGCCTCCTCCTCAGCTGGCAGCACCGCCAAGAGTTTTGTGAGGAACGCGATGAAACGAAAGGACAGCTTCATTCAGTTATTTGCGATGACGGGGATTCTGCTGTTGAGCATGAGATCTTTGGGTCAGAAGTACCGAATCCATGGCCTCCAGGAGGACAACTATGCCCTTCAGGAGGAGCACGGCTCCCTCTCCGACCGCATGAAGAGCATCAAGGGCGCACTCCTCCACGAAGCTTCCCAAGACTCCACCGGCATCTTCGCTTCTCGCCTTCGCCTTCTCTTCACTGATGATCCCTAGGTTTCTTTTTTCCTTTCTTTCTTTTTCTTTTTTTCTTCCTATTTCAGAACATAAACCCTGTGACTTTTAGAAACGATGCGAGCATTTTTGCTATGATAAGTGATAATGAATTTTAGACTCATGAATGGATTAGCGTGTCTGCCACTGCTATTGGTTCATGTTGACGATGTTGAACGTTTCTTATTCAATCGCACCAAATTCGTATTAAATGTGATTTCAATTGAGAATGAATGGAATTGTGCTGTTAGAAGTGTCTCTAACTGTGAATATTTGCCAGTGCTGGTAAACCGTGCCTTATTGTGGACTTATTTTGGTTGCCACTTATTTTATAAAGGAGTCAATTTGAATTATGTTGTATGTTCTGCTGTGGATTTGGACCATTTGTAGAAGTCACCATAAAAATTCATGTTTAAGCTTTTATTGTGCCACCCCATGCTACTATAGATCCCCTCCTTCTATACAAATTATAATTTGGACTGAATTATGACTCCTAAACGGAAAAGTTATTATCATCATATTTTTAGAATGACCTATTAGACAGAAAGCTACGTGAGGAATAAAGGAGAAATAGAAGGGATAGAAGCATTTTTTGTATCTTCATAATCATATGTAGTGGTTTCATGACTCTGTGCATTTAGAAATTAAAACCTTTTATAAACTAACTTTGTTAGGGAAACCGGGGGCTTCGAATCATTTTTGTTGAAGTGTTTAAATACCTTGACTAATTGTGTATATAGCATGAGTGGCACATTCAAGAACAGAAGCATGACACGTAGAAAGATGCAGAGTGGTAGTGTGGTACCATGAGGCCATAAGCAAAGACTTGGATGCCAGTGTTTCCAAGGGAAGCAGCAGCAAGCTCCAGGTTACCAAGGTGGCCTGAGAAGATTTGGGTGGACATAGTCATGACATAGTTGATGAGATACACTATGAATGCAGGAGCAGCAAGGTATAATAGAAGGATCATTTATTCTTGAACCCTGAAATCAAGGTTCAGTACTGTTCACCATTCTTTAAGCCATTAGATCAAAAAAGATTTTAGTTTTAAATACTTCTTTTTTTAATCCATTGATCAAAAAGTCCAAGATCAGTACTGGACCTTTGTTACAGGGTCTAGGATAAATAAACACAGCTTGAGCTCGATCAATGTAGCTGGTCCAAGGCGGATTAGGAGAGGAACTCGTGTGTGTGAGACTATTCTCTCAAGCTCACCATCTAATTCTGAGCTGAATGATAATGATGGTGGTGGTGGTGTGTTGGAAAGGGCTAGCAAAGGATGATCAAAATCATGGTGCACGGAAGTAGAACCCATGTTTGAACTTGTTTGTCAATTATGAATTGTGAAACTTTGTGGACAAAGCCTTTTCCTCTGCGGAAGGAGGCTGAGGCCTTGTGGCTGAGCCACAAACAAATGAAAGGGTGTTTTGAACTTTTGAGATGGGATGGGGTTGTGTATGTATCATAGGTAGTAAGGCATAGAGATGCAGGGTAAGGGTAGGACACAACTTGGCGACTGGGACTACCATATGCTTGATTTTTGCAATTTATATGCAAAGTTGGGGGCTGGCGATTATGACATGTAGTTTGGACGTAAATATAAAAAAAAGGGAAGAAAGAGATTGAATATTGAAAGAGTTAGCATGTGTGGCTGTTGGATGGAATAAATTAATAGGACCTATTTACCCGTCCAAGAGCCAACATATAGTGCATATAAATTGATTTGGACTAAAGTTCTGGCTCTCTTAACAGTTTTCATATTGAAAAGTGTTTCTCTTGTTTTATTAATAAAACAAGTAATGTCAGAAAAATAATGTTCAAATAAATTATCGTAAAAAATGAAGAATAGAGTAAACTTAGTTGTCCTTCATATTTTCTGAGTCCAATGCATGGAAGAGAAGATATAGCCGACCATGCATCACTCATGGCCTGATCTTAAGGTGCTCATGACCGAAAATGATTAGCTTGTGCTAGCGAAATACTCTTAACTTTTGTATCATTGTATGCCGCTACCATAATCTGATAAGCATTCTATTTCTACTACAGAATTTATTTTCCATCTATAATTATTGTTCTTGCTTTCTATTATCTTTTTATCATCTGGATTTTAATTTTTATTTTAATCTATGTATTATCTTGTGTTTCCAATTATTTTTTTCCAACAAAAGTTCTGATGCCAAAGCCCAAATCAGTGCTCCTTCCAGCACGCATCAAATCAACTGCGAAAAGTTTCTTCAGTATACAATGATTCAATGGATATTCGTGTTTGTTTGATTTTGTCCCGAGGTAGCACGTAAACTTCAATAGTGGGAACTTTATTTGGCATACATCCAAGTTTCCATCCACATCTGTGAACAATTGACTTTGATTGATAATTGGAAACATTTAGTGGATCTTTGAGTGAAAATCACAAAATAGTTGAATCAATGATACATCAGTTGACTATCAGCGCGATTGGTGGCCTGTGAATTTCTCTCGTTCCGTGTTATATCCGGAGCTATGGAAAGCCTGCATTTCGATATACTTGGAATTGGAATGGTATATTTGTTAAATGGATGATAGACATGTCCTGACCCCTGTTGGCGTTGAATTAGGACGAAAGTGAGTAGTATGAATGAGACAACCAATTCATCAGACTTAACAATAAAAAGTGGAAGATGCTGGTAGTGCCATCGTTATTATAAAGCCCTATTGTAGTCTATGTATTGTCCTCTTCGGTATGATCGAATGGCAGATTTGATTCCTGAAGTGTGACAATGAGTCAGCGATGCACACATACTAGTTATTTTTACATACATAATGCGACGCTAAAGTTGACAGCAACATGGTGTTTGATTAAATATGATACTACTAGTATTCATACCCGTGTTTTCACGGGTCCATTTTTTGACCTTTTTATTTTTTATTTGATAGTTTTTATTATTTGTTTTTCATTATTTTTTTTTCAACGAAGCATATGTTATTTTGTTTATTATGAAACTAAAATAAGTATCTTGCATTGAGATGTATTATGGTATTTTTATAGCAACTTCAAAATTAAATTAGTCATTTAATGGTTTGTTAAAGAGGATTGAAAAGTAGTAGAATTGTGTATGATTCGAAGAAGAATTTTGATTTGGAAAACTCCATATGTTTAATTGCATAAATTAAAGTGATAAAAGAAGATTTTTCTTAGTTACAACTATGACTGAAAATATTTTCTAAAATGAGTTAATCTTATTAAACATTTAAACCATCAAATTGAAACACTATACACTTTTAAAAATTAACTTGAGTTTGTAGAAGAAACAATAGTTTGATAATATCTTATGTTAATCATTATGATAAGCAAAAAATGCAAGTCTAATACAATATCTCAAGAAGTGTAAACACTATACACTTTTTAAAATCAATTTAAGTTTGTGGATGATATAGTAGATAATCATCTACTATAAGCAAACTAATTAGGATAAAAGCAAAAAAGAAAAAAAATTGCTGTAAAATTTCTGTTATTGTCACGTGAATCCCGCAAAAATATAATTTTATTTATAAATTCCAAAAATTATAAAAATAATAATTAATAAGTAATAAATAGAATTAACATATCAACCAATAAAACTGAATTAACAATGAAGAAATTAATGATCAATACAAAAATGGCTATAGCACTACAATAATTCTTTAATAATGACGCACCACACCATTAAAACTACAAATTCGTAAAAATAATTCTTTATAGCTTGGGGTAAATAAAGAGTGGAAAGTTTTTTATTAAACAATAAAACTTTTAAATTTTCAATATATTAAAAACTTCAAAAACCTTTCATTTTTTTTTAAATTTTTCAATGTCCTAACTATGAAGCAATGCCCTATCTATTAAGCTTAAATCATGTTTTTATTTCTTTTGTTGTTTAGGCAAAATTATATATTATGCTATCTTTGAAAAAATGATTTTTTTTAAAACCTAATCAATAATAATAATAGTAACAAAATTTTCACATTAACATAATAATAATATAATAATAAAGTGTTGAATTTGTGGAAAACAAACACAACACAGGCACTGTCTGGTTCAAGACCAAAAAAAAGTAAAACGAGGCAAAAAGCAAAGATTGATGAGTAAATTTACATTTTAGTTATTGAAAGATTTTTATTTTGATATTTTAATTTTTAAAAGATTAAATATATACACTTTGATCTCTGAAATATTTTTATTTTAACATTTTAATTTTTAGAAAATTAAATCTTTTGAGGACTAAGATGTATATGTTTTAATCTTTAAGGACTAAAGTGTTAAAATTGAAATTTTTTAAAGACTAAAGTGTATGAATTAAAATATCAAAGCTTGAAATAAAAAATTTGTAGGAACTAAAGTATGTAAATTTAATTTTTTAAAAACTAAAATATTAAAATAAAAGTTTTTCAGGGATTAAAGTATAATTTTACCCTTTAAAATAGAAGCAAAAATGAAGCGCGATATCACGAAAGAAGAGATAATTGAAAAGAGAAGGGAGCATGGTGGTGGTGGTGCTTGAGACAGAGTGACGAGTGACTGTATATGTGTCTGAATAGGTGGGGAGTGAGAAGTAGAGGAGTTGTTAAAGAGGAAAAGAGTGAATTTTTAGCGGGAAAGATTAATATTCAATTGTAATTAGAAAATAGCACGTGATATTTAGAGGTAGTGAATTTAATTAGATATAATAGATATATGTCTTACTACTTTAGTCGATCTAGATAGGTCTTTTCTTCGCTCTATTTGGATTGAGATCCTCCCCAGTGTATGGTTAACTTAGGGACTTTTGATGCTTACGATGAATCAAGTTATTTTTTCAGATAAAAACAAAACCTTTTAAATCAAGTTACAAGACATATATTTATTGCCTATAAGTGATTAATTAAAATAAATTTATGTTATTGAGAACAATACGAGCAAATTAATTACATCTGAATGTGCCTTATGGCATGTCCTTTTTTGATGCCCATAAGCGTTAACAGTATAATTATTTTGGTTAAAGATAAATTAATTTTCAAATAATAATTGGACATTGTTTCATTTATTTATTCTTTTTGCGAAAAAAATGATATATACCTTCCAAGGGGGATTCTGTCTCAATAAAACTAGATAAAAATTGACAAAAAGTAAAATACACCGGTGAGTTACAAAATGTAGTCCGCAATCTATGCGCTTTTATTTTTAGGAAAATTTCTCAACAAAGTGATTCAACCAAACACAACTTTTATAGTTTTATTACAACAATTATTGCGGGTTTGTTTAGCAGAAATCTTTTTTTTTTTTGGGGGGGGGATAAAGTTTAGCACTAATCTTAAAAATTTGAATATATATGATCGGCCTCCGGCATAAAAAGCCAGCAGCGTGTGAACCGCATTTGATTTTTTGACTGCCAAGAACATCACGTGAACCTTTACTAGCTGTGTGCTTATTTTCCGTAACAAGACTGACTCCTAAAAGCAACACCTTTAACGACTGAATAATTTCTGATGGCATACGACAGTTGTCTTTGTAATGTTAGGCTCACACGAACCAGAAATGCGCAATTTTAGGAGATTCTTGTGTTAATACAATTTTGATATTTTACATTTAGGTATATTTACAGTAAACATTGAATTTCACTAATTTTATTTATAATATACTTACTTACTTTTGAGTCAATTAACTTTATTGAGAATATGTTTAAATATAAGAGGTTAAATTTATATTTATAAAAGAACTTTTCAATTTCAAGATACAAGAGTACATGAGAAAGAGTAAGAAATATAATGTAGTCAAATTAATGTCTGGGAAAGAGTCAGACATATAATGTAGTAAAATTAATGTTCCTTTTCTTCCTCTTTTGGTGCCCTGTGTAGTCAATGACTCTGGACTGGTATCATCCCTGTCTGTAAGATAGTAACCATCTTAGTAGAAAAGGGAAGGAGAAATGCCAACCACTCGGAAGGATATTAAAGCTGGTCACTGGGGAGACATCATAAAACACGTACTGGGGGCATTTGGTGATTGGTGTGACAACATAATTTCACATTTCAACATCACATATAATATCCTCTTCACGTAAATATATACAAATTCACATATATTTCGATACTTCACACTCATACTGATATACAAAATTTATGGTAGGAGTTCAAGAATCGTTTCCCTTTCAAGTATTCAAGGTGTCTTATCGTTTTAGATAACATAAGCATGTAAGAATAAGAATATCCTTAATGCCTTGGCCAATCTCTTTGGTTGGAAGTAACTCTTGCTAAAGAGGTATGGCCATGCATGTCTAGTATATTATGCTAACATACAATTCAAATACTGCTGGAAACAGCACGGCGACTATGATGAGATATCTATATTTCTATCTGAAGCTACAAACAAGAGTTAAGTTGGATTTGGATGACAGGAAATAAGAAGAAAAATATAGGGATGATAATAGGTATCCATAGGGGGAGGACATGCCTCCATCCCCTGTCTCCGTTTAGAATTGACCCCTGTCCTCATCCTTATTTCTGTCATAGGTCCCCATTCCCCATTCTTCGTGGAGATTTGCGGAGATTAAAATCTTGGTGAATATCCGTGGATTTATATAAAAAAAATTAAAAAAATCTAAAAAAAGAGAAAAATATAACTAAAATATTCTTAAATCTAAATAAAATATTTATAAATATTCATAACTCATTATAACATTATCTAACATAATACAATTTAAATTAAAAATAAAATACATGACACAAATTTATTAAAAAATAATTAAAAATATCAAATCACAAAAACACTGATATCATGACTAGTTTTCTAAAATTATGTATTCATATATTTGAGGGCATTTAAGTAAATTTATGTTAATAGAAATTTAGCTAGTTCTTGTGGGATAGGATTCTCATTCTTCGCCTTTGACCCATTTATTAAATGGGGGCTTTTCCTCCATCTCTATGGAGACTAAACTTATTCCCATCTCTGTCATTGTCGTGAATAATTCTTGCAAGTACCCACTTCGATGAGTTTTTTTGCCACCCCTAAAAACATGAGAATGAGAGAAAGAAAAATAATCTTTCTTATTTTGAAGTTAAAAAATTGATAAGGACGGAAAGAGACTCAGAAAAATAATTAATTCCTCTAACTTTTCTTCAATATTCAAAGTTTGTTCCTTAAACACAAGAAATTAAGAGAAGGAAAATAATTTAACTTGTTTGAAATTAAAAATGAGAAAAAAAAACCGATGGATAAATATGTAGCCAAAAATATTCTCTTAAAATTAATATAGAATGGGATCAAATAAGTTTTGATAAGTTATAAATAACTATCTAATACCTTGTTCTATTCTTTTATACATTCTCTTGTTAATCTTTCAAATAAAAAGCAATTTTGTTTCATTTTCTGTATTTTATTTCAACCCGTATCCATTTACCATATTCTATTTTGTTAACAAAAAAATTCGAATACATGAAATTCGAAGTAGAAGTTCTGCAGATTTCTAAAGCGGCAAGCATATTAATATATGATTTTCCTTAATAATTGATTGGCACAGGTAAGTTGTGACTTGATCAAGTGTTCAAAGACAACCAAGCATAATAGCAAACCTCTACCATTCTACATTGGGTTACCCATGAAGGGCCGCAATTAGAATTGGTAAGTGCGTAGAGTGTGACTTCATCCAGCTTTACTAAACTACTACTGAGTTTAGAAAATTCAAGAGGCAGGCAGGGCCCTCTGCTCTTTCTCTGCGTTTAAACAGGTCACATGTGTGGGCGTGGCCCTGTAAGCTGTAAGCATGAAAAACAAAACTCTACCACCCACCACATTTCTAAGCATAAAAACGAACCCATGTGGGAGACAAACTCACACAGTTCAAAGTTCTAATTAAGCTCGTTCGAGGACCCCACGACCGACACTCATTTCATTCCTATTCTTTGGAGGAAAAAAAAAAAAAAATCACTATTTTCGTCTGTTCTAAGTTGAAGTTCCTTAGATTTTCCCTCTCTTTTATTTTAACATTTTAAACACGGCTATATTACACATGGTACATCATTTCCTCCTCTGTACCGCACTTAAATGTGTGTGCCATCCCTAATCATTTTACGACTTCTCTCCTCACCCTTTTAAAGTCTCCCTCTCTCCCTTTACCACAACAAATAGAGTAAGTACAAAGTAGCATTACGTTCACTTCACGCAGAGAGAGAGGGAGGCAGAGTGTCGTTAATTAAGTGCGGTGAAAATGCCGCCCAAGTTAGCGGGAGGAGCTGCTGTTGGTGCCCTGCTTCTATGTGTTGCTATTTCTCTCTTTGCCATTACCGTTGCTGAAGATCCGTACAGGTTCTTCAACTGGAATGTTAGTTATGGGGATATTTACCCACTTGGAGTTCGCCAAAGGGTGCGTCTCAACTTTTATGCTGGTTTTGTTTCTTTTGTTGCTGTAGTATGTATGACTTTCATCTTTTGCTTTGTTGCTCTATATATATGAGTTTCAATTTCGCCATCACCGGATCTAAATCAATGTGAATAGTTCATAAACTATAAAATATGTTTGTTTTTTGCAGGGAATACTTATCAATGGGCAATTCCCGGGTCCAGATATTCATTCTGTTACTAATGACAACCTCATCATCAATGTCTTCAACAGCTTGGATGAGCCCTTTCTCCTTTCCTGGTACTTTTTCCCTTTCTTCACCTACCCTCTCTTCAAACATTTGCGACTTTGATCACCCTCCGATCTGCCATTTTTGTTGATTTACACTATAACAATCATTGAACTCTAGGCATAACAATAAAAGTGAAAACCCAAGCATGTGATTAGAGTTTTCTTTTTTTCTTTTTAAACAATAATAATAATTCTTCAGAGATTTGCGTTGTGTTGACCCACTGGCCAGTAAGGATTATGTCTTATGCTCCTTGTCGGTTACACAATTCTCAGGACACTTCTATATGCTATGATATTTGTGGAGCCATATGACTGGAAACAACGGAATTTCACTGTGCTGGGCCATTTGATTGGACACGGATCCAGATCTGGCTTACTGGTCCTGTATATCAATATATAATATAATACTGAAAAGAAAAAGCAACACGTATTTCCATTTATTAAAAGTATGAATTATTTTATTTTATTTTATTTTATTTATTTGTTCTGAAAAGGCAAAGATACATGATACAAGGACACCACAGTAATATTAGAAGTGGTGACTGATGACGCGATCTATGCCATAGACATGGAAGCCGTTGTTATCACAAACCTCAGATTCATGATTTGGACTAATAAGAAAGCAACCAATGTAATGAAAGGGGAAGAAAAGGAAAGTTTCTAGGATTAGTTTTTGAATATCTGTTATGTAAAGTCATGTAGACAATAATTAATGTTATGGCCCATTTCCCTTTCTCGCTGAGCTGTTGTCCGCCGGAAGCAAGGATGGCCTATCAACTATAACGTCGAGGTCACGAGCGCTACCTTCTTATCATTAAAAGACATCGACCTTCGCAGTGATTGAGAATTCGTAGATTTCCACTTGTAAAATTGTTATTAGGCTACGAAATCATATTTTTTCCCCTGTTTGAAGTCTGTTAAATAAAATGTGGAGTATCTAATCCATCTAATCAAGTATAAATATATTTCGTATAAATTTACATGAATGTTATTTAGTAGAAGAGTTGAGCGACACAATTGAAGTTTATACTAGTTTGATCAAAGTATGAAATAAATTTAATATGAATTTAGTTTGATTACATAATTAATAACTGAAATATCAATTTCTTTTAGAATGAAGAAGTTTGACATTACTAGCTTTTCCATCTTGAGTGCCTCATGGAATTAGCTGGGAAAAAGCATGAGTCATTGCAATGTATTAGTACTTGTTACGAACAATCATACTAATTGAATTAGTTTGCACGATAATTTCAAAGCATATATGTGACCAATTGACATCCCTTTCTGTGTTTTGGAAAATAAAGGAATGGGATCCAGCAGAGAAGGAACTCATTCGAAGACGGCGTGTTTGGAACAACATGCCCCATCCCACCAGGGAGGAACTTCACTTACATGCTTCAAGTGAAGGACCAGATCGGGAGCTTTTACTACTTCCCATCTCTTGCATTCCACAAAGCCGCTGGTGGTTTTGGAGGCATTAGAATCCTCAGCAGGCCAAGAATTCCTGTCCCTTTCCCTGATCCCGCTGGTGATTACACTGTTCTCATTGGAGATTGGTACAAGTCCAACCACACGGTAACTAACAATTCTTTTCCTTCTTACACTACTGTTTCGTTTTCCTTCATTAGTACGTTACATACTTAATATGTTTATCCATTTGCGTTTAATTAAAAAACACTGGGAAATAGTGAATTCTTTTTTCTTTTTTTTTTTTTCAAAATGAAAAACATTGGGATGAATAACAAACATTTGACTTTGTCGCGGGGGTTTCGTGGCTGCGAAGTGATTCATATCCCAACTAATAATTCGCCGCAGACATAGCTCAAAAGCAAGGAATAAATGATCCGACCTAATATAAAAGACGCCCTAGCGCACTTTACCTTTTCTGATGTAGCCTACTCCCCACCCCACGTTTTTTTAGTGAATAGCACATTCAATATTGGAAAATGTTATGCAATCAGAATTGCAAGTGGGCTACGCTTTGGAATTGGCAGAGCAGTAACTGCAGTGCTGATGCAGCATGATAAGAGGGACAGGGAAGTAAATTTCACTTTGATTAGCCCATACCCCGAATTAAGGGTTACACACAAAGGCATCGCTATTTTTTCTTTGAAAAGAAATCTTCCTGACCATGTAGAAACGTTTTCATGGCAAAAGATTTTTAAACAAAAAGGCTTTCAAGAAAAGCAGGAAATTTTTCATTTTGTTATTTATTAAGATTTTTAATAAAATATTTTAAATCTACTGTTACAAAAAGAAAAGGAAAACTTTGAATGAAAATAATTTTTTTTTTTTTTTAAATTTCAACATTCAATATGTCAAGAACTTAAAAGAAATTTTCCTTTAAATTGTTGAACGAATACTCTTGAAACAATCCTTACTAGTCTTACTACAACTGTTTTCATTATAATGTTAAATTGAGTGGGTAGAAATTTTCGTTTGTATTAGCAGTCAACAGTATTGACTTTGGTGGGAACCGCCTTTGCGTCCAATAATGGATTCCCAAGTTATGGATCGGTGAATAAATGGAAGTTTGGAATTGCAAATTTTGATCCGTGTGCCAAGAGATAACTTTCTCCATTGGCGACCACGTATTCAATTACATTTTCTCCGGCAGATTGGCAAGCGGTGATCTGGCTATTTTCGGCGACATCTATGTCTTATGCAAATTATAATATAGAAATTTCTGAAGACAAGATCAATTTTTGATAGAGTTAATGCAAGTATGTTTGAAAAAGGTAAAAATATTATAGCCGTCTGTTATGAAACATTAAACTTTATAACATACGATATGTTTAGCTGATATATTAACAGTATTAAATGTTTTACATTATTGATGAGTCATATGATGTCATTCTTTTTAAAATTGTTTAACAATTTTATTGTAATGAAAATACCTTAGTTATTACAATATGACACTTTCTTGTTTATTGATAATATATAGATAAAAAAATTCCCCGTCAAAAAAAAGATAATATATATAAAAAATTCAATACTTAAAATTATACTTTTTTTAAACAAATAAATCAAGCACTTTGTTCCAAGAAAGATTAGCTTGTACCCAAAAAAAAAAAAAAACTTAAATCTTTTATTAATAGAAATTTTAGTGCTAAATCTCCAGTTCCTAATTTTCTAGTTTCCTCAAATAAACTTTCAATTTTAGTATCTAATCGAGTTGAAGTAAATATTCTGTACGATAATTTGGTGATAAAAATGCTAAATGAGTACGTTTTACAAAACTACTTACGAAAGATAAATCGCAACACAAATTCCTTGCATTTTGATGGTTAATGGTTTTTGTCTCTCCTCGCTTTACATTCAAACTCACTTCTGATTGGTTATAGGTCACTTTGTATCATTTTGACGAAAACTCATTTCTAATCCATAGCATTACTGTTTTGTGATTAAACTCTAATTATCTTATTTGATAGATTACAACGGATTTATTTCCTCTGAATAAAAGGTGTGTGTTATATGCAGACCTTGAAAGCTCATCTTGATAGGGGTAAGAAGTTGCCATTCCCTGATGGAATCCTCATCAATGGTCGTGGGCCAAACGGAGCATATTTCAACGTGGAACAAGGTATGCACCACATCTAATAATTGTTTATCGAATAAAAGGAAAGAAAAAATTGTATACATAGAAACGAGGAGTAATTTTAATTAGGACGTGAAATCCTGTCTCAATCTTGCTTATCGTTTGTTCAACAGGAAAGACTTACAGGCTTAGAATATCAAATGTGGGTTTGCAACATTCACTTAACTTTCGCATCCAGAACCACAAAATGAAGCTGGTAGAAGTGGAAGGAACACACACCCTCCAAACAACATACTCCTCTCTTGACGTCCATGTGGGCCAATCTTACTCAGTTCTAGTAAATGCCGATCAACCAGCTCAGGACTATTACATTGTGGTTTCCACTCGATTCAGCTATAAGGTCCTCACCACCACCGGTGTTCTTCACTATAGCAACTCTGCAGGCCAAGTTTCAGGCCCACCCCCTGGTGGACCTACCATCCAAATTGATTGGTCTTTGAACCAGGCCCGATCCATCAGGTATTTTTCATCTTTTCCTACTTTGTACTCCAAGGCCCCCCCAGTCAAAAGAAAAAAAAATATCGCAATACAAGCTCAAGGTTTACTAAAACCTATTTTGTTTTTGGATTCAATTTTGATATATTGTTAATGTAAAAAAATTTTACATAATTATCTAGTTATATATTATTATATTAATAAAATTGTAATTTTTATAATAATTATTTTAAAAATTATATATATAATGATTTTTAGTTGATCAATTGTGTAAAATATTTTATACTAAAAATATATCAAAATTGACCTTTTTGAATTTCAAAGAATACATTAGTCTTGCCCTCTAATTTAAGAGTTATATTATTTATATTAAATTTTTTTTGGAACATTTTTCAAAGGATATTCTGAGATTTTTTGATTGAGAGAAAAATTATTCTTAATCAATATTTATGGAACATCTTAGGATATCCTTTAAAAGATGTTAAAAAAATTGGCATAAATAACATTTTTATATATTTAATTACACATAACATTATTCACCTGAGGTACATAATTTCAGGACTAACCTTACAGCAAGTGGACCGCGGCCAAACCCGCAAGGGTCATACCATTACGGTCTGATAAACACGACCAAGACCATAATACTGGCGAGTTCAGCTAGTCAAGTGAATCGCAAGCAAAGATACGCAATCAACAGCGTGTCTTATGTTGCCCCGGACACTCCTCTCAAGCTCGCCGACTACTTCCAAATCTCAGGCGTTTTCCGTGTGGGAAGCATATCTGAGAGACCCACTGGTGGTGGCATATACCTTGACACCTCTGTGATGCAGGCTGACTACAGATCTTTTGTCGAGATTGTCTTCCAAAACAACGAGAACATCGTTCAGAGCTATCATCTTGATGGCTACTCTTTCTTTGTGGTCGGGTGCGTGTACACATATATAACTTTGAATGAATGCTTAAAGTGCTTATATGATTGATTGAGTTATCACTCATCATATATGTATATAGTTTCTCTTTGGTCTCCTGAATTTGGTCAATGATTTGTTGGCCTAAAATATTTCAATTGTATATGTAGTATGGATGGAGGACAATGGACAACTGCTAGCAGGAACGGTTACAATCTCCGAGATGCGATTGCACGTTGCACTACTCAGGTGAGCGAATAATTAAGCTATGGTCCTTGCCTTAGCCATTTTGTTTTGTCGCCTAATTAACCAAATATAGCAGCCATTGATTTTATTTTTTATTTTGTTCAGGTATATCCTAAGTCATGGACTGCTATCTATGTTGCGCTTGACAATGTGGGAATGTGGAACTTGAGGACTGAGTTTTGGGCACGACAATACCTTGGTCAACAGCTTTATTTGCGCGTTTACACAACATCAACCTCAATTAGAGACGAATTTCCTGTTCCAAAGAATGCACTTCTTTGTGGTAAGGCAAGCGGGAGACACACGCGACCCCTTTGAGCTAGCAAGGATTTGAATGATCCATTCACACTTGGGGAGGCATTCTAGCTTTAGAATATGAAGAGTAGTTAACTTGTCTACTGCTAATTTTATTGTTGAGTGCTTTCACTTATTTATGCTATGCTCTGGTGATGAACATGTCTCTGAATGACCCCAGCTCGAGGTCACATTCTTTCCCAAGAAAAAAAATATATATATTCCCTTTGTATTATCTCGAATTTTACTAGTATTATAAAGTGAGGTTGTGCGGATTGCGATAGTTGACATTTGGCATTTGACATATCAGTGTTTATGATTGAAATTTCTTTTGCTATTTCTTTAGCAATTTCTGATCTCTAGTAGACTTTTGAATAAGATTTAAATCTAGACGCATTTCTGATTATCTGTCAAAAAAAAAAAAACAGAGAATGATTAACTCTATATTAGTGAAATCTCATAATCCAAACATAATAAATTAGTGTGATATATTCAAATCATAACAAATGAACAATAAAAAGTAATATTCTTACTGAGATTAGAACTCATAGAGAAGTAAATATATTTAACCCAAAACTAGAAAACGAAAGATAGCAACTTATATGAAAAATCGCTAAACCAAACACCTTATATCTATTTTCAACTTGGGCTGTATATAAGGTTTAATAATATTGTATTAGGCTGATATTCAAAGGAATCCCTTAACTATATCTCTCGAATCATCCCTCGAGTTTACAAATGGTGTAAAATACTCATTTAAGTTTTTCATATTGTGTTAATTACTCACTCTCTTAACATTTCGAGTGGGATGCACTGGTGTTTCGCTGGCATATTTTTGTGGCCGAGTATATGGTATTTGGGTGATTCGTAGAAACGATATGCAGTTTGACATGATTTGGAAATTTTGTTCGGTAATTAATTTTATCTTCTGTTATTTTTAGTTACTATTAGCTTTCAGGTGCTTTTTTAAATGCATCATACTTTGTCATGCACCTACCCCGCAGTTTAATGTGAGGCATTGATTTGAGTAATGTAAAATGGGATAGCTGTGAATATTGCTAGAAACCTGCACAATATAGCACCCTCTTTTTTTTTTTTTTTTCTCACTTTCTCTTTCTCGTTCTAACAAAATAACATTGCAGGAAGTTCCATAGAAAAAACCGACACCACCTCTCCTCCAATGCCATCCATGACTTCCTCTTCCGCTGCCAACCACGCCCTCAATTGCTCTGCCACCGATGTCTCCCTCTGCCACTGACCTCTTTCTCTTTAAAAAATAAATCAAACCAAAAAACACAAACAAAAGGAAACCCACACAACAACCAAAACAGAACCATCCCTGTAATCTATTAAAAGAGCATCGACAATCCCACCATTATGCTCCCCCATCATCCTCCTCAACCACCATGAAAACACTACCTAAGCCTACAATTTAGGCCCAGAACCACCCACTTGCTTGTTCAAAACCCGCCTTTAGCTCCACGAATGCGAATGATAAACAACCACCATTAATAGAAAATTTGAACTCATAATCTATCTTCACAAAGAAATTTTTAAAAAAAAATGTGATCAATGATAGAAAGCTTCAATTTTTGGCACTGAAATAATGGCACGATCTCTCATATGGCAATTTTGATCATGGGTCTCACTTTATTTTTGGCATAGCCTTTTTTTTTTTTTTTGGTATCCTGTGAGTGGTGCCTATATTAAAAGACACATGCCAGCACCTTCAAAGTGTGTGCAGTGGGTTGATTTAAATATAGAGAGGATGCCAAACACTTCCCCACTCTTATTGCCTTGGCTAGGTTGGTAGCAATGCAACGATGGCAGGTCGCTGGCGATGGTGTGGTGGTGGTGGCCTTAGTGACGGGTGGGGCAAATGGCAAAGTGGGGGAGGATGACTAAGGGTTTGTTTCAATTGGTGATAAGTAATGAAATCAAGTGGAATGGAACCCAAGAGAGTTGAATGGAATAGTTAGAAGTAAAATAATTATTTCACTTCTATTATTTGGATAAAATGAGATTCCATCCCAAATTTCACAAATTGATAGAAACAAAAATTGAAAATTTTAATGGAGTAAAATGAAATCTATTTTCTTACTAACTCTTCCATTTCATGATAAATTTATCAATCCAAACAACATAGCTTAAGGGAATATAATGGATTTCTATTTCACTCTAGCTCAAACCTATAGTCTAAACATACCCTTGAGATGAACATGAAAGGATTGTACTTTTGTAAATTTTTATAATTTAAATAAATTGTTAACATTTTTATTAATTATTAATCTCAACCCTTCATCTTAACTCTTTTTTGGATCTAACGATTTTAAAAGAGTGGCCTATTGCATGGTGAATTTTTGGGTTCTTTACTGCAACCAAAGCTCAGAAAAGCATTAAAAGTATGAAGGATCTGGCTCTTGGAGATAACCGTCTAATTACCGGTTGTAGACCACGTTGAATGCACGATAGTAAATAGTGCATCAAGCTTTGTAAGGTGCATGATAGCACACATCTAGCTTTCAACTTTCAAGTATAGAATCTTTTGGTTGATGATAAGGTAAAACAATTAGGAACATAGAAATTTTCTTGAGTATTCCTTACTTTTGTTTTTTCTTCAATCCTCTCATTAAGAAATGCTTTATTCTTTCTATAGTCTTAAAACCAATTCATTATGTTAAGTTCAGGTTAAACTTACATCGACACATTTGAAGAACTAATAGAAGAGTGTTGATATGAAAATTAACAGAAGAAATTAAAAGAAGCCCGAAAAAATCAATAGAAATAGTAGGGTAAGAGAGCAATTAATATTTACCCGTTGTAATCTTAAAGCTATTTCGCTCAAAACAATTAATCTATTAGAAGTAATGAATAAATTCTTAAAACAAAAAACTGATTGTGATTTTTTAAAACAGAAACTGAAGAACAACTTTGAGATGTTTTGTGATGTTTTGTTTTTAAAAACACTCATTTGTGCGGTGGCATATTTGTAATTTTACAGTTTTATTGTTCTTTCACCCACACCACCATTCTTTTTCCCTTTCTTCTTCTCCTCCCTCTGCTTCTTCTCCTCCTCCTTTTTCCCGTTCCCTTTCTTCCTCTAACAGATTGCGTTCACCACCGTCCTCACCACGACCACTACCACCGTTCGCGTCGCATTGTCCTTCCTTCTCTCTCTCTCTCTCTCAACATCGCACGATCTGTCTCTGTTTCTCTTAGTCTCGATCGCCATTGCGATCTGTCACCACGTCGCGCTGTCTCTCTCTCTCAGCATCGCGCGATCTATCTCTGTTTCTCTCCGTCTCGATCGTCGTTGCCGTTGCCATCGCGATCTATCTCTGTTTCTCTTTTTCATTGTCAGCCGCGATCTCTCTTTCTCCTCTCTCCGCCTTGCATTCTGCCTCGCTTCATCGCTTTTTTTGCGGTGGCTGCTCTTTCCGTCACCCTCTCCGTTTCCATCTCTGGATTTTTCTTCTTCCCAAATCAAACCCTAAACACTATTGGTAATTTGTTTTGATGGTTGCAAGATTTATGTACGGTATAAGAATTGGATTGGTATATAATTTTTGTTAAAGTTGTAGCTGTGTGAAATTGGACTGGTATATACTCTTCAAGTTGCATTAGTGCAAGGTTTTTCTTGCTGGAATTGGACTGGGTGATAATTTTTATGTAATGTTATCAAATAGATTTTTTTGTTTTTTTGTTTTTTAAAATTGATCTTAAACTTGTTTTTTAAAACAGTTTTACAAGACTAAAAAACAAAAACTATTTCAAACAAGTCCATAGCTTTCGTCGAAATCAGCCCATAAACGGCAAGTGACATTTGTGAGAAAGAAGGGGATAAAAAGCGAAAATAAAATATCGTCCAATTTCGTCCAGGAATAGCTCTCTTGTTAGTGTCACTATCAGCAAGGGACACAAATTTTATATTACCAGTGTGTCGAGACTTTGAAGGAGCCTTATCAATCCACCCATCGAGCAATAATCTGCGACTTCGAGGGCACACTCCAACGCCGAGCTGCAGATAACATTGTAACAATCAACTCTCTTCTCTCATGTTATGTAATTGAATCTGCATCTGATTCCGTCTAATAATACCAATTATCAATCAACTCTGATCTGAGCTTAATTACCTTTGTTTTTGTTGTTTTAATTTGCGTGATCTTTTCAGCAGTTGATACCAGGAAATTGAGGATTCCAGGGTAGATGGCGGGTAAATCAGAATTCGATCCTGCGCTTGCGCTTTCTCACAAGTTCCCCGATGTCTCTCTCTCTCTCTCTCTCTTTCCTCCTCCTTCTTCTTCTTCCTAATGTTCAGTACCGATGTTTGTATAAATGTCCTATTTATATTGACTCCAGTATTATTTAAAGATAATAAAGAAAAGGATGGTTACTTTCGTTTGGAATATTCGATATGCAGGATCTTTTCCCTTTGGTTTTTTATTATGTTTTCCTTGAAACCCTATCGAATTCTAAACTTGTGTTCTCTTTTTGTTTGCACGGCATGGACTGCAGACCACGTCCTCTTATACCGAAAGGTAAGCCAAACTATCAAATCAATTTGATGTTGGAATTGTTCAATTCAACTCAATTCACATGGAAAATGAACGAGTGAATATGCCTAAATTTGAAATAAATGTTGAACAGAGATGCAGTGCTTTATGCCTTAGGCGTAGGGGCATGTGCCTGGGATGCTGTGGATGCCGATGAGCTTAAATATGTTTACCATGAAAATGGACAGGAATTTGTTAAGGTATTCTTTATTATTAAGGTGTTCTTGGTTGATGTTTAATTTAACCTACTCCTATGCATATAATATATGCAAAGATATTGCTAAGAAGTAAGAATTCGTTTCTGTACGTTTTCCATGAAAACGGCCAGAAGATTATTAGGATATTGTTAATTTTTAAGGTATTCTGACTTGTGCTTCATTTTCTGCTTTATAGGTCTTACCTACATTTGCTGCTCTATTTGGACTTAGATCCTTTCCTAGTGGTTTTGATATCCCTGGCTTGCAGTGAGTGCTGCTCATTGCTTTCAAATTGCCTTTGCTTATATTTCCTGTATTGTTCATCTGCGTGCACTTGAAGCCATCTTTGTGTAGGTTTGGGAAAGCTGAAAGATTAAAATTATTCTGATAATTGCTTATTTGTATAATCATTTTCTTATATAATCGCTTATATATGAGAATTAATTTATGTTTGGATACTTTATTTGAAAAATAGTTTTAAGATAATCTAGTTTGTTTGGGTTGTATGAAAAAAGTTATTTTTGTATGGTAAAATTACAAAAAATGGTATGAAATGATTATTTATATTATATAATATTTGTTATTTACAGTCAGTAAAAAAACATAACAATTCTGAAATAATCAGCTTCTGCTTATAATCATAAGCTCCAAAAATTTGCTTGTGCTTATAAGTTATTTTTCAGCTTAAAATTATCAACTTTAGATTATAATTTGTTTAGACAAATTTGGCAAACAAGGTTAATTTTACCAAAACAGCTTTTTTGCTAAAAAAAAGCTGTTTTGGGAGCTTCCCAAACATGCATCTACACATAATCTCCATAGCATTTATTTTATTGGTGAATATGTAATTCCTTCACTTTTCTACTCATCTTCTGTCATACTCATATTGATCTTGTCTTTTCCCCCTTCTGATAGTTAACAGAAAATATAACTTTATGTGTACCAGATACGATCCACGCCTTCTGCTGCATGGACAACAATACATAGAGTTGTACAAACCATTTCCTTCCAGCTGTCATGTAGGGTTTTCTATTGAAAATTTGGCATACTAGACATCTAATCAAAGTGTTAAACTACTGGTTTCTTGTTCCAAATTTGGCTTCAGACCAGTTGTTTCTTTATTGTGGGCACAGCACCATGTCAGATGAAAATTTTAGGAAAATCTAACTAAGGGTGGATATGAATGATATGCAAGTAATTCCTAGGGGGTGTCATCTTCAGGAAATGAGATATCCTTGATGAAATCAAAGCATTTGACATATCCTTGAATGCCTATGTGGAATAGCCATCTTTTCATCACGGCATTTTTACTCCACTGTGACTAACACTGAGAACAATAGCAGAAAACCAATTTACTTGAGAAGCATGAGCTGTCGATTTTGGTTTTAATTAACTGAGGATAGAAAAATCTGACATGTTTTAGACTTTTAATGATAAAGAATGAGTTTTACTTGATTAAAGCTAATATCTATCTAATTTGTGTCTGCTTTATTTTAACTTGAACCCCTCTAATTTCACCCCAACCCCCAAAGAACCAGTAAAATTATGATACTCTGAAATTTTGCATCAGCATGCTAATATTAATTTATAATTGCTATGATTTTATTAATTATTCTTTTTATATAGTCTCATGGTATATTATTGTTGTTACAGATACACAATAAAGTCAGTCTTGCAGGGTTACATGATAAAGGTTAAATTGCAAAAACAGTCTCTACCTAATGATCTGTTGTGCATGTTTGCTGTACAGTTTCACTTTCACATTTTGTTTGCACAATTTATGACTTATGTATGAAGCTTTAGAGCCTATTTGGATTGGGAAAAAAAGCACTTATTTAAAAAAAAAATTACTTTTATAAGTTTTTATATGTGTTTGGATATAACTTTTAAAAAAAGTGCTTCAATTAAAAAAACAATGTTAGGAATACCTAGTTTTTAAAAAAAACAGAAGCAGAAGTAATTTTTAATAAAATTATTTTCCAAAAATATCCTTTATTTTTATTCAAAATTCCAATTCATATATTTCATTTCGTATCCCTTATCAAACCTTAGTTTTCTTTTCTTTTTTCGAATATCTTTTTTTGTAATTTGGCTATAAAAGAAGTATTTTTATTCATTTGTATCCAAACATATTTATAAGTATTTTTTACAATTTAAAGTACTTCTCAGATAATAGTTTATCCAAATACAAAATAACTTTTTCTAAAAATTAAAGCTCTACTAAAAAAAGTTGAGAGAAAAAAGTCCTTTTTTCGAAAGCTTATCCAAACGGAATCTTAATTTTTTATTCTTCTTGATCCTATATATTTGCTTCTGAAAGATGGAATCTCATTGCTTCAATTTCAGGTAAAGCAGCAATTTTGGAGATTGAAACAAAAAGTTATGAGAAAGAGTCGGGTGATTTATTATGCATGAACAGGTAAAACCTAGACCGTTCCTTTTATGATTTGTTACTATCATACTAAACTAACAAGTTGCTTGCAGGACGACTGTTTATCTACGTGGTGCTGGTGGCTTCTCAAAGTCATCTAAACCATTTTCTTACTCAAATTACCCTCCCAACCAGGTTTCAGCTGTGAAATTTCCTGAAAGTAAACCTTTTTCAGTGTTTGAGGACCGTACCCAACCATCTCAGGCATGTACAACTATTATATATTGTTTGAAATAAATTGTTTTGTTCATTCACTTTACTGCAACTTGTTTTATTGTTTTTTGCTTGTTCTCATTTACTGCCTATTCTCTGTTATCCTCTTTGTAACATGTTTGAAAGAAACTAATTTTTTCCATTTTTGTGTTTACTGCCTGTGCTCCATTATCCTCTTTGTAACATATTTGGAAAGCAATTCATGATCCGTATCTTCAACGCTGAAGCAGCATATAATATCATCTTAAACATAGATTACATGATATGTACACCCCCCCCCCCCCCCCAAAAAAAAAAAAAAAAAAAAAACCAAAAAAAAGAAATTCATTTTATTAATTCACCCTCATTTAGCCATGTACTTTACTTACCTAGATATTGGTTGTGTCCACTGTCTGTCTTGGACTACAGTAGTCATTCATGAAATCTGTTTTTGTTTTCATATGGACTTGCAATATGCTTAAGTGCTTAATTTTATTTGTGATACAACTTCGTAAGAAGCAAGCCTTGATCTCTAATGACTGCATCAAAGCAATACAGGGAACCAGTTGGCTGAGTTTGTGGAGCAATGAGAAATATATTAAAGTAGTTCAACTTTTACTGAATGATTTTGGAAAATGAATTTCTTTGTTCACCATAGTTATAATGTTTAAAAAAGGATCAGTGTTTCATGAAGCTTTTGCTTAATGGGATTCTATTTCTTTGGTTATGGTAGTTTTTCTACTTAGTTCTTCCCTTTTAGTGGTGTTGGTGCTTTATATCACTGCTATATCAGTTAAGGCAATTACATAAATGAATATATAGAAGAAATCATGCTTATTGGGTCTTTGCCTTAAATACTTTACAGCTCTTGTTTAGTTGATAATATAGTACACACTATTCTATCAGGCGTGTTATTATGCCTGTCTACAATTTTTATGCTTTTACACGTGTTTTTGCTCTTCATAAATTATGTTAAGTGATGTTTGCAATTTATTTTGTCTTACAAAACTTTAATATGCTTCTGTATGAATTTCTATACAGTTTCTGAATGTCTCTTCCTCTTGGCAGGCATTGCTATATAGGCTATCCGGTGACTACAACCCCTTGCATTCAGATCCCATGATTGCAAAGGTTGCTGGGTTAGTACTCTCCTCCTGTCTTTTGCATGCCAGCAGATAACTACATTCTTGAAACTCCAATTAGACTGTAATTTTCTCCTTTCCCCTTATGGTGTGCTTGTTGAATTAGGTGAATGAGAATTTTCCCTTTATTTTTTTCAGCGATGGAAATTTTGTAAGGAAGTTAAAAAAAAAAAAAAAAAAAAAAGATTGATCATATGAATTAAAGCCACCAGTTGCTGACTATTATTCTCTTGTGGTTATTTTAATTCAATTATTCGGCTAATCTAATTTTGTTTTTTAACTGATTGCCAAAGATTCTCGCAGCCAATATTGCATGGCCTGTGCACATTAGGATTTGCAGTTAGGGCAATCATCAAATGCATATGCAGAGGAGATCAAGACAAAATAAAAAGCATAGCAGGCCGTTTCCTCCTACATGTCTACCCCGGAGAAACTCTGGTTACTGAGATGTGGCTTGAAGGCTTGAGGTAGGTCACTTTCGTCACATTCATAATAATATCATCTTTTACTGGCCACTTCCAACATGTTTTTATTTTCTAAGGCATTAATTAATTGGTGGATGGTGTCCTATTCAAATGCTTGGAAATTTGAGATGGTGATTTTGTTGAAATTGCAGGGTTATATATCGGACTTTGGTGAAAGAGCGAAAGCGGACAGTCCTATCTGGCTTCGCTGAACTGCATGGTTTGACGTCGTCGCTGTAAAGGAATGCAATTCTTGCATGTAGTTCGATACATGAGCGTTTAGTTTCCCTTAAAAGTTAATTTAATTATGTATTCAATAAAGCACGAGTTCAACGGAGCTGATTTTTAAATGTAATAAAATGCAAGCTAAATATTTAACTTTTGAAAATTGGTTTCCATCCACAAAATAAAAAAAAGGTAAATATTGTTAACTTAAAGTGGCCCCCTTTTTTCCCCTAGCTTAACTTTATCCCGATTCTCTTTCATTCATATGGTACTTTATCAGTTTATTTCTTATATAATTCTCATATATTTTGATAACATTTTTAAAATTAAAATTAGTTTTGCTCATTTCATCTATTTTCAATATAAAAGTAAATTCATAATTCACAGTTATTCAATAAGAATCAATTTTCAAGTAATTAGTTAAAATACGAATAATTTTTTTATAATGAAAATTGATGACAGTAAGGGTCTAATAAATTTAAATAAGCCTGAATAGTTCGAATAATTAGATCACTTTTAAGTTTACTTTAATTATCATGTGAAGGGAAAAAAAAGGGCTAACTTCTATCCTAATTTATTATTATTGTTATTTAAATTTCACATTCTTAATTTTTTTAATTCAAAATTTAAACACCTAACATAATTATCTGATTAATTGTTATTTTTTTAATTCATTTTAAAGCAGTAAGAGTTACGTATTTAAATATCAGTAATTATCTTTTTTTTTTTAATCATCATTCAAGACTGTCAGCCTTGTAAATTATTATTGTGTTGTGTCTAAACTTTACACCATTATTGATTAATAATTTGAATGAGTTAAAATTTTAAGAAATTAAATGTATCCAATCTGAGTAAAAACTAGCATGTGTTCGAATTTCTATTTACAATTTCAAAGTCATAATTTAGGTGAAAATTATACGAAAAGAACTTATCCAAACAATGATTTAAAAATTTTGCAAACAAAAAACTAACATGTTATTAATGAAGTCATCTGATAAAATCTCTCGGTCAAGACTTGGGATTCTCTCTACTATAGTTGAGCTGAGTTTAATTATAATTAAGCTACGCTCGGCAGGAGACGATATCATAAATAAGTTATCGTTTTTCAACATCAAATTAAAAATTAAATTATCCCAATGATTTAGCATGTCATTGCCAGCTCTCAAATCACTTGAATGAACTCGACAAAATATCAGGTTCCAATAAGATGTAAAGTAAGCAACACGATCCGGAAATTTTAGGCAGTCGAACGCAGAAACAACTCACAAGCATAACAAAATTAATTATTATATCTATACATGAAAATGTTAATATAAAATGATTTAAAATGGACGAAACTTTTTATGCTCTATTTTGACCCCAAATCACGTGAGTTGCAACTGAAAAAATGATGCGAGATTGTGTTTTAATTTCTATCATTATTATTTACTTATTATTGATGTATTATAACTATGAGGATAAAATTAAAATATGAAGAGAATAAAAATGATAAATGCCTATTATGATTGATAGAAAATTTCCAGTGTTAAGTGGGGGCATGCGTTTATGTCCTGACACCCTTCCGAGTAGGTCCGTCCCACTGTAAGATTGATAGAGTAAATACATAGCAAGGGGGCAAAAATAAAACGAAATATTCAGACGGCAACTCAGTGGTGATCTACGACATCATACCTTCCTGTAGCTTGGCAGAATAAAAAGAAAAACTGGGGTTTAATCCAATTACTGATGAAGTATGCTTAATGACCTTTTATTCTTTTAAGCATTAATTGTAAATCAAATACCGAATAAATAATTGACAATACATATAATATAGGTAGCAAAGTAATTTTCTAAAAAATAAAAATGACGCTTTCCACTTCTTTGACTGTCAGACAGGTTCAATAATCAAATATATGTTCCTCGTTAAAAGTGAAGAACACTAATGTTCTCTACCTTACGACCGAGTGGGCTCTATTCAATCCAGTGCGCGTCTAACATTTTTGCCATGAAAGCGTACCGATCAGTAGCTTCATCGATCTGAGGACATGTATATATACTCATCTTAAGACATGAGACATAATATAACAAAATGGAGAATGGAAAAATAACCTGATAGTGATACGAATTTGTTACCATTTTCTGTGTTGGACGACCGGCTCCGTGTCCAGCCTTGCAGTCAATGCGACCAATTATAGGGTTCGTCTGGGGACTTTTCTCCAAGCTCGTACAGAGGACATACTGCATGGTCTGATAAATGATAACAATGGGAAATGTGTTAAAGGAGAAAAAAGGAAAGTTGAAAATAAGTGGGCGACTAACGAGTTCTTCACCCCGAGTAGTCAAGTGAGAGTGACAATCAAGCATGCATTTATTCTGTAGCTTGCAACATAATCCAATAAATAGAAGTTAAAAAACTTGTGTCCTCAATTATAATTAACAGAAGCAGACTAACCGCCAATAGCTTCAATGAGTGCAGTGGCACAACTCGATCATCATGATCAGCTGTCAACAGCATGGTTGATGGGTATTGAATTGACTGATCAGGATGCTGTTCCCATGGTCGCCGGACATTATGTAATGGTGAGTACCTAGGAACAGTGGATTGAAGAAACATCATATCTTCCACACACACACACACACACACACAGACATACATTTCCAAACATAAGAAATCACAGGAATCCATAAAGCAATTGGGTCATATAGAACACGATTGAAGAACCATAATGAAAGCAGAAAATACTATTTACTTTTTGCCAGATGAACCTTTAAAACCGCAGAAAATGAGGATGAGAATCCACAACTTTAAAACCAGGAACGAATTCTAGATACCATGCTGCAGGCATATTAAAACTATAGCAACCAAGCAAAATGTATAGCTATGTGCACTATACCGATCAAGACAGTTTCAGTTTTAAGGATTACACCATGATAAGCTGTACCTTCAGCATACCAAGTATACCCATTCAGATGTCCAGCCCCAATAAAAGAGGGAATAATAGACATGTATGACCTAATCACCCATTTCTAAGGTTTGTTGTCATCATTTTGATAATTATAGAATTATCATTTCCTTCACGTTGATAATTTATCAAACAGCACTGTATGAGGAAGCCATACCATACTATATAAAGGAAATAACTTGGTCTAATGGCGCTATCTCTTCAGTAGAGAGCATAACTTGCTCCTCAAATCAGGTGGTGCACATGATGCGTAGCATTATGAACTCTAGGGAGAGGAAACAAAATCAAATGGATTTGAAATCAACGACTAGGGGTGGTGATTGTACGATAGTCCAACAAAGGGATTGTTTTACGGGTATTTAATATGACAGATGTGTTTGGGCTGGGTTGATATATAAGTATTTACGTATTTCTCTGTCTATTATGCACCTAAAACATGAGCGATATATCCATGTCCACCAATTAAGTGTTTATAAAATGCAGCCTTCCAAGTTCCATCCCATCAACCCAATTAAATTGTTGAAACCTGATCCTACCATCACCACACTTTCACCGCCATCACTATCATTCACAAACCCAACAGCACCATCACTCACTAGTAATTCTAGACAATCTGCCACTAATATAGATAAAACAAAATAAGGTAATTACATATATTACTTTTTGCATAAGATTTACAAACTTAACCTAATATTCCAAGGTAGGATAAACATCACTCACTTGATTAGCCAATGAAACTCTTCCTCCTTGTCTGAACAGCCATAATCTGAGGTCCAAGCATGACCTGAATAACAACTTTAAATCAGTAGGTGACACTCACATAAAAAAACAATTAGGCATAACAAATCTACACAAACCTATGGTAAATTTGTGGAACCGTAGCATGTCCATAACACCAACATGAGCCAGCGCGCAGCCAAAAAGATCAGGTCTCTGTACAGAGATGTGGGGGGAAAAGCTAGCATAAATGGAGACTAACCAAATGGGAAAGTGTAGAGTAAAAATCGGAAGACAAAGCAAATGAATCAGACCTGATTTATACAAGCACCAATAAGAAGTCCACCATTACTTGCACCTTCAATGCATAATTTCCGGGGTTGGGTATAACCAGCAGACACAAGGTATTCAGCTGCAGAAATGAAGTCATCAAAGCAATTCTGCTTATGTGCAAGGGAGCCTACTTTATGCCATTCCTCTCCGTATTCTCCACCACCACGAATATTTGCGATGCAGAAAACAATACCTAAATGTCTTGTGAGTACAATGCGACTGACACTGAAAGATGGTGTAAGACTGATGTTAAAACCACCATATCCATATAACAAACAGGGGTGTGAACCATCCAGAGTAATATCCCTTCTGGCAACAATGAACATTGGGATCTTAGTGCCGTCTTTACTAGGCAAAAAAACCTGAAATGTGGAAGTTATATCAAAGAATAGAACAGACAAGTCAATTAACAGTGATACATATTCCAAGAAATATCATGTCTGTACTTGTAAACAATGGAGTTTAAAAAAGCCTTAAGAATAATGTGGACCTACAAATAAGATAACTTCTCAGCATGAAAGAATACTATTTTTTACCTGCTTGACATGAAACTCAGAGCGATCAAACCCAGGGACCACAATTTCACGAAATATCTTCATATCAGGAATATTTGTTTCCAGGTTGCACTGATATATGATTCTAGGAGTTAGGAAGCTTGTAAAGCTTATAAAAACCACACTATCTTCACGCCTTGCAGAAACTTCATCAACAGTGCCAATGTCAATTGGTAATTGATGCAGCAAGGAACCTGTTTTCAAGTCTCTTACTTGTAGAACACACTTCACATCACTCAAGTAACTCACTATCATTTGGTTACCATTCACAGCACATGCTGACTCAAGTACATCTTTTTCAGACTCTGGGAGAACCTCGGTCCAAGCAGTTGGTTCTCTCAAATCTACTCGGACTAGTTTATATTTTGGAGCATCCTTATTAGTTAAAAATGTAAACACAGTGTCATCATTTGCAATGGCATGATACTGTGCATCAAAATTATCAATAAGTTTGACAAATGGCAGGAGGGTATTTTCATTTCGGAAACTTTCCAGTCCGTTGGGAAGTTCAGACATGTCAAAGTAGTAAAGTTTGTTAACTGGATCGCACCCTTCTCCAATATAGAGAAGGACATACTGCACAATCAACAAAAACAAAGAGTAAGATTCACTGGAAATTTAAAATCATATGCATAAAATTCTGTGTATGCTTTGTTACACTATTGTACTTGACAAAGAAAAATCAAACTACATAGATTGCTGTATCTTGGCTTACAAAGCCATGAATCCAACCATATTACTTACAACCATCTTGAAATGTGATAAACATATCGTCTCACAGCAGATGGTACATTAAAATTATATAACAATAAGTCACTTACCCTTTTCCGACAGTAAATAAGAATTTTGGTAAGCATGAGATAAAGCTCCAGGTTTTTATGGCAAGATGATCCAATAAAGACGGATTACTATTTAGCAAAAACATCTTAGTAATATGACATAGAAAACTCAGTTACTTACCATAATGCTGAAATGGAAATTTTGCCAAACACTACAGTAGAGATCCAGGTTTTCCAAGCAAAATAAATCAAGCAAGAACCATTTCAAATGCTAAAGCAGGAAGGGCTAAATAGGTACCTTGTAAGAAATATGCATGATAGGGCATAAAAAAAGTGAGACATGAATGACGTTGACATCAGTAAAGTCTTGAAAAGAAAATAGATATTAGTTGCAAACTTTCTTATTTCATATGCACATAGAAAGAACACAGGTAATGTCACACAATTTTAAAGCAATCAATGACAAAAAGAAGTACCTTCCCATCATCAGTAACATAACCTCCAAACGAATATTTAGGGTTTTCAGGGTCTCTCCAGCACAAAATATCTTCTGATTGATCTGTACCCAGGAAATGATAATAGAGCTCATGGTAAAGGTTAGCATTCGTCTCAGTCCCAGCATCTACTACTTCTCCATCTCTACATAGTAGTAGCAACATACTTAGTTAAAATTTTACATAAAAAACACATGAAACTGATCCTACCACCATCACAATGAATGAATTATTAACAATATCTCCATAGAAATAAATCAAATAACCCCAATTCAAATTATCTTCACCAGGACAAGCAAATCCATGGCAACGCACTCCATGTTTATACTTTGCCGAACTAGTACCCAAATTACAGTTGCAAATTAGAATAACAAACTTTGAATTCTATCTTCCTTTTTGATTAATAGTCAATAGACTAAATTCTCTCGCATTTTAACAAACACTCTTGACAATTTGAAATTTCAAGCTCCTGAAGTCAGAATCCAAATTCCATACTTCCTGGTAAGAACAATGACAGAATAGGAGATTGCTTACTTGGGTGCTGGATAGCGACCATAAAAGAAACCTTTGCTATCATGTGTCCAGCTAACAGCGGAAAACTTGACCTGAAACATAACATTTACAAGTTTACAACCATGAGTGGTTCTTTTCTATGCCGGTTTATGTTTCTAATAAGGCGCAGAGTAACACTCACCCATGACAAAGTGTCAGGCTCAACATTCTTATCTGCAATACGCATTACTTTTATAGTCACCCAATCGCTACCGCTCGAACTAAGCCCATAAGCCAAGTACTTGGCATCTTCGCTCACCGACAGTGAGCTCAGCGAGACGGTTCCATCTTCGCTGAGGGCATTGGGGTCAAGCAAAACCTCTGCTTCTCCCTCCAAGCTATCCTGCAAATAAACCAAAAATGAATGAATCCGCAAGAAACTTAAAAACCAATCAAAGCATTTAACAAATCATCTGAACACAAAATTAGCCACCAACACCTGCACATAGAGGATGTCTTGTGCCTGAAGCCCTGTGTTGTGGAAGTAAAAGTACTTATTGGCTCGCCTAAAAGGAGCATGATAACGAGGATGATCAAAAAGCTTCGTGATCGTTTCACTAAGCTTGGATCTAGTTTCGCATTTCTGAATCACCGAATCCGTCAATTTAACCTGTTTCTCTACAAACTCCTTCACTTCTTCCGCATCAGGATCTTCCAGCCTAACAAAAGCATGTAAAAGAAACATTTCTAAGAGATTTGCCTTAACGATTTTCTAACACGAGCTTATTAGCTTAATCTCGCCATTCTATGATTGTTATTAAATTTTTGAAGCAAGCTGAAATGATAAAACAAACTCTATCCGAAACGACAATAAAATTGAGCAACGACAACAACTGAATCTGGTTTCGGTACCATCGATAAGGATCAGCAATCTTAACACCGTGGTAGTCATCAACGACGGACTCGTCTCTGCGAGCAGTGGGATATTGGAGAGGTTGGCCTAGGGCACAAAGCGTCGCCATGCTTTTCCGACGAAGAAGCTGAGAAGAAGAGAGAGGATGAGACTTGAGTTTAAAGTAAACGCGGTGCGTTTGCCTAGAGCCAAATGATTGAAGAAGCGGCACCAGCTTAGAAACTCGTATCATACTTCGCGAAAAAGGGTGTGCCCAATCACAATATTGGGCCTGCGCGCGATACCTGAGCATAGTTACAATATTGTTTTGACCGTTTGCCACCGGTGCTTGTTGGTCGCGTACGGATAAGGAAAATGTGAATCGGATTCGAGTATTGCTCATTACTCAGTGTAACCGGTTCCCGTATGCAATTACTGCTGAGTAAGTAATTCTAGTTCTAGTTAAGATCTAACTTTCTCTAATTTATTACTTAATAATAATCATCATTAATGAAGACACATTAATACTAACAAGATAAATATGTTTAACAAATGTTGTCAATAGTTTACACAAGAGTTTTTGGACCCGTGCAACATATAGGATAAAATTTTTTAACAAATATAAAAGAAAAAATTATAAATTTTTTGGCATATATAAAAATTTTACAAAAAAATTGATTATATATAAAAATTACATAATTTGATTTGAAACTAATAAAATAATTGATAAACATAAAATTTAGTGTATAATTTCATTTCAACTTTAATAACTCAAAAAATAAAGTCTAATATAAAAAATAATAACAAATAAAAATAAGAAAATAGTAAAATAAATTCTTTATATTGGACATTTCATTAAAAATTCAATCTACTTGTAAGATACTAAATCGTAATAAGTATAAAAATTATAAATTATATAATAATAAATGAATAAATAATAATAAATAAAATAATCTACTTACAATTTTTAAATGATTATTAAACAATTCAAAAAAAAATTCCATTTTTTCTCCTTATCTATTTTTCAATATTCTAGTAAATTAATTTTAAAGATAAAATTATATAAAACTATTCCATATAACAATTAATTATTCACATAAAACAAATAATTAATTTTTAAAAATATAATTTATTTTATCAAAATAGACATTTCTAATTTTTAAGAGATGATTTAAAATACTTAAAATGGATTTATTAAATTTATAATTTATATAATTATTGTGTACTCTATTAAAAATAGAAAAGGTCGAGTTATATATTTACTATAGCTTAGTGTTTTCATTTGTTTTAAAGTTAAAATTTTGAATAAATCTTATATTGACATTGATTAATTCTTTGAAAATTGATCATATAAAAACAAAATGAAAGAATTATTTGAATATGCATTATAAGAATCATTTTATCAAAACATAATTTCTAGAATAAAAAAATGCTTAATATGAAAATAAAAATCGTATAAAAATTTATTTCAAACTAAAAAGAGAGAATAAATAAATGCATATACTATTCCATTACTAATTGAGAGAAAATAAACAAATGGATTCTTTTAGAGAAAATATATTCTTTTAGAAATAAATTGAAGATGGACAATAAACAAACAAATATAAATATTATTCCACTACAAACCGATATATATAATAAGCTCTATATTTTATTTTAGATAATAAATTCACTCCTTTGCAACTTTGTTTTTGTTTTTTTTAATCAAGTAATAATTTTGAATAAATTTGTGGTCTTATCCTATCTACATTAATTACTCCTCTAACTTTTTTTCTTGACCCTAAACCCTAAACTTTTTTTCTTGCCTAATTAATATTTTATTTCCCTTATTTTCTTTATTTAAATATTATTATTCTTTTCCTATTTTCCCGTTTTCTATACAAGTGATTAAAAATTCAAGCTAAATAATATTAATATATGATGGGTAAATATATTTAATATTATATTTCAATAAAATATCTTTTACTAAGTTTATTGTCACTTAATATCTCACTCTTTTTATTAATAGTGAAAATTTACACTTAAGAACAAATTTGATATCGGAATAAAAATGAAAAAAATTGAATTAAATTCTCTAATACATAAAAAAAATTGCCCCATTTTTATTCATCCAAACTAAATCTAATTATTTAAAATTTTGACATAACATGAAGATCTATTTCCCATTCACTATAGTAATTGCTTATCTGCAAAGGATGTGGGACAATCAATCCTCGAGAGTTGAGAGCTTACGTAGGGTTATAGAAAGCTTGGCCATCAATTTAAGTTGGAACTCACCCTCACAATAAATGAATAGCGTATTGAATACTTACAACTTTTGCCCAAAAAAAGGAATATGGCACGAATATGTGAATGGGAGTGAAAGTTCATCAAAAATTTCAGTTTGTTGACTAGGGAGAGGGAATCATCTCTCTTTACCATTTTTATATTTGGTGCTTTTTATTATTAGAGGCGTAGAATTTTCTCTTGCTTCAAATAAAAGCAGAGAGATAGTGAGTTTTGTGTACCAAATCAATCCAGTAAGATTCTCATAATTTTATATTTCATCCTCCAAGAAGACAACCACATGAAATACAAAAGTAAGAGAGAGAAAATAAGTTCCGTATGCTAAGCGTGTATATTACAACTTCCATACAATTACATAGGGATTCCCAATGTTATGATATTCGAAACAAAGTTGTGAGTACCATGTATATTTTATGCATAAATTACGAGACTGATAGACTTGTCCTTCAATTTATTGTCAAGGATGGATGATCTCCTGTACGTAGTTGATGCCACCAAGCAACAGGTGTTAGCCTAATCAAAATATTTATTTGATCGACACAGGCTCGGTGGTGTTGTACAAATACAGACACGAAATCACAACCCATGAAACAAATTTTGCTTCTCCATTTAAAGCATCGGCAGTGTCTTGTTCCATTCAGTTAGATGGATGCAGGAGCTCATGGTCATGCTTGGACAAATAATTTCAGAGAACGAATGGATAGGAACTTGAAGTAATGTTGAATATAGATAGATTATTACTTCGTGGCAAATTAATTTAGGCGTAAAGGCAACTTTAGAAACTAGCTAGATTCTCTGACATCTGGACGGTGTACACAAATCAGGAGTCAATATACAGAGGATTCTCTGATGAATTTGGCGATCAACGTTTCACCGTGAAGTCCTTTATTATTTTTTGAAAATATTTGGTGAATGCACAAAATTGTAATGCATGCAGAATACATACCAAAAAAAGGTGAGAAAAATAATAAAAATATTTGAATGATGGATCTCATATGATCATTATTATTTTTGTTCAACTTTTTTTTTTATGCAAAAACTTATCAGATATATATACAAAATATATTAGCGTTGCACTGTTTGCATTGATAAATTTCTGGATTAAAAAAAATTTAAACAAAAATAAAAATGATTATGTGGAATTTATCATTCAAGCATTTTTATCGTTTTCCTCACTTCTGCGCATGCGTCCATATGTGTCGTGATTTTGTGTGTTCACCTATCATTACTCATTCTTAGGTTCTGTGTGGTTTATCATTGGGAGGCCCAAAGGTCTTTTAATAGCAAGAGAATGAAAATATATAGTAATTAATATATTTTGGTATATAAAAACTTTTATTTTTAAATTTACTTTTAAAATTTTAGAAAATCTTTTGGGATAAGTATCCTTAAAGATATTTTTTATTTTACAAAAAAGATATTTTAAAAAAGAATTTTACTATTATTCTCACATTAATTTTACTTTATCCTATCCAAATAAAAATTATTTTTTTAAAAATAATTTCTCTAAAAGTAATTATTTTAATAGACTTTCTTTCACAAATAATTTTCCTAAAAATCAACCAGATGTGCGATGCAGCTCACCTGGTTGGAGTACTTGTCTCAATTGTATACTAATGTCGCCCTCTAATTTTATCGAAGACTTTCTTTATCTAATTTTATCATTAATTTAGAAAGTTAGAAAGATGCTTTTGGGAAAAAGAACCTGGGCATGTGTTAAAAGTTAAAACTGAGAGATTTATTTAATCATGGAAAGTTATGAATTTGGAGCACTAGTTTTACAAATATTTCCTTTTCTTCTTACTTGGTGACAATTTCTCACTGTAGTTTATGGTAGTCCAACAGCATTTTCATATGCATTCCTATTGTCAAAGTTCCACAACTATTAGGTATATGGCTTAGTTAACTTTTAAAATTTACTTGGACAATTCTCCTTCTTTAAACTAGCTTTTAGAATAAAATTAATTAGATCCACAATTCTAAAATAATATCATTCTATGTGTTAAGCACCTCTGATGTCCAGCAAACTTGACGATGGGGTGTGTTAAGACTTGAATCACTATGCACATTCGATGCATGCAAATCATCCATGTAAAGTAACACATGGGTCGCGTGGAAATCTTGAACGACGAACGAGGTCCACTTGAAGAATATTGATGTGAGATTCAGCACGCGCATCGTTTCGTTTCGGATTACATTATATAAAACATATACTGATAGACATGAGAAATTATTTTACACGTTTCTTATATTGCTTTTTATATTGTATAGGGATTGGCTCTTGCGCAGGATCCACACAGTTGATAATACGTTTAAGAGATTTGTTTAATTCAAGTAGCTCTCAACTGCTGTATAAAAAAAATTTATTCGGAGAAGAAAAAAACTACTTTAGTCGGATTTTTTCAAAAAAGAAAGGAAAAAAAAAAGAGACTACTGTATTAAAAAGTGCTAAACTACACTCCAACCTCTGTGGGTTCAAATGATCCTAAGTATCGTCCCTAGCTTGACATTTGTAATTCCTTCCCAAAAAGAAGAGCCTATATATAAAATCATGCATTATACTAAATATTAGCGAGAAGGAGACTATATTATCAGGTAGAAATGAGAAAAAGAGAATTTAAAAAAAAAAAATGACCAAGAAAAGGAGTATCAATTAAATACAAAATCATCATCAAGAAAACACGCATTCATCCTCCTTTCCCCCTCAATGTTTCATTTCATGTCATAGGTTTGTGGGAAAAGGTTGTTTGACTGTAATGTGGAAGCTTCATCATTGCCACCAATGTCCGAAGCCAAACCCTCAAGAAAAAGGCCCTCAGTAATGATAACATCAGGGTGGACCGAGAATGGATAGTATAACAACACACAGCTATTCATGCTTTTCTTGGTCCACTTCGTTGGATGAATGCCTAGTCATTCGGGGTCTGCTCACAGACTCCATTCTAGAATTGAGACCGGGAGGCCTTCACATTTTTACTATGTATTTGGGTTTGGGTTTTGAATAAGTGTTTTTTCTTTTTAATTTTCTTTTGCTGTGCGATTTTAATTTGAATAAATGAGGTAGTTACGATTTTGCCAATTTTACTGTAAACAAACGGAAGTGAAGGTCTCCATTTCAGAGTCAAAACAAACCTGTACTGTAGCCCTACGATAAAGAAGTGGTCCCCCATGATTAAGCCTAACTCCTAGCACTCTGCTGAGTCGTACACTTGAACCAAATTCAAGATTTTGACTCGTACAATAAAAACGCAAATGTTATAGACCGTGTCTACTACTAGCTGCTAGCTGTTCATCAGATTCGGATGCAAGTTAATCAGAGACTCAAGCCTACCCCAGAAGTTTGAGGGGCCGCCACGCAAGTGTATACGGCGCGAGCACAAATCGTCCTGGTAAATGTTTGAAGTTCTATTTGCAGCTAATCATAGACTGCAACTCCACAAAATAAAAAATCAAACATGCTTTTAAACCCAATGTATGGAAGAAAACTGAAAACAAAATGTGGAGAAAGAAAGAAACAGGAGAAGAAAACGATAAGCGTTTGGCAATGGCACGACTGTTACTTATTCCACATAGACTTGATGTTTCCCCACGCGCCATGAAAGAGTGTCCATACTTGTCTTTGCATTGAATATAAGAGCGTAATGTCAGGTCCTCAATCATGAGCCTACCCTTACGTTCAGAGAGACTCGTGGAGAGTAGAAACGTATTCGACAATAGGGAAGGGAAAGTCAGCCACAAATTAATGCTAAGTACCATCCATTCCCTGTAGTCCGTGCTATACGGTGCTAGCTGCTGAAATATGCAAATTAAAACTACTAATAACCAACGCAACCTGTTTTTTTAATTTCAAATTAATGGCAGCGAGAAAATCGGTGGTGATCATGCATGAAGGCTGAAGCTATGAGACACCGAAATCTCCTTTCGCAGCTGGCCATAAAATGGTTAAGAATAAAGATGTCCGTGGCATAATAACACTTAAAACTGGGTGAACAAAAGGAAAGTACTTTTCTGCGTATCCCCTCTTCTAAAAGTTATTCATCTATGCAAAAACTGCAGATCTAAACCATGAAACTTTGGTTATCCAAGAGAGATAGAAAATCATTCAAGTTCCATCCTCCTCCAACAAATAGATGTAAACGAGACCACCCTCTTGACACCTAGACCCCAAATCATAGAACAAGTATGAACAACGTCAAGATGGAAAAAAACAAAAATGAAAACTCTAACCACGTGTTACTGATAGACTGAAAAAAAAAAAATACAAAGAGAATATAAGAAATAAAAACCAATTCCAAGATAGGGTTTCCAAAGGAGGGACGAGACTAGCAGATTACAAGGTTTTCCAATTCCAACTGCAGCGGCAGACAGCAAGTAAATTAAGGGGTGTTACCCTTTACATATGATGCCGTATCAAATAACTGAAGGATCCTGCAGAAACAAGGACATGAAGGGGGGAAAACACAATATCGTCGCTAAAAGTAACTTTAGGAGAAAATAATGATAAATCAATGTTCTTCTTCCCCAACTCAATAAATAATAGAACACAATATTCTCTATAAAAGCATTTATCAGACATAAAGCTAGTGCATATAGCAGAGATACAGATAAAGAAAGAAAGAAAGAGGGGAAGGTGCTGGGGCTAGCTATTTTACCTTACTCAGCAGAAAACATATATACGAAAGGTGGTTATGCAATTCAGAATCTGAGATATGTATATGTCACGAAGGTTTTACAAAGAGAAGCCAACACAGCTGTATTGGCAGTATGCCCACCTCCGCATATTTGGTGTCCAAACAGAGAGAAATGAATCCATTAAGTAACAGTAGATGGAGGTGGACAGAATGCCAAGAAACTCTGTAAGCTTCCCTTTGTTAAACCCAACGTGAGGGCCTTGTTTGGTAGTCACCGTTTAAACTTGAAAGACTCACCGCAACGCAACACAAGACAAAAAGTGGATTGATGGAAGCAAGAATGGGATTTTGGCAACGAGGGGCAAGCAGAGGCTGCCTTATTTAAGATGCCACTGCGCTTCAGAATAAATAAGAGAGAGAGAAGGAGATGAGGTGGGTATGATTAATTGCCTTTGTTTTTTTAAATCTAGGGTGGGTTTATTTGAGTTTTTTAAATAAAGAGTAATTTTTTAATTACTAAAAGTAATTACTTTTGATATAAGTTATTTATTTTATTTTATATTTAAAAATTTAAAATATATTTTTTAATTGTTGAATAAAAAATAAAATGAATAATTTTTATAATTAAAAAATTATTTTTTCTATCAAAATAATCTAAACTAAACACAGCCTATCTCACTAGTAGCTTGAACTAAAATGCAATGCTAATTTTTTTTATCTATAATATGGAATTTAAAATTTGCTTAAAAAAATAAGTATCAAAACACTATAGTTAACTATTTATTTAATTGTGAATCTTGAAAAAAAAAATTAAAAACTTTTGATAATCTTTCTTATATCAATTTCATATAAATTTTAAATAAAAAAACAATGAATAAATATTTTTAACTGAATACGTATTTTTCATTTTTAAATTCTTCATTATAAAACATATTTACATAAAATTGTTTAATTTAAAAATGAGATTTATTTTAATGTATTGTTAGTTCAATCATATAATTTTATTTATAAAATTTTTAAAATAATAAATAATTGAATCAAATATTTTTATTAATATAATAATATATAATTAAATATTTATATTAAAAAATTTATATTAATATTATATATAAATTAATTTTTTTAAAAATTAAATAATATAAGTATAAATAATTTGATATATATCTTGTTTATCTTGGAACTTGATTAAATAAATGAAAGTATAAAATTAAACGAAAATGAAAAATTTGTGGAATTAAGATTGAAAACATTTCATATTTATTGATCTAAGTAATTAAAAATACTCTACATTGGATGTTTCTTACTTATTAACGAAACAATTATTTATTACAGAGAGAGAGAGAGAGAGATATGACATGTTGTGGCGACCTCGAAAAGATTGATAAGCCATGAGATTGGATGGTTCATTCATGAGAGAAGGCATATTTAGAAAGATCAGACGATCATCATAGTTGTTCTTTCCCTTCCCTCATTCTCGATGAAACCGTTTCTTTTCTACAGAAATATTGAGAGGGTTTCATTTTATTTTTTACATTTCGTATTAATTTATCTCTTATTTATTATTAAATAAGATATAAATAAATAATAAATTAATATAATATCTCACAAAAATTGTGAGTTGCTTTACCGTTTCTCTTCGTATTTTCCTTCACATAAAAAAAAAAAAAAGAAAATCTTTTGTTTTTGCCTTTGCCTTTGCCCTCGACGCCGGTGCCCACAAAACGCACTTCTCTCATCGTGTGGTGCTGGTTGGCCTAGTATGGGAAGCATCCTAAAGTAACTATTCATAAATGAGCGATCTGTTAACATTTATATGAGATTTTGTATATTTATATTTTTAATAATTTTTTATAAAATATAATTTTTATTAATTTAATTATTAAATTATAATTTATATCATATAGGTTATTTATGTCAAATTTTAAAAAAATTAAATGTTATTAAAAATATGATCAAATAGTTTGTTTTTATATATATTTAAGAAAATTTTATTGCAGTAATTTAAATATATATATAAAAATGTATTAAATAAATTTTGATTAGTGTAAAATTTTATAAATATGATCTATAATATATAAACTTTCAATTTAACAGTTAATTTTGTAAAAAATTTCTTCAATAAAAAGTTATTAATACTATAAGAAGTAAGTTTAACTAACATCAGTATAAGTTAATCCTCTCTCATATATTATGATTTGAATAAAAATTATAAAAAATAGAAGTTTTAACACAAATTAAGGAAGTCAAAAATCCCCACCAAGCAAGGATCCCTACAAGGATTGCCAATTTAAGACTCGAGTTTGAGGAATTTTTCCCTACGAGGATAGTGATGATGTAAATATCCCTCCCCCCATAGTAGGTTTAGGGATGGAGGCGGGATTATCCTCCCCACCCCACGAGGACCCTATGTGTGTGAAGGTATAAAAGTACCCTTCACTTAAATACTACATATATGTTGTCCTTTTATACATTTCACTGGTGATATATTTATTTCAAAAATCAAACAACTTACACACTACCCAATATATCCATACGGTGGTCCATCCTCATCACCCCTATCCCTAGTTTTCATTTTGCTCTCTATTCTCTCAACCAGATCTAAGCTCTAACTAAGGGACCTTCTTGTCTGTCCACAACTACCGCCAACAACATCACAGCACCACTAGCAGCCTCTTCCTTCCTGTTGAGCCATAGCCATGCCCCACCAAGCTATCGCCCAACAAGTCCACCTCTTCCAAAGCTCAACGTCGCAAAAGCTCTCCCCTCTACCATCGGATAGCAACTCACGTCGGCCATTGCGACAGCAATTCCTGTTCAAAGAGACCTTGGGCCAATTTCTTCTAAAATCCATGGTAAAAAGTGCGCCATCGAAGGCCAATCTTAGAGTCAAGATCAATTAGAATTGTGCTTAGTGGGGTGAGAACATAAGGTTTCTATGGTGATTGTTCTATGTTCAAATGAAAAACTAAGCTTTTAGTTGTTCTTATTCTTATTCTATTGATATGTTTTTTATCATATTTATTCTTGTTCTTATTTTATAATTTTGTTATCTTTTCAATTTTTTTTTATCATTTTTCTATATTTTTTTCAATTTTTTAAATTGAATTCGGGATCCCCATAAGGATCTATGGGGAGGCAGAGAATGGGGATGGAATAAAAAACTCCCCATGACAATGTGTTATTTAATAATTTTATTTTAATTTATTTTGATTATATAACAGGATGTGTTAATAAGACATAGTATTACTCATAAAAATTATTTTTATGTGAAATTTTGTTCGTCAATTTTTTAAATATTTCGCAAAAAAAATTTGATAATTAGAACTTTGAAAGGTCGCATTGAGTTCATATATATTTTGGTGTTGTATTAATTATAAAATATACGGGGACCTAGTAATTTAGTTTATGTAATTATTCTTAAACTGTCATATATTTTAATTGAATTTATCTAAAAATATAGTTTTTCAAACATTTTTCGAGTAATATATTTCCAATGTTATTAATATCTATTACTTAATTATAACACTAAAAGTATAATTAAAGAGAAAAAGAATGGTCATTCCTATAACCACTGTGGTATATATTCAATAATACACAACATGAAATTTTACTTGGAAAATTTTGTAAAGAATATACTAGTGTCTATTTAGTAAAATAGATTTTTGAAAAAAAAACTTATTATTCTTTTAAAATATCTCATTAATCTATTTTGTTTAAAAAACACGCTAATATTAGTTTGATATTTTCTCTAATATGATGAAGGTTAATCGTTACTGATGTGGAACTTAATTAATCATACGATGTTGTATGATGTCATAATTAACCGTTAATTAGTGGTATTTTCTTTATTAAAGCTGAAATTAATATTTGAAGAATTAAATTGATAGATTTTTAATTAATTTAATTTTTAATTTAAAAATTAAATTATAATTAAGGATATGTTTATTTTAAATTTTAAAAAAAGTGATTTTGAAACTTAAATTTTATATATAATTAAAAAAGTTGAAAATTGATTTTTTTTCATAAACTACTCTTTTTAACTTTTACAAAAAAAATTAAAATAGATTTTTTTGGGATTATGAATTTATCTACTGATTTTTTTAATAAAAAATTAATTTTTTACTGGAAAAAATCTCAAACAAACACTATCTAGATCATCAACGTTTTGATTGTTTAAATGGTTCGCAATACATTTTTTTTAAAAATAAAATATTGAATTATAGTCTTATCGATGAACAAATTACCGCTAGTAAGGCAAGAAACAGGAAACATAATGTTGTTTGAGTGGCTTTGAATTTTAATACAGAACAGTGTAATAATATTACGATAATATTTTATTTTGAATTTTATTACGGAAGAATGGTGGTGTTGTGAGAAATTTTGCCCCTACGGAGGTAGAAATGTGTCATGCACGAATTACTACTTTTTGGATAGCGAAATTTGGCACAAAATTTTGTAAAGAATTCGCCCCCCATGGTATAGAAAATTGAAAAAATATGATTAAGTGCAGTTTCTGACGCATACCAACATTTACTTTCTATTCTATATAAATCTCTCCTCTAAAGCCTTCATTCCTTCTTTCTCTATTTTTGTTATTTTGCCCTTTTATTAGCGTGTCTTACTCTACTTTTTTTTAAATTAGAGTGAATAATAATACAAAAAAAGTAAGTGAAAATTATGCAAGAAAGAACAGATAACATGAAAGTAATGTTAATTTTGTTAAATCCTGCTATTAATTACAATTCCAATCCTCTCTTCTTCAACTCCTTATTTCACATTCTCCCCATTGTACATGCTTCTAATTGATATTCAAATACAAGTTGGGATAAAAAGTAAGAAGAGGTGACTACATTCATATGGGTGCTTTCCAAGGGTACTAAATGGAACTCTCTTTATTGTGCAAATCTCTACTTTTGATATATAAGTCATTTACTTTAAATAAACGTAACTTTTGACTTGAGACTCCGATTTGCTATTATTATACCTTTTTAGAAAACTCTAGATGAGCCCGTCAGAGTGACAACCGGCAGCGTTGGTTGGTGCCATTTTTTGCCTCAAAAATATTGTTTGAAAGTGTTCTGACCACTTTTTTATTTATATAATTTTTGGTCATAAAAAATGTTGAAATCTATAAACTTGATGAGGCATGAATTGTACTATAGTCTATAGCTCCTGTCCTATAAATTCTAGTGGAGATTTGCACAATAAAGAGGGTTCTATTTAGTTACCCTTGAAAAGCACCCATGTGAACGTGATCACCTCTTCTTGCTCTTAACCCGACTTGCATTTGCATATCAATCAAAAGCATGCACAGTGAGAGGATGTGAAATAAGGAGTTGAAGAAGAGAGGATTGAAATTGTAATTAGCAGGATTTAACAAAATCAACATTACATTCATGTTATCGATTCTTTCTTGCATAATTTTCTTTCACTTTTTTTGTATTATTATTCACTCTCACTTTAAAGGAAGGAGAGCAAGACACATTAATAAAAGGGCAAAATAACAAGAATAGAGAAAGAAGTAATAGAGGCTTGAGAGGAGGGATTTATATAGAATAGAGAATAAATATTAGCATGTGTCAGAAACTGTACTTTTTTCTATTTTTTCAATTTTCTATACTATGGGGGGCGAATTCTTTGCAAAATTTTGTGTCAGATTTCGCTCTCCAAGAAGTAGTAATTCATGCGCAATACATTTCTATCTCTACAAGTGCAAAATCTCTCACAACAATCTTATATTTTTATAATAAAATTTAAAACATAATATTCTTGGAATATTGTTATACTATTCCATATTAAAATTCAAAGGCCTGTTTGAGCAGACTGTTATTTTCCTTGGTTTATTTACAAATTCTTATCGACATCATTCCTTAATGTTAGAAAAGTTGACGAATTTTTATTTACCTGCGCTGCCAGAGGCATGAATGATAGTACAAGGTGTGACCTAACTATAGTAAGGTGCATGCTATGGTACCATAGTAAAAATGTGCATTTTGTACATTTTTGTGATGAATGGTGAGAATCGTGTCATAGATTGTGAGGTGCATCAATGCATTAATCACTTATGATATATTATAATAATATCTAATTTTATAAAAATTTAAAAATATAATTAAATATATTTTAAAAATTAATTATCATACATTGATAATATAAAATTATATTAACAGTATAAAATAATTTTATACTATTAGTATAATTAAAAAATTTTATCAATGTAATTTTAATTATCATACATTAACAGTGTAAAATTATACTAGCAGTATAAAATAATTTTATACTGTCAATGTAATCAAAAAATTTTATCAATATAATTTTAATTATCATACACTGACAGTGTAAAAAAATTTTATCAGTGTAATTTTATAGTACTGCCAGTATAATTTTACATTGTCAGTATATGATAATTAAAATTATACTGATAAAATTTTTTGATTACACTGATAGTATAAAATTATTTTATACTGCTAGTATAATTTTACACTATCAATGTATGATAATTAAAATTACACTGATAAAATTTTTTGATTATACTATCAATATATGATAATTAATTTTTAAAATATATTTAATTATATTTTTAAATTTTCTTAAAATTAGATATTATTATAATATATCATAGATAATTGGTGTATTGATATACCTCACAATCTATGACACGATCCTCACCATTTATCACAAAAAATACATAAAATATACACTTTTATCGAGGTACAGTAGAATTCACCCTATAATAAAGTTTAGTTTGATTTGATGTGATCACGCTTTATTACTGCGTAGAAGTTCGAAACATACATGTTGGGCCAAATGTCAAGCTCATGGTGAAAAAATAATGAGAAAAAAAAGGTCAAAAAATTGTATTTATCATTTTAGTTTTCTGAGCATTTTGTTTATCTATTCAAAAAATTTTAATTATAACGTACTGTTAATATAAAATTTATATGATTATTTAATTACATATAATATTAGTCAAAGTATATTTTTTTCACATTTAATACTTTAAGATCTCGTTTATAATTTATCATAATATATAACTAAATGACAACATAAATTTTTTATATTGGTAATATATTAAAATAATATTCTATTTAATAAAAAGAATATTAAAAGGCATACAAATTAAGTTCAAATATCAATGTTTAGTGCCATTATTTTGATTGTTACTATATTGTATATTATGGTTAGTGTCATTTTCAGAATATGCAATATAAAAGGCGTCGTCTCAACATGTGAATGTTTATTCCATGATCTCTATCGAACGTAATGTTTGGATATTCCACTCGAGTATAAATGTATGATACAGTTCAGGGCTTTGATGGGATTAATTACTACGAAGTGAGCTGTCCATTGATGATAAAATTATCAAGACAAGAATCAAAAGCTGCGAGTGGAATGATCAGGAAAAAAAAAAGGTTCGGAATGCGAATATAAGTCTAAATAGTTTTTTTTTTTTTAAGATAATTAAAGGGAATAGCACTTAGAATCAGGCCGAATGAGAACATGAGAGTACAAAGAAGCACAAAAGAAAATCAATACAAAAATACCCTATAAGTAACTTAAGACTACCCCCAACAAACACCACAAGGATCTGTATATATCATCACAACAGATATATCTTGAACTTCTATCAACCCTAAGATTGACTCTTGCACAATAATAATTCCAGCATTAGATTTTCTAGAAGACCACCACAGAAAAAAAAAAAAAACTTTTGCACACCAGATCCTCTAAAAAAACTTAACTATCACAGGTTTGTGCCCCCAATCTCAGTTGAGATGAAAGAATTAACTACAGCATATTGAAGTCACACCCACAAGATCCTTGCTCAATCAACCATTATATCAACCACTACCACACTGAAACGGAATGCAAATGAAGCAGTCCCCTAGCATATGCCTGAGACAAAGCATTAGCCAACCATATATCCAAGAAATAATACACCACAACACAACTTATTCATCAAAACGTTACATAAAAATGAAACAAAGCTGATCATATAGGAAGAACAAAAAAATTGAAAAACCAATAAAATGTATTTTCGTAAACCCTTCCAATAAAGCCTCAAAAAACATCACACTTGCCAAATGAAGCCATATTTCCTTCTTCTTCTTTTTTTCCCCCCTTCTTTTCTTCTTTTTTTTTTTTTCACCCTTAATAAACCAAAATATCCATTTAATTCAATTCTTGTACTTTTCTATACTTGACTTACAACCACTCTTCTACTTCTACTATTTTTTTCCCCCACTCTTTTTTCTTCTATTCTTCTTCTTCTTCTTCTTCTAATTTTTTTTTCTATTTTTTTCCCCCAGACACCCTTTTTCCAAACAGACACAACTGATTTTGTAAACCATCTAAACAACAGAACCAAAATAACCGAAACTGAAAAATGAAAGGCTTCACATTTATAAATTTAGAATAATCAATTTAGAATAGTAATGTACCAAAAAAGTAATACAGAATAATAATTTTTTTATTTAATCTACAAATATAAAACATGCATCAATTCACTTGCAATTTGAAATACTTTGTACAGAAAAGCTCATGCATGCATTACATGTTACTTTCTTTACAAGTTCGCGTCTCACTTTGGATGGCTTGGGAAACTTTCCTGGCTTATAATTTTTGAATTTAATTTCTGTACAATGAGAGTGTAATAAAATTTGAGAAAATATCAAACAATGATAAATAATTATCTATTATAACTATTCATCATAATTTATCTTCTTTTTTTAAAATTTTATTGGTTAGATGATAGCATCAGTATATAAAAATTAATCTTATAATTTTTTGTAATTATTTGAAAATATTTATATTATATAATATTTTATCTTCATAAAAAGTTTATTTTTAGAATATGCTTTTGTTAAAAATGTTACCCACATCCATATTTAATTTTATAATTCGACATAATTATTATTTCTATGTTTAGGGGCGTAGTGTGTTTTTAATCCTTAAACCTTACAGAATATGGAGGCTCCGCATGTCCCACTCATGCCCCCATTTCAGTCATTTGACAGGGCCTACCTCCCACTAAGTCAAGAATCCAAGGTATACTCTGTTCATCGCTTTGACCTACCAGATTAGATACATAGCAAGTAACCCCTTGGTTTCTGGCAATATAAAAATGTGTATAAAAGAAAATGGTCAATGTGTTCAATAATTATATTAACTTCACACTTTTCTCTTCGGTCTTCAGAGGTTCCCCTTTCCATTGAATAAATTCCCAGTGACACGACGAAAGAGATATGAATCTCTCCTTTTGTCATCCGATACGTCGCACTCATCACGCCCACAAGCACAAACCCGCGCCCCTAGAAACACACACCAGCTCCTCCAAACCCCAAGATAATCACAAGAACAAACTCCCACACAAATAATTAGCATGTTCGGAAAATCGTATGAGTATGCTAAAATGAATTATGAAATATTAGAATTAATTTTGGTTTTTTTTAATTTTTATTAAGGATAAATTTATTTTTTTTTTTAAAAATTATTATAAAATTAAAAAATTAAAAATAAAATTTTTTGAGAAATCATTTTTTTAAATTGAAAATAAATTTTTTTAAAATTTTAATTACCTTTAAAAATTTATTCAAATATATCAAAAATAATTTTTTTAATACAAAAAGTTTTTACCAAAATATCTTTCTCAAATGTACTATAAACATTTTTATAGAATCAATTTTTATTTTTAAATTGATTTTTGATAAAAAATAAAAATGTATTATTTTTTATTTTATTAAAATTGATTTTAAATTTTTTTTATGAATTATATATTTAAGAATAATTTTAATTAATATTATTTAAATATAAATTATTTTTTATATTAAATTATCAAATATAAATTATTTTAGGATTATTCTATAAAAGCGTAACGAAGCACGCAGTATGTCGTTCTCCTACATATATGCATTTATGAGACCAACCCCATTTTACGCGCCTTATTTATTGCATTGCATCTAACTCTCCAACCATCCCCACCACCCAATTTTTTATTTTTTATTTTTATTTCACATTTTCCAAGCTCAAACAACAGAGACAGAAGAAATCAAATCAGGATCCGTTGATACCAGGAACATCCATACAAACTGCAGCCGATGAGGATGACTTTTTACTGGTCTAGGGTGTCTCCTCTCCGTTTTATTAATCTGTGAGGTGCAAACCAGTTGGCTCGCTGAATAACTGTCAGAGCTATGAGTAAGTCATTGGAGCAACGGAAAAACGTACAAACTTTGTATTATAATAAACTTTTTTTTTTCTTAATTATGTAAACCTTGCAATTTCACATATAGGGAGAAGAAGTGGTAAAGGAATTTAAGTTATTTTCAACTAGAGAGACTACAACATGTGCTGCAAGTATACTTATATATCTTCTATGTTTAACGCATGGAAGATCTGCATATAGAGAACACTGCATGTTTAGTGCATGTTATTCATCTAAGACAATGTGAGAATAGACTGCTAAAAAAATAAATTAGGAATTTTGCTTGTGTCCAAACTAATTAAGCTATGTATGTAACTGTAGTTGGTTGAAGTTACTAAGCTACAGATGTTGGTGAGCTAAACCCTAACGCAATATTCACCATCCGACGAAAAGTGAAAGTGTTCAAAAAGCTGTGTAAAGTGAAGACCAAAGTTTACAGTCTTTTCGTACTTTTACTGGAATTAAATGAAACTGATATAATAATTGAACCAAATTAAACAGAACTAGGTAGTAGATACGAACAAAAAAGTCTTGTACCAAAAAAGTGGAATAGTATGTTTGGTTTAATATTTGAAATAAAATTATGGTTTAATTAAATAAAAAATTTTTAAAAATAGTAAAACTATAGTTTAAAACTTTTTAAAAACTATATCAAATATGCTAGAACAGTTGCTAGGTTGCTACTAGTCTCTTGAGGTGGGTTAAGACAATCTACCAATTATTCGTTTGAAGACTGGTTCTTCTTTTGATTAATTGTAAGCTCTTTTTACATGTATAATTATCACCGGAGTAATTTAATAACATATTTAGTTTTGCAGTTGAAAAATATCAAACTATAATTTTGGTAACAAAAATTATATAACTTTTGTCCAATCCATAATTTATAAATTTTTAAACAAAAAATAGATGTATTATAAAAAATTATTATGTACGCTGGTTGTAATTAAGGTTCGTTGTAAATTAGCGCGAAATACATTCCTTCGCAGTATAAACTTAAACCTTCCTTGTTTAAGTCTTTTTTAAGTAATATACTTACCGAAACACTATAATATTAAGCTTGTTTTTGAATGGAAGAGTTTGAAAGAAAAAGAAAATTGAACGGTAACATTCACTTAATTTCGAAAATTTGACTTCAGGGGATACAGAAGAAATAACTTTCCTGCTTTCGTTCAGTTTTTAACCTTTAAAAAAGATACATGCGCTTTGCTCCCTGCCCTCTATGCAGCGTAAGCGTCAACTATTCTTCTTCTTTTGTTTCTTTACGGAAAAGAATTTCAAGGGGTGTGGGGCGATGGTTATGGTGGGGACTAGATATCTATTTCGCCCCAGCTAACAGAGAGGGGATGTCCAAGGTATAAATGTAAAGGACGACACAAACGAAAAGGGTAACAAGGATGTTTACCTTTTATCGTTTCTCTGGCTGCAGCAAGTTTTACTTTGGGAACACGGAAGATTAATAATGGAAAATTGGTCGAAAGTACACATTAAGGCTATTAAATATGCAGATTCGATTGACTAGTGGTAGAATATTGTAGCAATTTCAGAGGCCAACCTAGAAGAGCAAGGGTATTGCCTACAGTTGGAACTAGGGACTTGCAAGACTTAACCTAGTTTGCAGAACTCGATGCAGAGGAATCCACCATTCTTCATGATTATGAGCCGTACGTGTCCAAGTGAAGGAGCGCAAAATTCTTAAATTACTTTATTGAGTAAATGCTTTTTCTTATTCCATGTTAATATTAATCATACAATATTTAAAAGTTAAAAAAAAATATAGTAAAAAAATAAATAAATTTGTGACTATAAAATATATATATATAGAGCAAGAATCTCTTCCCATGGAACAGTATAGAACTTATCGAGAAGGAACTCTAACGTAAAGCGGCTAATTAAGGCCTAATGCCCAAAAGTATGATGCAACCTTTGCCCAAAGAAGATGCGATCGCGTTCGTTAGTTTTTGAATTGGAAAAGTTTCGGGTAAGCATACTATATTTTAATAGATTATCGTTACACACTTTAAACTATTTAAATTATGAATTGAGTATTTATTTATTTGATTCAAATCATCAGCATGTAGAATTCAAATCTCAATTAATCTAACTCCGATTGAGTTGACCCCACTTTAAGTAAAACTTTACCAGCATTTTTTCTTCATTTATAAAAATTAAATTTGAGATTTTACACTTAAAAAAACTTTAAAAAAAATAAGTGTTGAACTATTTGAATTAATCAAATATTAATACAATTAAATATTTATTAACAAATACCTCAAAATACCAGTTAAATAATTAAGATATTTTTTGAATTTAAAATATCAATACTCAAAGTTTATTAAATTTCAATTATTTTGGTTATAGTTGGATCAATCTATTATAAAAGTAAAAATCTCTCGATAATAATTATTTGTTTATTTATTTATTTATAAAACTTGAATTCAATATCTTATTTAAAAGGAATAAATACTAAACAGCTTCCAATCAAATGTTGATAACATAAAATATATTAACTAAAAATAATTTTTAAAGAAGGTGCTTTAAAAGGAGGTTACTCCCATTCAACTTTTAAATTTGATAATTAAGTTTGAGGCTTGTGCATTTTTCAATTAACAAAAATAGTTAAAGAACTCAACAAGAAGTGCACGAATATATACTGTCAGATATAAAGTCATGTATATTGCTATACATAATTTATGTTTTAAAAGAGATGATTCATGATATAGTAGTAGAACCTTTACGATTAAATAGTATAGAGTTTGATCTTTGTTGTTCCTTATTCTTCTAAGTAAATATTAAATTTTAGTAAAAGATAAAAGTAGACCTTTGTATTATCTACACTTTAAGTCGGATAAGCCCTAGTACAAGAGAACATATTAGATATAAAATTATTCATATTTCTTTAGATCTTTGCTTAACATACTAAACTTTGAAATAATCCATGACAATTTGGAACAAAATCATTAGTTTATTCTTTTTTTTTTTCCTGCGGCCAAAGCTACTTCATATGGTTATTGTTGAGAGACCTCAAGTAATTTGATTTTTATCCCAACTGAATTTAGAGATAAAAGAATCTGTTATTTTCCAAAAAAACTTAAAGCCGAGTAAGTGAGGGTGGGGGAGAGGGAGAGGGAGACAGTGAGGGAGGGAGGTTGAGTACTGTAAATAAAAAACTCAGCCGAGGTCCCTTCTCTCAACTAGTGGCAAGGAAGTTCTTATCAAATCAATTGATATTGCAATTCCTATTTATTCCTTTGGCTGTTTTCGATTACCAGATATGCTCTTGGATGATATTCATAAGATGATGGTAAGATTTTGGTGGGGTCAAAAAAACAATAAAAGGAAAATGGCATGGATTGGGTGGAACACATTATATATACTATAGCATTGAGTCTGGCTGAGGTATATAAGAGCCATAGACTCCCCTTGTCTCTTCTTTCCTAAGATTTTATTCTAGTTAATACTGTATTTGTTGTTTAGCAATGCTATGGGTTTCCTCTTTCTTTTGTATGTTTGTTGTCCTGATGGATCTCATCTTGTATTATTTCATATCAATGAAATAAAATATCTATCTTTGTTAGAAAAAAAAAAGGTGAGGGTGAGTACTATCATATTATGAGTAAACCTAATTTAAGATTAACAGAAAAAACTTGTACGAGGAAGGGCATAATTCTTTAAAATATAAAACGTGGTCACGATATTGAGTAGATAATATGAAAGAAGAATGATTCAGTGGATCTGGAACCAAGATGCCTCAACATATGATTGATAATTTGATTTGAACATCGTGCATCTCATGTGACTCTCAGAGAAAAGGACAAGATGTTTGGCACAAATAACCAACATGGAAAGTTACAAGGAGAATTACTGTACGTGTTTGGATATATCAGTAGAGAAGTGTAGGGACGTCGATTTGGCGAAGAAAGGCAGCTGGTTTTGAACATTGTCAACTTTGGTTTCAAAAACTAAATGATGAAGTCTATGACGAAATATTTGATGTTGACGTGGGTCTCTTTCCAGCTCCGACGCCACATGACTCGGTCTCTTTTTCTGTGTGTCTGTATCGTTGGGTTTATAAGGGTGCACTGCAAATCTAAATAGCCAGATCTTTTTTTTTAAAAAAAAAATAAAGAGATGAAAACCTCTTATGCATTTATGTGCCATGCAAGTGATACTCATTATTACCAATCTAAAGTTCCAATACTTTAGAACCCATTGCTACTTAAGCTTCCACAAGTATTGTCCGCCCAAAAGGTAAAAAAAAAAAAAAAAGGATTAAATTCCATCATTGTTCAACGTTTTTCCTACAAATAACAGCTTTGAGAATAATCTCAAGTCAATTCGTGTTGCAAATTATCACGGCAATTATTTAAACGAATATTCGTTCAAAAGGTACAAGCTATAATTATATGTTTAACTAATTAGGGCAGTCCAGCTCAAATTGGTGAACACATAGGCAAGAAGAAATTTGCCGAACTCGTAGTACCAAGAACATGGCAATTGTTGTTTTTTAACGAAGGACCGGGACAACATGACTATTGTTTTAAATAGCAGATGGCTAACTTTCTTAAGACCATAGGATCATAGTTTTTGTTTTAATCACCAGAACTATACTTTGGGGAATGCTCTGGTTTGTATTACGAAATTTACTGTGAAGTTATTGATCTAGTTCAATAGACAAAGGACACATGGATCCTATTTTTGAGTGGGCCACCTTAAGTCAACAGATTAGTTATCATGAATTATCATGTTAATAAGACAATTATGGTTTCTTATTTTGAATTTGAAAAGGGCAAAAAAAAAGAAAGTTCCAATACTTTAGAACCCATTGCTACTTAAGCTTCCACAAGTATTGTCCGCCCAAAAGGTAAAAAAAAAAAAAAAAGGATTAAATTCCATCATTGTTCAACGTTTTTCCTACAAATAACAGCTTTGAGAATAATCTCAAGTCAATTCGTGTTGCAAATTATCACGGCAATTATTTAAACGAATATTCGTTCAAAAGGTACAAGCTATAATTATATGTTTAACTAATTAGGGCAGTCCAGCTCAAATTGGTGAACACATAGGCAAGAAGAAATTTGCCAAACTCGTAGTACCAAGAACATGGCAATTGTTGTTTTTTAACGAAGGACCGGGACAACATGACTATTGTTTTAAATAGCAGATGGCTAACTTTCTTAAGACCATAGGATCATAGTTTTTGTTTTAATCACCAGAACTATACTTTGGGGAATGCTCTGGTTTGTATTACGAAATTTACTGTGAAGTTATTGATCTAGTTCAATAGACAAAGGACACATGGATCCTATTTTTGAGTGGGCCACCTTAAGTCAACAGATTAGTTATCATGAATTATCATGTTAATAAGACAATTATGGTTTCTTATTTTGAATTTGAAAAGGGCAAAAAAAAAGAAAGGTAAAAATCATCTATCTCCTCCTTCGCGCCAAGCATCGTTTCCACCTTTCACTCTCCGACCAAACACTCTTGAGCTCATAATCTCTTCCCTTCCCAGTACTGCAGTGCTATAGTGGTGCATCGTTTAGTCCCCGATGCCGAAGTCACATCTCCAACCACGATTTCTCCTGCTCAAAGACATGGTGAAGCCACATCTTTAATGCCGGTGACAAGGCGGCGAGTTCTCAGTTACATGATTTGTAGCTTCGCAGAGAGGAGGAGAAGCTCCTATGGCTACAGAAATGAGATCTTCTTCTCTAATCAATTGCAGTTCGTGGTTACTGCTGAAGACAACAATGGCAGTGATTCTAATCATTCAGATCTCAAGGCTTCTAAAATGAAGGAGGTTAATGGCAATAGGGCGACGACGGCTGGGGAACGGAAAAGAAGAACTGTTGTACCACGTTGGTTCATTGGGGTTGTTAACTATCGGCAACACCATCACTTTGCTCTTCTTCCCAAGAACATGCCAAACAACATAAACCTTAAAGCACCTTAAAAAGTTTACTCCTTTTTTTTTTTTTTTGATAATTCAAAGTAAATAAAGGCTCACACCCTCTAGAAAGAGGGGAGCATTTTGTAATAAGGAAAAGCACAAGTAAAAGAGTATACAAGCAAAAGGGGCAGTCTAAGATATCTGCATACAATGAGCTCCAATCCTGTATAATGTACCAAACTACTTTGAACAACACTACAGACACGGGCATCCACCAAAGTTAAGTTAAGATTCCATGAGTATACTAGCCAATCCCTGCAACAAGAGCTCTTTCACACCCAAATCTGCTAAGTCTTTGAAATAGCTTACTCCTGGACAGTTTGATTTATTAGTCGCACCCATTTCTTTTTTCCAAACAGTTTTCTCCTTTAAAAGTTTTCCTTAAAATTCATTCCTTAATTTGGAGTGGAATGCATCATTGTCACCTAAGAGGTTGAAGGGGTCGATGGCGAAACTACGAATTGGAGAAGACGACGCAATGTGTGAGAAGAAGAAGAAGAAGGTGAGAAGTAGAAAGAGGTGAATGGGAGAAGAAAGGGGGTAATAGAGTGATAGAATTTATTTGGGGAAGAAATTTATTGTTAGGATTTGAAGATGATAAAATTGATTTAGGATTTTTGGGAAAAAGAAATTCATTGTTAGAGTTTGAAGATGGCAAAAATTGATTTGGAATTAGAGGATTGTTTTAATGTATTTTCTTAAAAAATTTCACTTGATTAAGATTAAAGTGGTTATTAGGATTTAATAATTGTATTTATAATTTAACCGTCTCAACTTAATAGCTATCCATGTCACCACAAACAAACAAAATAACTTTATACATCAAGCCATATGTGTTCTCCTTATTTAACCACCTATGAGCTTCACTATAAATTATTACAAGTGCAATTTACCTGAGAATGCACCCTATACTTTGGAAGTTGACTAGTACAGGGGCATGTTTGGTAATTGTTTGTGGATTTAATTAGTATGCATGGTTAATATAGAAAGTTTTATATAGACATCTAATCATGTATTACCACATCAACAAAAATATTTGACATAATAATCTCTTATCTTAAAAATCTTACAAATATCAGTATGTGATTGGTACATATCAATTAAACTTGTTGTTTATTTCTAGAAAATAATTGATATTTTTTAAATTGTCTCCAAAAAAAACTTGATTATATATAATCTAGGTTTAAATATATTTTTAGTTCCTATAAATATGAATCACTTTAGTTTTGATCTATCTAAAATCTTTGTTTTAGTTTTAGTCCCTCTTTTTTCCATCATTAGACTTTGGTTCATGTCGTTTAGACACAGTAATAAATGGTGATATTAATAAGAATAAAAAAATTCATAAAATATTTATAATAATCAAAAATAAATTTTTTAATATTTATAATGATAAAAATATATTCTAAAGTACTTATAAGGATCAAAATTTAAAATAATGGAACTAAAAATAAAAAAGTAAAAAATGAGAGGCCAAAATCAAAATAAAAATTTTAAAGAAACCAAAATTAAAATGATATATATTTATAGAAACTAAAAATATATTTTTTTAGCACAACCTATAATCTATTTTGATTGTAAAATAAGAGTGCGTTTGTTTCAACTTTTAAAAAAAGTTATTTTGAAACTTAAATTTTATATATAATTGAAAAAGTTAAAAATTGATTTTTTTGTATAGATTACTCTTGTTAGCTTCTATAAAAAAGTTAAAAATAATTTTTTTTTGAGAATCTAATTAATTTTAAAAAATTATCTAAATATATAAAAACTAATTTTTTTCTATAAAAAAATAATTTTTTCCCAAAAAAAAATCCCAAACAAATACACCCAAGTTACACACCCTGCCTATGCCTCACACTTCAGCCTAACATCCCAACTCTCTTGTACCTACTTTTTTTTTTTAGCAATGTTACACAAATAGAAGGATGTAACTAGAATTTTTGCCAGAAATCATAGTGGTAGTTGGATGATATAAAGTGATGGGATCTATTTACTCATCCAAAGATTAATAATAATACCACATCATTTTAACACTAAAATTCTGGATGTCTAGCATATATTTTTTTTTTTTTACCTTGTTAATCTACGGAATTTGGCAGGACCGGCAGAGCTACCTAACATTGAGGAATTAAGAGAAACTTGAATGATGTCCTGTAAGTGGTAGAAGTAAATAAGCCCATGCCTCTTTTTGGGCTACAATTTTCGAGCCCATAAAACTTCAGGCCTTCTTGAAAGTAAAATAACCACTTCCAAGCGATTACTTTGTTTCGTATTATGATTATACGTGTAAAAAAAAAAAAAAAACAATAGAATGGTAGGGTATTATTATTTTTTTAATACCAAAATCTAACTTAAAATTGAGTGGATTTTTTCCGTTCTAGAAAAAATGTGGGGATTATAATTCATGTTAAAATTCTTATATTCTATTTTCAATAGTAATAAAAAATTAGATAGAATTGTGAAATACCGTATAATTGCAATTCATCCTCACATTTATAGCGTGTACATAGCAGCTTGTACACCAATCCAATAAAAAAGTGACAATTGATTTAACATTTTCCTCTTGGGTGCAGCTATTAGCACAGCATTCAAAGATTCATTTTATTAGTAATAATTATCTTAGCTCTTAAGCGCAAGTAATCGGGCAGTCTTAATTCTAAATAATTTTATTATATATTCATACTTATGTATCTGCACTCTTAATTTAAAGGTTTACAAGTGAGTGATAGTCAAAGAAAAATTTGAAAACAATATCAATATTTAATTTATTTTATAAAATATCCATTATAATTTACCTTTCTTGAATTCCTATTAGTTGATATTATAAAATTATGAAATTTTCTCCGTTATCTCCACTTTTTTTTTTGGGTACCGGTATCCTTAGACTTCAAATATGTTTAGTTTTACAGATTATAGTATTCTACCAATTTTATTCAATTTTAAAATCTTATTTTTAAAATTCTACACTCTCCTATCAAAATTATCTAACAATTAATTGTACTTCAGTGAAAGTCCACAACCTCTGCAAAAGTTTCTTTCTCAATTTCATTGCTCTTTTCTGGTATGTCTTGGCCTTTCATTTTGTAATTTTTTGGTTCTTTAGATTTTCTTTTTCAATCTATGCATATCTACTCCGCTAGAGATTTGTTTCATTGTTCCGAGTATAGGGTGGAAATAGAAAGCATTGCATTGGTGAGTGATTTCTCTTTCAATGAAATTGGCTATGCTTGGCAAACATTAAAGCATCATACTCTGTGAATATTTTACTTTGTGATTTTAAGCATCGTTAACATAATAAGCTTCCTTTTTTAATTTCCCTTTCCCTACTCATGGCACTCACAGGGGTATGCAACTCCTAGTCTCTCACAAGATTATCTTATCAAGCAAAAGGTAGAGAACAAGGGAAAGGAGTTCATTTCTAAAATAAAAGAAATATTGAGAATAGTGTTATTTTAACTAAATATATCTGTTTTATCTTATTAGTGAGTTAGTGGTTAGTTTTCAAAATTTATATTAAATTTATATTATAAATTAACCAATTATTAGATGACACATATATAAAGATATCAATACCCATATAAAGTTAAAAGGTACTAAAGAAAAATCCTAAAAATATCTTATATTATCCGTGGATAGAAATTATTCTCAAATCTTAATTTCTCTAAACTTTAAAATACTTATTTACATTTGTTCAGCCAATAAATTAACTATGTTAAACCATCCCTGATAAAAGTAGGAATAGATCAATAAATTTTAAATTATAAATAAACAATTAAAAATGCAAAATATAGCCAACCAAGTTATATGAGAATATTTGCAAGTTATTTGGAATAAAAAAGAAAAAGATAGCAGTGAATTCATTTCTATTAATAATTAAATTTAATTATGTTATAATTTAAATTTTTATATTTAAAATAAATTAGTAAATTTCATAATTGAATTCAATTATACTATTTAAAATATATATGAAAATAAATTAAATTTTTTATTTTAATTATTTTATTCTTTATTAAATATTAGAGAGGAGAGAGAAGATATTGATAAAATTAAGAATATTTTTAATATATTAATTTTTAACGTTAAATTCATGAAGAATTATAAATTAGACTTATTTTTAAATATTTATTTTAATTTTAATTTTATACTATTAATTTATCTTAAATCAAGAAATTGATTTTAATTTGTTGACTGAAGTCAATGCCAAAACTTGCTAAGACAGCCCACTGCAGAACACAAAAGGGGAAGAAGAAGACTGTGTTCCGAGTTTGGAGGAGAAAGAGAAAGAATGGGCGTAGACTGGGGCGACCTACCACGAGAGATCATCGAAACAATCGCCGAAAAGTTCACCATCTATGCTGACTACCTCCGATTCCGTGCCGTATGCCGGAGCTGGCGATCCTCCCTCCCACAAACCCCTCTCCGCCTCCCTCCCCAGCTCCCCTGGCTCATGCTCTCCCGGCGAGCCTTCTTCGACCTCTCCACCCAGAAGACCCACCTCCTCAACCTTCCAGAACCTTCCAACCGCACCCGCAACTGCGGCTCCTCTCACGGCTGGCTAGTCACCCTCGACGACGAAACTCCCAACGTCCGCCTCCTGAACCCCATCACGCGCGCCACGCTCCCTCTCCCTCCGCTCAATGCTTTCCCCAGCGTCGTCAGTTTCAGTTATTCCAACGTTGGTCGCGAATACCTCCTTAGAAACCCCCACGGTGGCATCGATTCTTTCAATTTGAGGCAGATGTGTAACTCCTTCCTCAGAAAGGTGGTCTTGTCGTCGAGCCCTTCGCGGAGCAACGAAGTTTCTGCGTTCGCGATTGTTGGTGAACGTAATTTGGCTTTTTGCAGAAACCGTGATGATTCTTGGGTTTTCGTGAGCGAAGAACTTCACTGTTGGGAAGATGCGGTGCATCATAATGGGTCGTTCTATGCGGTGAGCAAAGGGGGAATAATTGCGGTGTGTGATGTTGAGGCTTCTTTTCCACCTCGGGTTTCGATTATTCAAACGGCGCCGTTTCAATTTGCTGGTGATATTCACTATGCGGTGTTTTCTGGGGAGGACATGTTGTTGGTCTCTAGAATTCTGGAGCACGAGTTTGATGATGATGATGCAGGTGGTGAATCCAATTTGGTGTACAGGACCGCGCGGTTCGATGTTTTTAAGATGAATTGGGATGCGTTGAGATGGCAAAAGATTGAAACTTTGGGAGATCGCGCGCTGTTTATTGGGGGGAATTCTTCGCTTTCTTTGTCTGCTGCTTCTGTTGGGTGTTTGGGAGATTGCATATATTTCACTGATGATTATTCGGATTTTAACTACAATGATGCATGTGGGAAGCATGATTTAGGAATCTTTAGATTATGGGATCAAGGAATCGAGCCGTTGCCATGTTATCCCCGGAATTCGTATTCTCGGTTAGGTTGGCCGCTCCCAATTTGGGTTTCACCAAATCCATGTTAATTCGGGAAGCTCAATGTGTAAGTTTATAGTTGTTTGTGTTGATATATGTATATGGGTTCCTTCAAGGGGAAAATTTCACTCTTCTCTAAGCCATATATGCGTTATGGTGATGGATAGCTGCTTGCCTTGTTGTATTTGTTTGGTATGTACATGTATATGACATTATGGACCTGTAAGCTTCGAATGTTGATGTGTGTAAGTTATTTTCCGGTGGCTTGTATGATATATTTTTTATAATTAATACTATATCTGTTGATTTAAGCGCTGTTTACACTCTGTCTTTGAATGAAACGTGAAAGTCTAGAATCATCTCCTTCAGTTGGTGTTCAAACCTAAGAGTCATCAAAGAATTGTAAGGGTAATGACTTATCCTAGATCTTGCAAGTTGCAACATTGGGGGAATATGTCTTAGAGGGATATAGTCTTATAGATTGCAATTGTAAAGGATTTGTTAAATTTTCGGTGAATTTTGTCTGTGGATTAGATTGAATGAGAGACTGTGTTATGCTTGATGATGAATGCATTCTGATGTTAAGCAGGTAACTTACCGACCATTAACAGAATATTTGACAAACTTATATGGTGTTTATTCTTTCCTGGTAGAATGGGGGCACTGAGCTGAGCCCCATCTTTGTGCGGTGAGTATGGCATATATATCAGAATATTAAGAGATTCTGGTTATGTTTAAGAAATAAAACTACATAATAAAATACGGGGCATTCCGAGAATCGAACTCGGGACCTCTCGCACCCAAAGCGAGAATCATACCACTAGACCAAATGCCCTGACATGCTGTTTTAACATATTTGTTAATAGCTACTTAATTATGTGATTTAAAGTTCAGTTATCTTTGGTCGTCATTTAGAATTTCTGTTGAGAATTATTAGCCACTGGGCCTGTCCGGCTGCATTCGGCTTGGACTTGACCCACGACGCATAATATTAGGACATTGAACACTTACAAATATGAAACTTTTTCTCCATTAATAAATAGAATTTAATTTAAATACACTCACGGTGTAAAATAGTTTCACATCGTCAGTTAATAGAAATAGTGAAAAATATCAATTTATATAAATAACCACCACTTATAATGAGGGATTTACTATAATTTCTTTTTTTTTCTTATTTTTATTAATTGATAATATAAAATTATTTTATACTGTCAATGTATACTAATTAAATTCTAATAAATAAGTAAATAAATAAATAACATATGAGACTTTCTTCCATGAAAAATAAAGTATGAGACTTTCTGTTGACCAAAAAGAAAAAAGTATGAAGCTTTTAAACATATCAGTTACGAGTAATACCGAAAGATTATTTACAGTTGGTTTTTTCTTGGTCTAAATTATTAGTTTAAAATCTACTAAACTCTAATTAATCGAATTTGAATCTAATCAATTCAATATAAGGATGAAATTCTCACAGTACTTACTTTTTTAATTTACAAAACTTAAATATTAGATCTTGTTTATGGGCGAAAGAATCTTTGAACTGACCAAGTGTTAGTTACAATCATGGAACAAACTAGGTGCTGGTTATAGTAGGTGTTTAATTATATTTAAATCAAATTAAATAATTATTATATTTGATTATCTATTTTTATTGTATTTATACATCTAAACAATTTGTTAAAAAACCCCTAATTGGTCGATAAAACGACCAATAGATGTGGTTGTGTGTGTGTTACAATTTATGTAGGTTAAACTAACTAATGAGGAGATGAATTGATAATACATAACAACACGTTTAAACTTTTTACGGATTTAAGCGACTATTAACTATTCATGTATATATAGTTTTTGTTTTTTTTTATTTGGGTGCAGATTCATGTGTGTATAGCTTACTTTTTTTCGGTCATGATAGTTTACTTGAGTATAAATATATTGCTTAGCTGGGTGATCTTTCAGGGGCTGCGCCCATGAGAATTTTGTCTTCTTTTATTTTGTTTTCTTAAAAATGACGAAAAATAAAATATTACTAAAACATTTAATACACTTAGACGTTTTAAATATTTCAACTTAAATTTATCTGCATCAAATATCTTTTAATCTCTAATAATATAAGTCGGAAAACACATTTTATATATTGTAACTGTGAAAAGCTACAACTTTATAGTGCAAGCATTTTCCCGACAAAATAAAATAATAAGTAATAATGTAACCCAAAAAAAAAAAAATAGTAATAATTAATTGGTAAATATGAAAGATACGTCTTGTATTTGCCAGGTCATCAATGATAGACCACCAATTGCAGGTTATACATGAATGGCCGATACATTTTTAAATGGATAAGATGACCCTCAAGGACTAAACACATCAATTGGCTTGGTTCCAAGGATAAACTAGTGGATATCTTAGAGTCTAGTCGGAAATAAAATTTATATGCCATTGCGTATAATAATTTTGGAGCATCCGATGGTATTTTATTTTTCCCGCGTATATAGCATTAAGATCAGTTAAATTTTCTATTATATCTCTCTATATTTGCATTCTCTCAAAGAAAATATATTAATTAAAAAATCTATGCCTCTTAAGTTTTTTTTTCTTACGTTTTTTTAAGCAGTACTCTTAAAGAACATAAAAAAAAGGAATTTATTTTTCGTTTTTACTGTGTATATATATTTTCTCTTTTTGGATTCTTTAACTAATGTATTTTTCTTAATTAGCATTTATCAGGAAAGATAAGATAAAATATTAATTTCCACCAATTAATCAGCTAGAAATGCTACATATTAAGAGAATTTGACAAAATTTAATAGAGTTTGTTCATAATTAAAAAATGATTATCGGATAAATTCAACGACTCATTTGTTCAGGAGTTGACAAGAATGTTAAGTAATGTTAATAAAGATTTGAATATTAATATGAACAAATAGTTAAAGAATATAAAGAACTAATTTGTAAAACTATTAAATTACATAAAACTAGGAAACAACAATATACCATCTTCAAAAATTTATAAAATATTGGATATTCCAATAGGATTGTCAAAAATTAAAATTTAACTATAATTGGGTATAAAATATCTGTGGAGTATGCAATTTTTTTTTTGGAGTACAGTGCAGCTGAATTCAATATATATATTATTGTGATTAATCATATTCTCTTAAATAAAATATTGTTAAATAAGAAAAATCACACCTCCTAATTTTGTTCTTTTTTCTTAATTAGTGGTAACTTTTGGTTGACTATTTTATTTTATCTGTCGACTGATAATAATTGATTAAACGACAAAACTGAACAAGAATATCAACACAAAAGATTATAAATTTCCAACAAGTGGTCAATCTTTAAGCGATAATGTCACATATTAAAATATTCGACAAATTTTAGTCAAAATTGTCATAATTATGAGTAATTGGTAAATAAGTACCAGAACTACTAATAAATTGAATATTAATGACAATATCAGCTCCTTAGAACAAAAAAATTAAGAATTTAATTAATATATATAAATAGTGTAAAGAAATTTTATATTATCATATAATTATATACTTAGATTTGTAAGATTTTTAAGATAATGAATAATTAAATCAAATACTTTGATTGATATGATAAAATATGATTGAATATTTATATAAAATTTTTTTATACTGATAATTTATATAAATTAAGTCTAAAAATTAAATATCTTATATTTTAGATAGCCCTATGTCTAATATGAGCAATAATTAAAGAATATAAAAAAATAATTGGTAAAAATATTAAATTATGTAAACATTTATGAAAATTTAATACACTATTTTACCAATTTTTCTTTTTTTTTTTGGCCCAGGATAATGTCTATATTAAATAAATTTCCAAATTAAATACCTTTTATCACTGAAATATGAATCGACATGTTATTATAATTTAATTTAATTATTTTATTTCGGTGCAGTGGTCGTTTTGGCTTTAGTCCTTGCGGATAGCGCATCGTGGTGTGGACTAGGGAGGTTGAAAGCAAAAGAGAGTTGAAATATGAAATGCATCCCTACAGATTAAGAGTAGGATGTAGACGTACATGTATCAATGTATCATCATCCATTTGATTCTTTGATGTAAGGCGAGATCCGTTTTCAGGCATTGAACAGCATCGCAGTCAGAAGCACAAGTGCATGTCAACGCTTGGAAGCTGCACACAGACAACTGAGAAGCACAGCAATGTCAGGCTACCAGTGACACCAGAGTAGAAGAAGAAAGAGAGAAGAAGGCGTGTAATCATCAACATTCACTCCCATCATATTAAATATATATTAAAATTATTATTATAATATATGGTATAAGGCCTTAGGACTTTGCACCGTACTTAATCCATGGCTCGCGCAATGGCAGAAAAAGCCAACTCTGCTGCGTAACCGTTCCCTCCCTCCCACGCGGCAAACCATCTTCTTTAATTCTCAGCTTTGGTCAGACTCTCGTTTCCTTAATTGCACTTCTCAATTTCTCATCTCGGAATTATCGTAGTTCCCTTCTTTCTTTCCTTTTCTTTCTTTCGTATTTAATTAATTACTTTCGTCACATCACATATCTACCTGCCATTTATGTGCTTTTCAAAAACACAACATTACCACACCACTCCCTCCTTCAACTTTCATTTCACCCCTCAGTGCTCTTTGTTATTTTGCAGTGTATTGAAGGGTTCGCCGTTGATTTTTGCTCAGAATGTCTTCTTCGGTGGCGAGAAGCACGGGTAGTAGTGAGGAGGAGGGGAAGCACTACCCTTCCCCACTTGCCTCTCACGACGACGTGGTCGGGGACTCTGCTATTTTCTGGGACACTCTCAGGCGCTTTCACTTTCTTATGGGTACCAAATTCATGTAAGCTCCTTTTCCTTCATTTTGTTCTCATAATATTTACTCTATAAAAAATTAATCCGTTAATTATTTTTTCCCCCCGTATCACATCACTGTACTATACACCAAACTAGTTGGAATGTGATTTTAATTCTACGGGGTTGAGCTTTTTGCCTTTTCATTTTGATGACCCAACCGTTTCTTCATTTGCGTATTTTTGTGATTAAATGTTTGGATCTTTTTGCCCACATAATATTCTCAAGGATTCCTGTGATTGGAGGGAAGGAGCTGGATTTGCACGTTCTTTACGTGGAGGTTACGAGGCGAAGTGGCTATGAGAAGGTGGGGTCCCTTCGTCCGTACTACCTGTGTGACGCGCTTCAAAAGTAGTTTTCAATTTCTGGGTATATCCCTCTATGTTTTAGTTATTATCTGAAGGATTTTTTTAAAGTGCAGGTGGTTGCAGAGAAGAAATGGAGGGAAGTGGGTACTGTATTCAGGTTCTCAGCCACAACCACAAGCGCTTCTTTTGTGCTGAGGAAACACTACCGCAGTCTTCTCTACCATTACGAGCAAGTTCACTTCTTTAGAGTTAAGGGCCCTCTCTACGCTCCATCAGCAGGTCCTTCATCGTCTCCTCTTCTTTTATTTTTATATATATTTTTATTATCACTTGTATGTGCGCTTTGGGTTTTTCTGTTGGTTTTTCTTTTCATTGCCAAAATGAAATTCGTGTGTACGATTTATGAGGCCAACTTTATCGTCCCGCAGACGCATTTTCTGGAAGCAACAAGTCGTGGAGACCTGAACTAGCCATTGTCGAATATTCTCCTAAGCCAATGAACCATAGTCCAGGTTCCCAAGCTAAAGGTAATTAAGCAACCTTAACTTCAATTTCATTTTCGGCTGTCCTTGCTGTGCTATTAAATTGACACATATCTGGTAGCTAACAAATAAAATTCGGCTTCTCATGTCGAGAGAGTTTAGACCGTTTGTTGCTTCTTACTGCAATTTAATTCAAATTCAAATTAGAAGGAATCTTCGCTGAGTGCCTACTTAAAAATATGTCTGTTGTACTGCAGATAAGGTTAGTTAGACGAAAATCAACAATATAATGTAAAGTAATTGTAATTGTAGTTGTAATTTTGAAATGAACAATGATGCAACCAACAAAATTCAAAATTGTTGTAACATGGTTGTCTCCACAGCAACCAGTAAACTGGCAATGAGGATGAATGCCTATTTCGGGGTTTTGTGGGGATAGGAAATCATATTTACTTAATTGGGATTTCAGTGCATAGTTAATTATTAATTATGCCAAAGTATTTTTCTGACAGAAGCAGCCCCTGAATTTGTAAGCTAGGAATAATGATTTGCTTATTTTAGAACCCTGCATTATTCAAGTGCTGAATTATATTATATTGTTTGTTGTGTGTGTAGATACTTCATGTCTTTCAGGGAGTGGAACGATCGAGGGAAAATTTGAGTGCGGTTATCTAGTGTCAGTGAAACTGGGTTCGGAGGTTCTGAGAGGAGTGTTATACCATCCAGAGCAATCGGCTCCTCCCGCTTCGGTTCCTCAATATAACAATGCCATCGTACCATTCAACCGCAAACCTCGCCATCCTGGTAGGAGGAGGAGAAACAAAAGAAAGTGGGACCCCAACTACCCAAAGCCAAACAGGAGTGGCTATAACTTCTTCTTTGCTGAGAAGCATTACAAGCTCAAATCACTCTACCCAAACAGAGAAAGGGAGTTTACCAAAATGATTGGCCAGTCATGGAATAGTCTTAGCCCGGAAGAAAGAATGGTACTAAAAAGGGTTCTTCATTGTGCCACTTGATTGGTCTTTTTTTTGCATGGTTCATATATGGTTACTACTGGTTATCAAAGTTAGAGTTTAATATAGTTTTGATTAAGGGTATATAATATTTCTGAATGATGCAGGTTTACCAGAACATTGGCTTAAGAGACAAAGAAAGGTACAAGAGGGAGTTGAGGGAGTACAAAGAAAAAATGAAGCTTATGCAGAACGTAGGAGTTGGGCCATCCATAAATCTCACTGGTGACCTTAATGGCAGCGAAAGAATGGCTTAGGAATCTGTCTATTTTTATTGGAATGTTGTTATTCCTTCACAAATCTGTTGACTTTTACATGGATATTCTTGTGGACTATGGTCTAGAGGACTAGTGGTTGATTTTTTTTTTTTTTTTACTCTTTTGTTAAACTATGGTTGTCAGATCCATTCGTTTTGTTCAATCAATCACTTTCTGATTTGGTCCATGCAGGTAGCACTGGTCTGTCCCCTGTAGACTGAAAATTAGATTATGGTTTATTTATGGGAGCAACTCGCTGGGGATAGACAATATAGCGGGACCCACATGCTTATGAATACATTTCTAGTTATTAATATTTTAATAGACAATGTAAATATACAAGTGTTTTTAACATTTTATCCTTTTTCAGAAATTCGCTCCCGATAAACTATTGATTGGGATGGTAAAAAAAAAATAGATAGAAATTAAAAAAAAAGAAAAACACGTAGATTTCGTTATTACTTTTAGAATGTAGTATATTATATTTCTTTTAAAAAAATTAAAGTTTGTGATAGGAAAATTCTGGAGTAAAATAAAAGCTTATTGAGTTAAGAATATTTTATATAATGTAAGTTAAAACAGGTGCAATGAAATAGAATTTTTAAAAGAAATGCAATAGAACTTACTCTACGTTGTAATAATATTGTAATTTTAATTTAAGTTATAGTTTTGACTCCAAATTATAATTTTTAAAATGTGTTGTAATATACTATTTTTTTCAGGGATAGTAGAAAGTAAGCGCATAGAAAACATGGTGATATTAATGATAATTTTATGAGGTTCAAAATGAAAACACTGTATGTTTGCCGTGACATTATTTGACTATTCATTGATTGATGCTGTAGCACATGCCATCACAATTTTGGCTGTGTTTGATTGTAATTTTTTTTATAAAAAATTAATTTTAGATAAATTTTTAAAAATAATTCTAAAAAAATTAATTTAAATTTTTAATTATATATAAATTTAAATTTTATAATTATTTTTTTTAAGAGTTGAAACAAACAAATCTTTATTCTAACATAAAATATATTAGCCTTTGCTTTTTACTGTTATTAACCGGGGAGAGAGAGAGAGAGAGGGAGGGGGGATAAGAAGAGATGGCACGCATTCTTTTTTGGGGTATGCATTGGAAAATTCTAGTTTTGTAATCAAAATATTTTCGTATATAATTTTTAATATGATCAATATATTTGATAAATAATAATAAAATTAATTATAATTTTTAACATATTTTAGTTATACAAAAACAATTTTTCAAAAAAGTATTTTTTAGCATTTTGAATGTGTTTAAATTAGTTATGAAATTAAAATTATTTTAATGATTAATTATAAGTATAATTTGTTTTCTAAATCAATTAGTATCAAATTAATTTCTTGTTTGGATCTATTATTTGAAAAAGTGATTTTAAGATTGTGTATTTTATTTAATTTATATAAAAAATTGCTTATGTATAATAAATTATTAAAAAAATATTAAATGATTTGGTTATATTGTATAATAATTAATATTTATGATTAATTTGATAAAACTATCATATATAACTCCAAAATAATGAGCTTATGCATGTAGCAAAGTGCATATTTAGGAAATCATTTTTCCCCCAAGCAAATTTTTTTTTCATAAAAGTTATTTTTCAATATAAATTGATGTGTTTGATAAATATTGATAAAGTTTATTATAATTTTTATTTTTTTAATCTTTGCTTGTTTTATTTATATTAAAAATTTAACTTTTCAAAACGCATTATTTTTGAGTATTTTGATTATAAACAAAAATTTAATTATTTTGTTATTATGATATTTGATCAAATTAAATTTAAGTATTTAATATTGTATAATATAAATAAATATTTTCATATTTTTTAATAATTTATTATACATAAGCAATATTTTTCACATAATCTAAACAAAACACACTACCTTAAAATCACTTTTTAAATAATACATTTAAATATGAAATTAATTTTGTCATAATTAATTAAAAAATTCAAATATACTTATGATTGAAACGGATGGAATATTAATGTAAATTTAATTTCACAACTATTCCAAACACATTCTTAAAGAAAGTTGTAGAAGCTTCTTTACTTATTGGCTCTTGCGATTTCAATTATATACTTGATTTTGCAATTTACACAGCGTTCTTGCACTTCAAGTCTTCAATTCATTATTTGACTATTTTCTAGATTTTCAGTTCTGTAACGTTGTTTCGTTTGTGAAACTCCCGTTAGACAATATCTCAAGGGACGTCCTGCTAGGGCTCCGCTCATCGCAAAGATAACCAAAATAGAAGTTGAATACGCACATCCTAAACTAAACTGTGGCTCAACTATATATATATATATATGAATTTGTTAGTATCTATAACTAATACAAAGATAATTGGCCACTTTTTTTTGTGTTTCTAAACTGTTAATTTCTAATTTTATCATTATTTTTTATTTTTTATCATTATCTTAGTGGGATATGAGTTTTTTAAAAAAATTAGAAAAAATATGATATTTTAAAAAAATCTACCAAAAATACAAACAGATCCCACAAAAAAGATAAAAAATGAATATGCTATCCGTGTCAGAAAATCATAAAAAGTAATAAAAAAAGAATCTAGTATATTGTCAGTCGAATTCCAATTGTTTTTGTTTGTCTTATGTGCTGTGTGTTTTTGTGTTATGGTGTGTGTGTTTTGTTCGTGTGTGTGTATGACAGGGAGAGAGAAAAAAAAAAAAGAGAGAGGGGAAAGGAAAAGAGAGGCCACAGAAGAGATAAAAGAAAGAGATAAAATGAAAATAAAAGAGAGAAAAAATACTATATTTTTTAAATTTCATTAAAAATATTATATTTTTCATATTTTTTCACAAAAATTCCATATGAAAAATGATTCCCTTGGTTTTGCATGCATCAAAAGTCATAAGAAATACATTTCACATACTCAACGTAAAAAATAAGAGACAAATTATAATATAACTGAAAAATAAGACTGAGTTGCTTCTGACCTCCACACCCGGTTTTATTGTTTGGCATTAGGTGACCTGCACAAATGGTTCAATTAGTGATCCCATGGGATGAAATCCCATGTTCTTTACATCATCGTTTTTTATTTCTAAAATAAAAAAACATTTATCTTTACATATCATTTTTTACATTATAATTAATTAATTATAATATATTTTATTAATTATAATATATTTTTTTAAATCCACTTTTTTTTCCCAAAAAATAAAGAAAAAGAATTCAACTGAATGCGTGCAGAGTGTTTAATTTTGTGTCGAAGTTTAATTTGTGTACAGCACTTCAATTGTAGATTGTGGCCACATGACGACATCCATTAATACAGTTTCTCTCTACAGAGTTGCACTATACAAAAATCATCACTGACATTATACCAGCATGAATTTGCATGTGTTGATGGCATACTGTCTACTGAGACCGAGTATCCCCTGCCCCACTAGCCCCTTACGTTTTGTGACGAGTGACGACCATTGGTGACGGCATACTTGGGACTCCAAGTTTCGTGTATTGTCTTTGTTTATGCGGAATGAGCTAAAAAATTTGTATTACACTCATTGTAAGACCGCATCTTTCTCAAAATGATAACGAACACTACACGCTCAATCGCAGATTCTCATAAATAAAAGAAAAAAATAAAGTAAAACTTTTAGACATTAAATTAAAAGGTTGAGTATTATTCATATGAGTAATTATATAAATTATAATAAACATACGAGATTAATATTGATACACGACTAGTGTGGAATGGTTTTATATAACAATCATATGAGACTTTTAAAATTGTAAATGTAAAAATTAATCAATTCTACTTATGTGACAATTATATTTATATATGCAAATTAAATCGGTGCATAATGGCTTGTTGCCGTATGCACAAGGACCAGTGAATGTATTGTTCCCTCATAGGCTATTTGCTGGAGAAGCACCGAGGACCTTCCAGCCTTTGTGCTGGCATGTGCGTCAGCATTAATAGAAAACTACTCCCATCAGATAAGTTAACATGCATCTTCTTGTAAAGAATTCGATGATACTTAACAGGACCACCATCCTTGTGAATCTTGTATCATGTTCAAATTTTCGTTTGTAATTCTAAAATTATGATTAAGACAAAATAAAGTGCGTATTCATTTTAGAATATTGGCTATAATTGTAAGCAGGGGCTGCTGGGCTAACTCATACACCAAGAAACCAAGCGGGTAACCTATATTTCTTTCTTCCCCTTGTTTACATTTATAAATATATGACACTCAATACCTTATACTACTTTTTTTCTTAAAAAAAAAGGTCCCTTTTATTTACAGAGTAACTATAAGACCTGATGAAAGAAGAAAATGGTAGGCTACTCACCAGAATAAAAAATACTTCAGTATTAAAAAATTCTCAAATAAAATTAATTCCAACGATTAGAAAATAATCATAATTTATATTTAGTACACTCTTGTGTATGCTGTTCTATTTGTCTTAGGCGGAATGCACTAAGAAAATTGTTGGATGCCTGACCCCTTATCAAATCAATGATTCACTTGATTTGTGGAAAAAAAGTTACATGGGAATATCATTTCTCTATGTGCAAGTAGTACCGCTGTGTTGTGTAGGTGTAGCATAAAGTTTTTTAATCTTAAATCATTGCACCCCTTTATAATTGATAGAATAGATAATACTGTAGCGATGTTGGGGCGCGTTTGTTTTAGTTTTTAGAAAAAAAATATTATGAAATTTAAATTTATATATGTGTATTTATTTGAGATCTTTTTAAGTAAAAAATTATTTTTTAATTAAAATATTAATTTTTTATATTTAAATAATTTTTAAAAAATAATTAGATTCTAAAAAAATTTGATTTTAATATTTTTTAGAAATTGGAAAGAGTAATTTTTTTAAAAAAATTAATTTTTAATTTTTTAATTATATATAAATTTAAATTTCAAAATCACTTTTTTTAAAAGTTAAAATAAATACACCCTAAAATTGAAAAAATTGAAAATTAATTTTTTCATAAATTACTTTTTTTAACTACTTAAAAAAATTAAAAACAGATTTTTTAAAAAATTTTGATTATTTTAAAAAAATTCTAAATAAATAAAAATTAATTTTTTAATAAAAAATTAAATTTTTTAACCAAAAAATCATAAATAAATGTACCCTATATTTTTCTAATAAATTATCCTAACATAGTAAACTCCCTTCTAATGATAATTATTCTTATCTATGCCAAACAGGACATGGGAAAGAGCACCTTGAAATTTCTCTAGTAATCGGCTCCTTATTAAATTAATTGCAGTAAAACGTGAATAGTGAAGATAAAGAAGAAAAAGACGGGAAGAAAAGGATTCAGTGATTCCATCTAGTGGAAAAAATTATTCGAGTTATATTCTGACTCCTCCATAAGCAGCAAGGAAAGATTGCCGTACCAAATTAAATAATACCAAAATATAAAGTTATTTTAGTAGTGTCTGACGGTGACGCTCTGTTGGAAGCGGGTGAAACAAGGGACGCTTGTGTTTGGTTTTGGACTTTATTTGGTGGTTGATGATGTTATCAAAGGATAAAGTAAGAAAGAGGATTAGGGTGCGTTGGGTCGTGATTTTTTTTGAATAAAAAATTATTTTTTATTTTAAAAATAATTAAAATTTTAAAAAAATATTTTTAATTTTTATAATTATATATAAAATTTTAGTTCTATAATATTTTTTTTCAAAAGATAAAATAGACGCACCCTAAAATTTCTTCTATTAATCATTAAAACTTAATACAAATGGTTGATTCTCAGATGAAAAGCGGTGATATAAGCGAAGCAAAGTCGATCACTATGCAGTGCACAATCCACGTCGACATGGATACCTAGGGGTGCGCATTGCGCTCAGCTAAATTATTCATTAGCGTTTTTTCAGACTAATTTCCCATTGCACTAGTCATGTCATCACCATGTTGGACGAAGAGAACAGACAGACAGTGGAGTATTAGAATGTCATTTTACCTTCATGCATATAGAGTTTTTGATGTTCTTCATAGTTGGTTGTTCATGTGATGTGACTATAGATAGAAACTTGAACTTGAAGCTATGCCTGCGAAGGGTCCCGTTCGTTTCTTATTTTAGAATTTTGAATGAAGTGCTGCTCGTTTCGGCTGGTGTTGTTGTTGTGGTTGACTAAGACTCGTTATGTATATGGGAGATACAGAGAGTTGTAGTAGCAGAGTTTGCAGTTCTTGGTGGAACCAGAATCGAAAACAGAGGCAGAAGGTTGAAGTTTACAACGAGGTTCTTAGTCGACTTCGGGAACTGAATGTCCCAGAGGCTACAGTTCCTGGTTTTGAAGAAGAGCTTTGGGCTCACTTCTATCGCCTTCCCACTAGGTACATCGAACCTCAGGTTCTGACTATTTTTCAATCTTGATATGTATGTGTCTTGTCTCAAGAAGACTCTTAAAAAAAGAAGGCAGCTTGTTCAATGGGGTGTTGTTTCTTGTTTTCACTTTTTAGTTAAACCACTCTGCCTCAACTCAAATTCTTTATTTTGCTACTTGATTCTTTTATTCTTTGTTTTTTTTTGTTTCAAATGTGTTTTATGAACTTTCCTCTCAACTACTCTTCTCATCTCGTTGCTGCTTTTCATGCTCTTCAGTTTTGCTTGGGAATATGCAAGCGTATACAAGTTAAATACCTGCACCTTTAGGCCAATTAAATTGAACTCCTGATGGTCAAAAAATATTATTTATTTTCTTTTCGCCTGCCTTGTTTCCTAAATTCAGTCATAAAAGGATGCTTTCTTTGTTTTCTTTTTCTTTATCATTCTTAACTGTTTTTTTTTTTTTTTTGGGCAAAATTCTTAACTGTTCGTTTATTGACCTTGTTATTCACGGAGTTGTATTGTGCAAAGACTTCCTAACTGTTTATTATATTGGTGCTTGTGAATCTAATATGTTAGGTATGCGTTGGATATGAATGTGGAGAGGGCCCAAGATGTGCTTATGCATAAAAGGTTACTGCACATGGCACGAGCCCCTACTACTGCAACAGGGCCTGCAGTTGAAGTCCGTCTTGTACAGGTGGTTTATGCGTGAACTAATCGTAATAACATTGTTTTGATCAGTAAATGCTTCCCTTTCTTTTTAATCAGTTAATTTTCCACTCAGTAAGTATTGCACTTGATTGGTCCAGAAACTAGATGGCTATTGGCAACTTTGTTGGCAACGGAACCTACGCCATGTTCCCCTCAGGCCATCACCTATTCTCTATAGCACCTGTTTCTCTTTTGATTAGGATCAAAATAGGGATAGCTTATTGTAATTCACCTTGAATTGGGTCTCTGAAAACTGCCTAATAATAGTATTAAGGATATGTTTGGACTCTGAAAAAGAGAATAAGAAGGAATGAAAATTTTCAAATTCAATTTTTTTCTCATATTTGTACGAAGCGGAAAGTAGACAAGTAAAAAAAAAATCCTATAAACAATTCCTCTTTAACTTTGTGTCTTCATTTTAGTTGGGCAAATTTATCCCCGAACTGCTTGTTCAGTGTATGGCTCAATCAATATGTTTATTGTTTGTTAGACATTTCATGCTCCGTGTTGAGGAAATTGCTATTTTCTGATTTCATTAGTCTCATGGGAAATTATTTTTCTTTATTTTACCAAGATAGGGAAACTTTGTTTGGTACGTGCATTAGCCAACTAATTGCTAGATCACGGCACTTTGTGTCATTTATGCAGGTTCGTTCTGCTTCTGGTGCACGTTGTGGTGAATCCATTCATGGAAACTCACAAAGTAAAATCAGTTCTCAGTATTCTGATATTCCAGGAAACATGAGGCATGATTATCTGAATATTTACTTCCTCATCCATTTCCTCGATACACTATCATCCTTCTTTATAGTTATCATCAGTATCCCTACTGCTAAGATTTATTCTTTCTTTTTCTCTTTCATGCTTTCTCAGCTTCCATCCACCCCCGGCCTTCGGTTCATCAGCTAACCTTGAACTTGATCTTTGTGCAAGTCAGTTACAAGTTGAAGATAGGAATAAGTATTTGAATTTTTATGCACATTTTACCCGGTAAAACTTCAACGATAAGCTTCATTTTTTTCTTTTACTTAGTAATGTTTTCTTCTCTTAATCTACGATTAATCTCTTTACCTTTTTGCCAATTTTCTCATTGTATCAATAAACATGATCTTGATATTTGTTCTTTTAAATCTTTATTTCTTGTTGTTCAAGGATGCCTTATGGAGCATTTTATTTTCTTTTAATCTTTGAAACTTTAGTTTCTGTTTATCACTTTTGATTCCTGGTGCAGGCCAATGCATGAAATCACAATTTCAACAAGTGACAAGCCAAAACTTCTCGCTCAGGTAGCTGATCTTATTGTTTCTGTGTAAATATTTCTAGCTAATGTGGTAAATCTTCGCGACTTTGCCCTATTGTTTTCAATATTCCTAACGTTTAAGCAATGTTTATACAATATTTCCATATGTTATGTTTTTGCGTTTGTAGTAAAATACAATCAAAGTTGAAACCTTTACTAACATACAGGAATTATATCTTTGAATTTCATTGCATGGTTCTTATTTTCTGTAATGCTATTATTAGTTGGTCTTGGTCTTATACAACTATTGATGTTGTTCAATAATAATTGAGGACTAAGTTTATGGATTTCCATTTCAATCTTTAACTAGAAAATTTTTTATGTTTAGCCATCTTGTGTATCAGTATATGCTAGTGTTATTGTTATAAGTTCCTGAATTTAGGCTACTAAAGCAATTTCAACAATACATATGACAGAGCACAAGTAGTATATGTTTAACAAAAAAGGGAGTAAAGATTTGATGTGTACCCTTAGTTTTTATTTCCTTCACACCATCCAAAAAATTCATCAGAGTTTTGTTCCCTTATTCAATATGTGCAGAAATCAAGGTTCTTATAATTTAAATTTTTGTTATGTAACTACAGTTAACTTCCTTGATGTCTGAGACTAGGCTGGACATTCAAGAAGCACATGCTTTTTCGACATTGGATGGCTATTCATTGGATGTATTTGTTGTTGGTGGTTGGGCAGTTGAGGTATTTTTCCCTTTTTTTTGGGTAATTGTAGTAGAGTAGTTCAATCAATAGAAACTGGTAAGGAAGGAAATTAGCTTATCTCATGGAATTGAAAAACAAAATGTTTATTTGTTTTATTTATGAAAGATTTTGAAACAAATTGCATATATAACCCTTTTAAGTTTGACAACTTACTAACTCTCAGACTTCAATAGGATGAACTATTGAACTCTATTCTGTCTATCATTTCTTTGTAACAAGTTTACTTGACAAACGTCCATGCTTGAAATTTGTAGGAGACTGACAAATTAAAACATGTATTAGCAAAGAAAATTCAGAAACTCGAGGTAGGCACTTTTTATGCCACTTGTGGTTACATGTTTGGTTTGCTGGATATGTTTTAAGATCTAGTTTTGCTCATCATAAAAGATCGGTGGTTCCACCCCCCCTTCCTGCCACCCATCTCTCTATTTGCCCCCAAAATTCCATTTCTTGTTTGTGGTAGTAGTCTTTTTTGGCCATATTTATTATAATAGTTCAATTTCTTAATTAATAACAAATCTTGATCATTTTAACATGTTCACATATCCTACAGTTCGCACTTTAGCTTGAATGGAACTTGTGGAGAAATATACATCTGCAAGAAGTTTTAAATGTTCCAGATTAATATTAGCTAATGATTCGAAGTTAATAAATTAAGTGTTGCTCGCATTCCTCAAACCGTTTAATAAAGGATCATTTATAAGTTATGTTTCGGGTGGAAATCCAGAAGCAACCTCAGTTGAAAGAAAATGGCACTATTCCTGCTGTAGAGCAAGGGAAAACTGGGATCAACTTTATCTCTAGTCATGTAAATTTTCCCAATAGAGGAAATGATATCTGGGATGCAAGATGTTTGAGATACGAAAAGAAAATTGCATCTGGATCTTTCAGTGATTTGTGAGTAGTATTGTTTTATCTCCTTGATATGTTTGTGAGTATGTAAATGTTAAGTAACTAATTAGTTGACACAGGTATAAGGGTACTTTCTGTAATCAAGATGTGGCTATCAAAGTCCTTAAGGCTGAAAATTTGAATGAAAATATACAGAGGGAGTTTTATCAAGAAGTCCGTATCCTAAGGTGTGTTCTATCACAAATTCCATTCATCACCATTCTCCTACCACCTGGCCTTCTTTTCGAATTTCAGTAATATTTCAATAAAGACAATTTGTCAAGGGGATACGAAGACTTGTCCATTCATTCAATCTACTTAAATATTTAAAAAATGAAATATTATACATGTTCATATCCAAAATTGCAGACGTTCAAATGTTTATAGTCCATATCAAAAATATCATCTAAATGCTTCCTACGGTAGTAGAGAGTGGGAGATAGAGAGGATACATTAGCCTTTTCCATTTTCATAAAATTTATGATCTGTATCTCATTGATGGCTTTTTTTGAATTAAATTCTTGCAGCAAAATTCATCACAAGAATGTTGTCAGATTTGTTGGCGCCTGTACAAACCCCCCAAACCTTTGCCTTGTCACAGGTAAAATTTGTCCTTCTTGAATTATATTTTACTTATTGATTGCAAGGTCAATATAATGGGTACAGTATTATCAATTTGAATGCATAATTTGTTTTATCTCAGAATATATGTCTGGTGGAAGTATGTATGACTTTCTTCATAAACAGAAGGCCATCCTTACTCTTCCATCCTTGCTCAAAGTAGCCATTGATGTTTCAGAAGGAATGAAATATTTGCATCAGAAGGATATCATACATCGGGACCTCAAAGCAGCTAATCTGTTGATGGATGAGAAAGGGGTAAGTTTGCATTGTATACTACTTACTAGCTATAGTGTCTTCGTTAATGTTGTCAAATGTAAACCATAGAATTGTTGACTGCTGTGCTGTTTTTGGTTGGGTAAATCAGTGCATGTCTTCCATCTGATTATATATGGAAAAAGTTGATGGGTGATGTGAATCAATTAGAAGTATATAAATATGTTTGAATCAATATGTTCAAAGCTGGAACTGGCAGTTGAAGGAAACAAGATATCTTTGACTTTTTTTTTTTTCATAAAATTTATTTGCTTTTAGTTTTTGGAATTAATACAACATAGTTATTGATTAAAGTATCCTCTTAGTTTATTGCTATGACTTAAGTTTCAAGTTCTTTGAAAGAAGGATTTGTACAGCTCAGGTTGATAGAATTTAGGAAGTAAGAACTTTAAATTGCTACAGCATGAACACCGAAGTAGAGTGAAAACCTTGGGGTGAAAACATAGTACAAGTATTTAGTTGGATACTATAAAGTGCTGCCTCAAATTTCTTTTCTTGTAGTGAAGGATCTACTAACTACTGAAATTCTTATAATAAAATGTTGAAAATTTCACATACTTTATGCTGTTTTTTCTTAGTTCTGGTTAACATTTTGGTCTGGTACATGTGTTTTCATATTTACTTAATATTGCTTGATTGTTTCACAAAGTTTAGGCATACATGATCTTAAATGGCTTGTGTGAACTTATGCCATTTTGCCTGCATTTGAAAAAAAAATATATATATATCCAACAGGTAGTTAAGGTTGCTGATTTTGGGGTAGCTAGAGTGCACAGTCAATCTGGTGTCATGACTGCAGAAACTGGAACTTATCGCTGGATGGCTCCAGAGGTTGAGTATTGCCATAATGTTGATTACTTCTATTGTTGCATTTTTTAATATATAACTTACGAGCATGGATGGGGCAGTTTAAGGATACAATAGGCAGCAGCTTGTGATTAATAAGAGACGAAAAACAAGTTGGGATGACAATGATGTCATTTGTGTGGCAAGCATTAAATAGCTGAAACTTGAACATCTATTAAAGCTAACATGATTTTCAGTATTTGTTTTGTACCCAAAAAAAAAAAAATGTTCTAATGATTTTCAATAAAAGACAAGGGATGGTTCTTCCTCACAAATTTCCTTCTCTCCTAGTTTTGGTGGCTAAACCCAAAACTAACTTGGTTTTACATGTGGATGCTTCACTTGGTTATGTAAGACATCTAAAATAAATACTTCTTGCTTTTACTATTGCCATTCATTTTACTGAGTACAACCCGTCGTACCCTTGACATATGAAAGGTTATGGAACACAAACCGTATGATCAAAAAGCTGATGTTTATAGCTTCGGCATTGTTCTTTGGGAGCTGCTCACTGGAAAGGTAATGCTCTCTGTATTTATTTTTCCCTCTTTAGCTTTCTATTGCTTGACATCCCGGAGCCTAGAGTTAAACCCTTCCCACTTTAGCTTTCTATTGCTTCACACACACACACACACACAAACACACTAGCTGGACTATTTCCTGAAACTAAAGCAAGTACTAAGCAGAAGTTTTTTGCCAATTTTGACTCCGTTTAGTTATATATCTAGAGAAGGCTTAATGGGTAAAATACAGAGTTTGGTATAGAAAAAGATTAAGGAGTGATATTTTCATTGGTTGAAAAGTGAGAAACAATGAATTTAACAGAGGAAACAGGTAAAGAGACCTTTTTGTGTTGTTTTCATTCACAAGTAATTATGATTGCCCAGAATTCACGCCTATCATCTGTTTTATGACCGAATGCCAGCTTCCTTATGCGCATTTATCCCCATTGCAAGCAGCAGTTGGAGTGGTTCAAAAGGTATTTCCTTAGTCTTCACTAAGAAATTATAAATGCACTTCTTACTTCATATCATGTGCATGGATTTTTGGAGTTGGTTAAACTTGTAGAATTGAGAGGTTGTGGTTTAATATTAGGAATTGTCTGTGGCTACAAAATTGCCTGTGCCAATGGAATGGCACTAGTGTATTGAATGAAGTATGCGGGGTATCACTAAAGAGAATTTATTGGAAGAAGATTTGCAAGATAAGCATGTAGATTATTATTTTGAACGCTCTATAGTAGCTCAAGCTGCCAGGCCACAACAATATTGTGAAAAAGTAAATTAAGATTTGGGATATGAATTGCAGGGTTTGAGGCCAGAAATTCCAATGCATACTCATCCAATGTTGGTGGAATTGCTTCACCGTTGCTGGCACCAAGATCCATCTTTGAGGCCCATTTTCTCAGAAATTCTAGAATTTCTGCTGCACATGACCATGTCGGTACGTCGAGGAGTACTCTGACTTATCTCTCTCGCCTCTAATTTTTTTTTTTTTTTTTGGGTGCTGTTCTTGAAGCTTCTATAAAATGCTACTTTTTTTTTATCTCCCCCGGACTCAAAAGATCTCTAAACAGGTTAATGGGGGAAGGTGAAGGTAACGGAAATGCATGAGACATTCATCAAGGCTTGCATAAGCTTTCGAACGAGGTAGCCATTGTACATTGACGTGGTTTCAGGCTGAGAGGACATGTAAATATGTGACATTTCTCAATTTAACTTATGGGTTCATGCTAGAGCCTGACCTCTAACTTGCAAATATGAAATTTGATATTTTCCCGTTGGCAAGATGCATATAGACTTGGATATGCAGCTATTATTCTCTAAAACTAGTAAAGTGATAAATGATGGCAAGACGATCCACATGCGAGCTTTTATGGGGGAAAAATTAACTGGAATTCAGTTGTTATCAAGTGATTAATAGAGATAAAAACAACTGTGATTTACAGGTGTAAAACTATCATGATTCTAAATGATATTAGCTATTTAATTTTGGCAGAGATGATTTTTTTTTTTGATAAGTAATGTCCAGCTCCACTCAATGAAGTTTGGATGAGGAGCAAAAAGGAAACAAGAGTTCAAAAAACAACCAAGGGAAAAACTAAACATCAAACTAGACGCAAACAACACCAGCCTTTTTCTAAGAACAGCCAAAAACAAAAACCGCCAAGGAAGACAAGTGAGTCTCGATGCCATAGTACAAGAATATCATATCTTTGCGCCACAAATGCCAAAACCTGAACCAGAATTTCTGTACTTCACATAATCACAGCAGAAGCTGCCAAAAGGAATTTCCCAGCATATATACCAGAACCGAAGCCTACAAACAAACCATCTGATTTACTATGTCCACGTTTGTGTAAGCTGATGCAGAATTCCAAAGTATACATAACAACCCATAGATCCAAGCTGGTCCGACTTGAAAGCCAACGCCAACCGCCAGAATGAAACCAATTAGATGTCAAAGAACAAGTAAGACTCCTTGAATTTCTAATCCGTGTGTTGCAATGCCAGAAAAAATGTGACCACCACACCAAACAACATGAAACCAACATCTTTTCTGACTATATGAATCCAAAGTACTCCATGATTGATATAGTCAACACCCTTGTATGTAGTCCTGACCCGTTTGAACCTCTGAACACTATTGATGATGAAGTCTCAATGAGGCAATGCATAATACAACTCTGATCAATTGTGAATCTCATCCCCTACGAGTTGAAAACTGCCACAAGTTGTAATAGACAAAATGACGTATTACCTTGATGCTGCCATGAACACGAGTTCTAGTCACAAAAGCCGCTCTGAAGTTGCTCATAGAAACTCTGATGAAACATACTCGAAACAAACTGACGCACCAAGTTGATTATGTATGTATAAAATCAGTTGATGCCGATATATATTAAAGATCTTAAAAAACGTTTAATGCAATTTTTCCGGGAAAAAGAAATTCTATATTTCTCTTACAGTAAGATATGATCCAAAAATGCATTAGTTGAAATAATATGCCATTTGTTCCTTATTTTTTTTGGTCAGTATGAACACCATATTTTGTCCTTTCTTTTAATAAAAATAAGAAAATAATAAAATAATTTTTTTAATCAATTTCTAGAATTTTATCTAATCTTATCTTTTTAACTGCCTTTTAAATTTTTATTTCATCATTTCAACCATTTTTCAAATTTTTATTTCATCCTATCTCAAACTTTCAATTACTTTTTAAATTTTTATCTTATTCTATCTCTAGTTTTTCAACCGCTTTTCAAATTTCTGGTCAATCTATTACCAAAGATTTCTCTTATTCTTCTCGATATAAAACCAACTCTATCATTTCAAAAGGGAGGAATTCAGTCAATCATAGACCACTTTTACTATTTTTTATTCTCATTCTCTCATCAAGTTTTGGATTCCATCACCATTACACCATCATCTTCCACCAAAATCAATCATATTCTTATTTTAATCCCACAGTTGAGCCAAACCAACCCATCTTCATCTTTTCGCCCGTCACCATTGTTGCATTGCTGTAAAGCCGCACAACTACCACTCTTGCTCAGCCTTCATTAGAGCATTCTACCATCATCACTACCATTAATGCCTCAAGTCTTCTTTGCATTTTGGTTTTAATCCTTTTCTTGTATGTACTTTGTTGTTGTTTTTTTTTTTTTTTGACCTTTGGTTTTTATTGTCTTTTTAAAAAAGGAAATTTATGGCAAATTTCTTTCTTTTTTTAATTAAACATTTTCTTCTCCATTGTAATTGTTTTTCTTTCATTTGGAGGGTTTTACTCAATTTTATGTTATTTTTGTGTGTTTGATTTTTTTCTTGTTTGATGTTTTTCTTTTAAATTGGTTGAATTCTTTTAAATTTTGAAATATCATATTATCTTAGCCAAAAAAAAATTTTTTAATGGTCAAAATATTTTTTTAATCCATGCAACAAATGTACATATTGATGTATGGTTTGACCATTTTCAATGGTTGTAAAAATTGTAAGAGTTTATTGTATAGTTTATGCCATCCTGAATCCTGGGCAAGAGTGGATTATGTTTTTTTTTTCCTTCTTTTTTCAAAAATTCTTTTCGTAAATAAAATCAATCAACCCACAATTATTTTCTACAAGAACGACGATGACTTTGAGTTCCTCATTGCACTGGAGGATATGTAGGAGCGGGCACTCCCCGTCAAGCCAAAAATTAAATTTTTTTAAGTTTTGTTTCTCTTTTATTTTATTTTATTTTTTTGTAAATAACTGCCTTTTTTTGGCAAAAAATAAATGTTATTAAAGTTATTGTTAATTTACATAATAAACTCCAGGATAACTATTATAAAATGGATGTATTAGAGGTGCAGTGAGATTAGGTTTCCATTCTTCTCTATGCATAATTAGATTTCCGAACCCAATCTCTTTTGAAGATCAGTTCTTTGCAAATTTAAAAGGTTTTTTCGATTTTTTCCTAAATAAAAATTGTTGGTGACTGTAACATCCTTCCCCGTACAATACTATGCTTAAGTTATAGTACCACACTTAATTAGATTTAAGTGAATGCTAAATCAAATCCTAATTAATCACAATTATTTGCTAAAAATCAAATAACTCGATTAAAAAAGATTAAAATTTTTCGGACGTTATATTACTACCCTCCTCAAAAAAAATTTTGCCCTCAAAATTCCATTATCCTTAGTAAGCCAGTTGAATGCCATAGATCTTCACCTATACTGAACGATATACTGAGGTGATCAAGCTCAATATGTAGTCAAGTGTGGTAAATAAGCTACAACACACAATATAACTGTCATGCACAAACATCTATGTCCTTGTCATGTAAGGACTTAAAGCATGACCTTTCTAGTATGCCTCCTTGGAAGCATAATCCGCCTATCCCAGGTCCGGGTAGGACGAACTGCTCTGATACCATTTTGTAACATCCTCCCCGTATAATACTATATTTAAGTCATAATACCACACTTAATTAGATTTAAGTGAATGCTAAATCGAATCCTAATTAATCGTAATTATTTGTTAAAAACTGAATAACTCGATTAAAAATAATTAAAATTTTTTGGATATTATAGCGACTCTATTAAATATTTTAAAAAAAAAAAATTTTTTTTTATCTTCTCTCGTCACAAACCACCTCCAGCGACGTTGTGACAATCGGAAATTGTAACTTCAAAGAACGAACAGACCAACAATATCCTCCACTTGTTACTTTTTATTGACATTTAAGAGCTTCTCCTTAAAAACAGCCAGTGAGGCTAAGCAGTAAGCCCGCAGGTGTAAAACTACGTTGGGTCTTGCACACCATAAAACGAGGCTAAGCAGCAAGCCCGTAGGCCAGGGTGAGTTGACAATTATGTTTGCAATGAAATGCGCATGCGCAGCGAAAGTGTACAGGTGAACGCTAGATAGGTAGACTCTTAATTGCAGGTGAGGCAGTAGCACAGTTGGTTGGATCCATTGCCTTACAAATGCACCCGAGAGCAGCAACAGGGATCGTGTCTAGTCCTCGGGGTCTGAGACCACAAGTAGCTCCCACCCCCCAAAAAAAAAAAAACAAAAAAAGGTAGACTCTTAATTATTACTAGCAAATTCAAATAAGAATACAGTATTTGAGAAAGAGGAAGTTTTTTTTTTAAAAAAAAAAAGAAATTTCAGCAATAAAAGAAAAATTAAAGGAGTTATTCTAAATGTAGGAAGTTAAATGAGTTATTATCTATATATTATTATATAAAGGCATTAAAGTACTTTATCTAATAGCACATAAGTATAGATATAATAGTATAGATATCCAAAATTTTAATTCCCGGGGGGTGGTTTGGAATCTAATCTATATATTCATGCTCTTTTATAATTGTTCAAAATATTAAGAGAAATATTTTTGATATCATTGAAGTAGGTAAACACCTTATTCAAAAGTAACTTTTATTAATGTATGTCTTTATTAAATTAATTTTTTTATTACTTATGATTGATATTTTACTTAATTATTCATGTATTATTATTTAAAATTTAATTTGTATATATTAATAGTATAAAATAATTTTATATTATTAATCAATAGAAATGTAAAGAAGTGTTTAATTATACTAAATAACTACCTATTATGATGAGATATTTATCATAATTTAGCAATTTTTTATATTTCTATTAATTAATAGTGTAAAATTTTACACTATTAATGTATATAAATTAAACTCTATTATTTATTTTAGGTGAAATTACACAAACTTCTTATGTTCTTTGCAACAATTACATACCCTTAAGCAAAATATATGTGAAATTTTTTATATAGTGGATGTGAAAATAAAATAATTTTATTGATATAATAATATATAATTAAATATCTATATAAAATATTTTTATATTGGTAGTATATTAAATTTAATTTTTTATCTTTTTAAAATTTTGTACTCTAAAATTACTTCGGTACCCGCAGATAGCATGGATATCCGTAACAGAGATGACGACGTGCGTGGGAAGACTATCATCAATATACATGAGTGAAATGTTGGTTAGCTGCACGTAAAAATAATAATAATAACAATAACAATAATAATAAATTATTTTTTGAAAAAAGAAGAAAGAAACTAATCAGATTAGCCAACACTAACTGACTTTATTCCATTCTTCCCTTTTGTATTTCTTCCAGATGAATGCATCTAAACTCGTTCTCTGTCCAAATGCATTTCTTTCTCTCGTCCATATGGATATCCTTTGTATCTTAATACATATGAATCATGATCAGTTCATTAATCGTTAATTCAACAGACCCAATTCATTCATTGTATTAATTTTATTAGTTGTAATTAGATTAAAAAAAACTATATTATATGTTGGGCCTATTTTGTTTAAATTTCTGTAAGAAGAAATATTTTTCATTAAAAATTACATATAAAAAGTTAAACAAATTAAATATCTTTTTTAAAATTTTTTTTGATGTTTTTTATAAATTAAAATGAATAATTTATAAAAGGATTTTAAAAAGGTTATTTTATAAAATTTTTTTTTCCAATTTTAAACTATACACATCTTTGTATATAGGTGGATTGAATTTACTATTAATTGATAGATCTGATTGCCTCATGCCACTGGCTAGTTAAATGTTTATACAAACTCCTAGTCAAAGTAAATTAAACATACGTATCACTTAAGTCACTTTTTATATGTAAATTTAAGCCAATGGGAGTTGGTTACCGATAAGGGATTTAAATAATTTATATGAGATTATAAATTTATATTTTAGTACCATCGACATAAAAAAAAAGTTAATTCATTATATCTTTCATGCATTTATAAGTAAATTATTTTTATTAAATTTAATTAATGTATCATTAGTATAATAATCTTAGGCTGACATAAAATAATATATTATTAAATAATATGATAATATGTTATTAAATACTAATATAACTTTATCAACAAGGTGTTAATTTGATTAGCAGAGGTTCGGATCCCTTAAATATATGATTTTGGATTCAATCTCGTGATTCATATATATGATAAAAATATTATTGGAAAGGATTCCTGTTTAGATACCTAATCATACGTTGAGAGATTACTCTTTCATCAATCAAGTGAAGAAATACTCTGGGAAAATAAAAAATAATAATATAACTTTTCATATTAATAATATATATTGATTAACCTTTTTTTGGAAATTAATTTTAATATGCTATTAATAAATGTTTAAGCTGACAACTAATCACATTTTATTTTATGTATGACTTTTGAGATAGTTATTATAAAAGTTAAACATTTTTTGTGATGTATTAATATATGATTGAATGATTGTATAAATTTTTTTTACAATAATAATGTATAAAAAGTAAATTCTTATTTATTTATTTTTATTGACGAGTGATAATACTTGATTGAGAAATGTTTTTTTGAGCATAGCTTTTAGACACCCAATTTGACAACCACAGTTATATTAAGTGTTGAATGTGATGTAAGTAATAATGGATGAAAAATGTTCTTAAAAACACTATTTTAATTAATACTTACATAATTGACATCTATATTTGTTTGCACACAATTCACCAAATAGTATCAATTTCACTGTTTAAATCATCATGTTCAAGTGATAGATTTGTGCTTGAATAAATTTATACTTACATAGTTTTTTGTACAAATTATTAGATAATACATTGATAAGTGATATACTTATGACTATGGACATACTAACTCATTGAAAAAGGCGAGGATGCTAAAACATATGGGCTGCTGATAACATGTGAGCGGATTTGTTTTCATGTGCACTAGGGGATTGTAAAAAAACATTGTGTACACCTTAAGAATCAAGATATACTTAAATTACACTTCAATAGGTTAAATTGTAATTGGTCAGTGCTTTGATAGGTCGAGTCTCCGCTGCTTATGTTGTTAATTAAAGCAATGACACATCTCAAGAAATGTCCTATGCATCCATTGGACGAAAAACCTAAAGCACAGGAGCACTAATTAGTATCATCTTCCTCTTTTATTTTGGGATTTTGCTTAGGGCATTGATTAAGGAGCCAATAATAAAAACTTTTTTATTTAAAAATAGTACTACATTTTTAAGTCTTTAGTATTTTTTTTTGGTTACATTGTCAACAATAAGATTTGAATATATGACCTCTTACAAGCTCCGTAAATCTCTCACTGTTAAACTAATCCTAATGGCTTAAGTTTTTAATACATTAGATGTATTGAAAATTTATAAAGTCTTTTACTCTTACTTTGTTAACCAATATCCTTATAGCACTGATTAGAAAAACCCTATTTTATGATTATGTCTATTTTCCATGTTTGTAACTTTTGTCTAACTGCTAACCGTTCTCGTTTCTTTAATTCTTTCCTTGTTACATTTGGCGGAACATTTAATTGAATATAAACTGATAATTTCTTAATTTTAATAATTGTTAATATAATTTTAGGTCAAAAAATAATTAGGTGAATTTTTTAATGTGATAATTTAAAAATGTGAACATCTAACATTATAAATAAGATTCACTTGAAGTTGTAATTGACTATCATCAAGTGTATAAAATAATAATTTAACACTTCAATACGAATGCATATTTAAATGCGCAAGTAGTATATTATATAATAATATTAGATTTTGTAGTTGACATAAAACGAATACATATAATATGATTGAATAACGCATTACTTCTATAATTATTGAAAAACGCCAAACGTGATATTGATATGATAGTCATCCCTTCTGCTTTCTTTCTTTCTCTTTCTCTCTTTTTTCTCGTTATGACCATCGTGTTTAGTAAGGGGCTGAGCTGTTGAATAATATTCACTCAAAAAAGGGAGGAAAATCCATGAGTTGTAAGATATGTCGATGCTTTATTATTGCTTAAACATGTATATATGCACATGCTTGTCTAGCCATTGATATTGGGAAAAAAAAAGAATAAATAATAGATGAATGGAAGAAACAAGAAATGTTCTACTGGGGCTAAAGGATTAGGTCGGTGGGTGGTAGATATCCACACGTAATTTACAGTCGAAATTTTGTTGTTTGTTCACACAACATGAAAATTTTATAAACGGAAGTAATTTCTTTCACTTCAAGATCAATTGAGAGGTAAGAATTAGTAAAAAGACAATCTTTTTGATCGAAATAAAGAATGTTACTGAGTCTTAAAGAGCGTGAAATGTTAAAAAAAAATAATAGTGAAATTTTGAATATCATTTTTATCATTTATTGATACTACAACTATAAGAATTATAAGAGGATTCTCAATTATATTTATACTTCTTATGCGAGAATATGTAAAAATAATATTGTAACTTTTCTACATATAATATAATATTTTCATAATGTGCCCATAATTTATCTCTCAACATTCAAAGATTTTTCATATTAAGTAAAATATATATATGTGCTCAAAGATTTTTCACATTCAAAGTTTATATGTGCTCATTAGCTCATTGGTGAACACTCATAAGAAAAACATCACAATTTCAATTGTTAGTTTAGATGAGGATATTGAATGCCGTGACAAGGAGACTTCAACATAAGGCTCAGCAGAGATTAACGATTAGAGGACAAATAGCACGTAGAGGCAACGAAAAAATGCCAGCTAGACCGAAAGAGGACGATGAAAGATTGTTCATCAAGTTTGTCATGAATAAATAAATAAATTTTAAGCATGATTATAAAGATGCATTTTTTAAAGTATGTATTTAACTTTTTCTTTTTTTTCCTTTTCAATATCAACACGAGAAATTGTTGAGTACATGAAATATTTTTTTAACATTAAAAGTTTAGGTGGATTTGATATTGGTCATTTTATCAAAACTAGAATATGGCCCTCTGATTTAGAGAATATTTGCAAAAAATTCACGAGATCGTTTTCTATTAAATTCCTTACATCAATAGCAGTAATTAAATTAGTGTCCTCATAGGATATGAGTCTATTCCTTACTAATTACTTGGCATGAGTTTGTGAAATATAATAAGTATACATTATTCTCGCAATTTTAAGCTTTTATTTGAATTAACATTGTCAAGTCTTTAAGATTTATAGGTGATCATCTGGCTATTGAAAAAAAAAATGTGATCATCTTTAAGACTCTTTTAAGTATTATGAAGAGAACTACATTTTTATCTCAGAAATATTGGGAATGTAACAAATTTGTTATTGAATTAGAAACTATATACAATTCAGCCTTAAATTTACCTATGTTATAACCAATAGAGTAAAAATTTGGTCATTGAATTTAACAGAATAATTCTCTCAAACAGATTAACTTATTTTAACTTGGGTAAATTTAAGAACCAAATTATACGTGTTTTTCCAATTTAGAAAAGAATTTGTTACACTTCCATATTTCAAGGATGAAAATATAGATTTTCTCTATTATGAATTATGTTATACCTTTCTAAAACATCATGTTAATAATTATTTTAATATTTATTAAAAAATATTAAATGAAAAAGTAGATTTATTTAATATATTAAAAAGAAAAATATGAAGTAATTTCTTTATATAGTAATTAAGATAATTTATAATCATTCATGATATTTACATTCTTGAATAATTATAAATCTTTCTAATTGAAAAATAAAGAAAATATTGAGTTTCTTTTAATGGTTTCATATAACTTCATTTATTTTTTTAATATTTTTAAATAATAATAGAATTAATCCACCAAAATAATAATAATAGAATTATTAGAAAAAAATATTTTAGGAGGACATAATTGTGAAAAAAAAAAAACTTGACAACCACTACAATTGTAAGCCCCTGCAGTGAGTTGTTATGACTTTTCTTAGAATGAAAATTCCAGTAATCTCACCTTCAATGTAAGCAAAGAAAATACGTCCACGCGCATTTTTTTTTAATAATAGTATCCAAATTTAATTAAAATTTTCCAATTTTAAATGTTGGCAGTTACTTAAAAACTTCTAAGCTGTAAAAGTTTGGTTTTATCTTAAATGCACCTTACTTTGAGATATATCTGGAATTTACTTGGATCTGTGATTTGATTTGGAATAGTGGTTTCAGTTAATAAAAATCCGATGGGTGTGAAGGTTAAGAGGAATTTGCATAACCTTACTCCCCCTCTTTTCGATTTCCAATTTTGCAATGTTGATGCTTGCATTCCTTCCGATTTCCTATCTCAATTTCTTGCATTTTGTTGCATTTGCTGTGTGGCCGCATGGAGAGTAACAGACAGAAATTAGAAACTGAAAATCAGAAATCAAAAAAGGGGTGCAGACAGTAAGAACTGGTTCACTTCTAATTATTAGTTGCAAAACACATTAAATATATAGTAATAAAAGGTGCATGCAGCAAGCACCTAAAAGTTTATGAACTTAAATGGTACATGTACGCAAATGGTGTTCTTTATGTCGTTTATATCTTTATTTTTGTTTTTTTTTCAACGAAGGGATTATGTACAGCCGTTCACTTGGTGGAGGATTCCGACATTATGCAATAATGCCCTTCCCGTATCCCATCCCAAATCTCTTAGTGCAATTTTAATAAGTTATCTTCGATCATGCAAGATCATAAAAACAACAAACTTATGAGTATGATTTTTTAATCTGATTTTTTTTTTTTACGTAATTTGATTTTAGTATTTTTTTATAACATTTTGATTTTAATATCTTATCAACATAAAAGTTTTTTTTCTGTGATCATTCAATTATAGACTAATATATTATTAAATATATTTGGTTTTTATAATAATTATATTAAAAATTTTATGCAACATCAAAATTTAACTAGTCATCTATAGAATTTATTTTTATTGCACTGTCAATATAAAATTTTGTATAGTATTAACTAATTTTATGTTATTGTATATGTAATTTTCAATATAATCTTTGTAAAATTAAAATAATTTTAATAATATAATAATAGGACAATATAAAAATTTATGTTAAAGATGTGTTAAAATTAAACTTTATTATTTGAGATTAATTTTTATACATTAATAATATAAAATAGTTTTAAATTACCAACCAATAAAAATTCAATAAAATGTCAAATTATGGTGAAAAATTATTAATCATAATAATTAACTATTATAATTTGATACTTTTCTAAATTTTTGTTGGTTGAAAGTGAATTGACAGTAAATGTAATTATTATCTTATTATTTATATACAAATAACGTTTAATGTTTAATATCATTATATAGCATCAAATATGGGATTCCACTCCAAGATCAATGAATTTGAATGCATGCCATAATTTTCTCTGTCTCTTCCAAAAATCTTGTAAAAACTAAAAAGTAATGATTTTTACATGAACAATATTACAATTATTTCTGGATTTACGCCAATTCCTTATTTAGTGGAGTACTTTTTAACAATCTCGGTCCGTACAAATTATTTATCATTTTGAGTAAAAATCTTTTGTTCATATTATCTGTTACATTTACATTTCAATAAAATTTTTATTATAAAATTTTTTATTTTATTTTCTATATAATTCTAAGCATAATAAATAATCAAATATTAATATAATAAATTATTTATTAAATAAAATTATTTTAATAAATATTTTTATAATCAAGTATTAATTTTGAATTCCTTAATACCTATGTAAATAGTTAAAGTGATAGTCATTTTGAGCCGAACGAAGTAAATTTTTGAAATGAGTGAATTATGTAATTTAATCAGTGACTGTTGCAAAATGCTCCTTAAAGATTTTAAATAAATATCATAACTCTTTGTTGGAAATTATATATCCACTGTTATTGTAGGAACATACTGCAAATTACCTGTTAACTTGTTTATTGCAGTTAATATTTAGTTTGGTATTATTTTAAGGATTTAATTTTTATAATAAGTGTAAAACTTATTCGTACCATTATATAATTATTTATTGCTAAATAATAAAATAAAATACCACAAACTGAAATTTATTCATATATATATATATATAACATTCACTCAAAATTAATTCACGATCTTTTACATTTTTTCCTAACATATATTATATATATTGATGATACGGTACATTTTATGATATTAATTTTAATATATTGTTAGTACAAAATATTTTACATTGTTAACTAATCAGTAATCATATAATATTATATATATAGCTTTTGAGATAAAAATCAAACACTTTTATATAATTATATATGATTATATGTTTGTATAAAAAAAATTATACTAACAATGTATCGAACTCGAACCTATTTTTTTATTATCAATACATAGTATGCATCTATTAGTATTTGAAAATAATCAAGTAAAAAAAAAAACTATTTGAAAATAATATCATATTTATTATCTCAATAGATCTAAAGGTCTTACGATTTCTGTAAGGTCGGAACATGTATATGATTAATAAAAAAAATTAAAACTAAAAATTTTATTTGTGATAACATGTATGTAACAAACCATTGAGATCTATCACAAATATAACAAATCTAAAAAGTTTGAATATTTAATTAAACAATTATTTAAAAAAAAGGAATAGAGGAAAAATACCATTCCAAATTTTTTCAAAAACATTAAATAATTTCTAATTAGCATGTTATTATATGACTAATATTGTGGTATACTATCTATGGAAAAATATATACTTTACAGATATCTAATCATGTATTATCACATTAATAAAAATTTTTAATTTTACAATTGAATAACAGTGTAAAAGTTTTTACACTATCAATATATCATAGTTAATCTCTTAAATGATAGTATTAAAAAAAATCCAGATAATACGCTGCTTTAAAGTAACCAACTTATAAATAAATTCAATAATATGATTTTTATTTATGAATGATTTGCTCACATTTTTTTAAAATAAACAAAACTGTATACTAGTTATGAAGCGCAAAAAAGTCCGAGTGCACCCTTATGTTTTCCAAATTTCATATGTGGTATTGGCCTATCCGCCTATGTTACTGTCTTTGGATTGAGGTGGCAGTTTTAAACAATTCCTTTGATGGGGCGGAACTTTGGTCCTTTTTTTGACTATCGAGTGTGAAGGATCTTGGCCACTATGTTGGGTGTGAGGTTGCTGCAGTATGGTGTTGCTATATGGTCAAGGTGAATTATACGTGGGTCCCAGGTAGTTTGGGACCGTCCAATGGTCCCTGTCTATAATTACGAAATCACCACCGCATACACTTTAATGAGCCTAATAATATTACTTTTTTATTTATTCGATAAACAAATAAGAATTTTATTTTGCTAGTAAGTCCCCAAATGTTTTGTAGCAGGGTAAGGTTGTATTCGCCGGTGATGAATATTTTTGGTGTTGCTATCGTTGAAACGCAAGATCAATTGGTGTAGTTCGTTTGAAGGTCTAGCGGTTTGTCACAGTTTGGGTATGGTGGAATCGAAGGATGGGAGTGAGGTTGTCGCAAATAGTATTGACGAACACCTTTGAGTTGGAATCGTCAATTGCATGCCCGATTTGGTGGTTTCACGAATGATATAAATAGAATCATTCATGACTGTTGTCTGGTGAAGGGAAGTGGTGGGGGATTTGTGCAAGTCACCGAAATATATGGTGAGTTAACTGTTCTACGTTGATGTGATCAAATTTTCTGTTTAAAATCCCTTGTTAATGTTTTCCAATTTATTTATTTTGATTTATGATGAGATTGGTAAAATATGATTTGTTCATAGATTTTGATATATTATTCTATGAGGATGATAGCTGTAATGTGCATTTTTGTTGTTTTTTTTTTTTGTGGGTTTGAAACTTTTAATGTTGCAATGAATGGGGTGGTGTCGCAACCGGGATCGCAACGGGACAGCGAAACTGTAAAGAGAAATAAAATGAAAATGTTAAAAATTAAAAATGGATGATGGAAATGATGATGAATGGCGGATGACAAATGATGAAAAGAAAATGATGTAATGAATGAAAATGAGGATTAAGTCAATGAGAAATAATTTAATAGAGTCGTCGCCAATATTTATTTTGAAATGAAAAAATATTGGACAAAAACCCTTCTTATTATTTTTAAAAAAAAAAAGAAAAGATAGCCTACAAGAACCAGATTTGAGTTCGGGAGTCGATTATATATAGGAAAGGTTTGAAACTTAATCCTACAGCACTCTTAATACATCCATCCTTTAGACAGTTACCTTAAATAAGTTGTGCAAACTAATAGCTCAGACAATGTTTGTTTTACCCTTCAAACACAAGATTGATAGTAACTGATTATTCATAAAAAATGGAAAAACTTCATTATTTTAATTATTTTTGGATTTTTTTTTCTTTTTTAGAAAAGATATTTTTTAATTCAAAAAATTATTTTATTTTATTTTTAGGAAAAATAAGGAAACAATAGTTATTGACAAATGGAATAAAGAAATTGAGAAAAATAAATTTTGACTTGACTTGCGCTCCTACGTATCCTCTGGTGCAATGAAGAATTCAAAGTCACGTAGATCTTTAAAAAATAATTGAGTGTTGATTAATTTTATTTATAAAGATATATTTTTTATATAAATTTATAGCAATATTTTTTTTTAAGAAAATGAAAAGAAATATATAAGTATTTTTATTTATTATTAATGTCGAATCCTATCAGCGCTTCTAATAGAACCTAATGAGACCTCAAGAGTTTCCGGAAGAGCTTAATTGATCGGTACTCTAATCCTCTGTTGATATTTCTGTTATCAGCCAATTTCAAATTATCTTATTCTAAATGGAACAATAAATCAAAGTGAGTTATTATAGTCATTTGCTAATCGATGCTCTGATTTTCTCCTAGTTTTCCTTCATTGGCCAGTTTCAAATTATTTTATTGATATGAAATCCTAAACCCACGATTTTGGACCCATTTTCACCGACGGTGTTTACCTCGATGCATACCTCTAAATGTCAAGACACACATTACGCAGCAAAGTTTTCCTTGGGGTAATAATTGCATCCAATTTATTGCCGGACTTTAAAAGTGCCTAGCCTCGGCTAAAATAAAACAAGAACCTAATAGCAAATATTATTAGGCTCATTAAAGTGTGCGCAGTAGTGATTTCGTAATTATAGACAAGGACTATTGGACGGTCTCAAACTACCTGGGACCAACATATAATTCACCTATGGTCAATTGGGGAAGGAAAGATGGCTCAGATTTGTTAGTAAGCAAAGGAAGAAAAGCATGTAACTATGTAAATGGTTTTCAAAGAGCTGAATACCAATGTGATTGGTTTCAGGTGTTTGTTGGGTGATTCATGGGTAGCCTGCTAGATGTTTTTTCTGTTTTGGTATTCTGGTGTTCTTTTTGGATTCCGTTTAGGTGCTTTTGGTTCATGTGCCCTCTACTTTGCTCCACTCATTGTGTTGAACCATCTATATTTAACTATCGGAAACCAGGGAAAGGGGGTAAAAAAAAAAAGAAAAAGAAAAAATTAAACTGAACGTAAATAAGTGATGGCGTTAAGTTCTTCTTGGCCCTAATTAATGAGTCTGGAAGCTGGTAATGGTTTTCAAAAATGGATGCGCATGATTTGCATACGACCTCCAAATAAACGTGTTAATACACTGCCCACCTCGCTATTGATAATTTATATACCTCATAAAAAAAATTATATACATAGGACCAAAATCCTATGTTTATTTCTAGTGCATATTTTAATTGATATTTTTTAACTCATTAATGACTTATTGTTGTTAATAATTTGTTCACAAAGTAAAAGTCAGTTTTTTAAAGTAATTCGTACAATCATTACATTAATTAATCCGTGAATGAAATCGTATTTTATTATTTATATGTAACGTTTTGATATGCTTTGCCTTAATTTCTATGTAATATTGATTTAAATACGGGATTCCACTCCAAGATCTGAGATTTGGCTACTTGCAATTATTTGATATTAATTTAAATATGGGATTCGACTTCAAGATCTATGAGATTTGAATACTTGCAATAATTTTGTTTGTCGCTTCCAAAGTAATGATTTTTGACATGAAGACTAGTACAATTATTTCTGGATTTACGCAAGTCATTATATTAAAGGAGTTCTTTTTAACAATCTCGGTTCGCCGCCTAATTATCACGGCCATCTCTATACGCGGGATGAATATCCGCTATTATTGTACGAATATACAGTAGATTATTCTTTAACTAATGTTATTAGTACAGTTAATATTTTCTTTGATGTTACTTTGAGGGTCAGTTTGACATGGAGTAAAAATAAAGGAAATCATGATTCATGAAAAAAAAATCATTAAATTACCCACTTAGATTTAGTTTAACGTTAAAAGGGCTAATTCACCACAAATCCACAATATAATGAATCATAGTTTAAATCTCAACTACAAGAATTATCCACATTTAAGTGTCCTATAGACCACAATACTCAATAGAATTGTTTTATATGAGAAGATACTTGTGAAAAAAAAATCCATAAATTAAATTTATAAGTTACGCAAAATCTTATCTCTAAATTTTTTACTTTCGTTTTTATCTAGTATCAAACTCGTGATTTAATTTCAATAAGTGTAAATGTTATTTTTATATAAAAATAAAAAATTACATTTACCCTCCTTAAAATTTGCTAATATTATACTTAGTCATTCCTATATCTTAAAATTACACATGCTCACTTAATTGCTAAAAAGACAATACAGTATCATCTCTTAAAGATAACGGACCGTTAATGATAATGTGACAAATGATTTAAAAAAAAAAATTAAAACACATGAAATGACTTTTATGCTCTCCATCGTTTCTTCAATTTCTTATGAAGTTCATGGAGATTGATACCGTTAGAGTATGTTTGGAATCTTAAAAATATAGAAATTATTTGATTTAGAAATCAAATATTATGTTTGGGTGTTTTAAAAATAAGAAATGATGTGATTTTTAATCACCATGGAATTTAACTATTTTTTATTTGAAATCTTATCAAATTTGAAAGGATTTAATGGGAATTGATTTGATTTTAAAATTTAAGTATAAATTAAATCAAATCAATTTTATTTTTAATCATTTAAAATACGATCTAATATATTATAAATATAAGAATTGATTTCTAAATCAATTCAAATCCTATTCTTATATTCAAACATAAAATTTAATTTATAAATCAAATCAATTTAATTTAAATCAAATCAATTCCAAAATTTAGTTAATTCAAACACACTCTTAAGGTTCAGGGGAGTAGAGTGTAATTTAAAAAATAAGAGAATTCAAATGTAATATCAATGCATATAAAGGGATATCAGTAAAAGTTGCCTATATGTTTATATGATAATGTATTACCTCCCATGTCTTTTCCTCGTATATGGGACATCACAAATCTTGTTTGGAGTCTTGCTTGCTTGCTTTCATTGTAGGAAGTTGGGTTTTGTTGTCCATTTTTGTAAGATATTGAAAGAACAAAATGAACAGTTTGTGAAATGAGAAGTCTTAAGAGTTGAAAGGGTTTAAAGTATAATGATGGTTTAAAGTATAAAGTTTTTATTTATTCCATACGTTGACATGACATTATTTATTTACAGATTAGGATTTGTTTGAATGTATTTGATATTTGATATTTGATAAGTTTTGACTTCAATAATGAATTAAGATCTCAACATATTTAAGATAAATATTACATTTGTTATTGAAACTTAAATAATTTTATTTAGAGCTAATCAAATATAAAACTATTATAGAATAAAGAGTTGCTCTTTATTTGAACCTAAAAGTTACTAATTTACATTATTTAAATTCCCAGCTAAATAACCCTGCACACCTTTGAACATCCCATGAGATGACAATTGATAGCTTGTGACTTTAAAGAATGTGGAGTAGGTAGGAATGTGGGGATAAGGAAAAGAAACCTATTGTATAATCTATGGCTAATTGTTTTAAATTGTTTAAAGTTAAAAAAAAAGGGCCATGCTCATACGAAGATGGGTTAAAAATCTTTATGTGAAGATGATAAATACTAATGTGATATGTGAATTTTGTGGGGTCCATATGTAGTGGAGTTAATTGGTAATTAACAATGTATTTTATGGTGTACTTTGTTGATCAAGGAGTGTGGCACATCTTGCAATCTGATGGTGAGATTGTGAGGTGCATCGATGCACTAATCATCTATGATACATTGTAGTAGTATCTAATTTTAAGAAAATTTAAAAATATAATTAAATATATTTTAAAAATTATTATATACTGATAGTGTAAAATTATACTGGCAATATAAAATAATTTTACATTGTCAATGTAATCAAAAAATTTTATCAGTGTAATTTTAATTATCATACACTGACAGTGTAAAATTATATACTAACAGTGTAAAATTATACTGGTAGTATAAAATAATTTTATACTGTCAATGTAATCAAAAAATTTTATCAGTGTAATTTTAATTATCATACATTGAAATTAATTATCATATACTGACAATGTAAAATTATACTGGTAATATAAAATAATTTTACACTGTCAGTGTAATCAAAAAATTTTATCAGTGTAATTTTAATTATCATACACTGACAGTGTAAAATTATACTGGCAATATAAAATAATTTTATATCGTCAATGTAATCAAAATTACAGTGTAATCAAAATTACACTGATAGTGTAAAATTATTTTACATTGCCAGTATAATTTTATACTGTCAGTATATGATAATTAAAATTACATTGATAAAATTTTTTGATTACATTAATAGCATAAAATTATTTTATACTGCCAGTATAATTTTACACTGTCAGTATATAATAATTAATTTTTAAAATATATTTAATTATATTTTTAAATTTCCTTAAAATTAGATATTACTACAATGCATCATAGGTAATTAATGTATCGATACACTTCACAATCTCACCATCAGATTGCAAGGTGCACCACGCTCCTTAATTAATAAAGTGCATCATAAAATGCACTATTAATTACCAATTAACCCCATTATATGTGGACCTCACAAAATCCACATATCACATTAATATTTGTCATCTTCACATGAAGATTTTTAACCCATCTTCGTACGAGAACTCCCCTAAAAAAAAAGGAGAAAATTCCACACAAGCATGAAACCCAATGGGTTGTATCTATTTATGATTTATGATTTATGATATGATAATGAAACCCATAAACTATAACCGGCCCTACTTCCACGTGGCTTTCGCAGTCTCGCAGGGGTCTCACACACCAGCTCTAACCTCTATATAAATATGGTCGTCATTAGTGTTCTCCAAATATATCATACATAGTCATTAATTCACCCATAGCTACAAAGAGAGGCCAATAATAATGCCTACACTTATTACTGAGGCATTCCAAGCCGGCACGGGCGCAGGACCTTTGGGCCTGAAGCCCATTTTTTGTGCTCCAGGTGTCAAGGGCAAGCGAGTGACCGCATTATCCTCAGAAGGTGGCCTCTCTGATTTCATTCAATCAGTTATACAGGACAAGCCAGATATGGAATCTCCATTTCTGGTTCTTGATTTAGGGGTCATCATGGACCTCATGGACAAGTGGTCCACAAGGCTTCCCACGGTTCAGCCTTTCTATGCCGTCAAGTGCAACCCTAACCCGTCCTTGCTTGGCACACTGGCCGCACTCGGTTCCAGTTTTGACTGTGCCAGCAAAGCAGAGATCGAATCCGTTTTGTCACTCGGCGTCTCACCGAATCGCATAATCTACGCCAACCCATGCAAGTCGGAGTCACACATCAAATACGCTGCCAGTGTTGGTGTCAACGTCACAACCTTTGATTCCACAGACGAGGTCGAAAAGATCCGAAAATGGCACCCCAAGTGCGAGTTGCTCCTCCGAATAAAACCTCCACAAGACAGTGGAGCACGAAACTCCTTGGGACTCAAATACGGTGCACTTCCCGAAGAAGTTCCAGTGCTCCTCCAAGCCGCTCACGCTGCAGGCTTGAAGGTTACCGGCGTATCCTTCCACATTGGTAGTGGAGGAGCTGACGCGAAAACATATCATGGAGCCATCGCTGCCGTTAAGAGCGTCTTCGAAATGGCTTCTAGACTAGGTATGCCCAAAATGCACGTGCTCGATATCGGTGGCGGCTTCACATCTGGCTCGCAGTTTGATGCCGCTGCTATGCACGTGAACGCAGCTCTTAAAGCCAACTTCGCAAATGAAGAGGGTCTTGTGGTTGTTGGTGAGCCTGGTCGTTACTTTGCAGAGACGGCTTTTACGTTAGCAACAAGAGTTATTGGTAAGCGTGTAAGAGGAGAGGTGAGGGAGTACTGGATCGACGATGGAATATATGGATGTTTGAACTGTATAATGTTCGATTTCGCAACCGTCACGTGCACGCCACTTATGTGTAACTCAAAACCTGAGAATCCCATGTGCAGAAACTCGAAAACGTACCCTTCCACTGTGTTTGGACCCACCTGCGATTCCTTAGATACAGTGCTCAGAGACTACCAGCTTCCGGAATTGGAAGTGGACGATTGGCTTGTGTTCCCGAATATGGGTGCTTATACGTCGTCGTCCGGGACCAACTTCAATGGATTTAGCACATCAGCCATCCCAACCTACCTGGCATATTCCAGTCCTCTCGTCAGGGAAAAAACTATGTTCTAATCAATGGTGAACCCAACATCCAATATTGGGGTATTGGGGAGTTGTATGAATGGTTTACAAGGCGCGTTCTAAAATGGTCATGGAGCGTGCTTTTTCTTTTTTGTTTTTATCTTCTGATTTGTGAACACCTGTGTTTCCTAATTTGGAATAAAATTATACTTTTTTAGTTGGTATTTTTAATTTACTGTATTGTGTTGTTTTTTTCTTTAAAAAGGATGGCATTATCATTTCTTTTTTAGTGAGCAACGGGTGCCAAGCAACGAAACAGAAAAACAAAAAGAAACAAACACGTTCCCTCTAGGGAACTCTACACCCTCAATATCGCTAAGCTGACATTATCATGTCTTCACTCATGTAATTTTAATTAGGATTTGGTTATTTGAACATCACCAACTGAAAAGGTTTTTAGATAGAGACAAATTTAATAACTTATATTTAGATAATTTATAGTAAAGTTAGCAAGACATGAAAATAAGTGAGTATATCATAAAAAAATTAATGGAACCTATTTTTATTGAGAGATAATTAAATATGAGTTGCTAAACTTGTATTTATATAAAAATCTCTCAATTATTTGATGTAGTTTAGACACACTATCAAATCCCACAATGAAAAAGTTCTTGTAACTTTCTTTTTGAATTTTTTTTTATTATAATACATCTCTCTCATAAAGCGTGAATGTCAAGAAAAAATCAAACGTGATATGTACAGATAAACTTTCTCTTCTAATTAAACCTAAAAAGATATATTGAAGATTCCATTTGCTGAGTATCTTTAGATTGGCGTTGTACATGGGCAAACTGGACTTTAGTGAATTCAAATGGGATTTTGGAAGTTGGTGCATATGTTTGGTTTTGGGATTTTGGCGGTTGGTGCATGTGTTTGGCAAGTTTTTGGTTAGTGAAATTTCTTATTAAGTGAGATCAGTTACATTAATCAAGCAATGCTATAATATTCTATTATAAACTATATATATATATATATATATATATGAATTATTTATTTAAATTTTAGACCCTAAAACTCCATTTCAAATAATTACTACAGTTTCATTAGATAATCCAATGGGTACATGAAATTTTATTTTTTATTTTTTGAACTGAAAATACACTCTGTTAACTAACAATAAGAGTCAAGTAACAGGACATGGACTAGAAAGCTAGGAGGTTGGTCCAAACATATTTCCAAAGGAGAGTCCTTTGCAAAATTAGTTAAAAGATCAGCTGCCCTATTACATTGTCTAGGAGTAAAACTACATTTAGAGCATCTAAACTATGAACTGCACAAAAAGAAACCCCTCAATATGTTGTCACTGTATGATCTGTTTTCCTCTCCATCTCTTATGCTTCTCCACACATTGATCGCATCCCCTTCTAAGTCCACCTTCTATAGGCCAAGTTCTGAAGCCAGTAACAGTCCCACTTTTGCTGCCAATAGTTCACCATTATAAGGGTCTACCATGCCATCTCCACGTTGAGATCGAGCTGCAATGAAGCCTCCGTTTGCACCCCTTGTTATTGCACCTAGGCCACGCGAGTTGTCAGCTGAGGAAGCACTAAAATCAACATTTATTTTCACAAAGTTCACTGCTGGTTTCCTCCGTTCTCTTAAATGCTTCTAAACAAGAAAAAATCATTTTATATTTTTAAAGTTATGATGTACAATGTAATATTTGGAAGATTACCATTAACATAGAAAACAAAAATAACACACATAACTAATTTTTTACACATTAAATAGTGAATAAATCTATACTTTAGCCTTAAAAGATTTTAATTTTAACACTTTAATTCTTAAAAGATTAAATATATATATTTTAATAGTCAAAAGATTTCACATTTAACAGAAAAAATATACACACATTAGTCCCTTGAGCATCAATTTTTAACATATTATTCTTTGAAGAATCAACTTTTAACATATTAACTTTTAGTCCTTAAAAAAAATTAAATTTTAATATATTAATCTTTTAGAAACTAATGGGTATATAATTTTCCAATTAAGGGATTAATATATTTAACGTGAAATCTTCTAGAAATTAAAGTGTGTTGCATTAAAATTTTTAAAAATTAAAGTGTTAAAATAAAAAATTTTAAAGATTTAAAATGTAAATTTACTCTTAAATAGTAAATAAAAAAATTTTCCTGCTACAATAACATTTGAAAATTTCTCATGACATACTCCTATTATCGAAAGCACTCAAAAGCCCATCCAGAGCCTGACCCATCCATTTATGCGATAAAATATCATCCTGTCTGTGGACCCCATAATTTGATTCCCTTCCAACCCATCGCACAAACAACTTCAGCAAAGGAACTAAATCTTCAGACATGGCCACCGTCACTTCTGCCGCGGTTGCTATTTAGTATTCCAGTATTCACTGATGACCAAAAGGCAACAACGAACGCAACCAAAGTTAGTGCCACAGCTAAGGTGTGTCACCGTCTTTTATAGCTAACTTTCATTATGACCAACTAGCATTTAGTAAATTAAATGTATTAATAATTTAGCGCTTCGAAACAAATGCATATCATAACATTATCGGATTTCGTCATGCACATAAACCAGAGCATATATGATCTGATTGGATTGCATAACACGTTACTTACAAAATTATTGAAAAACGCCAAACGTGGCATATTGTATGATCATCGTCTTTGGTAAGGAGCTTAGCTGTTATAACAACATATAGTCACGCAGAAAAATGAAGAGATCCTGAGTTGTAAAATGTCAGATGTGTTAATGATTTCTTGCTTATAACATGTATGTATGCATGCACATGAAAAACCTGCGGAGGCTTATACATGCCATATATGGATGAATATTCATCCAAAAATATCACATTTTGATCGGTCACCGCCTGACAAAACAAAGCTAGCTCCCATTCCAAGTCCAACTTCGGCGTCACCGCTTCTTTTAGTTCCTAACAGCGATTAATGATGAACGGACCAAGAGCTGAAGAGGCAATGAATTGAAGAAATGCTAGCTAGACGAAAAAGAAGATGAAAAATTGTATGCCTGTGGATGAATGTTCATCCAAACTGTGATTTCTTTATGAAAAAAGAAAAAAAGGTTTTTCTTATAAAAAAATACCAACAAATGCACTGAGGATAAATTAATACAAAAATATTACAAATTTATAGTGTAAACAATGTATTATATAATTGTATTTATTAAATTTTTTTATATACTAAAATATAAATAATTTAATTAAATAATGGGAAAATAGTAAATGTATAAATAATAATATTTATTTTAAAATTATAATAAAAATATAATAACAATAACTTATTTTTCTTATAATTATAATTATAATTATTTGTTACAGTGAGAGGATAATATTTTAATCTTAATCACAAATATCCAAATTCTAATAAACTTTGTTCAATTTCACCTACATATTTATTTTTTACCAATATCTTTTTAAATTACAACATTTAAAAAATATTACCAAACATACAAAAGATATTATTAAAACTCTTTAACGATGTTTTTTTTTTTTTAAATTATTAGCCTAGTATTTAGGCTATATATGTTACGAAAAAGTTTCAGTAAATACATTTTTTATAATTTAGTAATGTTTTTTAAATGTTATTAAATTTCAATTATTTTATAGTGTTTGATTTGAACCAGGTTAATAGATGTGGGGTAAATATCTCTTTATATTATTTTTTTATTACAAGACTCAAATATAGAACTTTTTTTCTCAAAAAAAATATTGAATCACTTAAATCAATCAAATATTAATTATAAAAAATACAATATTATTTTACATAATACATATATTAACAATGTCATATTAACACTATAGGAAAATATTTTACTAGTGGCGGAAAATTTGCAGTGGATAACGGATGCAAAGTGAGCCAAACAGGAACATAAATAAAATATTTATTTGCAATGGCGGTAAATGTTATTGTTTTCTTTTCAGCAAATAAATTTGTGGCAGCCATTATTGCCAATACAACAGGGTAACATTTGTGGTAGCTTATGTCACAGCTAACAATTGAACTTCAAACTCTAATGTAAGTATTTGCAATGGCAAATGGCCCGCTAATTGAAAAAATGTTTATGGCGGCAATTACATGAAATCCAAAAAAACAAAAATTGAGTTTACATGTTTGTGTTTACAAGTTGCCACCACTAATTGTTACATGTAGTTCCAAAAAAAAAGAAAGATATGTTAGATAGTTTGGGATGGCAATTGCCACTACTAATTACTACATGAACTTCAAAAAAAAAATTGTGCTTATTAATTTGAGGTGGCAATTACCGTCACTAATTATTACGTGAAATCCAAAAAAAAAATTGTGTTTATAAGTTTGCTGCTGTTAATTATTCCGTATATTTCCAAAAAAAATTATGTTAAATAGTTTGTAGCTTGTAAAAATGTTTGTCACTGCTAATTGCTGTGTGAAATCCAAAATAAAAAGTTGTGTTTATATTGTCGCCACTAATCATTACATATAGTTCCAAAAAGAAAAAAAGTTATGTTAAATATATTGCCACCGCTAATAACTACGTAAAATCCAAACAAAAACAAGTTGTGTTTACAATTGCTGCCACTAATTATTACATGTAGCTCCTAAAAAAAAGGATATGTCGGCTAATTAATGTGTGAAATCCAAAAAAAAGAAATTGTGTTTATAAATTGCCGCCACTAATTGGAAAAAATGTTTGCCGCGGCAATTGCCACGTTAACTACTATGTGAAATTAAAAAAAAAAATGTGTTTACAAGTTTTGTGGCGGCTTTGAAATTCGTCCTAAATAAATTTATATTAGATCCGAAATATAAAATCACTTATACATTTGTCACTTTTCCTCTCTTTTCTCATTCTTCTCTTCTTCTTCCCTTCTCTTTTCCTTCTCCTCCTCCTCCATCCATCACCTTCCTCTTCCTCCTCCCTTTCCCTCTCTATTTTTTTTTTTTTTTTTGCACATTCTTTTTTCCTTTCACACTTTCTTAATCACCTCTAGCCTCTACCACCAGCTACCCATAATTGTTGTTGACCAACCATCACCACCACCAATTTTATTTTTTAAAAAATTTATTTTATTGATTTAAATTTTTTCATAATATATATTACTGATGTTATTGTTATTGATATTGTTAATGATTGTTGTGTATTTCTTTGTCAAAATCTAATGGATAGATTTGAAGAAATAGAGGTAGTAGAAGACCCACTGGAGGGGGTAGATGAATATGTTGAATACTTAGGCTTGGTTTGGTATTGATATGGCTTTTCAAAAACTACTGAGCTCTCTTAATTTTCTAAAAGCTGCTCTTAAAAAGTCATAGTAGTATCATTTGATAAAATAATATAAAAATTGCTCTCAATAAACAGAAACCACAAAAGTAGTATTTGGTAAAATTGCTCTTAATATTTAAAATAATTATAATGGTTATAAAATACTAAAGATAATAATTTCTATTTTTAATGTCATTAAATAGAATAAGTTATATTAGTCTTTTAAATTTTGGAGAGCACAAACCAGCTTTAAAAAGCACTCCATGAGGGCTCCCGAGAGCAACTTTGGCTTTGAAAAGCTAGGAGCGAAAACACCTCAACTTTTTAGTTTATCCAACAGAAAAAATTGGCTTATACTTTTCATAAGCCAGAGCATCTTTGTAAAGAGCACTACCAAACTAGACCTTAGTAGAAATTATTGAATATTCAATAGAAGATCTTGAAGAGTCAAAGGAAGTTATTCAAAACTCACTACAAAAGTTGAAGATTTAGTGGAAGTTATTGAAGACTCGGTGGAAGTTGTTGAAGACTCAATAAAAGTTGCTAAACATTCATTCGAAGAAAATGAACTCTAATGGCTTCGAAATAAATCAAATGTAGTTAGAACTATGTTAAAAATATGACTTTCAAAGTTTTATTAAGATATTTATCTTATTTATTTGTATAAACTTTAAATATTTGGATTGAATTTTCTTTATTATGTAATATTTATATGCATACTAATATTTAATTTTTTTCTCGAATTGGTCGTTTGCAGCAACCATTTCCGTCGCTAATTAGAGAGGGGAAATGTGGTCGCAAATTTGAGGGCCAAAGGCCGCCACAAATGATTAGTAGCCCCTAATTATGAGGCAGCCCAATATCCACTGCAAATAAGTATTTTGTGGCCGATTTTAGCTCATTTACAAGAGTAAAATTCACTACAATTGTCAATTTCTTATAGTGTAAGGACCTATTTGATATGCCTAATAAAATAATATATAATAATAGAAGCCCTAATAATATACAATTTGTTAAAATTTGTATGCTATAAAATATTTGATATGCCAACATGTAAGATATTATATTATAAGTATTGCTATTGGGCTAGAAAAAATATAATATGATGAACACAACTGGGTTCATTTAATTTACTGCCTAAAAAGTACCATTCATGGGCAGAAAAAAAAAAAAGTGAGATAAAAGGGCGGGAGCGGCGTTATAATACTGATTGTATCAAATGATAAAAAGTACTATTTAGTATTATTTTGATATTATATAATATGATACTGTCCTCTTGCGATCACAAATATAATCACAAGTAAATATTTAAAAAATGAAATAATATCTTTTATTAATTGTTGAATTGTAAATTTTTTAAAAAATATTATTATTTAAATATATATTATTTAAAGTATGTATATTGTAAATATAAATATTTATTAACATTTATTATTTGAAATTGTAATTGATATTAAATTAGTCATTAATTATTTTAATATTTTAAATAGCTATTTCTTACTTTAATAAAATATAAAAAAATAGCAAAGATATAATATTTTTTATCTTACATGTCTTAATATTTTTTTATGTACTTTTCATTATTGTATTTCAATTATGTTAATGCTTTAAAATTAAATTTAAATATAAAATTATATTTAAAGTATTTATTTATTAGTTATAATTATTTTGTTTTTATTACATATAATTAAATTTATATGAAAATTTATTTATTATTTATTTATATAATTTAATATTTATATATTCTTTATATTAATTTGAATAGTTAATTTTATATTTAATATTATTTATTTATAATTGAATAATTTAATTAAATTTATTTATCTATCTATTATTATTTGTTCTTTATTTATGAATTATTATTCTTCAATAAAATATTGAAAACACAAATAGTGAAAAAGAGACATTTTACATTAAAAAACTAATTAATGAGCCCTAATTAATCCTATTTTCGTAGACTGATTTCAATGTATAAAACAACTTAATGAATAAATTTATAAAATACATTACTTATATTAAATAACTGATAAAATTATAATACATTATATATTAATTTATCCTATTTATACATAATATGGCAAACATACTTCAAATACTTTCATGTCTTAACCCTATTGGAGGTATCAAACGGCCCTACAAAAGGTGTTTTTTTTAGTGATTTTTTCTTTTTTTTTGTCTGCTCTCATTTTGTCTTTCCAGGAACGGAATATGTGGAGCTGGTGACTTGGTGGAAGATTCCAGCATTATGCCCTTCTTGTATCCCATCCAAAATAGCATAATTTAAACATGGGAATCCACTCCAGATCTGTAAGATGTGAATATTTATAATAATGTTTTGGCTCACCATTCACCAAAAGTGTTTCAGGAAGTAATAATTTTTTTAAATAAACTACGTACTAGCTAGTATTAGAGTTAATTAGATTTAATTTTTTTCAAATCAAATTAACTTATTATAAAATAAAATATTTTAATATTTATTTTTTTAATTTATAAGACTTGAATATTAAAATTCATTTAAAAAATAAATATCAAATCGTTTAAGCTAGCTCAATATTGATCAAAGTAATGATTTTGCCAACTCACACTTTCTTTTCTGCATTTAAGCAATCATTCATTAAAGGTGGAGGCCCTGATGAACTAAGTTAAACTTGGTGCATCATATATTTTGTAATCCAAAGGAAAATATATGATTGTACACCGATATTCCAATTATATTATAATGCATCATAAAAAAAGCTTTTTCTCCGTTACACTTCACACTAATTCACCACCACCACCAACACCAAATTTTGCCACTGGCACCAGTAACAACTATCACCACCATCAATGGCAACGCTTTAACCTTCGGTGAAAACCCACCCCCATTGCTCCTAACAACACCATCATAGGAACTCCAACTCCCAATATCATGGCCGCAAGATGGGAAACTTCATCCTCTGAGTATGACGAAGAACTCCTCCACCTCCTCCTTCATGGGTGCCGTCAAGGGGTCACCGGCGCCACTCACTCTGGCGGCGATGGCCTCCTTCTCATCCTTTTCCCCCTTCTTCAACTTCTTGAGCATGTTGTTGGCATCCCCCTCGGCCTCCACGTCACCTGTGCCAAGCCTCTTCTTGGTCCTGTTCACTTCCATGAGAGGTGAATTAGATCCACCAGAGGAGTGTTGGTGACAAGGGTAGTAGGAGCGGAACTTCGCGATGACAATGGTGTGGCGGCATGGAGGTGAAGCGGTGCGGCAGTGACGATCATGGAACGTTGGCTGCGGGCTTGTGGGCAAACTATGCCTTCATTGATGGCACGATGAAGCTGGTGGTGGCATGAATCTCTGGCGAGGCAAGGGTGGTAGTCGCACGGGAAGAAGGTAATCGCCTTTAGTGGACATGGAGTTGGGAAAGAGAGACCCACCAAAATAGTGTATTTTTATTTTTATTTTTATTTTTATTTTTGTGGGGGAGGGGTGGGATAGAGATCGCGGAGGAGGGGGAAACAGTGACTGCAAATGAGAGAGGAGACCATATTTGGGAGAAATTAAAGTACTCCAACAACCATAGTAAAAATCAATTTGATTCAAGTTGCAGGATACACCAAGAATAACTCGGTGCACCAGAGCCTTTGCCTTCATTAAATTGGAGTTCAATAAAGAAGGAATTCTCCTTAACAAGCTCGGTTCGCCGCCTAATTATCACGGGCCATCGCTGTGTGTGGGTCGTGTAATTTAATCAGTGAAGGCATGAAAGCTGCTCCTTAAAAGTTTTAATTTAAACAACCAAACAATAATGTTTCAATTTAATATCATAACTTTTTTGTTTGAAATTAAGTTTTCCACTTTCTTTGTAGGAACGTATAGTCACTACTTTAACTTAGTTGTTAATGTTAATATTTTGTTTGGTAATATTTTAATTTAAAGATTTAATTTTGATAAAGATGAGTATAAAATTTATTTACAGTATTGTTTAATAATATTATTATATAAGTAATTGAAAAACTTTTACACTTAGATTTTTCTTTTATCATAAACTGATTCACTCAAACAAAAGTCTACCAGTATATCTACAACTTCAATAAAAACAATAGACTTACAAAGAAAAATAGAATAGATATAAATTTTTGCACAAAATCAACTTATTACGATATTTAACTTTGTTCTTAGTTCATATACTATCAATAACGATGCACTTTTCATTGTACAGACCGATATATGAGTGCATACCAAACACACCGCTTTAAAAAGTAGCAAATTATTCTTAAATTAATTAATACAAATTGTATTTATAAAGCGTTTGCTCACATTTTGACACAATTAACTAAACTGAACCTTAACGAAGTGACGGTGTCGCAATTTTTCTCGCCCTAACGAGAGAGAAAGCTGGTAGCTAGTGAACATTCACAAAAATGGATGCGCATTATTTTCACGACCTCCAAATAAACGTGTTCGCCGTTCACTTCCTTATTGTTCATCGATTTGCAGACATAGGACCACAATCCTCTCTTTATTTATATTATTTCCCATGCATATTTCGTTGCTTTCTTACATCAGAAGCCAATTTTTGTTGTTAATAATATTTAGACAAAAATCCCATTTTCATCTTTGAGGGTTTTTTTGGGGGACAAATTCGTCTCTTACCATTTAAAATTCTAACTTTGGTCCCTAATGACTCAAAAATGGGGACACGTTAGTCCCTCCGTGAAGGCAGCGTCAAAACACTTAACGGACAATCATATGTGGCATGTTAAGTCACTGATCTGACTCCGTTATCTCACATGCTGTCATTTCATTAATCCAAATCATCAAAATGACCACATTTTGATCATCTTATTCCTCAATAAACACGAACATTGATTTACCCTTCCTCCCCCATTGTCTAATTTGACCTAAATCCCTAACTCCTGAATAAGAAAATTTGAATCCCTCATCTATATAGAGAAGGTAATCCAAAATCTGAAATTCCTCCTCCTCCTCGAACCCAGAAAAATGCACAGTGATGTAGCTGGCTCCTCTTCTATGAATCGTTGTGCACGAAGACAAGGTAGTGGCCATAGTACTTGGAGTGGGAGTGTATCAAGTGTTGAAAGTGGCATGCAAGATAGTGGTGCTGATTTGAGGTGCTTTGTGGATTGAAAGCCATAGTATACCTCTCCAGGATCGAATTGAACCCCAATAGACGTTTCTTTGGGTGCCCTTTATTTCAGGTTATTATTTTTTTTCCCTTACCTCTTCGTATCAATTGCCCATTTGATGCCCTAAACAGTTTAATGTCTTTGCAGGAGAAGAAACCCTACTGCAAGTATTTTAAGTGGCTCGATCAAGCTGAGAAGAATGAAGAGGAAGATATAGTTAATGAAATGAAGAGGAAGATAGATGAAATGTTGTCCTATGAGGTGGAAGAAGGAAAAGTTAATGAAATGAATAGAAAGATGGAAAATGAGTTTGCTAGGGTACACAATGAAATTAGGTGGTTGAAGTTAGGATTTGGGATCTTAGGAGTTGTTATTATTGTTTTGATTGTTCTAGTTATTGCATGTATTGCGAAGTGATTTATTATGTAGTGTGTGCAACTTTTTGTAAACTTTGAATGATGTACCTTTCTCAAAATTTTCAAATATGCAATGATAGTGGTTATATTTGACTTGAATCCCTAAATCCTGAATATGAATTATGTCACAATAGATATAATAATGACAAAATAAATGGTAAGACCACAACATATATGAAACAACAAAAGTGGACTTTAATATTTGCTCTGTGCCATTACAATGAGCTGTACCAAAATAAGGCATTTACACTTCCAATCACACATAACACGTGCATGCTATTTCAACCAAATCAAAGTATAGATAATGGCATGTACAAAAAAACCCCATCACCATTAAATTGCAATTCCCAAAATAAACTAAAACATACCCCAGCCTAATTTGCAACACAAAATATAGCATTTACACAGCAAAAAAAGGGTACAATAGTCCATCATTTACTCATGCGGAGCTTCATTCCTGGAGTAGGAATAAACTGGAAAATTCTCTGCTTAGTTGCCTGGGTTGCAGCTGCCATTGTTTCTGCTAATATTTCATCTTGTTCGGCTTTTGGAGGAGGGATAGGTGGTGGGGACTGTCCATGACCTTGATGGCCTAGGGTTTCTTCTCGTTGGACTTGTGGAGGAGGAATTGATGGTGGAGAGTGACAAGCATGAGGGAATGGGCCTTTAATTTGAAGTTCGGTTTAGCCTTGGTGGATTGGACCTTGAGTTGGTGGTGCAGGTCCTTGAGGCCGAATTTGTGGTTGAATAGGATATGGGGGCCTCAATGTCATTGTTGGCAATGGTGGTTGTGGTCTAATTCCCTATTGAAAAATTAATTAAAACTAAATCAATATGAGATTATTGTAAATGAGAATAAATTGAAACTAAATCAAAGTAACTGAAAATTGTAACTATTTGGAATAAATTGAAACTAAATCCATTACCTGACAAGGTAAAATAACTCCAACAGGACTCTTCATTGGTGGTCTTCTTGGTTGTGGCCTTATTGTTGGGGGACTAGATGATATTTGTGCTATAAATCGCAATTCAAGAAGTGTTAAATAAATAAGGTAGATATAGATGGTGATTGGTATATAAATAGAAGGTTGCAGTTGCAAAGGCATTCTATAACACCTGATTCTGTATCCTAGGAGATCTTCTTGGTGGCCTAAATGGTGGGTTATGAACTGAGGCAGGCTCTACACTATCGCTCTAAAAAGTTGACAATATGTATTTGTTCATGGCTAAGAAGATGCTTTAAGTATGCAGTGGTAAAGGTTAAGGAAAATTACCTGAGCTGTTTGGGATGGGTTCTGTGATGATGGTGGAGGTGGAAGTGGACCAGAACTAGACAAATTGACCTTATCAATGAGGGGGCTTAAAAGCTACATAAGATATCAGATCGAAAATGAGTGAAAGTATTAATTAAAATGAAATGGAAAATAATATGAAAATAAACTCACATTTATTGGTGCTCTAGAATTGGATCCACTGACAGGTTGATCACCTGAAGTACCTTTATTGGAAATCTGAAAAAAAGTTGACATTATAATGTATCAGTCCAAATAATGAAGAAATAGTTAACTAATACAGCATGTCCAAATAATACAAAGAAGAATTAAAGAAAATATATCAAACCACATTAACAACATGCAGTTGTCTAGCAATTGATCTTTCATTACTTCCACTTGTAGCTTGAGGCTGAAACCATTAATACAGAAACACAACAATTAGAGACAAATTTTGGGGACAAATTGGTCTCTAAAAAAATCAAAAGTGCCCAATTTTAGTCCTTAATGAAATGAACGATGAGACAATCTAGTCCCTGCGAATTGCGAATTTATGTAGCATTGTTACCTGCGATGAGTTGTCTCCTTAAGGATGTGACTGAGTTAGTGGGATCTCTACTTGGCCTACCATGCTGCTTCCTTCGCCACTCTTACTCTTCTTCACTCTTGGATTTGTCTTTGGCCTCTCAGCAAGTGCTCCCTTACATGTCTTATAGTAGTGGCCAACTCCATCACATTTTGAACACTTCACCTCAAAGCTTCTCTTTAGCTTGTGGCTCATACCAAGTGCCTCATCATTATCTTTCTTTCTTTATTTCTTTGGACGGCCTATAGGTCTTTTAATCTTTGGTGGGATTGGCCGAGGATGACCAGTTTCCTCCCAATATTTTTTACTATTGACAGCTTGAATAGAGTAACCATATGCTACATTGATTGCATCCATAGTTAGTAATTGGTGTACATAGTCTTCTGGTCTTTCATTTTTCCATGCAATTGCTGCAATTACATGCTGGCATGGCAGGCCTATTATCAATGAAGTGTGAAAAATATCAGATCAAATAAACCAAAAAATTTTCTAAATCTTGATATTATAAATTATTTATCTGTCAATTGCTAGAAATTACAAGCACAACTTTGCTCTGCCAAATTCACTCCAACCTTCATGGATTGGTAATGGACCTCAAACCTTGAGTGATCATCATCACCAATCCAAACTGGATGCCACTTATCGCTATCTACCTTCATTTTCTCCAATCTTTTCTGTTGTACAGGAACTACCTTCCTAGTAAATATTCCCAACACCCTTTTATGTCCTACCATTTTCCTCATAATGTAGCACCTCAATTCCTCACACATGCTAAGGATTGGCTTAGTTTTGTAGTCAACAAACTTCGAGTTCCAAACCTCACACATATTGTTTGTAAGGCTGTCTACTTTTGGCCAGTGACTAAAAAAGGCTTTGACCCATGTTGCAGGGTCAAACTTATTCAAATAAGCCCATGCATTTTCATTTATACCTTTGAGCCTATCTATACATGTTTGGAACTCTGGGACAGTTGTGCATCTAGCACATTTCCATATAACACCCCTCACTTGCTTGTCTTTCCATTGTTTTATGAAATTTTTTCATATGTGCATCACATAACTACGGTGATGAGCATATAGCATAACTTCCTTCATAGCTGGAAGTAAACCCTGTGTAACAACACACAAAATTTTCATTTTCAGTATCTCATCCATGTTAAAATATAAGAAAAATAGCGAATGAACATAACTTAATTACCATTTATTGGTCCGAAATGAAGTTCCAGCCATGCACATTATGATCTTCCAAATCTTCCTCTAGCGATGTCAAGAACCATTTCCAATTGTCCTTGGTTTCGCTATCTACAACAGCATATGCAACCACAAAAAAATGGTTGTTTGCATCTTACCCCACCGTGGATAATAATTGTCCTCCATAGTAGCCCTTCAGAAAATAGCCATCCAAATATATCATTAGCCTACAACCAGCTTTAAAACCTCTCTTGCATGCATCAAATGAAATGTAAACTCTATTAAATAGTGGTGGTGATTATGGAATTGGCTCAACATCCAACCTTCCAATGCTCCCAGAATTGCTCCTCAATATCTCTGCCAAGTAATTCCACAATTTTCCATATTGCTCCCTCTCATTTCCTTCAACTAATTCTCTTGCTCTCTTAAGTGCCCTATAAATTTTCTTTCTATTGAGGTACACATTGTAATCCTCCTTCATATGGTCAAATGCCTACCTACGCTTGAGAAGTGGTTGTGTTCTAAGTCTTTTCGCTAATTTTTGGCTAACCCAAATCCTATTAGTTTGTGTGTTCCTAAACACCCTACAACATATATATTCATCAAGAAATATTTTCACTTGGAAGCTTTTTTTTCACACTGGTCCAACTACAGAGAATATCCCATAGTCAATCTTCACTCTTGCATCTAGCCCTTGCCCTAACCTTATCATTTTTCACCCAGATTATCTCCCTTCCTGCTTGAATTGACAAATCCCTTACAGTTGTCTTAAATTGCATTAGAGTCTCAAACTCCATCCTATTTTCTATATGGACATGTCCAAACTCAGCATCAGCATTAAACTATGGAAATGAAGGCCTAGAATGACCTTCATCCTCAGAAGAAGCAGGGGTACGCAACTCTTCTGATTCATATGCATACCCCTGCTTGTCAATGCTATCCTCGGATGCAGTAGGCTGATCAGGTTGATCATGTGCATGTTCTCCATCAAAACCCTAAAAAACCATACCTTCACCCAATTCCTCACTCTCTCCTTCATTGTCAACAACCTTTTTTTGCCTTTTCCCAACTACTTTCTTTCCTACTTTGGAAGTCTTCTTATTTTTCTTCACTGATTTGTTTTTCTTTGGTAATGTTTTCTTCTTTTTCTCAGCTTTCTTAAGTTTAGTTTGGGCACAACTTGTGGTTTAGGTCTAAGTTTCTTCTTTGTAGAAGGTTTTGCTGCCACATCATCCTCCTCGGATTCATCTTCCACACCAGTGGGGGGAGGCTTATATGCTTCATCTTCAGCACTCTCATAGTCATCTAAAGATGACTCTTCATTTGCTTCACACTCAACTTCAATAATTTCTGGTTCATTACCAGTGCTAATCAATTCAGGCTTATTGACAAGGTGCTCCCAGCATATGTGCACTTCCTTTGACTTCCTATTTCTCAGCCTATCCTCACACATCTCATTTATCTCTTTGTCCCCACTTAAAGGCCTAAGTGCAATATCCAAGTTATTGCTACTACATTTTTTCCACTTTACTAACTTATAATCCCTGTATCTTAATCCCTCGAATAAGGTTGCAAGGTCAAAAAAGTTCACTAGATCGACATCATTTCAAGGAACTTTTCTATTTTCTCATCACAGTACACAAGTATCCCTTTAACTATTTCAAAATGACCTCCATGATGGAAAACAGGGGCAAGATATTCTGTCATCTGAAATACCAAACAAAGACAAATAATGATAAACACTATAACACAATTAACACACATTACACTCATTATCAATGATAAATATTGAAAAATATGGGGGACCACCATTCGGACCACCCAACACACAAGCCCGACCACCATTATTTCAACCCCACCATAAACCCAACCACCATACAAAAAGGAACTTTTTACAATGTAATGTTTACTTAAAACTAAGATATAGTAGTAACAACAAGATATGGGACCATAAGAAATATTACACCATTTTTTATTTTGAGGAGAAGCCACATTACCTTGCTGACTTCTCAGTGGACGTGTCAGTGTCTTCTTTTTTAGTGTTGTCCTTGTTCCTTCTTTGCAACGTGCTTCCAACGTTGTCTATCGTCCAATCTTGAGGGGAATGTGATGAGATGAAGAAATGTGATGATATAGAAAAGCTTTTGGAGGGAAAGGGGAAAACAGGGACGGAAAGGGCGCGGGAGAGTGAGGGGGACGAGTTAGGGGGGTTAGGGCTATGTCTCAACTTGTATGGGAATTTCATACAGAGAGATGAAATGATGCGTTTTCACTCTCAGCCGAAAATGACATCGTTCTTTGACAGCATGTGAGATAATGGAGCCAAATCAGCAACTTAACGTGCCATGTATGATTGTCCGTTAAGTGTTTTGATGTCGTCATCATGAAAGGACTAACGTGTCCCCATTTTTGAATCTTTAGGAATCAAAGTTAGAATTTTAAATGGCGATGGACAAATTTGTCCCCCGAAAAAATCCTCAGGATGAAAATGGGGTTTTTGTCTAATATTTAACTTCAAGATAAAATTAGGTAATTTTTTTAATTCGTACAACTGTCATTACATTAAGCAATCCGTGAATGTAATTTAATATGTTTGGGTGAAGTAAAATACTCAATTTGAAATAACGTGCCACTATTGTGTATATTCTATTTTTTAGCACATTCGAGAATCAGAGGCCCGAATATATATTCAATCACGTGTATTGCAATTTGCTATTTTAATCTGCCCTCTCAGCAATAAGAGAAATTATCACTCAGCAAAAATTCTCGACATTGTCAGCATAAAATTATTATTATTATTATTATTATACAGTTTACTGCATGAGTTATATGAATTATTATTATTTCATTTTGTTTTATCTACATTTTAAAATTTCATAATTGAGAAAACAAATGTTAAAACAATGTAATTCAACTGCAATTTTTTTTTCTGGAATTTCTTTCGGTCCTCTTATTTTACTGGTAATCTTTTATATTTAGTGGGTTGTAATTAAATTACAAATTTCATCAATTTTAAATATAATTAAAAATAATTAAAAAATTTTAATAATAAAACATACAATAAGTTTTTAATCATAAATAATTAAAGAATATCAGTACCCTTAAGATTTATAGGGATTCCGGATAAACTCCCCCTTTTTTATTTTTTCTTATTGGAAGATAATACACGAATATTTTCATCCCTAGGTACAGCCGATCAGCTTCGTATGGTCCCTCGATGAATTGCGCTGGAAAGGCGCAACGAGGATCACACTTTTAATACTCTTTGTAATAACTTCCACAGTATCAATGCTTTTCCATTGCGCATCTGTATTATATGTCTGACCAGTAAACTATAATCAGCACTACTTCCTCGTGGCTCTCGCGGGGGCTTCACGTGCAGCTGCTGTCTGGCTCTCACCCAGTGTATAAATGCGGTCGTCATTTGTGTTCCTCAACATCCCCAGTTAATAAAACACATTCATTCGCCTATAGCTAAAAAGGGAGGCCACTAATGCCTACACTTGTTACTGAGGCATTCCAAGCCGGCACGGGCGCAGGACCTTTGAGCCTGAAGCCCATTTTGTGTGCTTCAGGCGTCAGGGGCAATCGAGTGACAGCATTATCCCCGGAAGGTGGCCTCTCCGACTACATTCAATCAGTCGTTCATGACAAACCAGAAATGGAGTCACCATTTATGGTTCTTGATTTGGGGGTCATCGTGGACCTCATGGACGAGTGGTCCACAAGGCTTCCCACGGTTCAGCCTTTCTATGCCGTCAAGTGTAACCCTAACCCATCCTTGCTTGGCACATTGGCAGCATTGGGTTCCAGTTTTGACTGTGCCAGCAAAGCAGAGATTGAATCCGTTTTGTCACTCGGCGTCTCACCGGATCGCATCATCTACGCCAACCCATGCAAGTCAGAGTCCCACATCAAAAACGCCGCCAGTGTTGGAGTCAACGTCACAACATTTGACTCCAAAGAAGAGGTTGAAAAGATCCGAAAATGGCACCCCAAATGCGAGTTACTTCTCCGCATAAAACCTCCACAAGACAGTGGAGCACGAAGTTCCTTAGGTCTCAAATACGGTGCGTTAACCGAGGAAGTTCCGGTGCTCCTCCAAGCAGCACACGCCGCAGGCTTGAAGGTCACCGGTGTATCCTTCCACATTGGAAGTGGAGATGCTGACTCAAAAGCCTACCATGGAGCCATCACTGCCGCGAAGAGAGTGTTCGAAATGGCTTCTCAACTAGGCATGCCCAAAATGCACGTCCTCGATATCGGTGGCGGCTTCACATCTGGCTCGCAGTTTGATGCCGCTGCTGTGCACGTGAATGCAGCTCTTAAGGCCAACTTCGCAAATGAAGAGGGTCTTGTGGTTGTTGGTGAGCCTGGACGTTACTTTGCAGAGAAAGCTTTTACCTTAGCAACAAGAGTTATTGGGAAGCGTGTAAGAGGAGAGGTGAGGGAGTACTGGATCGACGATGGGATTTATGGATGTTTGAACTGCATAATGTTCGACTTCGCAACCGTCACGTGCACGCCACTCATGTGTAGCTCGAAGCCTGAGAATCCCATGTGCAGCGACTCGAAAACGTATCCTTCCACCGTGTTTGGACCCACCTGCGATTCCCTGGATACGGTGCTCAGAGACTACCAGCTTCCGGATCTGCACGTGAACGACTGGCTTGTGTTCCCGAATATGGGGGCTTACACGAAGTCTTCAGGGACCAACTTCAATGGGTTTAGCACATCAGCCATCTCCACCTACCTTGCATATTCCAGTCCTATATCCCGGGAAAAAGCTATGTTCTAATCAATGGTATATTAACCCAATGACCGACATGTGTGGTATTGACTAATTTTGTATGTCTAGTTTATGACAGGTCTTTCCTATGCTTTGGGAAACTTAATAACAGTGGCATGCATGGGTGGTCATGCACCGTGCTTTCTTTTGTTTGCATGTTGTGATTTGTGAACATCGAAGTTTCCATACTTGGAATAAAATTTTAATTTTTTGTTGATACTTTTTACTTTTTTCTCTCCCCCCCCCCCCCCACCCCTTTTTTCCCTTTCTTAATTACATTGTTTCTCTGGGCATGTATTTTCATTTGATTTTGATATTCATTCCAATACAAACTATAGCGAATATATAAATATGAACGTGATTGCGAATGAATATTAAAGTGTATATATATATAGAGAGAGAGAAAAAGTATTATATATAATTATATGAAAGAAATAAAAGAAATTTTTTCATGAATATAATTTCAACATCTTATAATTAAACACAATAAAAAAAAGAGATTTATTAACTTCATTTAATATATATTCATTTATTTCTAATTCTCGCCACTTTTTTTTAATTATAGCTAAATTTGGGGTATTAAACTTTTGACTATATAGAAATTTCAAAAAATATTGTATTCAATATTGAGAATTTGGGGGTTGAGTCACTTCCCACAAGTTTGGGTCCGTATACTTTTTGGTCTTTTGATTTTTGGGGTTGAGTGGTTCGTGAGCCGTATACATCGAACTTGTCAAATCGTCCATCTTATCACTAACACCATATGTCCGTCCAATCATCGTAGGATTCCCAGCAGTTGTTGACGGTAGTGCTAGCAGATTTTTTCAAAATAAATTTTTTTAAAAGATTTTCTGAAAAAATAAAAATTATTTTATATTTAAATATAATATTAAAATATCTTCTTTTATTTTTAAATATCTTTTTGATGTTATAAAAAATATTTTTTTTAAAAAAAATAAAAATTATAACTATAAAAAATCTTTTTATACATTTTTTAGTGGTTCTACTTTTACAAAAAAAATTTCATCTAAATATACCAAAAAAATCAAAAGATCTTTTTTAATAGAAATAATGACACTCAAACAAATATTATAAACTATAAAGTTAAGATTCCTGCTAAATGAATATCAAATAATGACATTAAATATCATGCATTCTCACATAAATACATGTATTATTATATTTATTATTCCTTCTGGTCCATTGTAATAGTTGTTTTGTAAAATTAGTATATTTTTAAATTAATGTATTTGAATATAAATTTATATAGTAGGATACACTCTTAAATCAATGATTTGAGAATATACCAATTTTGCAAAGCAATTGCTTTGTGGATTAGAGTATTAAATAGTACCTTTATTTCAAAATAATTGTCCAATTTTAAATGCTCATATAAATGAATGAAATGATTAAAATAGTCTTAATATTAGAGAAATTTATGTGTGTTTTTATAAAATTATATTTACTTAATTATCTCTTTTCTATAATTATCTTTTTTCATTTGCTCTCTCTCCTCCATTTAATTTGGATATAAGTGGAAAAAGATAATTAATATTATCTAGATTTTCTAATATCACAATTATTTGTGGAAAAGTAAAATTTTAAAAGTTGCTACTTATTTTGAAAAGGAGGTAGTATATATGTATCTCGATACACGTCAATATTTACATATTTGAAGGAATATTTTGAATTATCTTTTAAATATTAATTGAGAATGGATTTTAACTTTTTTTTTAACTAATATTTAAGGGATATTTTATGATATTTATTCATAGATAAGGGAAAAAATATTTAAATATGAATTCAATTTTAATACGCTATTAATATAAAAAAGTTTTAGACAAATATTTAATTATGTATTGCTACATTAACCAAAGTGTTTAATTCAACCACTTACTACTTTAAAAGTTTTATAAATAGAAGTATGTGATTAGATAATATAATAATATAAAATTATTTTATATTAATAGTACATTAAAATTAATCTTTTTAGATATCGATGTCACATATCTTTCACTTTGTAAAAAAAAAATATGTATAATTGTTACTAAAATGTATTTTAGACAAAAAATAAGATAATAAACATAAAATTAACAAAAAAAACTTTAAAATGAATTAAAATGTAGCATATTTTCATCTTTTAGGGGAGGAGAATGTATATTTTTTAAAATAAAGGGAAGACTATGTAATAAGAGCACCTCTCAAAAAAGAGGAGTGTAATTTATTCTAGATTATTATAACCTCATTTGGTTTATGGAATTAAATCGACTTAATGAGATAATAATTGGCTTTTGTCGTTTTTTTTTTTTTTACCTTATAAATGAACGAAATCAATATAATTAAGTGGACTAAGGGGTATACGACTTATGACCTCCGAGCAAGATCAAATTTCATTTAAGTCATTATCTTAGAAAAACTCTTCCTATATATGTTGGAAAGAATTTCTTTAATACATTGTGATGCTGAAAAGGAGAGGAAAGAAAAAACAGTAAGAAAAGAAAAATGAACTCCAGATAATATTTTATATGATTTTTAATAAGAAAAAAAATAAAATAATGAGATAAGTATTCGCCCTTTTTTATTCTTAAAGTTCAAGAATTATTTCCCTTCAACTTGAGATATAAGGAAAGTACGAAAGAAATAATTTTTAATTGAAATTTACAAAATTATATTTATATATTTTATTTCTATTATAAGATTAATGATATGAAAGTTATATTAAAAAAATAGTATTATAGCTAATTTATTTTCTCTCCTAATCTCCTTTAATTTTATCTCTTCAATGAGAAAACTTTGCTTTTTTATTCAAACCATTTTTTTGCGGGTTATACATTCGGGCCGAAAGCCAAAAATTGTGTAAACTTGTAAATAATGACAAACAAGTCTCTCTGTGTCATTTTCATTTCTAATATTTTTGGTCATTGGGTTACACGTAGAAGAAACAGACAGGGCCCATCACATAGGCCCGCTGAGCTATGCTTTTGTGGGTGATACTTTTCTAACAAACGACAATGAATACCATCTGACCCAAAAAGCATAAAAGACAGTGAATACCACGACCCAAAAAAAAAAAAAAAACACAAAGTATTGGTTCTTTTATATTTTTCCCCACCTCACGGTTTCAATTTTTTCAACGAAAGATTACTTTTGCTGTATGTATAACAATTGTTTGGTTAGGTTCTAATTCTATGAACTCCACCTAAAAACATTGTTCTTTTTATTTTTATTTTTATTTTTATTTTTTTAACATAAGTTTCTTTCTGTTTTGCCGTAAACTTACTTAGGGGCACTGAAGTAATCCATTTGGATTAGTTTGGCAATTGAATGTGTTTGTTCGTTTTTTATTCATAAGAAAAAAAATATTTTTATAATAAATTAATTCTTAAATTTATATGAACTGTTCAGATAACTTTTTAAAAGTTAAAACTTGAAAATAATTGGTTTATAATATTTATGAAACAATTAAAATTTGTTTTTAATACAAATATATTTTTAAAATTATTTTAATATTATTTTAGAAAATTATTATGTAAACACACTTCATAATAAAAATTTTGGAAGAATAGCAACGGTAGAGTTCTGTACAGCTGCTTCTTCAGCCACAACTTTGGCATACTCTGAGCTTTCATATCTAGCTCACGATGAAAGGAAAATCTAAGCCACGTCAAAGGATAATATCCAATTCGACCAATCACAGCAATCCTCATCAGATAACACACTTCCATCAGCTCAGGAACCTTATCGTCCATACTCACCTATCTATCTAAATCACTCATTCCCCCGCAGATCTTGAACCACACAAAAACTAATCCACAGCTTCCTCTAATCCTTCATACTATAAAAAATCACCCCCTTGTGTGTTTCCCATTTGATTCCCTTCTAACACATCGCACAAACAAGTTCTATCAGTAGAGGAGACTAAATCTTCAGACATGGCCACCGTCACTTCCGCCGCTGTTGCTATTCCATCATTCAGTGGCCTAAAGGCTACTGGAATAAACGCAGCCAAAGTTAGTGGCACAGCTAAGGTTTTAGCTCCCCAGTTGCCAAGGCTCAGCGTCAAGGCTTCACTTAAGGACGTTGGAGTTGCTGTTGTGGCCACTGCTGCCAGCGCAGTGCTAGCTAGCAATGCCATGGCCGTTGAAGTGTTGCTTGGTGGGGATGATGGGTCTCTGGCTTTTGTTCCCAACAGTTTCTCAGTGAGCGCTGGAGAAAAGATCGTGTTCAAGAACAATGCTGGTTTCCCACACAACGTTGTGTTTGACGAGGACGAGATTCCTAGCGGCGTCGATGCATCGAAGATCTCAATGGCTGAAGAAGACCTTCTCAATGCGCCTGGTGAGACTTACAGCGTTACCTTGAGTGAGAAAGGAACCTACTCTTTCTACTGTTCCCCTCACCAAGGAGCTGGTATGGTGGGAAAAGTCACTGTTAATTAAATGCCTCATGTAAGGGCTATCTTGTCTTTCTCATGTGGTTCAAGTTAATTTTGTTTATGTAAAAGAGCTTAATTAGTCATCGTTGCTTTGAGATACTGTATGAGATGAACCAGTATGGCCCAATGTAATTCATTTACAATTTGCTTGATTTGGCTTAAGACCGTTTCCCCTCGCCTCGATAAAGATATTCATGTCAAACTCAAACATGGGCGTATCGAAAAGTCAAATTAAACTTGTTTACGATTTTAAAAAATAAAAAGTAGTTTGCAAAATAAATATCCATTTTAATCCTTTAAAATATGGATGTTATTTATCCTATTTATTTATAACTACATTAAAATTGTCCTTTAATATTAATTTATATATCAGTTTTAACTTTTTGACTGTGAGAACTGATTGGTTGGTAAGAATTAATATTGAAAGACATACCAATATAAATGAATGATTGATTTAATCAAGATTGTATATTTTTTATACGAGTGTAATACAAAATCTTTTGCATAGGAGGAATTTTTTCCCTGCTGAAATGTAAAGTTAGCACTGGAAAAGTTATATTGAACGACATCATTGGAATATATTGCCCACGGGACTGGTGGTATGACTGATTTATGAAATAATGGTTGATTAGGCGTCCGACATCTGTGCAGAAAATAATCAGTAGAAATGTACAATGAGGCCGTCGCATGCAATACCCTGATTAGTAGTTAAAAATTTACAATGCGCAGCCTGTAACGTATATTATAATTGTATACGGTTCAAAATTCCGGGTTAAGGCCCCTTTAAATTTGCCAAGCGCGTATCCGTGTCCCTCCCTTCTTTGAGATTGGGTACTTATTTCACATAGGAAGTAGGAATTTTGGAGGCCATGTCTATGTAGTTAAAGCATCGGGAAGGGTTGACCGCGAACCAAGTACCTTGCCCCCAACATCTGGGAAAGTCTCAAATCCAGGCAAGGAGCTCACCTTCCCATTTGCATCTACACTGATAGGATATTTCATGAGGTGCCCTTGCAATGGGGTAAAATCATCAGCTGTGTACTTCTTCCAGTTTTCTTCAGCAATCTTGTTCACATTGTTAACGCAGTCCAAGCTTTCAGGCTCCTTGAAGCAATCGTGCGTGCAACCCATGTGTTCTGCCCACAAAGACATTCTGTACCCATATACCTGCAAATACCTCAATTAAATAGGCCCTCGTGAAAGTGAACTGAGGAAGCCTCAGTCCTCTAAAAGGCATAGAAAGATCAAATAAAAACTTTGCAGTTAGATTTACTTTATATATTTAATGAATTATTATACAAACCTGACCATGCGGATGTCTTTTTTTCTTACTCCATGTATGATGGGGTTGATATGCACCCATTGCGATCTCCGTATCTCTAGATCCAGCCATTGATCGTTGATTGATATTGGCAGACCCAAGTATCACATATTCATCATCCACAATCATTCCCTTGGCATGTACATAAATCATAAACCGTCTGAACTTTTGTGAAGCTGAAACCTGATGATCATTACATGAAGATGTTAACTTAATGCCCTCAACACAAAATATCTACATTATACCCAAAAAAAAAAAAAACAAATAGCGGTTCTAATTCATTTTTAATTGCAAGGTCAGTGCTTCATTCCATTAAGGAAGCAGCAGAAGTCAATCACCGAAAAAATAAAGAAATAAATAATGCACAAGATGTCAATGAAAAATATTTTGAATAATTACCATTTCGCCACTATTTGAAGATGAATTACTTGAATTTGAGACTTCAGTTGTCAACTTCTCCCGGTTTCCAAGGCAGTAAAAATTGAGGTAATCTTGTGGATGGCTATTTTCAAGGTGTGCGGCTTTTAACTCCTGAGCTATGATTTCATACATCATTTGCATAGTTTGTCCCTGAAAATATGAATTCCTCTTTAATGAATATGAATAATTGATCGAAGAACAAATTATCAAATTATTTTTAACTTTGTATGCTTATGCTATGTCAACTGCATATTAGACATGACACTACCTGCCAAAAAAGAATCTCTTGCACTGCGACAGAAGAAGGGACTCCTTCAGGAAACATTGGGATGACAACATAAACTGTAAATCTCTCCTTGGACCTAATCTTGCTGACTATCTTCAGCGCCAACTCCATAGGAATTAAGTTATCAGCACCTGGTCATTGAATGGAGTACTAGATAATTAGAAAATGTCATCGCTAAAAAAATTCCCACCAGGTAGGATTTAATGACAGAAAACAATGATAAAAAATGGATTTTTCAAGTGAGGAAGATACTTAAGGCTGCACAGTCATAGTAAATAGCTTATAATTACTTAGTCAATTTGTCATTTATGATTTGTATTAAGCACCTGTTCAATTTACACTGTGAGATAAAGCATGGTATTGCAAGCACACCACAAGAGCTACAATTAGCAAAACATAATATGTTCAATCCTAGTCATAGGTGCTTATACAGAAATATGAACAATCAAAGTTGTAAGCAGATGCAACAAGTTACATAACACCAATATTTTGCCAAAACCTGCTTCTTTGTAGGATGGCCATGCAAAGGATGATCCAAGGAAATATTGATTCTCAATGTAAATAAAATGTTGAGCAGATCTGATTGCATGTATGTATGCTGTTTGAATACTCTTGTCTATCACCAAATTTTTTGCACAAACGAGGTTCTGCAATAGATGGCAATAAAACAGAAATTATTGAGACAGAAATCCAGTCGAGGTTATACACTTATTCATACACCAACTCGATGCTGGCCAAGTTCATCTTATTAAAGGTTTAAAGTAACCTGAGCCTCAGCTTCAAATACATCCTTAGGAAATCCTTTCACTGAGCCAGAATCAATGGATCGAAAAACCTGTGAAAAACGCAAATAAAATATAAGCAAACAAATTCACAGTTGAACAAAAAAGAAGTGAACAGGAGCTAGTAGTTTAATACAGTTAGCTGGTAACCTGAACATTCCAATTTTCAGGGTCATCTTCCTTGGAAACCCACAAATCAGGATGATCATTTGGAATTGATTCAGAAGGACTAAGAATCCAAGAGATACGTTCTAACTTAATCAAAGAATCATCTTGCCAATGAGATACTCTCTTGAGTTTTCTACCCAACTCAGACCATCTGGTGGCTTTTCTCCAGCGCTGCTCAAAATTAGTGAGTATATCATACGCAGCAGGCCCCTCAATTTTGCAATGTAAATCATGCCATGCTTGCCTTGGACCCTTGGTTCCTGCCTATTATTAAAATGGAAGACCAAAAAAATTCACTTAGACGAAAATTTATGTCCATGAAGTTACTATAAGCGAAGTGCCTATAGCAGTGCTTGATTTCTATCAAGAAAAATTTGCTGATTGAGTGGAAGGATCGCATGAAAGTTTTCTGTGGGGACTGCTGCTTTAACATGTTAACAATTAGACATATGCGAAAACAATGCCCATATGAACATAAAGATATAAGATTAAAAAATCACGATCAGCTTATAAACCAAAAGAGGAACATGTGGTTAATAATAATCCTTATCCAGCAAAACAAAACAACATATATTTGCTTATTAATTAGAGAAGGAAACAGCAACTGGAAATGTCATGTTAAAAAGAAAAAAGGTCATATCCATGTAGATTTGGGAATGTTAACAACCAATATGTAATGTAAAAGTATCCTTAAAGATGATGAACTTACAGAAAATGTGGGATTATGATAATCATTTTGAAAAACAGTGTCAAGATCACGAAGAATCCTGTGCTCTGGTGTATCATATCGGCCATCACAAAGATCTAGACCACCTATAAATGCAGTTATCTTCCGATGGTTGCCCTGTCCTTGAGTATCCACTATCACACATTTCTGATGATGCGTAAAGAGCGTTCCAACAACCTGAAGTATGGTGTCACATAATATGGTCAACAGGTTTTCCAATTATTGAAAGAAGAAACTAATTAGTCAATTTAGAAAATCCTATTGGGATTCACGAAAACCAAAAACCGATTGCTAAAGAAACATTTTATATATGCCAGGTATGCAGTTTGAGCCATACAAAATGAAAGGATGCATAACATGCAAATCACTTCAGTCACATATCATTGTAATGATTCAAGGATGATAAAGTACGGAGAATCTTTCAAAAGAAACATAACAAAATCTTGGAAAGCTACTAAATCATAGCATGAAGCATGCCTGCTGCCTGAAAATGCTAAGCTTACTGCTGGCATATCGAGGTGACAGCACACACGAAACTGAAGAATGCTTGAAAAACTTTCGAGTTTCTTCATCATGAGTTTGCATTACTCCATCCTGCAGAACCAAATAACTAACTAGTCAGGTTCTTGAAAACTCAAAGAAAGAAACAAAATATGTAGCTAGGCTTAAGCCCAAACAGAGTAAATGTACAAAACTCATTAAAAGAAATAAAGCGAAGGCAACAAAAGTTGAATGCAGATAAATACAATAATTAGAAATTAGAAGTCTATATCAGCAACAATGAACAAGAAGTCACGTGCCAATACCGTGTGAATGAAGAATTTGCTATGCGAAGTCTTGTCATCCCACACCAACATCAAGACCCTTACACCTTCCTGTGACTTGTACTTGAGCAACTCCCCCAAGTTCAAGTTCCCACCGCTGGGTAAGGGCCTCGTGGGCTCTCTAACCAGCTTCACCTTATGGTAAATGGACCAGCCCACAATGTAAACCAAATGATGGGCCTCCAAGATCGCGTGGCATATATCTTCCCAGCACTTCCCTTGCTGAAACCCAACCCCATCGTCCAATCCAATTTCCAGTAACATCGAATCCGGCACGTGCGCGTCCTGATACAGAGTCACCGAACCTCCGTGCCGGACCGGAAAATACGAGTCCCGAACCATGAACCGGTCAGCCTCGGACGCAATGCCGGAGCGGTAAAGAGGACTATCCTCGCATCTCGTGAATTTCATCTCGAGCCGAACCGCGCAATTAGGTTTGGGAGGTTTCCCTGAGGGACCGATAATCGGAAACCAGTCGCTGATGGCTTCGCAGGATAAGATCTTCTCGGCAGAGACGGCTGCGGTTCCGATCAAGTCGGCGCCGAACATGTCGTTGTCCTTGACGTAGAACTCGACCTGCGAGGCTGGGTGTGCCAGCGGGATCTTGAAATGCTCGTTCCACGAAGGGTTCTGGGAGTTTGGGATGACGCGAGTGCGGGCCACGGTGGCGCCGGCGAAGCAGACTGTGACGTAAGGGTCGCTGGTGATGATCTTGCCGTGGTGGTGGCGGTTCTTTTCGCTCTTCTTCTTGCCGGTGACGGAGGCGCTGCAGGTGTTGAGAGCAGAGAAGAATCTGCGGAAGCGCTCCGAGAGCATGTCCATGTTAGGAAGAAATCGAGCCTCAACGATTCGGAGATCGAGGTCGCCGTGGAGGTACACCACGGTGTCGGATTTCGGAGCCATCGCCACCATTGGATTGAAATCAAGATTTCAGCATATCTAAAACGTGGGGAAGAGTGTGATAGGGGAGCGTTTGAACAATGCGAAACGCAAACGCCGGCTATCACACGCAAAGGCGTGGCTCGGTCGGCGTTACAGCATTATTTCGTTATATCTTTCCTTTTCCAGTACCCTGGCGGCGAAACCGAATACCGGAAATAGTGAAATGAAATGTTATTACGGTTAATGGGGAGGGAAAAGAAAAATAATAAATAGTAGTAAAAATGAGGTAGCGGGAAACACAAGGGAATGGAGTACACGGGTTAGTTTGCCGTTAGCGTCTATATTTGAACTTATGAGTACGTGTTGGAAGTAGGACATAGGAGGAGATGTTCTGTGTTTACAGCTTATACAAGTTACAACTACCTGTGTCATATTTTGTGGGTCCTTTGACTCTTCCTGGCACTGGGCTGGGTTTTAAATTATCTCTAGTTCAAAACAAAAGGTAGATTTTCCTTTCCTTTTAACTACCTATTAGAATATTCGAATAATTGTGTTCGGGCTTTATTTAGACATTTGTATCTATTCCTTAGCTAGGTTACTCTTTTCCTTATGTGGCGCTTATTTAGAATGACATGCTCATTAATAAAGGTCAAGTTCTGTGCTGGCATTAACACAACCTCACCGCATGTCCGGAGTGAAAAGGTTCCCCTGCGGCGGATTTTTCGCTGCTAGTGTATGTGAGAACCCACTCCAATCAATAATTTGACGTCCTTGTCAATTATTGCAATAAAGATATGAGTTTAATTAGTATGAATTAATAATATAAAATAATTTTATATTATTAATTAATAAAAATAAAAAAAAATAAAAAATTATGATAAATTTTTTATTATAATAAATAATTATTTATATGAATTAATATTTTTTATAATTTTTATTTATTAATAATATAAAACTTAAATTCTAAAAATATACCATCATTCAATTCAACTCAATTTTTTTTTGTACGAAATTCAACTTATCATGTCTGAAGAAGCATCGGGGATTTAGAATTTATTTTGGTTTTTAAAATTAATTTTATCTATTTTTATATTATTTGATTTAAAGAGATGAAAATTAATTTTTGTTTTTAAAATTAATTTTGAAAAAAGTAATAATTTTTTATTTTTTGTCAGAATCACTCTTAAAAAAATTATCAAATATAAATAATTTTATTTAAAAATTAATTTAATCTAAAATCAATTTTACAAAAATAGAATCAAATATACTATAAATTAAAAGTAAAAAATTATTTCAACTTTAATAAATTGATTTTTTTTTAGGAATGTTCTCCTAAACGCTCAGACGCAAATGTGCTCGAAATTGCTGAATATTAAAAGTTTTACTTTGATTTTTAATGTTAAACTCAAATTTTAAGACAACTAAAATTACACTAAATGGCTGTAATTATCGGATTGTACAGCAATTCCTTTTCTTTTATAGGCGTTCAACATAATTCGCCGTGGAGTTCTTATTATTGAGGCTGTCAACTTTAGGTAGTAACTTCTCGTGAGTTCATTGCTCTAGAATTTTGTTATTGTTATTATTAAGTTTTCGCAGATTTCTTAAACTTTCTTTTCCTCAACACATATTCCCGTTTGCTGCCTTTTGAATCATCCCCTATGGGAATGTCCTCGTCATTGGAAAGAGACCTACCAAGATTAAGAGGGCAGCATTACAGAAGCAGAGGCTATACTTCAACTGCACATTGGATTACTGTTTCCAAATTGCAATAACATATTAAAATGTCAATGACCGTAAAAATTTGGTATCTTTTGATCTAAAAAGGCCAGATGGACGGACAAAGAAACAGAATGTCCGCTAGCATGATACTACACAAGCTTATCAAATATCTTTTAATTCTAGTTCTAGGAATAGACTTCATCAACACCTGGTTTCCTCATCAAATGCACAGCTGAAGGCAAAGCTCGTATAGATGAGGAGCTCAATGTTGAGTAAATATATACGAACATTAATATTAGGGCTCCAATCAATTTCTGTCCGTCTAACTCAAAATGGGAGGAACCACTTTAACCATCAGACTCTGAACAAAAGATATCATCTGCAAGACAAAATTCAATTCAAAGGAAGAGTCATACAGAAATTAAAAATAAAAGTAAATGATGACATAAACCGAAACACATGAAAATATAGTAAATCTGGTCAAAATATGCTTCAAACATTCTAAGAATATATAGTAAGGCAGCTTTTTACACTGAAACAAATTAAAATAGGTGCCACCTAGCTTGCATTAATAAAAACAACGGCAGAATCTCACTTACAAGAGTTATATTTCTGAGAATTCTATTGTATATCTAACCAGAAGCACCGAGGTTTATAATCCAGTTTAGTTCAACTCTATACCGAACCTATAGCATGTTTGTGTTTAGTTTTGAAACTCCAAATCTATGGGTTGGGCAAAACCTACCAGAGACAAGTTTTTGCCCATATCATACTTTCGGACTTTCCAAAAATTAAACCAAACATGCTACTAGACTAGTTACTATCTACATGCAATCAAAATATCGTCCACCATGTAATCGCAGAGATTCACTGAGAGAAGAGAGGCTAGATATGTAAAAAGAATATAAACTTCCCTTAAAGTTAAGTTCTTACCGAAGCAAGTCCAATGCACATAATGCTGAAGCCAGGAAAATTAAAAGGTGCCCTCTCAGACAAGAAGAGAGCTGCAAATTGAGAAGGAGAGTGCTTATTAATATATTCCAGCAGTTAACTGAATCTAATAGGACACAATGACATTCCTCCCACCCGTTAATGGAGAGAAAACCAAGGGAGAAGCAATATGTGCAACTGAACATATGCCTGAAATGCAACCCTGAGCCCTTCCCTGAAAGAAGAAGCTAAGTGAGAAAAAATGCACTTAAAAGATTCCTGGCTATCTAGTATCTACCAAAAGTAGAAAAAAGACCAACATAAAGCAATCTATCACGCAAAACTAAGCTCTTTTTTCCTCCATTGCAAAATATCACTAGTATATCAACACGGTACCTGCTCATGGGGACCAACTTGTTTAGACACAATGCTCCGTATCTGCAAAATGCAAAATAAATAACCCAAAATTATGTTTTAATCAAATATTTCATTGAGGGCCAAGGGAGAAAAAATTATCCATTTAAAGGATAAGACAGAAAGATTAATGAAAAAGAAACTCACACAGGGCTGTGCGAAAACAAATAATATTGAGAACATGGCAGCAGCATAAGGAACCTGTCAGCATTTACACGTTAGCCATTATACCACGTAAAGGTGGGGGTGAAAAGGGATATTGGAAGCATATACACGCACAAATTAATAATCAAAGAACTATCACAAGTTTCACTAATAATTATACTATATATTACATAATGAAAAATTATTTAACGGAAACCAAGTTGTAATTAGCAATAGAGTTGCAAAAGACATACCCAGGAGGACCATGCTATGCTGTAAATGAACATCTGCATTTCATTCCACATTGCCAATTTAGAACTTTATAAATAAGTGACTTTTTATCGATTTCACAAGGAGAAAAATGCTTACATGTACACAGTTAAAAAAAAGTCCAATTGAAAGCAGCCTTGCCTCTCCCAGAATAGGAACCAAAAGGGGCATAAGAACAAGCTGTGACAATTAATCAAGAAACTCAAGAACTGACTATTTATATCAAGACAATATGTAAACTCAATACAGATGACAACTGAAATATAGCCATGCAAAAATTACCTGCGACACAGTCCCTGCAACCCCAGAAATGACCATCAAGTCAGCAAACTGATTCTTGTCAAAATGAAACTGAGCCTTTAAGTAATACTGCACAGGAGAAAAAAAAAAGGTTGTTATCACAGATTACACTTGAATACCTAGTTCTAATTTATGTAAAAATATTCTGTTTTATCATGAAATTGCCAAAGAAAGAATGCAATAATAATAAAAAACTTTAGTTGGACATGGACACTCCACAAGGAAAAAGATGGAAGATATAAGAATAATAAACTTCACTAAACTGCTAATAAGAGAGATTCAGAAGCCTATATCACAACATGGCTTCAAACATCCAAGAGAGATATGTTGGGTGAAAATATAAAAATACAATGTGCTTGGATACTGGACAATAAGTCAACAAGCAATGAACCTAGAGAACCAGATTCAACAAACAGGGAAGCTATGTATCCTTAAGCATCCATATATGTTCTGGCAGTGATATAATCATGCATAAGCCTTTATCACCAACAGAAGCTCGAAAATAAAATAAATCAAGGTAGATAAATATGTGAAATTCAAAAGAATAAGTAGAAAATTAGAAGATACCATCATTGAACCATGAAGGCCAACATCTGCAAGGTTGCTGAAGAATGCAACAATTGCTGCTTGGGTAATAGTCAAGCTGAAAATTTGAGTATACATGTTTAATTATGACGCATAAAACAGAAACTCTTCTTCGTCAATATATAATATAATTGATGTTTCTACAAAGATATCAAAGTAAGGAACACTTGCTTTCTAACTTGCACTGGGACACCCAAAAAAAGGAAAAAAAAAAAAATCAAGGCAGAGGAAGGAAAATTGCCCGACCTGCTGGTGAGGAAGGAGGCTAGGTCCTGCACAGAACGCAATGCTTGAAACAGATGCACATTGCTTTTGGGTTTTCCGTCGATTTTAGTAGTGGCGGGCTTTACTCCCGAAATGATTGGGGTGGAGAGGCTGTCATCGATGACCGAATCCCGAAGGAAAATTCGCATGTACACAGCTCCGATCACCGCCACAACAGTGGAAACCTTATCGAAGCAAAACAGCACAAAAAGCTTAGGATTAGGATTAGGATTAGGATGATGATGATGCAATTAGAGAGAGGGGAAGAGAGAGAGAAAGAAAGTTGAGTAAGCAGATGAAGCACCTGGAAGGTTTGGGCAGCAGAGAGGAATCGAGCTGAAAGAGTGCCGCAGACGAAGGCGGCGGAGCCTATTCCTGAAAGAATTCCAAACGCAGTGGCTCGTCGACCTTCTGTTACGTTATCCGCCTGAAAAAATCATCATGGAGATGGAGGGAAATAAAACAATCACCAAATCAAACTGAATTCCAAATCATTAAGCCAAAGGCAATTGGTAATTTTATTAAAAATATAAATAGTAATTGACGAATTGATTTACATGTACAATAATGTTATTCTCATATTTCAATTTTTATAGTTGTCTTTTATATTTAATTTTTTTTTTAAATATGAGCTTCTCTCTTTCTCTTTTTAGTTTCCAACATTTTTTTAAAAAAAAAAGGGAAAAAAATTGGGTGTAGGAATAACATTATTTTTATAAATATAAGAATTTCAGAAAGTAAATTCAAAGTTATGCAGAAAAATTTTCACTTCAAAATGAACTAGAAATGTTTATTTAGATATAACTAAAAATCTTGATTATAGAAATTAAAAAAATTAATTTTAAGATACTTTTAGTGTAAAAAAATTTTATACCGTTATCCAATAATATGTTACTATTTGTAAAATTTTTCAGATAATAAATAATTAATTCAAATAATTTTATTAATATAATAATATACAATTAGATATTTATGTAAAATTCTTTTACATTAATAATACATAAAAATTAATTTCAAAATTAAAATATGCTTAATTCTTGCTCAAAAGGTTAGTGCAAAAATTTTGCAATACGAAGTTTTTAAATTATTTAAAGTCATTATCATTAAAATTTCAATTTCAATCTAACCATGCACCTAAAATAACAAGAAAAGTACCACATAAGCTAGAGCGAGGCAGGGGACGCTTCCTTCACAAATCATGGCAATGAGAATCTTAAACACGTAGTACGCGTAGAAGAATGCTTTCGTCCTGCTGTAAGCTAATATACCTGTAAAATAGTCAGCAAATTAATAATCATTAAACCATTTAACAATCATTAAGGCCACTAGTTTACGTTGTGCTTTTGATTTACGCAACCAGCCATAGATGAAAATGGATATAATTTTGATTTTGCGCATTTAATATTTCTTCATATTATGCAAATCTTATTTATATTATACAAAAGTTATATTATCATCTAAGTTTGTATTATTAGATTATTTAGTAAAATTAATTTTGTAATAAGAGTTTAATTTAGGTACACTGACAGTTATTCAATTAAAATCTTTTATTTATTTGATCATTCAAGTAGTGAATAATTATGTCAAAGAATTTTAATGATGATGTAATATATGATTAAATGTCTGTGCAAAAAATTTTTTACATTGACAAAGTATTTAAATTAAATCCTTGTAATAATTCTTTTAAAATCTAACTATTTAATAATATGTGAATATGTAATTAAATAATTATATTTAAAAACTTTACCATCAATAAAGTTAAATTAAAACTTGTAGCTCATCTTTAAAAAAAAAATAATCAAAAAACCAGTGGCAACTAACAAAACGAATGTAATGAATTTGACACAAAGTTACCTATGGGAATAATTGTGAGGGTCATTGGGAGCGTGAGAATGGCCTTCCTCCCATACTTGTCTGAGAGATTACCCAAGAGTGGCATCATCACAAGCGTTCCCAGTCCTATCATCTGCACCAATCACAGAATTTTTTCCCCCACGGGGACAAAGATATAATGTACTGCATATTAATAAGAAAAAAATGAATTGAAAGGGAAAATGTAACAGAAAGATTGATTGCTATAGTGCACTTGTCAAGCGGTTATTATGTGGCAAAATCAAATGAGCATTAAAAACGAATTACAGTTCATATAATAAGTGAGAAAAAAAAATGTGACTGAGTCATGATTTTTGATCTCCATACTGTGGATCACAATTGAAAATGTTATTTTATTTATTAAAAATATAAACATGAAAAAGTGTTAGTATTATTTTATTTCTTGATTAATATTAGATCTTTTTCTGGTCGGTTTGATTAACATTAGATGGATTTTGAACCCAACTGGATCCATAATGTTTTTCTCTCGATCTTTCCGTAGGGCCCAATAAAAGTTTGTTGGCAACTCCCTACTGTCACTTGATCCAATAAGCGGGCTAAATCAAATGGGCCACAGAAAGTGACAAGTACTTCATAAAAGCTTCTGTTGTAAGTCCTGACCAAAAAAAAAGGAGTAAAAAAGCTTCTGTTGTACGTTGTCCACAATGGACAAAAAACTGTTGCCGATCGAAGCAAACACTCATACGAGACCAAAAATAATACACCAATAATCCACATAGGACAAGACAATCGAATAAGTGAAAAAGCCACGAAAACTCGAGGAAAAAGCATTACAATGAATCTCATCGAAACGGCTGAGCAGTGGGCCAGCCGAGTTAGGAGTAAGTTAAAGAATGAGAGCCAAATCGATACTCGTAGACATGGTAAGGAAATTTCTTTGGTTGGGTGAGGACGGGGGCGCCCAAACAGATGAAGGGACGTTATCGCCTTAACCTTTTTATTCTAAATGAATGGGATTTTTTTGATTGAGGGGCAGAGTCTATGGAACAATCATTGGTAATGGAGGCTGTCATTGATTGATCAACAAATTGAATTCGTGTTTAACTGAAAAAGGTCATATCAAACAATAGAATCTATTCTTCATTAATGAATTTAATTCAACAATAAATATTGTTGAATTATTTATTATCAAATACATATCACACTTTTCACTTATAAAACATTTTTTTAATCAATAATTTGATTTATAAAATAAATTATAAAATTAGTTCCACTAATAATAATTTAATCTCCAAATAAATTTACCTTTTTCACAACACTACACGTAAATAAATGCCAAATAAATATTGCAAACTCACTCACGACTATATATATTTCTATATTATGCTATTATCTCAATTTAAGATAACATTAAAACCAACTACCATACTAATATTTATAATATTGATTAAAAGAAATTACATGTTATCTGTTATTATTAATCTAATATTGAATTATATTGATTTATTTAAGGAGAAATGTTATATAAACAAATTTATTTGTCAAAATTGTTATAAGAGATCACTTATTCATCCAAAATGTTAGAAATAATGTCATATTATTCTAACCAAAATTTTGACAACAAACTTCTGAGAAATTCTTTTTTTTTGGTTAATTTGAGTTACATTAATAATAAAATATAACATATGGGGGATCAGAAAGTGTTGTGTGCCGTGAATGTCACATCTCAGGCCATCACTGCTCCTAGAATCCTTCCCCTGAAGAATAAAATCGGTATGCAGAGAAAGATGCTCGTTGCATTATTATTAAGTCCAGTAGTATAAATATTAAAAAAAAAAAAAAAAAACTAAATAACATATACACTTTCCTAATTTTGTTGTTAAATGTTGAGATAAATGGATTTCATTCGTTGAATAACCGTTCTTATTGGTTCCTCACTCTGTACGTTGATGTTTTGTATTGCTAATTTTAATCAAAAGCTGTTATTAAACAAGTAGTTTAGATTCTCCACAAAAGGGGAAAAAGGTTTAGATTCAAGGCTTAAAACAATAAAACATCTAAGAACTAGCATGCGTACAACACAATTTCCAATCATAGTAATACTCATAATATGTACGCCAAACCACTGATTAGTCTATTTCTAAAATCAGAAACGCTCAGAATGAACGAAGAAAGGGCAATTGATGTTTGCTGGAACTCACCGCTTGTTGAAAACCAGTGAGGTAGATGGCAAGTGAGCATTCATCTTGTCCGGGACAAAGCGCTGCCATGGTAACATCGGTGATGGCTGGTACCACCATGAAATGCGAGATGTTATGGAGAAAGACCGTCATGAAGAGGTGGCTCAGCCCATACAATTTGTCCATAACTCTCCCACTCACCATAGCTCTCTCAATTTCCTTTGATTTGACAAAATAGCTAGTTACAATTCTCAGTAAGATCCTATCTTTCTTACTGGAAAAGCCACCGGCTCAATACATATAACAGCCTCAGCACCGCAAGTGTCACTTAGAAGCACCATCTATATATATGTGAGTAGGGCCTTGAGCTAATCATAAGAGCAAGCGTAGTGTACGCTTGCGATTGCTTTACGTGATATATCGCAATTGTGCATATCAATGTCTAACACACGCAGTAAGTAACACAGGGACAGCAGGTGGTTAATTTACGTAGAAAAGGACCGGAATAATTGTCTTTTTTTGTTTTTCCTCGTGTGGAACATCATATCGTGGTGAACTGTCAACTAAGATTGGGTTCAAAAGCTTTTTATTGCGAAACACTGCTCAATGAGATAATGATTTTTAACCGTATAGTCGCACTATTGTTCATTTTAAGTTTATACCTGAGTTCTAGCTCACGAGCGAGAAACTATATATGCGACAAATGGGGATGCGTAGCTTGAAAGATAATATAAATTTCCAGTGTTAACTTACGCCTTGAAGCGTGCAAGTTTTCTGTGCGTCCATTTTTTTTTATTTTCTCCGGTCACTACAAGGCAACGTCCCAAGGTCCAAGTGGGCCCAACTCATTTTTAAGGATACTCACAATCGGTTCATGGATTCGGAGGCCCTGAAGTAGGTTTATATTTATATATATTTACATAATTTTTCTGCCATCTCTGATGTAAATTAAAATCATTAGATAGCAAGCTCTATCCAATTATAATTTATCAATTCAAATCTGTTTCCCTCGAATTCACTTGGAGTATGTTTCGAATGTAAAAAAAATAGAAATGATTTGATTTGGAAATCAAATATTATATTTGAATATTTTAAAAAATAAGAAATGAAGTGATTTCTATTTTTCATGAAATTTGATTCTTTTGTATTTAAAATTTTATCAAAATTGAAAGGATTTAAATGAAAATTGATTTAATTTAAATTTTAAGTACAAATTAAATTAAATCAATTTTATTTTTAATTATTCCAAATATAATCTAATATATTATAAACATAAGAATTGATTCCTACATCAATTCAAATTCTAATTTTACATAATCATTTCAAATATAAAATTTAATTTATAAATCAAATCAAATCAATTTAATTTAAATCAAATCAATTCTAAAATTTAATCATTTTAAACACTATCAGTTCCTGAAATGGGTGCAGACGAGTTCTTCAAGCTTCTGAAGGTTGGTGAGCTGCGAGAGCACCAACAATGACACTACAACGCTCTAGTAAATATGTACTTCAGGAGGATACCTGATTAGGCAACCTTTGATTTCCGAAGGGGGGAAAAAAAAGGAAATTAGTGATGGGAATTTTCGATTCATTCACTTCATGAAATTTTAATAGAGTTGTAGAAATAAATTAAAAGCTAATTATTTAAAAAAAGGCTTTTCGTAAATGTTCTATCTTTTCTTCTTATCATTGAATATGATTGATATTGTTGTATAAGATTAATTTAAAACAAGCATATCGTATAAATAATAATTAAAAAAAATTGATAGGACCACTTAATTTACTGTAGCATTGGCCTTAGTCTGGGTTATAATGTAAAGCCTAACAGCAATCAGTGTGTCACAATAGTTCTACCATTAAAAAAAAAAATCGTCTTTTTTTCCTTCCACCAATAAGATCTTAAAAAATTTTAATCAATGTTTTTAAGGTATTATTTGAGAAATTGAGAAAGACAATATTTTAACTTAAAGAAAATGTTTATGTTTTTAAATGCAATAATAATTTTTTTTTCTCAATTTCTTATTCAATACCTTAAAACTATGGTTAGAAAAACTCAAAGCATACTTAACAAAAGAGAAAAACTCATAACAAAATCAGGAGTGGTAAAACTATCCAGGGAGGTCAATGTTCTAAAGCATATTTAGTATTTGAGATTAATTTTAATGCATCTTTAATATAAAAGAAGTCTACGCTATCGTTCAATCATATGTTATTATACGCTATCGTTTAAAAATGTGTATTTCGACTACCTGTATTTTTGAAAATATACACTTTGGTCCTTCTGTTGATTTTTTCATCAATTATGAACAAAAATATTACACATTTAGAATGTCGGGTTGTATATTTAAGAAAGTTGAGAGAGTTAATTTACACATAACCCAAAATTTAAGGAAGTATAGTGGACTTATTTGAGATAAAATGCACATTTACAAAAATATAGATAATCAAGATGCACATTTTTAAAATATTGGGGATAAAGTATACATGACTTTAACCCTATAATTAACCAGTAGACATCTAAGAGCAAAGCTGATGCCACGAAATTTGATCAATCAAAATCATTTGTTGAAAAGCAAGTCATCTTTTTGCAATATCTTTTCCAGTTTCAGAACCCTCTCCAGCATTTCAAATCAATGATATAGGAAGCAAACGTACAGGTAAGTCGGGGCTTTTCCTTAACGGGCATTTAATTATTTTTGCGAATTCTTTGCTCACCGTAACGAAAGCCACAAATTGGAAGGTGAGTAATTTAAGATCAAGTACCGTGAAATTAATAGCAGCTGTGGAAGGAGGAATGTTCCCTTCATCCTTATTCAATATGATACTATACCCAGAGACCAAATAGTTCCTATAGACCTATGACCGAACAAACATTTTGAAGCTACTTTCCTTATCTGGCTAATATTTCTATGAGAAAAATAGCTGTGGGCAGTGGGCTTGAGACAGGCAAGTGATAGATTTCCTTTGAGTGTTCCCTTATTTTTTTTAGGTTGGTTACATTCACATGTGGTCCAAGTTGTTCGATATAAATAGTTACAGATTGTCTATTTGTTTCAAAATATTAGCATATTTAACTTCACAGTCGCAGCTTAGCGTGAGTACCAGTATTGTATGAACAAGATTAATGAAAAATGTTATTTTAACATAATCCATCCCATATTTTGAGTCGATATATCACTTATCCATCACTGGATGAATATGAGACTTAATCTAAATAGGGATCATATTCTATTTAATAATAAATAAATAATATATCAGATTAAAAATAAGATAGATTATATCAAAATAACATTGCTCAAGCTAATACATCAATGTTTTCTGTTGTATTGTGCAGCAAAAGAAAAAGGAGCCGGTCGATGAAAAGACCATGGTTTTTCTTTTTGGGTCTGAGATAGAACCATGCCTTTACTTTTTTTGGTCAACAAGGCTATGGGTTTAGATAGGTTTTATTCCTTTGATAGATACAATAGGCAATGATTTTTTTGCATCACTTGAAAGTAGTGGGTGGCTTAGATGGACTCTAGCTATTACAATTGGACTCTAGACCAGTACTCAAGACACGAAGCACATTGCTAGAATTGGGTCAGCCTTGGGTCTGCTCCCATTAATCATGGGCGAGGATCGCATTAGTGACCATTACCTTTCGATCATTTTTTTTAGGACCAATTTCATTTTTTTACAGAAAAAGGAGACCAAATTCATTTTTTAACCCCTTTTGCTTTCAGTTTCAAAAAGTGTAATAAAAAAATCATAATAATAATAATATTATTTTAATATATAAAAGCGAGTCATGTTTGTATGATACTGCCAACTGCCAGTTCATAGTTGCCAAACGTGGTGTCTTGTAGAAAACTTTGACATGTATAATTCCTCTCGTGTTAGTGATGTAAATCATCATTATAAATTTATAAATTGTGCTCTCATGGTAAGCGTGTAATTATAAATTTTCAAAATTATAGAGACTACTAGTTAGTGTAAAAGATTTTAACACAAATATCTAAGTACATTTTACTATGTCAACTTCTAGACACAAATTGAGTCCTAAATTTAACAAATTTAGAGGCCACTCCCTAAATATCCTGAAACAGAGTTCCATTATAAGATAAATCCTAGTAGTTACAATCAAAGCTCTCAGAGACTCCTTTCCTATCCCTTTCTATCATAATCAAATCCAAACCCAAGCTTCTTGCAACTCGAACCTCATTACCTACTACAAGAATCTCGACCTTGAATGGATCAATCACACTGCTCTTAATTCTGCATTTTGCTGCTACAAAGTTCCCTCATTAGTCTTGGATTACAACGCCCAAACCACAAGCTTGCACTACTCACCAAGCGCATTTTAATCTTATTTAGATCAGTAATCTTTTACGATAATCCTACTTGAGGTGAATTCTCAAGGGCCTAATTGTTATAGATGAGTAATTTTCATGTGAAAGGACTCTTTAATTACACTGATATACAATCCTCAAGATTGATCTTTGCCTACACTATGAGATATGAATAAGTCAATGGCACCATAATTAGTAATATTGTAGTAACATATTTTTAATATTATTTTTTTAGATCTTTTTTTTAATACCGTCAAACGCATTAATATATAAATCTCATCCATAAAATTTTATCTCCTATTTTTCTCCTCATATCAAACACACCTTAGGATTAATTTTTTAAAAAAATAGTGCAACCAAATTATATTTCACTCAATTTACACACCATATCAACAAAGATTAGGTGCAATTGTAAATAAAATATACTCTCTAAAAAAAGTAAAAATTGAATATCTTAAAGTTTAACTAATATTTAAGAATGCAATCTCTAGTTTTAAATATGGGCAAAATTTAGAATTACCTCAATTTATGGTAGATCTATTTTTTTAACATTTATGGTAGATTTTTATATGTATTGTGGTCCAATGACTAAATGTCAATTACTTGGTGCTAAGTCTCATTTGGAATAAAAAGCAACAAAATTAAAAAGGCAAATTATAGGGACCTCCCTTAAGTTTCTTTGAAATTACACTTACCCCTACTAGTTTTTAGTATTACACCCGACTTACCTATATTTTTAATGACCTTACAGTAACCGCCCTTCTCTATAATTGACCATTACCTCTGGTATTATCACATGACACACACGTGATCTTATGCAAATAATAACATGTAAAATCCCTTGTTTGGCCCTCAACCCTTTATAATTTCCCCTTTCTCTGCCCCTTTCTTCTTCTACAGCAAATCAATAGTTTCTTATCCAAATCCAATGTTTGCAACAATAGATCAAGAAAGAAAAACAAAGCACAGTAATTAAATCAAATCAAATCAAATCTAGCCATACCAAGAATAACATCATACAAAAGAATTTAGCAAAAGAAACAAACTCCAGAGCAACCAATTCATGTTTTAGTAACTAACCACAAATCAAAAACTCTTAAACAACTTCCAAACCAAAGCTCAAGAAGAGTTAAAGCATAAAATAAAAATTAATTAAAAAAAAGGACAAATCAGCCCTAACCCCCATCTTCAAAACACCACCTAAATAATTTACCCCTAAACTCAACAATTCAATTCACCCATTATAGGATGCTCCACCACAGCTTTAGATCTAATTCCACATCCAACTCCCAAATTTGGGCATCAAGAAGGCCCTCGATTCAACATCTTCCTACAACTTGTCTCCACCCTGTCATGCCACTACTGTGGCGTTCCTAGATCTGTAGGAACAGCGTTCACAGCGCCATCGTCTTCGCCAATTCACAACAGGGTTAGGGGGGGAATAGGGAGGTGAAGAGAAAGGAGGAGAGAGAGGGGCGAAGATTTACATACCCACAACAGTGGTTGTGTGTAATGAGCAAAGGCTAGTGACAGTGGCGCGTGACAGGTGCGGTGGCAAGGTAGTTGGGGCACGACGAGCGGTGCCTTCTACACAGAAGATGGGAAAAGAAGATAGTGTGATGAAGATGGGAGATAGGGAAAAGAGAAGGTGATGTAAGGGATGAGGAATTAGGGTTTTTTTTTTATTATAGGGATAATTTGGAAATTTTATACAAGATAATAATGATGCTTAACACAATTTGGTTATAAGGGAGTCAAATATAATGTTAAAAATTAGAAGGGATAAGTGTAATTTCAAAGAACTTTAGGGGACTGTATGTAATTTTAAAATTATCACGAATTTTTTATTTAAACTAAAAGTGCATCATTATGACTTTATGAGCTTAAAGGACGGCAGCTAGAGTACGAATTTCTCTAATCATAAAACAATAAACATCAAATATTAGTAGTTTTATGCATTCTTGATTAGTTTAAGTCGTTCAACACTTATTTTTTATATATAAGATTTTGAATTCAAATCCAATAAATAGGAAAAATTAGAGTTGAGAGAATTTAAACCTTGTAATAGACTAACCTTTTTTTTTGTATAGACTATCAATATTTAAAAGTCTACTAGACTTTGATTAATTTAATTTAAGTTTGGTTGGCCTATTATTAAAATAAAGCTTTCCCAATACTAATTGTAATATATTAACCCGACTTGAACAAGGAAACAGTAATTTAGAAATAAATAAATAAATAAATAAAACTATAAAATCACAGGAGGTGGGGTTTGGTTTGGTTTGGTTGTCCTTGAGATTAAACAAAACGAAGCAGGATACACGCGCGAAGCACGTGTACTGAAGCAGCGGTGAGCCAGTGAGGATATACACAAATAATAATAATAATAATAATAATAAAACAAGAGTGAGAGAGATACCAATGGGTTTCGCTTCACTTGACTAGTAACAAGTTAACCCATCCAACGCCCCCAAAGTAGGCTGAGAAATTGTCTGCCCCCCTGTTTTCTCCCTCTCCCTCTCCCTCTCCCTCTTCCACCTTTGGGAATGGATTCTCTCTCTCTCTTCTGCACCGGAGCCCTCCTCGCCGGCGGCCTTTACTGGTTCGTCTGCATTCTCGGCCCCGCCGAACAGAAAGGCAAACGCGCCATCGATCTGTCCGGCGGCTCCATCTCGGCCGAGAAAGTCCAAGACAACTACAAGCAGTACTGGTCCTTCTTCCGCCGCCCCAAGGAGATCGAAACCGCCGAGAAGGTCCCCGACTTCGTCGACACATTCTACAACCTCGTAACGGATATCTACGAGTGGGGGTGGGGCCAGTCCTTCCACTTCTCCCCTTCCATCCCCGGCAAGTCCCACCGCGACGCCACGCGCCTCCACGAGGAGATGGCCGTCGATCTCATCGAGGCCAAGCCCGGCGACCGAATCCTCGACGTCGGATGCGGCGTCGGCGGGCCCATGCGTGCCATCGCAGCCCACTCGCGCGCCAACGTCGTGGGCATCACGATCAACGACTACCAGGTGAACCGGGCCAGGCTCCACAACAAGAAGGCCGGGCTCGACTCGCTCTGCGAGGTCGTGTGCGGCAATTTCCTCCAGATGCCGTTCCCCGATAACAGCTTCGACGGCGCGTACTCGATCGAAGCCACGTGTCACGCGCCGAAGCTGGAGGAAGTGTACGCGGAAATCTTTAGGGTTTTGAAGCCCGGCGCGCTCTACGTATCGTACGAGTGGGTGACAACGGACAAGTACCGAGGGGATGACCCTGAACACGTGGAGATCATTCAGGGGATTGAGAGAGGGGACGCGTTGCCAGGGCTTAGGAGCTATGCGGATATTGCGGAGACGGCGAGGAAGGTGGGGTTCGAGGTGGTGAAGGAGCGGGATCTGGCGAAGCCGCCGGCGCAGCCGTGGTGGAGCCGCCTGAAGATGGGTCGGATCGCGTACTGGCGGAACCACGTTGTGGTGACTGTTCTGGCGGCGCTGGGGATTGCGCCCAAAGGGACGGTGGATGTTCACGAGATGCTATTCAAGACCGCTGACTATTTGACCAGAGGGGGTGACACTGGGATTTTCTCCCCGATGCACATGATCCTCTGCAGAAAACCCAAATCGCCTCCTCCTCCATCGTCCTAGTCTTAGACAAAAGACAAACTTTGAGGTAAACTGAAAACCTCGTAGCCTGTTTCACTGCCTCCGCTGCCATTACTCCCATCTCTTCTTCGTTTTCATTTTTATTTTTATTTTTTTTTATAATTTTCGATTTAACTTATTGTTATTACTATGAACTTGGTGTAATTTGGTTTTTGAGACCTCTAATTTTAGTTTTTCAAGTATTGGGGCAGTCGCCGTATAATGGATTCTTGAGAATGTCTCTCTTGATATATATATATATATATTTTTTATTTTGCATTTCTTTCAGTAAAATTTATTTAGTATAAGTAAGGTTTGATTGAGATGGTTTTGGTGTTAATGAGGAATTTTAATTTGCGTATTAAGGGGAGGAAGAAATTGCTTCGGTTATCAGATTGATTGATTCTCAACTCTAGCCGATCAAAAATAAGACCTCCGACTCAATACGCTGGTTGTTAAAGATAATTATCAGATTGAATTAGTTCATTAAAATAAGTATTCGCGTCGCAGTGGGCTAAGATCTATGGTGTGTGAGGTTTGAAAATGAAATATGAGAAGAGTTGTACACAAGCTGCACATGTTAGATGGCCACATTAGCGTGCGCTTAGGTGGCGACCACTAATGCTAACTTTAGACTAGGAACGTAACGTGGTTATGCTTGTGCTTTCTGAGGTCTGCATCTGGCCCTGATGCGTTGTTGTGTTACTTTGGTGGTTTTACTCTTGTCACGTTGTGCGTGGATTTTCACTTCTGAAGGCCGACGGGCCACAGATACAACGACATCTGGCCCGCACATGCTTTGGATCTGCCAAAATATTTTTTGGACCCTCCCTCTTATCGTGTTCCCGTGACGCTTGTTAAGCGTAGGTAAAACCCAGATGATCTTTTTGAGAAGAAAAGCGCCTTTGTTCTTTCCCTGGAGAATTGAGGCAGAACATGGTAATTAGAAAAGTCATTTCCTAAGTGGGAAAAAATCGCAATCGATTGATTCGAATGGATCAATTCTCCATATGGAAAACTGATTTATTTGGTTTTAAATTTCTTTTTTTATCTTCAATACCAAATCAATCCAAACCATAAACATTCCTACCCTCTAAACTTTCACATGGGCTGTAGTTAAGTGGTCGGGATTTGATCCCCACATCTGTGTTCTCATTCTTGTTTAGGTGTAATACAGCATCTCTGGGGGGAAAAAGAGATGTGGGGATCAAATGGGTGTGTTTTAACGTATTGTACTTTCAATCAAATGATGCTGATTAATCATGACAAAACGATCTTTCATTTTGTGAGGCTAGTTAATGATATTATGTTGTTCCAATTTAGGCTATCTTTGGTTGTTAAAATAAAACAGGAAGAGCTAAGAAATAATAATATGTAGTCGTTAAGTTTTATGCATAATTTGCGCAATAGTATTCTATGTAATGTGACATTGTCTGGGGAAAAGAAAGTATAAATCATAAATATAAAATAAATTTTTATGAACGTAACCCTTAGAATTCATGACCAAACCTAACTAATACTAGCAGTATATTTGAATCCGAAACCAGTCTGTGTTCGTTTTGGGCTTGGCCCACCTTTCAATAGTAGTTTCTCCACTAAAATTTTCTTGCTGTGGCTATTGTTATTGAAAAAAATAAAATAAAGCTAAGAATGTTGTAGAGAAAATGACTTAAACTCTAATAATAAGTGTAAATGATAAAATCTTTAAATGATAGAAATGGATTAACATGTTATGTAAAGCGGATAAAGTAAATAGTCTTATTATTTAAACTTATATTTTAGGATATCAAAAGGACAGTACATTCTCAAATGTAGTATGGGGTTAAATAGTGTGGGCCTAATTCAACAAGGGGGTTTGATTCTCTCTATCTGTTGCATGTGTTGTCAATTTTGTATATACAACAAAATTCCTTAAAATCACAATTAGATTAATCTTTGGTTGATTTAAGTTTAAGTGATTTGATAATTATTTTTTTCAAAATCTCAGATAGAAGTGTTGTAAAAAAAAAATAAAAATAGTACTACAAGAACTTTACTGCTATAATAAAGATAACGGTTGTTGTTGTTAAAAAAAAAAATCACAATTGAAGACTCTCCAAACTATATCAATAGAACATAGAACAAATCAAATAGAAAAAAAAAAAAGGTTTAAACTGACAACTTCCTATTTTAAAAATATTTTTCGAGACCCCGATATTTTTTCATCTCAAGCAGAAGATTCTCAACCTTATGTAATATTCAGATATTGCTGACCAGAAAAAATATAATATACCTTTCTGGAATATATATATATGTATATGAAAGTTGTCCGAAAAAATCTATAGAAGTCAACATAAATAAAGCTTGTTAAGAGAATCAATGCAATTTATATTTTTAAGCCACCTGGAGTACCACTAGAGGTACTACTGATTGTGTGCCTTGCAAGATCGTCTTGGATTCGAATTTTGATGGTGGTCCTTTAACAGGCTATCTATAAGTATTGATGCAAACTATTGTTAACCTGTAAATAAAAAGTAGGGTAAATTGTATTTGCCCAGTTCCAAATTTAAAGAAATTGTAATTAATCTCATTTTTTTTTTTTAAATTGCACCCCACCTTGAATCCATATAGCAGTTAACAGTGTTAAAGAAATATTTAAATAGAATATTCTATCTAATCAAGGTAAAGTGTTAAATTTAAAAAGTGTGTGAGAGAGAGAGAGAGACAAGTTGTTGCAATGGCTTTTGACTTTGGTTCATGCTTTTTTCTACCAAGGATCCCTGTCACCTCGATTTAAATCATCTATAGCGCAACATCAAAGTAAGACATGATATTGAGAGAAAAGACAATGAATAAAATATGAGAAATCTTACGACCAAGAAAATTACATGGAACAACTATATATACATGAGAAATCTTACTTATGACTAAGAGAATTCATTGCTCTTCAAGTTGCTCCTCTCTCTAGTTGTTTCTTCTTGTTGCTCTTCAAGTTGCTCATTTTTATAGTTACTGTTGCTTTATGTTGCTCTTCCAGTTGGTAATCTTTTGATTGCTCTATTACAACACAACAAACATGAACTTCTTCTTCCAAATCCACAATAACCCATGTCAAATCTTCACCAATCATGCCACACTCATTCCTTGTTCACCCGTCAAAATCCCAAACCACCCCTCTTATCAATCTACACCAATTGTTATTTTAGCTCCCCATATAGGTCCATTATCCATTATCCTATGCACCTCCTTGTTCTCTTCTGTCTCATTTTGTTTTCTTTTATTCTCATGTTTCCTTACTTCCTTTTCCCATGCTATCTATGTGCTTCTTTATAGTTTTTAGGTTAATGCAGGTTATTCTCATGAAACGAATGTAAATTTTTGGCTGAAGGCATAACCATGCACCGAGTGAAGGTGGCGTATGTGAGTGAGTGAAGAACCAAGGGAACTAGGCTCAGAAACTGAGACTTGAAATCTGTGAAGATGGCAAATCAGGTGGTGAAACTGAAAAGGGACACGATTACGACATGCATAACTTGCCTACTCTATAGCAAGTTGTTCAGTACAAACTCATGAACCAAAGTCAAAAGCCATGAGGGGCTCTTTGAAGTATAACTTGAGGTAGGTAGGATGTGTTTATTTTTGTCTCTATAAAGAGTAGATCATAGTTAATTTTTTAACCATATAATGGTTAAGGAAGAAACACTAATATAAATGTTTGTCTCTTCCCATGGGTTTGGGGCAAAGTGCAATTTAAGGAGAAAAATGAGATTAATTGCAATTTCTTTAAACTTAGAAGGGGTAATTTTATTCTAAAATATATTATTTATACTCAAATTTATAATTTATTTTAAGAGATATATTAAGATGTCTCTCAACTTAATTGAGAGTAGATCTCATTTTTTTTTCAACTAATTATTAAGGGACACTTTAATGTGTCCTAATACATTTTAGAACAAAAGGATTTTTTTTGGGAAAAAGTCGATTATGAGTTATAATGTGTAAACAATGTGAGCCACAAGCCAAGCGTGGGGATATGATATTTTATCACTGGCATTCTTCCTACTTCACTCTTGCTCTTCCCTAGCTAATCCGTGTTATCCGTGGAGAGCCAACTACTATAGCTACTCTACCATAGCTCTCCCTATCTCTCAGTTCCCTTGTCCTCTCCATCAATTCCACGGTAACTATCACCAATTTCATATTTAATGCCCCCACCTCCCTTTCCTCACGCCCTAAGCTCCTTCCTTTTCGTTCCCATTCTTCCGTTCCTTTTCTGACTGCACATAATTCTCCACCAACAAGACTCGGAGCCTCTCACTAGATCCATTTCATTACAAAAGCCACGGCCGCCTCAGGCACGAGGAAACTAGAAAGCGATGAAAGAGTTAAGCAAGTCCATAGCATCGAAGAGTTCGACGAAGCGCTTCGATTGGCCAAAGACAAACTTGTAGTGGTAGAATACGCTGCATGCCACAGCTTCCAGAGTAGCTAATTATACCCTTTCATGGTGGATCTTAGCAGGACAAGCAGTGACGTTGATTTCATCCTGGTAATGGGTGATGAATCAAAAAAGACCAGAGAACTCTGCAAGAGAGAGAAAGTTGAAAAAGTCCCCTACTTCAGCTTCTACAAGAGCATGGAGAAAATCCTCGAAGAGGAAGGTATCGGTCCCGGTCAGCTTGTTGGGGATGTGTTATACTACGGTGACAACCACTCTGCTGTGGTGCAGCTGCGTAGCAGGGAGGACGTGGAGAAGCCGATTGAGGACCATAAGGTTGACCGCAAGCTCATCGTTCTCGATGTGTGGCTCAAGCATTGTGGGCCGTGCGTGAAGGTGTATCCGACGGTGATTAAGCTGTCAAGGCAGATGTCTGATACGGTGGTGTTTGCACGGATGAATGGGGACGAGAATGACAGCTGCATGAAGTTCTTGAAGGACATGGACGCGGCGGAGGTGACCCCGTTTCTGTTCATTAGAGACGGTCAGATTCAGGGAAGGTATGTGGGTTCAGGTAAAGGAGAGCTTATTGGGGAAATTCTGAGGTACCAAGGGGTGCGCGTAACTTACTGATTAATTGTATGCTATCATGCTAATTAATAGGTTGATTGAAGTTGTAAGAAACAAACATGGCCAAAGCATAATGCGTGGGCAATTAGGCACCTTAAATTTTGGGGAATTCTTTTGGTCATTTTTATTTTACTGATCATATACTTGTGACATTTGAAAGCGAATGAATACACTTCTTGATAGCCGCCTCCCACTCTTTAACATGGAGAAGGGTAGAACAACCAGGCAAAGTACTAGCTACCCTGGGGCTGAGGGGAACTCACTGGAAAACATGTTGACTTCTTTGCAGGCATGCGGAACGTTATTTTTTCGAACATGATATTGAATGTGAATGTAAAAAGCAAAAGGAAATTGCTGAAGTGTATGAAAGGATTTTACAAGAAATGACGTGCGAAAAAGTTAGTCCTGTGCAACTAAAATGCGTTTTGATTGCAACGGTTTTTTCCTCTCCTCCCTACAAACATGCAGACCCGACCCTGATTGGTTGTAAACCAATTCGTGACATTTTGACGAAAGTGATTCGTGCCACTAAGCAATGCTGAAAACAAAATTCGGTAATTGACTCGATATCTATCAATTACACAAACCTTAAATTTTAGTGCATTCGACTACTTTCCTTCAATTTGTAGTCTTTGGTTGTGAGTTTGTTTGCCATTTGTTTTGCAACTAAAATTGCAATGGTAAAAACCATCGCAAAGTGGTATTCTATTTTCACAACTGTGTTTTATGATTTTGATTATATTTTATACTTTGATTTTAGTGTGTGACTCTAATACTTAAAAAATAAAAGAGAATACAATAAGAGAAAAAATCAAGCTACCTTTTTTTGTCAAAGTCTCAAGGTGGGTCGTGAAGAAATTAAGCTACTCTCAATCAAGAAGAATCAAACGTAATAGATAAAGTTGATTCTTGGGCTTTATTAATATAGTGCTTTTATATTCGAAGACATATCTTACATAAAATATTTGGTGATTTCTATGATAAAGGTGGCAAAAATATCTTTATATCAAGATTATCTCTATTTTTTATGTATGGGTCATGCATACTTATATGAAACCCATATACAAAATAATAGAACCCACATATAAAAAGTAGAGATAATCTTTATATAAAAATATTTTTGTCATCTTCATCATAGAATCCATCTTATATAAAAGCCCAATTCAGGCAATTCTTATGCCCTTCTGCCCCTATGGGCATGAATGGTATTGGCTCGCGGCAAACGCTAGTTCTGAGTCCAATAGCTTCACCGAATATTCTATTTAAAATTGACTTTCTAAAACTAGCTTGTAAGTTGTAACGATGTGCATATTATGCCGTCTAAAATTGTAACGATGGCTGTAATTAAAACTCTAACGCGTAACATCGATACTTAATTTATACTAATAGTTAACATGGATTATTATTATCATTATTATTATTATTTTAAATGGTGCAGTGCAACGTACGGTTTCATGATTCGAGTTTTTTTTTTTTTCAAATGAACTGATGATCAAAATAAAGTCCATAGCAGTTTAATGCGCTTACACCTTACTAAGCTAGCTGGCGAGGAATTCATTTTTGTGTATTCGCTTTTTCGGATACAAATACAAATACAAGTAACACTGTAGCAGAAACCAAGTATGGCTAGTAGAACTTTAATTTCAACAAAATTTGACGTGACCTCGCAACCACCTTTCGCGTCCAATTGTAAACATTGCTGGAATTTGTAATTAATTGCGGCAACTGCCATGAGTAGGACTGGAGAGTGGAGATCGACAACTAGCTAGCTAGTTGAACTCTAACTCCGTCGATTAGTTATTTATTTGCTAGAGTAGGAATCATTAAAGCTTTAATTAATTATTTATTAAATTACAGTTTTACCCTTAAACCTATTAGTATTTTATTGGACATACAATCATGTATCACTCGTCACATTGCCCATCTCCTCTATTGCTTGCCATTGCAAGGTTCAAAACTTAAGATGTCTCAACGAAAGAAAGATTTCTTACCAACCTCAGCTGCAGAACATGTGTTATCTACGATTATAAAAGATGATATGCAGAAGTAGTGCCGAACTTGATCCTCGTGTGTTATCTACAGCGCTGTAGAACTGTCAGTTTAGCACATAACAAGTCCCCTTCTCAAGTGTGGCCATAATATCAAAACAGAAGTGCTATATGTTATGAAGGAGATTTGACAAAAGTGATGTGCGAATTACGTGGCAAATCAAAATAAAGGAAAAAGCTTTAATGGGCCCCGCATTACCATACAAGCCGTGAGTGGGTATGTACAACGCATAGAAAGCTTAACTTTGCACGTCGTTTCACGAATTTAATTCCTAGCAAAAAGCATTTTTCATATCCAAACATAAAAGGATGCAAGATACATAGAAAAAGAAAATATATCAAGGAGAAGCCACATTTTTGTAGTGAATTGTAAAATTTATTAAATAGTTATAGTCCTTTTTCTTCAAGATTAGAACAATAAATCTGTAATATATTTGATATTAGGTGTAATATAAGAAAAAAATAATATAACTCTTTCTATTCTATTCCTTTCTCTAAAATTTCTAAACAATGAAGTGGTATCTTAATTATTTTATTTCATCCTTAAATATTCAAGTAATGGAGAGTGAATTTTATTCCGTTCTATTTTATTCTACTCAACTCTATTTCATTTCATTCAATTCCATTCCATCTATTATTAATTATCCAAACATAACATTAAAGATTTTGGCTACACCCTATAATTAGTTATTTATGTTAACTAACCACATCCTTGTTGCTTCCAAATTCGTGCTCGGAGTTAACCAAATTCATAACTATTGATGACATGTTGGATCTTTGAAATTTGAACAACAAAATTCAATTTTGATGAGATCAAGATATCTCTTTATAACTAACTCATTTAATTTAAATGATTTATATGAGACATTTTTGTTCTATTAAGCAGAAATGAAAAGACTATGCAATATTTTTATAATAATTGCTTTTTTAAATTCGAATTTACATATCAATTTTAGAGTATCAAAATTAGTCATCATCTCAACTTACTTTTTATGAATAAAGAAATTTAAATTTGTTTCACAAAACGTTTTGAGCAACATATATCTTTGTTTTAACAGAATTTGGATATAATCATAACTTTAATACCATATATTTTAAAGAAAATATTTTTAAAACTCGATCAAAATGTATAAATAGGTATGAGACACTGTATATTAACGTGAGCGTAAAGAGTATCAAAATGCACGTACATTATTGCGATGAAATAATTGGATAGTATGCTTGTACAGAGAGGTGTTATATTTGATATGAAGTTTTGATTTACAAATACTAGAACTCATATTTTATACATATAAAATACATGAACAATTACATTTTTCCTAAATTCAATTTTAGTGTTCTGCAGAGCAAAATGATCCAATAAACGAAACTAAATAGACCATATTAAAAAAAAAAAAGGAACAAATCTTCAGTACAATGAGCAAAGGATCAGTGTCAAATCAACGTATATTCAATTGAAGAGGCCTAGGCGGTGCCATGGTTCTTCTCTTCCATAGATTAATCTCTTTTCGTGGCTTCAAATTAAGCACAACCCCGTCACCAACGCCACCACCAACCAAGATAGGTGCAGAGAAAGGAATTTTGACGTCCTCATCCTCTTCCTCAGCATCATTCTCCCCTCTGTCGTCATCCGAATAGCAATCATCCATCTCCTCTGGCGCCACTTGCTGAGCCTTCCAATCAAAATTAGCAAAAGCGTCACGTCCACTTGCGAACCGCTTCATCTGACTCACACGCGGTGCCTTGTCCGCAAGCTTATTATCTTGATCAGGAGCGGAAGCACTGGATTTCCTCCCCACAGACAATTTTGGCTTCACCCCATGCAATAACATCCTTTGAAACGTGGAAACGTGCTTATTCTTTACCTCTATGTCCCTTGAAGCCGACGATGATGCGTCGGCTTTCTTGGTCTGTTTCTTCTTGCTCTTGATCTGTCCCATGCACGAGATTTTTGGCGAAGTGGGTTCTTGATCATCAATGCCTCTTCTATCACCGTTGGGTTTTCTTCTAGCTTCATTAGGAATCATAGACACGATAGGGCCGGAGAATCCCTTGTTGGCATGATGCCTATGCCATCTGGTTGCGTTATCATGTCTTGATTTGTGAGCCGTACCTGGGCTGAAGGGAGGGTTTTGAAATGTCACAGCGGCTGCTGCTGCTGCTGCTTTTGGCAGTATCTTGAAGAACTTGTTCTTTAGCTTGAGCTGTTTCTCCATGACAAAGAGTTTGTGTGGCTTGAGAGATCAATGGAAGCTAACAAAATGGTTGTAATCTGATTTTTCTGTATGTCCTAATCGGGTGGACTATCTTAATATATCTTGGATAGTTGGATTGTTGAAGAAGGTTAACGAGTGAAACTTATAATGTCTTAAGAAAGGGTTACGATATTGGGAGTTATTATATATTTGATTTTGTCAAGAAAGGTGGGAAACGGAGAAAGGGTATGGTCAAATAAAAACGGTGTGACTCGGCAAAGAACGCTCCTCGCTTCGTCCAATACACGTATGTTACACAGCCATATTTATTTATTATAATTCTGAAACAGTTTGCGGCATTTTCTTTATGGTAATAATAATGGAAAAAAAGTCGCGGTTGATGCATGATGCAGCAGGGTGGTGTTTTCTTCATCACTGTTGCTGAGCCCGCAAAGCAATACTATTACATAAATCAACCAAACCTTGTATGGTGCTGTTTGTGCGCCTTGACTTGGTTTCGTCTTATTCTGACTTGTTAAGTTTTGATCTAATCATCGGACATGACACATGGCTTTTAAAATAAAATAAGATAACGACAAACAACATGTTTAGGCAAAATAAACACACAACTAGAGTCACCACATAAGCGTGGATTTTAAAAGAACAAGTGTTGAATCAGATTTCCAATTAAAGGCCGTCGACACTTGACACCTCCTTAGAAATTCTTACATTGTCCGAAAATACTACGTGGTTGTGCTCCCGGCCAATCATGTAAGTATATTTTTATAAGATTATGTATTAATAATAGATCCCATATAAAATATATTTATATAATTGATTCAGAAATTCAACCAAGTGATGTTCCTGGATCATATAAATATTTCTCCTGCCTTATTTATGGATGGAATTGAGAACCGACACGGCTAACTGAGCACGTGCATATCCTTGTAAATCAACAACCCATTTGACCATTAATCACGCATTGAATAATGCATAACCACACTTTTTTTTTTCCCCAATAGGATCCAACATTTTATATGCTCAACAACCCAGTAAGGAGTAACGCTGTAAAATAATATCATTTAACTGGCATATACTGAATTAAAAGCATGCTTGGTAATCGATTAAATTTGAGAAATAATTGTTTTTGTTTAATATGAAACGGATAAACAGCCAAGTCTTACTAGCATCTAAATATATCACAGCTTGCTCAACTTCAAGGCACTTTTGCAGTTTACCACCGTAGAATTAGAAATCAGGTTATCAACGCGGTCAAGATATCATCTTCATTCGTATCATTCGTCTTTGTATCAGTAAATTTGGGCAAGGTTTGGGGGACTGGTTCACATCACACTGCTAGCATTCCCTCCTCCTACATAGAATAGCATCTCCCAGTCTCATTCCAATTATACCAAAACATTTTAGCAATTCTTTGAACAACAGGTACATTCTACTAATATGCATAACATACATTGTTTCTCAGTCCAACTCTTTCCATGGCTTCTTCTAAAGCAAAATTTAGCGGTTCAGAAAAATAAATAGCAGCCGGTATAGATGCAAGTAGTGAGGAAACAGAAGTTTAAACCTCAATCAGAGTCAGTTTTGGATGCCCATATTGACTTGACACCTTATAGGTTTGGCAAACTTACAATTACAAAACAAGTGCTCAACTGAATACCCTGCCCAGCAACAAGAACAACAATCATCAATTACAGGCTCGATGAAGAGCTTCAAACAACATTTGCACCATTTCTTTCAAGAACACCTAAAATTTCAGCCATAAATCAAATTATAGATCACGGCTATCAAGTTAATTAATCAAATTCACTTAAAAAAAAAAAACCCCAACCAAAACCTTAACCAGCTAAACCATCAGTACAAACTAGGACATCGTTTACAATTGTCAATTAGAGCCTCCAAGTAGAAAGGAAGAAGGCGCTCGACTTTGTATAATAAAAAACCCTCATTTTGTGTGACTCCCAGCAATAAACAAATAATACTTCTGTTTTGTAGTCATATATGGAAGTTCTCTTATTCAACTCATAGATGTGCCCTATGAAGCTACTTCTACAAAGGGCGAGAGACAAATCCCCTGGCAACCATCTTATCCACCAACTCCTCATGCAGTTTAAGCTGTCCTGCCTTCCTCAGCAGCTCTAGAACCGTTTCATAAACTGATAGATTAGGTTTTAGCCCTTTCTCTTCAACCATCTCCTTCATAAACTTGTAGGCATTGTTCCAGTGCCCCTTTTCACAATACATTGAAATCAAAATTCGGTAAGTATTCACATTACACTCAACTTGATTCTCATCCATTTCCTTCTTCAATTTCAGAACCATATCAATAGATTTTGAGTCAGCAAACATTCTCATCAATATATTATAAGTCAATGTATTAGGCTGGCACTTCAGTTCCTTCATTTTAGCATGCATCCTGTGAGCACCATTTACATCATGTAACTTAGCTATGCATCCAAAAATTGAATTGAAAGTGGACGCATTAGGAGCAATCCCTTTCTTAACCATTGAATTGAGAACTTTCACAGCTTCTTCAAGATTCTCATCTCTGCAATGACTCTCTATGAGGAAATTATACGTAATCGTATCAGGAGGACAACCAAGCCTCTTCATCTGATTGTAAACTTGCAAGATCTTTTCAGTCCGTCCAGCCTTCACATGAACCCGCATGAGACTATTAAAAGTAACCGCATTAGGATCACACCCTGCATCAATCATCTCTGAGAAAACATCATGAGCACGAGCAATCTGGCCGCAACGACACAGCGAGTCGATCACAATGCTGTAAGTATAAACATTAGGCTTGATTCCAGCCAACTTCATATCCCTGAAAACCTCCTCAGCTTTTGATATATTACCAGCCCTGCACCAACCGTGAACTAAGCTAGTGTACACTATAACATCAGGCTCAAACCTGTGCTTGAGACTATCGAAAAATGATTGAGCTTCAATTGCCCTTCTCTTCCTGCACAGGCTACTAATCACAATTGAAAATGCTACCTTATCAGGGGTGCAACCATAGTCCTCCATACGATTAAAGGCGTGCACCGCCTCCGCAGCCAATCCGGCTCTCACGTATCGCCGGACGAGGATAGAGAACGTGTATATGGTTATTTCAACGCCGCGAGCCTTCATCAAATCGATCAAATGCCACGCTAAATCGAATTGCCTCAGCTTTCCAGCGAGGTCGATCATTTCGTTGTAGGGCTCAGGGGAGGAGGGGAAGCGCTCGAGCGTGGTGGCCCAGTTGAAGAATGCGAGGGATTGGAGGAAGGGGATGCCGTGGCGGACGCCGCCGCATTTCTCGATCACCCTGCGGGCGATGGAAGGGGAAACTGCGTGGGTGGCGGAGATTTTGGAAAAATCGATGGAGAGATCGGGTATGGTGAGATTGGGGGTGGGTGGAGTGGCGTTAGGGTTAGGGTTTTTGCGGTAGTGGTCCTTAATCAGAGCGTGGAATTTGTCGGCTATAAGGGTTTCTTCGGGAGATAGGTTAGTATTTTGGGCAGTTTCGGTGGTCTCGTTTGATTCATGTTGGAGATGAGCTTCTGAAACTAAAGCTGAGGAGGAAGAAGAAGAAGAATACAGTTTGAAAGTGCAAGGTAAGAGGGGGGAGAGAGAGCGGTGCAAGCGTACCCTTGAGTTGATGAAGGCCATGGGTGGAGCTGTTGATTGATGCAAAAGGCAGCGGGCTTCAGTTGGGTCTTGCACTTCAAAGTGCAAAGCAGTGTATCAGCGACGCCGTGGTGCTCGCTTCGTCTCCTCCGGTGACTCTTGAAATTGGAAGTGAAGAAGGCATTCCCGGGTCGAGTTATTGGCGGCCCATTAGGGTAGCAACGCCGTCGCACCACACTATTGTTGGTATTGTTTCGGTTCCACTTTTGGCCGTTGGAGTAAACTGACGTCCCGGTATATTTAGATATTCACATTTACCTTCTCCTCCCCTCTCTCTCTCTCTCTCTCTCCCAAAAAAAAAAACACAAAAAAAAAAACAAACAAACGTTTACATTTACTATCTTATATCACAATCCCGGTAAAGGATAATTTGATCCGGTACATGTTTTGGAGTTTCTGATGCTCCAAGCCAATCAACCGTTAGATTGGTTTTAAGTAAGATCGAACGGCTCTTATTACTCCCGCATTTTTGCCTTATGTTTCTTAAAATGAGAATGAAAATTTTTTAGATTTGCAAACTAATCCCTCTCCCTTCCTCCAATGTTGTCATTGGCGGCTACTTGTGCCACTATGACTATCACCTTTGAAGACCGTGACCTGACCATGGTGGTCAGCACCGTCGGCAACCTGCCGGACTTTGCCACCAAGCTCCATCTACACCGACCCCAACGACGATGTTCAACGTCGCCAGCAACCCGCAAGTCCATCGAGGTTTAGGCATTTTGTCCCATTGGTTGGGCGTTTGTCAGCGGAAGTCCGTGGAAGGGTGTTCGTTAGCGATTGAGAAGAGGAACTCATCGGAGGGGCCGTTGGGCTTGGTAATGGTGGTGGAGAGGGCACCGTCGATGAGGAGGGGTTGGTGGGGTCGCCGACACAGATGAGAGGAAGTCACCGGAGGGGGTGATGGGATCCACCGATGAGAGGAGTGCGATGTTCGTGTGTGCGACGGAGACAGGGACGACCTAAAGGAACAGAGGTAGAAGGAAGTGAGTTGCGGATTGAATGAGGGCTTTGGAGACTACAGCAGAATGAACAAGTGTTTGGGAAGGTCACTGATGTTGTCTGTAACTATCCCATCGATTGTGCGGTTGTACATAACGGGGGAAGGTGTGCATTTAGGGTTATGCTACGGAGTTGGATTGATTTGTTAATTTTTTGTGTTTATTATCTGTTTAGTTTGAGTTAGTGAATTTGTATTAGAAACTCTGTTTTGCTGTGCCTGTGTAAACCCTAACCCCAATAACGATACTGATTCATGGTATTATTCCCGAAAATCGTTTGGTTGTTGTGTAAGGGATGAAATGGTATTTTGTTCTGGTAATTTGTTTGTAACATAGTCGAATTTCTTTTGGGTTGATGCCTGGTGGTGGGAAAAATAGATGGATTGGGTTACAGTCCCGATAAAAAGTCACTGTTTGCTGGCAATTTGAGTGGTATGGTTGACAAATGGTGTTGTTTAAGAGTCATATGAGTTAACAACTTTAGTATAATAGGTAATTGTTTGCAATGATATTGTTTAGTTGGATAACATCTATTCCAATTGTGAGTAGAACAAGAAATTGAAGAACAATTTGGTAGCATTATGTGCACCTATTGCATATTTTTCTTTAAAATAATAGAGATTCACTTGTGGCTATGCCGTCCATAGAGGAAGATTAGGAAGACCCTTGGTTGTCATTGTTTTATTGTCCAAATACAAAGTAAAGTGTTAGAGCTGCTTGTTGTGGAAAGTCGAATTTTATGTAGTTGTGCCTGTATGCTGTATGCTAAAAGTGTAATTAGTTGTGGGCAAAATAGAGGCTGTGGCTATCTATATGCTGGGTCCGTAGTGACCTGTTGCAGAGTGAAATGGGTATCCCGAAATCTTATTTGGTGTTCAAGTTTTACAACATTAAGCACTTTGTTAATTCAAGTGTTAATTGAAGTGACCTGTTGCAGATTGAATAAATTATTATTGAAATTGTTACAGTTGAAAACGATAAGGAGTGAGTTACCCTTTGGAGCTAGAATGGGTAAATTTTTTATTTGTAGTTTTGTCCAACTGTGAAAGAGCGCCACCAAGAGTCAATGTTTATGGTGTTGTATAAGTTAATGCAGCTGTTTATCTGGTTAACGGAGTTGTGGGATGGGTACGTATTTTGGTAATAGTTGCAAAATCATTAAATGAGATTAGCAGGTGGTTGTTGGTGGTTGAGTATGGCAACTCCTCTTATAGCCTGGGAGCATTTTGGTATCGTTGAACGAATACTGGCTTATGCTTAATGAATTTCTGCTTCGCTTCTGGAAATTGCTTTAAGGATTTTATTGCAAATAAAATAATTCAAGCCCCATACAACAATTATTTTTTTACTAATGCAGGGTTTCTTTTGCAAATATTTTGGTGGAGCATGACAAGCTCCCGAAGATGAGGGAGAGTACATTAACACGCACCCACAATCCTCCCCCCTCTTTTTTTTTTATATCTGGATCTTATATCTTTTTCACCATTTCTGTGAACAATATTAAAATATAAATTGGAGCAGGTAATTTTTTTTATGTTAGAAATTAGAATAGGTATTTCTTCTGGTATTTTGTCCTTTAAAAATATATTGTGATTAGTTCTTTATTTATTCAAGATATAAAATTGATATGCTTAATACAAGTAATAGTATAATTTTTTATCAGTTTAATAATCGATTGAATATTAGTCAATCGTAACAAAAATTAAAAATATATAATTTATAGTAAAATATGAAAGTGAATCAGTAATTTCTTCTCTTTTTATTTTTGTTTTTTCTCCCCCGTGAAACGCAGAAGGTTGGTCATAAATAGAGAGAAGGTATCGTCGGAGAGAAACATTTTAAATTTGTGGACCAGGCCTAATACAGTAGCAAATTGGGCTTCAGTCCAGACCCAATTAATGTAATATGAGAGAGAGAGGGTGGATTGGTTAGGTTCCGACGGGGGGGAATTTTCCAAGGAGAAATGACCGGAAAGCTGCAAATATGGCGACGCATATCGGTTGCTATGAAACGCGCAACTCCTTTCGGCTCCGCATGTAGCCAGCGCCTCTTGCACGATGGCCCAGACACCTTTGAGGAGATTCTTGATAGGCATTTAGTGAAGAAGGAAAAGACCCTAGACGATGACGAAGAGGAGTTGTTGAATCGGAGAAAGCTCACCACCACTCGGCGAGAAGCACTCAGTCTGTACCGGGACATTCTTCGGGCGACCCGATTCTTCATGTGGCCCGATTCCAGGGGCGTGCTGTGGCGTGACGTCCTTAGAGCGAACGCGCGAAGGGAGTTCGAAGAGGCCAGGTTCGAGAAGGATCCCGAAATCGTCACCCGATTGCTTATTGGAGGCCGTGAGGCTGTCCACTCCGCTCTCGATAAGCTCGCTGAGAAGCAGAGGCAACAGATTGACAAGGAACGCGGCGGTGGCGCTGGTTGAACACACGCCCATTTATTTATTTAATTGGGTCGTTCTTTTCTGAAGCATGTAAGTGAAAATCAAGTTTGTTGTTATGTGCTTTCCTTAGTTCTTTTTCTTCTTTTTTCTGTAATAATAAGCAAGTAACTGAAAGCGTTGTTCGAGATGGAATTAGTTGTGGGATTGATTTTGGGTATGAACTAGTCGAGAATGCCAAGAAATAGTATAACTTTGAAATTATTATATCCTTGTTTCTGACCGGAGCAATTGTTATGTTAATAACTCATAAATCCTGATAGTGAAGGATTATATCAGTCACATATTCGCATTATGTGGGCTCTGACACATGGTATTTCAAGAGAAATGGACCTCTTGCCAGTCACTTGTTTCTTTCAGTATAAATCATTGGTTCATGGTTATTATCAGCTCACCTCAATTCGTTGCTTGAACAATGAATACTCTTGTACTTGTGACTTGTGAGTTCTTTAATTTGCTTGTCCTTCCAGTTCCAGATATCACTAGTTCAAGGTATTCATACTTCGTCTATTATCTAAATCTCAGTTACAAGACAAAGAAAGACAAACTGTGGCCTATGGACATGGAGGCATCAGGCAACTCAGTCATCTGATCTATGGTGATTAGGAGTCTGCGGTTTGAGATATTTATGCAAACAAATGTTGAAACTTTGGTTCTGGAAGTTCTTTTATCCTGTGGACATGAACATACAGTTCATTGTCACCTGGAGGTATTTCGATAAGTATAATAAGATTATGTCTTCTGTTGTAAATATGTTGTATAGGATAACTACAATTTTGCTAGTTGAAATGCCTAATATACTAACATACAAACATGTTTAGGGAGAGGGATGCAATTTTGGGTTTTTCTCAGTTGATTTATAGGAATATGTACTGTACATTGAGTTCCGAAGACGTAGAAGCAAATAATATGGAAGCTTTAGATATGACCTATAAACATTTGGCCTAAGATAGTTACTAAAAATGCTAGATTTGATTAGTCACAGACATTTGGCCTAGGATAGTTACTAAAAATCCTAGATTTGATTAGTCACAGGAAAATTGACTGAAGTCTATTTTTTGTCTAATACTTTTTAACATCTGCTCCGTGCTAGAGTTAGCTGACATTTCTATTGGAAATTTAAAACGCTTTAATATTCTTTTTTTCAAGTTTTAGTAATAGATATAACAGCCCTAATCTTTCAAACCGAAACCTAATTGTTGGTATTTATTTATGTTCTAGCATTTGGCTTGTTGTACTTGTACCGTTTCCATCTCTTTACAATTAACTGGATCTAGATTTTAGTGATTTCGATGTTCATACTTTGTTGGAGATTTTTCGTGGACAATGCTATGTAATTGCTTATGCGTTCAGAGTAAAGTATTAGCTGTTTCCTCCTAATTGAATTGTCAATTGCGGATACACATGTATCCTTACTATACTGAAGCGACTTCCATTATAGGTGAGAAAAAGTTGATGATCACGTAGTCATTGCTGAATGGATTTGTGCAATTTTCATGCTATATCCTAGTAAAGTTTCTATCTGTATAAATGAATGATAGTTTGATATACGAGTATTCGCTTGAAAATTGAAATGGAAACTAGACCAGAGATGGAGTAGTGGTGTAGTACTCTCGGGACTATGAAGGGTCGGAGATTTGGCAATGGCCAAAATAGATACTTCATTGGTGGCAATTAGCAGGGTAGGATTGCTTGCGTTACAACGTATTGATTCATCTATCATTTCAGGTGATCTTCTTTCTGGGCTATTTTGTAAAGTACACATGCCATCACTGCTCAATGAAGGCGGAGATAGAGAGGAAAGGAACGAAAAGCATTTTCGTTTTCGGTTAGGAGGTGTTCTGATGATACATCACGATAAACAAATGTTCTAACATAAAAAGGAATGTTGCTGAAATTGATAATTTTAAACACTACCTCGCTAAGTTTTGTCACACAAGCATCAATGATTTCCGCTTAACAATTAAAAGCAGCCACGTTGTAGTTGATCCAATTCAACGTTTCCATTCAATGGGCTGTGCCAGAAGGAAACAAAGCTAACTTTGCAAGGCAGAAACGACTCCTTGAACCCCCCTTCCCCAAACAAAAAAATGAAAAAATGAAAAAAGAAGAAGAAGAAGGAGGAGGAGGAGGAGGAGCAGGCAGAAACGACTCAAGTGAAACGGGCTGCCGTATGGGAAACCCGCGTATAACGCCCACGCCAAAGATGCCTACTACGCGCCTCAACGCGCCTTCATTTATTTTTTAATTAAAAAGTGAATACACGTAACTCCAGTGTCTTTCCAATCCTACCGTACCACGCACGCCAACAACGGCAACGCTTGCGAATTCTGATTTTATATTTTGATTTTCTTTTTATGCAAAAAGACGAAAACAGTAACAGAAGCTCTTCGGTAGGTAGAGTCGTAGAGAGTTTCGAGTTGCGACAGAAGTCCAATGAAGTCTTCACATTCACAACACGATTCTGCGTCTGTTTGTTTGAGTAGGACTGAGTAAATCGCTGGTTTATCGCTTAGGGTTTGCAGGGATTCAATTCAACACAATTTCAAGCATGGCGAAAGCAAAGTATACGAATCCAAGGGCGCAGGGGAAGAAATGGTTCACGTTTAAGCTGGTTCTGTCGATGCTTTTCATGCTCACGATTGTGCTTCTGGTGCTCCTTGCTCTCGGAGTTGTTTATCTTCCAACTACCGGCAACGATTATCCGACCACGGATCTCAGTGCCTTCGGGCGCAGGATCTCTGAGAGGTAGCTTCTACTGCTATAATACAAATTCATTCATGTTTGGTTTTGATTTGCGTGGCACACTAGTGGATTCTCGAGCTAAAATGCGTTTAATCTTTCTTAAATGTTGCTTCTGGAAGAGGTGACGGTCTGGTAGAGGGACAGAAACAGTGGACCGAAATTCTCTCCTGGGAGCCAAGAGCTTTCATCTATCACAATTTCCTGGTTAGTTTTTGTGATCTGCATATGCATCTGCCTCTCCTCGTTCTTGATTTTTTCGAAATGGCTAGAAATTAGGCATTGATTATTTTATTTATTTATGTTTTATAAATACCTTTGTTTGATGTAACGCGGTGGATCCTAGCTCGCAGAAATTGGTTTGAACCGTTGCGAGTTGGAATTTTCGTTTCTGAAATGTTTTATGGATGATTAAGCTCTTCAAGTTTGTTATAGAGTGCTGCATCTATGTCAAAGAAAATCGTAGAATTGCACTTGAGATTTCTGTAAGCCTATGCTAGGCTCAAGAAAAATTAATTATATTAAGATCACGGTTCTTCTGGATATTTAACAATAAAAGAAAATCTATATATTCATAAATGGAATAACCCAATTGAAGCCAACTTGAACTGGCTGAAAAGGCTCAAGAGGTAGAGTGAGATTTTATTTTACTCAAATTCTTGTAGTTGTAAGCTGTTGAAAATGAAATCTATATTGTATAAGAGTAAGAATATTAATTCTGCCTCTCATTTGGAACAGTCCAAAGAAGAATGTGAACACTTTATCAACCTTGCCAAACCTCATATGGTGAAATCAAGTGTTGTTGATAGCAAGACTGGACGGAGTACAGAGAGCAGGTTTGCCTTTGTCCTGTGTTTTCGTAAAGGTTCCAACAATTGTAGATTGTACTTTTGTTCATGTATTTGTTCTTGAGAAACTAGTAGTAATGGAAGATTCTATACATTCCCTGCCTGCAGGGTTCGAACTAGTTCAGGAATGTTTCTGAAGAGAGGAAGGGACGAAATTATCCGGAATATAGAAAAGAGAATTGCTGACTTTACCTTCATACCAGTGGGTATGAGTTTACCTGTGGTGCCTGTGTCTACCTGCTTATCTCTTTCTTTTTATAATCTGTATTTTGGCTATTAGCGCTAATCTATAAGCTTGATATGTTCAACAGCCCATGAAAGGCATGCTTATGGAGCTAATTGTTTGCATTTCACATTGAGCTAATTCTTTCAAAAATCTGCATATGTTTGAAAACCATACTTCTCTCAAGATGAGTTTATAATAAAGTTAATGTCATGAGTTTGTGTCGTTTTAAATATTTTTTGAGAGAGCATTAATGTTCGAATTTTCCACTTTGGATCTCACTATCCGTTATATGGTCACTAAGGTGGAGGTTGGATTTTATTTATTTATTTATTTATTTATTTTTATTTTTGTTGTTGTCACATATAGTTAAGCTTTTGGCATAAAATGTACTTGATTTAATATGAAATGGTAGCCTTACATAGAGTCTGAATATGTAAAACGAGAATTTGGGATATTTCTGATTGATTTCCACAAATAAATGTTCCAGCTGTTTGTGTAATATGCTGTTTAAGACCAATCTGTTTTATTTCAATCAATGGAAGTCCTCCTAGAAGCTGATTCCTGGTTTGTTTTAGTATATTCTCTGTTGGTTATACTCGTAGATTTTTTACTTAGGTAAGGGATAGGGACATAGGGTCTATCCAGGAAGAGAAAGAGGAAAATCACTTAGGAGGTCCTGTTGTGGTTTGCACACTGGACTCTGCATAGCCCCATGCCTAATGCAGCAATCACTGCGCATAAGGACTAGTTTTTCTTGATAAATTGTGCATCAATGCTTAAGTAGTCAATATATTTATGTTGTCTAATACTAGTTGTTGTAATTATACTTCTTATCCATGGGCATGATTGAATACTTAATAATTTTTCTGAGTTACTAACAATTATCTTCAAAATATGCAGAGAATGGAGAAGGATTTCAGGTTCTTCACTATGAAGTTGGGCAAAAATATGAGCCTCACTATGACTACTTCGTTGATGAGTTCAACACTAAGAATGGAGGCCAGCGTATTGCTACTGTTCTTATGTACCTGTAAGCTCATGTCTCTTTCCAATCATGGTTCTGCTTTGTGCTTTGTGATGGATTTTGTATAGAAATTTAATAGTCCCTTTATTTTTATGTGTCTCATGCAGTTCAGACGTTGAAGAAGGTGGTGAGACCGTATTTCCTGCTGCCAAGGCAAATTTTAGTTCTGTGCCATGGTGGAATGATATATCTGAATGTGCTAGAAAGGGTCTGTCGGTGAAACCAAAAATGGGTGATGCTCTGCTGTTTTGGAGCATGAGGCCAGATGCCACGCTAGATCCTTCTAGTTTACATGGTTAGAAACTTTCAAAATTGTCACTTGATCAGCTCTAAATGCAGACTTTGTTACTGTAGCGTGTCAAATTCATACTGACCCCGTTTTGCACTGCTGCTGTTTAATCATGAGTCATCTTTCGACATTTAGGTCTAGATTGGTCGATATTTTTACTGTTGCTGTTTAATCTTCTGCATGTTGCTTCATCCTTTTTCTTCGCAGTGGCAATTGAAAGCCACGGACGACATGTCGTTTCAAACTGTTACTTTCTCTTCCTTCCAGGAAAGCCATTATTGGTAACGTTAATTACTTTATCTTTGCTTCCAGGCGGTTGCCCTGTTATTAGAGGAAATAAATGGTCTTCAACAAAGTGGATGCATCTTGAGGAGTACAAGGTTTAACCCATCATCTGTACAGGTACTTCTAGAGAATAAGGATCGTCCTGTTGTTCTCTTACATATAAGGGTCAAGAGTTCAAACGTGACTTTCATATGAAAAACTGAATGCGAAGTTCATCCCTTAAATTTCCATTCTCAATTCACTCCAAAAACTTCCTCACTTATCATATTTATATAGAATATCATTGAGCAGCTTGTGGTTTTATATTTGCAGGATTTATATACATAATTAGAGGGTCAGTAATTTTTGCCATTTTGGATTGGAGGAACACAGGTTCAAATTCTGTTCACACCTTGTGCAACCTGGTGAAATTTTCCTTTGCTCAGGTGCGCCAGCATTTTTTTAAACCGTGACAAAATAACGCTTCGGATTCTCTAGCTAATGATCTTGGCGTCTCCGTTAATACGTTTGGGGAAAAGGATAAAAAGAATACTTTGTGTTACTGATCCGAGTTTTTACATTTGTTGATAGAGTTTCAAACGAAGATATAGTTGGGGTAGGGGATGATGTGTTGAAGAATAGGTAGATGAATTTGTAACTTAAAAATTAACATATTGGAACGCGAGGACTTTAATCATAACCAGTTTTTTGAAAATGTGCTATTTTTCAAAAACCAACGAAAATTACTTTTGAGATGACTCCTGACAATGCTAGACTCCTATCATCTCGTCGAACCAAAATTATCTGTGCTGAATAACCACCCTTAGGCCCTCCTGTCAAGCGTGATAACAGTCATTTACCGAATTGATACAAGGATTTAGAGCATATTTGGTTCGTACACTTTCTGTTATTTTTAATGAAAATAAAAGAACAGGTATCAAATAATTCTGAAAATATTTTTTTAGGTGAAAATTTTATTTTTGTCTCTGATTTTTCGGTAATTTTTCCATTTTGTTCTAAAATAATTTTTTTTAATCAATTTTGCTTCAATACTTTGAAAAAATTTTAATATTACCTTTTTAGCTGACACAGCTTTTCTTTTCTTTTTTTTACGATTTTGATGTATTTACAGCTATCTATCATTTTCCTGAAATTTTATTGATTAATAGTATAAAATTATCTTATACTGATAATGTATGACAATTTATCTCAATTTTAAATTATAGAAATGACATAAAAGTTTTAACATATGGTCAATAGCAAAATTGACTCGCATGATAGGACATAACTTACATTTTTCATTTATATATTATATTGATATTGAATATATGTGTAAGTCCTCAGAATATATAAATTCTGCTAATGACTGCTACGGTAAAACACATTTCGCGAATCTGTCTTCTGCATGCCTATTACGAATTAGGATATAGATGGAGGTTTTGCTAAGTAACGAGGAGTTATATTTTGGAGTATCCCAGTGAAAAAAGAAAAAAGGATATATTGGAGTATATACTTTATACTTGCTATATAATAGAACTCATTATTAATTACTGGTTACTAGTAATAGTTAATAGCAACTTAACAATTGTTTTTTATATTATAAATAAAATATGTTTAAAATAATTTATATTATATGATAAAAATCAAAAAGCATTTTAAAACAATTATTTTTAAAGAATAAAGATTGGGTAACTATTGCTACTCTCTTTCAGTCTATTGTCACTCCCATCTGTAAACTTTTTCATTAATTTCTTTAAAAAGCCCTTTCTTTTCTTTCATAAGCAAATTAAGAAAAATGTTTAATATTATAAATTTTTATAAAATACAAAAGGTTAAATTTTTTAAGTAACAAAAGAAAAATAAATAAAATGAATTAGATGTGGTCTATATCTATTATAGATAATGAAAGTATTAGAGGTTGGATTGAATCTTCACATGAGTGTTAAGTAATAATAATATAATAATAATAAAACTTTTTCATATGATTTGTATATATTGTCAGTGTAAAAGAGTTTTCTATTGACAGTGACATTCAATCATGTGTTGTCACATAAGTAAAAATAGTTGACTCTTACATCCACTACTTAAAAAAAAAAATTACTTTTAAACTCTTTTTCAAACTCTAATATAAATTTAAACCATAAGTGTCAAAGTACGATTATTTCAAGGCTTTTTTAAAGAATCCTTTTAAAAATATGATAATTTATGTGATAACATTATTTAAACTAATTTAATTCAAAATTTCACATGTTAATAAAAATTTATCAAGTTTTTTTCTCATACATATTTTTAAAAAATAATACTATGCAAAAGTATAAAAAATGAATTAAACATTCAATTGAATCTCTAAACTATTGTCATTATTATGATAATAAATATATATTACATTTAAATTATCTTTTTCTTTTTTACTTGAAAAATCTAACCTAATGTATTTGAAAACAAAAAAAGTGACACTAAAATTAAAAGGAAGGGTTTTTAGAAATATTAATAAAGAAAAGTCTCGGGTGAAAGTAGCAATGGACTAAAAGTAGTAGCATTATTCCTATAAATAATAACTATGGCCGGTTTGATTAAGATTTTAGGAGAAATATTTTTTGCTAAGTAGAAGCAAAAGTAGAAATAAAAGTAAAAAATTAATTTATATTTAGATATAATTATATAGAGAGCTTATCACATGAGAGATGATTTATTATGAGAGTAAGAAGAGCAAATCTGAATCGTATAACCATACATAGATGGTCAAGATTTAAAGTTGTTCAAAGGTTATATGATCACTTCATAAATTCATGTGATTTTATATTTTAATTTTGATCATTCACGTAAAATTCAATGGCCAAGATTTGCGCCTCTAATAAACTACTCCTCTCATGTGATATATTATCTAATTATATAAATATTTTTTATTAAAATTAGAAATTATTAAATTATTTGGATGTGATAAATATAAAAATATTTTATTTAATAAAATTACAATTAAGAATATAGGAGAAGAGAGAGATGTGAATGTTATATTGTAAGTTTTGATGATGCCAAAAAGCAAATGCCAAAATGTGGAAGCAAAATAGCATGGGAGTTTCTTGAAGATGAACAAGCAATGATGATCAAGTCAAATGGTTAGAATAATTAGGACTTAGATCAATTTGTTAAAAGGTTTTTCTTTAGTAAGTTTATTTGGCCATTTTTTAAGTTAATCAAATTTGTTTAATCTAAAGAAAATTTGGATTGAAAGAATTTAATTGTTCTTAATAAAGAATTTGTTTTGATTTGTGACAATATAAGTATGATTTGAAAGGGAATGCTTAAATGATGTTTAAAAATGTTTGTAGAATGAAATAATAACTTAAAGTGTGTTAAAACTTTAATTTCTTCAATTTATGGGATTGATGTAATCGATTACTATATCCAGTAATCGATTGCCATGCTGTTCATGGGTCCAGAATTCGAAATTTCACACTTGTAATCGATTACACACTAGTTTTCAACATTTGAACTGTGTAATCGATTACCAAGCCCAAAAATGTGCAAATGGTGCGTTTTGAAGAGACACATCTTTTGGGATTAAACCCCAACGATCTACGCAAATTTTTGTCTATAAAAACCCATCATTTAACACTTTTGATAAGAAGAAAAACATATTCGAAAAGACCAATTTAACCATCATTCTCATTCATCAATCATTTGTTCAATACTTGGCCAAACTCACTTATTCTTGAGAAGCCTTCTAGTACTTCAACTTGTAATATTTCCTCTAATCAAAAAGTGAATTCTTGTATTCTTCTTTTATTGAGATTGTGTAAAAAGTGAGGCATCCCTTATTATAACAAGAGTATGGTATTTTTTGGTTCTTGAGAGGCTCAAACATAACGGTGAGGGATCCCAAGGGGTAAGAGTGCTCTTCAGTTGTAAAGATTAAAGAGTTAATGGAACTCTCAAGTGGGTTGCTTGGGAAAACTGGATGTAGACCACAAAAGGTGACCGAAATAGTATAAACCAAGTTTGCATTCTCTCTTCCCTTATCTCTCTAAGTTTATTGCAAGTTTACTTTTCAATATCTTGTTCATATATATAATTAGATCCTTATATCTCTTGCATTCTCATCTATTAAATTAAGTTTTTAAATCAATTTCTTAAATCTTATTGAAAAAGAAATTAAATGGTGCATTTAAGAAAAAGGTTGTGAACTCAATTCACCCCCGCCTTGAGTTCATTGAGGCCACTCGAATAACAAGAGAGAATGAGAGTGAAAAGAGAGTGGTAATTTTTAAAAAATTTTAAGATAAAATTATAATTGAATAGAAAAAATTGATTACTAATTTTAAAAAGTAATATTATCTCTCTTCTAAGTAAAAAAAAAATTTATTTGTGGCCATTATAATGGGTGGTTTGTTTTAAAGCATTAGAAAACTTAGCTTGTACAATCACACCAAAAAACATTTATTTGAAACCCCAATCTTTTAAATTCCTTAAAAAAATGAACTGCTAAGCTTTCTTTTAAAACATTATCGCACTGTACACAATTTGTTGATACATCCGGGCGTAGTTTTTGGTTTCCTGCCAATAATTACCAAACACTATATTCTGCCTAATGCGTATAACATATATTGTAGCATTGTATTTTTAAATTTTTAATTAATAACAGAAATGGCAGATCAAAAAATAATAATTAATTCATATGAAAATGGTTTATCAAAGAAGTTTGATAAGGCAGCGAAATCCGCAATCTGATTATGAATAGCTTACAGCGCCGCGTCATAAAATTGAACGCTTTGAGACAGAAACCTTCTCACTGCCAATTATACGAAGCTGGGTCAAAATCTCATCAAAGTCTGCAGGGGGTTCGCATGAAAAGTGCACCTGCTGCCCTGTATAGGGATGCTGAAACCTGCAAAACAAGAGGCAAAACCAACAGCTTTATCAAGTTTCATGAATCACGTCAATAAAATGAGGCCCCAAGGTTTGGAGAGGAAGCTAATAAGGCAGTTATCTTCTCACCCAAGAGTCAATGCATGAAGACATGGCCTATCTAGCCTAGAAACCATTTGTACAATTTTGCTATGTAAACCCGAGGGTGTTCTGGGCCGAAGCAGTGACAGGACCATTCTCTTCGTCGCTCCGTACACCTCATCACCCAGCAGAGGAACTCCCATATACTTCGCATGTGCACGGATCTGCAAAAGAAGAAATATGAGTTTATAATTTTTCTGTATCATAATTGATTTCATGTGAAAGGATATGTGGCCAAATCAAAATTAAAATTATAAATCCCAGTTAAAATTTATAATTCCAAATTTACAACTAAACTGTTAACCGTACGATAATAATAGCTTTGCTATATAGTACGAAGATATTTCGTACAAAACCATTGCGAATTGCGTGGATACATTTAGGTGATTGAAATCAAATCAAATCAAATTAAAAAAATACAAGAAAACTACCAGATGTGGCGGAAATCATGCGAGGGTCATTTCGTGATGAACTCTTGCTATATATTTTTGTACTATCCAGCATTTCTCTAATCATAAATATCATCTCAAACTGCATCGAGAATACAGCCATAACCTCTTCCCTGTTTTCTCCTATTTACCTAGCACAGCCTCTCCCGTAATTCTTGCGTCCAGTTAACCCACAAAACATACTCTCACTGTTTTTCTTTACTCAAGTTTAAAAGACAAATTACCATGAGGCTTGGGAAGACCTTCATAGGGTTAACGTAGAATGAAATCGATGAGGTTTCAAACTTGGTAAACTAATATTGAAATTACACAATATTCAGGGAAATTAAATGTAATTTACCTATTATATTGAAAAAAGGCATTGTTTACTATTTTACTATTAAATTGGTACTATATCTGTCAAATGAAACCATTAAAAATCAAGCCTGAAGCCATAAGAAAATGAGTCAGTAAAAATATCTTCAGATGCTTCAATCCCATATCACAAGGGCAAAGCAAGGCTACTGATTCACGAGGTACCTGATGAGTGCGTCCAGTTTCCAATTTCCACTCAACCAATGCACAACTGCCCCCAGCAAGTATCTCAATTACTTTGTACCTGACAGATGGTAAGTAAACTTTTAGATAAATACATGTCCCCGATGCAGCACTTACCATGAAACCTTAAATATCTCTTATAAGCATTCCCCGGTATGGAAGAAAGCAAAACTAACACAATGACCGGTGACGTAAATGGATCACACAAGGTGAGATTAGTTTTATCTATTTGATTATAAGATGGAACAATCCAAATTATGAAATATCTTGGGGCCATAGTTGCTAGCCAGCTAAGTTATCCTAATTCCGCTATAAAGCTAATTGGCAAGGACAACTAGATTGAACAAAAGCAAACTCAAATTTCTTATCATGTTTATGCAGCATGTTTAATATTATACATTTATTTCAATATTTAAGTGATAAAAGTTTCGCAAAGGTCAAATAAGACCAAAAGCAACCAATATAATTCATATTGCTCAAAAAATATAAATTAAGTGTAAAAGGACCAGAAATCACCTACTAGCAGCATGACGGGCTTTTCTAGAATTGACTGGCCCAGCTACAGCAGTCATACGAAGCCGGTTATTAAGATCACGGCCCACTGGAACCTCAACACGCCCAGCAACTGGAGTGGGTACCCCAGCACTAAGGCTAACATACACCCTGCTGATAGTACGTAGCTTAAATTGTTCAGATAACTTCATATGAGAATGTTCATCCTGATGTCAAAGCATAAAAAGCTAAATGTTAAACTTTAAAGCACGAACAAGAATTTCCTTTCTTTACTAAAAATGGGCAATAGTGATGAGTTTTGAGAGGATGCCAGAAACACCTTTGCAACGACAAGTAACCCACTCGTGCCTTTGTCCAATCTGTGTACAATCCCTGGACGGATCGATGCCACAGACAGCCTAGAATGTAACCCTTCACAAGAACTTGCATGTGAATAGAAGCTATTGAACTCATCATCAGAATCTTCAGTATCGGAAAGAGATTCCTCTTTAGAATATTCAACATTTGGAAGGTTACAATGGTGAAGAATGCCATTGACTAGCGTTCCAGATGTATTTCCAGGTGCTGGATGCACAACCTAGGTTGGGGAACAAATAATGAAATTTCAGAATCAGTATTTTGAGTTAGCCGGCATTAACTGTGCCTTCTGACTGTTTCTTATGTGACTTGAACATTGGAGTGAAAAAAGATAGATATTGAAACTCCACAAATCCTAAAGGTTCAAATTTTCCATGTTTAAGCCAAGTTGCCAACTTTGCTCCTTTTTCTTCACTTCTTTTTATCGTTTTGTTTCTCTTTATGGGGCGTGTTACAAGGGAGAGGAATTGAGGAGATAAGTTGAAAAGAGAAAATGAGCCACACACATGACGTAGCTTTTGCAGCCAGTGAGTTCATTTGAAGATAAAGCACAAACATATTCGGGCACAATATCTGAGAAAATTTGATAGAAGGCAAGTAGTAAGGTACTAAGGTAGGCTTATGTTAGGTGTGGGAGGGGTAGCGTGCCAGCTTGAGCCCAATAAGTGTTGGTGAGTGCTGGTTAGTTAGTTTGTTAGTGGCGTGGAATAAGAAGTGCAATAACAGAAAGGGTCAGAATAAAAGTAAGGTAGTGAGGGAGGGAGGGAAAGGCGGTTAGCATCTTGTGAGTGTATTGTGTAAGGAGGGCTGGTAGGACTCTCGAACTCCCTACCTACACTGTACCATTTCTGGTTCTCAGGCCACCTTGATCTAAGAACTCTAAAGCAATATACACAATTCTTAGTGATGTTTCACTCTTCCTCTATTTCTCTGAACCAGTCTAACAGAATTCCACCAAATCAATGAAATCATTAAGTACAGAACTCCTAATGGTTTAAAAATCAAGTGCACTCAATTTATAAACAGAAAGCCTGAATTTCACACTATACAGAACCACACGACTGCACACATGAATAATGATTCGTTTGTGACAAGAGGAAAAAAAAATCAGGAAAAAGAAGAAGAAGAAGAAGAACCAGAGCTCGAGGCAAGGAATTACCATGTGTGCAGGTTTATTCATGACGAGCACATGCTCATCTTCATAAACTATATCCAAAGGCATATTTTCTGGCACAGCCCTCAACTGTTGCAACTCTGCAATTGTGCATTTGACCTCGTCCCCAGCTTTGACATTGAAAGAAACCTTCAAGCAAGTATAGCCAATTAAAAGTTCATGTCACCCATCCACGTAGCTTATAGCCAATTAAAGATTTCAGATTACATAACCAATCATTGTTGTTTTCACAACTATTACTACCCAAGCATAAAGCTCTTGGTGATGCCTCAATTCTTGAAATAACTAAACAAAAACCAGAGCATGGAAAATACAGTAAAGGACATGTTTGGGCATCCTTTATCACTATGCAAAATTTCCCTTTTGAATATGTTATGCGGAGCGCATCAAATCATTCAATAAGGCCTTATGTCTGCAGATGCTGAAAGCAGCGCAATAAGACTCATAATATTTTAATATTGATCAGCAGCTTAATGGCTTAAGCGTCCTAAGTAATGGAGTATGGAGGTTTCTATAAGTCTCTGGTTGCAACAAAGAAAGCCAGCATTACAAGCATAGTTTCAACTAGGAGATCATTTCCACATGTAAACACCTCAAATTTGCAAGCATCATCTAAAAATTGAGAAATGTTTACGGAATTCTTAAACCAAGGCACATCTCATATCCATCAATAAACCATACATAATAAACAGGAGATACTCCAGGACCGAAGGATCCAGATCTATAGAAGTTCCCTAATCAGTCTAATCGTTAAATATAAGTAAACCACTATCAGACTAGCACACACAAACTGAGCTACTCGCATATATGCAATCGCAATTTCGCATTAATAAGCAAGATGAAAGCAAAAACAGCTTCAGAATCGAATTCCATTTACTAGCCGCGGTCAATAAAATTTCACTATCTTAATTCGAAATTCTTTTAAGTTGAAACACACGAGCACACACAAACTTAGTTAATCGGATATATCTAATTGCAACTTCGACTAATATCCAAAACGAAAGCAAAAACAGATTGAGATTACCTTATCAACCACACGGCCATTGACATGAACGAGTCCAGCTCTGATACTCGATTGCACGCGAGCTCTACTGATGCCGCTGATGCGAGAAGAGATCCAACTATCGAGTCTGAGTTTTCCAGATCTGATTCCGCCATCCACCGTCTCCTCCAACCGCACACCGGCGAAATTCGTCCTCGAATCGGCGACCGGTTCTTGCTCCACATCGGAGCCTGAGTCTCCGGCGAAACCAGAACCAGCGGTAGTTGTTCGCGCAATGCCAAGACGAGGTTTAGAGTTCGTAGCAGAGAAGAAGAGCGAAGGTGAAATTTGAAATTGGAATGCTCTTGCAGTGGAAACGCGGCAACATCCACAAGAGTGAAGCGATAGCATTGCTATTACTTGTTCACTATTTCATCTTTCATCCTTGGAATAAAACGACGATCCTGAAGTTGAAACGAGAACCTTTTTTGGGCTGGGCCTGTGTCAAGACCTTGCAAACATAAAATGCAAATGCCCTAAAACCCTAGTTGACGAAAACGTACGCTTTCGTAACTAGACCCAAAACAAGAATAAAAAACCACTGTTTCCTTTGAATTTTATCCTACAACAAATTTTGAAAAACAATATAAGAACTAAAGTAATTCTATATGGTCATTTATATGACTTTTGACGTCATAATTATAATAGTTAAATATTTTTAGTAATTTAATAATATATAATTAGATGATTGGATAAAAAATTTGTGTGTGAACTATGCATCAAAACTAAAACTTACATATAATGTGTCATTAGATTAACACCTTTTTCTTTTGTAAATAACAGCAAAAAACATTTTTTTCTGCGATGTCATTAAATCAACATTAAAGATAAATGAAATAATTAAATTGATATTTCTCAAAGTTTATATTCATCAATTTTGTAGGGTCATAATATATTTAAACCAATATTATTTGTATAGTTCGTTGATAATAGATAAACTTACAGACATCGTGACAAAAATTCTTGTGTGTTTTGCGTTGGGGAAGGGGAAGAGTAAGAAAAATTGAAATATTTTTTATGCACAAAAATAAGAATTTTCCTTGATAAGCTTACAATGAGTGTGTCCAAATAACATCCCTTATAAATTTATTATGTTATACGTCTTAACAACAACATCAGTGCCCCCTCCTTTCTTTTCTTATAGCGCACAACATCAATGCCTCTGAAATCAATTTTCAATTCAATTCAAATCTCGCTCATTATTAATATATTTATCAAGTTTCCACTCATTACTTGAGCTCACAAGTAATTTCTTCATCTCCTTTCTCTCGTCACTCTCCTTTCCCAACTTTTTGGGTAAACGTCACTCTCCTTTCCGGCTCATATAACAGCAACAAGAAGAAAGCCACCCATACAGATACATAAATCCTATTAATTCTAAAGGAAATCGCAATCTGTGATCTAGATAAGGACAAATAGCTCAGGGTTCTACCCTCCTGGCCACTAACACACGACATGCAATTAATCATCAGCATAGGAAACTAATTCCTACAAGCAGCAGTTTGAAAGAAGCCACACCGGGGACAGTCACCTTCCCACGACGACATTGCCACGATCCACAGTTGTGACGCACTTTGGATGCACTTCATAGCCACATTCAAGACACTGGTAGGCCCAATTGGACCCTTGCTCTTCACAGACACAGCATATGAAGGGCCCTCCTCCATTCCCATCTGACACCAAATTCAGGTCGTGTCGATGCCCTTCATGACGCACCAATCTTGGGAGCCCCTTGGCCTCTTCTGTAAGTTGTTTCTCCAGCAGCTCCACTTTGGCACCAGTGAAAGGGTACGCATTTTCTTGGTACAAGTTTATTAGGTTCCTACCATGTGCAGTTATTGTTTTACCATCAGGGCCTATGATTACCAAGCAAGGAATCCCTTGCACATCAAAGTGCCTAGCAAGGTTCTTGATCTCGGGGTCTCCAAAAGGCAATGCTAGCCAAGGCATGGTACCGTAGTAGGAGTCAAATGATGCTTGGTCACGGTCGTGGGAAACCAGCACAATCTCAAAGTCCTCCTCTCCTTTTTCAGCTAGCTCCTGCTTGATCTTGTGGTAAATGGAAATCAGTTTTGGAGTGAACTTCGCGCATGGGACGCACCATTCCGCTGAAAAGTAGAGTCCAATAGTTTTACCCACTAAAGATGCAACAGGTACCTGTACTTGAGTAACACCCTTTTGTTAAACAAGACAATCCCCACTATCGAAGAGCTTCCAGGTAGACGTACGTATGAAGGTTTTGGTAGACTCGGACAATAGATTATAGTTGGGCTGTTACCTTATGTGACTAGCTATAAAAGAAAAAATGTTTAAGCATATGGACACAAAACTAATAAAAATAGTGTTTGGTTATATATATTGCTAAATATAATGGTCACGGATGTGCTTGTTATCTAGTAGTAACTAGGGTGAGAATCTTGACTGATAGGACAAAACTGAAAAATTAACTCTAAATTTCCAGTGACTGGGGTAAGTAAAAAGATAAAAAGATAATTGTCGTGCAATAGGGGTATGTAGTTTTCTTTTTTAAATAAATAAATAAATAAACAATCTCTATAGTCTCCAGTGCTGGAGCAAGATAGACTTTAAATGATGCTTTGATCAAATTGTACTATGTAAAACCTAATTATTATTTGATAATAATTAAACGAAGCTTGAGACAAAAAAAAAAAAAAAAAAACATACAATTCTTATTCTGCATGATTGATTTGACAATTAATGATTAATTGGATATTTTTGCAGTTTAAGTTTTGACATGAACGTCACTAAAATAATTAACGAAAAACATGTCACATGTGGAAAACAGTACCATGCAAGTGAGATGAAGGAATTGGAGCGATTTACCTGTCTGAGTCCCGCTTGACCCAGAACACAGTCTCTTTGGTTGTTTGCTATTAAATTAGTGAGGGTCTGGTTCTCACGCTTCTCTCTCTCTTCCTCCTGCAGCTGCTCCAACCTCTCCTTACTAAACGGATAAGCCTGGATTCCATAGCGATAAATGAGTTCAACCCCATCACGAATTGTTGCATCCTCTTTATTGCCGTCCGGTTGTAACATAATTAAGCATGGAATGCCTTCCACGTCATACTTTCTGTTCAAGGCTTTCTTTGTTTCCAAATCTGAGAATGGAATTGCAAGCCACGGCATGTTTCCATAGAAGCTATTAAAGGCGTCCAAGTCCTCGTCAGAGGACACATAGACAATCTCAAATTGAGGGACACTGCTTTTCAGCTCCTCGTAGATACCAACTAGCATTTGGGTGAATCCACGGCATGGTGGGTACCAGTTGGCAGCGAAGAAGAGGCCCACTACTTTACCCTCAAGATCAGAAACTTTCACCTGCACCCACCAGATAAGCAATCATTAATTCCACGCTCTAATTGTTACCACATTTGTTACTGATTAGAATCCTTAAATTTTATCCAAGACTAACTAAAAATGACATTCCTAGCCAATTGTTTTAAAATAGTGTCAAGAAATACAGAATATATACTTATGTATGAGCAGCCAGTCGTGTCAATTATCACAAAATTGCACAATAATACTAGTGGCTTCGTAAGGGCCCAGGAAAAAAAATTAAAAAAATAAATAAAAGGCACCACCAGACAATGGAGCATGCAGAACTGCGAAAAAAAGAAGGTATCCAAGAATCCCTACTCCTCCGAAAAGACGTTACATACGTCTAAGTTCCAGACTCTAGATTAATTAGAAATACTTACAGGAGCTTGAACAGCTTGAATTGCACCGATAAAGGAGCTAGTACATATCCACGATATAAAAGTAGCGGTACTAAGAACAGAAGAGAATCCGGTCCTATCCAGATTCATGAAAGGGACAGGCCACCGAAGGGGCCCGCTGTCTGTAGGCAATAATAGGCCACGTGTACAAAGCAAAGCGTAAATGCTAGATGAACGGTTTTGGTGACACTTGTCCTTCGCTTGGATGCTTGGTCCTCCACGACAGCAACAGCGGGGGAACTCACCATCACATAATGAAAGAGACTACAAACATTAGGCATGTGTAGCTCGTGAGTGCCTTGGCATCTTATGATCTAACTAATTAAGCAACACTCCATAGCTAGCAAGAATATCATCATCTTTCATTGTTCACTTCAAAAGAAGCGAAGGCCCGCTAGATTTAACAAAATGCTGGGCAATAAACAACCTTCATTAGAAAAATGAATGCAATTACTTCCCGGAAGAGATGGGGTGATTCATAATTTAACAATATTAGAAATTAGAATCAAGCTCAGTTTGTTCAGGATGGTTTCCTATAACAAAGAGTGAAGAAATAAAAGGCAATCCACTGTCGAGATAAGTAGACCGAGGACAAATCGCCCATTAGGCAGCACATCGCAAATGAAACCTGCTTCTCTCATAGTTTATTTACACCCCTACGTACCCAGCTGGCTACCCCCTTTGCTTGGGCGGTGAAAAGGACTCGAACAGGCCGGCTTCTTACTTGGGGTTTTCGCTTCAAAAACTATAGAGGAAACGATTTTTTCCTTTTTCTTTTTTCTCTTTTTTTTTATGTGTACGATTTTTTCTTTTTGGTGCACAGAGGAAACGAATTTTACCTCTGTGCTAATAAAGCATAAGATATAGCTACCTCTCTATTCCTATATATATATAGATATATATATATATATGTAAGTCTGCAGCTGACCAGAGACCAAAACCAGACCCAACTTTTTGAAATTGATCAGTTGAATAGTTTAATTTTAAAATAATATTGTTTTAAACCCTAGAACTTCAACTTAAGTGGAAGATGGAGACCTCATAGAATCTCGTAGAGCTAGCATCTATCCACTGTCATAATTTTGGTTTGCAATTGCTTCAAGAATTATAATGTGTAAATACACAAATCTAGAAGCTTGTACCAAAAATCTCCCAGCTGAGAAGATAACTGACAAAGTTCCGGGTCTTCTTGATGTTAATAAGTTAATATAAGAATATTTGGATACGAAGAAATTTAAGGATTTTTCATACTTACTAAACGCGATTGAATATCATAATAAGGTCACCCACCACCGGCCACCGCGGTAGTAAACCTACCAAACAATTTTTCTCTTTTCTTTTATGATTTAAAATAAAAAAACTGGAGGACTAACTCCTAACAAAAACTACACCAGAAGCCGCAGCAAAGTGCGACAAATAAAAGAAAGTTGGAGGAGAATTGCACAAACTGATTTGTAAATAATCATATATCACTATGAATAATTTCCTGGGTATTATCATTTAATTTCTGAGGGAGGAGGTAAGTACAAAAGTTGGACGGCCATGAGCAAGTGAGGCCAAGATGTATAGAGCAAGCTTCACACAATTATATGAATCATATCAAGATCAAAATAATAAAAAGAGAAGAAGAAAGAGAGTGGAAACTGACCAGCAGTAACCACCGTCTCACACAAAACTTGAACTAGTAGGGGTTAGCATAGTACTATTTTGTTTTCAGCTATTACCCGATGGAGGTTCAGATTGACTCTGACAAAAACTAGCTAGAGAGCGATGATAGGGAAAGAAAGAACCTGAGCCCCCGTTGGAGAAAGCACAAAATCACGATCTTTGGAAGCAAGCAGATATGAGAACCTTGAGCTTGAAACTTCCCCAGACCCTGAGTTACCATTATCTTTCACCACAGCTTGAGTTACCTCCTTCATCTCCGTCCTCATCTCTCTCTCTCTCTCTCTCTCTCTCTCTCTCTCTCTTTCGCTTTATATGTGTGTATCAGTATACGGATGAAAGCACCGCACCGAGAGTGGAAGACCTCCCATAATGTCCAACCCGACACTTATATTGCTTAGAAGTAGAACCATATTCTTTCCACATCATTGCATCCTATGCATCCACAAGTCACACATCAACACTCCACACGTAGCATTCATCCCCACACAGAGGCATTACCTGCCTACACCGCACCACATGGGGAATGATGCTGCTGCATCCCTGATTGCTGCCATCTCTTCGTTTGTGCGTTTTGACTTGGGGTTTTGTGTTCAAGGCCGCCAGTCTAAACGCCACGCGTATGGCCTTGATTCCCGAATGGAGCGTACTATCATTCGTGATTGCCTTTGTGGCAGCGATGATATGGGCGGTCCGTGCTGTCATAAAAGACTTTTGAATTTTTGATAAACGAATTGATGATGCTTGATACGGCAGAGCCATCTTTGGACACCTGTCACCCTTTAATTCTCTCTCTACTTTTCTATCGCCTTGCTTTTAAGTTTTAACTAAAAAATTAATCGTACTAAACTCTTATTTTAGTCGCCAAAGGTACATGTGTTATCGTATTGGTCTTTTAAATTAATTGGTATGCAATTTATATTATCAACTAAAAGATATAAAAAAAATAATAAATTATGATAAATTTTTTATTATAATAAATAATTATTTATATAAATTAATATTTTTTATTATTTTTATTAATTGATAATATAAAATTATTTTATATTATTAATATATTTAAATTAAATTCTTCTTTATTATTACATAAATTTTTCAAAAATTTAAAATATTATCATATTTATCTTTTTAAAGTGGTGACAAAAAGAAAAAAAATTAGATGTCTACCAGTTTTAGATCCTTTAAAAAATTTACGTGATGATAATAATTTTTAAGGGACTAATATAATAATATTTATATATTTTTGTGGATTAAAATAGGATTTTAATTTAAATTATTATTATTATTACTATTATTATTATTATTATTATTATTATATATTTTTGATTTATTGTTTAACATAAAATATTTTTATATAATTATTCAAATCATGACTTATTATATTATTAAAAATATTTAATTCCTATAATAATTATTTTAAAAGTTATATATAAAATAATATTTAATTAATTATAATCAACATAAAATATTTTTTATTAATAATATATTAAAATTAATCTTCATTTATGCTTCTATTTATGTTATGAGATTAATTTTGATAATATCATAAATCATTTTATTTTGTCAATTAATTATACTTTATATCTGTTATTTTACTCTTTAAGTAGTTATAGAATAAATTAATTTTTTTAATATAATAATATATAATTGAATAATTATATTAAAAAATTATATTAACAATATTTTAAAAATAAATTTATTATTATTATTATTATTATTATTATTATTATACACGCACTTTCTTTTATTTTTTATAGATTTTTTTATTTAAAATAATCATGCTTAAGATATGATTGGATGATAAATATGAATATTTTTTTTCTCAATTTTGGGGGCTAAGATTCAAATTATAATTTATAGAGAATTAGTCCTTTCTGCTATACCAGCTTGGTTGGTTATGCACACTTTATTTAACGCATGATACTCATATGCACTCAATATTATTATTTTGCAAAGACAACTTTTATGGTGCACTGGCTCTTCCGTACAATCAAGTGCGCCAGCAAGGTTGATATCTCATTTTATATTATGATGTTTTAAACAGTATAATTTTTATGTATTTTCAATTAAAAAGTTTTTATAATATCTATTACTTATATATTATTAAATTATCAAAGATATTTAGTTTTATATTAATTATCTTAAAATTTATATATTAAATTGAATTTTATTCTGAATTATTTCAAAAATTTAACTGTTGTTTACACTGTATTAATTAAAATTAGACCAAAAAAACTGTTTATAATAAAAGTGAAACATATTTTTCAAATAAAATTTATTTATAATTTCAAGAATTTAAGTTTTAATCATCAATTTAAAATTTTGTAAATAATTTTTGAAAGAAAAAAGTAAAAAATATATTTGTAGTACCTACTTCTGCAAACAACTTCTGTTTTACGGATTGTTACCTATTTGGGCGGTTTGTAAATACATATGGAAAAGCAGCCGGTCCATTGGGGTTTCTTTTTCGATGAGTAACTGTGTTAATAACTTAGTTGGCCTGAGTTATGAACACCCCAAAAAGAGTTGCGGGATTAATTATTGTGTATGTTTTTTTCATTTCAATTTTCTTCCCTTATTCTTATTCACCTCTCATGCTTCATCTGGAAGTATTTTAGAGGCTTTGTTAGGAAGCCCCTGCGTCATGCTGACAAGGTGGTTCAAGGTCATAACAAGATGAGCAGTTTAATTTATCTAATATTTAGGTCTGGTGTTAGATTTATTTAAAAACATGAAAATCATAATGATAATTAAAAATTACTTCATTTTTGGTATAGGCATCACCAATATTAATAAACAAATCACAGTAGTTCTCATTTATAAGTTTTTGCACAACTTCGTCAAATTGGCATATTTTACATTTTTTTGGGTAATTTTTACATATTATTATTGTAGTAGTTTTTTAATTGTAATGTGTTAATATTTTGTTGGTATTAATTACGTGTTAAAATTTATTTATTAAAAAATGACTAATCACAAACAAATTAGAAACCACTAAAACGGTTTCAATCGATAACGTTGAAACAAAGTAAACACTAAAAAATTAATGGAAAATTATATGTGGCCCGGAGGGTTATAATCTGGATGTTGTGCAAGTAATTTTTTCCTAAGTGTGATATTATAATAAATTTCTTTTAAATTTTTATTTTTGTAAAATATTAAGATGATGCATGTTATTCATGAGTCGAGAAGATAACAATGAATAAGTTGGATTCAATAGCAATTTTTTTTTTCAAAAAATACTAGAGAAACATTAATTTTATCAGAATAATGTGACATTATTATTGATTGTTGGATAGAGAAGTGGACTTTATCATTTCATATTATCCAACCACTACCATAATTTCTATGACAAATTCTGATTATACTCTTCGAATTATCTAACATTATTCTTTTTTTTTTTTTACTTTTTGGATACATACTTGGTAGAATTTTCTCTCTCGACCTTCTTATTTAATCAATAAAATCCTTTTTAATTTAAATTTAGTACATATTTAAGACATTTTAGCAATGGAAGAAATGAGAGAGTTAAAGACAATAACAAAGAGAATGTTAACTTTAAAAAATTGATATTATGTGTTTGTTTGGATCGGAAAGAGAAAATGAAGGAAAAATAATAAAATAAATAAGTAAAAAAATAAAAAAAAATAAAAAATATTTTTTCTTTTTTTTTTTGAAAAAAAAGTGAAAAGAAAAAATTATGATATGTATATAAATAATTTTTTAATAATTATATTTTATGATGAGAAAAAGAAATTACATGAATAAGATGGTAATTTTACAAACCATCATAATCTCAATTTTCTTCTTGATACAACAAAGAAAACTTTTGATGGTAGGACCACTATTTTTTTTTTCGATAGAACTATCGGTATTCGAATCATATTATAAGAAATTTGATTAATTCGATTCAACCCAACAAAAGTCCGTAAAGGAGGTAAGAGTCTCCTACTAATAATTTTTTCCATAATTTTTTATTTTTTTGTACTAATTTTCTCTTATATTTCAAACATGAGAAAATGCTAACACGTAATGGATCGAGCCTAAGCACATGACAACAAGCTCACTTAACAGCCTTGTATGCATTCAAGTTTGTAGAAGCTTATTTTAAAAAATTATGCTTTTTTCTGAAAAGTAAGTCCATTCAAATTTGCGTATCCTTAATAATCATTCTTAAATGTCGGAATCATAAAAGAAACAACGAATTCATATTATTTACATGAGTCGTGATACACTTGCGACACATTCTCTCCATCAGTTAAGGGTAAAAAGCTCAACGAAAAGCAGCGACATATCAGTTTAATGATATGTTCTTTTTTTATAGTTTATTTTGGTCTTAGAAGTTGATCATACAATTTTGAGTGAGGAATATAGTCGCGGTTAGAAAAAACTCTTTACAAAATGGTGAATTCAAAATTCAAATTAAAATTCACTTAAAATTACAATCTGTCTATACTATAATAAATTACATTTATCTCTTTTGTATAATTTTTTTAGAATTTAATTTGTATGCACTTTTTTATAGTTTGGGTAATAATATGTTTAATTTAACTTTTAAAACTCCAAAATTATATTTTAGACAAAAAAAAGTATTCGAGACAAACTTTTATTTAAATCATGATTTGAAAGTTTTATTTAGATTTTAAAGTACTGTTTGAACATGGCGGTTTATTTAGTTATACTCTTTCTTATTTTTTACTTATTATACTTGGATGATAGGCAATGATCGTAATAGAAAGGGAATAACAGAAAAGGTAGACAATTAAAATGTTTTTGAGTTAAACTTACATAAAAAGTAGAAGGAATTAAGGGGATTTATTTTTCTCATTTTCTTCAAAGTTTTTTTCTTTTTTGATAATCAAAGATTTAACTTTTATTATCCAAAAATTAAGTTGCAACGGGAAATGAAAAATTATACTACCCTCTAAATATTATAATATTTTTGTTATGCTATTTTACAATATAACTTTTAAATAAAATTAAAAAAATTATATTTTGTTTAATTATTAATCTCTCAAACAAGAGTAACAATAACTTCATTCCAACACTTTTTTATTAAAAAAAAAAATCAACTCACCTCTACTAATTTCAACTCGTTTTATTAATAAAAAATGTCTGCATACAGCTTAAGTCGTTTGAGAATTTAAAGTAGTTTCTGGCTAAAGAAGCCTATAAATCTCTATTTTGAGCGAAAAATTATGTGTATGTACACTAACACTTATTCATTGCTCGTTTAAGGTGAAAATGAGATTAACCAAAAAAATAAAAAGAGAAAAAGAGACACTTTTAACATTTTCTGATATTTAATTGAAGAGAAAAAATTAAGAAGAACAAAAATAAATCCTGTTAGACATGAAGAAAAATTTTCTCAAATCTAGTAAAATGAAAAAAAAATAGTATAACATAACAGTTATATTCGTAAAAAGTAAGACAAAAAGATAAAAGATTATTTAATTATATAATTATAATTTTTTTCTCTTAAAAGTTCTAATTAAATAATAATATTAAAATATAAAATTATTCATATATTTCTTTCTAATAATTTAAATTTTTAGGAGAGATAATTCATGACATGATATTAGAACTTTTATATCTAAAAGGACTAGAGTTCAATTCTTATTTGCTCCCTTTTTTTAAGAAAAAGTTAATTTTCAGCATTGGATAGGTGGGCTTGTATATAATTCATTCTTTAAATTCAAAGAGATTAAGAGAATATAATAAGGTATAAAATATTTTTATATTTTAAATTTTTAAGAGAAATGATTCATAACAAAAAGAATTAGAGTTAATTATATTTTTGGTCTTTATAAATGTTATAAATTTTGGTTTTAATCTCTATAAAAAAATTTTTGATTTAAATCCAAATATTTTCAAAAATATTATAGCTTTGGTCCTCATAAAAAATTTACTTTAATATAGATCTAAATATTTTCAAAAATATTTAATTTTTATCCCTAAAAAATTATGATAATTTGGTTTCAGAAAATTCAAACTAATATTTTAAAGAATTTAAATCAAATTATCATAATTTTTTAGAAATTCAAAACAAATATATTGCTTTAATACATAGTGCAAAAATCAAATAAAATAGACTTAAATCAAATATTTTTTAAAATATTTGAATATAAATCAAATTTATTTTTTATAAAAATTAAAATTAGAATTTATAATATTTTTAAAAATAAAAAATACATTTAAATATGTTTTTTTTTTCTCTTTTCTTTTCACACAACATCAAACAACATATTAATTACTACCTTCTATTATTTCTGCAATGAAATGTACTCTGGGGATTGAATTTCTAAGTTCCAACTTCTGAATTCCTAATAATACGTCTAGTGTGGAGCGTGGAAAGTCAGAACAAGGCGAAAATGAGATGCGTACGGTACGGAAAATGACGCGTATAAAGGCAGGCGGACAAGTGTCACATGTTGCGCTCTGGAGGTTGTTGTCTTCCCCGAATAATTCGAATCTTGGAGCCCACGCCATAATAGCTGAAGCCCACGTGTCCTACGAAACCTAAAAAGCCAAACCCATCTTTCCTCGATGTCCGTGAACTGCAATGCAAGTCACAAGAGTGAGACTCGTGTCAGCATTGCTTCACGAAACGTAGCATCCTTCGTAAAACCAGTTTGCGACACGATTGTCGTGCTTTCAGCTCCAGTCCCAGTCCTTAGGGCATGTTGGCCAGAAAATCAGTTCGGTTCCCAACTTTCAATAGTAGTTCAGCTGTCGCGCGTTTTTCTTTCCCTATTATCCGTTGGGTTTTCTTTTTCCGCATTATCAATGGAAAAAATATTCTAATCACAAAGACAGATTACAAGTAACACATTCTGTTTATCCCAAAAGATTACTAGTGGGACAAATTTAAATAATAGAATTTAACTAAAACCATATGTTTGTGATTTGGTGGTCATATTATATACCATCAGATTATATTATTCGGTAGTTATATTATATATACTATCCACAGTTTCGTATCGTGCTTTATAGCCTAGAAATATATACAATCTAGTTACGTCACTGCATAGAAAACAAACTCATTAAATAGGGCAAATGCCAATTTAGCCTCGAATGGTGGAATATAAAAAGAAATATTTGCATGATTTAAAAATATTATATAATTATATTTTTAATTAATTATATAAATATATTTTATATGATATTATATATTAATGTTGGGACCATACAAATATTTCTCGGAATATATGGGGGGCAAAAGTAATGTAAAACGAGGACAAATACTTCCAGCTGTTCAGCAAACCCAGAAACAAAATAGCAGGCCCACCAACATTACTTTCTATGTCATTACCGAAAAATGGTAACTAGTACTTCCTTGGCGAATTTTTAATTGATCGTTGTTAACCTGTCCCTGTCTCCCTAACATGCTGGACATTCCGTTTCCGGAGCTTGATATATACTTCTTTTAAATAGTAAAATAGCAACTAAAATTCTCTGGTTGAAGATATTGGGAGATGGGGTTGAACTTGGAGTATTTTTCCTCCGTGGAAGACCCGTGAATTATGGTGTCCGTGCAAGTATGCTTGTGAAGCTTGAAAGGTCGTTCACGAATGGACAGAACGATACTACAAGGTAAGCTCCACCAAATCATACGCTTTGGCTTCACAAAGTCAAAAGCAGTGTGAGCTAGTAGTTGACTTTTATAGCTAGTGATAAGAAGCTAGACCCAGTCGATGGAGATAGGATTATATGTGTGTAAATACCATATAAATTTATGTGTAAAGTTCATATAATTTGATGATATGTGCCTTTTTATCATTAATCAGGTCATGTTAAAAAAGTAAAAAATGAAAAATCAATAAAAATATACACATAAGTAAGTTATTTGCAATCTGCACATGAAAAAAATCCTTTCTCTGCTAAATCCAATTGGGTTTTTGTTTTTTTTCAATGAAAAAAGATATTTCAATAAAAACTCAACTTCATAGTTCCCACCTCATCGTAATAACTACTTAATTGAGAAACTAAGTTATCCTTTCATTGGATAATAAGTCCTGCCATACCACATGATTTCATATTGTTTATATATACTCAACGTCTTGAAGAATTGTTATCTGCGATACTGCAGAGATGTTAGTTTAAACTTATGGGCTAGGCAGCGAGAGTACCAGTGCCGTTAGGAACAGAACAATAATTACAAATTTTGTTAATCAAAATGGTTACGATTTACGAAATAACAAGCTTCCAGCTTAAAGTAATACAAACTTAATGAGTAGTTACAAGGATGAAAAACTGAAATGTTTGCAGGTTATAACGAAAGCAGAGCCGTAATACTGCTGATTACATTGATCTACAAACTTGAGTTAATGAAAGCAAAAATCGCACTTGAAAGACTTGAATACTGCAAATACATTTGTCACCCACTCTGCCGAAAAAAACCCCTTTAAGCAGCTGTTGTTACGATCATGTCTTTAACCTTTTAATAAGTATGTATCAAGGTGGTTAACCCATCCTCAATATGTGAAGGGGAAAATATACACCTTCCTCCAAAATTATCCAGTAGAACCTAACAAAGAAGCACATACTAGAAGTCATCCACCAATTCTCTTTTTTCATTTTTGGGGGAGAGTTGAGTCAAAAGTTATGCCAAAATTTCTTGAGCTCCATATTGGAAAAAACAGAATGGATCATAACTTCGTCAAATATGAGAAGTCAATGACGAAGCTGTACATGTTCTGAACTCATAACTGGCTACTACAGGAAAAACAGGGGAATCAGGCTCGGGAAGTCCTAAGGTAGTGACTCCACTGCCTACGGAACAAGCCAAGCATCAATTAATTCATCAATTAACAAACCATGCATGCTTCTGTGCCCCAAAGTTGGTTCCATTTTCTGTTCAGCCAGGGACGCAAGTACCCTGATAAAATATGCATCAAATATTCAAATATCATTTTACTGGATAATTAAGTTCAAAAAAGAAAGTAACCATGTCATTTGCTCAGACAAATCTTCCACAAAACAGAAAAGAGGTAAAAGGAGAGCATCATCTGCTCTAATAAGATAGATTTTGACAATTAAAAGTAGTTTATACAGTGCACGCCACGGCACATCCCCATCTTTCTTTTTCTCATAATACAAAGTCTAGTCCACATTAGAAAAGGAAACTGCCCATGTGAAAGTGGTGATTTGATTTTAGGAAGCATTCCCACTAGACTAACCGCAAAACGAAAATATGCTGAATAAGCTATTCACATTCTATGCCCTCTAAACTGAAATGTACAGCCACAGTCAACTTTCAGGTGCAGCACTACGTTGAAGAGAGTAGGGAGACAACTGACTTGGTCAAAATCACAAAATCAACAAGTCAAAAGCAGGACAAAGTCTGATTTACAGGAGTGGATGGCTCATGAACTCAGCGAGAATGGGATCCTTGGTCAAATTATAGTTGGAGAGAAGGACATAATGGCAAATACCAGTTAAATTTTTAAGTCACTCTTGAAACTAATTGTCTGATGAACGCAGCCACAACGTTGACCTCAATGTTGTATCCTGTTGGCAAACTTCACAAAAATTTTTATCGAAAATTATATTTTACCCTCTTGAATTATAGTTCATGTATATTTTAATTTCTATAACTTAAAAATATATAAATTGACCTCCTAAAATTTTTTGAATTTGTATTTTAACTAAGATGAATATACTATATTCCTTAAATTTTTGGTCAAATTAATAGAGGAGACAATTTACACATTTAAAAAATTTTAGAAAATTAATTTATATATTTTTAAATTTTAGAAGTTAAAATGCACATGACCTATAATTCCAGAGTAAAGTGCAATTTTCCGGAATTTTTATTTTACTAATTTGAAGTGGAAGATCCATGTTCGAGTTCAATTATAATGTGCATCATTACACAGCTGAAAAAGTTAATCGCATGTGAAACCAATCACTACAATCTGAAACCGGGCATCAGGATCAATTGGAATGGGAGGTAAAATGATGGCTTTCAAGAAATGCTGCTCAGTTTACGCAGTATGCTCAATACGAAACGAAGTGGCATTACAGTCACCATAGCGTGGCGGCGTTCAAAGCTTCTTCGAATTTTCGTAGAGAGAAATCTATCGGTATGTGTTTGGTTTATAAGAGTGCATTTGGTCAGTGCTTTTGGACAAAATAAGGTGATTTTTTTTATTAAAAAAATTATTTGATAGAAACTATTTATTTTTAATTTCTACTCAAAAGTTTTTTTTTTAAGTTATATTTAGTTTTTGAATAAAAGTTGAAATGAATAAATTTTATAAAACATAATCTTTTTAGTAGTTAAAAAATCACTTTTTGTCAAAAAAAAAAAACTGAATCAAATTCACCCTATATAAAATTGGTTTTAAGTGAATTTAATTTTGTAAATTTGATTTCAATTTAAAAATGAGTTTGTAATGAATTGATTTATGTTTAAGAATTTTATATTAAAATTAACTTCGATAGAATGACTGTTTTTTGGATAATATAAATCAAAATTACTTTTAAATGTGTATTTACCAAAACATATATTTTCATTTAATTTATTTATATTATTCTTTGTATTTAATTTTATTATTTTTAATTAGACTTTAACAAATAACATCAATGCTATTATAATTTTTTTAATTATTTTATTCATCCAAAATAAAAATACACATGATATTTTTAGCATTTCAAAATACTCATCCCACTAAAAATCGTAATTTAAATAATAGATTTATGTAAGAAATAATAAAACATATAAATTGACACAAGTATTAGATAGTACGTGGCTAGATAATAGGAAAAAAACACAATATAATTTATAATGTAATAGCAACCAAACATATTCCAATTTCCAAATGTATGCTTAAAGAGGTTGAATATCCACACATGAAACTTTGATAAAACCCAAAAAAAAAAGGGAAGAAGAGACAGTAAGATAAAGTGAGGATATAATAGTTTGGTCTGATTACATGTTATCAATAGAGGTTTACCACTTTTTTATTTTTGGGGAAACCTTGGTTTAAAGAAAAAAATGTGAAGACTGGTTGCAAACGAAATTTTTTCTAAACATCACATGTTGACACTAATTTCCATTAACAAAGTCTATACCTTTCTTTGAGCTTGCAAAATTCTCATTCAAACACACTCTTAATTTGTTATTGTCATTAAGCTTGAAACTTAGAAAATTAGCTCTTACTGTCTAAGAAAAATTTAAAGCCTAGTTTGATAGTACTATATATCTAAAGTAGTGCTCTGACTTATGAAAAGTATAAGTCAATTTTTTTTATTTGGTAAACAAAAAAAATAGGATGCTTTTACTCCTGACTTTTAAAAGTCACGGGGTGCTCTCGACAGTCATTATAGGATTTTTTTCAAAGCTAACTTATGCTATCTAAAATTTAAAAGATAAATATAATTTTACTCTCTTTAAATATATTAAAATTATAAATTATTTTTTTTAGTATTTATATTCATTATAGTCATTTTAGAAAGGTATTTGGCAACATAAAAAACTAAGTTAACATGGTACAAAATATAATCGATTATATTAACCGGTATAAAAATGAACTAGTTTTTAATTAGACATTGTTTAATTCCATAACTTAAAATTAGTTCTAACATATGTTCTTATTCTTCTTTTGTACCTTATTCTTTTTGACTATGTCATTAAATAAATTAATCTAGTAGATGGTAGTAGACGGTAATAGTCGGCGGTGGCTAGAGGTGGAAACAAGTCAAACTTTCACCTTAACAGGCCAGCCTATATTGTAACAAATTGGCCTGGGTTTGGCCTGTGGCCTATTATAAGCTTTTTTTTTTTTGCTTGGCCTATTCATAAGCCTGACTTGGCTTGCGACCTGTTTAAAAAAAAAAAAACGTATATACCTGCTATTCCCAAAAAAAAAAAAAACTCAGTCTCTTTCACTATCTTAGGAAACAAATCAATACATGTCTAGCACACATAGAAATCCCCACAATCAATACATGTCTAGAACACACATAAATCCCCAAAGTCTATCGTAAACGAAAAAAAAAAAAAAGAAATTATCTGGTTTCACAACAGAAAAAAAATGAAAAAACTACCTGCGAAGTGACAAATCCACAATCGGCAAGGAAGATCCAGCAATGTGAGAAGCTCTGGCGATGGCGACGAGGTGGTTCGTGATTCGCAGCAGGACGTGGAATGCAGCAGCAGCAAGATGTGAAATGCACAATGGTGACGAGACTCTTCGCAGCAAGATGTGGAATGCAAGGCAGTGGACAGCGATGAGAGCTTGAGAAGGGGATGGGCGGCTGCTAGTGCTAAGGTTCAGAGAAGTGGCATGAGCAAGAAAGGGAATTGAGTGAAGCCTCGTAGTTGTTTAGACATTTATTGAGCGAAGAATAACAATGTTAGGTTTTAAATGTAATAAATGAAAAGATAAAAGTATAGAATATGCATTATATTACTAGAAGAAACCAATGGTGTAGTGGCAAGGCAACGTAGGTGGTCAATGGTAAGTAGATGGATTCGAGTCTTGGCTTTAGCGTTTTAGTAATTTATACAATATATGTGTGTATATATAATCTTAACAAACCTAGGTTGGCCTGTCAAGCACGGTAGGCTCTAAATTGAGCCTAGGCCTAGCCTGAAAATAAAAGCAAGCTATAAAACATGCCTGAACCTGGTCTTATTTTTAAATAGATAGGTTGAATATAGCCAAACTGTAGGCCCCTGGTAGGCCTCCTGGCCTGTTTCTAACCCTAGCAACGGCAGACAGTGGTGGGCAGTGATAGACCGTGGTAGGTGGTGGTGGTCACCGGCATTAGATAATGGCGTCACAATGGGATAGTGGTGGCCGATAGTGGTGGCTGGCAGTGATGGGCGCAGATGGTGGTGGCTAGCGGTGACGACGAATGATGGTGACCATGATGGACGGTGACAGTGGCGACGATAATAGATGGTGGCGGTTGGCGGCGACAGACGATGGGTACCGACTGTGACGAATGGTGGCAAATGGTGGTGGATGGGGCGACAGTGGTAATCAGCAGTGGCAATCAGTAGTGGCCGATGACGGTCGGCTACAAATGATGGTCGATTATGGCAGTGAATAGTGGTGGACAGCAGTGGAAGACAATTGACAAGTAATCAAAAGATATAAAATAAAAGTAGAAAAAATTGGGATAAAATAAAATTAATTTAAAATTATTTTTTTTTAAGTACTGATTTTAAGTCTAAATTAATTTAGATAAAAATTAATTTTAAAATATTTAGATAATTACCAAATAATATTTATTAAAAATTAGATTCTATTAAATCTAGTTATCTAATTTTTTTAATTTACTAAAACACCCCCTTATTTTAAAAATAATTTTATCAAACACTATTTTTATAACTTTTATATTATATTATCAAATAATATTATTATAATTTTTTTTAAAATAGTTTTTAGAGAATATAAAGAGCTTATCAACTCTCAATAAATAACAACAATACCGAACCGAATGTAAGTTTCTTGCTTCCTCCTCCTCCTCCTCCTCCTCTTCCCTGCAGTGACTAGCGCAGTGCATGGCGTGAGGCGAGCGAGCCCGTTAAATCGCACGTGAATGCCTTTCCCTTGAACAATCCTTTAAACCGATTTGTATTGGAATGATTAGATTGACTTTGGACTCCGTTTGGAAGTATCAATTATTCAATACGATGAAATGAGTGGCTCATAATAAAATAAAATGAAATATTAAATGCCACACTTTTATTTGATTGTTTAATAAATGAGTTGTGTTATTTGGACGCATTTAAATAGATGTATTTGACATATTATCAATTTTTTTTTTTAGTTATCAATTTTTTAAATTAAAATTACCAACTTATTGGAGTGAGTTACCAATCAATGGCGGTATAATATTACAAGACATTTTGTATGTAACTGATTGATAATCCCATCAAATAAGTTGGTAACTTTAATTTAAAAAATTAATAATTAAAAAAATATTAATATTTATGCATTGCAACTGGTTAATAAATCAATCAAAAAAATTGATAACTTTAATTCAAAAAGTTGGTAACTGAAAAAAAAATGTTGATAACGCATCGTAAAATGTGTCCCAACTGCATGTACAAAAAAAAACTTTCTCTTAATATATTTGATAAAGAGATTAGATTAAGTAGAGAGTAGTAGTCTAATAGGTAAAGCTAAAGGGAAATATATTAAAAAAAATTATAGCTGAAACTATTAAATAATATTTAAATTTTAATAATTTAAGAAATTAATTGGTATATATTGTCAGTGTAAAATTTTTTTATACTGATATCTAATCATATACTATCACATAAGTAAATATGATTTTTTTTTGAGGTAGTGGGTGTGAGAGTTAACCATCTTTATATATATATGATAATATATAATTGAATGTTATTGTAAAAAAATTTTATACCGATAATATATACAAATTAAATCCATAATTTAAATATAAATATATATAATTTATGATAGGATGTTATAATGTTATCTGATTCATATGTCGACTCTATTTAGTGGGACATAAGAATGGATCTACCTGTAAGCCCCACAAAATTTCAGAGTCTTAGTAGTATAATTTCAAAGTCTTGTTAGCATATATATATATATATATCAAATTATATTGGTATAATTTTAAGTAATTATTATACTATTAAATAAATTTTTATTGGTATAATTTTTGACAAAATTCACGATTGAATTAGAAATTTATGTCTTATAAATCATCTTTATAAAATTTTATGTTAATCGACAATCGTTTGATATATTTTTTATATTATTTAAAATCAAGATTAAGATTGATTTATATATTTCATGTTGTATCCTATTATTTTATTATAATTGATCTTATATTAAGATAAAAATTATGTTAAATTTTTTGTTATGCTTATATATGAATTATTTTTGCCCCCATTATCTAAATTGACCAGGCTTAATTTTTTTAAATAAATTTGATAAAATAAAGAAAAATACATAATACCATTCTTTGTTTAATTTTCCAATTTGAGAGATAAAATAAGGAATTTGAGTGGTGCCGGTTACTTCATCCCTTGCTTTCAAATCGCTTCCAATACACTTTCAATAAAGTTAATCATTTCCTCTATTATCTCTTTCATTGTCAATCTTTCAAAGATGGTTTAAATCAAATCAAGGCCTCAAACAAATTGAAGATATAATCTCTATTATCCATAAAGTGGTCAAGTGAAGCATTAAATGATAATCGTTATACATCTATTTTTCTAACCGTGTCCATCCTCGAATTATTTGTCTATAAGAACTAATTTTGTTTGAGTCATGATCAAGCTTACTACTAAGGAATTCTTTTGGCAATATCTTTCCACATACTCCTGGCTTAAATTTAAAATATCATATGTAAGAGACACAAATTCTTTGTATTTAACTTATGTTCAAGTAATTCAATACTTATATTTTTCAAGTAATTTGTTTTGATTTTAAATCTCATGAACTAATATTGAAAGAATTTTATCCTCTAGTATATTGACTCAACTTAGACTAAATTAATTTAATTTCAATGAATTTTAAGTGTTAGTAGTCTTGAAAAAAAAAACTCCTTTTACTTTCATATCAACACTAGTTATAATTATTGTGCATCTCTAACCTTTACATTAATTAGTTCACATCTATCTAAAGTAATATAAATATATGCAAAATAAAATAATATTTTATTTAAATTATCGATATTTAAAATTTATAAAATTTTAATTAATTTAATTTAATTTAAATTAGCTTACTATAAAATAAAAATCTTTTAAAATTAAAATATTCTTTTATTCCTATGACTCAAAATCCATACCTTGTATTATATAATTAAGAAACACAAGAAAATGAACATTTTTTCAGGTGAATCCAGCGTCCGTACCTTTGTCATTTTCTGTCCGCTAGCTTTTTCTGTACGTAGCTGGACGTCATCATGTTTATCTACGTAAGGTAATGAACACTAATCTTTTGGCAGCGCACAAAATGGGGACTAATCATCTTATACATGTGTTTAGGAAAGTTGAAAGGTTAGAATTATTTATTTATATAAATATTTTAATTAAAAAATAATTTAAAAATAATTTATTTTATTTTAGTTATATAAAAAAATTGTTTTATATAATAAAATTATTAAAAAAGATATAAAATAATTATTTATACTATATAATATATAATATTTAGGGTTAATTTGAAAAAAATATAACAATTTTAAAATAATCAATTTTTACTTATAATTATAAATTTTAAAAATTTATTTATACTTATAAATTATTTTTTAATTTAAAATTATTAATTTTTTATTATAATCTATTTTATAAAAATTATCCAAATAAAATTATTTTTAAAAAACAGCTTTTTTAAGTAAAAAACCTATTTGTTGGGAGTTCCCAAACACAACTATGTGATGGGGAATGTCACTGATTAGTGGATTTATTGGAAACTTTCGAAGGAATCAGAACTTTTGTTAAGGTCTTATTAACGCGTATTTTGAGAATATTTTGTATGGACTTAAATTGCAAATATTAAATAAAATGAATATTATTAAAATGTAATATATTTAATACTTTATTATTTATTTAATATTTTCATTTTTCATATTTTAGTGTACATAAAATATCTAAAAGCAATTTTTAATAGCAAGCAACCTTTCACATTTATTTAAGATAATCTATTGTTTTTTCACTTTAAATGATCTTAATCTAAAAAATTTATAGTGAATTCTATCACAACTAACTTTGGTCTAGTGATAACTAGTAAGGATATTAGTTTCTCATAATATGATAAATCATAATTTGAATCTCAATTAAAAAAGTCGTTCGCTCTTAAATGCCTCATAATATTCAATTAGAATTGCTCATATATATATATATATAGTGTTGTATTGCTAAAGAATTAGTTTGTTTTTCTAATTTTTTTACCAAAACAACAACAGCAGGAATAATGGAGACTATTTGAACATTTCAAATAAATTACAACTATATAATAAAAAGCTATTAAGTATTTGAACATATAATTCTAATTAAAGAACAACAAATGTTTATAACTATTACTAAAATATTTTTAAAATCTTTAAGTGAACGGTAGTACATACATGTTTACAATTTTAGTAATGACAATTAAAGAAACAGAGTTGAGAGACTAAGTTTGAAAAATCTCTTCTGTAAGAATGTAGATAAACATAATACAAATTTAAAGTTATTTTCAATATCAATTTGTTGAGATGTGTTCTCTAGTTAATAACATTAATTTCGATATACTATCAATATAAAAAAATATTATATAATCACTCAATCATACATTGATGCATTAATAAAAATTTTAATTTTTGTAATTATTATTCCAAAAATCATATATATAGCTAATAATATCTGATTTGATAATAATATAAAATTCTTTAAATTAATAATATATTAAAATTAATTTCTTATATAAATCCCAATGTAAAGTTCTTAGAAGAAAAATATCAATGTGAATTTGATAATTACTTCAACAAAAAAAATCACGAAATGTAAGATAAAATACGAGTTTAAACACAGCATATAAACCAACATACAAGTGGATTTTCTTTTGTTATAATTAAAATCTTACTCTTTGAAGTTTGACCTATCAAATCCCGAAGTAAGAAGTGATAATTAACACGGTAACAGCTGCAATTGAGTTGGAGGTAATTCAAGATATTTTCTACCCGAATGCTAGAAGATTTAGAGATGTGCTGACAGGTTGGCATCTGACAGCGAGCCCGTGAAATGGAATATTACTAACTCGTTGGTTTGTTCTCTTCTCTTCTCCCCCCGAAAATATCAGGTGCAGGTGCTAGCTATTATCTTCCCCAAATTGTAATGCAAATGCAACGCTCAAGCAAACGTCCACTCCACGTCCGTGGGGATCCTTATGATACATCTGCAAAGTTTATGATATGATGAGTGCGATAGAGATTGGCCTTCCAGATCTCAAAAGTCAAAGGCAAGATGCGTCATGCATCAACCAGCTGCCACCGATGCAACTTGAGGACCCATTTGGTCATTTCGCACAGGCTGCTCAACTGTTCACACCCGTGACGTGGCGCCACCATTTTACCATTTCTGTGTCATCCCATGCAATGAATGATCCTCTCCTCATCCACAAACCCATCAACCAACCCCACCACCACAAACCAACCCCTAATCCCTCAGTAGTAGTGCTCAATTAATTACTCTCTTGTTTCGCAAGTTCTAACAGCGTTAAGCTGAATTGAATGATGGATATAAAAAATTAAAAATCACACGATCCCCTGGCCAGCTGGCACGTAGCAATCGTTGTCGTTTGGGTTGATAGGACCAATCCGAAATCAAAATCACCGTGAGCTGCTGTGTGAACCTTACGAATAGCACATGAAAATCGTTCAGTTCACGGCCCATCCAACCACTTGCTTCAACGAAACCTCATACGTATCGTGGATTTACGTGTTAGCGTGAATTGCCCGCTCCGTGTCTTCTGTTCACCCCTGTTGATGCCAATTATGCCATAACACCCTTTTTGCATGCAATTCTTTTTGGAACAAAAAAATAAATAAAAGTGAAAATTCTGGAAAGCTTCCGGAACACACCTCATATCCAATCTAAGCCGAGCAACCATGGCACATTATATTATAATTTGTAACTAATAATTATAACAATTAACAAGAAACAACTAAAATTAAATTATGGAATATGGGCCCTCCTCCCTCCGCCGCACGCCCCTCAACCCTCCCTATATCCCAACCCAAAAGCAAGTAGTAGATGTAGATCCGTCATAGTAAAAAAGGTGGTTTCTACGGTAAGAATAGGAAAAGTATTTTTGTATAAAGATTATTTCTATTTTTTATATGTGAATTTCACATATTTATATAATACTTACACATAAAATAATAAAGTTCATATATAAATAATAGAGATAATTTTTATATAAAGATACTTTTACCATTGTAGAATCTATCATAAAGAGTGCTTTCGGCGCTACATTCATTGAGGCCCTGATACACGACCCCATAACACAAGTTACTGTACCCTAACAAAGAGACTAAAGCTAATCAGGAACTACGAACAATGTAAATGATGGCTTCTGGCTCTTAATTTTCCCTTCCTTCATTTTATTTTTAATATTAATGGTGCCATGGTGATTATTGGGAAGAAGGAGGCCAAAGCGTGATTGAATGTTTCCATATTCAGCATGCGCTTTGAGAAGTGAAACGCTGAGGGTCGAGCTTGGCTCTACAAACCGGACAAAGCGGGTGCTTGGAAAGCCAAGTGTCAGCGCATTCCACATGGAACCCGTGGTTGCAACCAGGAACCAGTCGAGCCGGTTGCTCGTTCTCGATCTCGTCGAGACAGACGGCGCATTCGGTGCCCATGACCAGTTCTTTGCCGGTAATTCTGGGGAGCTTCTCCAGCTCCGAAGCGGAGAGACCCTTGTCGGAGACTGGCTTGACCGGTAGCCTGACATCGGGTTGATGAGTGGTGGCGTACCAGAGAAGGCACATGTAGACTATGAAGACAGCGCTCATGCCAAGGCAAGGCAAAAAAAGCGCCAAGAGAACCGAATCAAGCATCAGGCCTTGCACCTTGGGTTCCTTCTCCGATCGGGTTACTTACACCGAAGGAAACAAAAGCCCAATTAATGTGGCTGTGGCGGTTGGTAGAGGAGTACCCAAGAGGATGATGGTTGGGTGTGCCAGCTGCTCAGCATATTGCTCCTAGAATATTAAGCAGGATTATGTTATGTGTGGTATGGGAAACTGTGTGGGGAAAATAAAAACACAGAAAAAAAGGGAATTGCTGAGAAGAGGGAGATCAGAGATCCCGGTGGGTGGTCTTTGGAAGCTTGTGTGTGCGTGACTTATACTGTTTCGGCGCAGGTAAGGGCTTAGCTGGGTTGAGGCTTGCGAATGGAAATGAATGGAAATGTAAGAAAGAGGGGTGTGAATGTTATGTGCCGTGTGAGTGACTGGGTGGCTTCTTCACTCTTGGCCTTAATTTAATTAGCTTAAGTATGCGTGTATCAGGGAGTATACCGGGAGACGACTCGGACCGGGAGCGATCTATCGCCAGTGATTTCAAAAGCAATTCAGTATTCTCTTTTTAATTAACGGTAACAAATAATGATCATGGGGTAAATTTATACATTCAGTTAATCTTAATTTGCTTTTACGATCAAATCATTTTTACATGGCCATTCATTCGGACTTGGGGGTGGCAATGGGGCACTCGCTCCGCATTATGGTGAACAATCGTCACTCTAATCCTACTCTACTCGTAAAATTTATAATTTAAATTCTATTGTAAATAATCTATTCTAATTCATATTCTATTATTTATTCTTTTAAATATTTAAAAAATTATTTTAAATTTTTTTGAGATAAAAATTATTTTAAAATTTAATTTATATGTAAGATATATTTTGTATAAGAATAAAAGTAGAATAATTTTTTTAAAATTAGTATTATATAAAAAATTGCATATTAAATTAACTCATAAAATTTGTATCTTTATTTTTGTTCTCATACCAAATATACTTTTATAATTATAAAAATATTAAAAATTTTATATATATATATATATATAATACACGATAAATAGAAAAAGACTTGACTTAAACCCAAATCTGACCCTATTTACACTCAAATCCATCCCATGTATACTTGCCCCGCCCGACCAAATTGGGATGAGTGGGTACCAGTAGATTAGGCTCTGATTGCGTGTCCTATTCAGACTAAAGATTTGGCATCGTAATAATGATATGACAATTACAGTTTTTCAAATATAATAATAAACGACTAAATGATTACATGAAACAAATTTACTCATAGTAAAAAATAAACATCCAATGTAAAAATAAAATTTATAATTATGAATTGAGATATATCACCAATTATTTTCTCAATATTTATCATTATCAATATCTAGCTGTCTTACCAACTTTTTGGCTACATCGTGTTTCGTAGTTGACAAGTAAAAGCCTCGTAACGGTTCACTCCTCATACAACCTATTTTTTAATTATTTTTCATGCCTTTTTTCGCTTGTTAAATTTAGTTCATATGTGGTGCCCTTCTGTGTGAATTAGAGGAAAATTTGACAGAAATAAGTTTAAAAACAAAATTTTTATTTCTAAAACTTTTAAAACCTATTCTATGTATTCTTCATTTGAATAAGAAAAAATAATTTTTTAGTTTTCTTTTGTCTAAATTCAGCGATAGAATTCATTTTGTGCTCACTTTTATTAAAATAATTTTATCTTGGAAAAACAAAAAAGTATATAATCACAATTTAATTTTAAAACAACTTTTTTTTTTCCGGAGTGGGGTGTTCTGAATAGAACTTTTAATCAAATTACTTTGGTTATTCGTCCTTTTCATCGCGCTCAACAATATGATGTGACTCAAGATAGCCACGTAAGAAGAAAGCCCGTGGGCCGTCACCTGTGGGCGATCATTGATTTCTCCTGAGCGTGTTTAGTGTTTGGCAACATACACAGTGTAAAATGATATGCATCTGATATATCTTTCAATTGAAATGGAAGAGACAAATTGACAACTAGAACAAAAAATTGAAGAGACAAGAGGTAGGGTCAACTTGGGCCTGTTTGGTCCCACCCGAAAAGCGAAGGAGCCCTTTTATTTGTGTTTCCACTTCGACCCCTGACCCCTGCTAAGGACCCAGCTTGCCCAATTTCTCTTCGGGTTAACATGGGTTTTGGCATCCACCAAAATACGTTTTTTTTTTTTTCAAAAAAGGAAAAATATTCGGTGAACACACCTTTCTGTGACTCACTTTACGACGCATTTGTAGGGAGAGGCCATGTGTCTCGTTAGACATGGCATTGCATGAACTTAGAACTAAAAACACGGAATTGTAGGGATTGATCTTGGAACTAGTAACTCCGTCATAGCGGTTTTTTAGTCAAACTGACCCACCGTATATATGGCAGCCCATGGCCGAGTTTCGAGTTCCAATATCAACCTGTCACTTAATATAACAGTTCACTTTTTACTTGTCTCCTTCGTTTTCGAATTCTGAGTTATAAGTTCATGCAATGTCACGTGCAGTGGAACACATGGCCTCTCCATGTGGATACATTGCAAAGGAAGTCGCCGAAAGATGCGTCCCTTTATCGTTACTAAAAAAAATTATTTTTAAGAAGGTTGTGTTGAAATTTATTTATTTATTTATTACTACTACAATTATAGTAAATAATATTGAATGCAATATTTACAAAAATATTTTTTTCAAATCAAAAAAGTCTTTACATGCTCAAACATCTGTATGTATTACCTATTAATTATTTTCAGATGCGTTAGAAAAGATGTATCTTAAATTTTAAATATTAAAAGTTAAAAAACAAAGGGGGAAAACTATGAGATTTTCAGTAATTTTTACTTCTTTTTTAAATAAAAAATGGAAAACGTATAGTAATGGTTCCTTGAAAAGATACTTAACTCCGGAGCTAAAGCTAATCACTAATCAAGACAAGGAACTCCGCTAGCATCATTGTTTTAGTTTAGAATAATGATCATTATACGTATTATTTTTGACGCACATCAAACGTGATGTGCTTTTTACCATTGATTCTAATTAAAAAAAATTAAAAATATAAATTATAAATAGTTTCAGCCTTTGATTAGCATATGCGTCGTGACTTTCATCCGAAACAGACGTTCATGTAGCGGTGCTCTTTTGTTTAAAAAGTGAAGCACTTTCCATGGAGTAATTACATACAGAAGCACTGACTTTGGTGGATGACAATTCGAGAGTCAATTAGTTATCTTATCTGTCATGCTGTACGGTTATTTAAATCACATATTTTTAATATTGTCGCATAGAAAGATAGAAGTGTTATAACATTAATAGGGGAGAAAATAGCGAAAGAAGAGAAAGCGTGAATTTTATTATTAATATTCTTAAAGATATTATATATGGAGCATCAAAAGGGTTATTTATAATTAAAAATAAGAGATATAAGATAAAATTAAAAAATAGATTTTATCTAATCAAATCTTAACCGAATAAAAATAAAGATATAGAGATCAACATTCAAATTCAAATAATAGTTCACAACCATGATTAAGAAAATTGGACTGGACTGGCCAATTGGACCGGTTCGACCGGGAACCAGACCCCAGGCCAGTCCGGTCATCTCCCTTAAACCGCCTATCCTCAACATTGGTGAGGAACATGCTAGAATCGAGTAAAATCGGTGAATCGGTGTGAATTGGGCCAATTAAACCGGTTGACCAATTAGGTTATTTTTTCAAAAAAATTTTGGCCAAAACGTTGCCTTTTTTTTTTAAAATATGCTCAGTGCTTATTTCTTTTAGAACTTTAATTATTTTAGTATGCTTATTTGCTATATACTTTTAAATTAATTTTAAAAATAAAAAACTAAAAATAATTGTTATACTGTTTGTGAGTACTTTCCAAAATAAATATAAGTGAAGATTAAAATAATTGGATTTTACATTTGAGATGTTTGATAAAGTGTCCCATAATAAATGTTATTTTATATTGGTTATGCTATTGTTAATGATTTAATATATATATATATATATATATATATATGTACTCCGGTCGAACTCCTAGTTAAACCGATTGAATCTCTGAACGTTTGAACTCGTATATTGATCGGTTCGATGTCTAGTCTAGTTTTCTTAACGTTGTTTACAACACTCTCTCTTATATGTCCATGGGGTAGACAATGTGCCTTGTTAAAACCTAAGAAAAAAATTCAGTGGGAAAAAAAATCTTAGCGAAGGAACAAAAGTACACGTCTTATACTATGCAGAGTTAGCGCCTCATTAAAATCCTTACCAAGAAAACCCATTTGGGAATAAAACCTTGGTTAAGGAAAAACGTACAACATGTATTACTCCCCTTAATAACAACATCACTTAATGTCTGTAAGTCGACGCATTCCAATCTTGTATATTAGCTTCTCAAATGTTGAAGTAGGCAATGCTTTAATGAACAAATATGTCAAATTATCACTTGAATGAATTTGTTGAAATATATATCACCATTCTGTTGAAGATTATGTGTGTAAAAGAGCTTTGGTGAAATATGCTTTGCTCTGTCCTCTTTAATGTATCCTTCCTTCAACTGATTTATGTAAGCGGAGTTGTCTTCACACATGATTATTGGCATCTCCTTTTCCGTGGGCAAGTTACACATTCCCTTGATGTGTTGGGTGCTCGATCTAAGCCAGATACATTCTCGATTTATTTCATGGATTGCTAATATCTTTGCATGATTTGATGAAGCAATGACTATAGTTTGTTTTGCTGAGTGCCGTGATAAAGTCATACCTCCACTTTGAATAGATAGCTTGTTTGGAATCTGCCTTTATGTGGATCAGATAGAAAAGTTTGCATTTGTATACCCAATTAGTTAGGGTTTAGATTCATTCGAATAAATAAACCCTTATTAATAGATCCTCGAAGATATTGTAATACATGCTTAACACCATCGCAATGTCCTTTTGTTGGACAAAAGCCAAATCTCATTAACAAACTTATAAAAAAAGGTATATCTGTTCATGTATTCTTAGCAAGATATAATAGTGCTCCAATAGCACTAGGATATAGTACTTCAGGACCAAGAAGTTCTTTGTCATTTTCATAAGGTCAAAATGGATCTATATCTATATCAAGTGATCTTACAACCATTGGGGTACTTAACGGATATTCCTTATCCATGTAAATCACTTCAAAAGATTCTCAATATAAGTTGATTAATGCACAAATATTCCATTTGTCAAATGCTTAATTTGTAAGTCAATATCTTTTATTTCAAATCCTTTCTTTTAAATAATCCATAGCTTTTAGAATCTCTTTAAGAGATCCAATGATGTCATCATCAACATATATTATGATTATAACAAATTTAAATCCAAACTATTTATGTAAACACATGGGTAAACAGGATAATTTTCATACCCATCTTTTAATAAGTGTTGACTAAGGTGATTGTACTACATATGCCTTGATTGTTTTAATCTGTATAAGGATTTTGAAGTTTTATTGAACAAATTTCCTGAGAATTTTTTATATGCTTTATGCATTTTAAATCCTTCAAGGATTTTCATGTAGATTTCATTATATAAGAAGATTGGGAATATATGTTGGTTATAAATTCCCTTCTATTATAAAATATCTCGATCCAATAACCGAAGATTTATTGAGGGTAAGATTTTCTAATTGCCATTATGATAAAAAAAAAAATTTCCAATATTAAGGGGAGAGAAAATAAGCAACTGAAAAAGGAAATTATATGGAATACATTGTCATTATCTTATTTGGATCCTCACACAAGGCACTGTGAATTAGAAGTGTAAAACATAACTTGTTTGTAAGATATTGCAAATCAACTGCTAGACATATTTACTGACCCAAAGAAAGTTACAAAATCTCATATATCAGTTGCAAATGTTTCAATTTGAATTGATGTCCGAAAAGAACAACCTGTTAGTGGAAATGAAAATAAGCCATGCCCGAAGTGTGTAGGCTAGTCGATTCTAAGATAAAAATTCTTGAAAAAGGTAAAAAAAAAAAAAATAATTGATCAAGATGGTCATAATATGGAGGCAAATGCTCAAAAAGAGTTATAAGACATACCTATTAATGAAACCTCAAAAGAGATTTAGGCACCTGAAAATGATACAAATAAAGAGATCTCGATAAGTTATGTCGCAACAAAAAATTATGAAACCAAAAGCATATTGTTGTCAACAATATTTTTACATATAATGTTGCTGTTGAAATAATAAAGCAAGATGAAAAGCTTCAACCAAAATCTATCAAAGAATGTAGATAGTGCATTGTGGTGGAGCAATTAGAACATAAACCACGCATCCAAAATTTCTAAGATGGACAATATTTGGCTCCTAACCAAAATGCAATTAGACTGGGGAGAATTTATGATAACTTGTTGACCTAATGCGTACAAGTGCTGCTGCATATAAGATAAAATATCCTTATGCCAAAAAATGAAGTTTTGTTCTCATAAATAGTGGTCTAACAATTAATTAGAGGCATATAATAAATGATTCTACTAGATCATTTTGTGTATGAATATGAGCAACAAGCTCTTCAACTATTATTCTCGTTGACAGACAATGATTATTGAAAGCTTGATATATAAATTCACCAGCATTATCAAGAAGAATTATCTTAATAGCATACTCTGGAAACTGTGTTCTTAATTTTTATTATTTAAGCAACATATCTTGCAAACGCTAGGTTACAACTTGACAATAATACACATGTGACCAGCTTATTAATGCATCTATTAAAATTATATAATATCTAAGTGGTCCATATGGTGGATGAGTGGACCCACATATATCGCTCTAGATACATTCCAGAAATGCAAATGATTCGATCTCAATTTTAAGCTGGTGATGTCTCATAATTAATTTTTCTTGAGAACTAGTAACACATGAGAAATCCTTTAATTTAAGAATCTTCTGATTTTTCAACGAATGTCCAAGTGGACTCTCAATAATTCTTTGCATCATAATTAAACCAGGATGGTCTAACCAATCATGCCAAATGATAAAAGTATTTGGATCAGTAAACTTCTAGTTTACTGTAATATAAGTTTCAATTGTGCCAGTATTTGCATTGTACAAACTCGAAGAAAAATGAATAGTTTTTCTAATATATATTTCTTTCCTGATATAATAGTTGTGATATGGAGATATTCAACATTTTCATTTACAATCTCAATATGATATCCATTTTGGCAAATATCTTTAAAGCTTAACAAGTTTTTTCAGAAAATAAAATAATAGCTCTTATGGAGTTTTCAATCATCTTGCTACTACCAATAATGATATTAATACTTATTTCTCTCAAATATATCATAATATATCATATCGTGTAATTTAAGACTTTTCATACATAATCATAAAAGCAAACAATATGTTGTGATAAAATATTATTATTTTGTGATAAAATAAATGATATGTTGAATCTCAATAATATCACATAAAAATAACTCAGTTAATAATTATGGAATATATCATAAATAGTATAATACTTTTATTTGATATTGAGATTAAATACTAAATGTTCCTAAATAAAATAAAATAGGGTCCCAAAGACATAGTCTTAAATTTAATGTAAAGAAAAGAAAACTAATACGATTAGTAAATATATTAATCATTAATCAAATGACCAATATTCCATTAGGATCTTAAAATAAAATCAAATATATCAAAATAACTCATATTAATTGTTTAAAATATCTTCAAAAATCAAATTCGTTTTTACCTTTCACTCATTTTCTATAATGATTCTTGATAAAGATTATGTAAAAGATCTTGATGTATAGCAGGTACGTGACCAATATGCTTTGATACCACAACAATAATATTTATTTTCTTCATACAGCGGTCGCATTTTTTATTGGAATTACAACCTTTTCCACTTTTGTGGTCATAATTTGTTCCATGCACTTCAAGGAATGGAGTAGCGCCAATTAAGCTGGCCTCACGATTTTTCATGAGCAACTCATTTTTTGTTCACTCACAAAAAGAGATGAAATTAATTCAAAATATTTATAAAACACTTTTCCTCGATATTGCTATTGTAAGAGCATAATCGAGACATGAAAAATCAATCACCTATGATTTTAGCTTCAAGCACTAATGATAAATAGTTCTTGCCTGTTACATCAAACTCAACTAATTCTAGTGAAATAAAGAATTAAAAGTAAATTCAATAAATAATAAAATAAAGGAAAAATAATTTAAAGATTAAGTGGATTAATTTGCTTCTGGAAACTGGTAAATAAAGAATCCATTATATTATCCTCTTCAGGAGAATATGAGTACAAAATTATAAACACTTGGAATTATAAAAATTAATAAACTATAAATACTAAAAATTATCCTTGGAGGTACATTTGCTTTGGAAAATGTAAAATATGAAATAATTTATTCTAAGTAATGTATAAACTTAATTTTTATTATAATAACATGCTTCATGTAAAATTAATAACACACACTTCAGGTAATGTGTATAATAAGATTCATTCACTTTAAGGAATGATCTTTTCACATATTCACTACTGAAAATATATAAATCTTCTTAAATAGAGAAATTGTTCTTTTTTAATTTTTGAATAAGTTTAAATAATAAGGATGCACTCACTTCAGAGAATGATTGCAATTCACTTCTAGGAATTATTACCACTCACTTCGTATTGAAAGTAAAGAAATATAATAATATAAAAAGAATATGTGCTGATAAAGCCAAATATATAATAAATAAAAACTTAAATAAAAATTTAAACCATAAAATAATAAATCATGGGTATATCCTAACCCCTTATATACATTGATTGATAAATCATTTTGTTTGATGCGCTAATAGGATCATTTATATAAAAGAAAACCAAAAGCATATGGCGATATATATAAAATCTCCTTACTTATAAATTTGCTTCACGTCTCGTACAAACTTGAACATGATTAATGGAAATGTATAACTTATAACAATTTTATTTATGCAAACATGATTAGGTGCTGCAATTGTAGTTGCTTTGTTTGGATGCTTAACGTAAATTCATACAAAGAATTTATACAATATATAAGTAAAAGAGAAAGTAACATTAGGCAAAAGAACGTGACATATCAATGGAAAAAATTTACCTCGAAAAGTTTTTTAATGGAAAGTTGATTCTTTGAACATCTTACTCTTTATTTCAAAAGCAAAGTTATACTGATAACGTGTTATAAAATTAATAGTAGAGAGAATAGTGAAAAAGAAGAAAAAAATAATTTTATTATTAATATTGTCTAAAGTATTATATATGGAACATCCAAAGAGAGTCAAAGAATGACAGATATAAGATAACATCAAATAATAGATTCTATTTAATCAAATATTAATCGAATTAGAATAAAGATATAGACATCCATATTTAAATTTAAATAATATTTTATAACAAAAAGGTAAAAATTACATATATTTTATTTTTTATTTTTTTATACATATTTTTTATAAAGTCTCATAGAAGAAAATCGATTAAAAGGACAAAATACAAAATGTTATGTTTTATATTAAAAGACAGCTTTAAGAATTTAAAGGAAACTAAACAAATTTTGAGGAAGTCATTTCCCAAATTAGGGGTTTAATATATCATTATGAACATAAAGTATACAAGTTATAAATCAAAAAGGCACGACTGTGGTGACAAATAACTTTAACTTTTTGAGATAAAATTAATTTTAAAAAAGTAATTTTTATGAAAAAAAATTACATAATTTCTATACATTGTCGCATTCGAATAAAATTTTGTATAATAAACGATTCTATATATATATATATATATATATATATATATATATATATATATATATATATATATATATATATATTGCAAATATTAAATACTCCAGCACTAAAGTACTTGAAAATTATATCCCTCAAATAAAAATGAATTAATTTATGTGGAGTTTTGTAAAATTTTATGAAAGTTTATTTAATGTTTTTATATTTATTTATTTTTTCATGATAAATTACGTAAAAACAGTTTGTATAAGAGAATTTATTCTTCCCTCAAATAACCTTAAATTCTTAAAATTAGTTAGTTTTATTTGTCAATACAAAATATAAAATAATTAAAAAACGATTATTTAAGCACATGAAAATATCCTAACACGTCACTATATAAGTTGATATTTGCCTCACCAAAAAGCTATTTTTGTTGTTTAAATAGTGCATAGCGTATTATTTTTCAAGATTACGTATATTTAAGTTAAAAGAGTTTTATAAAATGAACGAGTATAAATAACTAATAAAGAAGTATTAAATAAAAATAAACACATGCAATTGAAGTATCTGATAATTTTATTTGAGAATTAAAATAAGTATTATAAATCATACAGCCAAACAAGTATCATCATCCGGCAAGTGGAACTATAGACAAATCACGAACCATGAAGAATCACATCGCTTGCAGAAAGGGCCAAAAAAAATGGTAAAATGAATATAGTCCACAAAATCCGAAAAGGTAATCCCGCGATTTGACAATCGGTAGCCTAAAGCAAATCCAGCTAATGTACTTATTATGTAAATGCCATTGGCAAAAAGAGAAATACGCATGATATGATTGAGGGGCGGCTTGGCACTTTGTGGCGCAACGTTATCAAATGAAACTCTTCGGCTATCTACCAAAAAAAAAATGAAAGTCTCCGGCTAATTCGTACTTCTCAATTCACACTGATCGGGTGACAACATTGCATACATGTGACCAAGCATATAAAATGACGATAGTTTAGACAAAGAACCGCTTAAAAATAACTTCAAACAAAAGATGATATTTTCTTTGAGAGAATGAATTCCTTTTTTTCCAAAAAAAAAAAAAATTATAAGTTTGTAGAAACAATTAGAAAAATAGACCAATAAAAATAACAATGTTCACAAAATGTGACACACAAATTGAGAATATTTTAGAGAATTGAAATTTTAAATAATTGATGACTAATGCAAATAAGTAATTAGAAGTGACAAAAACTAACTGATAGGAGTTCCCAACATCCTTGTACCGTAGCTTTTTTCTGATATTGGATGCGTCTACGATGACTAATGAGTCATACCAAAGGCCAATGCCTTTGTTTCAACTTCAAGCCCAAGCTCTGCACGCCGGGGAAAGAGAAAGCAATTGATCATGTTCCCTCCCTTCTTGCGGTGTTTCTTGAATTTAAACACGGGGTTGTGTTTCCAATAAGTTTTTGGCATATTCTTCTCCAGCCGCACAATTGCCTTTCACTTACTATTGTCTATCAACTTTCAACGGGTATTAGACACTGATGCTCGAGCACTTCTCGCAGGCAGGGCAACCCTTGATTTATTAGATCTTTTTGCAGAAGTTACAAAGTCATTAACCCATTGTCAAAATATTCTGTCATTTGGAATCTTTACCAGATTCACGTATTGGTGGTTTTTAACCAATCACAACAGAATTCATTATGGTGATTAGATACGCTGCTTTAATGTGTGCAGTTACCATTGTGATCAGGATCAAGAGCAGTTCATTATTGATTGCAGGCAAATCCATGATACTACGAGGTCTGCTTTTTGCGTGGGAAATAAGGGTGCAGGTGGATTTGTTTGATCGGAGATGCACAAAGGAGTTTACTGGAGCATAATAAGCGAAGCTGTGAATCTCACTTACCATGGCATAATCCTTCATGATTACTTCATTACTTACACTTAAAAATTTTAATATTTTTTCCTTAGAGTATCGGTCTCAACATTACTATGCTCTTATGGGTACAACTATATATTTGGTTCTACTTTTATAAAATTAATTTTAAATAGAATTAATTTTATTGAAATTAATTTAATTAAAATTAATTTTAAGATAAAATAATTTATTTTTAATAATTTTTTTAAAAATAATTTTGATAAAAAATAAAAAATTTTCACTTTTCTTAAAATCAATTCTAGATGTTAAAATTGATCCCCCTCCAAAAAATCAATTCTGGGGCCTTCTAACATACTCCCAAACATGCTACAAGTCCTTTGGAGTATTAATGGGCAATCAAGATCCACATCTTGCTAAGGCTTCAACTTGGGCTGACCGATCCAACAAACAACCGTATTCAAATTGAAAATCAGCTTTCATGACCCCAAAAAAAAATGAAAAAGAAAAATCAGCTTTGTTACTATTTGATAGAGCGATTAAGAGTCTAAAATTCAAAGAGATCTCCTTCAATAAACTGATTGTGAAATCATCATAAGGGGGTTTGGTGCCAAACTTGGTCTAATCTATTATGATTTGACGCAAATATTCTTTAAATATGACATATATACCTAGAGCAAGAAATTTCTTTTTCTCTATTCTATTTAAAGCACGATAAATTAGTACACTGGTAGTTAAAAAATAATAATAATAGTGGATGGTTAAAGAAATAAAGATGACCCACCATAATAATTTATCATGCTCTGAATGAAACAAAGCAATATAAATTTCTTATTCTTAGGGCATACAAACATTTTACGCTAGACATAGTATAGCAGCGCAAGAATTGTATGGACAGAGGAAAATTTTGCTTTCTTAGTGTTTTTTTTTTTTTTTTTGTTAGCTTTTTTTTTGATAGTTTGTACCAAGCACTCGACTCTCCTAAGAACGGAGAGGAGCAACAGCCAAAAATAACAAAATGTACATGACATCTGTGTTAGCTACTCTGATATTTGGCTTTTCACCCATTTGTGAGTCGAGTTTTGCTATCAAACTATCGGGAAAATAAAGAAAACACTTCTGCCACTTGGAGTGACCCAAAAAAAAAAAAAAATTTCTGTCACTTGCAAGTTGAAACCATATTTGTCATTTATTTTAAGAGTATCAATATTTTTTAATTATTTGTGGTTAAGAATTTATCATGTATCTTACTAATTTAAATTTTTAAATTTTTAAAACTATTTTTTTATTATATTTAAAATTTATAAAATTTGTGATCAAATCATATCTGTTGAATACAAAAAGATACTGATATCGAAGAAAATTCCAAAATCATGAGGTCATTAATTATAGTCACCGGATGATTGTCACCGGTACTGAAGTATGGTGCTTTTATGTTATTCATCATTCATATATTAATTACTTTTTTTAATTTTTAAGTTTAGTTTATTAACTAATGCCATAAACACATTACTTAACAGTTAACACATTTCACCAAAAAATAATTGAACATAATTTTAAAATCGTCACAAGTATTTACATAATATAGAATATTTGCTTAAGGCAAAACAATTGAGTATTCAATTCACTTCACTTCATTTAAAATGTTAATAAGATTAATGTCTGTTTAATCATATGTATGACTTGTTTGCTTTAATATAGCGGAGCAATAGCCATGATTACGTTATACATTTAAGTGGAAATGGCTTTAAGATCAAAGTTAAATTTTAAAAGAAACTTAGAGACAACCAATTGCACATAAAAGGAAACATTAATGCTATTTAGCGCAAAAGAATTTTCGTGTAATCAATACGAAGGATTGGTTTAACCAATCAGAAAAGAGATAAAACAAAAAGAGAGAGAGAGAGAGAGAGAGAGAGAGAGAGAGAGAAGAGATACAGGACGGAAATCACGGGTGATTGTCTAATAAGAGTCTTCATGTTTGTTATCCTTTGTATGAAAAAGCATTGTCCAAAATTTTGGCACCGAAGTTCTTTCGTGCAAATAGTATGAAGAATTGGTTTAACCAATCAGAAAAGATAAAATAAAAAATGAGAGAGAAAAAAGAGATATAGGATGAGAATCATGGGTGATTGGGCCATGAGAGTCTTTATATTATACTCACAAAATTTGTTTTTTCATTGAAAAAAAAGTCCATAAAAAAGCAATAATGCTATTTGGCACAAAAGAATTTTCGTGCAAACTGTATGAATAATTGATTTAATGAGTCAAAGAAAATAAAATAAAATAAAAAGGAGAGAGAGAAAGGAAAAACAAAAAGATATGAGATGGAAATCATTGTAGATAAAATAAAAATAATACTCCCTAACTAATTTTCGTGAATTTCCCCCCTTTTCAGTAAGATACTAGTGTGTTACAATTTGGTTAGTATGCAGACAATCAAGATTCAAATCTCATTATTTTCTATATATCAAAAATAAATAAAAAAATACAGAAAATAAAAAAAGCCGAAAGTCCGAAACGCATAAGCAAGTTATAAAAACAACCCTACTTTTAGACCATGTCGATGATTAGTGGGTTGTATTTTAAAATGGAAAGAGTTTAGCTGAGTGGTTGCAGTGCTTTATTCTTTGTATCAATCGGGCATTTCTTTTCTCTTCCTCCTTTTCTACCTCGTAGAGAGGTCTCCTCGTAAAGGAAATAGAGCAATATTTCATAGTTAGAAGGATATAACCAAAGTTTTTGTCTGAAATTATGGTGATGGTTAAATAATATAAAGTGGTGAGACCTATTTACTCATCCAAAGATTAATAATAATGTCATATTATTCTAATGCTAAAATTCTGATAAAAATTCTGGATGTTTAACATTATTTAAAAAAATATAATATTCAAATGACATTCAGATTATTTTGTTTAGTTGACTATGCGAAAGAGACACCAACTTCTGTTAATTAGTACTATAAAGTATATGACATGAGATTCTTTTTTCTTTTTCCGTTACTTAGCATATGTTTGGATGTAGGTTGGGCCATATTAAAATCGATTTTAGGAGGTCAAAATTGATTTTATCTATTTTTATTATATTTAATTTTTTAGGGTCAAAATCAATTATAATCTCAAATTTAATTTTAAGTAGAAGTAAAAGTTTTTTACCTTTTAATTCTATCAAAATTGATTTTGGGTATTTTTAATAAATTATGCATTTAAAAGTGATTTTATTGATATTATCTAAACACAAATTATTTCTCATATCAAATTATCAAATATAAATTACTTTATATTAAAATCAATTCTATTTAGAATTAATTCTATAAAAATAAAATAAAATAAGCTCTTAGTTTAGTTGGCTATCTGAAAGATAAATAACATTTTATTGGATAGTTTAACAAAGAAAAATCTCATTTGATAAAAAGAAAAAAATATACTTAGTTAAATTTAGTTGTCGATGTGAAAAAAGAAACATACTTCCATCGATTGGTATAACAAGAATCATAACAAGAGTGTACCAGAAAAAAAAAAAAAAAGAACAAGTGAAGGGACAATCTTTTTCCCAAAAAATGATAAAGAAAACAAGATAATTACTTTTTTTTTTCTAAGAAGTTCTAAGTGAAGTCAAGAAATGAGAAAAATAATAAATATACAGATTAAATCTTTGACCCAATACCAACAACTGTTTGATAAAAAGATTAAGGGATGTATCAATTAAGTTATAGCCCATTGGCCTTGCTTACCAATTTCTATGTCAGATTTTTTCACACATATCAAATACATTTTTTTAAATAAGTTAGTTCAATATATATATATATAAGTCTTAGATGTGAATTTTTTTAGTTTTTACGCAAATGAACGCATGTATGTGAGCAACTGTGCATTGCATAAGCAATTAACTTGGATGAGGTGGTTTATCTGCTTTACATAATCAACATCTGCCTCACGAGATGTATCATGGATTTTTTTTTTTTTTCTTTGGATACATCAAAATAAATTTGTCTATTCGTCGTTCAATAATTTGCATAAATTAATTTCATTAAATGAAAATAACTTCTACAAATATCTTTTTCTCTAGTACGGTACACCGAGTCCGTGACAGCCGCTACATGATTATTGTCGCACTGTTTTATTTATTTATTTTTTTTTAGGGAAATTTTGGCCGTATTTTTTTTGGGGTCAAGTACTCAAATAATTGATGCGCTGTTATGGATAGGTCTATGGCATGGGATGGGCTAGTGTACGATAATGGTCCATTGACTCAGATGAACTATCCACCGAATCCTACTGAGCCAAACTGTTGTCACGCCAGGAACTCTTGGCCCATTATTGTGCGGTTGTTTAATGCTTCCCCCCATTCGCCTGGCCTTTCACAGCCAGTTGCCATTATTATTCATTCATTTTGTTTTCGGTTATTCGTCGAAGAATTTTATGAATATATGATAAAAAATTGAATTTTATGAAGACTGGCGACATGATGGACTGAGATGATTTTTCTCAGGCAAAGTACATTCTTAGGATGTACTTTTAGAAGAAAGAGAAGGAGATCCGATGAATTCAAATATTCGAATCAAATAAATGGAATTGTTCCGATTTGATTCGAATAATCCATTTATTTGTAAGAATTAAATTAAATTAATTATTATTGATTTAATTTTAAATTTATAAATTTTTAATTGATTATTTAAATATTTAATTCGATCATTTTAATCAATTTTTTTTAATTTTTAATATTTAAAAATTTTATATTTAAATTTTTAGTAATATAATCAATTTTTTATATTTTTTATTAATATTTATTTAAAAAATTATTTATTTATATTATTATTAATTATATTATAATCAATTTTTATATTATTATTAGTGATTATAAAAATAATTTTTTTTAAAAAAATATAATTTTTTATTTATTTTTACTTCAATCTAATTATCCAAACCAAACCAACTCAATCTTACTCAAAACGGTTTGGTTCGGATTCATTGAAAAATAATTAAAAATCCAAACCAAAGCAATCCAATTGAATTTAATCGGATTAGATTTATTTTTTATTCAAATCTGATCCAAATCAATCCATTTACATCCTAAAGGGAATAGATGTTTCATAAACATAAAATAATTAAAAAATATACATGCATCATAAATACTAATTATTGATTTAATTTATATATTTTAGCAATAAAATCAAAAGATTCCATAGTTTATAATATATATAATACTTTTTTCCATTTTATACATTTGATTGTAGCATCTATGCTTGCCTCTGGCAGATTTTTTTTCTCCTCTCTTCGCTATTTGATTGTATTCCTTATATAATCACATGAAAGGTGAGAATAATTCATTATAGGATTTATCTTTTTCAAACACTAATTTAATGATACAAATTTAATTTGGATTTAATTTTGCATTACATAATATTTTAATTAAGTTAGTGCACTACTCTACAAGGTATATGAAATCTTCCTTAGTACCATTGGACCGAAAAGGGCAAAAAAAAAAAAAAAAATGGCATATATTTTATTGCTATATATATAAATATTATATTTCCTTGTATCCTTTTCCTTTTGTCTTCATGTCTTGTGCCTTTGTCTTGTTTTTTTTTTAGCTCCTCCATTTGTCGTGAAGGACTAAGATCCGGGCCAGGTTCAATGTACTGCCGGTGCATTAAGTTCCTTTGATATATCCAATAAAATAATAAGATAGGCTAAATTTTTCTAAGATATGTTTTTAATAATTTTCCTAATTTTTAGATAGAGAAATATTAAATGCTTTTTATATTTATAAGATATTAAATATATTTATTTTTATTTGATATTTTCTTTATTAAGTACTAAAAAGATGTGTTAGAAAGTTATAGCAAATCTCTAAAATAATATAACAAAATTGTTGAAATTTTCAACAAACATAAATAATTCTATTCTTAAATGTTGTAATAAATATGTTACTCAGATTAATTGATAGTGACCAAATTAATTTTAATATTTCAAATATTACATTATCAACGTTTTATCTATTTTTATCTTAATAATTATTTATATAAAACTTCAAGTAAGGTTGGTAAAGTAATTTAACATTTATTTATTTTATATAAGATTTTAATTTTAAGTATTGTAAATATATAAAAAAATACTAATGTTAGAAGAATTATATCCCATAATAAATCAATTCGACTAAAACACATTAATTGGGTCTAATAAACTTTTAACATTAGTGATTTAGGTAAAAATAATAATTATAAATAAATACTTTTTTAAAATAATATTTTAAGATTTAAATTTTTGACATTATAAGTAAAAAAAATAAAAAGTTAATTTTAATATAAAAATTATTATTATTATAAACGAACATATAAATAAATAAAGAATTTAACTTAAGTGCAATGTTAATATAAAAAAAATTATGCATTTACTTGAAACGATATATTGCCATATTATTCACTAAATCTCATATTTTATATAATAATAATAATTATAATTATATTTATTAAATAATAATATAAAATAATTTTATATCACTCATGAAGTAGTTAATAAATACTTATAAATAAAAGATTAATTTTAATATATTATTAATATAAAAAAATTTTATATTATCATTTAATTATATATTGCTATTATATATGAGAATTTTAAGATATTAGATATGAAAACTAAATATTTTTAGAGTTTAATTGTTATGTATTGATAGTATGAAACAATTTTATAATATTAACCAATAGAAATATTAGAAAATAAGAAATTATAATAGGTCCCTCATTATAATGAGTAGTTATTTGTATGAGTTGATATTTTTTATTATTTTTATTAACTGATAATGTAAAATTATTTTACAAATTAAATCTATATTTTTATTGATGTTACAATATGTAATTCGACACATGTGATGCTAATGGTATATTAAAATTATTATTTTATTATTACAATTTTTCACGACATAGTGGTTAAAATTAAGTTGTAAATGATCCATAAAAAAAATTAAGTTGTAAATGAACAAATCACATTTTCCTTTTTTTAAAATAAAAAATAAAGAAAAGAATATAAAAGTCAATTCGATGGTCCACTCCACTCCTTCACGACTCCACCGTTTGCTTGGGCGGTGTTGGGCTTCGGTATATTATACTCAGACCGCATGATACTTTGACCCAAATAAAGACCACATAATACGAACACCATTTATCTGTGACTCTGAGTTCTGAGTAGGTGAACTCAAAGATGCGAACACCAAAGTACGCCACCGCGATGATACTGATACTGCAAGCAGCTGTGTTGCAGTTGTTGGTTTTGAAGGGTGGTGCTGCTGATTACATACCGCCTTCGAAATTGGAGGGGTTCGTGTACAAGAATGGGCACTTCAATTGGGACAAGATTCTGATCGAAGCGTTTTACGATCCCGTGTGCCCAGATAGCAGGGATTCCTGGCCTCCACTCAAACAAGCTCTTCACCACTACGGTTCTCGGGTTTCGCTTGTTGTTCACCTCCTCCCTTTACCGTTAGTCTCCCACTACTCATACTAAATAGATTCTCTATCCCTCTATATACTTCCTTTTCCTTTTCGTTTCTCAGAGAAACGGTTTTTCGGTTTAAAAAATAATTGATTTTTTTTTTTTTTAAATTCTGGGCATGATCCTTAACAAAGCTCTGGAATTGCGTATTGGCACAGTAATTATTTTCTACGGACAATAATAGCTATGCGCAGTAATCGGGGCATGGTAGTGCAGTTCAGATTTGGACTGGGATGGGATCAAGATCCTTTGCAGTTTATTTGAAACTGCAGAGGATCTCAACCTTCAAAATCCATTTGTTTTTAAATGATAAGATATTAAAAGTCAGCATGTTTCCGTAACTTTCAATCATAGGATGAACAACTAACTGCATGAATCTGTTTTACTGTGTCCCTCTTTATTTAAAGAAAAATTCCTGTGTGATTAGATGGGTATAACATCCTTTGACTATTTCCCCTTCCTCTTTTCCTTACTTCATCTTATTCTTTTTAATCTTCAAATTCTAGTTGAAGCCCCCCCCCCCAAAAAAAAAAACTTGTTATTAATAAATCGTTCAACTCCAGACTTCAGAGCACCGTGTCTATATCGCTTTGATGATTTCTGAAGAAGACTTTTATTTTATACGCTATTTTGTGAAATTCTGATCCAGAGATATGCTAGGTAGTTTGTTGTGCCGCTTGTACTTGGCATGGAGTAAATGCTAGCCTTCTTTTTGCATATGTTGTCTTATTCATGTGTAGGAAGCTTTTTTAAGCACTTGAAAACCATAGGACGACCTCATCGCTAGATTTTATAAATCATATAGTTATCCTGAATCCTGAAATTCAGCAAAGGCAACAGATGAGCTGGATTACAGTTTGTAACGTAATTGTATGATGACATCAATTGCCATTCCATGTATGTCGTGTATGGGTATAATTTTTCTTTGTTGTGGAAATTGCAGTTACCATGACAATGCTTTTGTTGCGTCTCGTGCTTTGCACATTGTGGATGGATTGAATTCATCTGCTACATTCCCCTTGCTGGAGTGGTTCTTCAAGCATCAGGTTAATATTTCCAGTTTCAAAATCAATTTGTAGACATCGAATTTAAGTTTTCGGCTTTTGCCATTGTGTTTGAATGTTAGATCAGCTTCAAATTGATGGTTTCACATATAGTGATATATATCTTCTGTGTTGTACTTAAGATATAAATGCATTTGCATATAGAATGCAATCTTTCTGTGGGAAAAGTTGTTAAGTTTCTTGCTCACCAAATCTGGTGCATATCATTTTTCAGGAGAAATTCTACACTGCTGAAACACGGAACTTATCTAGGGCTTCTATTATAGAGAAGATAGTGAAGTCTGCAACAGAAGTAGTTGGGAGCTCTCATTATCATTACATAAAGAATGGCTTCAATGACACCAAAACTGATCTTCAAACCAGAGTTTCTTTCAAAGTAAGACAAAATCTCTTATCTTATTGAAATTCATAGCTTGACTTTTTGATTTAAAGACTTGATGAAGCTCACCTTTCAATCAAATACATTTTTCATGCTTGATTAATACAAGTTTCTTCCTAAAAAATGCAGTATGCAACTTCAAGAGGGGTGTACGGAACGCCTTTCTTCTATGTCAATGGATTCTTGTTGCCTGATACTGGAGCTGCCGTTGATTACAACACGTGGAGGAAGGTCATTGATCCATTGATTAGTGCAAAGAGGGTCAAACATGAAGAATCCCTTCACTTCTTCTTGTAAAACTTGTAAACATTCAGTTCCATTAGCACTGTACCATTGAGGAAATGGAAAGAATGTATCAGCTTGCTGACTGATGGTGCTAAGAACGCCATACTGGAAATAAACGTCATAAACACTCCTTATAAATAATTTATGGATAATACGTGGCATGAAATATTATATGCTGTCAGGGTGATGATGCCGTGTCATTATTCTTCATTCGCTTGTGCCCCATCCCCGTTATGTTTATGCTTTGTGGCCTACTCTGACCACGCGGGAATGGCTTCTTTCCGAAGGAGGCGTATAAAACGGTTGAAGAAGGCTTCTTATTAAAATCTCTTAATTATTAAAGAATAAAGTAATAATTACTTTAAAATTTTTAAGACATTTACTTTACTCATGATACTACATTTAATGCCGAAAGGCCCTTTTCCTGAAGGAGTCGGGTAATGGATGAAACCAATGTTTCACAGCTGTAATATGCAATATTGACGGTTCTATGCAAGTTTTCGTCTTCATGTCTATCCTTTTTATTTTCAGCAGGGTTTATCAACTTCATCTTTGATTTACTTTTTCTCTGTTCACGTTTTAGTGCTTTTAGCATTGAATGAGTGACAACTTTTTAGCGCCAAAATTCCTTGTAGCAAAATAACAAGAAAACCTTGAACTAGGGCTTGCTTGCAAATGAGACCTCAAGTCTGAAGCACTTATTAGCATATGTGATTCTATTTTTATAGAATTAATTTTAACGTAAAATAATTTATGTTTAATAATTTGATTTGAGAAGTAATTGATATTTGGATAATATTGAGCAAAATCACTTTTGGATATATAATTTATAAAAAAATACCAAAATCAATTTTGATAAAATTAAAATGTAAAAAATTTTCACTTATATCTAAAATCAATTTTAAAATCATAATCGATTCTGATCATAAGGAACCAAACAACATAAAAAATAATCAAAATCGATTTTAATCTAGCACCTCTCACAGCACTTCCAAACATGCTATAAATGGACACACGATGGAATTGAATAGTCGAGGGTTATATTTATAGCCCTGGTATACTCGTGTTTCCCCCGCCGACCTATTATTTTCTTTCCGTTTGTCTTTCCTTTTTTGTGTTTTGGCCCATGTTGATTTTTTGACTAGTGACCCACATTAATTAAACAAGGTTGAGAACATTTTGGGCCATAGGTACATAGCCACAAAGGCCAGCCCAAATAAACATAAATATTAAAAATGCCAATCTAATGCCCAAATTGGGTTGGGCTTGCATCAAGAACCGAGAAAATAAAAAGCAGCAAAACACACCGTGATGTATATAATCGTTGCTGAACGCGAAGGAATACCATGGCCCAGCCCAAGTATAACCATTGCCGAACGCAAAAGTAGCAGAGCAGAAGAAAGACTGTAAACGACGGGATTCTGCAGATAACATGGGTCAGACAAGTGGTCGATTCTGGATTGGAGGTTTAGGCCTAGTGAGCCCAAAAACAGGGCTTCGGCCCAGATTATGTGCAACGAAACGGTGCGTTTGAGAAAAACTTTGGTAGACATGCGCCAGCTGTGTGACGCATTACTTCTGCTTTTAGTCTTGTTACTTGTTCCTTGCTGCATCGGGTTAGGGTTTGGATCGGAATCTCGCAATTCTTTCTTCGATTGAGAGTAGAGCTAGATTTCGTTGAAGATGACTCAAGATCTTGAGATGAAAGATCGCTCCACGCCTTCCAACTCTGTCTCCTCAGCTGTTCCATCTACTTTGCAGCGTAAGAATCTTCGTCTCACTACTTGTGTAGCGATTTCACATTTCCGAATTGTTGTTCCAACTTTTTCTTTGTTTTTGCTTTTTGGAATTCGATTCGAACCCGCAGATTTGAAGGAGATAGCATCTCTTATTGAGACCGGTTCGTACTCGAAGGAAGTTCGTAGAATTGCTCGTGCTGTTCGCCTTACAATTGCATTGAGGCGCAAATTGACAGCATCCGTTATCTCATCCTTTCTCGATTATGTTCTCACTACCGGTTCTGAGGCTCACGCCAGATTATCTGCCTATCTTCCCAAGGCAAGACTTGTTTACCTCTCATCTTAGATTTAGGGATATTTCCCTATTCAAAAGGTTGTAGATTTCTCTTTCATTTTGGTGTTCATTTGATTTTTTTTTTCCCTTAGTCCTAATTTAAATTATCAAGTGGATGAATACCTTTGGCCCTTGCAATATTCGACTACTATTGGATGAATATCGAAGCTGGTATTAGTTAGTTGTTTGAATTTGCATGAAATCTATGTCCCACTTAACCAATGTATCACGTCTAAATCACGAGCTAGTAAGCTGCAAGATAAATAGCGTGATTTGATTACATTTACTTTCAGGTCATTCTCCTGTGGTGCTTATTCTACAAAAAGCTTCTGTTAACTTAGTAACTTAGTAACTTAGTTCTATTATTGAGTGTGAGTGATGAAGACATATATTCTTTTGCATGATATATCCAGGGAAGATAGATATTGACCCTGATTAATTATGCAATTGTGGAAAGTTCACATAATGTTGTTTCTGTATAGAGACTGAAGAGTGGGAGAGTCAATAAGCATAATACTTCTGAGCTGTTCCCCCACCCTTCCCTTCCCCGCCCCCCCCCCAAAAAAAAAAATAGCTTTGTCTTCCTCAGGAAATATTGGGTTGTTTCGTTCCTATGTTTTTATGGTGCAGTGGTCGTTCAAGTTTTAATTTTGACACTGATTATATAGGAGGATGATCATGAGATGGAAGTGGATGCTGCTACATCTGCTATTCAAACCCCACCTAAACACTTGTTGCCTGAGATAGAAATCTACTGTTACCTGCTTGTACTACTTTTTCTGATTGATCAGAAAAGATACAATGAGGTCAGTTCCCATCTTGCTTATACTTTTCCAGCCATGCCGATTGACATCTGACTAATTGCTGATGTTGCTTCATTTTTCATTTTAGGCCAAAGCTTGTTCCTCTGCAAGCATTGTTTTGCTGAAGAATCTGAACAGAAGAACTGTTGATGTTATTGCATCAAGACTGTACTTCTATTATTCATATAGCTATGAGCTTACAGGAGATCTTGCTGAAATTCGGGGGTGAGTTAGTTGCTTATCTATGTAGTGCACAAATTAAGTAGGTTTACAACTTAATTTATTTTACGCAAATTTTGCAATGTGTGTTTTCAGAAATCTTCTTGCATTGCACCGAATTGCTACTTTGCGCCATGATGAGTTGGGTCAGGTTTGTTTCAACTTACTTGGGGTTTTTATGTGTAGAGGCTTAGGATCTTGTACTTACCCGGTGATGCAATGCAGGAAACACTTCTAAATCTGTTACTTCGTAACTACCTTCACTACAACCTATATGATCAGGCGGAGAAGCTGAGGTCCAAGGCTCCGCGATTTGAAGCACATTCAAACCAGCAGGTATGGTAGTTTTGTTATTATGGGTTCAAAAGCGATCTGTTTTGGTGGTAAATAATTCCTGCCCCCTATTTTGGTGTTGAGAGCGGATTTTGTGATAAAGCTGTTGTTGAACCTTCTTAATGATTCTAAGTTTTAGTGTTTTAGCTGGTCTAATTTATTGTGTTGCAATTCTGTATTTTAGTTCATTTTCCTTCACTTGCCCTCATATATTGTATTTCCATTTCAGTTCTGCCGTTATCTCTTCTACCTTGGTAAAATTCGCACAATTCAGTTGGAGTATACTGATGCAAAAGAGTCTCTCCTGCAAGCTGCCCGGAAAGCCCCAGTTGCAGCACGGGGTTTTCGAATTCAATGTAACAAGTGGGCTGTGATAGTGCGTTTACTGTTGGGAGAAATACCTGAGCGAACTGTCTTTATGCAGAGAGGGATGGAGAAAGCTTTGAGGCCTTACTTTGAGCTTACAAATGTAAGTCCATGTTATGATCCAAAGTTGGTTATGGTGTTCTCTTTCTAATCTAGTTCTAATATAATCATGACTGGCTCAGTCTATCTTTACCTCTCTCCATTACTACAAGTGAACTTGATGGAACTGGTTTAGATTATAGGGAAAAAAGATGAAAGAAACAAGAACGGTGTTATTCGAATGGTTCTTGGAACAATATGTTCCTGAGAGCCAGAACTACAATCTCAAAGGGGAAAATGCCAGAGACTTTTCTAACTGAACTCCTAACTGCCTCTCCTCTCTCCCTTCTTTTGATTTATAATTATATCCCCCCTAACTACCTTACAACTAACTAACAGTTTATGCACAACTGGGCCCGCCTTTAGATTGGCCCCCTCTTTCTCCTAATGTAGAATTTTTTTATTACTCATCTGCTATCAGTATTCACTCCACATGGTGATTTATATCAATTTCACCGTTTGGTTTCTTCCTTTTTTTCATCTTTTTGTTTTTCCTTTTCATCAATCATCCGTAATTTGACTCAATTATTCTATCTCAACATTCACCAGTGCTTACAGCAGCAGTGAAAAACGTTTTATCCAAAAAGTAAGCGGAAGAAGCTCCATTAAAGATTTTCTACAAAACATAAATGTGATATTTGTAGCAGAAATAGCACTGAACCTTTGCAGTTTCCAGAAAATTTTGATAGACATACCAAAAAGGAATTATTGGTAAAAATATATCCTGATTTGGAACAATATAGCTCTTTGCTAGTAAACAATGTTTGAAGAAATAACTTGAGTGATTGATTGTTTCTAAACTAGAATTATTTTTTAAGAGAAAATTCCCTTGTAATTTTTTGTATTTTTGTTATGTGTGCTCAAGGCAATAGCCTATTGATAAACCTCTCTTGCAGAACAGAGATCCTGAGTTAGTTATCATGGGTATCAAAACACAATTTTATGCATTTGTTAGGATTTTTTTCCCCCGATCTTCAGTGCTTTATTGGAAGTTATTTCATGTATTTCTCAATCATAATTCACTGTCGTCATTTGATTATGGGGTCCCTCTTATCTCAATCAAATTATAATTTTGACATTCTTAATCTTATTATTTGGTACAGTACATCTTTGTTGTTGTGTTAGCTTATGTTGTGGAATTTCAGGCTGTCCGGATTGGTGACTTGGAGCTGTTTAGGAATATTGCAGACAAGTTTGCTACCACCTTTAGTACAGACAGAACTCATAATTTGATTGTTCGTCTGCGGCATAATGTCATCAGGACTGGTTTACGCAACATCAGCATCTCTTATTCTCGCATCTCACTTGCTGATGTTGCTAAGAAATTGAGGTTGAACTCTGCAAGTCCCGTTGCTGATGCTGAGAGCATTGTAGCAAAGGCTATTCGTGATGGGGCAATTGATGCTACATTGGATCATGCAAATGGGTGGATGGTTTCTAAAGAAACTGGAGATATTTACTCCACAAATGAGCCTCAGTTGGCTTTTAATTCTCGGATTGCCTTCTGTCTTAATATGCACAATGAGGCTGTTCGAGCACTTCGATTTCCACCAAACACGCACAAGGAAAAGGAAAGTGCTGAAAAGAGGCGAGAGAGACAACAGCAAGAGCAAGAACTTGCTAAGCATATTGCGGAGGAAGATGATGATGAATTCTAATAATTATTGTCCCTTTAAATCTTACCAGCTGCAGTCGGGAAGGATCTCTTTATCTCCAACCTTTGCTTATGTTTCTCTTTTTGAAGAACTTCCATTACTATTTCCTTTTCGAAAGGTGACTTATTTATTTGCTAAGTGGAAGATATCTGGAAATCTTTTACCAAATTGAAATCTTTACTGTGTTTTTCATTCATGATGACGGCTATGGTTTGTATTCTTGTTGGGAGAAGTATGTTCTAAGATCTTGAAAAAAAAAAAAATCAATTATTTAGCAACATCTTAGAGATTCTATTCAAAATTTTATTATTAAAAGGTTTTTGACGGGTTTATTGGATTATAACGTGATAATCTATTTCTCTGTTGTGATTAATTCATTTTCTCAGCCTCATAAGAAATCCGCGCATTCCCATTCCCTGTCGTGGTCGCAGTCATATCTGACGCCTTTTTCCAGTTTGTTTGCTTGCGGTTTTATCTAGATTTTGGAACCTAGTGAAAATCTAGGTAAAAAATTTTTTTCGTGACCTAAATTGAGTACATAATTTAATACAGCTACATTTTTCTATAGAACTTTGTACAATGTCAAAGTCAAATATTTTTGTTTGCTTGCTTGTTTGTTGTATTAATTTTAATGTTATCATTAAATTGTTCACTTTTCTGAACCAGATAACTGAACCAAATAAGTAACGTTCTCGTAAAGTTTAATTATTTGTTTTCTATAGCCACAAAAGTAATTAAGACTACATGATAAGTCACTCTTCTCGGTTAAACATTTAAAAGATTACAGAATTACTCTCTGTCCTGAATCCTGATCCGGAACGTTATTTCAGCTATTGTTATGGTTCTAATGAAGGTTTTATCCAAGAATTTGTATGAGACGATGTGACAAAATATGTTATTATAAATTTACTTAAATCTGACTATTCATTCAGCAAATGAACAATAACAAACAGCTAAAGTAAGAAAATCCATGAGGGGGAAAACAATTGGAAGGAGCCGGCGATGTACGTGAGTTGCGTTGGCTGATCGAGGGAAATGTAGATTCTTGTATGTCGGTCTCATCGGGAACTTCCTGGCCCCTTTTCTTGACGGTGGTGGCCTGCCACTAAATAGCAAGGCTAGATTAGACCAGGTCGTGGTCTGTCCGATAATTTTTGCATATTGATTTAGTAAAATGAGACAAATGGGTTTCCATTACTAAAATTTTGTGATTCTGTACCCCCAAAATTTTAGGTAGCATATGGGTATTCTATAATTGAATCAACGGTGATCGTAGAGATGCTTGCTAAGAGACTTGATGCATCTAGCAGCAAATCACAACCGTGACAATTTATATTAGCTAAAATGGGACGTGGATATAGCTCATTAAAATTGACACTGCCAATGCCAAGCATTTCCATGTGACCATCGGTGGAATTTGCTCCATTCCATGAACTTGTTGCCTGTCTTCTTTTTTCCACAGATAGCTACAAACCAATAGATCAAATAAGATGACGGAACTAAATTGGGCAAAATAGAGAAGGAAAATAAAAAGGAAAAGACATGACCAAATGGGAATGTGAGATTAATGGTGGGCGTTTTGATGACTTCATGGCTCCTGTTGGGCAGGGCATGTGAGTGTGAAGGGAAGTGTAAGAGAAGAGAACGTGGGAATAATTGAATGACGCTCAGAACTCTTCAGATGATTTGCACAGATAAGTCTAGTATAACAATTAACAAATAATAATTTTAGTATTTTGAGTTCTCTCTTGTTGCAGCGCTCACATGTGCCCTCGTTGCCTTAGTGAGCCTGGTCCCTTATTTATAGACTACTTCGTTGCTTGGAAATGACTAACAAATGTAAATAAAAATTCAGCAACCGCATCCATTTACATGCTCAACTGCATCTGGCGTCCTTCACTCGGGTCTTGAGCATTCAGTAGAGTAAGATAATGGCTAAAGTCACGTTTGTTTGGGCCGGCCTCCTCGTATTATGCTGCTTCAATATCAATACATGCGCCTTCTCGCCTTCGGGTTGGTCCGGAGGCCATGCCACTTTTTATGGAGGTAGCGATGCCTCGGGGACAATGGGTAAGCCACTGCACCACTTCTAAACATTATCCAAGTACTTTCTTTTTCCTACCTTGATCAGCAGAGACTATTTTTTTGCATTATGTATGTGTATGTGAGTGTAGGAGGGGCTTGTGGGTATGGGAACCTGTATTCAACAGGGTATGGAACTAGAACTGCTGCATTAAGTACTGCCCTGTTTAATGATGGAGCTTCATGTGGGGAGTGCTACAAAATCATATGTGATTATCGAGCAGACCCCAAATGGTGTTTGAAAGGAACATCTGTTACCATAACCGCCACGAACTTTTGCCCTCCTAATTATGCTCTTCCCAACAACAATGGAGGTTGGTGCAACCCACCCCTCAAGCACTTCGACATGGCTCAACCCGCATGGGAAAAGATTGGCATTTATAGAGGAGGGATCGTGCCTGTGTTGTTCCAAAGGTCTGAATTTGTTCTGTTTCTGTATATTCTAGTAATCCCTTTGAAAAAAAAAAAGATATATCCATACCAATATAGATGAGCCTTTTGCTTTGGTGGCAAATTAATATTGCAGGGTTCCATGCAAGAAAAAGCATGGAGGGGTTAGGTTCACTGTGAATGGAAGAGACTACTTTGAGCTTGTATTGATCAGCAATGTGGCAGGAGCTGGATCCATCCAATCTGTGTCCATTAAAGGCTCAAAAACTGGGTGGATGGCTATGTCGAGAAACTGGGGAGCTAATTGGCAATCCAATGCGTATTTGAATGGCCAATCTTTGTCCTTCAGGGTCACAACCACTGATGGAGTAACTAGACTCTTCCAAGCCGTGGTTCCACCAAGTTGGGCATTTGGCCAAACTTTCTCAAGCAGGGTCCAGTTCTAAAAGCTCAGAAGGGCACTAGAGTTCTGTGTTTTGGAGTTTCTCATGAATGGCAGAGGTGTGCTTTTAATTTTACTGGAGCAGCCCGCCAAACCCATGAACTGCTCTGGAAGACCTTAATGAAGAAGCTGATGAAGTCATACGATTTGCGTGCGTTGTTATGAATACGGAGAAGAGTGATATATCAGCATAGGCGTGTAGAAAATATGCATAGTTATTGTTGTCATATGCATGCTGTTATTATTATAGCTGTATTGTGGGAATTAGGAAAACATTTAATTCTCTGAAATTCTTTATATGCGTTAATTAAAGTGTTGTGTTTTGTCTATTAATTGCATCACGCTTTAGAAAGCTGTTAAGTTCTAGAAGAGTGTAAGCAAAACAGCCGAAAGTTGTTTAACGCAGGATACAGATGCTCTTTTAGCTTACATAAGGCGTAAGAATCTGCAAATTTTTAGTTTGATTAAAGCACATGAGTTGAAAAAAAGAGTAAAAATAAAAATTGAGAGTCACTAAATTAGCTGGCACCGTTCTAATAGATTTCTCACGTAAATCGAATTCGCCTATCACTACACGTGTGTAACTGTTCAGAGGAACTACAACTTGTAGGCTTTTATCAACTTACCCGCAGAATAACAACACCGAACCCAAAGGAAGGGAAACGAAAAGTCATCTTATTATATATTTCCTAATGTGCTATTATTGTTATTGTCATAGATCTCAAAATCCGATTAGACTGGCTGGTCGAATAGGTTGAACCGAAAATCGGCTAGATATATGGTCCAGGCATAGCTTCAAGAACCGTTTTTCAAAAATTAGAAGATAACCGTTGAAAGCCACCCGAAAGCCACCGAACCAATCTTGTTCTAGCTGTTGGGCGGTTTTATTTTTTCAAAAAAGGCCATCTCAAAATGACATCATTTTGTGTGGTTTTTGAAAATAAAAAAAAAGGGGGTACGAATCAATAGAGCTCGAAACATTTTTGTTTTGCAAAAAATAGAGTAAAGGAAGTTGCAAGGGTGGGGGAGCCCTAACTCCAACAACCATCGACACTCACAGCAACCTCACACACTTCTTCCATTGTCACACCCTACACTATCCACTGTGCCTTCACCATGTCATCCACCATGTCGTCCTCCATCAACTGTTCACTGCGTCGCGCTGTACACCGCACACCGCAACAGCCACAAATTTGATGGTTCTGTTTTGATTTTATTGTTCTGATTGATATGCTTGTGTATATATGCTGTGATTTTATTAAGATGTGTATATGCTTAATGCAGAAAGATTTTATGGTTGAACATGTTGTGTTCTTTTGTGCTGGCTTATTCGAATATATATATGGAGTATATCATATGAGATGAGTGGTTTATTATGAAAGTGAGAGGAGCAAATCTGGGCAATATAACCATACATGAATGGTCAAGATTTAAAGTTGTTAAAAAGTCATATAATCACTTAAAAAAGTTATGTGACTTTATTTTTTAATTTTGACTATTCACATAAGATCCAATGGTCAAAATTTGTTTTTTTTCACTCTCATAATAAATCAATCTTCTCATGTGATACGCTCCCTATATATATATATATATGTGCAGTTTGTGAGATTGATGTAATTTTTGACATAGTTATCTATTAGCAAAACAATTTGGTTTCTTATTGTTTGTAGTCACAAGCTTGATCCTTATGCATTTGGTGTGAGGATGTCCTTTATTTATTGCTTTCATATTGGTGGTCTGGTTCTCCCTTAAGCAATTCTTGATTCAGTGTATATTGAGATTATATAGATAAAAACAATAACCGAAGATGCTTCGATGTCCTAGAGATTTTGAACAGAAGTGTGGACATTCTCACCGGCTACTCCTTGGTTAAATCGGGTGAACTACTGAACCTTTAAACCAATAACTTGTCCAATTCGATATTCGGTCCAGTTTTTAGAACCTTGGTTATTATGTTAACTTTATTTTTGAGCAGTATTATTATGTTAACTTTTTTGGTCATAAGCAATACCTATACTAATATGAAGAAGATTTTCCTTATTAATTATCTTTTTGTGTCCTTTTTTTTTTTTGCTTTTATATTTTTTTATATATTAAAAAGGATGTTAAAATTGTCTATTATATAACCCATATTCTTTATTAGTTATCTATTCATCTTTTGGTAATATTTTGGATTAAAGACAATAAAGAAACAATTGTACAATAAAAATACTTAACTAGATTATTTCAAATATTCATTACTTCTATATCTCAATTAATTTTATTTTAATTAAATTTAATTTTTTAAAAAAATAAAAAATATTTTTAAATTTATACTAAACATAAAAAATATCAATTATTATTATTATCATTAATTTTTGGTCCATATACTATTATGATGTTGACTGAGAGTCATTTACTCGTATCATTTATTTAGCATGTTTGGATCAATATTTGGGGGGTTTAAAATTAATTTTGACCCCCAAAATTGATTTTGCCAATTTTTGATATTGTTTGATTTTAAGAGATGAAAATCAATTCTTACTTCTAAAATTAATTATGTTAGAAATGAAAATTTTTTACTTTATATCATAATTAATTTTAAAAAAATTATTAAATATAAATCACTTTACTTTTAAATTAATTATATTTAAAATCAATTTTTTTTTATCATAATCCAAAATTAATTCTACAAAAATAGAGTCAAACACCCTAATTGTTTCCTAATCGAATTCATGACCAGGTCCAGTGGGCTGTGGTATGAGCTGCTTGCTTGTTTGGTCTTGAGCTGCCTTTTTATTTTGAAAAACAACAAGGACTTGATGTCTTTCTTTTTTGGGTCTAAAAACATCTAGATTTTGGACCAAAAAGTTTTCTGGGTTCTACTGGTCTCTTTAAAATAGCCCAATGCAGAAGCAGGTACATGTAACCCATTAAATAAGTAATAACAAGTGAGTGATTGTTTTGTTCCCTCACTTCCATGTCCTGCCATTTATTACGCCGCGACCCACGATAACGAGTTCGATTGAGTGAAGCCCAATTAGATGGACAGAAACAAGGGTTGGGGGTCGTAAGTTGTTACTTGCGACTCGCAGAGTACTATCTAATAAGTAGTTGGTTAGCTCATCTAACCTCACCTGACCGCTGACCTACAACGGCTTTGGGACCTGAAACCTGAAAGCTGAAAGTGGCCGCAGCCACTGTCTTAGCCGCTTTCCCAATTTGTAGAGTGCTGCTTGATTCTGGTTGTTGCACTTTAGTATTTATTATCATCTAAATTTATATAGAAATAGTATGTCGGCCTCAAACAAGGACCAGATCATCGACGAATCGAACTGTTCAGAAACCAAAGAACAGAAAGAGGAAGAGGAAGAGAAAGAGAGAGAGGAAGAGGAAGATGAGGAGTTACGAAAGCTTCTACTCCCCGATGTGCGGGAACTTCCCCTCACTCCTCCTTCCGCCGTTGAATCCAACTTTGCCACTTACTTCGCTCTAGGTATTCCTAATTCCCCTCTAATTGAAACCATATTTTTGTTTTACATAAACCCTAAGCCTCTGTTCCATGTGACAATAACTAATCAATTAATTAGTATCTTCATTGCTCTGTTATTTTGATGTCCAGATTTTATGAAGCCAGCTCACGATCAGTACGTTTACCGTCACGCCAATGGGTATGATATAATATAATTATTAGCCTTCTTAATCTTTCTTTCTTCAAATTGAAATGTGTTGGTAATGTTTTTTATTCTTTGGAACTGTTGTTGTGATCTTAATAGCTTGTGCGTGATCGGCTTGGCTCCTTCCCACATTGCCTTCGAGGATGAAGTTGGAATCACAGCCGTAGATTTCAATGTTGGAAAGTCTGATCGCAGTGGGGTCAAGGTCACTGGAAAGCGGAAGAAGGTATGTTTCTCGATATTCCCTATATATCAAACTTGTCATTGATAGTGAAAATATGTCAAGTTTATGGCAAATTCATATATGCATGCAAACAACCAAAAGTAAGGCCAGTGGGGAGTTGTATCACCATAAGTCTGTAATATATTACACATATGAATTAGAAAAGCTTTCATACTAGTTTTACTACTATAATGGATTGATTGTTGTGAAATGGAGCTATTGGTGAATGATAGTGTATACTATTTTTACAAATGGATTGAGTTGCGAACTTCTATCTCATACAGAGTGTGTTCATGAAAATGCAGAGTTTGTCCTCATCAATTAATTGCATTATCTGTTTGTTTACAATCTACTAATAAATGTCTGAGGCTTGTGTCATAACTCATAATATTAATGTTTAGTGTATTATTGTGCAATTTAAAATATTCTACTTTCTGTCTCTGAAAGAGCTTTCTACTCCTTCTGTATTATTAAAATATGATGTACTTTCATGTAGAATGCGCAACGCTTTGAGTCCAACACGGCTTTGTGCAAAGTTTCAACCAAAAATGATTCCTATACAGTGAGGTAAGTTCCCTATCATAATATTTCAATGTGATCTAAGGTTTATTTATGTGTGTGTGTGTGGGTACTCCACCTACCCTCCTCCTTGTGGGTTGCCTCTGAATTCTTTGATAGCTTGAATTGTGGTGACTTTTCATAGGTGTTGTGTCAAAGGCTCCCTTTTGGAAGTGAATCAACAATTGATCAAGCAGCCAGAACTGCTTAATGTTTCGGTTAGAATAACTAAATTCTGATTCTGTCTCTTTATATCCTTGCTGTGATAACGCAGATAACCTTTCTTGTAACAGTAGTAACAACTCTGCATATTACAAAAGAGAATTGTGCTCATCTATTATCTGTTGCATCTTAAATTTTGCTATGACCCCAAAATGTGTTTGAGCTGCTAACCTGCTTCATAGGAAAATCTGTCACAAACTCACAATATCATTCTAATTTTACCTGTTGCATGGGCTAGTAGTGGTTATATAAACAGGGATTAATTTTTCGTTGCAATTTAATTTTCAGGGTAAATCCATCAACTAATACTAGCATGTCCTAGCAATAAAACTAAATATATGTGCCAAGTCTTGCCTATGGTGACCAATGGGTATTTTAGAGGTGCTGTATTCCCATGCTAGCAAAATCAAGATTCAAGGATGCAAATATAGTTAGTAAAGGATGAGAAGTCTTGTTTATGGGTTACGGGATGCTAGAAATGATTTATAGTTAGCTTAGATGTCCATATATGTCTTTGAAAACCATGGGTGCTACTGCTGAATGCTTGAATGTTTGTGATATAGTTAGGGCATATACATCAGTTTGCTGTAACTTGTCTTCATCCTAGTACAATATCTTCGTGGTATGAATTGTTCTCTTAACTTGTTTATCTGCTTCGTTTTTTCTCCTTATCAATTTCTTTTTATCAATACTTCAGGCAGATAGAGAAGGATACATTGCTATTATCATGCCAAAACCTGCTGATTGGCTCAAGGTCAAGGCTTCCCTCGTTAGCCTTCAGGAGTACAAGAAATTGAGGGGAGTCTGTTGAATTAGAAGCATGCATTGCCTTATGATGGCACCTTAAAAGAGACACTGAAAGAATCACGGTGTCATATTGAATTGCTTACATGGTTTCCCCATATGATGCCTCATGTTCTGTGGTTCCAAATACTACAAACTGCATGAAATCGAAATATATTTAGGTGCTCATGGTGGGAAACCTCTTTATCCGAGACTTTGGCACAATCCTCGGGCTGGACCTTGTTAGCTTGAGCAGCTAAGAATCTCTGGATGTTGGTGCTACTGGGAGACCATTCTTCTGAGAGTTTCTATTTTGTTTTTGGTTTGTTATTGAATTTTATTATTATTATTATTATTATTCCAAACTTGAATTCTCATTCTTTTGAACAAATTAAGTTAACAATAGAGCGTCATATGCCGTTTGGCCACTTTCTCGGCCTTTTTTTTCGGGTAATTAATGGCAGAGGTGAGTATTAATATTATAGCTTCATTAGAAAGAAGTCTATGGTGGATAGGAGTTTTGATAGAAACAATACAATAATGCTATATATTTGCTTTGTTGTTTATAGAGCAGTGTTATATAAACATAATGAAAAGAACTGGACACCTCGACACGCAACTCCATCTAGCGTCTAAAAGTTTTCAAACTTCGTTTTTTAATTTTTGTTTTTTTATGAAAATGCTTCCCATCCATTGGTGGGGTGTCGAGATATGTCAACCCCCGCGATGTTAACATATCATTTTTCTTGTTTATATTCAACTTTTTTCTTTTAAAAAAATAGGGTTAAATTCATAATTTTTTTTCTATCTTTTTCCTTTCTAATTTGTGCGAGGGATAGCTTGCCCTTATTGTTTTTGTGGTAGCTACTTAATTTCCTCTATTTATCATATCTTTCACCTTTTATTTCGAGATCTAAATACAAGAATTTCAACTTAGTAAATGAGAAAGTTAGTTACAAGTACATTGAGGTAGAGTAATAGTCTTTGATATATTTTTAAAAATCCTGATATTTAAAAATTATTATTGTAGTCCCCATAAAAAAATGTTATTGTAGTTATTAATATTTTATTTTAGTCAAATTAATATCTAACAATGTATTTTTGTAAGTTAAATTAGTTTGTGATATTGTATAAAAATTAGTGTTGATATGTTACTGTAGAAATTTATTTGATTCATGAATTACAATATCATGAAATAAAATAGTAATCTTTAAATGTTTAGCAATTAACGCTTATAGTTTCAAGAACTAATTATAAACTTTATTCTCTTAACATATAATGTAGTTTAGAGTATTAACTTTCTCATATTCACTGTTCCAATAAACAAATCACGAAAAAAAAAATCTTATTGAAAGATTTTTGTACAAATATAAACTTTACCATTTCATATTTACATGTAAGAAAATTAGGTCTTATCAACTTTATTTAATGTACATTTATTTGTTTCTTAATTTTATTAAACTGTGAATGTGCCTAAAACATTATTTTACGAAATAAAGATTTAAATTTTGGGATTAAAATTCTACGTAACAACTGAGCAGAGAGAAAACAATGCCAACTTTGAAGGCCAGGTTTACCGTGCAAATCAAGATGTAGAATAAAATCTCAGTAAAAAATAAATAATTAAATAAATGAAATATTTAATTTATATATATAATGTCAGTAAAAATGGTTGATTTAATCTTTCACTATTTTAAAAGTTTTACAATTGCAAACCTAATATTAGGATGCATAGTAATTAAACTCATAAATAAATAAGGCTGAACAATGAAAATCAATACTACTTGGCCTGAGCCATTATTTTTTTCAATGTAATTTTTACATATATGCTCTACTGTTGGAAACCAAAGAATTGCAAAAAATGATTCGAAAATTGAAACTCGTCAAAACCACCATGCCAGCGAAGGGATGAAACGCCACCTGTGAAGCCTTCCTCTCCCGACAGAGGGTGTGACAGCGCAGAAGTTTCTTATTAAACTCGTCTCATGCCGTGCGCCGCTTAATAAAACTTTTTCTCAAAGATGAAAAGAAGAGTGGTGTATCGAATTTTTGTTAGCGTTGTTCGTCCATAATTTCTTGCATAACGAGCCTTCTAGATTTGTTTATGGTGAGAAAGCACAAGTAGGTATGCTCTTCAAGCTCTTCCAACTGATCCAAAAAGTTGGACTCGTAGTCGTGAAACTCCCTCACAACCTGCTTCAGTATTTCACACTTTCCATTCTTCACACATATATCAGCAACCTCTCGCCGGTGTTCAACCTCATCGTGTAACCTGTTAACCATACGGCTCATAGTATCCAAGTCATTGATCAGTATATAAACCCCTTTGGCAGCAACATCAAGTTGATCGCATAGCCTTTTAGAAGAAGACCTTGTCCTTGCGCTGATCCTTTCACGAGCACGCTTGAATCTCTTCCTTATCAAACCAAACAAGCCACTCACTATACATGGTGCTGCCATCAGCCCGACAATGCTGTGGAGCGCAAAGACTAGCAAAGCCACCACAAGAGCGCCACATGAAGCGACAATACCAATTCCTCCAACCTTTTTGCAAACTCGCTTTATTGTTAACATTCTTTGAATTTTCCCTCTCTTTGACTTTAGCCTACGCAGGAGGACCATGTACTTGTCGTGAACGTCACGGAACTTCGTGGGGCTAATAATGGACAAAGGGTTGTTTTGCAACGCAAAGGAAGCAAGCTCTCTATAGATAGCCTCGTGGGTTTGGTCATCATCGGCATCTGTGCCATCAAGCGCTCTTTTGCTTCGCTTGACAACCCTTGTAACTTTTCCATAAGCAAGTCGCATTTGATGGATACCTTCGAGGATTGTGTCACAACAATGGCATGCTTCTAAGCTGGCTTCGAAGTAGTCCCACACAAGATGATGCACCTTTGAGCTCTCCGCCACGCTTGCTATAACTTCTTGCCGGGGTTCCAGCAAATACTCAGTAAGATGCATGTAGAAAGGAAGGGAAGAAGAGGAAGTGGAAGAGAGTCCTCTGGTGCTTGTCTTTTTTAGCTGACCTTGCGCTTTTTTGCATATTTCGACGTAAGACTTTGTTCTGAATGCTTTGAGATATTCTTCATTGACGTTTGGCTTGCTATAGGAGATATCTTCGTCTTGCTTTTTGGGTGATCTGCCTGGTTTGAATAAAATGATCAACTTCATTTATTAGCTAATTATTGGAATATTGGAGCCAATTCTGCGCGAATTATTACTTTACCAACCATCCTGTTTAACAAAAAGAATGTACAAAGCTAAAAACAAAAAGAGAGTTGCAGAAATTAAAACTCACCCGCTATGCTTTGCAAGGGAGAAAGTAATCTAGTGTTTGTCATCTCTGTTCATAAAATAAAAGAGATCAGATCTAATTTTGTTATGCTGATGACATTGTTCATGTAATGTACGTCTTATATATACACATACATGGAGAGAGATCTAGAGAGAGAGAGAAAGAGGTCTTGAATTTCTGGCTTGGGAAAAAAAATTAAGAAATTAAGAAGAACAAGAGAAGTAACCCAGTTGGCAGTCCGCACCGCCACAAATACGTATGTTATGTTGTGTTTATGGCTTTGATCACACGTTAGCTTACCTCGCACGGTGTGTTCTCCTACGTGGAACCTCAATTTCCATTCTATTGATCCACAACAAATTAAAGTCAACTGATACTTTAATTAATATTGGCATCGTGTTCATTGTTAAAGTTAAACTATGAATTATTTTTGTAAAGAAGGGGAAGAGATTAATTTTGATTTATTGTTGATAAAAGAGTTTTACATTGTTTATATTTTATTTATAATTATTTTTTATTTTTTACAAAACTTCCTCATATTATATTCAAAAATAAAATTAGGCATTTTTCCTCTTCTTTTTTAATGAAATATTTTAAAAAATAAATACATAACAGCACATTCATTCTCAATTTAATAAAGTTAAATTTTAACTTGCTAAATAATTTAATATTATGTATATATATATTTTCTTTGTTTTATACAAGTATCTTGCATTAGAGGACAACCTTTATCGAAACTCCATTAAACACTAAATATAAAAATATTTTCTAACAGGGAATCAAATTATGAAAGACTAATTCTTTTCATTAGACCTATATATTCTTATCTACTTATTTTAAAGAAATTATTCTCTTTCATTCTTTTCTTGTTAAACACTAAGATTAAAAAAATATAGTAGGCAAACATATATATATAACAAATATTTGTGTATAATATATTTGTGTTTAGCATAAATGTTTAAGCAAATTTAATTGTCAATGTATATAAACCAAATTTAAATAATGATAAGATTTATCTTAAATTAAATAATTTATTTTTAGATTAATTTGGATACACTTGTAAGATTTTTAAGATAATAAATAATTAAATTAAATATTTTTATTAATATAATAATATATAATTAAATATTTATATAAAAATTAAATTATATGTTTTTATCATATTAACGTATAAAACATATGAAATGACACGTCCGCATTCTGGGTTAGTCCAACAAAATTTGGCCACGGAGCCTCTATGCACATTACACAACGTAAATTGTGGAGGATTTTGGAAAGTCAATGTTTGTTAACGAGATTTCTGAATCCTGGCCTAGGATAATGACTGTTAACGAAGGCTTTAGAGTGCAAGATATGAAGCACATGTGGCGCTAAAGGAGGATAATAACGTGGGGTCCCATAACTATCGGTCAGTGTCTATCCTATTGTTTGCCAAGTGATTGGAGAACCCTACGGAGAAGGACCATGCATCTTTCTTATTTATACAACTAAAAACTACAAATCGTCACTTCACCTATTCAGAATTTCGTTCCCTTCAAGTAGCGAAGGAGCATAAATGCACAATTGAGGAATTACATTGTTCGGCTCAATTGGTACAACTGATCTGTTCGTGAAGCTGGAAAGTATTTTATATTATTAATTAATTATATTTTATCATATGTATAATTTTTTTTAAAATTATTATAAAAATTAAAATTCATCTACAAAATTTTTACTCTCATTTTTTTCTTTCCAACCAAATGCATCCTTAGTGAATAAAACAGAGCCACTTAACTTTAAAATCAAATTTAGCAATGTAATCTTTATAATTTCTTATATTCAGCCAATTCAAAAAAAAAAAAAAAACAAATGTATCCTCAATTTTAATGATTTATACTCAATTTAGTCTTTGTGTTGGTTACAAGTTTACAACTATTTAATTTAAGTTATTCTAAATAGTATGTTCCTAAACAAAATTATTCTAAATATTAAATGAGTTAAATTTAGGTTAAATTAATCTATAAATTCCTAAATATTTTCAGAAAATTCAAATAGGCCCCTATATTTTGAAAGTTAGTAATTGAATCCTTGAATTATGAAACATTTGCAATAAGGTCCTTAGACATAAATATTTATTGAAAATTTGTCAAAGAAAATAAAATATTATTAGAATTTAACTCAACATGTGTATAATATATAGGAAGATGTTGTAGAATAATTTGTCTTTATTGACAAATTTTTTATAAATACTTATATCTAAGGACTCAATTATAAATACTTTGTAAATTTAGGAATTCAGTTATAAATTTTTAAAATATAGATACTTATTTAAATTTTTTTAAAATATTCACAGGCTTACGGATTAATTTAACCTTAAATTTAATTTGCCGTTTTCTTTGACAGAGATAGTTAAACGATGCTACCGTATAATAGAACTCTGATTAAAAAGGACGAGTACCTAACCGAAGTTTACCTTTAACAAATAGATTTAACATGGCAATGCATATTGGATAAGATCATTATTTTCTACAGAATAAGACCTATACTTCTCGGTCAAAAGTTAGAACAGGATATGACCTAATTTTCAAGCATCTCATTCTTTTTGGTCAATCAAGTTACAGGTATCTCATCGGAACTCAAGAAGAAACGAAGAATAATTAGAAATTGGGAATTGGGGTAGAAGGAATATTATTTATTAAAATTGTCAGTAATATAGATATTATCATTTAGAAAAATTATTATCTTTTAAATTGTTGATAATATTAAATATAATATTTAGTATATATAAGTAATTTAAGTAGTAATTCATATTATCCTATTTAATATATCAAAAAGATTATTAGGTAATATATATTTTAAATTAATATAATAATAATAATAATAAGATTATTTAATTATTAATTATAATTATAATAGTTAATTTTATTAATAATTATTATTAATAATTTATATTACCTTTTAATAATAACATTATTTTTAATAATGACAATAAGAGAATTGATAGGGGGATGCATAAACAGTAGACGCATATGCGACACATACTGAAAAGTGAGAAAATGATAAAAATATTTCTATAATAGATCCTATATAATTATTATTACTTTTGTTCAATTTTTTTTTTTCAAAAACTTACTAATGTGAACAATGCACACTCTATTAAGTTTTGTAAAAGAAAAAAATACCAGCGTGTTTTGTTTAAAAAAAATTTACCAGTGTCTTGAACAATACGCTGGTAAGTTTTATATACAAAATATAAAACTTACTAGTGTATTGTTGAAAAATGCTAGCAAATTTTTGGATAAAAAAAATTGAATAAAAGTAATAATAATTATATGGGACTTATTATCTAAATATTTTTGTTGTTTTGCTCATTTTTTTCGTATATGTCCCATATTGCGTTCCAAAAAATGCGCCCCCCAAATTTTTTTTAATAATAATAATAAATATTATTTTTAACAACAACAACTATTAATAATAATAGAAAGATTGTCATATTAATGGTAATTTATATTACCATCTTTTATGGAGGTAATCCATATTATCATATTAATGATAATTTATATTATTTTAAAAATCTAAATTATCAATAATATTGTCAAGCTAAAATAAGATACTATTATGAATTCAGATAATTTAATTAAATATTACTAATAATCTGAATGGATTACCTCGTATCAAATACTATGCGAGGGATTATTCTCACCAAGATGCTCCTTCCATTCCCGCTGCATATGTCACAAAGTAGTCTATACTAAAGACTTTGTACTACATACTATACACGTGTAAATATATTGGAGAAAGATTAGTTGAAGCTAAATATGAGCTATATTAGATAGCTTTTTAAAGTGTATTGACAGGATAAAATTTTTTTACACTGTCATTCAATCAAAATATTTTATTTATATGATCATTCAAACAGTAGGTAGTTATATCAAAAATTTTTGTTGATATAATAATATATGATTAGATATTTATATAAAATTTTTTTATATTGATAATATATTTAAATTAAATCCAATTTACTATATATAAATAGTGGCTACAAAGATAAGTGAATAAATTATTAATAACATAAATGATAAATTTATGAATAATAAATTTATAATTAAGGATAATAAGATAAAATAAAACAAAATTAAATAAACGCACGTGGTTATTTTCATTCTGTCATACTTTCAAAGTAGACGCAATTCAGGACCAAAAAACAAAAAAGTAGATGTAATTGCGCAAAGGCTAGATTTATATCGTAACATCGTACAACTTGAGTAAAATCTATAACAACTTGAAATTGGTATACCCATATGACACAATAAAAAAAAAGAACAGTAAAACGGTCTTAGACAAAATAAAATCATAAAAAAGGATAAAACGAAATTCTTAAAAAAATGATAACTTGTTGCCATTACTCTATCGCTATAGATTTCAAAACTAGGCCTTCATTTTTTTTTTTGGGGGGTCGTGAAGACTAGGCCTTGCTGGATCCTTTACATTCCAAATTTCCAATTCCAATTCACACATGTCGACGACCCAAAAATGAAAATTTCATACTGGTCCTGGTCCAGCCTTGCAATATGGGCATTTTCATCGTTTCGTTATCGAGTCCAATGACGACCTAAATAAAAATGGATCCGTATAGAGTATAGCAATGTTTCTGTCCAAGTGAAAACTCGGATATCACGAGACCAATACAAGGACTCCAAATCATTTATTAAAAAAAAAAGACCAATACAAGAAGTATACCCCTCACTCCTTTAGTTAGGTTTGTTTTTTTTTTTTAATATTAAATTAGCAATCATATTTCTTGATATTTTAAGATATAGATTTAAATTCTAATCTTATGCAAATATTATATTCTATCCCAAACTTGTGTTACATAAAGATATAATATTTAGTTCTATGATGGATTTATTTAATATTAATTTTTAGATTTTAATTTAAAATATCAACAATTAAGATTACATTTCAAATTTTTTATATTTTAATTATTCTCATTTCACAATTTTATTCTCTTTGTTTCTACACCGCTACACATACCATTAGTTCATCGCTAGTATTGTTTACGACGGCGTGCTGTTGTTGCCTCACAACTCAACTTCTGCAACAACATTGCTCATCACCATCCTATGCCAATTTTTTTTTTTCTGTGCCGCTCTACAACAGCTGCTACCAAATAATTGAATTAATGTTTGATTGATTTGAGTAATTTGACACTTGTATCTTTAATGAAAATCTCAAGTTCAAATTTTATGTATAAAAAAATGAATTTAATTTGAATACATTGTCAGTATAAAAAGTTTTTACACAGACATCTAATTATATATTGCTACATCAGTAAAAGTCTTTGATATAACCACCCATTACTTGAATGATCATGTAAATGGAAGGTTTTGATTGGATGACATTATAAAAAAATTTTATACTATCAATATACCTCAATTAAACTCTAAAAAAATTAGTATTAAGAGAGAAATATACTATTATAATTTATAACGAGTTAGTCTAGTTTGAGTTAAATTAGTTAACATCAAATAAACTCTAAATATGGATAATATTTATACTGAAAATATTATTAAGATAATTAAATTTTGATAATAATTATATGAAATACTAAATATTTTAATTAAATGATAATTCTTTTACTTGATAATGAATAAATTATTGCAACTAAAAAAAGAATAAAATTAAATTCAAAAAATAAGGAAAGATTGTTACAAAATCGCCAACCTCGCGCTTAAAGCATGTCGTTTGCATTTACAGTTTCACCCAACAACGGGAAAATGATAGTTTTCTACTCGGGAGAGGGTAATATAGTAAACAACTATATCTATAGATAGAATTTAATTTAAATATATTGATAATATTAAATAATTTTATATTATTAATTAATAAAAATAATAAAAAATATTAATTTATATAAATAATTATTTATTATAATAAAAAATTTACTATAATTTTTTATTTTTTTTATTTTTATTAATTAATAATATATAATTGATTTATACTATCAATTAATACTAATTAAACTCTTATACTCTTATGAATAATAGGCTTCTAAAAATTGACAAAAAGGAAGAAAATAATAGTAAAAAGCTGAGCACAACAAAATTTTAGGGTATATAAGAGAGGCTCCACAGTGTCTCCTGTTTGTGTGAGTCGTAAAAAGAGAAAGGGGAGAGAGTGAGTGCAGCGATCGCAGGTTTTGTGTTGGGAGCCACTGAGGGCGTGCGAGCGAGAGGGCCGTCTCTTTCTCTCAGTAAGATCGTCGTATCTCAAACCCCATTCTACCAACTCAAACCCTAACTCATTCTTTCCTTCTTTCTTTTATTTTTGGTGGCTTTCTTCTTCTTCTTCTTCTTCTTCTTTTTTCCTCTTTTATTTTCTTAATTTATTAATTTGTCGATTTTATTTTATCGACGCTTTTGGGTTATATGTTCTGATCAACCATCATCTTCATCTATATCTGCACAAGAACCAGAAAACCCTAATCGGCAATGGTTACCACCATGGCTGATTCCTCCTCTAACCATCACTCCCCCACTGCCGCCACCACTGCTGCCTCCGCAGACGCCGTCACGAATAACCCTAACTTCCCGCGAAAAAACCTGCCTTCTCCGTGGGCTCAAGTTGTTCGCGGCCCTGACACTGAGCCACCCTCCGCCGCCGTCCACCAATCGCCGCCGTCATCGTCGTCCTCTTCCTCCTCCCTCGCCACGTCTGCTGCCGACCAGCTGCCGCCATCCTCCGATCCCTCGCCGCCGGTCGAAAACTCTAATTCCGATGGTGCCACCGCGGCCGCTGTAGATACCTCCGATGCTAATAAGGGTAACCAAAATGCAGGTCGCCCTAAGAAACCCGCTTGGAGGAGGCCCTCCAACGGCGTGGCCGATGCTGGTGCTGCTGCAAATGTAATGGTTGCAATGGGCGCGGGCTCTTGGCCTGCTTTATCGGAATCCACCAAGCCTTCAGCTAAGTCGACACCCGAGTCGTCGTCGTCCAAGACTGCTTCCGATGGATCACTCCCCACTCCTCAGGTCAGGGTTACGTGCTTTCCCTAATTCCATCTTTTAGTTTATTGTGAAAAAATAAAGACAATAATCGCTTTGTTATCTTTTTCTTTTCTTTCTTTTTTCTGGCTTGGGATTCTGCTACAAAAGAACAAATTTTGTGAGATGATGTGACTGGTGTGTAGTATAGGTTCATCGGTTATGTTGTAGTCTCTTTGTTTTTGCATTTGTCCAGCATTATCATTTATCAAAGAGTGTATATCTTTATGATTGATGAATGGTGTTGTTATATTTACGGAATTAGTGGTGACTTGTCTGTCAGTCTCATACGGATTCATGACTTTTTCAGGGGCCTGTTGCCTCACACTCCCCTCAGAAACAGGCTGCTGGTAGTGCGAAACCTAATCCAACACCGAGTTATGGTGTGGCCGCTGGTAGACAAAGACCTATAAAACGTGGAGGCGGCAATGGCAATAGCATTGGGCCTGGTCATGCACAGAGCGGCTTTTCTGCTCCTCCTCCACCACCACCACCCTTTCCTGTACTTCAGATCCCTCCAAGTACCTTTGCTAATGGGGTAACTGGGGTTCCAGACCCTTCTCCAAGAGATCCTTACAGGAACAGTAACTGGGGTACAAGGCCACCAGTTGGGGGTTTTGTGCCACCACCAATGATCGAACATCGGAGTCCCTCTCGTAGGGGTAATTTTGGGCACCATCCACGTGGTGATGGTTCATATCATAATAATTATGGCAGCAGGCGCGATCAGGATCGCGGAAATTACGGACATGCTAGAGATCCTCATTTACACCCGTCGAGGATGTTTCCGAGGGGAATAATGAGACCCCCGCCACCCAATGCCCCTTCATTTATGGGGCCTCAGCCTATGCGACCCTTTGCAAATCCTGTTGGGTTTCCTGGTTAGTTTGTTTATTCGCTTTATTTTATTAAGTGCATTTACTCAAAACACGAATAATGCCTCTTCTCCTTTTCAGAATTCTGTTACTTTCCAACATTACAATTTGAACCCTTTGGGGGTATGCCGTTCTTTACCCATGGACCTCCTCCTGCAATGTTCTTCCCTGTTGCAGAAACGCCTCTGACCAATACGATAGTCAACCAAATTGATTATTACTTTAGGTAGATTTATTGTGTTCTCTGTTATTTAGTGTGTAAACTGATCCTTGACTGTTGAATTTTCTATTCATTGCTGATTTGTTTTTGACAGTGATGCTAATTTAGTGAAAGATGAGTTTTTACGGTCCAACATGGATGAACTGGGTTTTGTTCCAATTAGTTTGATTGCAAGCTTCCCTCGAGTAAGTTAATTGTGGTTGATTAAACAATATGTTCCATGTATTCTCTGCAGAGCCTTTGAATATATCGTGTAGTATGTTGGAATCAAAATACAATATACATACATATATATGTATAGGATCAAGTTGCACCCACTTAATAACTCTATATAATATATTTTTTATCAATCCAACTGTTGAATTATAATTACCTATTGTAAAGATCATTTGTGCCAAATTTTATAAAAATTGGACATATTGAAAATGTAATTAAATAGCTCTTATTTATGTACATTTTAAACATATATATTATGCTGATTTTGATATATATAAAAAGTAAGTCAAACAGTTTTAGATTAATCTGAAATTTTATAGACATGATCTATAAGATATAAACATGTAATCCAACAGCTTAAATTTATACCGTGTGACTTGATCCTAATTCATATATATATTTTTGATATTTAAGTTACTTCTTGGTTGTTTAATTAAGACATTAAGTAATTTTTGTCTTGTACCAGTTATTTGCTTGCTGTGGACTTTTTTAAATGGATAGTTACCATTGAGGATTTTGCCTTTCATAACTGATCATAAAGCATGTTACTCTGGAAGCAGTTATAGTGGTTGAAATTGAAGGAAAAACATAAAAGAATAATATCTTAAAAAAAAGGTAGAAAAGAAATGGATTTTAATGAGTGCTTATGAGTGAACATTATGTCTACTGTTAAATGTTAAATTGCCTAGCTTTTTGTTGTAATATGTTTTGGCATCCCTGCTACTATGCAAGTGCCTTGATGGCTACACAGCTCTACATCTCACAACCAAAGATTTTTTTCCGGTAACTATTCAACCATTAAGCATTTCACTTTTTCAACAGATTTTTTTCAATAAAGGCCAAAGTCATTGTCCTTTGCCGAACTCTGTATATTAAACATGTACAATGTCACCCATGTGGATGATGGTCAGGAATGCTGTGTGCTTTGCTAAGTTTTAGATATGGTGTTCAAGTGTGTTCTTCGTCCATCTCATTAATTTTTAATTATCATGATTGTTGTTATATTAATATTTTTTACTGCCCCAATTTTTCACAGTCCTTTCCCTTGAAACTCTCATCCATTGTTGTCATAGACTTCCTACCTTGCAAAATTTACTTCCCTATCTTTCGTATTTCTGTACTCAATATTGTTTGTTCAAGAGATTAAGAGAGAAATAATTTAGCATATGATTACAGTTGGACAGAATTTGTCTGGCGGTTTCCTTGGGTTAAAAGCTGAATCTTATTGAAAGCATGCAAATGTTGCTCCCCTGCACTGTCATTTTTTATAATGTTAGAAGTTAAATGTGCAATTGTTAGTCTTTTTTATGATGTGGATTTGATGCAATACGACTGAAAGTGCTGATCTTCTCCCATCTAGGCTTACTAAGAATCCTTACCTATATACTCATCGTCCTAAATAAACACTATTATGCTTGAATGGAGTGTTATTTGCCGATTTGTGTTCTTAAGCCAACCTCCACCTTCTTCGACCCCCACTGCACACACGCCCACACACACACACACACACACACACTCTGCCTATAGGTTTTTGTGTACTTTTAATTGTCAGGTTGTAATTTGATGTCAGTTAAAATTTTATAAATATGGAGTATGTTTTTGCTCTAAAGAATATACAAATATATATATTTTTTTGCAGGTTAAAAGTTTGACGAGCAACATTGAGTTGATACTGGATTCATTGAGAACTTCCACTGTCGTGGAAGTGCAGGTAGTTCTAACTGTATGCTGTGCTGATGTGTAATTCTCTTTTGGCTTGCACTGCACACACTTTCTATATGTATCCACTTACAGTTCATTGCCATTTCTGGTGCAGTGATGATATGTTTGAAGTATAAATTCAGTTTGACCTCTTTTAACTTAATTGTCTGAACACTAGTCGATTTATTATATTTCTAACTGGTTATATCTCTCAACTTTGCTACAGGGTGACAAGTTGCGGAGGCGTAACGAGTGGATGAAGTGGCTGCCCTCTGCTCCGCGTCGAGCTGATTCTGGTTCAGCATCCCCTGGTGGATCAAGTAACAGTAACCCAGCAGCTGATTTCGAAAAGATCACTTTGGATGAAGCAACTACAGACAGAGTTAATTCAGACCCTACCACAAATGATGATGGCCATGCCACGGGGGAGTCTTCCAGTCAGTTTCAACTCCCAAATGGTGATGCTGCGGGGAGCAGCAATTAAAACTTAATATATCTACCCCACCCCAAAATTCTTAGCCCTTTCTAGTATCCACTCCTGTGTTACTCCCTATTTTACTAGGTTCTTTGGAGGGGATATTAGGATAGGCTATCTGGAAGTTTGATACCTTTCTACTGTCACTGAGGTCGATTTTGGTAGTAATTTTGAGCTTAGTAGGGGAAAGAAATAAGATTTTTTCAGAATTATTCTCTTTTATGGTCTAAAGATAAAGAAAGAAATTTAAAATTTGATTGAGGCGGATTTAATGAGTTTATTGGTTTTGTATAGCTTTATATTTGCTGTGGGTGATTTATTTTCATTTTCTGGTGGTTTATGTTGGCATGTTTGGTGAAAGTATTTTTATCAGTTGAGTTGAATTGAGCTCGTGCTATGCTTGCTTTACTTGTAATTTGGTTCTCTGATCGGTCGGTTTAGGCCGTGGTGCTGTTAGTCTGTGTGGTCGCATAAGGAGGCGGTAGATTGTTTGATCATTGTTTGATCCTATTTGCTGTTTGTACTACTGGCCTAATTATTTTTTGCGATTTCTTGTTTTTGTAACTTGTCTCCATATGGCTTCCTCTCAGTTTTCTTTCTACATTTTCATGTAGATATCTCATTTGTATTAGTTGATTTCTTGATCTCTCATCCCATTCTCTTTTATATTAATATATTTGCTGCCTGGCCATCATGGTTATCAGTGATAGCAAACATTATGTTCCACCTAGAAGTTCTAGTTCTCTTGCAGACCGAAGCTCCTTGTTAACACAATTGCGGTTTAACGAATGACCAGTGAAATGGAAGCTACATGTTTAGTCTTCCTCACCCCCTCCCCTTTATTCTGTGCAGCAGGTTATTAATCAAGGGGAAGCGCTTTTTTGTTTTCTGCGGATGTTCCTACGATTTTTGGAGTCAATGATCTTAATACAATCTATCCATCGTGCACCATTTGGCAATCGGGTCGAAGGTATATTGAACCATGGGATCGGGCACGCTGAAACCAAGATGCCTATAAATGGTATAAATTAGCCACCAATAGCGAAACGTATGTATTAATGCATAGCATTTTCTTGGATTAATCAAATTTACAGGATATACCAATCACCTGAGTCATTGGCTCTATATGTTTCCTTTCTTCTAATCAAAATTTTGGATTATATCTCATTTTATTCTCACTTTTTGCTGCTTGGCTTGTTTCGTTCGGGGCAACAGAGTGAATTCCATCTTTCGTCCGCGGGATTGTTATTAGTGGTTGAATTAAAACGCTTTGGTTTTCTGTCGGTGTCCTCACCTCTTACCGGGATTTCCTAGACCATGACCTTGATCACCATATGGTGAATTTGAGTGGATGTTCTATACAAGTATTCTCCCACTACTAGTCTGTACCCTATCGTCTATTAATAGCATAAGTACTGTGCATCTCCCTTGCACTGGTGTGCCTCTAACCCAAACATAGTATCATGTTTGTTCATTGGCCTCCTCCTTCTCATGGTACCTCGAGGAATTTGGTCAATTTAGGAAATCCGGAATTCGTTGAGGTTGTTGGAGACTGAGCCAGAGGCTTTTATACCCTTGACATCGTAAAATTGGTTGTGCATCGAATATGAGAACAAGAATTTCCTTTGGCAAAGATTTATTATTGGATTTGACTTCTAGCAGCCTGTTTGAACATCTTTCTCGAGTAAAAATATTCCTATTGATCTATCATTTTTCTTTTAGCCCTGTCAATATCCTATTGTCTTTACCCGCCTTCCACATTTCCTCTACTGTTGCAACATTGCTCAACTTCCAACCTTCTTATTCCATTACCTTTCGTCAGGCATGCGTGCAGTTATGAACTGATGACTAATGAGTGATTCTATCATGTCCTGTTTAGCCTCTGTTAATTTTACCGCGAATGGTTAATAAGAGTAAAGCATGTGGACGTCGGTATTCATCATAAAACTTTGCAACTGCATCCAGCTAAAACCGCAGTGTTTGGTTTGCTCAAACTATATTTCTATTATGCACTTAGTTTGAATGTCTCGCGAAGAATATACAGGTAAGAAACCTCCTAAAAACAAACCTCAAATCAAGTTTTTTTTTTTTTTATATGTATTTATTTTGTTTAATTTTTAAATTAAATAACAATATGTAGATATTTTTTTTAAATAAATAACTTAAAAGTAAAAAATATACACGTATCTCAAAAAAAATGTCTAATTATTATTTAAAAAATTGAATAAAAAATTCAATCTATTTTTTTCCCATCTCTTAACCATTTTTTAAAACTGCATCCATTAAACGCTAAATGTGATTATTTATATTAAAAGTATTAATGACTGGCATAAATTATGTGTATTCAATAAAGGGAACAAAAACAATGTATTTTTTCAAAAAATTACTAAGTATTAACGGATTCCCATCCCGTAAAAAGAAAAAAAAAAAAACGAAAAAGGATGCCCATAGATATTAATTAAGAAGTTTTAAAAAGGAATTAAAATATTTAATAAAACACTTGAAATTATTTTCTTTTAAAATAATGAAAAACATATTGAGCATTTTTTTCAGTAAGTAGATTCCTATATTATCCCATATAAGAAAACAATCATTGTACGGTAGGTTTTTAAAATGGTGGCGGACCTCCTTGTTACCTCCAAACGTGGCAAGAAAACTAGAATCTGCCGTGACCTGCGCGGAGCAGCACTGTGCCAGATTGAGAGCTGAGAAGTCATGGCAACACCACCACCACCACCACCACCAGGTAATCGCTGGAGGCGTGTCACAACCTCACCCTTCCCATCCCCATGCCCTTCTTCCCCGGTTCCAGAAAGCACAATCACCGCAAAATCCACAGCACAAGTCTTTAAGGAGATCAAACTTGCCTCTCTTTGTGATGGCTCTTCCTTCTCCTCCTCCTCCACCGCCAACAGTTCCCGTTCTTCTTCTGTTCGCAACATCCTCCTTCACGACTTCTTGGCGGGGCCCTTTTCCAAACACTCTTCCGTACAAGTATTCACTGCTGAGTGTGCTCAACCAACCACGCTAAACTTCAGTTCAAGCTGTGCCTGTCACAAACAGTCTCATAACTCTCTTCTTTCTTCTTCCTTTGACGCTTTGATGACTTCTGCAATATGCCCCTCCGATGGCAGGAAAAGGGCCCGCCAAGATGTGTGTGGCCTCTCTGATCAACCGTATCAGCGCATGATCAAGAATCGAGAGTCTGCTGTTCGGTCCAGAGCCAGAAAACAGGAAACGCTTCCTCTCTCTTTCTCTGCTACTCTCTTGAACTTTTTGAAGCTGAAAAATTGGTCCTTTTTTTTTTATTTCTTATTTGTTTATTAACTCCCAGGAAACAATTTCTGCAGGCTTATACAAATGCGTTGGAAATCAATCTTGCCCGTCTCACGGAAGAGAATTCAAGGCTCAAACGACAAGTAGAAGAGGTCAGCCACTTCTCTTGCGTTGTTCTTTCTTTTTTCTTTTAAAATTTGGGGGTGTAAAGTGATTGATATTTACATAGGATATCGAATATTTTTATGATTTCTTTTAATTTAAATAAGAGAAATGATATACTAAAAGAAGAAGGGGAGAGGTCAGCTAGAAGGGTACAGTACAAAACGGGAAGCACGCTTTCCCTTTTTTTTTCTTTCCTCTTATCAATTTCGGTCTAATTGTAAACCGAACAGGAATCAATCCTTATTCCTTATTTAGTACTCAAAGTGAAAGTGATGGTAAATGTAAAGTGTTTCAGCGGCTTTACAGTTGCATTTTCCCAAATTATTCTGGTGTGAAGTTTTTTTTTTTTTTTTTGCTCCTTTTGTTACAGTTGAAGTTGTTCTTGACGTCCTCAGCTAAGCATCCCAAAATGCGCACTCGATCTGTGTATAGAACCTCAACATCTCCATTTTGAGTAGTAACGAAGTAGCTCTTACAACCCTTTTTTTGGACGCTTCCAATTTCCATCGTTTGAGATGGGAGGCAGAGAGGCGTTGCAAAGGACCAAGGGGTGTTATTAAAGTGGGTTTTGGCACTCTCTGATACTTCTCTATCACTGCTCTGCCTGTATTATTACGTGAAATGTAAAAAGTAGACGGAGATGACGTCTGTATCGTTTTGCGCAGCCCGCAGGACCACGTGTCTATAACGTCCTTTTCTATTTCTTCTTTTGTTTTTTTTCTAATTTCTTCTTTTCTTTAATTTATAGATAATGAAATGAAGTGAAATCCTCGAACCTTGGCATTTATATCTCCGTTTTACTTTCCTGAGGAAATATTTGTTGGGCGAAGGAAGGTTATTTGCTATTTGGTTGGCTTGCCTATAAAATGTAATATGTGTGTGTGTATAACCTCTCAAAACGAGAGGATTGTCTTTTGTATGAAAATATTGTATGAAAATAAGAAGAATAAATCTCAATTATGAAATCATAAATATATATTTAAAATTAAAATATAAGTTCATACAACTGTATAATTTCTAAATAATTTCGGTCTTGGTCATGCAAAGGCTTCTTGTAATTCTAAAATTCAAACCGAATCACATTGAATAAAGCACGTGTTGGGTTATGGCTATTTTTTCAGGATAATTAATTTTTTTAAAAGTTGTTTAATAAAATTTTAACTATAAATTATTTTAAATATAAAAGATTCCAAGTAACTAGTGTGATGTCTACCTTTGCACAATTGACCAGTCATTTCCATTGAGCAAAAGCTTGCATTGTGGTGGGAGGAGAGAAAACCTGCCAAGTTTCCGTCATCATGCCTCAGAAGCTAAATTCCCACAAAAGATCGATGTTGGTTTCGATCGTGCCTACTATGTCTGCTCCCTCCGCTCAATACGATGACAGTTGCAAATTGTTTATTGTACAGTAGTTACCAAACTTCAACCTCTCGAATTGCTTTTGCATTTTCTCATTTTGTTTTCTTGATTGCCAATTGTACAGGAGGACAAAGCAGGATCCAAAATTAGTAAAAGATCACCGCTCAACACAGTTATGCATGTACCTAGTTGGACCAACGTTCATGTTCACTATCGTCTTTTACATGATGAAGACAAGTATCAGCAGAAAGAGATGATAAAGACATGACAACTACTGTAACGACGCCAAATTCATTGAAGTGAATTGTGCCTCTCCATTAATCTGTGCCTATATTCTTTCTTTCCCTTTACGTTAAAGGCATAGGACTAGGTAGTAGCTTTTGGGGATTAGATGAAACTGGCCTCTGCAAATCTGCAGAATGAGAAGTGACAGTCTGACAGAGTTTGATTTGGCTGCATTGGTGGCCTCAAGAAGCTCAAACCATTGGACTTGTGCATTTTGAAAATGCAGTTATAAATTTTGAAAATTACAATTCAAGTAACAATTAGCTCAAACTTAATAGAAGGCACGTAATAATAATTGATAGAATATGATCAATGACTAACCCAAAATAAAATGTGATGCACGCGTCATTCCTGCAGCGAGGGCACACACCACACATCTTTAACAGGTTGCCAACGCTATCAAAATGCACCTAAATGTGATTGAATTCAGCGGCAAACACAACGTACATATTCATTTGAAAAGTGTACTATTAGTTTTAGGTTAAATTGCACATATGAAGAGGGGGATCATACTACTCATATTAGAAAGTACAAAGTATGAGCTGTTCTGTCGTTCAAAGAAGGTTGAATCAATATGTTTTATTTTCCCCATACATTTTACTTTTTTCAGATACTAATGTGTATCAAAATTGAATGCAACGCGCGTATTGAAAAATGAATCCAACAAACAGACAGTCATCTATAATTAAGGATTATGATCCCCTTATACTACATATTAATTTGAGATGGTCATATTAACAAAGAAAAAAGAATAAAATTTGTCATTTATTATATTTTAGATTAATTTATTGATTTTGTTCAACTCTTTTTTTTTATAATATGAATTTTGTATATTGGTGAGTGAGAATTATGTTTTTATGATTAATTAATGGGATAAAGGAATACTCGTGTACCCCGAGAAGAAATAATAATATTAATAATAATCTATTATTATTAATTAATTAATTAATTAATAAAAAAGGGAGTAGACTTGGTGTCCAACATTTTTCCCTATTTTAACCTTTTAAATTATTAATTTAACAACTGTAAATTGGGTTAAATATGTAATTTTATGAAATTAACTACGGAAAATTTTAATATACTCAATAGAGGAAGAGTGATTCTTCCTCCACATTGAGTTATAACTACACAAAAATTTATATGGGACTCATATTTTGTACTTTATCACATGACGTTGTGATAAAAATAGATGGTGAAGGAAGAAAATTCTTCCTCCACGGAGTGCAGTAGAACCACTCATCAACTACCCCATCATGTCCGTAGTTTTTGAGGTGATCTACTTCACACATATAATGCAATTTTTGTTTCCATAGTTCTTCCATATATTTAAATAAGTTCCACATTTTTTTCTTTTCATCTCATAGAGCATTGCTTTTCATCTTATTCTTCCTTTGTGTTCATTTTCTTTGAAGGCTGTTTGTGTGTTGCATACGACAGGTGAGGTACTTAGAGCATGACCATGATTCCTTCTGACACAAAAAATGAGTGAGAGACGGGTTTAGATTAGTTTACAATGACACAGTGGGTAGAATTGGGAAATGCCACTACGTAAAGAATCTTTCATATATAATACGAAAAATGACACAAACGAGAAGTAGAAAACACTGGAAGTGTGATGAGGGGTAAATTGGGATAATGCCTCGTCTCTATTTAGTTATTTAGGTGTTGTAGGATGGGAGAGGGTGATTTTTATCCTATTTAAATTTTTATTACTATTAGGTGGCACCTTTAGACATGGTTCTATGAATTGCAAACTTTTAATGAGTTAAGATTCTTTTTAACTCGCGGAAACTTTGGCTGGACCAGTAATACGCAGTGCTCAACCATTTATATAGCAAACAAAATAGAAGAGAAATGTAACAACCCAGCCAAAGAAAAATATTAAGGCAGTACACTCAAACATTGGCATAGTTCACATTATATTAAGAAATAATTTACATAATATTAAGTGTTATGAGTCATATTGACTTTGAGTTTATAATATTCTGGATAGTACCCATTCTGACCCATTGTTTTGTGCACCACGTTTTATATAGTTAAGTAAGAAAAATATAGAGATAAATGGAATTTGACTTACAAATAAAAGGAAATAAATAAAAAGTGAGGTTATAGTAGACTTATAGATGACTTAGTATTTATAAACTCAAGTTTACATTGAAAATAAATTGGTTTAACACCATGACTCACGGTAACTCATAGTTGACATAGTATGTAGTTTGTAACATGCCTTTTTATATAGTGATTGGTGTCACCACGGTTTGTGCACTATTTCCCTGTTATATTAAGTAACACTACCTATATATTAATGAGTATATATTAGGTGTGACTAATCATATTCATTCATTCATTGGGGTAGTTTTAGCCTTTTAGGTGATACGATATAAAATAGTTTAAGGTGAATATGACAGTGACACACCTGATATTCCACATGTATGTTGTGTGTTTCTCAATGAGTATTTGTATATTAATGTTTCCATTATTATTAATTGGATTTATGTGTTTCACAATTTTTTTAAAGAAATTAAATTCATAATAAAAATATAAAAAATTTATATCATAATAATTCATAACATATTCAAAAATAAATTATTATTGTTCAAATATATAGTATATATCTCCGTATCAATACTTTATTCTTCTCATATTAACTATAAAAACCATCCTATTACTAATAATTAAAAAAATAATTTGTTAATTAATTTATTCATGTTTGGGTTTTGTTTATTTTATCAGGTAATAGACAACAAGATGGAGATTTTGACAAATCATCAATCAAGATTGCAACAACGATCAAGTTAGAGCGAATATACTTGATAGACAAGGTTAGAGCGAATATATTAGATAGACAAGACGTATGATGAGTACAGAGCAAAGGGTAATAACACTCAGATAGAAGGCATGCAAATTATCAGACATGCGTTCATAAAGGCAAACAAGTTGATGCATCATGTAGCATAACGTTATGTTGCTTTGCTATGACCTACTCCTCTTTGTTGAATAATATATTTAGCATTCACCTTAATTTCTATTATCTTTTGATTTGTTTTAACCTCAAGCGAGGCAAGGCCAGAGGAAGCAGAGTATACAGAGTCAATGGAAGGAATCTCTTGGAATTAAATCCGCCTTCACTCCTCTTTCTCTTTCAAAACTACAAGCTATGCACTTTTCAAATACACTTTATTTACTTGCTTATTATGACTTATGACTCAAAGGTTGCATGAGGGGCAAAGTTATACTTGATAATTGTTAATATTAATATCTAAAATATATAAAAATATAGATGTATAAGTATATTGAGTTATATTAATACTAAAAAAATAAATAAAAAAGCGACCTAACAGGCACCGTGCCAATTAAGCCGCTAGTAATAATAATAATAATAAGAACAATCATCATTATCATCATCATCTTAACAACAGTTTTTCCTTTCAAAGCTACACTTACAAGTTATTCGTTGAACTGAAAACTCTCAATCACACAGGAACTTTGTATGTACTAATGCAAATGGGTGTCAGCCTCGTTGCTTGGAAACACCCAGCAGTGACCAACGGAGACCCGAAAGCGCAGCTGCACAGGTAATGCCAATTGGCGAAGTGGCGTTATATATAAAATGTTAAGCAGGGAGTATTTCTTCTGTAATTTAGAGGAAGAAATTTCTTCTGCCATCGAACCTTCCAAGACTTGCTTTTAATGGTTAAAAGAAAGAGGCAACAAGTGAAAACAAAGTAGTTGAAATTCTTCTGAGAGCAAGAAAAGTTTTTGCTGCCGAAGGATCTAAGAATGTTTCCTGTTAATCATGATAACCGTACGAGAAAGAGGTTGTGATGATATCATCTACCCCACTCCCCAACCATCCTTGTGCAGTGTCCTGACTCACAACTCCGGAAATTAAAAATTCCTTCCCACAGAATAAACTTTCCTATAAAGAGGGCTACCCAAATTTGAGAATTTCAGATAAAAAAGACAAATTAGAGAATTTCTTAGGCGGTGACGTCCTTAATTTTCCCATCGGATTTACCGATTTACACACAAACAAATCTGATTAGTTGTACAAGAATTTCTCCTCAACTAACCCAGATAGCCAAATTAGAATTCATTGTGTAGCAACTAGTAACACATCATGCTTAGATAAAACCAATTATGTATTCTATTTTTTGATAAACCAATTATGTACTCTATATGACTCTGTAGTATATAACAAGACAAAATTATCACTTCACCCCACAAAAAGTCAATTAGGCTGAAAAAAGAAAATTATCTCTGCTAATACATTAGGCTGAAAAAAATAAACATTCAATTTCACCTCAGCGTCGAACACATTAATGTTGAAAAAAGGAAATTTTCGATGTAGTTTTTTTGAATTACAAATTTTCAATCATATTATTTATTTTGAAAAAAAATCAATTTGTCCATTAATTAAGAATTAAAAATTAATATGATCGAAATTTTATAATTTTTAAAAACTATACTGTGAGTTTTTATTTTTATCAAATTAATCATTTGAATCTGTCTAACGTTATTCTGAATTTAAAAATTTTTTCTAAAAATATCTTTTGAAAGGTTTCTTTTCACTTTTTCTTTCGGCCCCAATAAAATATTATTTATCTTTTTACCATTTTTCTCTTGTCTGTCTCCATTCTACCATTCATTCTTTGCTCAGAACAAGCACTGTTCATTGACGTCGACGCTGCATCTTATCCCGCAGTGTACTTATTGGCCGCTGGATGACAAATCAAAAGGAAAAGAAAGAAGAAAAAAACAGTGATGACAATGTTTTATACATTTTATGAAAAGTCAATCATGACAATGTTTTATATATATTTTTTATGTTTCTAATCTTGATATATTACCATGATAGAAAACTTTTACATATATATTAAACTATAAATTATTATATTAATAAAAATATTTAATTTTTATATTTAATATTTAAAAATTTTATATATAATAATATATAATTACATGATAATAGAATACTTTTTATTTTAATCCATGTTCTTCCTCTTTATATGCATGACAGTATTTTATAGATATTTTCACTTTAACGAGTTTCTTATCTCAAATCCTGATTCTCTCGGAAGTAATCCATTATCGGTTCGGCTTTTAGATTTTAGCCACTGAAAAATAACTATAAACAAAAAAATAAATAAATAAAAATTCAACTACCTAATTTAACTTTCGCTAAGCTTAAGATTAAAGGAAATATTCCTCATATTAACAGCAGGAAACCTTCTATTTTCTTTTCTTGAAATATATTTTACAACTTTATTAATTAATCAATTTTCATTAATTTATTTTATACATATTGTTGTAATTTAATACTAGCACCAAAAAAATAAATGATAATATTTATATAATTTATTTAAATATATTTAAAAAATAAAAATGAAATGAAGAGTCATATTAAAATTACAATATAAAACCCATATATTTTTTAATAATTATACATCTAAAAGTGATTTTAATCAATATTATCTAAATAATATTTAGTTTATCATAATTACTTTTAAGATAATTTTTTTTTTAAATAAAACGTTTTAGTACTAACTTATAATCATATAAAATATAAAACACGCTAGCCCTATAGGTTAATTTCTTTTTCCCGTCAAAAAACAATTTTCTTTTTGGTCATAAGGTTAATTTCATTGGAGAGTACTTGGATAGATAAAATGGGCTACGTCGCAGGAGACCAAAAACAACCCTATTATTAATAATTAGTGATATTTGCAAATTGCATTCTTAATACTAACATTCAACAAAAGGTGGGAGTAGAGTAAGTTAGACTTTAACTTAAATGGGCTTGATCTGTATTTCAAATATATAGCTCGAGTCTAGGTCTATTACCTGACATAAGTTCTTTTAGGGATTTTACCTGGCTTTTTCAAAAGCCTAATCTAACCCGAAAGTTTATTTACAGGTTTACTTGATCATAAAATCTTTAAATAAACAAAATATTTACTTTTAAGTTGGCCAAGAGACTTCTAAATATGCAAAAAAAAATATTACTAAATAGGTCAAAAAACCTTTTTTTTTGTTAGGGGGTCGAAGACAGCTCCTTGTGCTAGTGCAGTCTTAACAAAAGCCTAAGGCTTGCCATCTAAAGTATATTTTTAAATAGGTCAAAAAACTTCCTAAATAGATCCAAAAGTCTATTTAAAATATATCATAAAGATTCAATTATTATTAGAATTTATGAAATAATAATAATAATAATAATATAGTATAAATATACCAACTTATTGAGCCTAATAAACCTTTTTCATAAATTATAACTTGGTTTGTTTGGTTAAAAAGGCTTTTTAAAAAGCCTGAATCTAACTTATTTACTAAAAAAGTTAGGCTAAATTAAGCCAAATGTGGGCTAGGCTAAAAGTTCATGACAAACGCCTAGTCTACTTCCACTTCTACATCCAATGTCATTCTATTGTAATTTTATTTAAGTATTTTTTTTTTTCATTGATAGGTGGATTAACTTTTAAATATTTTTCTTAATTAATAATATGTTTTGCTAACAAATGCTTTAAAATTACTTGATAAGAATTTAAAAAGGAAAATAATCAAAATTTACATAAAAATATAATTTTAAAAGTATTTAATAAACCTAAAAGTTTTTATGTGATATAGTTAGCAAAACTCATTAAAATGTTCCAAGTGTCTCGTTGTGATTGACCAAATTTATCAACAAATAAATGCCCCTCAATATTCTTTTTGGTTGGGGGGGGGGAACCGCAAAAATATTGCCATGAGATATTGACTAAAGCGGATTGCTAATAGGTACCTATGTAAATTCATGAGTTTTGAAATTATTTAACATAAATAAATTAACAAAATTTAATTTTAATATATTAATAGTGTAAATTTTTTTTACATTATTATTTATTAAATTCTCCTATATATATGATTTTTGAAGTAGTGGATGTAAAAGTTAAATGTGTTTATTGATGTGGTAATATATGATTAAATGAGAGTATAAAAAAAGTTCACGTTGCTAATCTACCAAAATTAAACTCATTAAACAAAGGCACAACTTAAATAAAATTTAATTAATCTTTTGAAACATTTAATTATAAAATGGCCCAGTTTTAGGATGTGGTCTCACCGATCTAGCAATTAGGACTGTTAATTTGGATGGGCTCATTCGGACTAGCCCATTGTAGGTGGCTCCGTTATTCATGTGTAGAGTGGTATGGCCATTTATAATTTTCCCTTTTATATGTTTACGCCGACACAAGTATTTCTTGCCTTGAAAAATGTTGGTGACAATAGGTCGCATATTATGTTGATGCACATCTCTTAATGAGGAGATACAAGTTGCTTCATGACAAAAAATTAAAAAAAAAAAGAAGAAAAAAAATAATAGTTGACAAAAGAAGATGATACAACTCATAATAGCAAGACTTAGTTGGGTTAAATAGTTTAATACTTACTCTTCTTACCTAAAGTTATACATTTGAATTTTATAAATAGAAAAAAAAAATCTAGCTGTAGATTATATTAAGCCGACATTAAATTATTTAGAGTTTAATAATCTTCAAATACCGATACTTTATATAAACATAAGAAAAATATACAACTCAGCGTAATTAATAGTAAAATTATAAAGATGTGAGGAAATGTGAATGACAAAAATATATTCCTAACATTACTTTCTTTTTTAATAATATAAATGTTCGTATTTTAATTATATTATTCCAGGAAATCAAACGCTGTACATCCCATAAGTTCGTAAACAACTCTGCTTATTTCCTCGCATGTCCTCATCCATACTTATTACCATTATTATTGAATTCTCCTAGCAGCTGAATTGTTGACATGCCATTGGGATTACACACCCAATCAGAACATTCTGTTTTCCATTAATTAATTAATTAATCTGGGGCACAACCGGCTATGCACAGGCTCAGCATGCATATCAAAAGGGTGTCCGTAGACGTAGTGGCGCACTTGAATGATTCTCATAGAGTCCACCCAGATAGTCAGAGATGCACCAAAATGTGGGAATATCAATGTGCATCCACCTCCATCACTTAACTCGAAGTTTGAGAAACCAAACACCTACTGGGTGCACATAGTTTCCCAAAATTGTAAAATTGCTTGCCTTAAAGACATCCATTTCTCCACAAATGGTGAACTTAGGCGTACCATTTCCTCGGAGAAATGATTAATTTTCACGTTGATTATCTATTTGCCCAACCCACTACCTAATAGCCATATGCTGTTTGTAAGGGATTAAAGGACCCACCGGTTTATCTTGAGCATAAAGGTGAAGTGTCACCTCATAATGACATTAAGAATCAAGAAGTCTGTCCATCACTAAAGTTTTTGCTTCTAGGAAGTACATAATGGCAACCTTCACTCAATGCTAATCTCCTTTAATTTTTTTTCAGATTAATTGTGATATACAATCAGTGTATAGAAATTACGTATTGACAACTCATTTTGTACATATACACACACATATATACGTACACCCTGACACACGCACACACTGTGCTGGTTATAATTATTAATTACTATACCTGTAACTTATTTGAAAAATACAATTATTCCGACTGCCAAGGATAGGGAGACTTTCTCGCTCAGCTGAATCGCATGGTGTTATTGTTATGGTGTTAGTTTAGTTTCTATTTTCCAAGGACTCCTTTCATTAATTAGCGAGCTATATACGGTAATGGTATAAGGCATGCAGATGTAGCCAAGAAGTTTTATATTTCCCACTAGTGACTTCGATTGATAGTATATACATGCTAACCTATAGCTAATATATACATATGTTGCGTTTATATATATATGGGTTCGGATAAAGTTATATTAGTACAACTTTAAGTATAGTTATATCGCATATAATTTTCTATAAGATATATATTTTTTTATTTAATCGTTAAATCACAATTACTTATTATGAAATTTGTTTGTGCCAAATTTCATTGAAATTGAATATCAGTTAGAGTATAATCAAATAACTCTTATTAACGTATATTTTAAATTATATATTACATTGATTTTTAAGTGTAGAAAAAGTATACAATAATTTTCAATTAACATGAAATTTTGTATAGATGATCTATAAGATATAAACTTCTAATTCAATAGTAAGTTTTATAAAAAATTACAGCAACAAAAAGTTATTTCAATAATATATCAATTATTTAAAGTTATACTGATATAACTTGATCCCATTCCACATATTATATATAGATTAGAATCAAGTTATACTGGTGTAATATATATATATATATATTCAAATGGCATCACATGTAGATAACTAGTTGCTACCTCCACTCGAGTTATCGTATAAATGGTAGTCAGCGCCAACAATATAGGTATGGCTATATCTTCAAATGGCGCACTTTGCGTGGATTGAATGCTTGGACGGGCATATGCGGACAGCATAAGAAAGACGCATGCAATAACTCCACCAAAACAGATTATACCCCCCTTATTTTTTAATACCGTAAAGCATAATCCCTTGCTGACACAAATAAGCACCAAATTGATTACCTACACCAATTGCTCTTATATATATGCGGGTGATGCCAAAGCGTGCTCTTTATTGGCATGGTGTTCAATCTTTCATATTAACTAATTGAACACAACAAAATGCAAGAGAATAACAGCATGAAAGGCTATCCAGCTTTCTTGCTATTATTCTACTCTCTCCTCCTGTTTTTGGGAGAGTCAGCAGACATCATCCAAGCAGGGAATGGTAGTAATGATAATGAAGTTTATATCGTGTATATGGGAGCCGCGGATTCAACAAATGCTTCCCTTCGGAATGACCATGCTCAGGTTCTGAACTTGGTGCTAAGAAGGTAATTATTATATATGCCAACATCAATTAATTAATGTAATATGTTATGGTACTGATTTGGCTAAATTGTGATGAGAAAATTTCATTAAAGGAATGAGAAGGCTCTAGTACGCCACTACAAGCATGGTTTCTCAGGGTTCGCAGCTCGTCTATCAAAAGAGGAGGCAAGCTCAATTGCTCAGAAACCAGGAGTGGTGTCTGTCTTCCCTGACCCCATTTTGAAGCTCCACACAACACGTTCCTGGGATTTCCTCAAGTACCAAACTCACGTCAAAATCGATTCCCGCCCAAACACAGTCTCGAATTCTTCTTCCTCATCAGACACCATCATTGGCATCTTAGACACAGGTTATTATAATTAATATTCAAAAAAATGGTACCCATAAGTGTACAAACCTCTATCCCTAATTATTGATGTCATATATTAATCACTAACTATTCTATCCCTTTCATGAATAAAATATCGATACGTACTAACGCACCAGATTTGTTTCATCATTCTCAATGATTAACCAATTTGTTAACATATCATATCCAAAATCGAAATTCAGGTATATGGCCAGAGGCGGCAAGTTTTGTGGACACGGGTATGGGTCCTGTTCCATCCCGCTGGAAAGGTACCTGCATGAAATCACAAGACTTCAATTCATCCAACTGCAACAGGTAAAAAGCCCCAGCCCCACCAAAATAGGAAAGCAAGAAAAACAAAAAATAACAACCTCCTCCTTTACTCTTGTTTACGTTACTTAGCTTTTTGATCCTACTAATGTTTCATATATTATATTATGATATGTACGTTGAGGGTGGGCCCAATATAGTTGACAGAATGAAGCCATCATTCTCATTTTGATCAGGAAGCTAATAGGAGCAAGGTATTACACAGACCCTGACGGGGGTGATGACGGGGACAACACAGCAAGGGATTCGATTGGGCATGGGACCCACGTGGCGTCCACGGCGGCGGGTGTAACCGTCACCAACGCATCATTCTATGGTCTGGCGGAGGGGACCGCCACAGGTGGGTCCCCAGAATCCAGGTTGGCGGTTTACAGAGTGTGCTCCAACTTCGGGTGCCGGGGCTCCGCTATCCTTGCGGCCTTCGACGACGCAATTTCCGATGGCGTGGACGTGCTGTCGCTCTCGCTCGGGTCGCCCTCCGGGCTCCGACCCGACCTGACATCAGACCCGATTGCAATGGGAGCGTTCCACGCGGTTGAGCGCGGCATCGTGGTGGTCTGCTCCGCCGGGAATGACGGACCGTCCGCCAAGACAGTTGTGAACGACGCACCTTGGATTCTAACCGTTGCAGCCAGCACCATCGACCGGGATTTTCAGTCTAGCCTTGTGTTGGGTGACAACAAAGTGATCCAGGTACTAATTAAAGTAGTAAGTTGATGTGTAGGTTCCGTCCCCTTTTGAGTCGAAACGCAAGCTTTAATCATAATTTTTCTTTTTCGGGCACAGCTTTGGTATAAAATTAGAACAAAACATGATAAACAATTAAAAATTGTCTCAGAATATTTTTGAGAACCATCACTTCTTTCCAAATTCTAAGGCTAATAGCATCTCGGACCAAACAAAAAAAACAGGCCATTTAGTACCTAGTGTATAATAAAGAAAAGGTAAATTATAGAATCTTTACCTTTAAATATGAATATTAAATATTTATCTTCTTTTTATTTGTTATATACAGTTACTTTATTTTAATTATTTAATTGATATTGAGTTTCGAGCTCCATGGATATCGAATTTCGAATTCAAAATTAGGACATGCACTAACAAATATCAATGTAAAGACAGGTTCGAGTTTGAGTTAGGCATTAATAACGTATTCACGATCTTGAATTTGATGGACTATAATATTCTAATATAATATATTAATATAGTAAACTTATTCTATCTTTCTCTATTATTAGATTTATAAATAATTTTAAATTAATAATTTAATTTTAAATAAATATTCAATATTCAGCATTATAAATACTACGTAAAGAAAATTTCTCTAATACTCTCAATTTTTTAAGGATATTGATAATTTACAGCAGTTACTTGTTAATATTGATAAAAAGAAACATTTTTAAGTTAGTGAGTTGACAGATTAAATACAATCTACTCATTAACACTCATTAGAAAAGAAAATTAGTACCTCCTTATAATAATCAATGGGACCAAAGTACCTCCCAAGAAAAAGTATAAAATGATAATTTATTTTAAATTGGTACAGTGCTACTAGTACTATCTGTGCTCATGATTGGAAATTATTAAACTTCAGGGCAAAGCCATAAATTTCTCTCCGCTTTCGAAATCCCCTGAGTATCCATTGATATATGGTGAGTCTGCCAAGACAAGTAGCGCCGACTTGGTTGAAGCAAGGTACGTATGCAAAATTTACCAAGAAATGAATAAACTCCCTTGGGGTTGGGCTACAACTTGATTAACCAAGGAACAATATAATAGATATGCAATTGATCTATTATTTGTCAAAGCTCAGAAACTCCCGGCAAAAGTTTACATTATTTGTCAAACGCAGACAATGCCACCCAGATTCGTTAGATGAAGATAAAGTGAAAGGGAAGATCGTCATATGCGATGGTAAAAGTGATGAATATTCAACTGGTGAAAAAGTTCTCATAGTGACACAGGCGGGAGGATTAGGTTTGGTTCATATCACTGATCGAGGGGGAGCAGTAGCAGCAAACTCTGGGGATTTTCCAGCAACCGTGATAAGTCCAAAAGATGGAACCACACTCCTCCAGTATCTCAATTCCACGAGGTGAGGATATATATATCGATATCTTTAATTTTTAGAATTTGCTTTGAATTATGTGCAAGACTGACCATGAGTTAATTTAATTGTATGTGCATGTCATTTGAAGCACACCAGTGGCAACAATTCTGAAAACAGTTTCAGTCATTAATTATAAGCCTGCACCCGAGGTGGCATACTTCTCATCAAGAGGGCCTTCAACACTTTCAAGTAACATTCTCAAGGTAAGCATATATACATATACTGATAGTGAATAGGTGATAGCCAATCCATTATAAACTTCCCTCAAATTTCAATAGAGTAAACAGGAGCTTCTTTCTTTGTAGCCTGATATTGCAGCACCGGGAGTTGACATTCTTGCTGCATGGATTGGCAATGACGCAGAAAATGTTCCGAAAGGGCAAAAGCCCTCGCTGTACAACGTCATCTCAGGGACTTCAATGGCATGCCCACATGTCTCAGGGCTTGCAGGCAGCGTCAAATCTCGGAATCCTACTTGGAGTGCCTCTGCAATTAAATCAGCCATCATGACCTCAGGTTAAGCTCTTGATTAGTAATTCATACAGATTTTAATGTGCATAGTTTACGTAATAATAGACATGAGACCGATAGCAATATCCATCAACTCCTATGTTTCTAACTGCAGCAATTCAAAACAACAATTTGAAGGCTCCCATAACAACTGATTCAGGGTCAGTAGCCACGCCCTATGACTATGGAGCTGGGGAAATGACAACATCTGAACCATTGCAACCAGGGCTAGTTTACGAAACAACCACCATTGACTACTTGAACTACTTGTGTTACATTGGACTTAATATAACCACGGTTAAGGTCATCTCCAGGACTGTCCCTGATAGTTTCAATTGCCCCAAGGATTCGAGTTCTTATCAAATTTCCAACATCAACTACCCTTCCATAGCAATCTCCAACCTCAATGGCAAAAGTAGAGCCGTGAACGTGAGTAGAACAGTGACAAACGTTGGTGAAGACGATGAAACAGTCTACTCCTCCGTTTTGGATGCTCCCAGCGGGGTAAATGTCAAGTTAATTCCTGATAAACTACAATTTACGAAAAGCAGTAAAACAGTAAGCTACCAAGTTATTTTCTCCTTGAGTTCGACCTCGTTGAACGAAGATCTGTTTGGATCCATTACCTGGAGCAATGGCAAATATACTGTTCGAAGTCCATTTGTATTGGCTAAGTAGTCAAAAGCAGCAATAAATAAATGCAAGTGAAGTGCCTTCTATCGATTATTGATTTGCACTGTTTTTCAGTTGATTACAATTTAGCTCCTAAATTTATATTTCTATATAGAACTTGAGGCTTATAACTCACCTCGTGAGCTTAGCAGAAGGACCTCTTGATGAGACCTCAAGAAACCCCCTAATAAAGCATGAGAGAGGAACGAGGATAAATGAAAGGAAATTGGAATAAAGAATATAAGTGGAAATTGAACCCTGCTATTTCCCTCAGTGTCTCTAACTCAGCAAACTCGAGTCGAGACACTTGATCAACTTTCTATTTATAATGTGCTCCAACTTATCGAGACCCCTCTGCACTGGCTGAACGCCAAAAGGAAACGTGTTTCAATATATTCAATGACATAAAATTTTGAGTAAACTAATGCTTCATTCTTTGCTCTAGCCCAATAGATTTAGAATCTAAAATCACTCATAACTTTTCTTTATTATTTTTTTTGGCAAAAATAATTAATTCATTACCTAATATATTTTTTATTTTTCAAATTCGTCCTCTAATTATTGAACTTTTTAACTTCGCCTGTAACTTTTAAAAATTGTACACATTTGTTCTCTTTGCAACTTTTTTGTAAATGATATTTGTTTCATTAAAAGATAAATTTAGAAATATAATTTATTACATAAAATATTTTTTATATTATTTTGCTAACTAAAATGTTAGAAATTTATTTTATTAATATAACTAACGTCATTTACGAAAATGATAAATATTTTCAATTTTTAAAAGTTAAACAGCAAATTTAAAATACTTATTAATTAGAAGATAAATTTAAAAATAAAAAATAATTTAGGAATGAATCAATTATTTTTACCTTTTTTTTTTAACCACTAATATTACTGGGTAATACTTATATGGACACGTTTTTCCCTTTTCTTTTTTAATTATTAAAGCCCAAGATCTCTAGATTCGGTAATTTATCCAAAAATTTACTTGTGATTAAAATGTGCTTTGAACGAAATGAGTTTTTCTGACCACCCCCCCCCCCAACAAAAAAAAAAAGAACGAAATGAGTTTTGTATTTAACAATGATCACGTGATTCTGTAAGAACGTATTGCGAGGGCAAATGTTTTGTGAGAATGCATTGTTTTTGTTTGTGTTGAAAAAACTTCTGCTGACTACATCAATTTAACCCCATAGTAATTTTGAAAGGAAGAAGACATTCTAGCCATCCATAGTGCAGTCAAGAACGAATACCATACACGTTATGAAAGAATCAAACAAATCCAATAGCAAAGAATGATTAGCCTATACATCCGGATGAAGTGTAATGAGAACCTGAACAAAGCGCAGGGTACATAGCTAGCAGCAGAGGACAATCATCACAGGGACCAATTAGAGCGAAGCATTAAAGCAGCTAACTTGGAATTCCCATGCATTACATATGCAAAACCTGGCTTCAAGCAAAGTTTATCACCCATGTTAAATTTTAGATAGGATTCAGCCTGAAAATGATCACTGGCTGAATCTCCAATCACCCCACTGAGACTAATTCCCCAGCCAAATGGATCTTCAGAAACATCAGACATGGTTAGAGCCCATTGAACAGACTTGGAATTTGGTCTTTTCATCTGGACCCACCCTCCCAGTTTTACTAAGCCAGCAGGTTCAGACTCCACCATCAGAGCAATAGAACCAGCTGAGACCTGTGTCCTTGTTCCCTCCAATGGTAATGCTTCAGGTACTGTCTCAGATTCTTCATGTTGCTCGGACAAGACTACTGGAATTGTAAGAGCCCCAAATTTTCTAAATTGCTTAGATGACAGAGGCACTTGGTGAAGACCCAGAAGAGACAGCTTTATTCCCCAAGGAAATTCACACACAAGTTGTCCAAAAGTGCTGGATCTAGTCTCCATTGTATTAGTCCCAGATGGCATTCCAAGTCCAGCGACAAATTGAGCCAATGAAGCAATTATATTTGACTTTGTCACAGTTATGCCAATAGCACTACCGTTGTGCAGATTTAGAAGAGGAGGTCCAAAAGAGGAAAAGTCCGTCAGGCCCTTTCCAAGGTAAATGAACACAACACCATATCATTATGTCAGGGGCCTGATGAGCAGACAGTGTAGAAAAAACCAAAAAAAACATGGAAAAGAAAAAGATACACTGGCCGTCTAGTTGAATTGGTATGCTCAAAATGTTTTTCTACTCTAAACAAAATAGATATTTCAACATGCCAAATAATATGGTCCTTGCAATCTATTAGAATCTATGGTCATAGGTAAAGAGAACAAAAGGGGAAAAAACATTTATCCAGTAGCTAAGTTGATTTTATAAGGATTATACCTTAAGTGAGCAATATGCTGGTCCATATAAAGTTAAGAAATCCATAAATCCAGATAAAATGTGGCAAACTTGAGGTAAAGTAAACTATTCATCTAGATCCTAGATGCACACACGACTAGACCTCACGGAAATGAAAAACATGATCCCGGAACAAACCACATCCACATACAAGAACACACAAGTTTCAAAATTTTGAAAGCTAGGCTTTTATGTGAAAAAAATAAAGCCATCCCTGAATTTTTCATACAAAATTTTAAAAGGGAATACCACACTGACTGGTAGTTGCAACAAGTTCCAACAGTGAATATCACTAAATTCATCAAAGAAGCAGATGGAATCAAATAGCACCTGGTTAAAAGAATTTAAAGCAGTTCCAACATCTCTGCATTGGGCTCCTATTGGGATAGCCATCAGAGATAACCAATCATTAACATTTGCAGTATAACTGAGCTTTGCTAAAGAAAGTGGCGTTGCAAGGACATCATCATGACATTCCTTCCCTTTCTGGCTGGCCACAAACTTTGCAGCAAGAGTATCCTTCTGCCCAATGGTGGTTTCAAAAATGAACTTTGAACTAACACCTGTTCTTATTCCAGACCTACTAATGGCGTCTAAGCTCTGCTGATTAAGGCTATCCATAATCAACAAAGCTCCCAGAACATCCACCTGTCCTCTTACATGGGTAGTAGATTCCCGAAAGGGACCTCCCTTGGATGATTTATAGAAGGAAAGAATTCTCTCAACCTTTTCTTGTCTGTCTCTGAGTTTCATAAGATCAGAGAATGCTTCTCTTTGTAAACGCTTAAGCATTTCAATCTGAAATGATCATAGCAGAAGCAACCATCAACAAATCATAAAGAAACACTAAAGAACTATGTATCCATTTGACATGCACAGTATTCAAGAACGAAGTAGTATAGTGCGACCAGCTGGCAAAGGTGTGAATGAAGTAGAACAGGGTTAACGTTATACAATAAGATGAATCGTAAATTAAAGAAACAAAAACAAATTCGTTTCTTGAGAAGCAGTGGTGAGAAACAAGAACAAATTGTATGCAATATATGAAACATCGGAAAAGGAACAACAAGAGGGAAACCTAAAAGCAAAAGCTGCGAAAGAGAGAAGAGGTACCGGATTGCGACGACGATGAAAGAGTCCGTCAAAGAAGTCTTGTCCGGATTTAGCGACAGCTTTCAATTTGTCGAACACTACGCCTACAGGCTCCATTACACGACAACCTTAACAGAACCTTTGCTATCTGCTAATATCTCAAAACGAAAATGGATGGCAAAACTGTAAACTACTGATTACTGAACGAAGCCTCCGTCGTTCACTGTTCAGTGACAATCGTATTGCGTAACGATTCGCAAGACGAATTGGAAACGATGCTGCGTTGGGAAATGGAAGAATGGATGTGTACTACGGACGCAAACGGAAGCAAAATCTCTTTGTCTTGTGAGGACTCCCGGCCCCCCTTTACGCCCAAACAACAAGAGCCGTGTTCTTCGCTAAGGACGATGGCGGAATTTCATTCGACAAAAACAAACACAACTCTTGTCCACTGGACTGTTAGTCTACTCTGGTGCTTCTGCGAATGTTATCAATACTTCTTTTATGACGATCATCGTCCTAAATTGTGGGGATTTTTGTTTTTTGGTCTGGAAATTCACGTGTTTCTTTTTTTTTATTAGTAGTTTTGGGCTTTGATAGTCAGCTTTTGTGCTAACAAAAAAGCCCATTTCAATACAAAACTAATTTCAGACCCAACAACAATGCAAAACTGTTAAACTTAAAATTTCAAGTACTTCTAAGGACCCAAAAAAAAATTCAATTACTTCTCGGACCCAAAAAACAGTTTCAATTACTTTTGATCCCCTAAACAAAAAATCAATTACTTGTCACCAAAGCCTTGGCACAAGCGGTAATTATTTGGCTCTAAAAGTAGCCACACTTGGGAGTTCAAGGGACTCAGTTCGAGTCAAGGGATTAGAGACTCCATGCTGCCTCCCCCCCACCAAGTGACCAAAAAAAAAAAAATTCAATTACTTGAGAGGCTGGTCTAGTGGAGGATATGTCTGCCTCTAAAGAAACGCACCAAGGTTCGAGCCAGCAAAGCTGACAGTGATTAGGAACCTTTCCCCCTCCCCCAATCTCCCTAACCAAAAAAAAAATTTCAATTAGGTTCTATGCTATTTCCTTTGCCCTCTGATAATGGGTTGATACTCATAACGTGAAAACAAATCACATCCATGATGCTCACATATATATATATATATATAGCAATTGTTCCCTTCCCACTCCTTAGGAATGGCACCCAGGTGGTTGTTTGCATCATTTCATTTTCTCCTATCCTCCATTCTTCCCCCCCCCCCCCAAGAGCTCCATTCTTGCTATTAGATATATTTATATATAGGAGTGCCTTTCTTATCCTTTATTGCTGTAAAGATATCAATGCTCTTTATTAATGAGTGACTCACATTTAATCATAAACCTATTAACTTTCAAATAAATTTTTTCAACTGAATTATACAAGGATCTCACGTGATAAAGAGTGTGATCTTCATCCTGGTTCCTAAACCTATTTTGGACTTGTTTTTTTTTTTCACTATCCAATAAAATCCTCAAACTTAAAGCCACGAATGAGATAGTCTACAGTAGAGCTGTTCACAGTTTGATTTCGTTCGATTTTGAGGAAAAACTCAATGAAACCAAACCAATCGGTTGATACAAAATGACAACAATTCGGTTTTAATTTTTTTAAAGAACCAAACCAATTCTAGTTGATTCGGTTCGGTTTGGTTATTTGATTTTCACTAATACTAGTCTCATGCAATTAATCCCTTTTTTAGATGCATCAAACCCTTTAACCGAGGCAACATAACTGAACATGAAAAACAACTTGAAGAACAAGTACTATTTTCAATCTCATGATCAAAATAAAATAAAAACGAAACTAGAAGGCCTTGAAGGCTACATCATTGGAATAAACCTTGAAGGCCTCATGAGACCAAATCTGGAATGACCCCATACCCCAAATAAAACCAATAATAGAACCAACCCTCACATTACAAGATCATTTACAACATAAACGAAAACAACATCTAGGAACCACAAATACATAACAAGAAAAACCCCATCCATAAGCAACAAGCAACAAACTCTCGAGAAAGAATAACACTAGTGCATCATGATGACCTAACACGAAGTCTCTATTTCTCCAAATCAAAGCCGCTCACCAAAGGGCAAATAGAAAAGCAGTGATAGGCTGCCATTGAGTCGCAAGGCGAGAGATAATGGGAAGCTTTGAATCTTGATGAAGTGAATCTTGATGAGAAAGATGAGAATGACCAATAGATGGGAGATGAGAATTAAGAGAGATGTAGAGGTGGAGAGTGACAGCTGTAGTGTTGGGGGTAAAGGATGAGTGAGTGAACATGGGTATTTAGGTTAACTTTACTTTTAAGGTCTTTTTCATCCATATAGCATAAAAGTAAGGGTGAGATAGTAATATGCTAATATGAGAATCAGTTCGATTTGAATTTCAATTCTCCAATTGAAAATTCGGGTTGTTGGTTCTCGGTTTTCAATTTAAGAATCGAAAATCGAATCAAACCGATCAATTTTAGAAAAATAAAACCAATAAAAATCAATTTTTTTTGGTTTTGTTGGTTCTTGGTTTTTTCGGTCAATTTTATCGGTTTTATTCGATGTTGTTCGATTTTGAACAATCTTAACTTGCAAAGATCCTGAATCATGGAAAAACTTGTCATCCCTATCCCTCCCCCTTTCCCCCAAAATTGCCCTTCCCGTGGTCTTGGAAATTTCAATAGGTGAAGTTTTACTCTTTCAGCAATTTTACATTTCATCAACCACAACTTCTGATGTCACGATCAAATCCCTTTTTTTCCCCTCTTTCCCTTTTCCCCTCTTTCCCCAGTTGTGACCAACCAACTATTAAAAGGTGTTATAACAAATTAAGCTCAAGATCTCCATTTAAATTCTTACCATTTGATTTTGTTTAATTAAAGATAGGAAAAAAAATTGGAATTGAAGTGAAGATGCTGAAGTGCTAAAAATATGTAAGGCATACTGGGACAGCCTCTGTAAAATTCGGATATCATAGTGTACATTTATTATTATTATTATTTGAGCTGATATCACATTGTACATTAAGTGAATGATTCAAAAATATCTATATTTTCACGGCAGAGTTTGAGGTGATTTCACGTGGAATATAATAAACAAAGGGCCAAGAAAATGCATAAACTGTGTAAATGGGAATTCTCTCAATTCCCAAAGAAGCTGTGTAAATATCTGTTGAGGACTTTACCAACAACAATCTGGTACGTCCTTTGGGTGGGATGGTAGCTATCCCAAAATACATATTTAGAGTCGTCTTCGCAGATTTGCGGATCTAAAGAGTTACACAGTATAGCGGCCTCTATAGTCCCCGTGCCACAGCATCCCTTGTCCACAACTTCAAAGCCTGAAAGATATTCAATTAAAAGATTTAGAAAAGAAAGCGGAGATGGAAAGAAATATATGTATACAAATGTACTATGTATGTTGATTTCGTCAAGACAAGCAATCTATTTGAGAGAAGTTTTTGTACCATATATGGTTGGGTTTTCGATGATATGAAGCAAAGGGTTGTACACATCGATGTAGACAACCTTGGCTTGAGGCAGATTTTGGTTTAGGTTGTTGAGCTCTTGAGATAGTTTAGCATTAAACAACTTCGATGCCTCGTTTATTTCCTGCGAGCACTTTCTCTGTGTACCTCCAAATAGAGTTCGCTGAAATGGCAAGCATCCTACTGGGGGTGCACTGAACACTCCGATTCTCCTTGCCCCCAATCCATATATTTCCTTTGGATTTTCGACAGAGAGGAGAATTAAAAATCAAAATGAGTAGTAATAACCAGGGACATGAAAATACAAGAGAATGTACACTATTGTACGGGGCAAAAAAATAACGCTAATCTTGGACGAGGCTTAAATTAATAATTTTAGTAGTTTACCATCTTTAATATTTATGAGTGGCGGAGTACCTTAATGAAGGAAGAGGCTAATTGCAATAACATGTCAGTGTAAGAGCCAATATCATATTGCGCTTTCCTAATTCCAGTTGCAAAATAAGAATTGGCAATGTCGTTGCTGCTCGCTACCACAAGTACTAAACTTTTGGACAAGATGAAGTTGGTTCTTTCTTCTCCAAAATTTGCTTCCAGTTTTCCTACGTACTCTTTGAATTGCTCCAGTTGCTCAGATAATGATATGACTGACTGTAATCCCCGAGTAACGAAGCAAACGAAAAACAATTTAAAACAAAGAACTTTTCAACAAGACGAAGTGATTTCTAACCAAATGATGTAATTTTGAAGGATTGGTGAGCAGGTCGAGGCACATGAGTGAGACTTGATAGGTTTCACAAAGTTGAACCAAAATTCTTATTTTTCATTAGTAATAATAAAAGAATTTAATTTTGATATATTATCATTATAAAATAATTTTACACAAACTTTAATTATATATTATTACATTAACAAAAATATTTGACTCAACTATCTATTATTTTAAAAGTCATATAAATAGAAGAATATGATTAAATGATAATATAAAATTTTATTAGATTAAATCTACATTTTAATCTTTGAAATATTTTTATTTTAACATTTTAGTCCTTAAATGATCAAATATATACACTTTAGTCCTTAAAAAATTTTTATTTTAACACTATAGTTCTTAGAAGAATAAATACATACACTTTAGTCCCTAAAATATTTTTATTTGAACACTTTAGTCCTTAGAAAATTAAATTTTTTGAGGACTAAAAAATATACATTTTAATATTTTAAGGACTAAAGTATTGAAATTAAAATCTTTCAGGAATTAAAGTATTAAAACAAAAAAAATTCAAGGACTAAAATATAGTTTTACTCATTATTTTACATTGACGGTGTATTAAAATTAATCTCTAATAAAAAATAAAAATAAAAACAAATTATAATATGAGATTAATTTTGATATATATAAATTATATATTGACTTTTAAAATAATTATTATAAAAGTTAAACCTTTTAAATAATGTAACAACATAGAATTAAATGATTTTCACCAGTACATTAAAATTAAATCCTTACAAGATTTTAAAAAATGTATTATTTTGTGAAATTTAATATTTTCATTTATGACAGGAATAGGATGAGAGGGATTTATTGAGAGGGAAGAAGCACGTAGTAAGCACATATTTTAGGATGAGATTGCAATTTACCCTAAATAAAATGCATGTACCTGAAGTTTTGGGGTCAAAGGATCGTATCCGGAGCCACCCGAAGCGAAGTTGGCTCCCTTAAGGAGATCACCGGCCTGCAAACTACGATCCCTATAAGGTGGTATGAATCCTTTCATTCCCAATTCTTCAGCTGAATGACCAAAGAACTCACTGATTTAAGAATTAGAATTGAAAATCACAAACAAAAGTGATCTTTTTTTTTTTCGGGTTTGAAAGAAGGAGTGTTACAATGATGTATCGAAGTTGGCTTTCTCATGATTTTTATTTAGATAATTCTACGTCAAAATTATTTAACGAAATAAAACACAAGAAACATGAATAGTATAGATATTTTGAATGACATAATAACACATATTTAATCGAATATCTGTATTAATAAAATGCATTACAGTTAAATCTTAAAGAATTGACAGTGTATTAATTTTTTAAAATTTATTGTTGCCTTTCTTGTATTTCTGTTAAGTGAAGCGAGAAGCCGAGAAGTAATATTAATCAAGCGAGACAATAATATGCTCAAATATATATATGCAATTAACAATATAATTGTTACTTTTTTAATTCTTGTTAAATAATCTCAAATGATCATATTATCAGCAATGCTGTACGAATAGCGATTTTATGAATATGTATGAAAATGAAATCTATCTAACAAAAAAATCAGGTTTTGTGTTAGAGATATTATTGTTAGTGATTAGTTGGGATAATTTTACAATAAACGTGACTAGGTGCTAGTTAGTACTCTACTATTTTGTATATAAGCCACACAATTAGCTTGATGTACTCATCTTTTATATTATTAATGAAATTCATACTCTTCATTCACTCAATTCTCTTTTTTTGAAAGAGATGCTTCATGACATTTTGAACGGAAAAAAAAAAACAATAGAAAAGAGAAAACAGAGAAAATGTAACTCTATCAACATTGTTCATAAAATTCGTACTAAAACAGTTTCTCACAAAATAATATTTCTCTTATATTATTAACTTAGAGTCTTGTAATTTCATTTCATATATGAAATTTATTAAAAGCAATAAAAAATATCCTTCAAAAATTAAAATAAATTTATTTATAAACTTTTTATTTAAACGGCTAAACCATTAATATTCAGAGTAATTATATATCCCAACTTATTTTGAGTCAAGTTGACTACTAGTTAGGAGGCTTAAATCCTCCATATACTAGTTTTACTATTCACAAAGCTTGAATACTTTTAAAAAAAAAAGGTTAAATCGATGAACCAACTAAGCCATGCTTATAAGTTATTTAAAAATAAAATAAATAAATTTAAACATATAGCTAATAAGATGAATTTATGTTTAAGTACCTACGAAGTCCGATGGGACTTTGCCATTGGAGAATCTCCCTGTTGGTTTCCCCCCCAGGAAGTCCCTTCCATAGGGAAGGAAATTGCACTTAGCCAGCGTCGTTAAGTCATTGTTACTGCCTGCGTCAACTATAGAATCACCAAACAAAATGAGTGCCGGAACGCTTTCATTGCCTGGCAGCTTAACGATAGCCTCTGCATTGTAAGAAAGACGGAGACACAAAACACAACAAAAAAAGACCACAAGCTTATTCGCATACAACGTCTCCATATTGCCTTTGCTCATGCTCAGTTCTGAGTTAATATTATATAGAGGTACTTAGAACATCATGTAGCTCAACTCATTTATTGGTCCGGCAAAACACAGCACGAGGAAGGTACCTATATCTTATTTTTAATATAATAAAATACTCTAATTATATCAGTGTGATCTTCATAATTGCTTTAATTCCAAGTCCGATCCACATATATGCAAATCAGAATTCATTGCTTCAATTCACTTCCACATATCTTGTCATAGAATATATATCACCAGTTATAATATTGTTTTTCTGGAATAATAATGGACAACCCCACCACCGACAATCACTCAGATATCGCTATGTTGCCTATATTTATGAGCTATAAACCTGTAAGTAAATGATCGTCGTGTTCAACTTTTACAATCATGCCAATGAGTGGGTTGCACGATGGGAAGAAGAAGAATTATTTCGGAATTAACTGGACAGCTTCACATGGGAAACTAAACGCGGAGACCATAACAACTATAAACAGGAAATAAAAAAATTGGTAATGGTAATTTGATTATATAAAGCTCAGAAACTACTTCGTATGTATCACCATGCCTGGTGGCATATTGAATCAGATTTTGACTCTGGACACAATATATATATATATATATATATATATATAGGGAGCGTATCACATGAAAGGAATGATTTATTATGAAAATAAAAGGAGCAAATATTGGTTATTGGATCTTACGTAAATAGTCACGATTAAAACATAAAGTTATATAACGTTTTTAAGTGATTATGTGACCTTTAAATAATTTTAAATCTTGACCAACCATATATGATTATATGGCACAGATTTGCTCTTCTCACTCTCACAATTGACTACTCCTCTCATATGAGACACTCCCTATATATATATAGTTATTTAAAATTTTGATAGATTGTTATAGTACTTTTTTTTACATTATTTTCTAAAATTTTGCTTTTAATTAAATTAAAGAAATATAATTCTCAAATCTCTTGCACAGCTTGCGCGGCCGGAGATCAATTCACAATAATTCCCAAAGAATATGTATTACTTTATTTTCTCCCTCTAGTTGAAATCTTAAACCTTTCATATACAAAGAGAAAAAAGTTTTCTCTTATTTATTATTGTTTCATTAGGTTCTCACAAGAAACCAATCCTTGTCTTCCCCAGTAATTTGCAATGTCCTCCAAATATTCGGAATCAAACGCCTTGTGTCCGTTATTAGCACTTACTGATACATATATGTAAAACAGTTGCATATTGCGCACGTATTTGAGACCAGTTTCGTACACATTAAGCAGACTTTCTTACACATTATTTGCAGTTTTACCGTGTAATGTATAGCAGTGTATAAGTTTTGTTAGAATTTAAGAAGATTAACTATTCAAGTTTAAAAATATCATCTACACATATGTGATTCTCTCTTCTTGTGTGTATACATTTAAGAACATAGCGTTCAGTCCATTTATTTGCACTTATTTATACATCTAGCAAATTTACAGATTACAGCTACTTCATATCGTGTTTGTGCTTATCTAAGACCAGTTACGTACAAATCGAAAAGAAAAATTTCTTACAAATTATTTGCGGTTTTACAGTGTAGCGTATACACGTACGCCGTATTTAAGTTCGTTAGAATATAAAATTTAACTGCACTCAATTTAAATTTATCATCTACACATACGTGTTTCCGTTTTATAAGTATAGTGTGGTTGAAGTTTTTTATTCAAACGATGGTGCTTAATTGAATTGAACGAAGTTCAATCACGATGCACTGTTTTTCTCATAAAAAGAAAGAAGGTTAAAACTAGTTTTGGTTCTTATATATATCTCAAATTTTGGTTTTTATCCTTAAACTAAAAAAAAAAATTTGGTTTAGGTTTCTACACTAATATTCTATTAAAGAGTTAGCCCTTGCAGTTAGAAAATTATTAGATGGGATTAATTTTTACTGAAGTGGCTAGTAGAATCTAATATAGATATAATATGTTGTTCATATAGTCTTGAAACGACCTCTTTTAGACATTTTTTAAGCCTAAAACAATCTTTTTTTTTAAAATAGATGTTTAGGCCAAAACGACTTTAATTGAGTTTCACTATATCCTATGTCAACTTCTGGTAGCCACGTTAGCAAAAACTAACACTATTTAATAATTTTCTAACGATAGAGACTAACTCGATATTTCTATAGGGACCTAAACTAAAATTTTTTTAATATATAAGAACTTAAACAAAAAATATTTTAGTGTAGGTAAATCAAAAAAATTTAGGTAAATTACACTGATCTCCCTAAGATTTGGTTAAATTCACTCCAACTCCCCTTTATTTGTAAAATTTGCTCTAGAGGTCCCTAAGTTTGTCAAATCCTTACACCATCCTCCCATACTAATGTTGGCCTATTAGTGTAGTTAATGAAACAGTGGTCATGTGCAATACACACAATCTTTAATAGCATTCTTGTAATATTCAAACATTTTTGAAAAAATGAAATGACCATAATACACCTTTTGGTTGATTGTTAAAAAGCTACCCATCTTATCTCAAAGATAAATATACATTATTTGCACAGGGTTTTCAATTTTAAGATATGCAATTCAATTGACAAATTCAAGAGCTCCATCATTAATCACTACCTACAAAACCAACAATTCTTTACTATCCATGTTTTTTTTTTTCTTGATAAACTAATAATCAGGGGGGAGCTAACTCAAAGTTTGAGGTATATAATCTACAACATCAAAAATAGCATAGCCAATTGTAGACAATATAACAAAACACCAAAAAAGATCAAAACCAGCAATATAGCCTAAAATATGTCCCCAACTATGCCCAAAACATTCTGTTATGGACACCACCTTTCACTAAAAGATAAGCACTTAATCACAAACACAATCACCTGTGATATCATTTTTGACTATTCATGTGATGGAATTGTTTATAAACAGCAACCAGTAGTGCACAAATTCAAAGGTTAAAAATGAGAACCATAGGAGCAACATGTAACCATAATAGAGACTCAAACTAAGAACTATGTTCCATATCTAACACCTAAATTAAAGACCAGGTATATAATCAACTCATAAACCACCCTCAAACCCCAATCCCACCCTCCCTTTTCATCAACTAGTTTCCATCAGAACCATCTCCTTCATAGCCACCACCACCACTACTGCCATAACCTCCACCACCGTTACAGTTGTAGCAACTACCACCATCACCGTAACAAGAAAATAAACGTGACGAGAAAAGTGAGGAGTCAAAATCCAAGAGCAATCACAGAACAAATTAACCTATGTGATTCAGTCTTCTTCTTTGCCACTTATGAAGCCACCACTGTAGCTTAGCGTTTTTTACCCTTTTTCTTTTCCAGTCGATGAAGATGGGGTGAATAGTTAGTAGGTGTCAGGGGGAGGGGCTTGAATTAGTGACGATAAATTGGACATCTTGCCTTCTTCGTTACCTCTCTATTAACACTATTTAAGTTGGTCGTCTCCAGGGGAGGTTAATGTAGCCCGAACAAATAAAGGAGAGTCAGGGTGAATTTTACCCAACCTTATGAAAGATAAGTGTAATTTGTCCAAAAAATTTTAGTGTAGAAACTAAAACTAAAATTCACAAGATGTATAGGGACCAAATACTAGTTTTTACTAAGAAAGAAAGAAAAAAGAAAGGAAGAAGGAAAGAACAGATCACTTTCAAAGTCCAAAACTCCATTAAAAATGAATTTTAGTTTTTTTGGGGTCGTGAAAAATAAATAAATTCAGTTATGCATTCAATTAAGCGGTTTTTAAATTTGTTATTGTGTTTTTAGTTGTTATTAGGAGTTTTATTGTTTTTAAAAAAAATTAGAGAAATATGCTAATTTCAGTCTGACACAACACTGAAATGCAACACATCACACCAAATTTGCTGTGATATATTGCGATTTCAAGATTAAAATGAGCCAATTCCACTCATTTTTTTTTTGTTGAACTATCTCACATGCTCTGAAATACTCCCAAACACTTTCAAATATCTTTATAGAATTGTTGCGGGATGTCACTCTATCTATAGACGAAAATTTGGATAAGTTACCAATCTTTTTATTATTTTCTTGGTTGAAATCACAATAAAGTATTAAACTCGCAACATTGTAACACAAATTCTAGAAATTTACAACCGAGTATTGTAAGTTCTAAGTGATTTCTATTTTTTTTTAAAATCTCCTAAAACACCATATTCTTCTAAATATGTTGAAATTACCAAACTCCTCTATTTAACAAGTAAAATTACAATATTGATCTCCTTCAGCCTTCAATTAACCACTCTTATGGGCCTTGTCCCAGATATTTTTCCCCCGGGCAAACTCAATATGTGGCCTAGGAAGTAGGAAAGTTGACCGAAAAACAAAAATTTGGCTATAGGATATAAAAGTAGATGTAAACTTGAATAAAATTCACAAGAAAAATTATTGAAAAAAAAAAAACTTGAATGAAATCCAAAAACTGCTTCTAATTTTTCTAAAGAAATTGACAATTTTAAGTTTTAATGAAATATTCAGCAAAATATTGAATTTTCCACTAAAAATAGGAAACCACTCTCTCGCGAGCAGTTGGCATTCTGAAAACACCCATTAAGTTTAATTTTATTTTGGTGGATTTAGATTACTATTTTTATAGTATTATAATATAAATTGTTAATGTATGCTAGGCATATGTTAAAACAGGAGTTATAAAATAAATAGTTTTTTGAAATTTTAAAAATATTTAATATTTTTTAAATAATTAAATTGACTTTTAATGAAGACTAATAATAAATTTTCCTTAACGTATAAGTTAATAAAAGGAACTAATTACAAAAGCTCGATCGTTTTGTAGCTTTTGTGTTGGTAATTTTTTTTTCTTAAATTATAAAATTAATATGTTTGAACTATTAAAAAAATAATATTAAGACAAAATGCTCGAGGGTTTTTGACGATTGAACATTAAATAGCATCATTTTAAATAAAATCATTATAATATATACATTTATTGATTTAATTTTAATATATTGTTGACGTAAAATTTTTTTATATAATTATTCAATTATATATAATTATGAATTTAATTTAAATGTACTGACAGTGTAAAATAGTTTTACACTGTCAGCCAATAGAAATAGTCAAAAGTGCCAACTCATATAAATAACCATCTATTATAATGAAAGACCCACCATGATTTCTCATTTTTCCATATTTTTATTGATTGACAGTATAAAATTATTTTATACTATCAATACATACCAATTAAACTCTATAATTATATCATTAAAAAGATTTTAATCTTATTATAATATCCTCAAAAGTCACATAAACAAAATTTCTAATTGAAAAAAGCGAGACAAACATATATTCTTTTTCTCTCTCTTCTCTTTTAGAGTTTTATTCTCCATTTATCTTAATTCTTCTCTAACCTTTCACGGTGTCTATTACTAGAAGAGGGGTTGATTTATTTAAATTAAAACTCAATAAATGAAATATAAATTTGCAGTTTTTGGACGTGATTGGTGTCTGGTGATAAAAAAAAGAATTATGAAATACAATTTTTCACATCATTTATGTCTTAATATATTTTTTTGGATTTAATTTGAATACATTGTCAGTGTAAAATTTTTTTATATAGACATCCAATCATATATTGCCACATCAGCAAAAATTTTTAATATAATCACTTACTACTTGAATGGTCATGTAAATAGAAGATTTTGATTGAATAACAGTGTAACAATTCACCCCAATTAAACTCTATTTTTTTTCTTCCCAAAGTAAACATATTTATGAATCCAAGTCATTAAGAACCCGCGGCGTTTAAAATATTTTGCTTTCTATTTAAAATTTGACATTTGAAAAAATATTTAAAAATTAGTACAACTCATAAAATATGAATTTGTTAAAGTGTCAAATTTTAAATTAAAAAACAAAGAAAAAGATGAGCAATTTATAGAAACAAAAGATTTTAATCACCATAATTAGTGAGTGAATGACCATAACTCCCGATGACCAATCCAATCAAATTACTCACTGACCACCATGACTCATAATAATAAAAAAATAATTAACTGTAGTTAGTGGCTTAAGTTAAAAATGTGAAATGTGAGGTATTATATACTTTAAGTGATGGTCCCACTCTTAAATGACATAACTTAAATGGAAGGAGTATAATGGTGTGTTTGATTCAAATTTTTTTTATAAAAAATAATTTTTTTAATTATTAAAAAATTATATTTTACAGAAATTATTTATTTTAAATTTTATATAAAAAATTAAAATATTTTTTTTTTCAATTTTTGAATAAAAGATGAATAGCTTCTATATTATCAAAATAAACTAAACCAAATGTACCCTAAATCTAGACGACACTTCAAGAATAGGTAATAATATCTCTCCCAGGAGACAAAAGAAAAGCATACCAAAGACACGATCTAAAAGAATAGTTAATGCTTGTGGTATCCAAAAGGTTGCAACGTGCTCTTTCCACAGCCTATATTGACTTTAGCGTATTCAATTAATTTTTTTTAATAAAATTATAGCTTTTTTTTAATCTAACTAGTCAATAATTTAATTTAAATTAGGTCAACTTATCCTATCAGATCTTATACTATCAAGCATGCCAAATGAATGTTTAATTGACGATTGAGTGGCATGATACCTTTCTTCAAATGGGTAAGATTATTATCTTTTAACTATTTATTAAATTGATGAATTAATCACTTTTTTTGTCTAAAATTAATCACAAATCAAGTTATAAGTTAAACATTTATCCAATTGAATTAATCATTATTTGTCGAATCGATATAATTCATTATTTATATAATTAAATTAATCATTCCATATATATGGCGCATCACTTGACAATGTGTTTTATTACTCTGGAATAGGACAGAATTTCCCGTACCGATTGCATCAGTTCTGGAGGTTTAACTTAACAGTAATTTACATACTAGAATGAACAATTCCATTAATTAAAAGATGATTCAAATGCTACAACTTGTGTCATACCAGTTTTGCCGGTTCATTAATTAACACACTCTGGCAAGCGCCAGATGAATCTATTGGTACTGGAATCCAAAAATGGCATCTGTTTATCACTTTTTTTCCCCCAAAAAATGCAGGGTAAAGTAAAAATGTTAAAGTTAAAAAAAAAAAAAAAAATTAGGTCAGGTCAGTATAGCAGCTAATCCATCCAATTGTTAAATTTTATCTAAATTTGGTCATTACATCATTTTGCATAAGTTAGTGTGATTGATATTTCTAGAACATTTATGTTGTTTTTTTCTCTTATACAAGAAATGTGAAGGAATGAACTTTAGCTTACGGATGTTATCTTGCGTACGGACTGAGAAAGCCAGCGTTACCTTATTTTTTTCCCCTTTATTTATTTACTTTTTTTTGGCTTAGTTTGAATTCCAAATTTCTAAATAAAGAATTTTAGTTAAAGAAGAGAAGGCATAGTAGGGACGAAAGCGATGAGGTGGCTAGAAAATGGATAAAAATAAGTGAACCGGGGGATGAATGCTACTAATACCGCACGTATATGTATGTCATATCTACTCAGTACGGTTGGGATAATTAATTATTTGACTAACATGCAATCTGTACATCATAGCAGCTTCCTCATTAATGATGGATTTGATATTGCATGTGTGGTAGTACTTAAACTTGAAGTAGGTGGTCGTGGAGCTCTCTGAGAAAAACTCGGTGCAGTTGGGGTTGCCATTGGATTGCACATACAAGTGGGGTTGTTGAAGTCTCTGCCAATGGGGCCTTGGCCTAATTGGGTTCTGCAATGGAATGCCAAATAGTGAAACGTTCCTATTGACATCCATCTTGGTGTAGAGTTTCGATTAGTATACCACTCAGACAGCAATATGCAGAACCTCAAATGTGACTTCCTGGGTTCCACCTATTATTGAATTAAGTATATATGAAGTATGATAGGATAAAGCAGATGACTCATCAATTATTTTTAGCCCTTTTTGATCGAAGTAGAGTTGGGTGTAGAGGCTACGGTCTACTATATTCATAACTCATGTAGGTTAAGATTAGACATTTTATTAATTCATTTATTTTTGGATTTCTTTATTTAGCCTGCTTAACCCATAGATTAAGTTGGCTAAAATTTGCAGATTTGTAGCGTAATTTGCTAATCTTTTTTTTCCCCTTTTTTGAACAACATCCCATCATCAAATGACCTAATCCTAATCCTCGTTGTTCCTCCAATCCTTATTCGGTCTCCAAGCGTGCTAGCCCTCTTCTCCTCCAACCACCATCTCCATTATTCATCCCATCTCTCCATCTAGTCTCTCTATTCTCCGTATCACTCTCTCACTATCTCCATCGGCCATCTTGATCGCTCTCTTGTTGTCTTTGTCAACTATTACTTCACGTGTTTGTCTATGCTATTGCGGTGCTGTTGTGGCCTGTTAGTTCTACTCTTTGGTAGTTGACTTTTTTCTGGAGTGATTATTTAGTATTATCTGATTTCTTCATCTATAAATTTTTACTTACATGTTAAATGTATAAATTGTTTGCTTTTGAAGCCACTTACGCTTAGTTTGGTATCAAACAATTTGATGCCCTTACTCTATATTGAAAGCCCTATATTGCTATATTTGTCTTTAAAAGGAAATTTTGATCATGAGTTAACTTTGTCATACATAATTTAACTTTGTTAATATATATATATATATGTGTGTGTGTGTGTGTGTGTCACATTTTGAATTGATCTGACTTACATTAATTTAAAAGTAATATTTTAAAAAATTAAAAGATCATTATTGCATATTATTTTCATTCTAAATCTTATATAATTGTTTCTTTTTTTTTTCAATGATCTCCTATTACAAACTAAGCAGAGTGTTTAGTATTTTCTTTGTATTTGAATCTGATGAGACACTTTCTCATTGCATAACTAATCATTAGAGAATTGTTATACATGGTAAAAAATAATTATTGAAGAACTAATTTATTTATATTTTATTTACTATAATTATCACTATTAGAGCTTAATTTATTCTCATTTTTTTTTCTTTTTTGTTTCAGTTGTCTATTGATTACTTTCTTTAATTTGACTTTATTTATGTAGGTTGATTTTGATATAGTAGTTATAGACGTTTAGAGGTCACTCAAGTAATCTATTTGGTTTATTGGATTTCTTGTTAACTATTATATATAATGAGATATTGATTAATCTATTGTAGTCATGTAAGTATAATGTTTTGTAAGCTATGTTTATGGTATTATTTTGATTCTTAACACATGGCATCTTTAAAATATTTTAATTTATTGTGTACTCTGTTTTAAAAAATAAGAAAAATATTTGTTTTCCTTTTTTTTTTCTTGATGTAGAGTCAAGCATGTTTTACATTAGGATGCAAGATTAAAATATAACAATAGCAGTTTGATTGAGTTCATTATTTTGCATATACTTGACAAATTCTATTAAAATAAATATTATGATTAATTAAAATTTGATTATTTATAGAAAATATCAGTTTTATCTAACATATTTTTTGAAGTTTTTAATTTTGCTATCACAATCAAGTATTATTATATATATATATATATATATATATATATATATATATATATATATATATATATATATATATATATATATTTATTTATTTATTTATTTATTTATTTATGAATCTGTAAATTTTAAAAGTCGTTATTTTTTAATAGTCAATTTTAGAAATTTAAGGTTTGGTGATTTAAAAAAAAAATACATGTCAAAATAATTTATTATTGATGATATGACATTATAAAAATCAATAATTTCATTACTGTCTAATAAGATATTTAAATTTTTTTATACGATAAATAATTTATATAAAAAATTTATATCTACATACAGAACTTGCTGAACAATAGTACAAAAAATAGTACACTGAAAGAAGTCACAAAGAAATAAATAATTTCATATTATATCAACCAACAAATAAGTGAGGTTTATCCATTTTTTTTTATGGAATTTGTGATAAAATTATCACAACATGGTTATTTTAAATATTTATGAAAGTATGGCTTCTCCTTTCATAATTCACCGAAGAACAAGTAGACAACTTTATTTTATTATTTTTTTGAAACAGTGACAAAAATCCTACACCCAAAGTGGTGGATTTTGTAACAAAAAAAAGTTAAGTGAATCTTATTTGAGGGCTTTGTCTTATGCCAACAAATGTAATATGTGGGATTGTTTAAATAATAGTTGTTAGCTTCATATTAATATTATACTTACATGCTTTATTATCTTACTTTCCTTTACTATTAAATGGGATGCGAATGGCTTTTAAATTAAAATTAAAAGTAAAATTTGATCAATTTAAATTAATGCCAATCAATTTAAGTTAAGTGGATGAGATTGGCTTTTTAAAATTAAAATTGAAATTTGATCTAATCTAATCAATCCCATATGTTTTTTTTTCAAAAAGAAATAATATAATCTTTATTTTTTCTACAATAATAAATTTTATTTTTTAATCAATTTTTGTTTTTTATTTTACTTGAATTTTTCCCTTTAAAAACTTGAATAAGAAAATATATAAGGATAAATAGGAAAATAAAAATATATTAAAATATAAGCAAGTGTAAATGGATTAATAATAAAAAAAAAGAGCCAATAGTCCCATTCATAAATAATTAGATATCTAAACTACTAAAATTTCAAATTGTATTAACCAATAAATATTCAAACAACAATAATTACTGATCACTATGAACTAGTTCTAGGTTTGTGCGGAGATTGTCTATGGCTATGTTTTTCACCACAGCATACACAACATCGTTTTGCTCCCTGTATTTCACATATATTCATTTTGTATAGAAAATGGTTTGATCTTGATCGACTTTATGTTGTGCTTTAACTTAGAGTTAGGATGAATCAATGGGTTATTATATGGCAGCCACATACTTTGATTATAATGCCAATGGTGTGAAAGACATAGTGGCAGATAATGTTCACACAAACCTGGAGCTAGTTCGTAATAACCGGTAAATTGTTGTTCTTCAAACATTTATTGGTTAATATAATTTGGAATTTTAGTAATTTGGACTTCTAGTTATTTGTGAATGGGATTATTGGTTTATTTTTTTATCTATTCATATTCGCTTATATTTGCTTCTAGTTTTTATTTTTCCTAATTATCTTTAGTTAAATTTAAACTTTAATTTTTTTTCTTAATTCCTAATTATCCTTATATATTTTCTTATTCAAGTTTTTAAAGGAAAAAATTCAAATAAAATAAAAAACAAAAATAGATTTAAAAATTAAAAATTGATTATCGTAGAAAAAAATACAGATTATATTAATTCTTTCTTTTTTGCCAAAACATATGGGATTGATTAGATTAGATCAAATTTCAATTTTAATTTTAAAAACCAATCTCATCCGCTTAATTTAAATTGATTAGTATTAATTTAAATTGATCAATTTTCCATTTTAATTTTAAAAACCGATTGTTTCATTCCATTTATCAGTAAATGAAAGCAATGTAATAAAGCATGTATAAGTATAGTATTAATTAGAAGTTGATAACTGTTGTTTAAATGAGTGGTCCAATAGATTACACTTGCCAGCATCATATAAAGCCTTCAAATAAGATTCCCTCAGTTTATTTTTGGTTGCAAAATTCGCCATTGTGAGTGTAGGATTTTTGCCACTTTTTTGAAAAAAATAATAAAATAATTTTTTCTACTTGTTCAACGGTAAACTGTGAAACCTAAAAGCCATACATCCATAATTGTTCAAAATAAGACAAATCCGATAAAAAAAAATTGATAAGCCAATCAGCGATACTCTTAATTTTATTATTCAACGATCATGTAGTAACAAATTGATAAACTCGAACTTACAAACTACAATGATATGGTATAATTAATTAATTAATTAATTAACACGCCGTGGGCAAACTTCAGAACTCATATCAATCTGTCCACATATTTATCAAGGATTTGGCCTATTAGCTTTCTATACACTCCTTCGGTAGGATGATAACTATCCCAAAATACAAATTCAGAAGCATCGGGACAAGTGGCATCCAAAGGGTTGCATAACACTGCAACCTCTAGTTTGCCTGTTCCACAGCAGCCACGGTCCACAACTTTATATCCTGAAAACGACCAAGGAACTTAATGTTAGACTGAAATTTAATAATAAATTATTTGAAAAATAAATAAATGCTCATAAATGAATCGTTAGACGGCTAGCTACTCAGAAGTGCGAAGACTTATGATAGAAAATTTACCATATTTTTGGTAGTTCACAATGATATCAAGTAGGGGTTCGTAAACATCAATGTAAACGATCCTACTATTGGGCGAGTTCTGGTTAAGCGAATCCAGTTCCTTTGAAAGTTTGGCGTTAAATAATTTTGCCGCGCCATTGTAATTCTCTGCGCACATTCTTAGTAAACCTCCCGCCAAAGTTCTCTGTGATGGCACGCACCCAATCGGTGGTGCACTGAGTACTCCAATTCTGCGTGCTCCGAGTCCATATAATTCCTTCACATTTTATTGGGGGGAAAAACATCATTCATGTGGTGAGGTATTTGATAGTACGTGCACAAAGAAATGAAGTATATATATGCATCTATCTAATTTGTTATAATTTCTATTATTTTCGAAATAACTAAATACTGTATGACAAATAATTAGGAAATAAGAAATCATTATATTAATTGTATCTTTCTTTTGGTGATTAATTAATTATATCTTTAGGCAATAGATTTTAGGTTTTGAGTTGCTTGTAAATTTGGTCGTGTATGAATGTGTTTGAGTATTAATATGAGCTAAATACTTGGTTTTTTTTTTTAAATAAAAAAAAAAAGTTAAGCCTACCTTTACGAAATAAGAGGCTGAGTTGACCATAAGGTCAGTGTAAGCAGGAACATCATACTGTAATTGTCTAACTCGAGCAACAAAGTAGGTGTTGGCAATGTCGTCGCTTCCTGCTACCACAAGGAAAAGACTGTTGGCTAGGATGAAGTTTGTTCGGTCCTCTCCAACAATCTGTTTAAGTTTCCCTATGTATTCTTTGAACATGTCGAGTTGGTCGGACAATGATATCACTGACTGATTGCAATTATGCAATTATCAAGTTAGAAACAGATTTAGAAGTGAAAATTAGAGCTCAAGTATATTTATATATACCGCTATTTTTGGCGTCAGAGGATCGTATCCGGAGGCACCTGAAGCAAAGGAGACTCCAGTAACAAGATCACTTGGTTTGAGATTTGGATCCAAATATGCTGGCAAAAGCTCCTTAATGCCCAATTCTTCAACTGAAAAGTCAAGGGAGTAATTAATTGCAACGGGAAACAAAATTATTTTGCAAAATTAGTGAATAGTTGATATTAGTGCAAACTGCAAACTCAAATGTTGAGATTGAAAATGTTTGGGTGTATATGTATCTCACTTTAGGTCTACGTTTCGTATGACTTTTAAGGTTTTGCAGTGTTCTGTTCGATATTTATAAGTTATAAAATTTAATCATGAAATTTTTTATTCACTATTTCTATGCAGATTATTTTTGAGTGTAACGGTCAGATAAAAAGTCCGGTCCAGTAATATTTCTTAATTTATATATTATATTATTTTTATGTTATGAGAATTATTTTATTTCAAATTAACAAATAATCATATATTTTTCTTTGAGGCATACTTCAAAGTAAAAGTTCATGTCAGTCTATGGATCTCGTATCAAATAGTTCTAGTCACAACGTAACAATTACGATTTTGTTATGTTGCATTGTTAATTTCCAAGTTGTATGTTATATTCATTAATTAATGCCCTTTGTGATTCATTAGTGTTTTAATGTAGTTGACTGTTATTATATCCTTAACCATTTTATTTTATTATGGATTCCTTTACCACCCAGGCACCATGCTATTAAAGCTAGCGATACTCAACTTTTTGTATATATATATATATATAATTAACTCTCTAATGAAACTCAATGTTCACTCGCAATTAGCCAACCCTCTTAAAAAATTATTAGTGGCTTACCAGCTTGGGCTGACATTCATGATTAGCATTTAACCAACAACTTCTGGTGTTACTTAAAAGAAATTAATGTTGAAAAAGGGTAATTTGTGGGCTTAATATGCATAGCCCCCTTCATGTATGCCATCCCAAAACTACAATTCCTCACTGATTACTTGTCGATCTCCTCGCGCAAGGGACGAAGACAAAATTTTGAGGCGCAAAGATTAATAGGTTCTACCGTCACTTTTCTCTTTTTAGCAACAAAAACAAATTATATTAAATAAAGGAATATAAAAAATCTTGAATTTAGATATACTACGTAAAAAATGAAATTATCATTATTTGTATACTTATATACAAGGATCTTTTTATGTTATTTGTACACTCTATTTTAGATACATCCATAGAAATCTTTTATTTTTAAAGTTGAAAGATTTGAAAAAGTTTGATATGATAATGATAAGATTATGAAGACCCCACCTTTTATGTGTGAATATTTATAAATATTTCTAAAATTAGGTGTATAAATAACATAACTCATATACAAAATCTTTAATATGTTCTTTTTTTTATTTTTATTTCTGTAAGCGCCGGTTAAAAAGTTACACATAAACAAAATTTTCAAGGTTTGGAGGCGCTTTCCCAGTTCCCGGCCCTGCATCCAAGCCTCAGTCCTTATATGACAAAAGAACCCAATTACAAGGAACTAGGAAGTGAGAGCTTGCTTTGAATTTTAGGACGTAAAAATAAGGAGGTGAAAATAAAAGAACTATAGCATGCGTTCTCTAGTTGCCTGCCATAGAGATAGAGTCAAAAACAGTGAAGCAAAGACAATTTGTGATTCACACACAGCACATATAGTGATCTATGCAATGACAAGAATAGAGGTATGTGTCTTCTGATTGTTTGATTTCATGATTTGCAGCTTAAAATCTCTTTTCTAAATCAAAGTTTTTGCTGTAAGTAAAGGCAACACTGAATAGAAGAGAGAGTAGAGAGTACCTAGCAGGTCTGACGGAATTTTTCCGTTGCAAAATCGACCGGTTGGGTTCCCTCCCTCAAAATCCTTACCGTAAGGAGGGAAATCGCACTTGACCAGTGTTTTAATGTTGTTGTTGTTGCCCGTGTCCACGATCGAATCCCCAAAAGCTATGACCGCAGGAATTGTAACATTTGGTGGCAGTTTCACCACAGCCTTCGTTGTGTACGACAAAACTAATACTAGTATGAAACAGAGCATTAAGCTAGTTGAAGAAGAAGTCACAAACACAGCCATAGTGTTGCTGTTTTTTAAGAAGTCACGACAAGGGGCTTCTTCACGAGTTACACCAGTGAATCTAGGAAGTAACTCATAGTCTGTTCGGCCTTTAGCATCTCTCTATTTATGTACACATGCACACTGTATCACGTCCTTTTAGTACATTTATTGCACAACAAGCAAAAAACTTTAGTGGATCCAACGGTGATTATGAAAAGACTTGAGCACTTGTTAGGACCCAAAGAGAACAAGTCCAAGCCCGCGAGGTAGAGATAAGGATCGAATGGTAACTTTTGAAAGGTATTTCATGTGTTGGAGGCTTGGAGCGGTAAATTAGTAGTGTCGTACCCTGTTAGTTGGCGACTTGGCGTACCAAACATGGTTGGTTATGAATACATTTTATACGGTTTCCCTTTCACCTGCACTACTTAGATTCGGTTTGAACGTGAGTTGAAAGCCGAAAACACGTTGATCTACTGCAAATGAAAAGAAAAAGCACCCAAACATGAGAGTCTCGCCGCTCAAACCAAACACGCTATTAACCCAAACCCTCGGGCCTCGGATCTACCTCTCGCTTTCTTTGGTAAGATCAACAGTTTAGATTTCTTATCCGTTGAGCACGTGTACTTTTTTATGGGCCAGGGCCAATATATATGCCAATAACTTTCTTGGGGGAAGTAAATGTGTAAAGAACACCGACGTATTTACATTAACGCACAGCCAAATTCGTCCACATTTCTAATAAGAGAGAACAGGAAAGAAAGCGAAGTAGCAAATACGTTGACTACTGCATTGGTTGTTTTCACTTTTATTTGCCTCTGCTCTTGCTAGCTACTTCATATATATATATATATATATATATATATATATATATATAAAATCTGGAAAGAAAAACCATATATATAATAAATTTATTTATAAAAATTGAAGATGAATTTAATAATCCATTTCCCTTCCTTCCATGCTACATGTATGGACTGTTATTCGTCGCAAGCACGGCCACACGTTGCAGATGGATCAGCAGGTTTTTAATCAAATACCTTTTCGTTTATTTCTATTTCTTTGTATGTATGCAGACAGGATCAGTACGGTGTTTGCTAGGGCTACTGGCTGGTATGATCAGTACGTTGTTTGTTAGGGCTCCTGGCTGGTAGTTTAGTCCTTATCCCATTCTTGAAAAAAATCGAGATTCACACCTCCTTGTCATCCAAATGTACCTTTTTACTATAATAGTTTTATAAATCGACAGAATATAATACCTTATAGTTTGTTAGTAATTAATTCTTTTATACCATCAATTGACAAAAATTAAAATTATCTTTTGTTTAAGACTTGAGCTCAAATTAAAATAAAAAAGTCAATAAATCACTAGAAATAGTTTAATAACGAAGACCTTGAATAATATATATGAGATCAAAGGTTCAAATTTTATTATCGCTGATGTACAAAAAAAAATTCAATGGTAATTATTAAACCAAAAGCTTGATGTGTTATCTATTGAATATGAAAAAAAACAAGTTAATTAAATACTGAGGAATGCTATTGAATTATTTGTCAGACTCACTCTAAAAATTTATCAAAAGTTGAGGTTAATTCAATGAGTTAAAGGAATAAAATCACTTATCTATTTAAAGGTTAAAAATTAGAGATTAATTTATATATACTGACAATAATTTTATATTATTAATCAATAAAAATATAAAAAAAATATCAAATTATAATAGATCATTCATCATAATAGATAATTATTCGTATAAATTATTATTTTTTAATATTTTTATTGATTAATAATATAAAATTATTTTATATTATTAATATATATAAATTAAGAATAATGTTGTATGGTACAAAAGTTGACGTTCACGAGTTGCACGAACAACGAAACAAGTAAACTATTTTCTCTATTTTACTGCCATCCGTGACTTCTGGAGAATTCAAATTTTGATTGGTTGAAATTACTTTCGTACTGCATTCCTAGTTACTAGTTACTCCCTTTGTACTATTTAGCATCACTCCTATCAGCTAACCCACGTCTCACGCCACATCATTCGTATCGGGCACAAATTCGGGGTTAATAGCATTTCTCCTCGTAAACTAAACTCTAAAAATTATGCCACGTCTAGTGATCACAGATGGAGACTTTCCAGTTGTTTAGATGATTGGGCATTCATCTTCCTTGGCAAAAATCATAGTGGAATGGGGTTGACGACTTAGTGCCATAACCTAGTTAGTATTTTTTTTTTAAAAAAAAAGAAACATAACTGAAATATAAGCGGTGCAAATGTAGGTTTTCCCAATGTCATTGTTGTAGTGTGTAAGGTTCACAGAACTCACCATCTTACGGCAGAAAAATATACATTATCAACAGTGCTTTTCACCCTATGCAATTTTAAGTAAACCATTTATTAGAGTTTCACATCATTTAAAGCTATAGCATAAATAACTTTTATATCTTTAAAGTTGAATTAAACTTACTCAATTTTTAAGATAATATTAAAGTCTATCATGTGATTATTATTGGACCACCAATAAATATCTAATCTTAGGCCTGAAAGGGGTGTGTTAAAGTCCCAAACCGTTTAAGGATATAATTTATATAGCCTTTATAAGCATTTGGATAACCCTACTCCTATGAGCTAGCTATTAAAATTGAGTTAGGCTCACTCAATTCTTAATACCATTATATTTAATAATTAAAATTAGATAAAGTGTAACTGAGCATGCATGTATTATTTACCAACATCACGTATAATATTTCTTTTAAGAACATTATTCGCGATATAATTTACAATATACCGTGCAAGCAACCAAAGAATACAAAATGATGAAATATAAATGTTCTTTGTTAAAAAAATGTCAAGGTTGGTGCGTACATGTTGTCGTGAAGAAAAGTGCAAGAGTGACTCATACATGCAAGTTGGTGGGCTACCTCGTTGATAGGCCAATTATTAATTAATGACTTGAAATTCATCCATTATTTAGAAGTTCAAAATCGAACTCCAAATTGGGCAGGCGGAATGGCGCTTCCCTCCGTTGCTATAGTTTGTTCGGTCAACCACCGGAGGTCTGCATCGAAGCTTAAAATAAACAGAATATCATATGTACCAAAAATATATCATTGCTACCAAAAATTAAATTATAGTACACATAAAAAAATTAGAGTAATTAGAGTATGTTTGGATGATAGGTAATAAGAGGAATAGACAAGAAAAGATTAAAAAAAATGAATAAGTCTTTTTTTTTTTTAATTTAAGTGTTTAAATATACATAGTAAAGAAGAAATTTAAATATTTATTTCCCTTCTATTCTTCTTAATGCTTTGTTTGGATATATAAAAAAAATGAGAGTAAGGATAATAGAGTGAAAAAAGAAAAAGAAAATTATGTTTTCTCTTCTATTATTTTGTTCAAAAGAAAATTGAGAGGAAATAAAATATAATTATATATACATAATTCTTATGTTAATTATATTTTATGTTAGGAGAAAAAATTAGAGGGATAAAGTTGTAATTTTCAACCACCCATTCTTCCTATTTTCTTCTTGGGTTGGAAGAGAAAATTTTCCATGTGAATCCCACAACCCATTCTCCTTCCCCATTTTTCACTCTCATTCAAACAGGTGAAAACACTTTCTTTTTTTTTTATCTCTTCTTTTCTTTCCTCTCCTTTTCTACCATATCCAAATGAAGGCTACAAGACTCATACTTTTTTCCTCTCAAAGTTGAATGAAAAATTAAACTTATAACTTTAGAAAACACAATTGTTTTTTTTTTTCGATTTTTTACAAAATAACTTTTAAATAAGATAAAAAAAATTATTTTAGTTTTTAGTAATCTCCTGAATAAAGAGGAATGTAACTTTGCTTTATTTCTTTTTCTCTTTTCAACTTATTCCTAGTTGTTTCATTCCGTTCTATTAACAAAAGTCATCTAGATACAGGGTTAATGTAATTATCAATTGAGAGACTATATTTAGGAGTATATATATTTTTGATTAAATGGTTGGTCCATGGTTTGGTGAAGCAGTCAATGAGTGCTTCATAGTGAGGTGTTGCGATGGACGAATAGAGACGGTACGTCTGGCTTGTGGGGCAGTACGCGGTCAAATATAATTAAGAGAGTACATTGGCATTAATGAGACACACAATTTTAATTAGCATTGAAACCTTATGTAAAAAAATTCTTAAAAGCCTAAATTTAATGAGATGTGTGGGTTGGTTTGGTTGATTGCTTGGTCTGACATTTTATATGATTGTTGTCTTTTGCTATTTGATGGAAGAATTGTTTTTGGGGGTAGTTTTTGGGGGGGGGGGGGGTGGGTGAGATATGACAATTAAAGTTGTGCCTTCGCAGTGCACGACTCCTCTTGAGGAACAAAGCTTCCACCGTTGCGGGTAGTCCTTCACAATCCGATGTCAAGCTTGCCAGCTTGGAGCAGCAACGACGGAACAAGCGGTTGCAGTATGTTTTGGTCGCAGTCCGGCCTAAGATGGTGGCGGTGGCTGTGGAGGATGGGTGGTCGATCGGGAGGAACTAGGCCGCATAGTGGTTTCAACAATTACTTTTTATTTTGGAAAATTAATTTAAAACTGAGCTTAATATTCCCACTCCTGCTTATCGATGCCTCCTCCACATCGATGTCGCCGGCATCAATTCCACCTGCCCCGCAGCGGTCTGCCTTCCTTCATCGCCCTCCTTCACAGTCCGTGGTCTAACTTCGAACGGCAAGATGGAAACACAAACAGGAATATCTCTTGCATGACGAACAATACCACTTTCGCCATTTGTCATCGATGGCAACAATGCCAACATGAAGGGTTGAAGATGGTCACAATATATTTTGAATGGAATGCACTGAAAGTATAAAATTTTTTTACACTATTATCCAATTAAAACATTCTATTTGTATGACCATTTAAATAGTGAGTATCAAAAATTTTTACTAATGTGGTAATATATGATTGGATGTGGCAATATATAGTTTTTGTTTTTTTTAAAGTTTCAAAAGTTAGTTTACAAAACTAATTGAAAGTGGGGTGCACTTTGGTCCCCTCTATTAACTGGTTACACTACTAAGCAGTGCATTTCATTAACAATGTTTTACCCCTCTTAATTAGTGGTGTTCATGAGTTGGGTCGAGTTTGGAGAAAAATAGAAGCCAACCCAATCAAATTATTACGGGTTGGGTTAGGTTCACTACAAGAAATCTATGATTTTGTGACAGTTTAATTTTGGCAATTTAAAATAACCCCCTCAATTCATTTAATTTGTGGCATTTTTCCAGACCCCCGCAATTTTTGTTATTTAGTGGCATTTTTTAAAAATAAAAATATTTTTAAACAAACCCTCCTCTACTTACTCAAATCTAAGGTTCTGAAAATTAGATTGGGCATTAAATCGGACAAGTTACTGGTTCAGAGGTTCAACCGAGATGTAATAATGTATATATATATATATGATTAATAATATGTTATGAGATAAATAAAAATAATTAAAAAATTTTAATATGATAAAAATAGTTTTAGAAATCAAAATTACTATATTAAGTCATATTAATATATCTAATACAAGTAAAGTATTAAGTCTCATATTGCTTAAATTTTAAATTTTTTATTTTTAAAGTTACTATAAAGCATTCAAGAAATCTCACATTGCTTAAAATAAAAATTTTTACTCTTAAGACTTCTATAAATAGTACCCATGTATTATTTTTTTCTTATATTTAATATAGAGTTTAATTGGAGTGCACTGACAGTGTAAAATTTTTTTACACTATCATCCAATCAAAACACTCTATTTGCATGATCATTCAAATAGTGGGTGGTTATATCAAAGACTTTTGCTGATGTGACAATATATGATTGGATGTCTGTGTAAAAGTTTTTTACACTGATAGTGTATTCAAATTAAATCCTTTAATATATTTATTACCTCTAAGCTCTTTTCTAAAGTGTAAGTGATGTAGTAATTTTTTATTTGGCCAACCAAAACTTATTTTTGGCCCCTTTTTTTATCATAATAAAGTAGTTAATTTCACCATTAATGATAAAAAAATTAATTTTTTTTCCAAAAAAAAAAAATACCAGCCAACTAGTAAAATCGGTCCGATTTGGCCGGTTTATCCGGTTTAATACCAATTTTTGGCAAAACAATTTTTGCTGTTGTACTCGGACCGAATGACTGGCCGATTCCCGATTCAACCGATTGGACTAGCCAGTCCAGTTCGATTTTCAGAACCATGCTCAAACCCGCTGCTCTCTCCCTTTTCACTGAAAGATTCATACCTTTCTTCCAATCTTGTGTCCTCCCCCCTTCATCACCACTACCATTGAAGCCCTTGTCGTCGCCACTTGCCAAGTCGTGGACTTGATGAGCAAAGGCAACTGTCGTGGCTTGGTTCAATGCAGAGTAGCATGCCAAGGTTGCAACGTCTGAATCCCTTTCTTCATTTGCGCCTTCTTTCATCGTCGGGACTCAAATGTCCACACTATTCGAATTCAACGTCGCCATACCCCCTGTTAGGGTTTCCCCTTCCTACCCCAGAAAGTTCTCGATTAGTTATTTTTTCTCTTACCGTATAGTTGTAGTACTATTACTTAATTTGAGGATGAAATCTGTATCTATTGTAATTATTACTCAATTATGATGCTATGTTTTGCAAAATTATCATTTGATGCCATCCTCATAGTTCAATTTTTGTTTTTGTTACTTCTAGAGACCTAGCAAACATTACTATTCACTGGCTGCATTTTAGTGAGGCATTGGAATTATGCTTCTGTGTTCTGTGCTATTTTGATCCACTACTGCTTGCTTCAAATATAATAGCTTAATTTGCATTTTTTTTTAAGTATTTCTTGGTTGTTTGATTAATTAAAAGATTATTTTTCTTAGAAATATTACTTATTCTATACGAACAATTAGTTGAATAGTATGTGCGTTGTCTGCTTGTGTTCAAGAATTAGTCAAATGATAGTTCAGGAAAAGCATGCCACTCTTTTTCCTAGCACTAGCTAGTGTTAAGGTAAAATCAGCTTTTTATAATCAATTTTTTTATGTGTTGATAAGATTTTTTTTTAATTTAACATTCTATTTTACCATTTGTATGTTAATTACATTGTGGCCGTCATTGGAGGAATGCTCTGTGAAGTAGCTGTTCAAGAAGCATTCCTATTTCCTCCAATTTGTGAAATGGCCAAATACAGAAGAAGAAGAGGATCCTTCGCAACACTTGGTAATCCTCAAGCCTTTTCCTTGTCATAATGTTCTCTACTTTTTAATTGCCTTAAATTATTGTAATTGGGATATGTTCTTGTATTGACCTCGGTTGAGGTCTGTGAGCCTATTTGTCTCAGGGGACTAATGTTATGATGCATAATTCCCTAAGCTAGCAAGTAATAATGTAAGATGCACACTGTGTGTTTGAATAAACATTTTTTTTTTTGGTAATTAGTGTTTGAATAAACTTTCTTTTTTTGGTAATTAGTGCTTGCGAAAGTTTGATATTCAGGTAAGAAACTTAGAAGTTTTCATGGCTAAAGAAAAGTAGCCAAAAAAATAAAAAAAGATTGAGAATTTTATGAGGACATCATTGTTGATAAACTAGTTATATCAGAAATATGCTAGTTGCGCCGAAGAAAAATTGACATGTTATTAGCTTCTAGTTAAACCCGTGTCCTTAATTTTTAGTTTTTGATCCATGCTCTTTCTCTTTTAGCACTTAGACCTGCCTGTAAGTTGAACCCCACTTTGTTTTTGTAAGAGCACTACATGATTAATTTTGTGAATCTTACATGAAAATACATGTTATTTCATACAAATGAGAAAGAAACAAGTCATAGGATAATGCTATCCAGGACCCTTTTCTTTGGACATATTAAAAATTTAAAATTGATATGAATTCGACCATTTACATGCAACTGATATTTCTGTCTATGTAAAATATGACTCATTAAACTTGTAATAGTTGTTCAATAGCGAATAAAATTTACAATGCATTAAAATTTACAATATATCTCTCTACAGGATGTACCTGCCGTGTAAGGTGAACTTTTCAATTTGATATTTATTAGCATTTTTGTCAAAACACTTCTTGGAAGTATTATTTACTTTTTACAAACAATAAATCTTATAGAAATGTGCTCATGATTTTAAAGTATTGGAATAGACATGGGCATTTTAATTATTACTTATTAGACATGGGCGTTAAGTTTAAATTGCTTGTTGGCGCAAGTAGATCCCACTTCTATGGAGCATGATAGTTCATAGGTATGGGCCACAAAAATCATTAAATTAGTGAAAAAGAGTATATGCTTTTATGTATCCACATTGTAACCTATGTTCATATGTCTTTGCAAAGATTGTGTTACTAACACAAAAAAACTCTTAAGGCACTGAGTTAGTAAAATCAAGTGTTTATGTCTTGTTTAGGTACAATATACGTCCTATGATTTATGCTTAAAAACCTTTTTAATACAAAGTTTATAACGTGATCATAGTATTTGTTAATGAATTACTATACTTCAAGTGTGTAAAAAATAGAGTTGGTTATGTGATGTTGACTAGTAAACTATGTGTTCCGCAATAAAACTTTACTATTAGTCTTTAAACCAGAATGTGATTTATTGCTTGAACTAGATGAATGTTGTTATTCAGTTGTTAGTTTAATTTAATCTTGAGTTCATGTAGTGGTATTTTCACATCGCTTTATCTACACTAGTTAGTTTTATGTTGCTTCTAATATTTGTATTTGATTGGTCATAGAATAAGGAGGGTCCTACACAAATAAGTGGACGCAAATAGACTAAACCCCATATAATAATATATAATTTATAATTGATGTGTAAATAACATTACCTTTAACAATAATGAGTGAAAGAAATGTATCATAGTGAACATGATAGCTTTTACCTATGCTAATATAATTCTCCTAATGGAACAACACATTTTGAAAATTGCAGGCCATCAACAGACGAGAAGATATGTAAGTCTCTTTGCTACATTTTGAGTAATATTATTCTAATACAAATGTTTGAGTTAAGGGCTCTCATCTTGGTTATCGTAGGCTCTAAAAGGTAGCAACTATGGTTTTGAACCCAAACATCGTGTATTGCAATCTTTGTTATATTTTTATCTTTTTGCTTATTGTCAGTGCTTGTTTCCTTCCTGAGTCTTGATAAACTCACAACTTCTAATTAACTTTGTCAAGAAATGATTTTGTTCTTTGTTATTAGTAATATTATGTAACAAACTCCAAATTTGCTTCCTTATTCTGTTAGATAATTTGTCTTTTTCTTTTAAAATGCATCCAATTACTTGTTGCATCTTGGAATTAACCCTTAGATTAATCATTGATTGTGGGTGTAGGAGATGAAAGAGGGATACAAGTTCATTTTGGAATAAATAAAATCTTAATGAAAGGAATGGGCCATAATTTTTTTTTTAAAAATATTTTGACCATCCGGTTTTGAACCCCAACTAATATATTTCTTAAAAAAATATGTTGATAATTTTGTGGGGGGTTTCAAACCCCCATTGATATAATTAAAAACCACCACAAATAAATTGTTCATTTTGTGGCAGTCGTCGTAATGGTTTTACAAAACCACCACAAATTATTTTGTGGGGGTTTGAAACCCCCACAAAACACAAAAAAAAAAAAAAAAAAAATCGCCACAAAATAACTCATTTCTTGTAGTGGTTGGGTATAAGGAAAATTTTTACTTAACCCAAATTAAATCAATCCGATTATATTTGGGTTAATTCCAGTCAGGTTATAGGGTTGTGTTAAAAAATTAACAAAAATAATAATAATAAGGCATAATGTATTTTAACAAGAAGCCTATCAATGAACCAAAAAAGAATAATAACTAAGAAATGAAGCCCACCCTCATCAACAAAATAAAAAAGACCTAAGAGAAGAATACTCTAAAATTCTTTTTACTCTCCTCCATTCAGATTGAAACATAAGAGACAAGCACCTTTTCTTCACTTTTCTAGCAATCGCATGATAGTACACAAGAACCATGGCAATGAAAGCACTGCAACATGAGAGGTCGGGGTGATGACGACTTCATCATGGTAGTGCGACTGTGACAAGGTGTGAGCGCGACAACGAGCGATTGCGGAGAGCGACGAGGATTGACTGTGTGATAGTGCATTTATGATGTTGGGTCGAGCTCGACGACAACACCGGTGGTGGGGCAGCAACAGGGTGTTAAGGATGCTCTAGATATGTGAGTTTCTATTGTTATTCTAGACTTCTGCTGCTGGATTGTTTCATTTGATGTTATGTCTTGGATGAAGGATATGAAAGGTTGTATTTTTTCTAGGAAAGAAAATGAAAGGTTGCATTTTTACTGCTTAAAGAGATGGAAGGTTACATTGGTAAGTAGAGGAAATAGGTGAGAAGTCGGGTTGGGTAATCAGGTAGGCGGGTTTCAAATTTGCAAACCCGATACCCGAACCGATTAAAATTGGGTATTATTGTTCTTACTCAAATAAATCCAAATATTTGACCCAACCCAAATTTTAAACATCGAGTCAATTCCGGTTAATCGAGTTCACAGGCTAACCCAGACTCGTGAACACCCTAGTCTTGATCAACGTTGACCCACTATTGCGCCCCACACACAACACTTGTAATGTTACAATTGGCCCAACTCAACACTTCACCAAGTACATCATGAATGCTTCACCTGAGAATCCCCCTTTTTCACAAAGCAATTGTCAACTGCATCAATTAGGACTAAGGAATGCTCTTTGTAATGTATACAATTCCTCCCCTCTAGCGACCTCTGGCAGTGCATGTCGTCCACCGGCCCTCACTAGTTATTACGCACGAGGCCCCCGATCCAGCTAACTGGAAAGTGTAGGAACCTAACTTTGTCAACTTGCCTCCTTTCGATTACTTATTTGGATTTTCCTTTGACATGTCCCAATCATATACTGCAGTTATTTTTTTTTTTTCCCCTTCTTGTGTTGGTTCTACTTTTTCCTTTTTTTAAAAAAATAATAATAATAATAAATTATTGATGTGTTATGACTTTGGCTAATGCACACAACGAGACATTGTACGCAGTATGCACTCGAGTTTTCCTTAAGAAAATATTCTTTTCTTTTTTTTATGGGAAGCAAAGTTTTACTATAAAAATTAACAAACTTGTATGTTTGGGGGTTACAATATTGAACACATATGAACATATTATGATCATCTGCTACAACGTGCTTTTTTTTTATTAATCTTTTTATAAAATATCAGTTTTAAAAGCTCATTCAGTAAAAACTTAATTATTAAGTTATCCTTATGGATAAACTACTTCTAATATGCACATATTCATATTACCAACTAAGTATTAAATGCTAGCCAACTGCATGTGAAGCCACCAACTTAGTAATTGAATTTGTCAACAACGTCGATAAGAAATGGTAACAACATTTTGATGAATAACATTTAAATACATATTTTCTAATCATAAGATTACAGATATCTTATATATTTTTGTGTGTGTGTGTTTTCTTTTTTCTCCTTTTGATAGTTTAAATGTGCTCAAACACTCTCAATAAGAGAGAACTAGGCAATGGTTAAGAGACACTTTAATGTATCTATTAAAATGAGTCCCAAAGTTAAGTATAAATATCATTTTTGATTCTAATATATACTTGTGCATTTGAAACGATGTGAACACGTAACTAATTAGAATAGGCATATGTTCTGAATAAAGGTATACCTTATATCATGCTTGTATAATTCAGAGTACGATACTTGTTTTGTTGATAACACTGCATTATTTCTTTTCTAGACTTTATTTCTTTCTTAATATCAATGGTGAATTATAACGTTCTCTGGCTTATAAATTATGTGAAATTTTGGATTGTTGATTCAATGTGTTTATGTTGACTTTGTTATATTTTAGGGTTTAGGGCTACAAAATTTTGTTAGAAATTTTAAGACACCCATCATGAAAATCCCATTACAAGCCACGAATATAGTCCAATCTATATGATTTTTTTTAAAAAAAATCCAATAATAAAATGATAAAAAAAGTTAAATCAATAGATACTTTGCAAAATTTAACCTTTAATTAATCCAAGTTTTAGACATTAATGACTATGCTAGTCCAAGTCCAGATGATTAAAAATCCAACAACTCTTTTCTGGCAAAATAAAACTTACTGCTTACATGAATCGACATTTAACATCGCTTGAAGATGTGAACATGTTACTTAGATGTCATCTGAAAAATGGTTAGAATTAATCAGTTGAAAATCTCATGGTTGCTTTGCTCAACCATTTGGGCCTACATAGTTATTAGTACATATTAAGAGTTTGGTACAATGGACATGAAAGGATGATTTCCAAACTCATTTAGCCTTACGACAAACTCTGTTTTTCCTCATTTTCCATCTGCCAACTACTGTTTGAAGAGATGCATATTAATTTCTTGGTCTGTACGTGCATGTATCCTTGATCCATTGCATTGTAAGAGTGATTAATTTTCTTCAGGTCAAGAAATACCAGTGGGCGAAGGGATCTGATATGATGATGACAGACCACGTGTATGATTTAATTAGATAATTCTGCCGTTAAATTAGATTTTAAATTCAAAAAGTTGGATCAAGTAGATATAGGTGTCAGTTGTAACGTAGCCACCATATTAATAATTGAACAAAATGTCTTAAATGGGAGTAGGTTCAAATTAAGACACCACCCTAAAGGAATGGATCTTGTTACTTTTCTACTCTTCTGCTGTGGTTCCGAACAGTGACCAGGGGAAAGAGACTAGTGGAACTTCACTGTATTTCTAAACGAATAAAGAATTTATCAATTTTAAATCTACTCACGTAAGGTTTTCCACGGTACGTATATGAAAAATACTTGCATCATCGTCTGAGGAAGAAAATTTCTTCCTTACAAGAATCTCACACCATTCAAATAGTTTTGGAAGTTACAAAAGTGGTGGAATTCTCAAGAAATAAATGATAATAATGCATTAGGAAAGAAGAAAATATTTCTTCCAAGAAGAGGAAAGAACTTCTCTACACATACACTTTGATTCGATGAGGTGTCATATTCATCATAAAATTTCTCAACTTGTCGAGTCGAGTCACTGTACCTGTGTGAGGCCAGGTGTCCATTTATTGGCACGATTCTGATATTATATTTCCGACAATAATGTTAGGTTAGATCGAGAAAAATCAGCCATATAAAAAGAGGCGAATCCCACAAATTAGGCAAATGCATTAACATTTCTTAACTGTGATCTATAGTATAATTTAAGGACCTTGTATTTTTATTATATATATTATCATTAAGAGCAAAAAATAATAAAGAAACAAAAAATTAATCAATATATTAATATATGTATATTTGAGTTCGTTGACATTAGAGCATAAATTAAATTTGTATATTTACATCCTTTCGGAACTCATTATAAAATTTTACTATATGCAATTAATTTATCATTTTATACTCAGCAATTAAAATTAAATTACTTGCCAGAAATAACTCTGCATGTTAGATATTTTATAATGGTAGAATAATTACTACCCTAGTGACTATTTATGCAATGCATAATTGCTAAGCACAATTCTTCAATGTATCCTTTCACACTGAGAAATTATTTGGACAATTTTTTTAGTTATCTTGTGTCCCTAAACAATCACTGGTACGTATATTTTTGAAGCTGTATAAAAACTGAAAAGAAGCTCTCCATCATTGTACATCCTTCTTTTCTACAAAATTGCTTGGGGAAGCCGCAAAATGGCGTTCCCGCAGGCATTCAAACAGGCTGCATTAGCTGAAACTGAAAAGAAACTTACAATAACTGGTACATATATTTTCGAAGAATAGGACCTACGAGCTTTTTGTAAACACTCTCTGAGGGATGAAAACTATCCCAAAAAACATAATCCCAACCATCAGGATCACGGGGTATCTAAAGGGTTACATAAAACTGCGGCTTCTATTTTGCCTGCGCCACAGCATCCTCTATTTTTAGAAGTTTTACATGCAAGCGTGCATTTATAAGGAAGTATTAGGAATAATAACTTATTATGATAACTGATTTCTTAATTCTTGACAAATATTTTCCTAGTATCTTAATTAAAAATATCGTAACAAAAGTGAAACATAGGATTACCATATTTTTGGTAATTTTCAAGGATATCAAGTAGAGGATTGTAGACATCAAGGTAACCAATCCTGCTACCTGGAGGTTCCGACTAGGGGGTGTTTGATAGGTGAGTTAAATTTTTATTCTCAAAAAGTTTCTTCTTGGCGATGGGTGGTAGTGGGTGGTGATAGGAGCAATTTGTTTTTTTGGTAGAAAAAAATATCTCTATTCTATGGAAATGTTGCAATCTGATGTGTAAAATGATAATATTTTGATGAGAATCTTGACCCAAAACCAATCCCGAGACTGTAATATTTCCGGAAATATTTTTTCAAAATTTGTATAAATATGAGAATCTTTCTAACTTTTCTTGGAGTATGTTTTGTAACCCCCTACCAAATTCAGCTCCTTGGACAATTTGTTGTTGAATAACTTTGATGCCTCGTTGTACTTTTCGGCACATTTTCTAACTATTCATCCTACAAGTGTCCTCTGAAATGGCACGCACCCAATTGGCGGCACATCGAGTACTACAATCCTCTGTGCTCCAAGTTGATATATTTCCTTTCAATTTTACAAGAAAAAAATGTATATACACATGGTGAGGTAATTCACTAGTCATATTAATTAGCACTAAAAGACATTCACGTGTTCTTTATGCATATGTGCATAACTTGAGGCTTGAGACGAAACTTAGTCATACCTTTAAGAAGTTAGAAGCTGACCTGACCACGAGATCAGTCTAGGCAGGTACATCATATTGCAGTTGTCTAGCGTAGTTAAAAAGTATGTGTTCGAAATGTCATTACTGCCTACTGCAAGAAACAAATTGCTATTGGATAGGATGAAGTTTGTTCTGCCTCGACAACGAGTACTTTTAGCTTCCCTATGTATTCTTTGAACAAATCTATTTGACCGGACAACGATATGGCTGACTGGTTACATACATGCACAGTAACAAACTTAGAAAGAATAGTGAAAATGAAAAAAAAAATGTTATTTAAAAATTTATATAAGAGAAAGAGTTTAATTGGAGTGCACTGACAGTGTATTCAAATTAAATCCTAAGAGAAATAACAATGGAACTGAAAATATATGAGCCTACCTGTATTTTGGATGTGAGAGGATCATACCCTGAGCCACCGGATGCAAAGCAAACACCAGTTACGAGATCCCTAGGTTGTAGATTTGGATCCAAATATGCTGGCAGAAGTTCCTTAATGCCCAATTCTTCAACTAATATAACGAGGGATGTTATTTGAAGTCTCTATTTGTAGTCATATCAAGGATCCGTTCTTTTATGTGTAAAAAATATTTTAAAAGTTTTCATATAATTTTTTCCCCCTAATTTCTCACCTTTCACTTATATGATGTCTTTAAATATGTCTAGTTAGAATGCACAAATAACATTTGTCTAACATAATAAGAGCATTTTCATATATAAAATAAGGAATAAATATGTATTTTAGTCTTTGAAAGAGGCATGTAATATTAACTTAGTCTTTAAATTTTTTTTGACATCAAACATGTCTCTGAAAGTACTAAGTTTAAAAATCAAACTCATTTGAATATCTAAGGCCAATGTATATTGGTGTTTTGTCTTAAATTCGATCCTTAAGGTGAGCTTCTATAAAATATTTTCGCTTGAGTATCGATGTGCGTGTGAATTTTGGTTGGGTAGGCGCAACTGAATATATTTCAGACATGATTAGTATGTTATCGCAGGCACAGAGGAGATAGTATATCTGCAAGGTCTGATGGAACCTTAGCATTGCTAAATCGGCCAGTTGGAATCCCTCCAGCGAAATCTTTGGCATATGGAGGGAAATTGCACCTGGCGAATGTTTGCATGTTGTTGTTGTTGCCTGTATCCATGATCGAATCTCCACACGCAAATAGTGCAGGAACCGAAACATTTGGTGGAAGTGTCATCACAGCCTTGGTTTTGCGAGAAACAACTAATAATAATAATATGAAACGGAGGAATGAGGTAGAAGTTGAAGAAGAAAGGGGTGGAGGAGGAGAAGCAGGACGACAAGTTAGCTTCATAAAACGACTCATCGTGGTTGTTGTTTCGGCCAGTTCTCCCTTGTGCTCCTGCCCAATTGCATGGAATTAATAGAAGTTACAATCTTATTTGCAATTCAGATCAGTAAGCTATTACCTATATCGTACAATTGTGTCCTTTTAGTTTTATAACTCATTTATCGAGGGCATTAAATAGTTTTATCCAACCATTGTTTGTACGGACAATTTATTTCATTGTAAGGCATCCTGTCGCAAGATGTTTATGCTTTTTATTAACTTGTTTATTCAAGCAAAGACTATCAAAGCTCATGCGTACATACCGTCGCTTACTGGCTGTAGCATCACCAACAATACTCTTCACCGTTTACGCAGCAGACGAAGGCTAGCGAAGATCCAACAACTCGATAAACCGCAAGAAACGGGTTTGATATGTACACAAGCGCATGCTTCAAATTTAATCGGGATTTGATTGAACAAAATTTTTATAAAGAAAATAGACTACATTGGACTGCGACCTCGGTATAATTTATGAGTCCGTCACATTTTTTCCCGCGTCAATGCCCATATTAACAAACTAAAGCATGCGGTAGGGTTGTTACCGTGCAGATCAAACAAATCATCATGCAAAGCAAAAGTGGGATAAGAAAAATAAAAGCATGCACGGTACTTCGACAAAATAAAATATGCATGCTATCGTATAATAATCTCAAAACTGACACATAGATTTAAGTGATGGTGCCCACTATCAGGTACATTAATGGCATAGGGCGTCAATAACCAGGCTAGCAAATTTAATTCACATAACGATAGCATTTCGCCTCTGGTTTTTCATAATACAAATGCCAGAGTAACAGAGAAAAAATTGGAAAAATTCAGAAAATCTTCCGTGCGACCACTCTATTCTGATATGTTGAACCAAACATCCTTGACAGTATAAATAACATTTAACTTGGGTCAATACATTAGAAAATTAACATATGTATAGTAAACGTCCAATAGTTCCAGATCAGTTGGGTCAACAGATCGCTATAAGTTACCGAACCTCATTTTGAATACTACATTCATAGACTCGCCATCCGAAAAAAAAAAAAAAAAAACCACAGAGCTAATGATTTATTCTAACGTCTCAAACCAGCCAAATTACAGCGATTTGGGCATAGCTATACTTGTATAATTTCAGCGTCTATTTTATACAAAAGACATGCGAAATGGAGTACCTTTCCCTAAGGATGAAAAGATAAGCAAACATATACACACCAAGCTATAAGGACGAAAAAAGGAGAAAAATAAAAGATGCAGGTAAAATAAGAGAAGTACATGAAACAATCGCAATCATTAATTGCTAATGTCCAGGAGATAGATCAGTAGATTGAATTAAGCTTTTGACACATATAGACAACACCTTGCGTATCAATGTCATCAAACTCAATGAGCACTCACAAGAAATGGGTGCTGGCAAACTCCACACTCGATGGTCTCTGAACCTGAGCTTGGCACCTGAACCTGCAATAATCTCACAAAAAAGCCACAAATGAATATGATGATGATAATGATGTGTACGAGAGAGGAGTGGGAACATTATCTCTAGAATTCAAACCTGCAGATGGATAGTGCAAATAGGACATGCAACTTCCCCCATCCGTCTTCCAGATCCTTCAGAATTGGAACCTGCAAACCAAACACCACATGATGGAGCTGGATAAAATTATTTCAACTAAACAAACCCATAGAACAAATTGATTGAAACCTGCCACCTTCTTTGACAAGTTATGAGTCATAACACTAGAGCAATTTTACAACTAAAACTCCCGAAATTGAACTTAGATTACATTACCTGATGTCTTTTGATTCCTCTCCAGCTCCTCCTGCCAAAACATTCACCAAAAAAACAAATTAGCTTCTGAAGCATGCTTACACACACAAATATGCTAAATACAAGAATTAAAGCCTTCCATGGGAAAAATACAACACAAACGGACTGTACAACATGGCCCAATACCTGAAGCTTCCTGGCAAGATCCTCATGACTCTGTGACGCAGGTTTACTTGATGACTCTTTAGCACTGCTCAGGGTCTGAGTCACTTCTGCCTAAACAGCAACAGGACTATTAAGAAGCATAACAACATGGCTTATACAGATTTTAAGGATTTTCCCATTTAATAGCATTAAACCCTCAGGAAATACAAAAGCAAACACATATTCCAAAAAATATCACCATTTTCATTATGTCAAAAGTAATGAAGATAAAAGCCAACAAACGCTATACATACCATGCATCGGTCACAAACTCGTACTGGCTGAGCATTTTCATCAGCAGTTAAAGCAATTCTACCACGTGTACATTTGTCACAGAAAATATCACCACAATTCCTACAGTGATGCTGTTGGATGTAAGGATCATGAAATTAGCAACTGAGCACACAAAACAGAAAAACATAGATTAAGAAAGGAAAAAAGAAGGATAAACCTTGCGAACAAAAGCCCCAAAATCAGTGCCGCAAGCTGTACATTTTGAGACTGCTTCATCTGGGACCTACACGCAAATAGAACCTCATAAGAACTCCAGTTGCATTAAAATCAAATAGCATTTAGAATCTTTCCCAGAGTTAAATGTGGGAAGAATACACTAGCATATTGATAGGATTAAAAATTAAATTGACAAAATTAATTACAACTAACAATACATGTTCCGTCAATCACAATCACTAGTAGCAGATGAGAACATTGTATCCTAGCAATGATTAGAAAAAAGGGGGTTTGAATGAAACATCATTTTTTTGGAGAAGAGGGTGTAAGGGGGCAAGGGGAGCAAGAAAAGTCAAGTTGCATCTAATGTTACCCAATGATCCTTCTCTTCATTGGCAGGTTTTATCATATTCATCCAATCGCCAAAGCCTTTCTTTTTTTCTGTAGGTTGTTCGGTCGTTTTCAATGAATCAGCAGGTCCCCTGCTGCTTCCGTCCATTTCCTTGAACTGCATTAAAATAATCAAGGGGAAACTAAGATGTATATAATAATTAAAAAAAAAAAAGCCTTATATTATAAAACAATCTAGAAGGACCAAGAAGATTAGGAACTGGTCAGGAATAATGTCAATAGGAATGTTTTTATTGTCATTGCAAGCCACATGGTAGAAAATATTTGACAGCTTTTAAGGAATAGGAACTAATGTGATTAAACATTATATTTAACCTTAAGTGGAGTAATTCCAGAGTTCAATCCCTAGATGTCAGGATCAATAGCGCAATAACTTAATGATGTTAAAATTTTGCGTTGCATACCTGCATTCTCAAAGATGCAATTCTACAATGTCCCCAGTGTCTTCTAGCAGGTATTTTTAAAAATAAACAACCTCCAACCTAATTTATCAGCAAAATATCTTTTGTGATAAGAGAAGGATGAACTTCTCTAAAATACCTGTATGGTCACAGCAATCACTGTATCCAAAAGAGTGGTAGTAGTGTAACTGTTGGATTGCAATCTAATTCGTCTTGGCTCAATGTCCACTGGGCTCTTTGACCAAAATGCGAAGGTAGATGAGTCAAGTCTCTGCATGATTCAATTAGCAAAATATTATATCGGTATTGGCTAGGAAAGTTAATTTCATAGATATAGTAACGTTTCATTAAGGAGATCAACAAGCTCACATCACATCCTGTTATGTTCTCAAGAGGATATATTCTCAATGTCCGACTGGTATTTGGATCCAGCATGCGAATTCCATCCAAACCAATCTGAAAGGATAATCATTAACAAAGTTAACAATTCAGATCATCAACCAAGTACGGATAAACAACAGAAAGGCAATAATGGATGCATAAAACAAACACACACACTATATATATATATATATCCTTAAGCTAACTGTAAATAATACTACTATAATACTATTCATCAGCAGACCTGGCTGGAGCAAAATTACTATCTTTCGTTAATGGTCATAAAATACATCCAGCATTAACCTACTTATAAAAAAAAGCAGCACATATGCCCCAAACACTGCAATTATACTATTGTGATCAATAAACAAGCGTAATAAAATGCAAAACTAGCAGAAAAAAATACACAATCACTACGAATTGTTCTGGTTGCTACCCTTTTGATACCTGACAGAGAACATCCATAGTGCTTTGGCCACCAACTTCTGCCAACAGCTTGACCCGAAATTTCTGCACCCCACTTTTCACGTGTTCTTGGGCCTCAGCTTTTGGCACTGCTTTCACAATATTACTCGCGACAGATGATTCTTTCTGAGAGGGAAAACTGATCGACCTCCCATAATCATCGAACGAGGACCAAGTCGACGATTTAGGGGCCGTACCACGCGCACCATATGGTTCCACCTTGCTCCCCTCATATGCATACACGCCATCACCGTAACCTTCATCATACCTTGAAACCCCACCATCGTGCCGCTTCCCAAACAAATCCGATCCCCAATCGGAACGGCTCCCATTAAAGCTTCCGTAATCATCGAAATATGCACCACCGTGTTCGGATTTCACCGGATTCTCGTAGGGACTTTCGTATGTCGGAACCGGAGGAACGGAGGTGTATAATAAGGGGTACGAGGAACTGGGATTGGGGTTTGGGGGAACTGAGGATGGGGAAGGGGTGTAATTTGGAGCCGTTTGATGCTGATCATAGGGCGGGTAATGGGGTTGGTTGTTCTGCGACAGTGGTTGTTGGTACGAAGGGTGAGAATCGAAGGGTGGATTGAACGAGGGCAAATTAGGGTTTGAGGTTGGAGAGTAGGAAAGAGCAGTGGGTGCTGCAGAGGGTGGTGGAAAAGGATCGGGATTTTGGGGGTATGGGGGATAGGCGGTGGTGGAGGCGTATTGGGTGTAATCGGAAGAGGCGTAATTGGTTGTGAAGGGAGGTGCGGAAGCATAAGGATTGGGAAGCGGATCAGAACAGTTACGGTTAGGGTTCTGCAGATTTGGGAATTGAAAATATGGAGCGGAGCTGTAATCTCCTTGTTGCATTGCTGATTGCACCAGACTATGATGACAGAAAGAAGAAGAGAGCGCAATTGTGATTGGGAATGGAATTAGGATTGGAGTTTTGATGATCTAAGCAGCGATGAAGAATTGGAGGAAGGAATATGGAACGAGAAGTGCTTTCTTTGTGTGTAATTCGGAGGACACATCGCACACAGCAAGTTCTAGAAGTTGACCTCTTTAGTCTTTACGAAACAACATGTCGTTGAGGCTGTGCAATATCGTTAGGAAAGAGACAACGGAAGACGCACGAGGGCGGAAGGACGGTAAAGATCATTAGATGATGATTTTGTTATTTTAACATTGGGTACAGAATATGCTTTTATATCATCAAGCGCCCCAAATTTTGAGGAAATTTTAATTTTGATACATGAGATACCCTATTATATATTATTATATTGATAAAGGTCTATTTAATTTAATTTTTAGAGGAATTATTTTTTAAAAAATAAGTTGAAAAAATTATTTTTAAAAAAATTAAGGTTCAAAAAATTGATTTGTGTTTAGAAATAATATTTCAAAAATAAATTTAAAAAAATAAATTTTATTTGAATAAAATAATATAAAATTATCTTTAGAGATATAATTATCATAAAGAATATAGTATAATTTTAAAATAAATAGGAAGAAAGAAATAGAGGGGTATTAAGGTAAAATCCTTTTTTTAAAATTTTGATCATCCAAAATGAGAGGTATCTTACTACTTACTGCCATCAAAAGTAATTCTTTGAAAAGTAAGTTTGCTAAAATGAAAATGTATACAAATAGCTATTATTAAAGTTGAACTTAATTTTTGTTAATTAAAAATAACTTTGAGCTCTTGACAATACAAAATAAACAGGTCAATAAATGTTTGATTTAATTATCTATTTTCATTAAATTTGAAGAAAAATATTTTTTATTGTAAGGCTTTTAATTATAAATTATTTTCCAATAAAAAATAAACTAATTTATATACACTTCAGACAAACCCAGAAAAAAAATAAGCCTTTTTTCCCCATTAAACACAATGACTCAACGCCTCATCAAATTGCACATTCAGAAAGCTAGCCAAATTGCGACTTTTCTTTTCTCTTTTTCATTTTATCTGGCACATTTGTATGGGTTCAACTTTTCAATTCATCTCAACAATAACCATTTTCAACAAAACCCATTTTCAACAAAACAATCATAATTTAAATTTGACGATCGTGTTAAAAAGCCATTACATAAATGCAAAGTTTTTTTAGTGATTATTTTTTATAAATTTATGATTATTCAGTTTTTTTGTTTTACCGAATGATTATTCAGTTATTTAAACTCAATTCTCTATTTTAATTTATATGAGCAGTTAATAAGAGAAAATATTCAAGGACAACTTAACTGAAAAATGAAATGAATATTTTATGAGATTAATTTTGAGATACTATTAATATAAAATATAAATCTCTTATCTTGATAGTAAATGAAAATTAAATCTATATTTTATTAGTTATTTTTATCATTACAGTATTTGTGACAAAAATTTTTGGTACCAATGATTTTCAAATGATGACATGCAGTAACATCGTGCATGAAGTTATATAACTAACAAACCTATTCATTACATATAAAAATAAAGCTAGCCCATTGATTGTTCGACATTTGTATGCTACTTTACTTTCACACGTTATAGCATTGCTCGATGGAAAAATAATTGACGAAAGTAAATTTAAATGAAATTCACTGAAACTATTACTCTCAAAATGCCTTGCTGGTGCATCTCATGCTTTCATGGGGATGTTGATTGCTGAGTTTCGTTTACGTAAAATGCAATTTTTGCAATCCAAGAATCGTACAATCAAACAAGTTGAGGCAAAAAGATTATTTTGCTCGTCCCAGAGCGACATGTTTAAATTAATATATACCTACGATCAGAACATGATCTGATCACATATCATTACTACAACCACAAGGTGACAGCTACAGCAAAACACATGCCGTTTACTAAGAGTCTAAGACTCACAAAACTTCGTACCAGCAAACTTATTTAAATGCCCATACAGCATTATCATATTGATTAATAGATCGAAACTCCCTATAGTTATTCTAAGTATGCCCACTGACTCTGGAAGACTGTCCTACTGCATGATCCATCTCGGAATACCATTTCCCAATCCGTGTGTGCTCTACCATATCCCTACCTGACTTGAGGTGGCGGATAGGTCTTAGAACGCCAAAGACAGCAAGATCTGCTAAATTAGGATCCAATCCACCTGCCAAAATCAAGAATATAAGAACTTATGAATATCATGGTAACAGACCAAACATTTTTTGTAACATTTATAAATCATAAAGTTGGACACACCAAGAAATTTTCGGCCCTTCAAAGCATCAACCCATTGTTCTGCAGCTCCATACAATGCTGCACGCTCATCAGTGATATTGTGTTTCTTCTTTAATTTCTTTGACACAAAATACATAGCAGCAGCCCCACCATACTTTGCGACTAACTTCTCAGACAAACTGAAATTGCCTGCACATTTAGAGAGAAATTTCTAGAATCACTTGCACACTATAGTATGCTGGACTTCAGGAGAAAAAGCCGAAACAAGTAGCGTGTGTGAAGCAGAATGCACAAATCTAATCATGCTTGTAAGGGATCAATACATCAAATCAAGATCATCATAACAGATATTGCTTCACAAAAAGCATACAACTGAACTAATACAGTTTCTTTCTTTCTTCTTCTTCTTCTTCTTCTTTTTAAGAAAAAAAGGAACAGGAAAAGTGGGAACAAAAAGTGATGCACATGTTATTCCACAAATATATATATATACACAGACATAGTGCTTACTTAAGTTTGAACCAAGCAAGACAAAATTTTGGAAACGATACCCTTATTTCCATGTCTCCCAGCCACTTTATCACCTACTTTGATTATAAAATTGATTTTTTTTATTTCATATTTTTAGAAGAAATGAAATGAATCTATCCCGCTGCGCACATTCCAGGGTAGTACAGAATAATCACAAATTTGCATGAAGTAACTTGATGTAATGAACTATAAGATCTAATAAATAAGTTATTTTCACATTTAGAAATGACAGATAAATCCATCAATTTCATACAATTTGAGATTAGGATAAAATGAAATGTGTTTAATAAATGTCTAAACTTTTTGGAGAAAATGAAATATGCTTAAAATATTTACAAAATTGCATGAGATTGGTCTAAAAACTTTCATAATTTTAAAACACACAATCTGCTTGTAGTTCACTTGTTTGCTGCAGCCCTAAAATTAACAGCAGTACAGCACAGCACAGAATTATTTGTGCTTAAATATTAAATAATCTTCTAGATTTTTGAGTGTAAGAAAATAAAATGACAGTTTGCAACAGAGTCCAGACTTGACTTGAAATCATACCTTGAGTGGTGATATACTCAAATGATTCAAGAGCCTCAGAAACAGTTCGATATATGTTTGGTGACAAAACATGCACCAAGTGATTATCCACCCACCTACACGACAAGTCACAATATAATGTTCATGTGATGCAGCAGAAGGTAAAGCGACTCGTACTTAATCAATAGTTGTAGGAAAACAGGACTCCAAGTAGAGGCAGCAGTGGTGCAACCACCTCTCACAGCTAGAAATAACCAACCAAGAAGTCCAAAGAAACCATAGAAGAAATGGATAATTAATTAGGAAAAGGAAAATAACCAACATACTCACGCCACTTCTTCTCTTCATCTGCATTTAGATCATAATCCGGATGTATACTTTTGACCAACTTATCAATTATGTCTGCCAAAAAAAGGGTGGTTTACAAACACAATCACTAGATATAAAATTGGGAATTCATAACGCCACACAATACACCACAAATGAAAGTACTAGAGAGGTATGATATGAACCTGAAGAATCAACCATTTGTTGACCATCAACTGTCAATATAGGCACCTTCTTGTAATCAGACCATTTGATCTCCTTCTTGTTGATTGGATTCACTTCCACCAGTTTATATGGAATATCATAATAGTCCAAGAACGCTAGCAAAATAAATGCAATAAATTAGGAAATTCAATCTTCATGGATCAAAACTCCGTTCTTGCAATCAGGAAATGGACTTCACCTTTAACCTTGTTGCAGAAAGGACATGCCTCGTACTGAAACAGAACCACGTCTTTGGGCTTGAGGGCCTCCTCCGAGCGCCGCGAACCGTTGGCCTGCACGTCTTGAGCAAGTGACGTGGCAGCGGCAGAACCGTACCTAACACTGCGAGCTGAAGAGGGATTTGATAGGCCCAAGCGATCAACGAGCTTCTGCGACAGCCACTGAGGGCTAGAACTGGAGCACGTGCCGTGGGGAGCCAGCCGGCGAAGGGCGGCGCCACCGCAGACGGCTGCGGAGTCGCTCCTTAAGGCTCTGCCTAGAAATATCGTTCGATTAACCCCTCTCATACTCGGAATATCACTATACCAGAAATGAAATGACCATTCCTTCGCGCTTGCCAACAAGGATGCAATGCGTCGGGGGGGTAGGGCTTTGCTTCTTTTTTATTCTAGGTTGTTGGCCCAGGCCCACCCAACTTGGGTATTACGTTCGCATAGCTACTTTTTTACGTTGTTTCCCAACAAAAAGTTTGTTTTCTACCTCATTTGGGATGGGCCTGTTGGCCAGGTGTAAAAAGAGTAATGTGGGCCGTAAATATAAGAATAAAATAAAAGAATAAGTCGGCGGGGGTGTTACGCGTATACGCGGCTATAAATAGAGCCCTTGGCCTGAAAGTTTGATTGTATGTCCGAGTAGGCTCTTCCGTAGATTTGAGTTTTCAGATCCAGTGAAACCCTAGTTTTAGGTTGTTCTTTGTCTTTGTGAAATTGTGTCCTTCCACTGTTTCTTGAACGTCTGGTGTTGGATCATCACAATCGCTTGCATAGTGCTTCGATTTTGTTTGCGATTTGAGGAACAGCATACAACCTTTTCGGTTAATCGAAGATGTCGCGTTGCTTTCCCTTCCCACTTGCAGGGTATGCGAGGAATGGGTCATGTAGCGAGGCCTTGATCGAATCGATTAAGGTTCGTTGAGCGGTTTCGTTTTTTCCGTTTGTGCTCAACTGCATGTCTTGAAATTTGTAAATAGGTTCAAGGCCTCTGTTCCTGCATCGACCCTGTCCTGTTATTATGGTGATCGGTTTCTTGATGAACTGGATCTTTCTGTGTTCATGTTTATTGCTAGAAATTACTTTGCCACGCGTATCGGGGATTAGCTTAGGTTCAAAAATCGGTACTAACCCTTATGATTGGTGTTATAAGCCAAGATTTGCCGTTCTTGAATTGTATTGGTAAATGGTTTAAGATTTTATTACTTCTTTTTTTTAAAGGTTTTCAAATATTATTCTGGCAATGAATCTTGACTTTTAGGGTTTAGAAATATTAGTTTCGGAAGAATCTGTCAAGAATATTTCTTAAATTTTTGAAAATGTTAATTGAGGGCTTGAATTCGATGCAAATTCTTTCAAATTCAAATTATAATCAAAATCGCTGGTTGGTTTTAATATTAGGTTTTTATTTTTGTGAGAAAAATCACGGTTGATTGACAATTTGACATCTCCCCTTTAATTCGTTTTACTCTTTTTTCCCCTCAAAAAATCTCCGGAAGTAATTTTTCAATATTTTGAAGGCATATTAAACAAGTTTAAGTGGCGGCTCCCAGTGATGGACTGATTTTTTTACACTAGTAAGTAATAACATGTCTTTACCCGGTGTAGATTACTTCCTCAAAGATGTTGGAAGTGTGAAATTGTGTCTTGCAGGGAAAGATTGATATTCATGTATGCAGAATTGTTTTCCTCAAATTTTAGTAACTGTGTAGCATTATGAAAATACTGTACTAGATTGCCTAGTGGTAGATATTTCTTGCAATTGCTCTAACTACTGTTTATGACCAGCAAACGATGTGTATGTTTAAATCTTGTATGGGACAAACCAAAAACATGGTTGTTTGCTTGTTTGGTCCTTTGTATCCTCTATTTGAAAATGTTATTATGGTGATATAAAGCTCCAAAGGGAGGATGAAAAGGCCAGGAAAGATCACAAGAAAGTGAAAAGAAGGGAGAAGAAGGAGAAAAGGAAAGAGAGGAAAGGAACAGCCTCCCATTCCAGTGTTGTTAAAGAGCTGAAGCTCATTGAACCAGAGAAAATCAGAGCCGAGAAAAGCAATGGTTGTCTACAAACGGGTGATGACTATGAGAATGACCAACTGGAGAGAAGTGATATAACAGAGGAACATGACCGACCAGTCTTCTGGCTAGGACCTTGCTGCTCTGACAGTGTCCAAAGCGGGAACAAGAGGAAAAGGAGTGTCTCACCATCCAGTCGCAATCGAGGTGCGTATGAGTAAGATGAGAAACAGATCATTTTAATTCTTGTGCCTTGGCACCCATGTTTTTACAACTATTTTTGGACTGTTTGTTTAAACAGAAACGGGCATAAAATTACGATTTTCATTGAGAAAACACAGAGAACCTGAAGAATGCAAACTAGATGAACATCTGGGCTCTACTTCCAGAATTGTAGGAACAGTAGATTCTGACACTCATTCTACGGATGGAAGCCAAAGCCATCATCAGTTACGACATGTCACAAATGCAGAGAGAGACCAGTGCGCGAGAAATTTTGATTCTATACAAAGTGTAGAATTGCAGAGTTTACGACATGGAGCTGCCCCCAACACAAATTCACCTGATGATGAAAGTCTGAGAGTGGTCTCTGATTATCACTCCTTATTTCAGAATTGGGTTCCTCCTCCACTTGCGGGTGCTGGATTCTTGTCAGAGGATCAAGACTGGCTATTTAGCTCGGAACTTCAGGAAGAAAGGTCTGTCTCTAAGCATGTAAAACCTATTTCTGGTGCCCTCCGGTGTTCAAACCCATCACTGTGGCCTCGTGCTCAATATTTACCCGAGGTTGAACTATATGCGTTGCCATACGCCGTTCCATTTTGATTCATAGAAAGCTTGATGGTCTCCGGGCCAGAGAATCTTAAATACACCGTGTAGATATGTGCTAGTTGTAGGTAGGGAGCCTTTTTACGAGAATTGAAACTACAGGTGCTGTGTTTGTTTTTTTAACATAAAGGGCAGCACCTACATGACATGAGGGAGCAGATTTTGTAATATTCTTTTTTTTTTTTTTTATATACACATTATTGATTCAATTTTGTCTTCCATAGCAGAAGCCTTAGCAATTGTTGCAGATTCCTAGCTCGAACGCTGAGCGGAGTTTGAAAGTAATTGTGAAAAAAGAAGAAAATGATAGCAGACTGGGTTAAGGTTTAGGATAAGTGGCTAATTAAGGGAATTATTGGCATTCAACACAACACGTTTTATACTAATCGTGTCCTTGAAGAATCATATAAGTGAGAATCACCGCTTCCTTGTTCTCGTATCCTATTTCGATGTAGTTTGCTTGGTTTGATTTGCGCCGTGATGAATCATATAAGTGAGAATCACGAGTAAACCTGATCATTTGAGGGGGAGCGGAAATGATTGATAAAAATTAAGATAAAATATTCATTTTGATTTTTAACAAAAATTTTAGGGGATAAATTAATTTTAAAAATTTTATAAGTATTTTCTTATCATTTAAAAAAAGGGTACATATTAGTATTTCTATATAGAATTCATAAAAATTTTTTAGTTGTACGAATTTTATATAGAAGAATTAATATATCTTTTTTTTAATGATAAAAAATTACTTATAAATTTTTAAATTTTGAGAGATTAATTTGTCTCTTGAAATTTTCGTTAAGGATATTTTGTCTAAAACTAAAATACCTCGAGTATTTTAACTCTCCTAGACCCAGCATCTCGTGGCTCGGATTCTATTACTTATCAACTTTTATCGAACAAATGAACTATGCAAAGTCTTCAATTCTTCGCAGTTCGCACTCGTTTTTGCCTTTTTGGCACTAAATGCACGTCTGGTATCTGATGTGAATAATATGGGGAGTCTTCGGCTAGCTGAGGTTAGAGGTTTTTTTCAAAGATGATAGTAGAAATGGCATTTCCATAATTGATCTATATGAGCTTGTCCGCTTCAAGTAATTTTTGACAATTGACTTTCCGCTCCTACCTTCTGAAAGAATTTTAACGCCTTCGGATTAAGATTTGATCCTGATTATGGCATACAATTCAAGAACAGAATCATAAGTAAAAGAGAAATGTAAGAGAACCTGATTTAATCGATGAAGAATGATCGATCCAAAGCTGTTTTTCGATCTTTGATTTTGGATAAAGAGAGAAAGAGAAGAGAGGAGCTAGCCAAGGAAGGCCAAGGGGAAAGAAGAGCTCCTCTTATTCCCTAGAGAGTCAAAAGAGCATTATGTTTCAATGGGGCCACAGGCGCCTATATATAGGGTTACGAGGAGGGGCCTCTCCTTGTGTCAGAAGAGTGATTTGCTAAACTACCCATTATAGCAAGGTCTATACATACAGAGATATATAACAATACCCACCAATGAGCAGTGTGTAGGCCTAATGGGCTCAATAAGCCCAATAACAACAATAATTACAATAATTTGGGTTTCAACAATTAACTTTAATCAATTTTGATATTCAATTAATCTGGGTTTAAAATGAAATGCTATTTGATTTATGTAAGTTTACAAAATTTTCCAACAATCTCCTACTTGGACGACATAAATCAAATCCTTATGAAACAATTTCTCAGACTAATTCACAATATGTGACCACAATATTATGTCAAAATTAAGCCCACACTCTCAATCAAATGGTCCGATATGAGATATCAAGCACTTAACAATGCAGAGAATCATACTCGAAGGAGTACTAACATCATACACATGAGATACTCATCTCCTAGTGACCAAATAAATTGTGGTAAACAGGAATGCACAACAACATAATGACATGTCGATAGATTACCAGTGGCAATTTCCAACAAATGGTCCTAGTATCCGCCCTAGATGCTATATGAGATCTAATAAATCTCATCACAATATAAGAAGGGTCCGAAATATCTCCAATATTTGCCATAAAAATATAAGTGTGCACAATAATATATGGCAATATAAGCATCCGCCCAATATGTTCTCTGAGATTCAACAAAATATCCTAGCACAACAAAATTGAGATTGGGTCCAATATGTCTCAATAATAATGTCATTATGCAAAATGCATAAACAATCAAGCTGCGCACAGACTTAAATGGCATTAACAGTAGTTTGAGGTCATGATGAATCTACAAAACAAACTCCCACTAATTCAAAATGCCAAAGGGACCTCAATATATCCATGTGGGTTACAAAATCAACAATAAAACCTTTGGCAGCTAACATTTGGTTAGGGATTCAACAACAATATGTTCTGTAGGAATATATTCGAGAAGAATCTCGAGTCTACCGTGAATTGTCATATAATCACAAAAGGATGCAAATCAATATATGGCACAATATCTTTCACTAATCCAAATCAAACAATATAAACATTCCCATTAGAGACCGCAAGATTTCAATATACTCTAATGGTACAATAATCAATAGTGGATAAGCAATAGTTTGCGGTAGAGTATTTAATGTAAGTCTGAAACTCATCATTATTCTCTCTAATAACAAAAGTACAAAATAGCGAGAGAATCACAAAAATGCAGAATTAACAAAACTTTCAGTCACAAAGTTTCAAAAAATTAACTCCACATACTTTGTGTATATAATCGAAGAGATCATAAGTGTTTTTGACACTTTAAAACAAATATCCCCTTTCTTTATTATTACAAACTCAAATAACAGCAAATTATAAGGGCATAGCAAAATTAATATGCTAGTCAAAGTATTTTTGACCTATATGTAGCCATTAATAAGGACATAACAAAATTATAGAGTCTCTAACTCCCACTATAGCAATAGTTTCTATATAAATGGGAGTAACATTATATTCTAAACGACTCAAAGTGTCCTTAAATATATGTCTCAAATAATAGTGCAATGACAGCCCAATAGAAAAAGAGAAAACCTTATATTAGAATATCATAATTTATTCATATAATAAAGTTGATTTTCTCACATTCAATCAATTGGACAATTAATTAAATTAAAGATTTTGTATAATTGCAATCCTACCGAAAGGTCTCAGATTACAATACACACGTCTATTCCACTTGATAGAGTCTTCTCTATCACATAATGATTACTTCAAATAACGTCACACCGAAAGGTATGTCCATTATCTACATAATCCAACAATATTTGCAATCCATAAATAATTTAATTTAACATAAATAAGTTCACTATAGGTTGAAGCAAAATTCACAAAATATCGGATTACTTCAAACTCCCAATTAATAAATTGAGCTCTCATGTAATTGCAATATTCTTTAGGGTTCCAAAATTTAACACGAGTAAACTCCAATAAATAATAAAATCATGTCTCTAAAGCTAGTATCGAGAGGATACTGAAAACCTTAGGATACAATTTTCAAATTATTAAGAATTATTTTAATAAAGACAAACCGAATAGAAAGTTCATTATTAACGTATTTTTCAATGCAACATAAATAACAATATTTAAATTTTCATAGAAATTAAAGACAGTACAGTCAAAATAGGAGAATGACAAAAATTTTGATATATCAATAAATACTCACAATGTCAAAAAATAACTCCTTGAATTTTCTTAAAAGAAAGCACAAAATGTACACAATAAATAATAAATTATGAGCAAAATTCCTCTTAAAATCAAGATGGCGCATGGCTGTCAGCTTGTGGAACCAAATATAGAGAAATTTTTAAATTTTAAATTATTTCTTTCATTTTATAATGGTGAATCACATTACCAAAATAATGTTCCTTTATGAAAAGTGGGATTTTAATCAAAGGTAATAATACTTTGACCATCACGAATTTTGTGTTCAAACAATAAACGCTCCGAAGAAACCAATATTTTTCAAAATCCACAATATGCTCCAATATTTAAACATGTATTTAATTTGGATTAAATCCAAATTTAAATTCCAATTTTTTCAAAATCCACAACATGCTCCACAAATATCACGTATTCTCTCACTTGGCCTGCATAAATTAGATTCTCAAAATTTTACATAAAAGAACCCATTATTCCATATAAAATGGAAGTGTGCAACAAAATTATGTTCTAGAATTTTAGAAAATAATTCTCAGAACAATTTTGCCCAATATTATTCATAAAATTAGCATTTATCATAATTAATCCCGCGAAAGTGAGTTCCCAATCATGAAAAATGCTCAACAACATTGCCAAAACATTATAGAAAGCAACTCTCAAAGTAACATTGCATAAAATCCAACATAATTACAAAATTTGTAATATTCCATAATCAATATAAATAATAGAGGTGCCCAAAATTTATTTCAATATTCAAAATACTTCAATTCTGAGAACGCATAAATTATGACATACACAGATACATCATAATTATCCACAAAATTTTCCAGAACAAAATTTTGGGAATATTATACGATTTCAATTTAATTTTTGGAAAACTCAAAATAAGTTATTTGATGCCCAAAATTTCATTAATGCTCAAAATAATAGTTTAATATTTCTTAAACTGCAATTTTCATAGTAATATTGCACAATATTCAATAATAGTGGCATCTCATAATTTTAATGTGCAACATAATAAACATAATAAGCTCAAAATTATTTCAATATGCAAAGCATATTGACTTTGAGAGTATACTTAACACAATATGTCTAATAATAGCACCAATGTGCAAAAAAAATTTCAGGCCAAAAATTGGAGAGTACCATATAATTTTGAGCATTTTAAATTTGAAATAAATTCAAATAAATATTTTTAATGCTAAAAAATTTAAATAAAATTCACCAATAATTTTATTTTATTGAAAAATCCAAGCATGTAAATTTTGATGCAAAAATGGGCTCTAGAAGGCCCATCACGCACTTGCACACGCCTGACCCATATGAGTAGGCTTCGCGGGCAGGAACTAGTCATCGCTATCAACCTCTGGCGGGTCACTAAACGGGTTGAACGACCCGAACTGCAGCGAAATGAGTCGAGCTCGATTTCTCCTTCATTTCTCAACTATTTCGAGCGATTCTTGTCTCTATAGAACTGCAAGAAGGAGAGCTACAAAATCCATGTAACATTTTGAAGAACCGTGGCCTATAACTCCTGGGCCAAATCGAAGAAGAACCTCATGGGTTTCTACGATTTTTCAAGATTTTCTCTCTTGAATCTCAACCAAAATGCATGTTCTGTAGCTCTTTGGATTCGTTGTGATGAGTTTTACAAAACCCCCATGGAGCTCGAATGCAAATCAGCCTAGATAACTAAATTGGGATTTCAATCAAAGTTTTAAGGTTCTTCGGTTCTTCCTTCGATTTCTCTCTCAATACAGCCCCAAATCACACAATAATCGGCTCAATAGATTCACAGCAATATAAACAACAATAACCCTCAACAAATTTTGGAGTCAAAGAGCCAGAATCGTAAATTCAAAATTGACTCCTTTGGAGTTCACGAAGGTTTTGAACCCAAACACCCCAAACTCACACCAAAACACAATCAACAGCCATATTCAGATATTAAAACAGGCTCTGATACCACTTGAAAGAATTTTAACGCCCTTAGATCAAGATTTGATCCTGATTATGACATACAATTCAAAAACAGAATCATAAGCAAGAGAGAAGTATGAGAGAACTTGATTTGATCAATGATTTGATCAATGAAGAACAATCGATCCAAAGCTGTTCTTCAATCTTTGATTCTGGATATAGAGAGAAAGAGAAGAAACGAGCTGGCCAAGGACGGCCAAAGGGAAAGAAGAGCTCCTCCTATTCCCCAGAAAAGCAAAAAAGCGTTCTGTTTCAATGGGGCCACAGGTGCCTATATATAGGGTTAGGAGGAGGGGCCTCTTCCTGTGTCAAAAAAGTGATGTATCAAACCACCCGTTATAGCAAGGGCTATACACACAAATATATAACAATATCCATCAATGAGCAGTGCGTAGGCCTAATGGGCCCAATAAACTTAATAACAACAATAATTACAATAATTTGGATTTCAATAATTAGATTTAATCAATTTTAACATTCAATTAATCCAGATTTAAAATTAAATATTATTTGATTTATGTAAGTCCACAAAATTTTCCAACACTTTTCTCATTAGATCCCGATGACTTACATCATTTTCAATCATTGGAACCTTTTTCTCTTCCATCTACTGTCTTACACTAGCTGCCACTGCTTATGGTTATAATTTGAACTTCAAATGCTCGCGCATTTTCAACAATAGTCTCATCTTTCTATACGCCTTTGAAGCTTTTGTTGTGAATTTACCACGAGGTATACTGTACATCTTGTCGCATCAGGTGCAAGGAGGCTACCATAAAGGATGTTCGTAAAGATATGGAGGAAATCATATGTGTTGTGGTGTTCAGCATCCAATCCATGCTCCATTTTTTAGGAGTTGCCTTTTTCAAGTCAGTAGAGATAAGTCGACAGATTTCGGTTTCAGTGTGAAGGCTGGGAATGTTGTTGAGGCCATTCATTTCAGGCATCTGTTCTATTCTTTTTATTGAAATGTAATAGTAACTGCTAATTAGATCGTCATCTTAAAAATAAAAAATAATTTTGAATACGGAAATTATTATGATTTTGGGTAAACAAGGATCTGAAAATGTGGAGAATGAAAGGTGCCACCGTTTCCCTCTAGGGATGCTGACCGTACAGACGACGTTGAATTTGTTCTACTGAATTTCACAGAAGTAAGCTTTGGGGTTCTATTGCAGCATCAGGTTCGTTGAATGTCTTTAACTCATACACATTCTCATCTTAGAAGATGCAAAGCACCACTGCACTTGCATGCCACAAATGTAAATTTAAATTATCAAAGCATCATTGCCATGCAGGTATTATGGTAAATCATGCTTAATATTTGGCGATCCTGAGCTGAGGCCTTCACGACCTTGTCATATTTAAAATATGACTGTTTCCTCACACTGATGAAGCAATTTTGCTTTTTGAAGGATATTTCTGCTCAAATTATTAGGTGCGAAAGATGGCGAGTGTGGAGCTTGAAATGTACGCAGACACAGTCCTTCCATGTGTCCTAGAGCAGGTATGATAAAATACCTTTGTCCTCTCAAAATAAATACTATATTCTTCTTATTGTGTGCTTCTTGATTATTTCTTAACTGTCTATATTGGCTTGAGCAGGTTGTCAAGTGTAAAGATGAGCTTGCTCAATTTTATCTGATGGAGTGCATACAGATTTTTCCGAGTACCACTTTCAGGCCTTGTGAAGCTACTAGGTGCTTTGAGATTCTTACTCATTCGTTGGCATAATGACAATATAAGATGTGGCTCTTAATGGTGAAACAATGCTAGTTGCTTTTTAATTGGTTTTTGTTGCAATAAGCTTCAACAGAAAGTTTAGCTATTAAAATTTAAAAGTAACCTCTGGCATCTCTGGGAAGTATTTCAAATGAGAGGTAATATCATTTGATAAAATGCATGAAATCATCTTCATTTGACTTTCGTTTTTTCCAAAATATATTTTTGTGAACGTAATTTCTTTAAAATAATATTTAAGCATAAAAATGTTTCAATACAAGTTATAGACATAAAATGTAAGATAGCTCATAATGAGAATAAAATGTTTATTTAATTCATATATTTATTAATATAGAATATAAAACAACCCATAGTTATCGACAGTGCAGAATTGATTTGATGTTTTATATAGTTATCAGTTATAACAGTTAGGTGCAACGTATAAGGCAACACGATTGGTGGAGCTTTGATGCAGGTCCACAGTTAAGCAACTCCTCTCCTCTTGAAGCATCAACTTAATTATTACTTCGTGTAACTCTTTGGCCTTACGATGAATTATTCACAATCACATGCAGAGGAGATGTTCATGGTCGTGCTGTGCATGTGTGGATCTTTTTGCTGAGAACACGCGAGAATTGCTTCTCATGGAATGGCCAGGGTTGTGGGACAACTCCCGATTGCTGCTCAAATATCTCCTGGTGGTTGATCGCTTACAATTGCTCGGTCAACAAAGAATATAACTTCATCTCATGTTACTCTTTATTTTGTTTCCATTTCCAGATTATAAATATCAAAGTAGAATTATTCAGATCAGAACGATAGCATATACACACATTGCCTTGATGGGGAAAAAAAAAATCTATTTAAAAATGAGTTTATCTTTAAAATGAGCTAGTAGAGATAAGTTTACTCTTATATAGTTTTATTAAATTAAGGGAAGATATATACTCTAAGGGTAGTTTTATTAAACTACCCTTATGTAGTTTTTTAAACTAAGGGTAGATGTACTCTAAAGAGGTAACTCATTTTAGACGAGTATTTCCCTTGCTTAGCTAACAAGTGTGGTGTTGTATGATTGCATTGTCAGAAGGAAGCTCCACGAAGAGTTAGGAGTAACCCTTCCAAAGGATGTATTCAAATTTTTATTTGCTTTCCTCCAAGAAGAGTGGCAAGTAGACGATCAGAACACATTCTTATCTGGTGCTTTAATTTCTGAATTTTCTCAAAGTAAGTTTTCTTTCAAGGTAAGGTAATTAAGGTTTTGGGGTCTTTTTCATTTTATCGCATGCTCGTGTTTTAGTTTCAAGGATTTCTTTTCTTCAACTAATGCACTCCTCTCCTTCTGTTATCCATTGAACTTGCTGATGTTAACTTAAAACATGGAATGCAGTGTCATAAATGGAGGAAAATAATAATAATAATAATAATAATAATAATAATGTGTATCTGGTAACAACTCTTGATCCAATACCTATGGAGGCCTTTACTGTTCAGGTGAGCATTTTATCTGATCTGAATCTCCACATTTTGCCTCACATTTTTCACTTGTTCTCTAGAAACGTAAACCAGTAAGTTTATCATATATTGCTATTATCATTTTATTATGTCTTGTGGGAAAGATGGTACTTTGTCACCCCTTACGAAGTTGATTTGTCGGGAGGTTTGCAATTGAGGAAGGAGGTGTGGCGGTCAAGGTTGAGGTCAAGGTTGGAGAGACATAAGTAGTTAGGACTAGGACGTAGAGGAAGCAAAAACCAGAACATGATTCACAGTCACACCACATGAAGTTCTCATATTATTTCTTGTATCTCATTGCTTCATTCAATTTTGACACCACAAAAGAATTTTGCAATACTCATTTATATATTTTTTTACGTGTCACTTCACTCGTGACATCTATCATGCCCATTCAAAAACTAGTTACTCAGATTCAATTCTTCTTTGCTATTTTCTTGTCCCCATTCCTATTCCTTCAATCAAAATTTGTCATATGTAAAATTATGGATAGTTTTAAAAAATTTGGTTGTGAAAAAATATGATCAATGTCATAAATATACAAGTGTCAAATTTTGAGTGATGGGATAGAAAAAAAGGCAGAAATCTGGGACACAGAATTTCAAGTTTACTCTATCTGTTACCTGGAGTGATCGTAGACAAATGATTGTTCTCTCTTCTTCCATATGCTAATCCAATGCCATGCCTGTTCTTCATGTTTTTGCAAAGTATATGCATGATTTCAGTTATTATATGTGACAGAAGCTTTTTACATTGGCAGCGGACACAAGTTTCTGCTGTTAAATATGTGTCTTTTGAAGAGTATAAAAGGTTACTGGCCAAACAAGATCCAGACTATGTTCTTACGGTCAGCTCTTTGAAATAATTGAAAAGAGGTATGCTATAATGTTAAGATATGCACGACGTTAAATATGTTGTATCTGAGGCAAAACTTCTTTCATTCCATGATCACCCTTGAAAAAAAAAATTCCTTATTCTGGTTTGGTTCCTTGCACTAGGTAGAACTCCACTCTCAATTTATATGGCCGCACCGTTTTTTTTTTCCCCTTATAATAATGAAACTTTATTAGACAGAAAAGGAGTAAGTATAACTGAACTTGGGGGAGGATAAGAAATCTTCCAAAACGGAAAATAAGAAAACAACAGGGGACAAGAAAGAATGGAGAATGCACCTAAGGGAGCCAGTAAATTGAAATTCCCTTGGATCCCTATCCGAAAGCAAATCCAGGGGCAGAAAGTGCCCTTTGAAACTGTGGACATTTTAATACTACCAAATACACCAAAGAACAGTAAAACCATACATTGACACACAATTCTGACACCATTGTTTCTTCCAAACCCCTTCAAATGAAACAAGAGAACCTGATCCCAAAGTGAAGCACAAGCTCAAGATTGATCCAGCACAGCAAACATCTCATTCAGTTTCGACCCAATAATGCAGTAATAAATGGGCCATTGTTTTAAACTCAAGCTGCTGAACAGTTTTCCTTTAAGCTGATCAGATTCCCTACAATTATATGGCCGTGTCATAAAACTCAACTTTTATTTAAATCTTCGCATGTCTTATATACTCTGTGAAGGACAACTACATAATATTGAAATGAAAATCATTAGGCATTGATTATGTCCGTATTATGTTATACCTTACATGTTGAAGGGACAAAGAGATTGGGGTGTTCATGACCCGGCCCGCCTGCTAACCCATCCCGGCCCGAAGCTTGTTAGGCTGGGTTCGGGTTATAATGAGTATATTTTTAAGTAGGGTTGAATTAAATGCTTGGGTTAGTCAACCCTACCAAGTTAAATAGTTATTTAAAAGTTTTATTTTTTAAAAAAATTAGTGATAAATTATAATATTTTTATATTTCAATTAATATATTTTACATAATATGATATTATTTTTATCTTGATATAATTTATTTTGAAATATATATTGTAAAATATTTTTTGAATTTATTTTTTACTTCTAGAATTTTATTATTTTACTATATATAATATCTAAATCTTTATATATTATATAAATATCAGGTTGACCCAGTATAACCCGGTCATTAATCGGGTTGTTATGGGGTTGGATTCGAGTTCAAACAAATGACCCGGTCTTAAAATAGGGCCGGGTTTGGATCTGGCTTAACCTGACCCAACTCGTCCTTGTACACCCCTAGATAATGCTATTGCTCACAATTTGACTCTACAAAAGCAACTAAGTTGTTATGCACGCTTCGTGACGCCGCTAGGTGCTTTCCCCCAACCGCAGGTGGGCAACATGGTGAAAAATATAAAAAAGGGGTGTTTTCTGATTGTCTCAAACTGGTTAAGTTTGTAGAGGGCATACATACGAATTTTCTTTATTTGTTCTGAAAAGCATAAACAAAATTGTAATATTTCTTCCCATTTTTTTTTTTTTTTTTTTATCATTCCGTGTTTTTTCCCCACTCTGTGCTGCTCAGCTTTTCAACAGTTTTAGTGGCTAATAAGTCCCTTCTTGAATTAGGCGATTAGGCATGCCGACTCTACCTCTAGAATTAGGTCTCAACTTCAGCTTGAATTTGGTGACATGAAAAACTCGATATAATATAATTAATTGCATTCGATCATAGTTCATTATTTTTCATATATTTGCATTTGTTTGACTAGTTGTTTTCCCTACAAGAAAGATCAAGATCACTACTGGATGGCAGCAGGTCCTCCATGTGTTTTTCTTTTAGGATATATGGGGATCCTCATATAAGCGAAGAGTGAAAGCAATACAAAGGTTTTTATAGATCAATTATGTTCCTTTTTGTCTCTAATTTTCATACAGTTGAAAACCTTCTCTATTACAGCCAACAACAGGCATCAAGACGATATTATCTCAGTTAATGGAGAGATTGTCAAACTATGCTGCCTCAACTACTGAAGTCATATGCTTCAGTCATCGTAAGTTAACTAATTAAGCCTCCATATTTTGTTGATATCATTTCTGCCTCAGGTTTTGTGTGAATTTCTGCAAGTGGAAGCATCTACTGTGTTAAGCACTGCAATAAGCAGGGTAAGCTGGCTTTTCTTGAGGCTGCAACTTATAATGAATTTTTTTTTTTTCTCTCTATTCAATATTAAAACAAAACTAAACTGATTCTGGTTGTGGTATTTTGTGGCACAAGTTTCTAAAATAGAGCAATATACAGTGGTCAATGTTGAAAAGTCCGCTTGCTCAACTGGGTTTGGTTGTCATGGTTTGATTGATTTCATGCATTGATACTACTGCATTCTTGTTCTTGCTGGATTTGGTCAATGTATCATTGAAGTTCATGTAGTAACAATAATAATAATAATTACTTATGCATATATGATTCAGCATACTTGATGCATGAGCTTAGCATTGCTTCTCTACATCTTTATTGTTTTTCTGTCTTTAGGGTGGTGTTACCATTGAGGGTTGTTTACGAGGTATTGCTTTTCCTTACGGGTGTCTTGAGGATTGCAAATGCAGCTGAGGAAATGGCCAAGGTACCAAAGGGCAGCAGTGGTCCATTAACACTTGCTCTTGAACCACTGAATCGTTCAATCACGTCAAGCTATGTAAAGATGGCTTAGGATTTGAATTGTGGAGTAACGTTACTCCCCCCTGGCTTGTGGAGTAACGTTACTCCTCTCAGGAAAATTACAAAATGAACCTTGTCAATAATTGCTAAGTAATCCGTCAATGGCATCCTCTCTTTTGTCCACCACTCTAGGCTGCCTAGCCGCCATGTAGCTTTGCCGGCAATGAAGAGAACCACCGGTGGCTCGCACCCCACCACCACCTGCCATCGGCGAGAGTCCCAACACTGTCATCACGAACAAACTGCGCAGCCTCATCTAAAAATTGCGCCCCCTTGTTCTCCACGGCCATCCCACAAATCAAAATCTAAGCCTTCCTAAAGAATAAAATAAGAACGATCTAGAAACCAGAACCACAAAAATAAAAATAAAAATAAAAATAAAAATAAAAGAAAGAAAAAAATGAAAAAGCAAAGACAAGTTAACGGTGGTCCACAACTAGTATGGTTCCAACGGAAGGCAATTACAATGTCGACCACTGACCACATCGAACGCTTGCCGAATGGCGAACTTTCTTAGCTGGCGCTGCGTTTCTGATGGACAGGACGAGGTCCTCCGCGCTGTTCACTTACGTGTGTGATGGGGCTGCCACCAGATTTTTCATAAGGTCCAGATCTGCCGCATAGAAAGTGCCAAAGACGACAAGATGAGCAATCGAAGCCATAGATCAAAGCTATGTGGAAATGAATAGACATTGTATGTATGTTTTTCTACATCTTGTAGGTCCTTTGACTTCGACTTGGGCATATATGTGTGCTCATGGAATTTTTTTTCTTTGTTTTTTCGTAACATGTTCAAGGTTTTACTAATTGCTGGAGAACCTGGCTCATTCAAGTTGTCTTAAGTGCAAGAAGGAGCTAATGTTTGACTGATTTTCCGACCAAGTTTTGTCTAATGGCTGAGGTATAGCAAATCCTAAACCAAAATGCTTATCTATCACTTGTACTTTACCAGATTGTAAGCACTTACACCAACGACCTACGCCCTACGCCAATCAAAACCTATATTTGCGCTTCTCATGGGAGTTGCCACAAAGCCCTCGCAAGGCAGCTGACAATGTTCCTAGCTCATCTCCAATAGAAGCACACTAAGGACTCAAATGCAAAATTATAAAACTGTAATAATTAAACTTGTAACAAGGCATAGGAGAAACGCTAACCATTCGATTTTAAAAAAGTGTATCTAACAGTTCATTTTGTAATTTTTCTAAGGGGAGTAACGTTACTCCACAAGTCAGGGTGGAGTAACGAATCCTTAGCCATGTAAGATATATCATATACTAACTTTCATAGGAAGTAGCATTCCAGGCATCTTCAATATTTTGAGAAAGAAACCCATAGATCACTAGTGCTACAATCCTTGGCCTGATAGAATTGATCATGACTAAGATACAATGTGAGTCTGCATGGACCCCTCCAGCTTCATATGCTTTCTTTTCTGGCACGTCGGCGGTACATCAAATTCCAAATAGTGGGCAAGAAATATGATTCTATCAATGTTAAAATCCATTGTGCCGAAGTGCATGTCCAAGAAGGAAAATAGAAACGTGGTTGAGAAAAGGTGTGAGGCCAAGCTGAAAGAAGATTGATACGTGGCAAGGGGAAGCAGTAGTCCCCTCAGTCACCTTAAGCTGTGTAAGTTATTTGGTATACTGACTTTCATAGGAAATAACATTCCATGCATCTTTAGTATTTTGAGAAAGAAAAACTATAGATCATTAGTGGTACAATCCTAGGCCTGATAGAATTGATCACAATTAAGAGTAATCTGCAGGGGGGCATCCAGCTTCACATGCTCTCTTTTCCAGCCATTGGCGGTACATCAAATTCCAACAACAGATGGTGGTATAGTAGGCAGGAAATACGATTCAATCAATGTTAAAATCCACCGTGCAGAAGTGCATATCCAAGAAGAAAAATGGGCAGTTTCTATGCCAAAAGCAAGCACGTAGCTAGTCGTGCCTACTACTTACCACTTGCCCATTTAAATTGTTTTCTGTGATAAGGCCATTTAAAGCTTAAATTGCACTCGTGTTTCGCTACACTCATTGCTCAGTATGTTCAATGAACTAACACAACTGCCTCTTGCTTGTAACGTTTCCAGTTCACTTATCAAGGCTTTTTGATGCGCTCCATTTGTTTGAAACCTATCAAATTATATCATCTTGCAATACATTCCCAGCCATTCTGGAGACTACCAACTCCCAACTGATGACTAAGTATTGCCCACAACCAATGCCAAGGAAACATCTACACATAAATTTAGATGCAACAGCTCACTGGCCACAAAATGGCATTTCATCCTTCAATAAGAGACAACATACTAACTGGTAAGCGTTACATTTAAATGACCGATTTAAATTGGCCAAAACCATAAATAAAATTCATAGATGAAATCACAAAGTACAGACCAGGAAATATAACCACATTCACATATGCAAGCAGTATTTTTCGTAAGCTGCTAATAGATAACAAAAGGAAATAGACCGTTACTAGGCATATGTAATTAAGCTAATTGTAGTTACAGAGTATGAAATAAGGCAAGGCTTGGCGGGCCACACGTAATCTTGTGATTGTAGTAAGGCCCTAAACATGTCAGTCCAAACTATACACAGCTTCCTGCTCCCTACAGAGAGGATAGGGAAGAAAATAAGACAAACTGATACAGAGGCAGCAATAAAGGTTGGCCGGACAGTCACTGCCTCCTATTGACTTCTGATAATCAATCACAAAATTGAGCAGGCCTTCTGTGACTTCCTCTTCTTCTTCTTTTGCTTTGGTGGTTGAAGAACCACTTTGATGGCAGCATCAAAGACAGCTTTCACATTCTGTCATAGAGCACACGTGAAACCCCCCGTTATATCACAGCCAAAAAGATTGTAGTATAAATGTCAAGAATGTGAGAGAAACTGCACCTGTTGCGTTTTTGAACTACACTCAATGTAAGCAGGAGCACCAATCAGCTTTCTCAATTCTTCTCCCTTCAGCCAAAATAGAAACATATATCAATGTGGAAATCAACATGATTTCAGAATTGGAACTCCTAGGCTTCCCACTACCAAAAGATACGAGAGAAGAAGAGAAAAATTATGCTATTCTTACTTGTGCTGTAGTAATTGGTACTGCACCAGGATGGTCCATAAAAAATTGCTTATCATCCCGAAGATCTGCATACAAAATTATGCATTTACAGTTGTTAGAACATTCAACTTTGGTGGTGAATGGCCGAAAACTGTTTTAGGCAGGATTCACCACAGACATGAATTTAATTGTGAGTTAACATCCTAGTAAGAAAGAGAAATTGCTACTTTTGTCATGCACCATGAAAAAGATACAAATCCTATGAACTCTGTCCTGTCATCTGTTTTCCCCCCACAAAAGCAACTCAAACTAGAATTTCCACGACTTCACTACACTGATGCTACTCCAATTTATTATTTCCTCATTTCTCTATAAGCATTTATAACATGTGGCTTTCAGTATAGATTTCAGCAATGCTTCTGCAAGTATTATACATCAGGGAACTAATAATGCCGTAGCACAATCAAATGACAATAAAATTATGAAATGAGAAGGCCAATGACTGAAAGACACTGGTCAAACCATTTCATACTAACAGAACTTAAGAAGCAAATGTCCTCGAAGACAAGCAAATGCCAAGAATTAGAATACATATATAATAAGGAGATAAACTGGTGTGAACTTTTAAATTAAATAAATCCTTTAGGGCCTTAAAATACCAAAGCTAAGCACTAACTAACTAAGATGATCATCTGGATTGGACAACAAGATGCCAATCGGTTCAAAGAATGGGAAGGGAAAAAGGCTTACCTAACTTTGTTCCAACAAGAATTATTGGAACACCAGGGGCATAATGCCTTAGTTCAGGGATCCACTGAAACGAACAGCGAAAACAAAACAATAACTTCGTCAGTTATACAAGAAGTGCAGAAATCAAAATCAATTGAAATGATCACTGTCTAACTGAGCTCTTCATATGCAAGGGACACACCTTCTTAGCAATATTTTCATAGCTGGCTTTGCTTATAAGAGAAAAGGCAAGTATAAAGACATCTGCTCCTCGATAGCTCAGGGGTCTTAGTCTATTATAATCCTCCTGACCTGTCAATCAAACAGAAAGTTAATGCCACCAGAAAACAAACAATATGCTGATACCCAATTCTACATAATTGAATTAAAAGGTTGCAGTGTTTACCAGCAGTATCCCATAACCCCAAGTTTACGGTGCTTCCATCCACAACAACATTAGCACTGAAATTGTCAAAGACAGTGGGCACGTAATCCTGTCAATAATGATGACAAACATATAGTTAGAAAGGTGAACCGGTAAAACCATAATTCGTTGAAGAACAAAATCACAATCAGTTGGAACGGTGACAAATAAATAAAAAAAGTACCATTATCTTGACAATTTAAAAAAATTACTATTTATTGATCACAATTTTAGAAGGAAGAACTGTGCATTGTACAACTTGCACGTCCTAATAAGGTAATAACTGCTACTAATCGAATTACAAGGAATTTCTGAAGCTCAAAGTCAAAGAAGAAGAGATTAACCGCTAAAAAGAGCGCCATCAAGGATAGAATCAGATAACTGCTTGTTAATCAGTAAGTATAGTGACAATTAATGATATTCATTTCAAAACACAGGAATAGTAACAATAGTAATGATAATGATAAAGTGAATCTCCAAAATTGGAAAGTTCGAGGGCAAGACAAACACCACTTAGATAATTCATTCCAATTGCAAAAATTCTTAAGTTAGAGCAGAGGAATAAAAAATAGAGAGGTAGCTGAGCTGAAGTGAAGGAGCTACTACATTGATAGAATAGAGAGAGAGAGAGAGAGAGAGAGAGAGAGAGAGAGAGAACAAACGGTGGGGAAAGTGTTGCTGGTGTAGGAAATGAGCAAGCAGGTTTTGCCGACAGCACCGTCACCGACTGTGACGCACTTTATGAACCTGGAAGCGCTCATTCTCAGATCACAGCTCTGTCGCTCTACCAAACAATGTCCTCTTCCCTTTCCCTTCCCTAACTCAGATCTACCCAACCCAATTCAAATATCAAAAGACAACTTGAAGAAAAGAAAGAAATGAAATAAAGAGGGGGCCAAAAGAAAAAGAAAAGAAAAAGAAAAGGAAAAGGTTATTTGAGACACTTGGCTGACCCTGACTGACCCCAGAGGCCCAGACTAGAAGACAACTCTTTGCCAGCTATAAATATAAATTCATCTGACCATAAGGTCCTCCTGCTCCCCCCCACCCCCCCACCCCTTTCTCTCTCTCTCTCTCTCTCTCTTCTTCTTCATCGCCCACGCTGCACTAGAAATAATTACTCATTCCTCTTAATTTAATTTAAAATTTAATCTATTTTTTCAATCTTTTTGTCCTTTTTATTTCCTATGTTGTTTGTTTCTTTTGTTATATATTTTTTTAATTGTTTAAAGTAAAATATCAAATCAACAACGGCACAAGGCATAACGTTAGTTGGGACAGGCGAATGATTGTCCGCATCTTACGTGGTTGATTGAGAATCTATATTTAAAATTGTTATTTTTATTTGGACACAGCGGAGTTCATCTTTTTAAGAAAAATATTTTTTCCTGTAATAATTGTCTTATTTTCATCGTAAAACTATTGCAGAAAAGTGATAAATAAAACTGTTATGCAAGACAGCGAGGGCAATTTCTTTTTATAAAATTTGATTGGTTTGGTTGTGTTCAGTTGACATTCCAAAGGAACTAAAGACACAAAGAAGGAGAAAATATATATACAAAGAAGGAAAAGAAGAGGAAATGCAAAGAAAACCAGCTGCTATTAATAATTCAAATGTTTAACCTCGATAAAATATTTTCAAGTGCGTAGATCTGAAGATGCAGCTGGCTAAGTAAACACGCGAGCCCAGTAAATTTGGATGCAAAATAAAAACATCAAATAAGACAATTATAGTCCGAAAATGGAATATAATGATGTAAGACGTAGTTGTAATAATTTATATACAGAAAATATATAACAAATCAGATATGTGAAATGTGGGTAATTAGTAATTTCACGCAAGAGTTTTTCCCATTTTTGTAAAAGCAGGATCTGGTTAATTTGTTTGTTGAATTATTTGCACAATTTTCTTTGCAAGATTAAGATAACATGCTGCGGAGAGCTGATTGCGTACCAAACCCAATCCAAACTACTGTACATTCATGAGATGTTTGTTGGTGCAGAGATATGAGGTTGTTGAAGAAACATGGGCAATGGGAAAGTACAAGCTCCATGTGCTGTTGACAACTCCTAGCTCCCTCTTCAACAACCCCTTCTAGTTTGTTAAGGGTGAGTTGAATAAGCAACTTGTAGCGTAGGTTACAGAAGTTAACATTTTGTCTCCTTCCTTTTAAGAAAATAAATAACCACAATTTTTTCCTCCTCGTGCTCTAACAAAAACCATTATAGAAAAGATGGGACCAGCATCTCAGTTCTAAATCCTAAATCCTAAGTGCATATACATATAGGTCAGCATTTGGTTTTTCATTTATTTATCTAACCCAGTAATGTATGGAGTATGGACATTGGGGGCAGACCTTATCGGAATTAATTATCATTATGCGTTGCAGGCTCACAGCATGAAGCTCTGTGCATTGCACTATTGCGATGCACTTGGGCCATAATGGAATTGCGTCATTAAGTCACTCAATAGTCAATAAGGTGGGCTGCTTCGCAATTGCCATACATTTTCATTCATTTATGTTACGTTTAAATATCTCCCTTTATTATATATATATATATATATATGCTTGTTTGGGTAATAGCAATGAGATTTCCCAATATTATGTTAAGAATAGCTAGGATTTTCAGAAGAAGATGCCATTCATTTGATGAGAAATAAAAAGGAATATCGAAAATTTGAGTGGCTAAAGCTGAAGCAGCTACTTTCGAAGTAACAGAAAGAAAAGCAACGACTAGAGTGAGAGAGTCAGAGTCAAAAAGAGGATTCCTCACTTCTTTCTCTCATTCAAAACCGTGCATGAGACTTTCATCTCGCACAACTCTTAAGTGATAAAAGAAAGAAGAACTCATCTTCTTTCTTTTTTTATTACCTTCCTCGCATATGTATAAGACCGAATCCATTCGATTTTGAATTTTCAAAAGGGTTAGTAATCCTTAACTTTTCAAGGATTCCTTCATTGGTGGTTGTGAATAGCCGATTTTTTTCAATCTTCATTACTTGCTTCTACAGAATCAAGGTAAAAAAGATTGAAAAATAAAACCATCTGATTTGATTCGTTCTCAATAGCCATGAGATGATCATCTTAGGGTGATCCTTTTGTCGACGGATGCTTCTATTATACTCGTAGTCTCTGAAGGATGAGAACCAACTATGTAGCATCTACATCGAGAATTCAAGTATTATATACCTCATTAGTCCGATTCTTTGTAGGAACTACCCGTAATAACGAACTTGCAAAATGAATCTATTTATCATAAAAGGATTCGTTGTTCCTACCTTTGCTATATATATATATATATATATATATATATAACTGAAGCGAAAGCTACTTTTTCAAAGCAACAGTGCTCGTTCGATATATCATCTAGCGGCCTTGAATTTAAGCAATAGCCAGAAAAGCGGAGTGCTGCAATTTTTTTTTTTTTTGTTAATTTTTTCCCCCTTTATATGAAGGACATATGAAAAAATACACACAACTTTTGATAACTGATATGATACCCCCAGCTGATGATGATATACACCTAAAGAACTTACACACCATTTTTCTGTGAACTCCAATTCCAGTCAGCCAGCAAACAAATCCAAACTCTTATCCCTCTTCATTCTCTAATATGCTCGTGCTGGTGCAGCCCGTCTAAGGTCTAACACCTGCTCTCCCCTTTTTCGGCCTATAAACCAGCTCTTCTAAGTCCACCAAGAATTTGGACAAGACTGGGCCAGCTCATATTGTGATTGGGTTAATATTTTATTCTCAATTTATTTATCGGAATCATTTTGCCGGTCCAACTATTTTAAGGGCTCATTTAGTTAAATTTTTTTAAAAAGTAAAAATTATTTTATGTTTGATATAAAATTAATTTATATTTAAAAGTAAAGTAATGATAGAGGTACTCATTTTTTATGGGACACTATATCGACTCATATCCTATTCACTATTGGATGGAATGTGGGTCCCATTCAATCCACTTTCCATCCAATAGGATTCACATTCCATCAAATAATGGATGAGGTATGAGTTAATTCGATGTTTCATGATAAATAAGTACACAAAATATTTTTCTTGAAAGTAATATTAAAAAAAAATTATAAGATGAAAATTGTAACTTCTTAAAAACAAAAAATTTATATTTTTTTTAGTGATTTTATTTTTACAAATTTTTTTAATCTAAATATATAAAAAAAAAACACAAAAAATACTTTTTTATTAATTTTTTTTTTCAATCAAAATATTGCCACCCAACAAGCACTAAGCCTTACACAATTTATCACGGGAATTTATTGTAGTCCTTTTTATTATGGTGTTAATAACAAGTAATAACAGCAGTCTACTGGAAGACTAAAAACAGTCACCTCCTTTTTCTTCTCCTAATGTAGGGCTTGAAGTCATAAGATCGATTTTATGTCACGGTTCAATTGTATATTCCTTTTATCTACTTCCACGTTAATCGCAAAAATATCTGCACAGTCTACAATAAAATATAATCACAAAATAGAAAAATGAGTAAAATTTTAAATTGATCTAACTTCAAATTAATTCTTAAAAAAGTTAAAAATTATTAATTTGATTCTCAAAAAATTTGTAATATTAATTTAATTTTTTAAAAATTAAAATTTATTTTAAATTAATCTATTTTTTTTTTAATTTTTTAGATTAATTTAAAATAAATTTAAATTTTTTAATAAATAAATTAACATCTCATAATTTTTTGATGACCAATACGAGGTTTTTACTCTAAAAATATTTTAACAATCTTTCAGCAGGTACCTTATCCTTTTCCGCCTGCACTTCAGGCCCCGTCTAAATTGTTGACTTGCTCCTTTTTGAGTTAATTGTTCAATGTCCTTCCACAGTCAATTCCAATTATAGCTAAAACAGTATTGTTCCTCCCACGCATATGATCACATTTTTTGCTATCATGTTCCTTATTGCACTACTAGAGCTGGTAACTAATCATTCAGAACAAATAGTGCTTGTAATATAGCGCTGAATTTAATCAGTAGCCAAAAATTGAAGCGCTGCAAGTTATTTTCTTTTCCAATACAAGTAAATCATTATAACATAAGGAGGAAAATACACAGAGCTTACGGTAATGATGCCCTAACTAATACATAAACACCGAAAGACTACACTTAATTTATGTGCACCCCATTCAAAAAAACCATAGCGGTACACAAATTCAGCAAACGAAACACTTCCTCACCACAGTAAAGAAAAAGAGAAGTTAAAACCAGATGAAAACAAAAGACATCCATCGGTCACTCCACTCGGCAATTTACCCTCGCCGATCTTTTTATTTACCTATCTATATATAAAATATAAAATATTAGACCACCATAATAGTAAGTAACGTAACGTGGCCGAACCAAGCATATATATACGATAACGGGAACAACCTCATCGGAGGCGTAGAAGCCGCCGGAGATTGTTGGTTGCTCCGGCATCGACACCGTTGGCTTCGGCGTTGCAACTGAGTTTCGACCGCAGAGAAAACTTCGGCAACGGCAAGCTGCTCGGCGGTGGAGACATAACCACCAACCCTGCAGAAGAAAACAACATGTCCATGTTCTCCACCGAAACCGTGCCAACCAGTCCCTTCCCTCCAAACACCTTTGACGTTAAAACAACAGGAAGATGCTTCGGAAGGTCCTTTGGATCGGGTCCCCAGCGATGATCATCAGAAGCCACGACCAGATACTCCGAGATGGATTGTGTTGCTGATCTCTTCTTTGTTGCCTCCTCTCGCTTCGTTGGTTTCGATTTCTTTGGGGTTAGAGACGTGTCTCTGGTTCTGTCCTTTCGAGAGATCATGCTGTGGCTGTTGCTAAGGCTTCGAGAAAGCAGAGGCTGAGGGTGATGAATTGAGGAAACATTTGGCAGAGGAAGGAGCGGTGGTTGTTGGTGGTTTTGACGATGTTGTTGGTGAGTGAGGAGTGGGTGAGACAGAGACGTGGCACGTGGAGGAGGATTCAAGAGACCTGCAGAAGCATATGCGTCAAGAGAACTCTCAGAGGGGTTAGAAATGAAATTATTACCTCGTGCGTTTCTCTTGTTGTTGGGGGTTTTGATTCTGATCTGCTTGTTGTTGTTATTGGGAGCAAGAGCAACTGATTGTTTCGCTGCGTGAGGTGTCATAACAGCCTCCATTAATTGAAGATATAGAACAGAAAGTTTATTGAGAGTGAGATTGGCTTTGGCTCAAACTCTAAATAACAAAGAAAAACTGTATGTGGAGTGCAGAACAGGCGATGATCTTCTACAAAATAAACGGATCAGTAGCCTGTGAAATTCTACAGGGCAGTGATGGGAATTAGTTTCACAAATATTACAGGAAAACTATGATGCTTCGCTAATTGCTGTTGAAGATTGAAAAGAGGACTTGACCAGTATTATATACTAGATTGCAAAGAAAAAGATACAATAAAACTTGTGATCTTATTATGAAATCAGATCAGCAGAAGAAGCCTCTATCTATATGTTATGTGGTATCATAAAACATAATAACATGAAGTTTTTGATCAGAAGGGACCCTGCTTTTTAAAAGATATGGGTCTTCCTCTTTATTTTGTAAGCATGCGACTACCCATGCTCGTACACCTTTTTATAACACTGCAAGATCAATGCGCTCAACGGCTATGTGTTTTTCCAATTTTTATTTAATAAACGATTATAATTTAAGAGATGTACACGGTCAGTACCTTTATACTTGCAAGTCAATCGATATTTTTCAATAATAAATAGTAATAAATATTTCAGTATATAGCTTATTAAATTAAAATATAAAAATTTGATTTAATATTTATATTTTAAAAATTTTAATTTTGATATATTATTAATATAATAATTTTTTTAGACATTTAATCATATATTATCATATTAATTAATATATTTGATTGTCACACTTATGATCTCAAAAGTAATAGATATAGTAACATAAGTTTTAGATTTTTTAAAATAAATATATTTATAAAATAAAAAAGTAAGATATTAACCACTTTTAAATTAGGAATTTTCATTATATATGAGTCTCAATAAATGATCTTGATTTAATTAATTCCTTTATTTCTCATTTTATAAATATATTCACTTTAAAAATTTTAAATCCAATAACATATAATTAAATAATGATATAAAAATCTCTTATATAAATAATATATCAAAATAATCTCATACGTCAAACATGTAACTAAACACTATTTACTGGCTAATAAAACGTATATGTAGTCAGCTGCACCAATTGTATTTGCAGTCCTTTAAAAATATAAATTGTTAGGTGCTTAGGTAGAATTTTATTCTACTTAACCATAGAGATAGAGTAATATTTTAACTTCAATTGCTAGTAGAATTTATTGCTGAGTTATACTTTTATCAAAATATCACTTTATTATTTATTACTTATTAGAGCATAATCCATCTGATAGTGTGTAAACCTCTGATAATTCCTCCTTTTAAAAGGCAATGATGAAATTACCTATAATTTAATGTGATGTTCGCAAATATTTAATTTATAATGTCACGATTACTCCTAAATTACCGACAACCGCTGCGGTCGGCTACATTACATCTTTCTTTTTCGGTACCCTGCGACCATACGTCTGAGTCTAATACCATGGGTGAATACTGTAGGGCGGCAACCGCCAAAGCGTTGAGGACCGTTAGATTTTGTCATTGTAAATAGCCGTTGAGGAGAAAGTGGCCGTAGATAAAACTTCATCGGGTTCCTCAAAATTGGTCTCAGTCAGACAAGGTAAAGGAATCCTCGCCATACACGTCTTCAATGTGGTTGGTCCCAGGCTTTTGATATTTTTTATTGCCCCGTGACCTCATGTGCCGGGAATGACCTTGGGCGTCACAATTTTTACTTTATTTTATTTTATTTTTTAATGAACATGTGGTGTTATTTTAATTTTAGGCATAAGAGTTGTTTCCGATCAGACATCAGGTTGCTCTGCCAACTAAATCATATCTTTACAATTTTGGCTTCATCATTGTAATATTTGAGTAGTTGTAATATTTTAATAAGTACCATGTTCATTGAATATTGATCATAGAATAAATATCTAAACATTTGTTCAATATCATCATTATTTAATACAATATTTAAAAAATCACCCTAAATGCAAGTAATTGTGAAAAATATCAGTATAAAAATAATCCCTTTTATAGGCAATAATGATCAACTTTTGTTGGGATGCATTGATATGGATTGAATTGATGGAGTGGTTCTACTATTCCACAAACACACACTGCCTTCTTTTTGCCCTTTTTTTTCAATTTACAATGATATTCTACAATTTTCATTCCTACACATTTATTAATTAATATAGTAAATTACACTTATCTCCTTCAAATTTGAAAAAATTGTAATTAATCACCTTTTTCTCTTTAAATTACATTTACTCTCTCTAAATTTGAAGAAATTACATTTCGCCCCAAACTCATATAGTACTTAACGATGTTGAAGAAATATTTGAATAGAATATTCTACTTAACCAAAATAAAGTATTAAACTTCAAATTGGTACATTTTATATATTTCACGTCAAAACTCAGAACTTCGAGTTCAATGTGTCATTTAACGAGTTTACAGCTAATAGTAGATATCAATGTCCAGCTCATGTGGTTTGGTAAAACTTTTTTAACTGTACTAGGTGTATTGAACATAGATCCCAGAACTTGAAAACTTGAGGATAAAGAAGAAATGAAATTCACTCTGCTAAATTCAAAATTTGAAAACTTGGAAAAAGGAAGAAATGACTCTATCAAATTGGAACTTGGAACATGGAACTCAGAACTCGAAATCATAACCCTAAACACGTTAAATAACATGTCATTGAATTAGAACTCTGAGTTTCGAGTTTTGATATGAACCCCATAGAATACACCTTTTTAAACTTTAACACTTTGCTCTAGTTAAGTAGCACATTATGTTCAAATATTCCTTTAACACCATTAAATGCTGTACGAGTTTGGGATGAAATGTAATTTCTTCAAATTTGAAAGAGGTAAGTGTAATTTACTCTAATTAATATTTAATTATTAAATAATTGTGAATTGTAAACTATATATATGTTGACAATATCAATTAGTTTACAACTAAACACATTTATTAAGTTGTGCTTTCTTTTGGGGTGTCGGCCCTTAATTGTAACAAAAGAAAAAGATTTTTATAAGTGCTACACATTTTTTGTATTTCTTTATATAAATAAAATAGTGATTTAATTTTTATATGTAAAATTGATTTTAATTTTATCCTATTTATTGTAATAATATATTAGCATGAAATTATTTAGAAATATGAAAATTCAATTAAAATTAATGATCATACATAAAGATTAGGAGTATATTTATAAAAAATTATTCCACATAATTATATATTCCCAAAAACTCTTAGAGAAATATCCTACACTTGAATAATTTTTAAATTATCGATATTTATAAAAATTATTAAATTTTGATTAATCTAACTTAAATTTGGGGTAGCTCTTTATGAAATGCCACAACTTTTAAGTTTATGCTTGTTATGCATAATCGTATGGAAGCGGCATAATCAAAACATCTGTAAATATAGCATAATTATAAATAGTTATATATGAACCATTGAATAAAAAATTTCACTTCAAACAATTATTTTCAATTTCAGAAAATCCGGTTCATGAATCCACCACCAGTGATTAAATTTTCTAAATATATGTAATAAAATCTTTCCAATAGTGTAAACCAAAAGTTTCACTATCCTTAACAAGTAAATCAATGCCAATATTTAGTTAATTTAAGTAATTCAACATTTATTTTTTTTAAGTAAAATTTCATATTTAAATATTATAAATAGAAAAATATTAATGTTTGGAAAGTTTTACTCTCATAACGGGTTGACCCAGCTCAAACTAGATTAGTAATAGTGTAGTGAATTTTCAAATACTAATAGTTTATTAAAAAAAAAAAAACAAGTAAATCAGTTGTTAGTAAATCATGGCTTGGGATTGAATCTGAGAGTTTTTTGTTAATGAATAATTTACAAGTCTCTTTAAGTTTTAATTAAATTTGGGAATCTATCTTCCTTTGTTCTGTTTGATTTTGCTGCTTACCAAAAAACAATTTGTGAATCTATCTTAATCATGAACTGTGCTAAATATCTTATAACTTTAAATTCGTAGTTATAAGAGGAAACCTTCAATCCCTTGTCTATCGTGGTATTCCCGGTGAGGTCGGTTCCTTGACCTACGGCATCACTGTCAGGCACTTTGAGTTGAAGCCAAGGCACATATGGCATAAATTGAACTACTGGAATAGTGATATGCAATAAACGACATTTTGCTGCAGGGCTAAATGCCTGTAAATTAAAAGGATGAAGGAAATGTGTAAATAAACATTACATCTCATTATCTTTCTTTTCTCTAACTTTGAAAACAATATGTTTTTAGGAGCAAAAGATATATTCAAGCCCCTCTCTCTTTCTCTCTTTCTGTAATTTCTGTAAGGGTTAATTCTTTTAAACTAATATTAATTATTTAATATTTCTATTGAATAAAAAAAGAGAGTAACACCTAAAAAAATGAAAAAAGAGAAAGTAGAGATGGAATTTTAATACAATATATTAAATAAATTATATTTTAAAATAAAGACATTTTTTTGGGGTCCACTGGGAAAAGGGGTAGGGACGAGGGCCTCTAGCCCTTTTCAGCCAAATATGATTTCTTACTCTTCTCAGGTGCAATTTTTAACGAGATACGAATCACCACTTTAGCTAATGCTTCATCCATTGAGTTTAAATTTTTTAAAAAATGAAAGAATAAAAAATAGGCTTACCCATCATTTGGATCAACAGAAAATAAGAGGAAGGAAGTTAGGAGAAGAGAAAATAGAAAGATTTCAGATTTTCATCCCATTTGAATGACCAATGAAAATAAGGGAGAAGAGAAAAAATTTCTGCGGGTCGCACTATAACAATTTCTTTGTCCATGTGCAGAAAAGGGAGCTAAAATGCTTTTACATATTGCTTGCCAAAATTTACACCGATTTTCTATTGCCTTTGGCAACTATTACGTTCATTTCTTTTTTTGTGTACCCACTATTACCTGATTTTCAAAAATATATAATAGGGACGATAACATAGGTTTTTATCATCGTTACAAATATTTATTTTTTGTTTACGATAAACTATACTTTACCTCTTAAATTATAGGTCATGTGCGTTTTAATCCCTATATTTTAAAAATATATAAATCAACCCCCCTAAATTTTTTTTAATGTATATTTTAGCCAAAATAAATTTACTATACCCCCTTAAACTTTTGGTTATTTGTAAATCGATTCCTTGAATTTTTTTAAATATGTAACATGATACCTTAAACCTTTTTAAATATATGATATTTTTGTTAATAATTGAAAAAAAATTAATAGAAGGGTTAATTTGTACATTAAAAAATGTTTATAAAGTCGATTTACACCTTTTTAAAATAAAGGAGTTAAAATGTATATAATCTATAATTCGAAAGTAAAATATTTTTTTCCTATTTTTTATTTATTAATTTTTTTTCAATTTATAAAAAGTGTGTTAAAAGTATAAAATAAAAACTAAGAAATAATTTTATTTTATTTAATTACAATAAAATTATGGAAGTCATTACATAAAATTATATTTTCTTTTCTCACACTTTTCTTTTCATTTTTTTCTCAACCAAAATTAAAAAAGAAAAACCTTTTCTTTTCATTTTCCTTTTTTTCATTTGTTTTTTTCCTCATCCAAACAAAGGATGATTTTCTGGTGCAGATTAAAAAAAAAAAAATCTGCACCATGGTGATAAAGACACAAAAGGTGTGGCCATATAAGATTCATCAATGCAAGATTCATTATTTATTTTACCAATCTTAACATTTTTGTGTCTCAATAAACACCGCATAAGAGCAATCACCCCAAACAAATCATTAGTGAAACACGAGAAAGAATGAGGAGGATTTGATCCATCCCCATTGCTTCACCCCTTGGCAATGGGACAAAGTTAATCGAAGTGTATTGCTTTTATTTCCACGATAGCGACGTTAGACTTCAGTATCATCTTCAACGAGTGATTTGCAGGGAGATCCTGCAATCACATCAGTTTTAATTCCAAGCTTTTATAGTCGCACAAGCGCAATGCAATGTGATTTGAGACAGCGCAATGTGATTTGGATTAAGTGAATGTCTGGTAGCCCGTTCAATTCTAGGCACTCAAAATTAATTTTGAGAATTTTTTATAATATTTGGTTATCCATTTTTAGAATTAATTTTGGTCTCTAAAATTGATTCTGGGAAAAGTGAAAATTTTTTTATTTTCTGTCAGAATCACTTTTAGAGGAACTACCAAATATAAGGGCCCGTTTGATTAAGATTCTAAAAAAAGTACTTATTAAGAAACAGAAGTAAAAATAGAAGTAAAAGTAAAAAATTATTTTATATTTAAATATAATTATATAAATACTTTTTATTAAAATTAGAATTTATTAAATTATTTGGATGTGATAAATATAAAAGTATTTAATTTAATAAAATTATAATTAAACATATGGAGAGAGAGTATGAGCGTGGGAAGAGAGTGATAGTTTTAAAAAATTTTAAGGATAAAATCGTAATTGAGTGGAAAGAAAGCGGTTGTTAATTTTAAGGATCAACATTCTTTCTCTTCTACTGCTTCCAGAAAAAATAGCTCTCTATCTATTTCTTAAAAAAATAGAAAAATTAATTATTTTCTACTTCTACATTTTTTTAGAATTACAAACAAATAACATTAAAAATTTTATAAATATTTTTTTTAAAATTTTTTTAAAAAAGTACTTCTTTTTGGACAAAAAATACAAATAAACATACACATAAATCACTTCATCTTAAAATTAATTATAACTAAATTAATTATAATAAAATTAATTCTATTTAAAATCATCCCTAAAAAAATACAACCAAACACACTAATTTAGGAGTTGAAGGTGAATGCACGGAAGAAAACCGAACAAAATTGGGTCAACTCGTAAAACCTTTTCAAGAGTGTCTTGAAACCCGAAAGGTCTGAAAAGCAACGACCGGTTGGGCCTTTACATCATCATAACATTCGCGCCCAGAGCTAAAGCCCAGTGAAGTGAGTGAGCCACTTGATTTCCTTTTAATTATTTTTTCAAAACATATGAAAAAGTGATTATTAGTATTTAAATCTCCAAACGGCAATTTCCCTCACTTTTTCTTGCCTTCTGCCGTGTGTGTCTTAAATTTTCAAACTCAGAACACAGAACAATTCACCGGAGAGAACAGAGAAAACCTGCAATCACAATGGACTTCAACAGTCCACCGCCATGCCCTAACACCGTCACTGTTCGCCGGAACCCTCACCGGAAAGCTCGAGACACACTCAAATACACTCCACAAAGCTTCAACCTGCGTGAAGTCCCGCCATTTCCCAACGACGAAGTTTTGTCTGCAGCACAGACACCGGAGGTTCCCTCAACGTCTCTCCAGAAGCCAGAGAACGAGAACCTTAAAGTTTTCCTCAGAATCCGACCCCTCCCAATCCAATCGCCCAATCAGGCTCCGCGCATGAGAGCTAAGAGCCTGTGGCCTCAGAAACCAGCAAAAAGGAACAACGTTGCAGCAGGAGGGACTAAAACTTCGAAGAAGAAGAGCTCCGGTGCGTGCATATTGGTGAATGATTCACAGTCAGTGACGTTATCACCTCCTTTGGAATTGCAGGAATCAAAGCGAATCAAATCGGAGACTTATGGAGGTTTCTCTCATGTATTTTCTTCCGGTTCTTCTCAGGTAACAAATGATATTCCCCCCCTCTCTCTTTTGTTATTTTTTTTTTTTTCATAATGGTTTTAATATTGTTTTCCTAGCTCATAATGTGATGTGCGTGAAATTTTTACGTTGGAATTTGAATTTCAGTTTGAAGTGTATGAAAGAATGGTGAAACCCATGGTGGAGGAGTTTCTTAACGGTAGAAGTGGAATGCTGGCTGCGCTGGGACCTAGTGGGTCAGGGAAGACTCACACCGTGTTTGGGAGCCCAAGGGATCCTGGAATGGTACCTCTTTCCCTCCGCCATATTTTCAAGGAGACTGAGTCAGAGGCCAAACAGCCATCTAGGTATTTTTGTTCTTGTGCATTCCAAATCATAAATTAGTTACACAAGTGTCCATTGTTTGGTTAGTATGCAATATATTTGGGTATTTTATGATAACCAAACATAACACCTCGAGTGTTAGGAATTTAATTTCGTTTAATGGGTGAAATATGCCACTGTACATATCCAGATAGCACTTGAAAAGTACCATACGTAGAGAAAATAAAACTCTAAGCCTAATAAGTGATTTCATTATTGGTTCAATTATTCTTGTAACACAAGCACGGCAGCACAGTGACAACCTTTAGAAAGTTATTGGAAACTGTTCTTGGACTTTTATATTGTTCAATTGAAAACAATGTCATTTTTGTCTTGTTGCGAAACTCGCAGATCCTTTTACATATCAATATTTGAGATATATACTGAACGGGGTAAAACAGAGAAGTTGTTTGATTTATTACCCGATGGTGGTGAACTGAGCATGCAGCAATCGACCATAAAAGGACTGCAAGAGGTTTAGAGCTACATCTGTTTAATGTGACATCATTTTATTTCTTGAGATCTGTATAATGTGGTTGGCAATCATCATTTTTATATATATTGCATTTGTATGGGCAGGTTCTCATCTGTAATGCTGAACAGGCAGAATCGTTAATAGCACAAGCAGCTGTAAAACGTGCAACTGCAATGACAAAAACAAACAGTCAGTCAAGGTAAAATGTAAAACAAGAACTTATGAATGTTTTCTCCCTTATCTCAAAAAAGAAAGCATTTGTTGTTGGCTAGGTAGTTTTCTTCATGGAAAGCTTAAAATACTTTAATTTTACGGAACTGTGGGTTCTTTATTTTTAGGATGTCTTTAGTAATGAGCTGAGTAGGCGACTAGCTGGCCTGTGTGATGGTGGATATACTTCTGAAAATTTTTAACAAATGCTTTAGCAAGCAATTTAATGTCCTGTTCTAGGATGCTATGTTGTGGTTGTTTGGGGTCATCCAAAAGTGGAAGGAAAAGAAAAGGGGAAAAAGAAGACAAAGATTAACCTTGAAGTGCAGCTCAGGATTTATTTTAAAATAAATCTACAGGAAGTAGTTGCTAGTCCAATCAAATTTTTGTAGGGGTCATTACTCATTTTCTTCTAATGGAAATCATGATTTGTATTAACTCTCTCTAAGATTATAGAACCGACCATTTTATGATTAACGTTTGATTTATTTTTCTTTGTACTTGTAGCCGGTCACAGTGCATCATCAACATTCGTGACGTAACCCAAATATGTAAGGGAGTGGTCAATCCTAAGTCAGATAGTGCTGTTTTGACTATCATTGACCTTGCCGGAGCAGAAAGAGAAAAGAGAACCGGGAATCAGGTTCATTCCTTTTTTTTATCACCAACTGTTATGAGCAAAGAGGGTTGATTTTGAGCATTGTGTTGCTGAACATTAGATAAGAAGCTGAACGGTATCTCTCAGATTAAATGTCATATCACTTAACTGCTTTGTTGTCTCTTGTAAAACAGATATACTTATCCTTTTTGCCAAAGAGCTTAGACAAATAAGTGGTGGGCCTGCATATCTCTTTTTGAGAATTATATACATGTACCGATAACATGGATGCAATTATTTCTTGAATCTTATATGCACGATTGGCTATTTACAGTGGGGTTGATTGAGCCATGTAGCAGAACCACCTAGTGGGATAAGGTTTGGTTATTGTAAAAATTTTGCTTTCATCTTCATCCTGACTTTTCTTTGTGATGTTGTAGGGGACAAGATTGCTTGAAAGCAATTTCATCAACAACACATTAATGGTGTTTGGCTTATGTTTAAGAGTATGTAGCCTATAATTCAAATTATGAACTCAAGTCGTTGTGCTTTTGGTAGCTAGGACATAGTTGATTTTCACACTGCTACCATCATTTGGCAAATCTTGAATCTCTTTTTCTCTTCCACTTTACCTTTCCTTGTATTTCGTGTATAGTTTGTTGATCTATTTGTACTTTCAGTCCTTATTAGAGCACCAAAAGAATCCGAAGAAGCCATTGCAGAAGCACTTCCAAAGCTCGATGGTAATATTTTGTAACGATTTAATGTTTTATTGGCTTTTGATGGGTTTTAGTTATCCTCTTTTTCACCATCTCGTTCTTGATGGCTAATGTCATGAACAAACATAAGCTAACAAGCTCACTTGTTATCTCAGCTTAGACATCTCTTTCAGACTAACTTGAAATAGGAAGAAAAGGTTACAAATTTGACTTTATTTGCTGCTACCACAGTTAACTAGATACATGCGAGATTATTTGGTTGGAAAGAAGCGGATGAGTTTGGTACGCATATATGGCTTTTAAACTTAGTCTTCTGATTATACTTTGCTGTATAGGGGTTTTGTTTTCATCAGAATCATATGGCTTTCTGATAAATTTGAATTTAATTTTTTCTCCAGATAGATAAATCTTGTCTAACCTTTTTTTTCTTTTTGCCCCAAAATACTGTGTTAATAGATTTTGACAGCTAAGTCAGGAGATGAAGATTATCTGGATACATCTTATCTTCTGAGACAAGCTTCTCCCTACACGCAAATCAAGTGAATTCATTTTCATCCCACAATTTCATTTTAATTTCATATTTACCCTAGATTGGTTTATAAGAATCTCTTTCATTGTTGTTAGGTACAATGAAGATGAACCGTCAAATATGCCTGCCAAAAAAAGGCATCACCAAGCATCGTCCACTGTGAATTATGCAAAACAATCACCTATAATAGAAGTAGAACATCGAAAGAAAATTAAACTTGATATCAGTGAACATGCTGTACAGGTTCTCTTTCACTTCCTAGCTTGGTTTCTTAAAAATATTAGAGATATTGTTTTTGGTAGTCGTTAAATTGCAATTAAATCTTTTGTTCACATTTTCTACTCTAGACACGGCAAAGCATAAAATATGGAGTGGCTTGTTACCATTGACCTCGTAGATTTTGAGTTCTCTTGCCATGAGCTATTTGCTGTTTGAAGACTTTAGATTTTATAAATTTGCAGTATTAAATAGACAATTTTTACTGCCACTATCTAATGCCAGAGACGTGCATGAAAAATATTAAGGACATCTTTATTTGGAATTTGGAAATTAGAATGTCTATGTATTGGATTAGTCGTTCAATTTGGAAATGAGAGAAGAGAATATGAGTAAGTTGGGATTTGGGAACTTAAGATGGAGTCGTTGCTGAGAAGTTAGTGATACGCTTACGGTTTAACAGATGACCATTATGCATTTAAATGCTTTACAAACTACTATAATATCGTGTTCGCAACATGCTGTGTCCTTGACTAATTATGGTAGACCCTTGTTCTTGACCGTTGATATTCAGTAGTTGGAGCCTTGTGCGCTTTAAGTTTATTATCACCAAAACGTGCATCCTTTTCAATCAATTTCTATGAAAATAATTTCGCATGTGCCATTTGCGGAAGCAATTAAACTTTAGATTCAAGGAACTGAACAAATTTGTCGTATTCTTGCCAGCATACTAAATTTTCCACGATAATTTTGTTTTTGCTGTTTTCAGAATGATGGAACGAGCGTTGAAGAACAGAACGCTTCTAAGGAAGGTAGTTCAGGACAATTTGCTGAATTTATCTTTTATGTTTCTTCGTTTCCTTTTTTTTTTCAACTGGATGCTATACAACACTACAACAGGAGTAAAGCCTATCCACTTCCCATCAATCCAATATGGACACTGGATCTTTCAAGATTGAGTACTTATATAATTCTTACTTAAATAGTTTCGGTCCCTTGAATCAGAAATTATCATCCTTATTTTGAATTTGTGACAGATGCTTCAACAGTGTGCAAAGTAGATGCAAGTAGTTCTGTTTCTTTCAACTCTGAGTGTGATAGCCAGGCCGAGAGTGAGAGAAGCCACATTATAATGCGGAATTTTGCTAAAGTATTATGGAATGTGTTGAAACAATATAATTCCAAACTGAAGGTAATAGGAAAAAAAGAAGTATGTCTACTCATTCAAAGTTTTAAGACCTGTAGTTTATTTTGTCACGTTCATTAAGGGTGCTTTGACGGTGTTGTCAGTAGATAAGCCAACAATCAGCATATTATAAATTTCTTTGTTGTAAGCAGGTTGCAGAAAAGGAAATAAAAAGTCTCAAAGAGAGCATTGGAAATGAAAAGAAAAAATATCTTGTGCTGGAAACAGAGTTAAACGAGTTTATGGCCTGCTGCACTTGTCGCAAAAGAGGGAAGGTAAAAAATGACACTGAATTTCAAATGAAGTTAGATGCATATAAGTCTAGTGGTGTTTTCTCTTCCTTTATTATATTGTGAATGGCCAACTGTCCTAAAAGCTTGAGGAGTGGACAATGCACGGACCCATTTTGTCAGAAGGTAAATTTAGGCTTCAATAGATTAAAATAAAACAGTTATACTACTAGAGGCATCCCATTTAATCTGTAAACTGACATAACTGTTCATTATGTACTTCATAAGAAAGGTTCACCCAAAAGTTTTTTCTTCAGAATATATGTGAGCTTCAGTTTGCAATATTATTTTTATGCTATTGGGCTATCAATTATTTCCAGTAAACATATTATGCACAGGAATCATCTGAGGCTAGATTTGACCGGTCAGATGAAGAGCCTACGCTTGGTACTTGCTGTACACGGTTAGATTCTGAAAAATCAGATTGGTTAATTTCGTGACTAATGTCTAATGATCTTCCGCATGTAGTTCCCGCTTGTCTTTCTTGGCTTTGAACTAATATACTTGTTCCAAATTTCTGCACTTTGTAATAATACAGGGAAGTTTTGGTCTCCTTGTCAAAACCAGCGCATCATAATGCTTTGGAGGTTGAGCCTGTGGGCAAGATACCAAGTGTGAGTTGATTTTGCCGTTGTTAATGTGTACACATGTTATTTGTCACTTTTTTTAATTGACTTTTGCAGGGTGATTTGTGGTAATTTAAAATTAAACGATAAGTATGTATTGTAAATGGTCAACTTTCCTTAAAGCTTTAAGAGTAGATAAAGCACATGTCACTTTGTTAGTAGGTAAATTTAGGCTTCAATACATTAAAATCAAACAGTTAGCAGGTGAATTGAGGCTCCAATAGATTAAAACTGAACTGGTATACAACTAGAACTAGAGGCATCCCATTTGATGTGTGAACTGACATAACTGTGCTTTGTGTATTTCATACGAAAAGTTCGCCTAATAGTTTTTTTCTCAAATTATTTGCGAGCTTCAGATTGCAATATTATTATGTATGTTATTGGCCACAGGAATTATCCAAGCCTAGACTTGACCAGTCAGATGAAGAGCCTACACTTCATACTTCCTGTGCCCAATTGGTTTTTGAAAAATCAGATAGGTTAGTCATGTAAATAATGATCTTCCGCATGTATTTCTTAGCTTTGAACTGATATGCTTGTTCCTTAATTCCTGTTCGGTGTAATAACACAGGGAAGTTTTGGTCTCCTCATCAAAACCGGGGCACCATAATTCTTTGGAGGGTCAGGCTGTGGGCAAAATGCCTAGTGTGAGTTGAATTTCCATTTGTTAATGTGTACATGTGCCATCTGTTGCTTATTTTTAGTTGATTTTTACAAGGTGATCTGGGGTAATTTAAATTTAAAAGATAATGCAGTATGTATTTTCAATGACCTGAAAGCTTATGGAAAGAATAATGTACACGGCTATTTTGTTAGCTGGCCAATTTAGGCATCAATAGATTAATGTAAACATTTATGCTACTAGAGGTTTCCCATCTAATGTGTCAACTGATATATAGGTGCTTTGTGTGTGTATTTCACTAGAAAGGTTCACTCACAACTTTTGTTCAAAATATGTGCAAGCTTTAGATTGCATCATGTATGTTTTTTCGTTATCCATTCTTTCCAGGAGACATTTTGTGCGCCAGCATCACCTGTGTCTAGACTTGACCAAAGAAACGAAGAGCCTCAGCTTGGTACATCCTGTATGCAGCCAGATTCTGTACAATCAGACAGGTTAATCCTGTGAATCATGATCTTCCGCATGTGGTTCCTGCTTGTCATACTTGGCTTTGGACTAACATGCTTGTTCCTTAATTCCAACTTGATGTGATAATTTAGGGAATTTGGGGCACCTTTGTCAAATCTGTGGTGCCATAATGCTGTGGAGGTTGAGGCTGTGAGAAAGATACCGAATGTGAGTTACTTTTCATTTGTTACCTGCCCTATTTTCCCTTCTTTTTAATTGATTTTCAGAAGGCAATGTGGGTAATTTAAAATTAAAAGATAATGCGTCATATTTTGTGACTGCAAACCCCACTTAGTGGGACAAACAAGGCTTGGTTGTTGTTATATGTTTTGCGAATGCACTAGTGAAGGATGGGCAGCCTATCAGATAAAAACAGAGGGAAACCAAGAAAAATTATAGACGAAATCATTAAAAAGGATTTAGTTGTCTACATACATGGTTTAAGTATATAATGGGATCGTTTAATTTACGTAACCATCCCTTTCTAGTCAGAAAAAGGCTTTGTTGTTGTTGTATTGTTGTATTGTTGTTGCATTTGAGTTACCAGTTGTCCTAAAAGCTTATGGGGTGGACGATGCACAGGTCCGTATTGTTAGTAGGTAAAGCTAGGCTTCAAGAGATAAAAATAAAACCGTTATACTACTAGAGGCATCCCATCTAATGTGTGAACTATGAACTGACATAACTGTGCTTTGTGTATGTATTTGTTAAAAGAAGGTTCACCGGTTTTATCTTCAAGTATGTGCGAGCTTTATATTGCAATATTTATATGCATGTTATTTGACTATCCATTCTTGCCAGGAAACATCTTACGCACAGGAATCATCTGAGCCTAAAATTGAAGAGTCAAATGGAGAGCCTATGCTTGGTACTTCCTGTACACAGTTAGATTCCGAAAAATCAGATAGAATTGACGAGTCAAATGGAGAGCTTACACATGATGCATCCTGTACGCAGTTAGATTCTGAAAAATCAGATAGGTTAGTCACTTTAGTCTTGTGACTAATGATCTTCCGTACGTGGTAACTGCTTGTCTTTCTTGGGTTTGAACTAATACCCTTGTTCCTTAATTCCTGCTTGGTGTAATGATACAGGGAAGTTCAGGCCTTATCGTCAAAACCAGGGCATCATGATGCTTTGGAGGCTGAGGCTGCGATCAAGATACCAAGTGTGAGTGCTATTTGTGGCTTCTTTTTAATTGATTTTCTCAAATGATAATGCATTGTGTATTGTGAATGACCAACTATATTGAAAACTCAAGCACAAACTTATGGTTTCCCAATTCCCCGCATAGATCTCAATGAGAGTCTTCGGACATGTAAATAATAGTCATCAAAGAAAATAAAGAAATGGACAAATGGTCCTTTTACCTGTCTGCGTAGTGCTCCATAAAATAATCGCTGTTCATATTAACTTACCATCCTGTTTCTGCTTGTTTAATCACGTTTCAGGGATTGTTGGTTTCTTCGTCATTAATCAAAGGTGGCGTTCTGCATTCATCGTCACCCAAAAATGTTTCATCTACTACATGTGACCTTGTGGGTGATCCACGTGGTGAGATACAAGTCAAAAACTCCTGCAAACCTCCAAGACCGAAAAGGTCCGTTTTGTATTTATGGTAGAATATTAATGAAGCGGTGTTTACCCTTGCCCATGTTTAGTTTTCGATCAACACTCACTGATTATCATTTTATTTTATGTTTGTCTATATGATGAAATCAGAACACTTATGCCTTCGTCATCCATGTTATCGAGGGACTTCGTCTTTGATCATGTTGACGAGAGCGAGAAATTAAAGGTAATATATGTAAATATTTAATTTCGGCTCTCTGCAATTTCATGCACACTTCCACACTTAATACTTATATATGAATTTCCTATTTGTTTTGATGATGTTAATATGATACTATCATGTTAAAAATTTGAGAAAGGATAGCGAACTAGGGGAACACATTATTATGTCTTACGTATCAACATTTTGTCTGGTTTGCAGGGAACAAGGAAGTTAACGGCAGGTGATCAGAAAAGATCAAATGGTAGCGTCTCTCTTTTCCGCTTGCTGCAACAAGGGAAAAGCAATCTTCATATCCAGCGTAGCCACTGACATCAGAGGAAGTCAAAGAACCAAAATCTGACATTTATCACGCACTAACACGTAGATGCCCGAGCTAGTCTTGCAAAAAAGTAAGGTTCCCTCTTTCCCTTTTGGAACATATTTTTATGGTCAGAAGGTTGTAAGTATCTGTATGCCATTAATAGTTTTTGGACCAAATTGACGGAGCCCAACTATGACTGGTAGAGTTGCGTGCTGCCTGTAGAAATGACAGCACAACTTAGCCCATTACTGGATAACAAAGTTGGCGTTTAGGCTTTTGTCTACAACAATTAAGCCTTCAACGAATGTTCTAAGAACACTGACCGCCCCAAAAAAACAAATGAACGTTGTGATACTGATTCTGGCATTCAGACATTCACATTGAACCTTGCATGAACATAACTAGTCCATTTCTTCTCCGGCCAACAGGTAAGGCGTACAAAAACATGTTAGATCACGACCGAAAAAAAAAATCATGTTAGCCGAAACATGACTTTACAACTTTCTTCAACCACAAAAAAGAGAAAGCAGAAAGCATTCGTTGTGTAATCGTTTCACGTTTTTTCAGGCATGTGATATACTATGAGCCAAGGCAAAGCTTTAATTACTGAAGAGACATTAGAAAAGGCACACTGTCGAATAAGCTCCATTTTTTTTTCCGTAGTCGAGGTTAAGGGTTAACGAGCTTTAAACTAATTAATTCATAATTTCGGATGATTATGCCATATTCCATTAGAATCGGTTCCGCAGATCATAAGTTAATATTTATGGCTATAAGATGATTTCTTGGCTACAAGCATCCTCAACTTCCATGGAAGTAGGTTCTAATTTTTTATTTTATCACTCTTCTGAACAGTTCATAAATATAGCCTACTGATTGATGCTTTACTACCTGAATTCTCAAGAGAAGGCCAGTGCACTGGCATCGTTTAGTAACAGCAGATCCAGAACTCAATAAAAGCTGGAGGAAGATGGATGTAATATGATTCACAAGATTGATTGGCAAAGTAGGGAAACTGGATTTCATTTTTCTTTTTTCTTTTTTTGTCCATTTTGTTTGTTTTTTATATCCGTTAGCATCATAGAAAGGCAGTACAAGCACAGAAACCATGGTACATTAGCTGTGGAGAAATGTTCTCATCAACTGTGGATCTCATTTAGATTAAACTTATACCTTATTTAATAATAAATGAATGATAAATTGATACTATATTCTACAAAAAGTAATTTTCTCTCTCACTTCTCTTAGCTGTAACTTCGCTTTCATATATAAAAGAAATTTATAGGCATAGTATCATGTTTCACTGTCAGAATGGTACTTCAGTGCATGGCCACTATCTAGTTGATTTTAGTTAGTTTTCATTATTTAGTAACAGTCTGTAAAAGCAGAAAAAGGAGGAGGTCACCGACTAAGAAAAGCCTTGTTCAGAATTTTATTTTTTTATTTTTTGCTTACATAACGTCATACCTAATTCTGTAGAGGATTTGTGTTGTTGATTTCCGCATTCATGGCGTGGATCTCGGTCAATCTGCGTTTTAATTGGGCCTTTTGCTTTTGTCGCCAACCTTATTTTCGTCGCAGATTAGCGTCAAAAACTCGTTAAAAATTTTGGTGTGAAATAGACTTTTAACAATTATATAATTCGTGTAACTTATCAACTAATATAGTAGCATATCATTTTAAATTTTTTTTTAAATTCTTATTATACTAGAATTAAATTTGAAACTGATTCATATAAAAAATTGAAGGTCGTATAAATTTGCGTGATAATACATTGTTCCAGTAGGGAATTCTGTACAAATTGGAACTTATTAATTTGAAGTAATTAAGTGAAGTACCAAAGAAACCAAAGCAATTGGCCCGCCAAGTCAACAAGAGATGAAAGTAACGAGACCATGTGTTTCAATCAGCCAGCTAACACAGTGACTCTACAGTATAGTCGCTAGTATTAATTGAGGAAGGAGATATTATCCGAAAAGCGCTAGACATCCAGCCAGCATGCTCCTCCACTCCTCTAGCCAGTTACGGACCAATCCTATTTCTACCCCCAACCAGCAAAAATAACATGTCACATTGGTGCTTGCTTTCACCAAGCATACCTTCAGTGTATAACGCAGCAAAAGCCAAAGCCTATAGGACTTTAAACTGAAGATCATATCAAACAGAAACCAATGTACATTTCTACGAAAGAAATGGAATTATTATTTATTCACAAAAAATTTCCATCTCCTATTAACATATTACAAGATTTACATAATACATTACAGGAGTATATATTTCACCCTAATTCAGAACGAACACCAAACATTGGGTAAATTTTTAGGCCGGTTATTATACCTAACCACAAAAACACCCGTCAACAGCCCAAGAGAAAATCACGTAATAACAAAAAGATATTATATTAACTAAAACTATAAAAACCTCTCATTTTGCATTTGTTTTTCCTCTCTCTCTCGCTCTCGCTACCTTTACCAATATGTGTTATGAACGGGAACCTGTTAGAAGGCGGCGTAGGGAATTTGCTGTGGAAGTCTGAAACGGACCTGAGAAGCTGGGGATCTGACCGCCACGCCGTGCCAGCAGATGCCTCCCTTGCACATCTCATGGGTTTGAGCATGATGAGTATGACTATGACGGCGTGCGAAGGCACACGTGGCTTTACGCGATACGTCCCACGTGAGGGTTGCCACCAGGATCATACCCACTACGGTGGTCGACACAATCACAATAAACCCACCACCGAAGCTTCGTCCACACACAAGCCCATACGCCTTCACACACGCGATCACAGCCACGTAGATCGTCGTCAGGTTGCTCACCACTGCATCACATACCGCCATCGACAACAACAACAACAACAACAAAAGCTAATTAAGAGAGAGAGAGAGAGAGAGAGAGAAAGAGAGAGAGTGGTGTGATTCTTTCTTTCTGAATGCTGCGGATTTGCCTTTGAGACATGGTTTTGTTTGTTCTGTTTTGTGTCTTTAAGAATACAAAGGGAAGCCGAAAGGGATATACTGCCTTGTCGTCCACCCGCCGATTTTTCAAACACCAACCACGTTCCTCCACGTGTCCTTAATTCCAATGATGTCCTACGTGGCTCCTCTGCATTTGTTTTCCTTCTCCCTTCATTGGCCTACTGATGAGCCTATCACCATCTTTTCCGTTTTCCTTTCTATTCGTACTGTCGTTTTTGTCTGTCCTATATATTTACCATTAGGGTTAAAAATCAAAGAGCAGAGAAAGAAACGCAAACGAAAAAAAGTACCGTAGATTTGTCCTTTTACCTCTGTTGGAATCGAGTACCACCGACAGGTAGGCCATGCTATTATTTAAGGGCTTCACCTATAGCATGGGCTTGACAATTGACATGGCCATATAATTCTTAATTCTGACACTTATTTGTGACGTTTCTCAACCTCAATGTTGACTTAGAGCCAGCATAACCGAACCCCGAGTATCTCTATGGTGCTATGTTACATAACTAGACTGTTAAAAATAAAAAATAAAAAATAGATAGTTAAGGTGGTATTTGGTTTGATTATTTTTTATTTTAGTTTTCATTGAAAATAGAAAATACGGATGAAAATATGTTTGATTGAATAATATTTTAAGAAAATATTTTCAAAAATTAGTAAAAATCTGAAAACGTTTTTTTTCTTGTTTTCATTTCAAAAAATGTTTTCATCAAAATGTGCTATGGCAAATTTGTAATAAAGTTGAAATTCCTTTTTTCTTTTTCCCTTTTACTGATGCTTCTTCTCTCACTTATGTGCCTAGCCCCCTTCAGCTTCTCCTTCTATTTACTAGCACCGCCGGTGATCTCCCCTATGGAAGCACCAACAACTGCCGGTCGATGACTGCCGCCACCAGGGGTTGCTATTTACACCACGCTTGGAAACGCTGCAGTCGCTGTCTCCACCACCACTGCGGATGCCATCTCCACTATCGCCATCAAGAGCCTTGCAGATGTAGCTTTCTCTGTGCCCGGGGTCGCCTTATCCGCCATGACCGGAAGCTTGGTTGCCACTTCCTCCACCACACTTGAGACTGCGAAGTTGTTCCATTTGGATCTTCGTCCTCTCTACTCCAACTTCAAAGTCGTTACTTGCTCCGTCTTCTGCTGCTCGCAGATCGCCTTTGCTGTCGGTCACCACACCAAGATCTGGTTCATGCAAATCCGACGCTGGTGGTTGATCGAGCTTCGCCTTCTCCATCGTGACAGGGAGCCTTGCGGCTAAGATCTGTGACTCCTTCTTGATCGATTCACTATCATTGATATCTGCTTGTGTTGCGCAAGAATCTAATGTTGTTGTTATTATTAATTTCTTGATTTGTTAATTGATTTGGTGTTGAATTTTTGCTGTTGCTATTTCGGATTGTAGATTCATTGTGGTTGATTCTGATTTTTGATCCGTTGATGTTGATTTCTTTATTTGTTGGTGAATTTTTGTCGTTGTTGCTAGAGCTGTCATGGTTGTTGAATGTGTTTTGGTTGAATTGGGATCTGTTGTTGAATTTTGATTTGTTGATGTTCAAAATCTGAATTGAATAGCCTTTGAAAATTTTTCTAATGTATAAGATTCCTTTTTGTTTAAAATATTTTAATTATGTTATATATAGTACTTAAAATTTCATTTCTCTTGTGACATAAATGGTTGAATTGTATAATATGTAAGAGCTAGGAACCATACTTTTATTATTGTGTTAAACTCTCCTGCAAAATAGTTGCAGATGAAATATATTTAGATATGTTAGAAGATGACAAGAGAAATGTAGTATAACATGTTAGAAATGATTCACTGTATATAGACTACACCCACAAACAACTTGTAAAATCCTGCCTTTTTTGTAAGAACTACTTGGCCCCTAGAATCTGAAGAATAGTTTAATCTGTAACTATACTTCTACTGGTCACCTATCTCAGAGTTTTTGATATGATATGTTCTCAATAGAAGATTTTTTATATTATTTGTCTGAAACTTTGGATTTTGACATAGCCCAATGATAGCAATTGATGCATTGAACTGTGTTAGAACTAGCATAAAATGCTATAATTATAATTCACTCACAAATCAAATTATATTTTGAATATAATTTGTCATTACAAGTTTGCAATTGAAGTTTTAGTAGATGAACAAAATGTGCAAATCAAATATATATAATTCTTATTATTTAATAATAAATATAATTTTATTATCTTAAATTTGGTTTTGAAAACAAACAAACCAAACATATTTTTATTATTTTCATTTTTTGAAAACAAAATCTATTTTTATAAACCAAACATATTTCTTAAATTCAGAAAATCTGAAAATGAAAATTCTTTTCAAAAAATGAAAATAGAAAATAAAAATAAGAAATATTTTTACAAACTAAATGCATCCTAAAATTTTTATTATATTTTATTTGATAAAATGAGGGTAATTTTTTTTAATATGATATTTTGAGTTATATATTGTAAATATATGGAATTTTTGTCAAAATTTGGGGAATATGGTGTTTTGTAGCTTTCTGGCATAATGTGTACCAGAGTCCTTGAATTGGACATTAAAAATGTTTAAAAAGCTTAGAAATTCAGTTGATACATAACCGGAATTGAAAACGAAAAGAAAAGATAAGTAAAAAATCTGGTTAAATACTTAAATGGAAACCATATTTAAAAAAAAAGTCAACAATTTAGTAAAATGGCAACCGGATTTTACAAAAAAAAAAAAAGCGTTTGGAAATTCGGTTGATTGGCAACCAGATATTGAAACTGGTTTACATACTAACAGATCCCTTTAACAAAATTGAAAATAAAGGGATCCAGTGACTACAAAACCCTCCTGACATTTGACTAGATCCCTGACAATTCATGGCTGCTTGTAACGAATGCCTGGTAATTCGTTTATTATGGCAGTGGATCCCTGACCCCTCCTACCTCTATATAAACACCCCCTACCATTTGAAGATGTACCGAGAAATCTATTTAAGAGAAAGTATGAAAAAACAGAGGGAAGAAAGTGATAGAAAAAAGAGGAATCGAAGAGCAGAGAGAGAGAGAGAGAAAAAAAAAAGATTGTTTGGAAAAAAAAAAAAGGGAATATAAAAGTTCAAATCATGGCCCAAGAATTCATCTGAACCCCGAGTTAAAGCGCACAATGGAAGGGAGGCCCAAATCAAGTCGGTTCTTGAATGAGATAGACATGTGTGAGATGCGGGGGCCAAACCACTTTGGTCTTTGTGGAAGCAAAAGACGCAGCCGAAGACAATATCCACATAAAATTGGGCCAAGTTCATAATGATAAGTATAATAATTTTTCTAAGTTTGCTTATGTAATGTAAGTTGAGCATGTAATGACTAATGTAAGGCATTCAAAACTTTTTTTTTAATAGTTATCCATAAATGGTTATTAAATAATTCAAACTCCTTATTTTTCTCTTATTGTTTTCCTTAATATTATAAATCTTTAATATTTGTATGATATTAATTTATTTAACATAATTATTTGCATTTAAAAATTCAAATATAATTATTTAACATATTAACTTTTTTTTTGGGTGTATTTATCGTATAGGACGTTAAATAATTATCATGGTTAAAATTACATAAAGTGCATTAAATAAATTAATACTTTTTTTTTCAATGACGGATTAACGTCTTTAAAGTTTCTCTAAAAACAAATGAAAAATAAATATTTTAATAAAATACTTGATTTGTGCTTTATTTATGTATTAAATATGATATCTTAATATTTCTTTAATGTTATTCACTTTTACTTATTTTATTATTATTCTCTTTTCTTTCTCCACACTGTATCCAGGTGTAAGTTAAATAAATTCTTATTTTTCAAAAAAAAAATTTAGCGTCATATTTAAAAAGTGAGGGATTAATTTATTACAACTTCAAAAAGGATAGACTTGTTGTATTCGCTTTTACTTATTTATTTACTATTTCTTTATTATCATTTACTTTTATTTATTTTAAATAAGCTAAATGCATATGAAGTGGCAAAATTTGTAGATACGAAAGATAAAATAAGTGTAAGTCTAGTTCGTTCCCTTTTTCTTCTCATGCACTGTGGCGAAGTATAAATTAAAAAAATGACTAAACAAATACAATAATGAAAAAAATTAAATAAACAAATACAAGTTACAAAATAATGAATAATAAAAATAGTACAACAATGAAATTCCTAAATAAATACAAAACAACAAAATTATTAAATCGTTAGCGTAGCTGCTCCCCTTTTTCTTCCCCCGTACTGTTTCAAGAGTGAACCTACTTGACCTGTTAATCTTTTAGCGTAGTCAGTACTATGCATTCTTTGATAACCGTCCACTACTCTGAATTCCCCTGCCCCACTGTTTCCCCCTACCTTCTACCTCCACCTCCTCCTCCCCCTTCTCCTTCGCCATCATCATCATCATCACCACCATCGTTGTCTTCGCCTTCATCCTCGTCCTCCTAGTCCCCTTCTTCCTCGTCCTGCTCATGCTCGTCCTCTTCTTTGTCGTCGTCCTCTTCCTTCGCATGGTCCTTACCCTAATGATCCTATGGCACCCCCTCAAGGTGATGTTGTCCCTTCTGATGCTACTATGAATCACCCTGATGGGGTGCCTAAAACTGATCGTATTGCATCATGTTAGCAGTCAGTTGGAGAAGTTCTTGGAAACTTTGATAATATTGCATCATCTTAGCATCCTACAGCTGTTGATCTGCAGAATATATCGGGCCAGAGGAATGCAGAATCGAAGGTGTTGCTACCCTCTCTGATGCTCGTCTGATGGTGGTGGCTGATGCTCCACTGATTGTACTGGTCGATACACACCATACTCGTGCTTTTAGCTTGCCTTATTTAGATCAAGGTGAAAACCACAACGTCGGCTAGACTCTACAGTCATGTCAAGTCCCTTCCCTAAGCACCCACTACGTCGGCTCAATTCACCAACATGAGCTTGACTGTGTTACGTGAAAGAACCACCAACCCTTGGGTTTATGCCACTACATGAGTTAACAGACATTCTCCCACGTGTCTGCTATAATCCGACATCATCACGAGCAAACCAACGGTTTGTAGATATCAACATTTTTTTTGGCTCTAAACTGCACCAAGTTTGCTCTCTCTGAGAGCGAGGTGCCAGAGGTATATGGCCCCAAGGCTGCTCCATAGGGAGGGATGGCAGGGGCAATATGGCCCCAAGGTTGCTGCATATGTGGGGGTGGTGGGGGCATATAGCCCTAAGGCTGCTCCATCTGGGGGGTGGCACCTGTGCAAAAGTATATAATCGATAATAATAACTTAAATTTAAATTGATATGTGAATAATTATTAAAACAACATAATCACCGACCCCCATACTTGGGCATACAGTTGCTCCATTTGAGCATAATGCCTCTGTCTTTCAGGGGAGAGGTTCCAATGCTGCTTCCTTTGAGGTAATCCCCATTGTCTAGGTTTTTGCAGGCAAGGCTCCGCAGATAACCATAAGCTCAGGGCAGATTGCCTATACCAATTCTAGTATTCATGTGACGCATCTGAAGTGTCGATGGGAGGTCCACGTAATTTGTATATCTATCTATGCTCCCATATAGCGATCCAACACCTTTGCTCTTTAACCCAATTGATATGGTATTTTTCTCTCAAATCTTTGATTATGGGAATCACCTAGTCTCATGGGATCAGCATAGATTTTTTGTTCAATCCCAAACTTTTGTGTTACACAGTCACTCGCATGCCACTCAACAATTTCAAAGCAGACAAGTGACACAACGGCTAACCATTGCACTTGCCATCCCCTCACATCTGCCGGAATGTACGCAATAATATTTGCATAAGGCCGCCACCGAAACTACATTATAAAAACAAAAAGTTATAACAATGATAGTAACTACTACATTAAAGCATATATTTTTTAGTCCCTACCTGATTATATTCCATAAGGTCGATGGCTAGTTTGAAATTGCCCACTGCCTGGTATTTGTATGGTATTGGAAAGAATGCCCTCGCCCATCGGTGACATATTATTTTAATTAGATATAAATTTCACAATATCAAGTACCTTAAATAAAATATATAGAGTGTTTGTACCTAGAAACTAGAGGGAAATATATTTGTAGGCGAGGAATGAGAGCCAAAACTGGCAGGCAGAGAATGAAGTAAGACTATGCATCCACTCACTTCCTAGCATGTCTTCCGCGTTACATGGCATAAACATTAATATAGATAAGTAAGGTAGGCAGAGCCACAACTATAAGTGCCAAGCTGCTCCAAATCTTCTAATAGTGAGAGATATTTTGCATGGATGGTTGAACTAGTTTGTCATGAAAACTCGCTTACCCAACAACCGTAAAATATACCTGTGAGTGGGGCACCAAATCGCATTATCATCGATATCAGCTTGAAGAGTTCTAAAAGTCTAGTTTAACCACCTAAACTTGATTTTGGACTTATCAATTTCGCCTTGTTCGGGGCGAACACCAAGTAGAGTCTCACAATATTGCTCTATTAATTGTCTATTAAAATTTGTAGGCCCATTGACCACTCGGCTATCAATATGAAGCCCAAGCAAAACTGCAACATCTTCTAATGTAATCATACACTCTTCAAGAGGAAGGTTAAAAATGTGCGTCTCTGGTCTCCATTGCTCGACCAACGCACTAATAAGCTCCCCATGTATCAGTAACATGCCAATCTTGGCAACATGAAGCAATCCAACCATCTCTAGGTAGTGCTCTATCTCGGACACCGGTGTCTCCATTAGCATGTGCCAAATTCGCAAAACTCAAATCTCCTTACCAATATTTTGACCAAAATATATGTTATTAAAACTATAACAAAATTATAACAAATATAAAATAAAATTAACAAATATTAGAAAAATAAAATTGTAAATTGCTAAAAATAAATAATACTACAATTACTAATATGTATTCTAGTTTCAATTCTCGTGCTACAATGTTGAATGGATTAAAGCAACATATTCTACTTTAATATTATCAAAAGCAACTTATTCTATTATACTCTACACTTAAAAACACTTTTACTAATCTATTGATAAGAACATATATAAACCCTAAACATATATAAAATAAAATAAAATAAATTACTGAATTGCTATAAGTATATGATAATATAACTACTAAGTTATATCCTAGTTTACATATTAATCAATGTTGAATAAATTAAACTAATCTATTACATTTTACTATATTTAAGAACTATAAACCTTATCACTAATCTACAATTACTTGCTAACTTAATATTCTACTTTTTTTTTCAATTATTGTATATATTTTTTACATATAAAAAATTATATATTCATAAACAAATAAATTATAATAGTAAAAAAAATGAATAACTTAACAAAATAAAATAATTTCATCACATTGTTTTGATAAATTGCCCCTGGAATATGCTCATGCAAATACATTGTAATATCTGGAGTAGCCATTTTTTCAAATTTTTTTCTCAGAACTAAATCTCACTTTCTCGCTATATTTTTCTCAGAACTAAACCACAAAATTCATCCTCATTCTCGTTCACCCCTTGACCCCTCCTTTTCTCCATCTCTTTCACTTTCTCACTGCCTTGTTTCCCTCATTCTCTTGTTCACCACAGACTCTCTCTCTCCCTCTCTCTCTCTCTCTCTCTCTCTCTCTCTCGTTCAGTTCGTGCACGGGCGGAGGACCACAAGTGATTATATAAGGTTGGTGGGGGTTGTCGAAATCCGATCAAAACGGAGCCAAATTTGAAGAGATCTAGCCATAACATCGCCAAATTTTCAGATCCGTCTTACACACAGTCGGATTCATCAAACGTAGCCTATCTCATTGGCCAATTGTCTTGTCCAAGTCTGCAACAGCCTGGAATTCACCTACAAAACCATCAGATTTCACTTACACCAACCCGTCCCTTCGAACGTCATGTCGTTGTCATTGCAGTGTTTTTTTTTTTTTCGTTTGCAGTGGAATCCGAGGATACTTTTGTGGGTCTTTTTTATGTATATGGTGTTTGGGAAAATTGTAAACATGAATATGGGATTTGGTGGTTATTTACGGGGGTATGGGGTCATACAAAAAATCCCCATTGGCAGTTTTTATTTTCAAAATCACTGCCACTGTAAAATCGCCAATGGCGGGTTTTGAGTTAAAATAATTTTTTAGATAAAACTGCCATTGGCAGGTTTTGAGTTAAAATAGTTTTTACATAAAACCTCCACTGGCGGGTTTTGGTATTTACGTCAAAAATTGCCACTGGCGGTTTTTGACTATAATAAACCGCCGCTAACAGTTTTTAATTCGTCCACTATATAAACTCAATTCCTCCTCATTACTCGTCGCTAGATGTTTATGTTGTGATTCTAAAAAAAAAGAGTTGAGAATAGAGAGTAGTCTAGGAAAGGAAAAAAATGAGTGCAAATATAGTGGTATATTTTAATGGCGAGATTCTTACAAACACGAGTGAAGGTGTGACATTTATAAGCAAGAAGACAGTATATTTCTCTCTTCCATATACTATGTTATTTGCGGATCTAGAGCGTGGGCTTTGTCGATGCATAGAAGCTGAGACTCCAAAAATAGTGGAGAAGATAACATATAGATATCCAATCTCGATTTTTGGTGGTTTCATGCAATACCAAGCAATTCCAATAAATGATAATGGTGACCTTCAACAAATATTTCGGATACATCAATAACATCAACCACAAAATTCTATTGCTGAGTTGTATGTCAATTTTAAAGAAACTGCTGCTGCCTTTTACCATCAAGCTAACGATGAGGAGGAAAAGCCTGAACCAGGCATAATTCCAGAAAGAGAGATAGAATGGGAACAAACAATCAGTGAAAATGATGATGAAGACTTTGAAGGCCAATATGAAAGCGGTGATGATATTGCAGATGATGAAGCGAATGATGATGCAAATGACGAGCAGTTGCACATATCAAACACAATGGTGATTAGTCAACATCTATTTGGGGAGCCATCATTCATGCGTACTTTAGATCTTGAAGCTATGCATGCACCTGAATTTCCATAATGTGCAAATTTAGATAAGTAGTCACTGACATTTCATCTTAATTGTTATTTTTAGTTAAAAAATTTATTACCTAAAATTTTAAAATTATTAGTTATGATGTTAGATTATGCATGCAGTTTTATTATGTTACCGTATTAATTGTTATACATTTAATTTGTTACCATTTTAATTTTATTATATTTATTATTTTATCTTTATGTTTTATAGATGATCCTGCTACAGATGGAGAATTAGGTGTTGGAATGCAGTTTAGTGATAGAGAAGCTGTTATACGGGCAATTAAGCGTTACAGTATATTAAAAGGAGTGGATTACAAAGTGTATGAGTCAGAAATAACAACATTTTATTGTAAATGTGTGTAGTTTGGTGTAGATTGCGGATGGCTTGTTAGGACCAATTTCAAGAAGAGTAAATATTTTTGGGAAATCAGGAAGTATAATAGCACATACACTTGCCCTAGGGTAAGGATTTCGTAAGATCACACAAAGTTAGATTCAAACACAATTGCAGAATGTATCAAACCTATCGTAGAATCTGATCCTTCTTTTAAGATAAAATCTGTGATTGCAGAGATTCAATCTCGGTACAAATACACGATGACATACCAAAAAGCATGGATGGCAAAGCAAAAGGCTATCGAGAAAGTATTCAGTCAGTGGGAAGCCTTGTTTGAAGCTCTGCCGCAATGGTGTATAGCAATGTGTGATGCTGTTCAAGGATCAGTTGTTCAGCTGGATGCTGTAGGGGCTTATCGCGAAGATGAATTAGCTCCGGACGTGTGAATATTACGTCGGGTGTTTTGGAGTTTTGGTCCCTGTATTAGAGCATTTAGACACTGCAAACCACTTATGCAGGTTGATGGAACACATTTATATGGAAAATACAAAGGGGCTCTTTTGGTGGCAGTCGCACAAGATGGCAATCAAAATATATTGCCAATTGCTTTTGCTATTGTTGAGGGTGAGATTGCAAATGCATGGCATTTTTTTCTGGATAATTTACGTAGACATGTTGTGACCCAAGATGGAGTTGGCATTATCTCTGATTGCCACGAGTCAATTAATGCAGCAATAAGGCGAAGTAATGGCCAATGAGAACCTCCAAGAGCATTCCACATGTATTGTATTAGACACATCGCTGCCAATTTCTTGTTGAGATTTAAAGCACCTTACTTGCACAAATATGTCGTCCACATGGGTAATTAATATTTTGTTTCAACTTGTGAATGGCATTTTTCAGAAATACTGTATCAACCATATTGTGTTTTGCAGGGTATTCTAGGATGGAGCGTGAATTTAATATTTATTACGAGCGGATACGGGAACGTGGAGAGGCATATACAGACTGGCTTAATGAAATTCTACGAGAAAAATGGGTTCAAGCATATGATGGTGGATATCAGTGGGGTCACATGACCACGAATCTAGTAGAGTACGTGAACTCTGTGCTAAAGGGGGCTTGCAATCTTCCCATCACTGCACTGGTTCAAGCAACTTACTTTCGATTGGCAGAACTATTTACACGTAAAGGTAATGAGGCACACGCGCGAAAAAATACTGGACATATTTTCTCCAAAACCGTGACAACTCGACTTTAATCAAATGAGCAAGCATCTAGAAACCTCTATGTTAGTCAATTTGATAGACAAAATGAAGCTTTTCATGTTCAGGAGCTATCTAATAGCCAAGATTATAGAGTTGACCTAAGACAGAGGTACTGTGATTGTGGTGACTTCCAAACAGATCGATTTTTGTGTCGTCATGTGATTGACTGTTGCTCTAGCCAGAACATTGATTGGCGAGCTTATATCGATGATGTCTACAGAATCGGTGAGATATGTAAAGTTTACAAGAAGGAGTTCGGAGTCATAGGTAACGAATGTACATGGCGCCAATATAGAGGCCCAAGACTTTGCCCTAATCCTGCCTTAAAGCGCATAATAAAAGGCCGTCCTAAATCAACCTGTTTCCTGAATGAAATGGACATGCGTGAGATGCGAGGACCACGACGGTGCGGTCTTTGTCGAGTCGAGACGCGAGGCATAGTCGCAGCAGATGTCCAAACGCTCCTGAGTCTAGTTCATAGTGTTCAGTAGTTATTTATAGATTGCTATTATTTTTTATTCTATGATGATTGAATTAAGTTGTTATTATTAATGAATTTGTGTATTATTAAATTAAGTCGTTATATTATTTTATAATTGAGTTCTTGATTAATGAACATCACTTTATTTAATATTGTATAATAGATAAGGGTCTTTTTTATATATATGGTGTTTGAGAAAATTATAAACGTGAATATGGTGTTTGGTAAAAAAAAGTAGCTAAAAAATGAAGAAAAAATCCATTAGTTAGGAACAAATAAACATTTAATTCCGTTATAATAAATTGGTAAAATAAGCATAAGAATAACAGCACAATATTAATTATACATAAACATGGAAACTGAATAAATACTACATTACAATAAATTAAACATTAAAATGTTATTGTGAATTATACTAAAGAACTCTACTAGCTTCTTGATCATCTAGGGGGGTATATCTAATAGAGGAATATGTAAATGGACGTAGAATATAAGAAAGTAGTCCCCTTCGTCTTCTTCCTCTGCCACCATTATCCCCCGCACCCTCATCTTCCCCAGCCTTATCTCTCCTAACCTCATTTCCTCTGGTATCATCTCCCCTAGCCTCATGTGCAGCAACTTTGAGCTCCACTGCAAGGGCAAATGCAGATGAGTCTTGCGGGGTCATCTCTCACTGCAGGGGCACCGACTATTAATCACTTGGGGAAAATATTGGCTGAGATGTAATCCCATAATTAGGTGTCACCATCTCTAGTCAATACATATCCTCCTGTACAAGCATATCTTCATTGGACACCTCCTCATTCAGGTTGAACTCACAGTGGGGAGCTGCTTGTTGGGTAGATTGAACTTCATCAATAACAAAATCATAGGTGTATAGTAACCTGTGAGATATTTCGCTGCTACTGCTGCAGTCAACAGACCTTCTCCCCCATGATTACCTGCTTCTTGAACCACGACGGATACTAGTTATATCTACGGACATTCGTGCTGGTTGCTGTTGTGGGGGTTGTTGATCCCATTGAAATGGCCGCCATTGTTTTCCCCGTGGAGGCCAATATAACTCGTCATTCGGCTATGCAGAAGGTGCAGGAAATTGCTGCTCGGGATACTGGTGTGCAGGATAATGGTGATGTTGGGGGGGTGGTGGCTCCATAGGGAACTGTTGCTGTTGAGGAGGGGGTGGTTCCAAAGGAAACTGTTTTTGCTATGGGGCTGGCTGCTGCATCTGCAGGGACAACCAAAGCCAGTCAATCGCATATTGTGTATACCATTCCTAATACTCAGCAGAAGGATTATAATTGTCAATGGGAATTCCCTGTAATATTCGATGATATCAATGGTCCCACAGAGTAACCCAATCATCATGCAAGGCTCTCCAATTCCTTGGTTCTCTTAATCCCCGTAAATCTTTGTTGTAGAATCCTTCTAGACTTTGGGGTGGGAGAAGAATATTTTGAGCAAATCCAAACTGACACATTACTCGGTCAACTGCGTGCCACTCTAATACCTCAAAGCAAATTAATGGGCTAACAGTTAACCACAATAGCTGCTCGCCTCTAACGTCATCTAGAATATGAGCATTAATAGCTTCATCCCCATATGGTCGTCATACAAACTACAATATTAAAAATAAATCAGATATACATGGACTATTATATGCGATATTACAAGAGATACTACGGTATATTAACGCAAACCTGATGAACTCCCATATGATCTAATGCCAATCTAATATTCCCAAGATCTCTAAATGGAGTATTATGTAGGTACCGCAGTTGTCTCCATCTATAAAAACTTATATTAATTAGCTAATTTTGACTATAACTAATTAATAATTTGTTTAAATATAAATTGCTTGAAAGCAAGAGGAACAGCAATTGGTTCAGCTGGTATTGGAGCCAACCATGGGAGCCAATTCCATGCCCACACTTGTAGCAATATTATGCAACCACAAATTTCTCTCATATCATTGCGTGTAACACAATCTAACCCTCTATACAAAAAAGCCAGGGTTGCTAATCCCCAACTATAAAGCCCAATTTCATTTAAATTCACCAACAGTTGCAAGAATTTTCCATGGATTACTGAATTACTCTTGGTCGGCATCAGAATATGCCCCAGTAGAGATAATATATATCCACGAACATGTTGTGCTCTTGCGATGTTAGAATCAATACGAAGCAAACCAAGATGCTGTGTGAGCCATGTTAATTTTATTTCACATCTGTCAATATCATACTGGCCAGGTCGGCCGCCAAGTAGCTCGTCACACATATTTTGCAGAACTATGGTGCTAGGATTACTAGATCCAATGACCGGTAGACCATCGATACGGAGTCCGAGTAAAATAGCTACATCTTCCAAAGTGACTGTACATTCTCTACAAGGAAGGTGAAATGTGTGTGTCTCCGGCCTCCACTGTTTAACAAGTGCATTAATAATGGAGCCGTTTACTTGCATTTGGCAAATTTGTGCAACATGATCAAGACCAACTTGCTGTAAATGCTCACGTATTTTAGCCCCGGATGGCATCATTCGTAAGTGACGAAGTTGCAATAGCCTCCTTGCCTGTTACAAACAGTAAACAAATCGAGATTAATAAAGCATGCAATATGATATTTTTTTATTATTAACATTTTTTTTTACTTAACATTTTTTTACAACATCAGTTAATATGATATTTTTTACAACATTTTTTTTACTCCATGATTAGTGGAATTAAAATACTTAACAATAAATTAAAATAGTTAACATACACATTCAGTAATTAAAAGTCATATACATATATATATATATAAAAAGTCAATAGTAGACCTTTAATTAAAAGCAAAAAAATTGATAATGACACTATGGTGATTATTCAAAATTATAAATGATCAGAACAAAATAAATATTTTTTTTACAATATTATTAATCATTCTTTATAAAATATTTTTCATAATTTTGATAATTAATAAAAATTAATTTATCTACTATTACTAATAATAAAATTTCACATGTCAAGAATTTATTCGGAAAAAAATAATACTTACATGCTCAACACGAATTTATTCTGAAATATGTTCGTGTCGATTTATTGTTGAGTCACGAACCATTTTTAATTCCCTAATATTTTTCTTATTCTCTCTATTTTTTTTTCAAACTGATTACACTCTCTATATGTTTTCTCACTTCTTCTTTCTCTCCTTTTGCATTGACGGCATGATCGAATATCTACACAGACTTCCTCACTTCATCTTCCTTGCTTCCACTATTTATATACACGGTATGAGGGAGCATGATTTGACGTTGTCGCAAAGGTTCCTGACACAAAAACCGCCATTGGCAGTTTTTGATAGATTTCGTCAAAGATTCCAACACCTATGCAAGACCGGTGTAGCTTTTGTGAAAAATCCGCCATTGGCGATTTTTGGGGAGGCTTCCACGCGTCTTCTACTGCAATACCGGGGCCAGCTTTGATTAAAATCGCCACAGGCAGTTTTTGGGGTGGCTGCCACACGTCTCTCTGATTCATGCATGGTGAGGACGCTGCAAGACGGATCAGCTTTCTGATGATGTGATAAAACTGCCACTGGCGGTTTTTCAGGTGTCTGCCATACATCCCTCCGATTCATGCATGGGTGCAGGACAGATGCAGCTTTTGTAGTGCATCAAAAACCGCAGTTGGCGGTTTTTTCTAAAAATCATATTACCGTAAATTATATCCTAAACCCATATTAACGTAAATTATGTAGTCATTTATCATATTAATAATCAAAATCCCTACTTTTGTTGGATTTCCCCAAAAACCCCACATTTTTCCAATTTTCCCATATTTTCCATATTTTTCATATTTTTAAACTTCTTTCCCATATTAAAAATAATTTCCCATAAAATGATGTGTCATATTTATTAATAATAAATAAATTGTATTATGTTATTTTATTAGATGATCATCTTTATTTTATGTTAAAAATTTTTAAAAAAATTCTAACCTTATAATATTTCTGATGTAGTTTTACCACCAACTTATTCGGCCAGTTCAATTGTAATTGATTGATGTTTTTCTTTAAAACTAGGTGTACGGTATCTTCTCCGTCCAATGTGTCCCATATGCTCGTTTGTAGGATTCTTTATGTTTTTATTAATTATGGAATTGACTTATGCATAATGGAGATTGATGAAAAATCATTACGCGCGCTCTCTTTCATAGCCCACAAATTGGTCGCATCATTAGTTTGCGCCATTTTATAATTATAATAAATTCGGTGAATATTAGGATATTGCTTGGGATGTTCGGGCCAATTAAGCAACGATTATATTAAACCTTTGGATTACGATGCCCTAACTTCTTTTATCTTTGTTGTCAACTGATCGATACAGAATTGGAGAGGAGATGGAAAGAGTTTCATTCTCGCTATTTCGCTTATTTATTTTAGTTTAAGTTAGATTTTATTATTCTTTAATTTTTTTAGTTTTTACAATTATTAATTTAATTTTTACTCTTTCTCATTAGATACTGATCATACAGGATCAGTATTATTCAGTTTTTATTTTTTTAACAATTATTATTTCTTATCATTAATTCTTAGTCCTTGTAATTAATTTTTATAATTATTATTGCATGATCTTATTTTTAATCATCGTCATTTTTTATACTGTTGTTATAAAATTTAGTTTAATTTTTACTTATATGTTTTAATTCTTAATATTTTATTCATCAAACTAAATAATCATTATTTTTAATAAAATATTAATTTTTTTATAATTTAACTCGTTAAGATAATAATTTACGAGGCACGAAAACTTTTATGATAAGAAGCTTTAGGAACTTACATCTCGAAACAAAATTTATAAGAATTAAAACTTAATGAATAAACTATAAAATCAAAACTTAACTTTAAACGTACCATTCACAATTGCACCAAGCTTTATTTTTTGTTCAACCAACCGCACCAAGCTTGAGTTCTCAATCTGGTGACATGAATCTGCATCGTCGACAGCCACGCAAAAGTTTTAGCAGATTTTTTTAGGAGGAGGTCGCTATAAGGCCGAGTAGGAGATAGGTGAAGGAATTATTATTGTTGAATTAAGCACTTATTATTAAGTTAAAAGTTATAATTATTGGTAAGAATGTAACTTTATTTTTTTATAATTTTTTGGAATTGTTTAAAGTATAAAGGCTATATGTAATATAGGCATCATGTGTCAGGATGTTAAGTGTATTAAATTTTAAGAATAACGCTAGATAAATAAAGTCAATAATTTCTTTCGATATTAGTCAAAGGACTTGAGCCAATAACCTTATTATAATATTACTTGTTAAATCAAGTACTTATAAATCAAAAATTATAGTTATTGATAAGAATATAATTTTATTTTTTTATAATTTTTCAAAATGGCATCAAATATAAGAGAGTGTAACCATTATAAATGTTATGGATTGGAATGTTAAGTTTATCGAATTTTAATGATGATGCTAACTAAATAAAATTAACAATTATAATATTATTTTGATGGTAACATATTAAGTGAACTATGCAAGAAAATTAAAAAAGTGAACAAGGAAGGAAAATTGTTCTATATCCATGTCTGTGATATTAGAATGGTAGAAAATCCTTAAAAGTAATAATATAAAATAACAAATAGTTATAGTAAAAGTGTTAATGGTAAAATTGCTCACTCAAATGCTCTATCCTTCAAAAATATCTACTATATTAATCATAGGATACTTCAATCATAAGAATTCATGATTCAGGGCATTTTGCCCAATGTGGGTTTTTATCGAGACTCGAGTGCACGCACCTGTATCTATCCATAAATCTGACCAACGAGTCAGGAAACCAAGTGGCCCAAATTCCAATCTCTAATCATTGCTTTCCCACTCTTCTACTCTTGAAAAATACGTTGCAAAGAGGTCCGTTTATAATAAAATAACTAGATTCCCAAATAGAAATATTGCTGTTGTGTGTACATATCATTGGTGGAATAATGTACCCATTTATATTCTATATATTATTTGATTTATATTTTATTTAATAATAAATAGAGTATAAATTATTATAGTATTTATACCTCATATATATACATAAAACAATTCTTCATTTGAGTATTAATTTCCAATATTTAAATCATTTTATTATTAATGATGTGTAATAAATGAAACTGTTGATATTTTATAAGAAAAATAATAATATAAATTTAGATTCATCATAAATTTGAGTAATGAAAATATCTTAACTATTAATTATATAATATTTATATATTTATATATTATAATTAATATTTATATATTTATAATTTTAAGATATACTTTGAATAATTGAAATGTTTGCACATGTAAGATTTACTGTGAACTCAAATTTATATCATCATTACTCAATTTATAAAACAAATGAAGCTATACTTCATTTTCACTTTGACTACATAACTATAAGGCTATCGCATATCATATATTTATTGCTACGTGCCACCTAAAGCTAACTATAGCTCTAATAGATTGCAACATCGCTTCGGAGGTATATAAAGATAAACATTTCCTGTAAGAAACCATTTTTATATGAGCTCCTTGTAAGATGAACGTTCCATGTTAATAGCCACTTCCATTTAATTTTAACCCAATCTGCGAGCAATGGAACCATATATTCCAACCAATGATTTGAAATGAGCATGTTATTTAGTATGAAATATTTTCACCAAGACTAATTATGAATTAGTTGTAAGCAATGCAATTCAATGGTAGAAAATCATACATAAGTGATAAAAGTTTCAAATGCAATTGAAAAAAACAAATGAATGTCAACTTATTCTTATCTACATATATATCATCCAACATTATTCATTTGAAATTAGGTTGTGTGTTTTAATCTATTCTTATTAGAAATGGCAAAATGCAGTTAAGTTACTTTTCATATAATTTTGCAACCGAAAGTTTATAATTTAGGGAGTTTCTCATGTACACAGTTTATATCCATTTAACCAACAAGAATCGGATACACTAGATTTAAAGCATAATTGTTGATAATACCTCTTAGTCATGATAATAGTGGAGAAGTTAACTATACAATAATTGCGAATATATATAATTTATGCCCTTCATTTTTTGGGTCATGATTGATCCCCTTCTCATTCGGGTGCATATTCTTGAGGTTGGGCTCGGGTCTTCGATTATCCTTTTCTTATGGGTCTTTTACGATTGTTTTTTCAGGAATTTTGGTACAGTTGTATTTTCTAGGGGTTTTTTTTTTTAATTACTGTTCATTTAAAAAAGGAAAGGAGTGTGTATCCATTTATACATCAAATCGATAATCGATAATAACAAATATTATGAAGAATATGAGATGAAATACAAATTTAGAAAAGCATCAAATATCAATATAAATTAGTTTATTTATGCGTTCCAATTTTACAAATAAACACTAGATTATTCAAGGAGGGTACATTCGGCATACAAAGACTTGATATGGGCCGAAGTTCTATCATAATTTTGAGTTCAAGTCCGTTCTACACATGTAGAAGACTAGCTAAATCCATCCACCCTTATGGTTTATGGCTATGACTACGAGGCCCTAAACAGGAGTTGTCTATTTATTATCAACTAAACCCAGCGAACTTATTTTCCCAAATAGCGGATCGGGTTTCGCCGGCCTCACTACCTCACTTCGCCATGCGTATCCAACGCGACAGAAAAAACGGTGGCAGCGTCAACAAGTCAATAACGAATTTTCTTTCCATTCGGCAAGCTCCTGCCTTGTTGTTCAGCAAGAAACAAAAAGAACCAATAAGTTGTAATTTAAATGGCATTATTCTTGATCCATATAATAAGAAATTTATTGGCATTAGATTAAAAGTTTAATTTTTATTTGCCCATCTCCTTTTTCATTTTTCGTTACCTTAGGAGTTCTTTAAAATAAAAAAAGAAAAAAATACCTAATAAAAAAATATAATAGTAACAAATTTAAATAGTTTATTTCTAATTATTTATTGAAAATATTAATTTTGATAGCTTGTGTGTTAATTTGTAATTATGGTTATTGAGGCCACTAGATATTGCCACGTAGATAAGAGAAACTGGAACCACAAACCAATAAAAACCTGCCACGTTTCATAAGAGGCAGTGGCATAGCCAATTAAACCGACCGTAGACTTGGGGTTTAGGAGTCGTTCCATGGGGTCGTCCACAGCACTGACGTTCTCCACGTCAAGCAAAACAAAATAAGCCAATAAAACCAAGCCACGTTTCCAAAGCACATCTCCAACCGTTCGATCATCCACGCTGGCAAAACGGAGCGAATAGGCCCCGTTCCGCAAATTCCCGTGACAGTCACGGCCGCAGTGGGAAACCCAAGTATATAACAAAGCAGAGAAGCGCGGTCGCCACCGTAAAAGGGGATCATCTGATCATTCGCTGAAGAAGGTACTAGATCCAAACCAACACAAACACTGCGATGAGGAAGTGGACGCTCCCTTCCGCTCTCCTTCTCCTCTCTCTCCTCCTCCTCTTTGCGGATCAAGGTGAGCCATCTCTGCGTCTTCACTTCCGCTTTCGATTCTCACCAATCGTGCCATGCCGCTAGCTACGTTGTTCTTAGCATTTCCAAGTTTGAATTTGATTTATGGTGTTTGGATAGGTCGCAAGCTTCAGGCGAATGCCGAGGCTGATTCCGAAGAGCTTGTAGATCCACCTAAGGTGGAGGACAAGATCGGTGCCGTTCCTAACGGTCTTTCCACCGATTCAGATGTCGCCAAGAGGTGCGTCATCTTATCATTTTTTTTCTTTTATCTTTTGTTTTGGTTATCTATTATTTGGTGAGTGAAAGTGTGTGTTTGTTTGTGTGATTCTTAGGGAGGCGGAGTCGATCTCTAAGAGATCTCTTCGCAGCAACGCGGAGAAGTTTGAGTTCCAGGCCGAAGTTTCGCGGCTTATGGATATTATCATCAACTCTCTCTACAGTAACAAGGACATTTTCCTCAGGGAGTTGATCTCCAATGCTTCTGATGTAAGCACCTTTTATTTTGCGCAATATGTTTTTGAAATTTGTGGTTGGAAACTCGGACTTCAGTTTTGTGTTGTGTTGATGACGAAACCTCTATGTCGTACTTTTAGGCGTTGGACAAAATTAGGTTCCTCTCACTCACCGATAAGGAGATTTTGGGTGAAGGTGACACTGCCAAGCTCGAAATCCAGGTTAGTACAAATTTTAACGTTAATAAATGAATGCATTAGCTTAATTGTTCTTTGCATGGTTTGTTTTTATCACTGTTACTAAAACATGTTACTGCTTGTGATGAAAATGGCAGATTAAGTTGGACAAGGAAAAGAAAATCCTTTCGATTCGAGACAGAGGTATAGGTATGACAAAGGAGGATTTAATAAAGAATTTGGGGACCATAGCAAAATCTGGAACCTCAGGTATATAGTTTATGGCCTTTGCTGAAAGAATTTTCATTTCTAATAAGGAGGCAAATGTGTTAACTGAAACTATCCATGCATGCAGCATTTGTTGAGAAAATGCAGACAAGTGGAGATCTCAATCTTATAGGGCAGTTTGGAGTTGGCTTCTACTCTGTGTATCTTGTGGCTGACTATGTTGAAGTCATTAGTAAACATAATGACGATAGGCAGTAAGTCTTTTTTACACTTGATATTGCTTTACTATTGATTGTTTTATAGACAGTTCACCTGGAATATTGACCTCTTTTCTTTTTTCTTTTTTTTTTCTTTTTTTTTTTTTTTTACAACTATCAGGTATGTGTGGGAATCTAAAGCTGATGGAGCATTTGCAATTTCTGAAGATACATGGAATGAACCACTAGGACGTGGAACTGAGATTAGGCTACACCTCAGAGATGAGGCTGGGGAGTACTTGGAGGAGTTTAAGCTTAAGGTACGAATCTAACTATTAGTATTGTTTGTGATAAAATCTGTTTGACTATAACATGAAACTATTCTTCTTTTAGTTTGCTTGCACATAAGACTACTCTGAGGGCTTATTTTGCATTAATATACATTGCAACAGTGTGTATTGGGCATCTACAGCAGATAATACTGTCTATTGTCTGTGCTTACAATTGATAATAAATATATATAGAGGTGTATTCTGAGGGCAGAATTTGTTTCGTCTTAAAGTATTCTGTACCTTCATGTTGCGCGCTTCTGACCTGTTGCCTAACTTTTAAATGGGTCCCTCGATAATTGTTTATGGACTTAACAATTAGTGGTTATCTCTGTATTTTCCTACTAAGTGTTTCTTTTTTATCTTCTTATTTTCACTTATATACAATTTCTTTGGTGTGGTTCCTTGATGCTTCACTAAGTGATGCTTAAAGTTCGTTAGGAACTTAGCATAGAATGCATAGCTGAATCTGATTCACTGGCTATTCATTTTCACAGGAATTGGTGAAGAAATACTCTGAATTTATTAACTTCCCTATCTATCTTTGGGCAAGCAAAGAGGTTGATGTGGAAGTTCCTGCCGACGAAGATGAGGGGGAATCATGTATGTATAATATAAGAACTCAATTGAGTGATCTTACCATTTATAAGCAGTGTTTCAAGATACTGTTTTTTCTTTTTTATTTTTATTTTTCCCATTGTATATGTTATCACAATTTATGCTGTCTCATACTTTAGTTCACTCTTTAATCAGCTGAAAGCAGCACCGAGGAGGAAAGTAAAGATGAAGATGCTGAGAAAAGTGATGATGAAGAGGAAAAGCCTAAGACAAAGACAGTGAAGGAAACAACTTATGAGTGGGAACTTTTAAATGATGTGAAAGCTATATGGCTGCGGAATCCAAAGGAGGTTACGGATGAAGAGTACACCAAATTCTACCATACTCTTGCTAAGGTAATGTTGCCATCTTCATTATTCACAGGATAGTGTGAAAGGCATTGCATAGACAATTCACTACATCCTGAATTTTGTTAATATTCATTAAGTTGTGGCTTTATATGTCCTGCAGGATTTTTCTGATGAGAAACCCTTAGCATGGAGTCACTTCAATGCTGAAGGCGATGTTGAGTTCAAGGCAGTCCTTTTTGTGCCACCTAAAGCTCCTCATGATTTATACGAGAGTTATTACAACACAAACAAATCCAATCTTAAGTTGTATGTTAGACGAGTGTTTATTTCAGATGAATTTGATGAACTGTTGCCTAAATACCTCAACTTCTTGAAGGTAACCATGGGTGTGCTGTGTTATTGCAATTTAGTTTGTTTTAATGGGATCAGAATATTTTTTGCTTAATTGATATCCTTTTGATATTGGGAACAGGGCCTTGTTGATTCCGACACATTGCCACTTAATGTCTCCCGAGAAATGCTTCAACAACACAGTAGCCTAAAGACAATCAAGAAGAAACTTATTAGGAAAGCCCTTGATATGATCCGTAGGATTGCTGATGAGGATCCGGATGAGTCCACTGACAGAGATAAGAAAGGTAGGTTGTACTAAATATATTGGTTTTGTGTGTTTGGAGTGCCAGTCCTATTTTGGCCTCAAAGGTTGTCCTGCACTTGTGTTTCAGTCCTAAATTATTAGGCTTGCTGTGTGTTGTGTCGTGCATAAATTTTGGCTTTTTTCATCTATTCCATTGTATTTGTGAGAGGTTTCCATAACTCCATTTATTGACTTTGTGCTTCCTCCAACTTTAAATCTTGAAACAGATGAGGCGTCATTTGACAATGATGAGAAAAAAGGTCAATATGCTAAGTTCTGGAATGAGTTTGGAAAGTCCATTAAACTTGGTATCATCGAAGATGCTACTAACAGAAATCGTTTGGCAAAACTGCTAAGATTTGAAAGGTATACTACTTGATTCCTTGTAATTAAACTTCTTTTCCTGTGGTGTTATTTCCCTGCTTTCATTAGTTGACAATATATTTGATACCTGAATTCTTACAGCACCAAATCTGAGGGTAAATTGACTTCTCTCGACCAGTACATCTCTAGAATGAAATCTGGACAGAAGGATATCTTTTACATAACTGGAACCAGCAAAGAGCAACTGGAAAAATCTCCTTTCCTTGAGCGGCTTAAGAAGAAAAATTATGAGGTTTGATTTTCTATGCAAAGTCTTTTTTATTTTCTTACCCTCCATATTAGAGTACTTGGCTTTCTCTTGTGCTGAGGTGTATCCTTCTAAATGTTTATTTCTTTGCACTGCTGCAGGTTATTTTCTTCACAGATCCAGTTGACGAATACTTGATGCAATATCTGATGGATTATGAAGACAAAAAGTTCCAAAATGTGTCCAAGGAGGGTCTAAAAATCGGGAAGGACGCCAAAGCCAAGGAGCTGAAGGAATCCTTCAAGGATCTTACTAAGTGGTGGAAAAATGCACTTTCCAGCGAGAATGTTGATGATGTGAAGATATCCAACCGTTTGGATAACACTCCTTGTGTAGTGGTGACATCAAAATATGGTTGGAGTGCTAACATGGAGAGAATAATGCAGTCTCAAACTTTGTCAGATGCTACCAAGCAAGCGTACATGCGTGGCAAGAGGGTTCTTGAGATCAATCCTAGGCACCCTATCATCAAGGAGCTCCGAGAGCGAGTGGTACAGAACCCTGAGGTACATTCTAGACTTTAATTCTTTCCATTAGAAACACTATGCTTTTTATTGCGTGCCCTTCCATCGATTCTTGCAAAGGTCTCAATGCAACAGTCTACCCTATAAAGGTTTTCCAGATTTTGGTTTAGTTTAGGGTTCCTGTATTTTTGTAAAATATAATCCTTGCATGCTATGGTTATGTTTAACTTTGGGATCTGGGACGTTATGCTTATGCAAACCCTTATGGAGTAATGTGATATTTGCATGACCTTAGAAAGGGACAACCTCCTGTCTCCCTAAAGTTTTTTCTGTACCCTAAAAAGGAAAAAAAAAATCTTCTTTTTCGTGTCTTCTTTCCCCCACAGAATTAAGGTTTATTTTTGACGCAATTGGCTTGCTCTTCAGGATAAGAGTGTGAAGCAAACAGCACAGCTGATGTATCAGACTGCTCTCTTCGAAAGTGGTTTCCTGCTAAATGACCCCAAGGATTTTGCTTCTCGTATTTATGACTCAGTGAAGTCTAGCTTGGACATTAGTCCTGAAGCAGCTGTTGAAGAGGAAGATGATACCGAAGAAGTTGAGGCCGAGAGTGATGCAAAGGAAGCTGCACCTACTTCAAAGGCCGAGGCTGATGCTGTTAATGATGATGCTGATGCCAAGGACGAATTGTAGATTTGCAAGGCGGACATTTCCATACTGACCCCAGTTCCCCTTTCCTTTGTTGCTTGGTTTAGCATTTTGAGATCGATGGTAGAAGCCCTATGGGTATGAGTTTTGTTTCCATATGAAGTCTGATAAAGGAAAACATTAGTCGTAAGTTACTGTAATCATTCTATCCCATGGAATTTTGCTTAGCATTTGGTGAATGGATGAAGAAAAGTAGGCTGTATTTTTTATGTGGAATCTGCGTCATGTCCTTTTATTTTTAATGATCAGCAAACGTCTTTGATGCTTTTAGTCCCTGGTGTCCGATGCCACCGCTCTGGGGCAATTGTAATTCAAATTAGAACGAGGCAACCACCGTGGGCAAAGCCGTGACTCTTCCCGGGCATGTCGATGCTTAATTTAGAATCCCATCATAGTTTCGTGCGAGTACTATATTATGAATCTATTTGAATAATTGTATCCTTTTTAGGAGTTCGGTTATTTGGACATCGAACTGGAATACTAAATCTAACATTCTCACATAAGTATGCCATATGTTTGTCTCACTGAGTTATATGCATATGTTGATATTTATTTATCCGTACCTTCCTATAAGGTGATCCGTACGTTACTTATATATCTCATATTTAAAAAACATTTTTCATCTCTTCAATGAGACTGTTAGATGCCTCGCTTTACCTATCCAGCCTGGCAGCCTTGTATTGGAATGCATCCTGTCTCTCCATGTAAATATATAGCACGGTTGAAAAATGACACACTGGTTTTCAAATCCGTGGTGCTCTAGTCATTTGCGGCTCGATGTAAATAGTCACCATTTTTTAATCAGGGTTGCGTTTGAATGGCGATATGTTTTTGAAAAAACTACCAGGTGTTTTTATATTTTCTTAGTGTGAAAACAATTTCTTTTCAGACTAAGGAGCTTGGTGTATCAATTGAAGTCTCATCTCGAGGTTTGAGTAGTGGTACGGTTGTTATCAAAAGACACGTACACGTCGCAGTGTTTTATAATGGCTTTGTAAAGCCTAATGGAACAAATTAAAATAGTTTTTCAGTTTGTGGGAGGAAGAGCTATGTCCCTAGTTCATGCACTTTTAGTTTTTGGCACATCGATCATAATGATATTTGAGCCTATGATTTCATGCTAGCCTATGATTGCATGCTATCCCAGTTTCTCATTATTAGCCTATTCCCAGCAACTTCATGCACTTTTTTTATTGAAACCCTTATATGTAAATGTTATTTTTCAATTTTAATATGGCCCAATTTTGGGGTGCCCCAAAATATCCCCCCCCCCCTCCCTTTTTTTATTTTCAAACAACGGGTACGACAAATATCGTTTTGGGCACAGTGTTGCAGTTTCAGCCCTCAAATTTTCATTTGAGTGATTTTGCAAATGATGTAAACAATATTATTAGAAATAAATGATAATGAAACGGTTTAAAGACCTAGTTAGGATGGCCGAGTGGTCTAAGGCGCCAGACTCAAGTTCTAGTCCTCCTAAGAGGGTGTGGGTTCAAATCCCACTTCTGACAAGCATTCCTTTTTCAAGTTTGCAATCTCTATGGGCCTCAAAATAGCCCAAGTCTCTCAGGCGTTTTGCAAAATATTGTTGTAAATGATAAAAGTCATTGACCTTAAACAACGATGGAAATCGTGAAAACAAGCTATGGCATGACCCAAACCCAAACCAAAAATTGGCAAGCTTTTTTCGTTTGGGTAACGAGCGCAATCTCACTTAGATAGCTTTTTTCCCCTTTTTACTTTCCACCGTTCCCATTGCATAATGTTATGATTGATTTCCTGTCCAGCATGTTTTTTTGTGATGGCAGTGATATGTCAAGTTGAATCAAAAGACTATGCTTGTGACAAGTGATAATTGCAGTAGATAGTTGCTGGTTATGATTTATTTATTTATTTATTTTGTAATGGTATCTAAGAGTAGGGTTGTTTGCAGTCGATTTCAGTTCAATTTTGGACAAAAAATCAATCAAATCAAATTGATTGGTTGATAAAAAGCACCAACAGATTGGTTTCCTATTTTGCAGACAAATCGAATTGAACCAAATCAAGTTTTCAATTTTTTTATACCCTATTTTGACTCCTGTTTCACATTTAAAAAAACTATAAATTAATCATAATTAATAATCAAAAGCACAATTATAAATAATCAATCCAACAATAAAATTATATATCCAACAATTTAGTAGAATTATAATAGGCCCCACACACACACACACACATCCTATGAATCGTTAATCAACAACCAATTCAAATCAAAGTTCAAAAATATTAGCTCAAATAAAAAAACTAAAATTGAAAAAAATACAAATCAATGTTTAAGTTAAAATAACAAAAAAATAAAATAAAAACTAAAATAGACAACCAAAAAAAGGACCAAGAACTAGAGAGTGAGACCACTACCATATTCATAACCCTTGCAATCCAAAAACCCAAGCCAGAAACCACCATTGATTGAAATTGAAACAAAATGAAAAACAAAAGCTACAACAAATCAAAATGAAAAACCACCTCAGACATTTTCTTCACGGCGGCGTGTGCGGTGGTTGTGGATGGGATTTGGTTGTGCGGTGGCGGCAATGAGAGATTGAGTGAGTCAAGGAATCAATTTTAGCCTTAAGGTTTTAGACAAGAAGTGAATGAAGTGATAAAGTGACGTGAGTGAGAGTGGTTGAGACTTGAGAGTGAGACCCATGAGTGTTGGAGTCTCTGAGTGAGAAAGTGAGAGAGTGAAAGTAAGTAGACTAGTGAGGGGTATTGAGGGTATTTTTGGAGACATGTTATATAAGTAGGGGAAAGTATAGAAACATATAGGCATATACATGATACATATGCAGTTCGGTTTGGTCGATTTTTAATTTCTGGAACCGAAAATCGTATCGAATTGATCGATTTTTTTGGAGTGGGCGGGAATCCAAAATTTTCAATTTTAAATTGGTTTTGGATTTTTTTCCGATTCGATTTTGCTAAAAATTAAATTTGGTTCAGCAATGAACACCCCTATCTAAGAGTCAGTTGGCCTTTTTTTCAACTTCCAATTACGATCTAAGAATGATAATGTGTTGATAAGTATCACAAAAGAGGCTACTAGTGAGCTAATATATACCATGGTATTAGCTAAAATGCCCTCATATTCACTAATTTAGGTGTCCACCTATTTAGCACTTACAGCCCATTTGGATAAGCTTTTGAAGAAAAGACATTTTTTCTAAACTTTTTAAATAGAGCTTTAATTTTTAGAAAAAGTTATTTTGCATTTGGATAGACATATAAGAAGTACTTTTAAATATTAAAAATACTTATAAATTTGTTTGGACATAAAAGAATAAAAGTACTTTTTTATGGCTAAATTACAAAAAAAATTCAAAAAGAGAAAAAAGAAGTAAGGTTTGATAAGAGTTAAGAAATAAAGGATATGTATTATAATTTTAATTAATGATAAAGGATATTTTTGAAAAATAATTTTCTTAAAAATCACTTTTGCTTCTATTTTTTTTAGAAACTAGGTATTCTTAACTATTAAAAAAATGGTAAATTAACTTTTTTTAATTAAAGTATTTTTTTTGAAGTTGCATCCAAACATTTATAAAAACTTATAGAAGTATTTTTTAAAAAAAAATAAGTACTTTTTTCTTAAAAAAAGCCAATCTAAATGGACTCTTAATTCCTTAGATCATGCGATTGGAATGCTTTAGTAGTAGCTTTAATATTGCTCTAGGCACTATTTGTCCTTTCTACACAGCTGGTTAAAAGTTTGGTTTGAAAATGGCTTCAAAACTAAGGTTAGAGATACGATCCCTTTTGCTACACAAAATTATTATTTGTTCTGATATTTAGTATTTACTGTTGTATAGTGTTCATTTATTATAATTTTTGCCTTAGTTTATGTTAAGTTCTGTTAGTAATAGGTTTTGGTTATTATTTAATTATAAACTCATTACTTTAAAATGCATTTTTTTAATATTTTAATTAAAAAAAAAAACAACACATGTGGCTTAATATTAACTACTTACTCTAACAAGATATTGATATCTTTGAAAAAGTTGAGGATACTAGAGAAATCCACACCCTTTAAATATTGTATTTAAATATAATTTAAATTTTATTTTTTAGAAAGTACAATTTCCTTTAGGAAACTCCTTCAAACAAATTCAAAACATATATCGAATCAATTATAATTGAGATTACTCTTCTCCTGCATCAGTAACTATTCTGAACGCTGAGAGTTTTTCTGATCTGGGAGTGGAAATGCCACCACTCACGCCTTTGTTTCATTAGTTTGACAATATGCTCTTAAAAATCTAAAATCGACTAATATTGTAGTGGCTTTCGTGAAGAAGCATACTATCAAGGTACACAAAAGAACATGACGGAACCAATAATTTCTGTTATGACAAGGAAAGGATTTATTAAGAGGTCAGCCGACGCAATTCTTGCCCACCGTTATCGAATTTGATTTATTGGCATTTGTGCAAATGTAGACAAGCTTTTGTTATTCAAGATTTGGTGCAGCATAAGATAAAATGCGATTCATTTGTATTGCGCTAAAATCTCTGTCCTATAAAGAAAATGAAAAATCATTTACTTGCATCCTTCTGTGATCGTTTTTACATGATTAATGTCGAGTGTTGTGCCCTCAAAGAGAAAAATATATCATGCTTATGGCCCCGCCCAAGGAGTTTTTATGCTTTTACGGTGAAATTATTTCATTTGTTTATCCTGTCTCTCTGCTTTTCGTTTGATTAGTATATCTTCTTTCCATTTATTTATTTATTTGTCCAACACCACAACTCACATCTATGAATATGCATACATTTTGCTTTCAGGGGGATCAGTCTTTTTTTTTGGTCAGGGGAAGGTGAGGGCAATGGGGCTCTGCCCTGTGACTTGAAGTCGCGCCCTCGAGGGTGTGGCACTCCTTGAGGCTGGGAGATGAATCAGTTGAACTATGCCTCAATCCATCCACCAGGGGGGATCAGTTGGAGCATAGAAAGGAAACAATCCGAGTAATGTAATAACATAAATAATTACTGCATAACATAGTATTAGGGTATTAGCCACCCTCGTTTAACACCATCAGTGGAGGCCCATATTGAAACGGAATGACAAGGAACAGAGAATAGGCCGGCCCAATTATACTGAATAAGGAGCCATCGATGGGATGGGACCCGCCCAACTCATAGCGTTGTATTCAGTTTCCTTGTGTATCCATTAACAGGAAGATGCCAAACACAAAAGGTTACATATAGGTCTAGTGTGAGGCGTGCAAATTGTCGAGGTAGTGGTAGCACAAAGGAATACGCGACCAGGACCACGCCGATGACGAAAGCTGCCATGCGAGTAGATTACACTACACAAACACTATCCGATTAATAATAATAGAGTGCTTTCCTTATGTCCAAATAATATGCGAGCAGTTTACACTGCACAAACACTATCTGATTAATAATAGAGTGGTTTCCTTACGTCCAGAAAGAAAGGCATAAATAGTGAGGGAAAAAATAATTAATGCTTCCTAGCGGTCTAGCACGTTGTCCAATTCAGCTGCCCAAAAAATAATGATATCATGCACAAACAATCAGCAATTTTATCACCAGTATTTGAATTTAAAACTTGGCCTGAGCTATATTTTTTCTTCCTGAAAGAGCCCCGCAGGGGTGGCTTGCATCCAAGTGCCTCCCAATCATAGGACGCGCATGTTAGTGAGAAAACTCATAGGATATGCATCTATCTATTCGCTGCTGGTGGATGATCTGTATACTTCAACTACTCATAAATCATGATTGGCATGCCAAAGTCAAGTGTTCGCTCTAACACAAATTCCTTAATTATTTGATCACTTGAAGGCTTACTAGCTAGAGTTGGATATAATAAAACTGAAAATCAACTATTTTATATTTTGTGATGGAGAACTGAAAATCAATTATTCAAAACAAAACTTTGACATGAAAAAATATAGTTGTATTGCCATATGTCAGAACGGGAATCTAAACTGAAAATGATAAGTTCCAAGCAAACATGGGCCGGTTTTAGTCCTTATTAATTGGAGCAGGATTTAAATAATAGTTCACATGTTCAGTTTTAGATTGTTCCCCTCTTCTGCAATTGAACTTTGGTAGGATCGGGCAAATTATTTCCCCGTGTACCTTTCTTCATATATATCACTAATCGTATGTAACCCCGTCTCTTGCATTGTTTGACTTTAGTCTGATGGGTTTATATATTTTGCAGGCGCCCCACGACAATATGAACAAAGGTGGTTGCAATTTTTCCGCAACTCTACACGATAACACAAATTATATTACATCAGCTATATGTGCGAATTGCGAACCCATTTCCAGTTGTGGTCAATTACTATTGGCGTATGATATTCATAATTAATTGTCAGTCGGTCACATCTTTCTCTCATAATTAACCGATCAGTTAGGCTGTCACAAGTTAAACATATCTCTTGATTGGCCCTACATATTCTTCATCTCTCGATTATCGAAACATGTTCCAGCTTAGTTTAAACACTCTTATACTAAAATTATTGGCCTATTCTTATACTAGACAACGATCAATCTAGCTCAATACTTGGCCGGTTCGACTCTCTAGAACTTTGTTTGAAATGGCAAGAATTAACTACTTTTAATAATATAACACTATATCATTGGATGGTAGTGAAAAAAGTTATACTAATAATATATAAAAATTAATTTTTAAAATGAATCAAGCTGCAGTATCAAATGGAGGATAAGATACAGAAGAGCCACCAACAGTCCAACACCTAGAGACTGAATGGGTAACAAACGCTTGGTTGCGAGACGATTACAGGATTACACCACTTACTGCCAAACCATCAAACTGTGGCAAGCATCGCGCCACTTCTTATGGATGTTAATTATTGCAATTAGAGCGGTCCCGGAACTAGATGGAGATGCATATAGAAAAGGCCCATACGTGAAATAGTCCAAAAGTTGCTCATACATAATTAAAGAGCAAGCATGTACCTATTGTTATCTGGCCGGGCCAGCCGCGCCATAATATCGTTGCATTAGCCGAAAAGAAGGAAACCTTTTAAACAAGATCCAAAATTTCTTAAGAGCTTAATTGGAGTGCACTGACAGTGTAAAATTTTTTTTCACTGTCATCTAATCAAAATATTCCATTTACATAATCATTCAAGTAGTGGATGATTATATCAAAGACTTTTGCTAATATGACAATATATGATTAAATGTCTGTATAAAAATTTTTTATACTGATAATATATTCAAATTAAATACATATATTTATAATTGCTCATCAACAGCACGTCCTTGAACATTTAGACCCGAGCGTATTTTACGTTATCCAATCTTGAACTTTATTCCCTTTTGGTAACTTTATCGAGCACCTCAAAAAAAAAAGATAAAATAAAATAAAAACTTTATCGAGACAAAGTTTAGTATCATATATAAGATTTAATTTGATACAATATGTAAAATAATTATGTATTATTATATCATTAAAAATATTTAATTTTTATGAAAATACTCAAATATTTTACACTAATTAATCTCTTGTTTATTTATACTCAGCACAGGCGTCACATACCGCACATTATTCTCTTGAACTTTTTGTCCTTGAAAATATCCGTTATACTAATTTGTAAGATTGAAGACTGTGAAATACCATAATACGAGTCCCTTTGCTTTTGTGGTCATGAATCATGGTCTTACATTCCCGAACCAATAAATGAATCCCATCGCCCACAGTACAAAGAATTCGATAGTATATACCTATTCATCTATATATGATAATATATGAGAAATAAAACATTCAATTCCCTTGCTACGTTACCCATATATATATATATATTTCTCTTCAGCCACTGTAACCTTCACCTTTTAATATTTGATACTCCGCTTTCAGGGAATCCAAGACAAAAAGAAAACACTTCAATCGACTGGTGAGCTTTCCCTTCAAATGACTCACATGCTTGTCGCCATGGCCGAACATGTGGGCCCTACTCAACTCACGCGGCCCATGCGGCCGACGGAATCAGAAAAGTGTTCGTTTACATAGGCCCCTACTCCCCCCCTACCATATTTTTGGGTTTAAAAGACGTGGCTCCGTGAAAGATGCCGAACGAGGAAGTAAAATTAGAAGAGTTGGCACAAAAGCCAAATAGCCATAATGATGCTGAGAACGCCCGTAATTGTTTGGGATTCCCGCACATGAGTGCACGCAGACCACGGTATTTCACTTTGATCTAGCGCACCTACATACACCATTGTTCCGTTGTTAAGCTGCGGTGACGATGGAGAGGAAGATGAACCACTACCATCTGAATTGGAGTTCTGTCCCTGCGACGATTTCTTGCTGCAAATCCACAATAACAATACCAATAAGGATTAAAATAAATTAATTTTTTGTGAACATCATTCGAACAATAAGACAAAAATGGATAAACGGATACATCGTGATTATGTAACGGTCCAGAATTCCATACCGATAAAAGAAACAGCGTCTAAATGTTAGTAGTACTACTACTTTCATGCTAACTAAAGTGCTGCCACAATTTACGAGTTTGGCCTAAAAATGGGTGAAGCTCATGCGCATTAATTAATGAATACAAGTGCTACTACCATTATTATAGGTAATGATATAATCTTTTAAAAATTTTCTTAAATTTTTTTTAAATATTAAATAAAATAAAAAATAGATATAATTAATATGAATTTTAAAAAATAATCAATTTTTTATTTATTTAATAAATAAGACAATATTTAAAAAAATTTATTAAGAGGATAAATAATTTCTCTTGTTATTATACTATATGATGCTGAATTTTAACTTCTATGGCATTGAGATTCGGTAGGAATTTGCGGCTTTTCTATCCAAGATACGGCCCCCAGCTTCACGGGACTTTTATTCTAGGCACGGCCTTTCGGCTTGTTAGTGAGTTTGCCTGCACATGTTTTGGTTTGACATACATTTTTCAACTGAAATAGAAAACGCCACTTTGACTTTCAGCTAAACAAACGAAATTTCAACATAGACGTTAATCTCGGAAAGACAATGATACATGGGCAGAAGCTCTTAGTGCATTTTTCCATTTATTTCTTTTTTCTTTTTAAAATTTCAGATATCCGTGAGCAAAATTTAGATTTTACTCAGAAATTTCCCACTAATTGGATAAACTTTAATTTTTGACAAAAACAATATAATCTTTTTGAAAAAAATTTAAGAATTCCATCCGTATGAATTTTGTGCAGAAATCATCCCCGTGAACGTGATAACGAAAGTCATACAAAAACCATACCCACCGCCGATAGGATACCAATCACCAAACATATGACGTAGTAATTGTTTAATTATTCTACTTAATACCAACTTGGACACTACCCATTCTCCTGTTCACCACGCAGAGATAATAGTGCGGGAGATACGTTGCCGAACCCGCTCGCATTTACCGAAACGCCCACGCCGCATCCATAACGTCATTTACCCCTCAACAAAGCCTATTCTTTTGTCGCTTTCCAAGTGAAAAATTGTTGTAACGTATAAATAAAAATAAAAAATAAATAAATAAACCAGAGCAGAAATTGCCTGACCCGTCAACCCCACCCAAAGTTCATATTCCCAGGCTATAATGACAGGCAACCTTATAGAAGGACGAAACTAACCTTTTAACCGTTAAAGGTGACGAACAATTATTTACCGGGGGAATGAAGAAGTGAAGTAATCAGGATTCATGAATCTAACCTGGTGCTAGCATCAGGGGTAGGACAAAAAGTGATGGTATAATCCGCAGAAGCGCACGTAAACGTACTCGTCCTGTCGTCGTACGCGTAGCTATACGCACGTGGGCACGCGCTCTTGAACACCGCCGAGTAAGACGAAGGCTTGCAAGCGTCGGGTGAGTCGTACGCGCCGCTGCAGCAGTACTGCGGCAACCGGAACGCGTCGCACGCGCTCTTGCATGCCACGCTCCGTTTCCCATCCACGCTCATAACCCTAAGCTCCGAAGGACACGAGCCGTTGAGGTCTCCGACGCACCCCGTGGCTGTGCAGTTGTCGCCGGAACCACCCTGCGGAACCACCATGATAGGGAGGTTGTAACCGTCGACCAAGCTGACGTCGAAGAAATCGAGGCCTCCGGCCCCGTGGAGGGTGAACTCGGCGAGGGTGGCCGGAGGCGTGGCGCCGCTGCCGGCGCATTGGAGCTTGCCGGAGCCGCAGTCGCCGGTGACGCAGGAGAACTTTCCGGCGGGGTCTTGGGTGCAGAGGGTGCGGCCCCAGAAGCGGCCACCCCAAGAGGTTGGTGCGGTGATGGTCTTGGACTCGCCGGTTCGGAGGGCGAAGCCGGTGGCGGGAAGAGGGTCGACACCTGCGTTTGAGAGAATGCCCGGCCACACTGTGTAGTCACATTTGTTGAGTAGCGTGAAGGTTGTTGATTTCACCCCTGCAAGCAAGTGGTGTTCACAGAACGCGCATTAGACCAAAATAACGTTAACATGAGGGAAAACAGTTTCATTCTGGATTTGTTTGATGTATGTATGCATAGGTGTTGTGATTTGGTTTGTGAAGTTAATTATTACCTGGTACTGATAGATGAAGTGCTAGTAAGACTGGAAATAAGAATAGTGTCAGCCGATCCATGTGAAATTACCAGTTTATCCAAATTCTTCTTCTCTGGTAACTGGGGAGGTTGTGAGGGGGGAGTGTTCAGCGGTGGATAAGTATTTATAGACAACAACAAATAATGCAGTAAGCCTCCAATGTGATAAGCCTGGAGCCGGAGAGGGAAGTAACGTTCTGCTTCATTTCACCATCTTTTTCCAAGTATTTTATGTTCTGTACGTTATAGCTTTTTATTTTAAAATGTGTTTTTTTCGCATAAAACTTTAGATGGGACAAACGCCGTTTTTTTATTTAAAAATGTTGCTAATTTATAACCATCGTTATATTTAAGGATCTCGGTGTTAAGAATATCTATTTTTATCGTAAAAACTAAAAATATCTTTTTTAAAGAGATACAATAATTTAATTCAGTTATTAGTCTTTCATATAGTAAATTTTATTTTTAAGTCTTTTAATATGATTCATTTTGGTCAAAATAAAAAATATTTATATATATTCAGTAATTTAAAGTTTGCTTTTTAATATTATTGTTTAGTCCAACCTATTAAGGCTAAATTTTTTTTTTCACTAGTATTTTTCTCGAGATACCACGGAAGAGCTTACCGATTACTAAATTAGACGCACTTATAAGGTAAGCCATTCCTTGTAAATTCAATATATAAATAAAAAAATTCCATTTCAATTTCAGATGACATTTTTGAAAGTTTGGAAACATCAAACAAAGTAAAAAATATAGTAAATTTAATTTTGATATATTGTTTATATAAAACTTTTTATTACATTTATCAAAGTTATGCCATTAAAAATATTTGATTCTTGTCATAATTATCTCAAAAATCATATGAAATATAAAAATATGATTAATTATTAATATAAAATATTTTGTACACAGCATATCAAAATTAATTAAAATTATTTTTACGATTATTAGTGAAATTATATTATCTAAAAATAAAACACGCGAAATACCTGGTAAACTTTTGGCGTTATTAACTAAAGACTTTAATGAGTAGTTACCTCACTATCCCTGATTTTTGTATAGGTATTATGCCTTTTAAGTAATTGGCGGTTAATTATTTGTCATGTATACCATTAATTCAAAAAATAATTTTATACTATATTTTAAATAAATACATCTTGTTGGATGGAAAGGCTTAAAAAATGGCACGATCCAAATATTAGATTATGAAGTAGGTTGAATTAAACGCAGCACAACTCAACTCATGAGCTCTCTTGATATCTAGAATGTTAATAAAATTACCAAATTTTCTTCTATAATAATTTGCACATGTTTGAGTAATTAGATTATAATTTTTTTTATGTGGTTTAAGATTATAAGTTAAAAATAATTTTTCTTAAAAGTTATTTTCAATATAATTTGATACATTTGATAAACATAGATAAAGTTGATTATAGTGCGCAGCTTATTTTATTTATATTAAAATAATATTTTTTAAAAAATATTATTTTTAAAACTTTTGATTATAAGTAAAAATTTATTATTTTAAAATTATGATATTGTTGTCAAATTAATCTTAGATGTCAAATATTATATATAATTAAATCATTTTAAACCTATTTTAATAATTTATCACATAAAAGTAATTTTTTCATACAATTCAAACAAAATCATAGTTCTAAAAATCAGATCGGACCGACTGATCAGACCGGTTGAACTAGGAACCGGCAAGGTATCTGGTCCAGTCATAACCTCAAAATCCCTTTTCAAAAAATCAGGATTGAACCACTGGGAACCACTCGAAAATTGTTGAACCGACTGAACCAGACTGATTCTAGCAGTTGGCCGATTTTATTTTATTTTTTTTCAAAAAAACCATCCCAAAAAGGGCGTCATTGTGCGAGTTTTCGTAAAAAAAAGGGGGGGGGGGGTTGATCTAATGCTTGAAATGGTTCCATTTTTTGCAAAGGAAAGAAAGAGTAAAGATAGAGCAGCAGAGCTGTAAGGGTGGAAGCCCTAACTCCAAAAGCCATTGACACACCTCTTCCAAAGTCCACACACCACGTTGTCCTTCGTCAACCATCACCACATCGTGCGTGTCTGCAACACCTGCATCGTGCAGCCTCCGCAGAGCCCACATCGATGTCTGTTGAAGCGTCGACATCATAGTTGGAGCAGCCATAGTTGAAGGTAAATACTGCAACTTCCATCATTTCAGCTTTTACTTTTTATCTTCATTGAGTTCATTCCTCTTGTTTTGTAGATGTTACTAGTTTTATTCTATTCTATTTTCTACTTTCTAATTTTGAGTAATTTTCGTATGAATATTTGTTATTTAATAAATTTTGTAAATTAGTGTATTCATATTATGTACTGAAATCCAGAATAAGTGAAATAATTCAATAAAATACTAACTTTATTAGCCATTAACACTTAACAGGGCACATAACCACACACAAAATTGTATATATATATATCATAAACATAAAGAAAGTTGATGTAAAGTATGTTGAAAAGCTGCGGTCCCCTTGTCGACTAAAGAGAAAATGACGTCAAATAATATCATATTCAGCATCCAATAAGGAGAATTTGTGACTTAGTGGCTACTGTTCTCGGCAGAATTATGGCAAAAGTGGATGAGATTTTCGTAAACTAAATGATGGGCAAAATTACAAATACAAAAGCATTGCGGTAGTAGAAGGTTCCTCAAAAATATTATGCAATCTCGTCTCACAACCATTAACCCGGCCCAGTTTTCTTTGGTATTTTTTTGCACAAAATCTTTTCATCATTCCTACCAAAAAACCAAAAATTTTTTTTCATCATTAACCATCATGTGATTTGCGTAATATATGTTTTTCACGATGTTTGTGGAAGTAATTTCTCCTATTTTTCTTGATATACTTATTAGCATGAATGTTGACCCATTTTCTAGCAAAGTTACGTACATTATTCTTTGGTAGACAAAGTTTTATACATGATAAGGGAATTTCATTTATGCAATAAACATTTAAATGATAAAATTCATACCTGCGTTTCATGTTGTCCTAAAAAGATAAGGCAGATATTTAAAACATGCTTCGATAAAGAATAATAGAGAAAAATCAGAGAGAGAAATGCTTTAAATAAAATTTCTCTTAATTAATAGTTTTATGTAACAAAGAGAAGGAATTAGAAATTTTTGATATAATTCTAAAACTTCTTGTTTAATTTGACTATGTTCAAATTTTGAATAACTACTAGTAATATTTAGATTATTCAAATATTTTGACACTCATTTTTTAATGTATAGTTTTGAATTTGAATTTCATAAAAAAAAAGGAAATATGAAGAATTTTATTTCCACACTATACCAATCTAACTTAAAGTAAATTAATCGAAATTTAGTATCATATTCACACTTGTAGAGAACGCAAGATTCTCCAGAATAATTGACGCGGCCCGTGAGAAAAGTCTTTAAGAAAGAGCTTCAAATAAATTAAGTACTAGAATAGCTGCAAACCTGAGCTGAGAGTGATTGTTGAATGCAATGACAAATTAAATTTGCATATAAGCGAAATTGAGGATGAGTATAACTATCCTATTTTACAAAAAAGAAAAAAAGGAAAAAAAAAAAAGGGCATTATACTACTAACTCCAACTCCATTTCTCCCTTATCAACTGTGAAATAGTTAGCATATTAACGTAGAGCCAGCAATAAATAAAATAAATCAAGCTTAACAAAGTAAGCGAATTATGCGCAACAAGCTTTCGTCAGAGATTCGGATATAGCATAATTCTTTTCGTGCATCATCATGAAAATCCAAATATAATGGTCATCGTTATCGTGTAATTTTCTATCGAGAATTGATCGATGAGGAATTGAAGTGATAACAATGTTTAAGCAACCACCTAATCATCCCGCATGCTTCCATTATATGAAATAAAATCAAGATGATACGAAAAAGCAGTGAAGCCAAATTAAAGTCGGTATCTATACTAATATTAATTTTTATCAAGATTGCAATCTCTTTAACATCAAGCTTTTGTAGCTTCCAATCGTGACAAATTCCCCACAGTCGTAACTCGTAAATCCTGTATAAACGTTATCTGCCCGCCCTACTGGCAATACTCATGCTATGGTACGAATATGGTTGATTGGCTAGGCGAAACAAACTGTATAACTATCATTAAAGGTTTTTACTTCTTAATTTAAGAATGGCTATATGAAATGGAAAATGCCATCATCATGACATGTTATGCAATAGAATATTGTACATAAGTTGTGCAACTTGTAAATTATATATAGACGACACAGCTAGTTGAAATTTAATTTTCATAAAGTGGGGCTTCCAATTTGATTCCTCGTTCCGCAGCTTGTTCCATGATATGTTCCTACATCGAATACATGAAAAACGGGGATAGGGTGTGCTCAGGAACAGTAAATAAGAACTACCCAGCCTGGTGTATTGGTGTTTGCTTCAAAGTTCAACCCTGTCCCCTGGTAGGTAGTTGCCAATAATCCAATTCCTTCAGCTTTACTTGGGTGCTTGAGGTGACACAACAATAGTGACGGATCCAAAAATTTAGATTATGGGGCAGAAATAGGAAAATAGGTTAATTTCTTCTAATTAAAATTTTTTACCATTGTGTGGAGTCAAACTTAACAATTAATGAAGGCAATAATATACATATACCTGTATATTTATGAGCAAAATGTCTAATACGAATCCGTCGCTGCACAACGAAGCCCAATTCTTAAGGCCCATAGGTCCAAATCACAAAGTTGATAGTGGGATTGGGCTGTCCATGGAATTAGTGAGTCAGGCTCTGTTTTGTCCCCGCACTCCTCCAAAGTCCATTCTTTAATCCTTGAGGATGGCTGGACTTCGACTTCGGAAAAAAGTATATTACAAATTCTCTTTTTCTTGTTTTTAACTTGCAAGAAATTGCTTTCCAATTCTATAAATTGTTGATATTTTGAAAAAACAAAGAACCTGTGTTTCGATTGCTATGATTTTCTGCTGTAGAGGTCCAATAAGGGCAATATATTTCAAAGCTATGCTAGGCGTGAAATATAGACCTATTGAAGTGCTGACTAGAGGCTAAAAGGGAATGGGAAGAAGGCAATTACAATTGAGCAATCCGGGTCCAGATAGTGCAACAATGCAAAGTGAAGTGCACAGATAATTTTTGACATATTAACAGTATATAACGTCTTGTATTTGATCGTTCAAAATAGGATTTGAGGGTGCACGAGAAAAGAAAAGGCATGGCTGGAGAAAGTGTTGTTTATATCAAGCAAATAGCAAACTAAGGTGGGGGGTTTGCGTATGAGTTACGTCCCACATCGTATGGAACCTTGAGAGAGTAACTTGTGCGGCTCCTATAAGGGGATAAGACGAACGATTGACCGGTCCATGATCCTTCAGGCAGTAAAAGGGATATGAGGAGTGGATGGATCTCGCTACTAAAGATGCGAGTTGGGTGTCCTCCCCAAGCCTGGTTACGACAGCCTGGGCACTCCCCTCTTTTCCAGTCTGATCCCTGTCTTGAAGGACCATATTCATAATTAATTGTGAAGGATTGTTTTTTATCTTTTTGTTTGGTCAATCTCTCTGGAGGTGCTAAAGAGAAGGTAGCTCTTTTTTGAATTTATAAAGCTTCTTTATAATTTTGCCGGAAAGTGGTGTTTTTTGATTTTCGCTCTTATTTCTTTCTGCTTTCTTTGATCCCAGGAGGATTGGGAGTCATGTTAGTTTCAAGTTAAAAAAAATCCAAAATAACCCCGCAAAATTATTATAAAAGGGGCGTCTTGAGATTCTATTTGTAGCTCGAGGCTTCTGGCTTTGTGGGTTATTCAATCAAGCTGGCACGGAGTGGTGGTGCACGTTTGACAACGGTGGGTCGTAGGGCCGCGATACAGTTAAACGGCTGGACTGACGGTACATAACGGTATTGCTGTGCGTTTTTGCGGTTGCTGGGCAAATGGTGCCTTGTGGTGGTTATTCAAATTGCTGGCGCGGTGGTGCCAAAAGGTGGTTATGGTGGCTATGTGTACCCGACTGGACGAACAGCAACGTGTTGGGTCACAGTTGCAAGTGGAGGGAAGCGTTGACGACGTCGACATCAACATCAGCGGCTGGGTGTGGAAGTGACGGTGCTTCGATGGAAAATGATCAAAGCGGGTACACCGCCGTGGCAACAAGGAGAGCCGCGGTGCGAGTTGCAGTGATGCTAGTTGCGAAGAGATGATGGTGGTGCAGGATGGATTTGTGGTCACATCTCTTGTTCCTGAACATTCTCTTGCTTTTGCACAAATCCCGCATATAACCTGTGATTTCCCTGGTTGTTCTCCATCATCCACAAATTCTATAGGCTCAATTTTGAGGGTAAGGCTAATCTCGACAGCCCTTGATGAAGAAGGTATAGATGATGGAAAGCAAAGAACCCTAAACCCAAATATTAACCCAACCAATCTTTTGACATATTTTTTCTTGTACTGAAGAGGGTTTTAATAAAGGCCGTTTGATCTTAAAAAAAATTGGATCTAATGGTCTATATCATTAATAATTTGCCCACTTCATTTGGGATTATATAATTTCCAAATATTATGGGATCAAGTTAATACTTATATAAAAAAAAAATTGATAATATTTTGGAAGTAATTTAGTTTTAACTTTTAAAATATAAAATAAAATTATTAAAAAAATATCTTTTGTTTATTATTTGTAAAACAAAGGCTTTTTCCCTTCTCGTCCCCAAATTCTTCCTTAACGAACCAAGTAGCCTTGAATATGATGAGCGCCATAGCACACAAATAAAAGAAGCTCCAACTCACCATCGAAGAGGAAAGTGCTGGGAACAACTAAGACGATGATGTTTTTGACACCAAGCTGTTGAGGCTTCTTTCCTCCAATACGGCGTCATCTGCACTCAATCAAAGCCACCTAAATCATCGGCATCATGGTGCCCTGCAAGGCTTGTTCAGGTCACACACTCACAAAACGCACGTTGCATCACATAAGAAATTTAGAATCCACTTCTTTTTTTAACATTGAATTTTTTTTGAGAGTTGGGTCTCTGCGACTTTGGAAGAGCAAAGGGCATTGCCTTCATCTTATGTTGTTTCTCTGAAGAATATAGTATTGGTCTGCATTCTTATCTAGTTTTTAGTCTTTCAAAATTAGTGAACAGATGAACTGAAATATGAGATATCCTCTATCTCTGAGCATTCAAGGAAAAACTTGTAAAATGCAATTTTTGCAAATGCTAGGATTGGAAGGGAAAAGGCCTCTATTTTACAAATAATAAAAAGAGATATATTTTTGGTAATTTTATTTTATATTTTAAAAGACAATACTAAGTTACTGAGAATAATGTAACACAAGCCTACCAGAACAAGCCCTGAAGTACTATCTTCAAAAATCATATCTTCTAAAAGAGAGAGAGAGAGAGAGAGAGAGAGAAGGAGGGAGGAGGAGGAATGCAGCAATATACTTCTAAAAATCGTAGGACGATATATTCACCCAAAAAAGAATTGTCCAACAATAAGGATTTCATCTATTTTCATGTACAGAATTAATTTTAGAACTAAACAATAAGATCAGGTGTTAGTTATTTTATATAGATATATACATAAAGATATAAAGAAATGAATGATGAATATCATAGCAAGTAAGAAAATGGACTAGCAAGAATTCATGGACAAGAGCAAAGCGAGCAAGAGGCGAGAGGAATCCGGACTAAAGAAGGCTTCAGTATCCTAACCCATCCATGATATCCAAAACGTTGTAGTTCTGGTGGTCCAAGATGAGTCTAGAATCGAAGAACTCCTTAACAGGCGAACTGCCAGCACTTTTTGCCACATACCAATCTCTGGCTTCTCTTTTCTTGGGAGCACCAAGATCCTCGCTTTTGCTAATTCCAGGATTCCTTCTCCTTGCAATGACCTCCTCTAACAATCTCCTATCCTCCTGAGAAAGTTGAGTTGCCAAGGGCTTGTTGCCGCCACTGTCTGCGGTTAGAAACTGGCGAATCTTGGACTGAAATTCAAGTCCCTTGGGAGGAGATCGTGTGGGCATTGGCTTCAAAGCATTTTGTCTGGATCTTACAAAACTTATCAAATGGTGAAGCCATGCCAACAATTCGATGATGTAATTATCTATCTTCTGCTTATCAGCGTAATAGAGTGTCTGGATGCGCATCAGGTTACTTTCTCTGGCTGTGCTTTCATCGCCGAAGTCATTACTACTGCAAAATCAGAACAAAAATTAGCATACACTGTCCTGCAAACTCCAGTTGTTATTTGTTCACACTATACATGTATAACACAATCATGATCCAAGTTTACATAACTAACCTTGTGTTTGCCCACTCACCAATCCATCCGAAACCTTGATGTGCTCTGTCAGCAATATCAGGAGAAAAAGAAGCAGCATAAGCAATTGCAGGGACTTCTAACCTACTTTCATCTAAGAAAATAAGGCCAGCATGGGCAAACAGAAAAGATTGAAAGCATAACTTACTTGATTGTATTTGTGGCAAATGGAACAAGCCACTGAAGAGTCTTATCCATTTCAGCTTTGATCTGGGTGACGGAGAGCTACAGATAATTGCCATTTCTTTTAGGATAAATCCAAAAGGAGATAAAACTCAAATCTTCAATAAGCAGGAGTGACCAACCCAAAAAAAATGACACCATAAAAAGGACTAGAAAGTGATAGGCAAGGAAATATATCAAATGGGAGGGCATACCCCTTTTGTGACAGCGATCGTTTGCAACCGGGAGGGAAGAGCACTCTTTATATTGTTGGGCAAATTATGATATAATGTGTCCCTCATATTTGGAGGAAGAGAGGCTGGGCGAGATGCCTGGTAGTAACAATCTTTTTTATTTAAACCAAAACAATTATTTGGTAAGGTCACTACAAATTTTATTAGCAAGCCATAAACTTACAATCATATTTATCTGATTGATGATGTTAGCATAGTGCAGTGCAAGACCAGCTTCACCAAGTCTCTGAGAATCCTTACTATTCTTAGCAGCAGCTGTACCTGCCATGAATCCGCAATTTCATAAAATTTTAGAAGATTAATCATCATATGTTGTTATGACCTACCAATAAGATCTACATGATAGATAATTTCATACAAGTCAATACATGGCTATACAGCTTTCCCAAATGCGCTAAAACAGTATGGTAATCCAAGCAGAAAAATGATATACAGGATGGACAGCCGTAAAATTATAGTAGACAATCCCTCTCATTCACGTGATTAGAGCTAGAGAATAAGACTGTGGCCACAAGTACACCCTAGTATAACTCGTAAAAAATGTGGAAGGGACATTAAGAAATTTCAAACCAAAAAGAACAAAGCATTTATTTTCAAGCGCTTACTTCATTTTGTAGACATGCATCTGATATCTTTAATTTCAAGTGAGCTCAACAACAAAGAGAAAAGCTGGTGTTTATTACAAATTACATTTTATTAGTACACAGAAGCAGAGAAAAGCATCTTTGATTGCCAAAATTAGTCTATATTATGTTTGCTTTACTGAGAATCTGGTCCTACAGACAGAAAGCAAGTGATTTTCTTCAACAAAAAGAGGAGGCATGTGATAAATAGAGCAAGTTCAGACTTCAATCCCTAAGCTTACTAGATGAATTCCTAGTGAATAAGGAAGGAGATGCACATGCCCTAACTATATTAGACACAGAATTTGGTTTTTATCTCATAAGAGACATGATCTCATACCATTATTTCCGAGGAACTCATCGATTGCTTGATGTATATAGGTAATGATGTCAACAAGCTTTTCAACTATCTGCAGTAAGCAAATCTAACAGTATAAGCCAAAGACATAAAATATTCACTTCTAGACAAATATATAAAATTCCACTCCAACAAGAGAAAACAGGAGAATACTGAATTTAACAATATTAGATGCAAAATTAGAAATAATTCCTTGATAATAATATACCTCCTCCAAATTTCTGGACCAAAGAGACTTCTTTTTCAAGCTCCCCACAATCTTTCTTTGATGCTTTAGCTCACTCTGAAAAATTGTGATACCCTCCCCTACAATTACAAGGAGAGCGGAGCTGTCAATCATTAGTTAATTTCTGCGTACTTTATTTTGCAGGTGTCTTGCAGATAGTATGTATATAGGACTGAAGGTCCAAACTGATCATCATTGGAATAACAAATATTATTTGAAATTTTCAGTAAAAACCATATTATAATTTTTCTAACCTTTAAGAGGAAGATTTAAGGACTCCATTTCCTTAATCTTTTGCCGATAATCTTGTTCAAAACGGTCATAAGCATTTAATTCATGGTATAATTCCTACACAGAAAGGATAAAATCACTTATTTAAAGAAGGAACTACACAAAAACATTGAACCGTACCCCTATTTTAACCAATAAAGAACTCAAAAAGAATATCAGAAGTAGAAAATGAAAATAATATCAAAGATCTATGACTCAAAATCATTCAGCAAACAGGCAAGAACCAAAATGATGACAGTGGCCTTGCTCATCCATCAGTTCATTGAAGTCTGCGAAGAATTAATAAAACATAAATTTATTCAAACTGTCAATGAGCTTACAGCAGTATGCTGAGCTAGACTGGTAACCTCCTGCATTGTCTTTTCTGTCTCTTCCCTAAATTGTTTGTTGCCAAAGACATGGTCCAAGTCTAATCTGAAAATATTTTGGAGAAAAATCCAATATGAAATGTTTGTAATTGTAATCGTCTAAGAATTCAATCATGACAAGTTAGCATATTCACGTCATAAGACATTTAAAAGAAAACGCACCTCGAGAAATACCGATCTAGGTTGTGCCACTGTGGATCTTTACACATATTTCCAAATCTAGCTACTTCACGTGAGAAAACATTGAATTCTTCCCTACAAATTATCCCAAAAACCAGAGATAAATAACAAATTGAAACTCCGAACAAAATATACTGCTCTTTGAACATGCTAGAACCTTTTGTCAGCCTCAGCAAGACTTAATAACTCTTTCATATCTGTTGAAACTAACTGTTGAACACCTTCCGATTGTAAAATCTCCTTTTTAAGGAACTGAATGTTTTCTTCAGAGAGTGATTGAAACAAAATTGCTCCTTTGGTTATTGTATTAGCTACTTCAAATGCCAAGATAGATATTTTGTTCCCTCTAGAAGCCATTCCAGAGACAAACCCACTGCTGGTGTTTAACTTTGGCATGCCGCTTCCAAGGGTGTCCAGAACTTCAACTGCCCTCTCGCTAGCTCTTCCCAGAAAAGAGCCCCTGTGGATGAACTGTGAAAAGAAAAGACACATACATCAAATTATGAAACATCAAAATTCGAAAGCAGGAACTCCATAACATTAGGTGAGATGCCATTCCAGGAACTCGAATAAAAGTAGCCACTAATTGGTTTTATGCTGCTTACAATTTGACAATTTAAATTAGTAACAGAGTGCATTTGTAAGAAAATCACTTATCCAAATCAGGGAAATAAACAGTTCACTGCTTGAATAAAGTAAGATTCATGCAGACAAATTTATAGACTAACTCTGGGACACCATAGTTTCAGTAATATCAATGATCTGTTGACAAAATCGAAGCAGTTCTCCTACGCATAAACTTAGGGGAAATAACTTGATTACTAACTTTTTCTGATTACTAACTGCTAGTTCAATCGCAAAACTTGCACCCAGTAATTTCTCCATATCCATTTTTAAAATAATAATAATAAATTGATATTAACCTATCAATTTCAGCTGAAATAATCCGGATAAAGCTACTTACAAAGCCAGAATTTGGGCGATTTCTCTACATTCCCAGGACGATAGTGGAAAACCACATCCCATCCCCACATACAAAGATTAACAGATTAAAACATACCTGTTTTGCCCCTGTTGGAGTGGGACTGGATAACTTGAATTCACCGGAAAAATCAGTGACCTGCTTCTTTTGCTTTTTGCCTTGAACATTACTCCTTGAATCTGAAAATGTTTCTGTTCTCCTGTTCACAGAGCTATCTTCCTTCTTAAGCTTCCCAGAAAACCCGAAAGTCTTCTTCCCTCCAAGTTCTGCATTCCCCTCAACCATCCCAGCCGAGCAAACCGCTCCCATTATTCTTCAACGGAGTATGAGCACAACAATAAATGCAACACAACACACCAAACCCAAACCCAATGCTTCCGCAAATTCAGCTTCTGCTTAAAAATCCGCAGCTTCAAACAATGACTAGCCAAAAAAAAATAAAAAAATAAAAAGAAAGAAAAAAATAGACTTTGTTAGGTAAAAGCCCAAAATGGCAAAACCCCATCTAGCAAATCATGGTGGTTGGGTTGAAGAGTTGAGTAATCACCTCAGATAAAAATTTCAAGTTTCAGAATTGGAGGAGCGTACCTATTCACAGAGAGTATAGCAGGTGGAGAAGGAAAGGGAGAATAGTGGAATAGAAAAGGAGGACCATAGGAATTAGGAGTGAGAATGAATGAGAATGGAGATAGGGAAAGAAAAGTCGCTGAGAATTTACGACTCTGGGGTTTGACTATGAATTGAAAGATAGACATGACGTGTTTGTGCTGTGTTGTGTTGCGTCGATGATATTCATTCATTCATTCATAAGGTTGAATAATTTTTTGATCAAATAAATTAATTGGTAAAAGTAAACACTTAAATAAATAAATAAAGAGAAACGCGCAAATGGAATGTAACGATTGGAAATTTCGTGGAATGAAGCATTTGACTTGAGAGACGTGGCATGCGATGCGACGAGATCATTGAATGAAGGGAAGCAAGCGACGACTCTGCCTCGTGTACTGCCAATCATCCAACATAATAAACGTGAAAACTCAGCGACAACCGAGTCGCGCCCGCCTTCCCCTTTGATTTCTCTGTATAAAACTGCATTTCAGTCTCCACGTTAAAAAGGAAAAAACTACCAGTACACATTATGATTTCAAATGAATTTTATTTGAAATTTTATACATGTAAACTATGGACCCATTATTTTCAGAAAATTTCATTTAATCATCATCCTAATCTAAAATTTTATGAAAAGATACAAATAGAAAAGAAATTCACTGTTTTAGTACTCTTACTTTGTATTTATGTGAGTTATTATTATTTTTTATTTTATATATCACATTCAAAATATCACACATTCACCGATAAAAGTCTAGGTGTAGTGTTTCTATATAATAGAGAGAACTTTGGTTCAATTCTTGAAGAAAACATAAACCTGATTACTCCAAATAGAATTAGTCTCTTTTTTTTTACAATAAAAAGGAGATGCCTTCATATATTTCAAAAAAAAAAAAAAAAAGGAAAGAAAAGAAAGAAAGAGGAGATATATTGGAAAAACCAAAAGATTGTCACACATTCAAGGTATAAGAATGTTTTCTAATTATAACAACATTTAATAGTTATTTTTTAACTGGTGTGACGACAATCATAAATTACAAGGGAAAAAAAGATATCTTAATATATGCATTTCAACAACCAATTGACATGTGATGAAATGAGTTAATTTTGCATACAATTGAACATCGATTCGTATGGTTTCAAAAAAGCTACGTTTTTTGAGATACTTCGCACAAACTGAGATGAGGACTACGTCTAACCTAACTAATTAATCAAGGCAATCGTATTATTCGTTTTTCTTTTTTCTTTTTTCGTTTTCTTCACGATGAATGCCAGCTGTTTGTTAAATTTCTTCACCGTTGTGAGTTCTGATGACTTCCATTTTTATTTCATTGGGTTATAGACCGCTCTCTTTGGAATTTCAACCAGAAACATTTTGTTACCCCCCTCACCGTCACTATGGTTGAATAGGGTCTGTCCTTTGGTTGATGCTAATCAGTTCGATTATCTCTTCATTTATTCTCAGTTTCTCTATTAATTTTCTTAATAGTATTTATAATCACTAAATTTAAAGCGTTAAATAATAACAATAGTTAAATCATTTCTCACTTCAGTGTTTGTTGTTTATTAATCCAATTACATCATTGATGTATATCCATAAAGTTCCGATAAAATTTTAAGTAAATTGCCAACTGTTTAACGCAATTTTTATCTTTATTTTATATACTGGAGAGCAGTTATATAAAAGTTTACAATAAAAAAAAGTAACATAGGTAGAGTCAAACTTTTTGGTGTCAAAGCTAAGAAATAGGTAGAGTTAAATTTAAAACGTTAAATATATATTATCTAATTATTTTTTAAATAGATTTAGGGGCATATTTTTTTAAAACGTTAAATATATATTATCTAAATATAATAATTTATGTTTAAATAGAGTGCAATTGATTTCATAAACACAAGTTTGAAAAAAAACACACGCACACACGCACGCAAGGAAATGAAAAATCACAGCTTTGCTTCCTTCTCAAAGTGCACTGTTCAGCTGATCGGGGCCACCTTCATAGTGAGTTTCGGTCAGATGAGGAATATATGTTTGAATTTCTAGAGGCCTTGCAATGGGGAATGTTCATTGAAAACTTTTCTGTGTAGTTTTGCACATACGACATTTGAGTAAAAATTAATCTGTTGAATTTCTTGCACCATGGTACGAGGAAGGGGTTTTAGCAATACTCAATGATGAAATACCAATGTTCCGAAAGTTAGATTGGACCATCAAGTTTGACTAGTTGAACTAAAATCGGCCAGATATCCGGTTTGAGTACACCTAAAGAACCACTTTGTCAATAAATCGATATTGAATCAGCTGAATCAGTCAAAAACTGATAAATAGGCCAAACTGAATCAATTTTATCGGATGGCTTTTTTTTTTTTAAAAAAGAAGTAAAAAATTATTTTTTTATCATCAATAATAAAATTAACTTTTCATTGTGATGAAAAATGGTCAAAAAAACATTTTGGTTGGCCAAACCAAAAACTATTATATCTCTTACTCTTTAAAAAAGAGTTTAGAGATGATAAATATAAGAAAAAATGATATATAAGTATTATTTATAGAAATCTCAAGAGTAAAAAATTTTTATTCTAAGTAAAGTGGGATTTCTTGAATGTTTTATAGTAACTTTAAGAATAAAAAATTCAAAATCTAAGTAATAAGAGACTTAAGATTTTACTTGTATTGATTATGTTAATATAACTTAATATAGTGATTTTGATTTCTAAAACCATTTTTATTCTATTAAAATTTTTTAATTATTTTTATTTATCTCATTACATGTTAGTAATCATATTTACATATATTTATATATAAATATATATATATTTTATTAAATTCCGATCAAACTTTTAATTGAACTGATTGAGCCAATTAAATCATTGAACCTCAGAACTAGTACTTTATCTGAATTAATGCTTGCTCCGATTTTTAGAACATTGTGAAATACCATGGAGCTGGGTCATGGACATGACCGTTCGCAAAACATATTCGTAATTTGCTTGACATTGGATGGTTTGATTGGAACTTGATTTGGGCTTGCTCTGCCCCCACTGATTAATGACGAAAATGAAGTAATTGGCATAATCAACGAGGGTCACGGTTCAACTTCGATATTTTTTAAGGCGATATTTGAAACCAGGTGGAATGTAATGAGATGGTACTAAGTTTCATTGTTTAAATGTGTTAGAAAGGATGGAATTAATTTTCATTTCATTTTATCTACTATTTTTTTTCTCCAATTCAGGTAAAATAAAATAAAATGAAATGTGTTAAGATTATAAAACTTAAAAATCTTATCGTTTTTTTTTTTATTTTCTATTTTTTATTATATTTTCAAATAATTGAATGTTTATTTTATTCTATTTTTTTTAATATTCTATATCATTCTAAACATGGCAAAGGTTGTAACGCAACTTGCCAAGTTGGTGCTTGATGTATTGGGTGCAGTATAATATTTTTCTTGTAAAGGTCTACCATGTTCCATCAGCAAGAAAGGCCCACTTGCTCATTATTCTTCGTCCTCTCGCCGGCATCTCACTCCTCCTTCTTTTACCTCCTTCCCCACTGTCATTGGTGCCACCATCACCCGCCCTTCGACACCACCATCGCCATTGCCCACTTCTGGCTTCATCCTTGTCCCTCGCTACAGACGACTCTGTCAACCAGAGCAACAGCTTCAAGGGAGCAGTGTAGCTGGACTCTTCCATTGACAGCTCTGGCAAGTTGCTGGCGACAATCTTGTGGCTAGTCCTCCGCACATCAGAGCCTCTAACGTTCACGCAATTCAACCCTCCGATGACTGCGAGAGCGTGGTGGTAGCGGCAGGATAGCACAATGGGTGGGGGTGACGGTGGAAGAGAGTTTAGCTCTTCTATGGTGCATTAGCAATAGTTGGTACATTTATACACCATCACATCTTCACCATCGAATTGTCAAATGCCTTACGCACCATTTTTAAGCCAAAGCATAGCAAAACGCACCTCTAAACATATACTTAGACCTTGAAAACAGTGAGTGTATTTTGCAGGCTAAAAGTTTGTATGACATATTTTTTGATAAGAATTAAGAATAGGCTAGGTATCTTTTCATTGGTCAAAATGGGCTAGATTTGAATGACGGACTATTGTGTAATCAAGAGCCAGCTCCAGTGCAATTGTTTTTTCATTTTTGGGCGAACCAATTGCTTTGGCATCTGTGAAGGACCGAACAAGGAACACTTTATTGTCGTTTGTGTTCGATGTTGGGCTAGCTTATTTCGAGGTTGGGCCTATGCCAGCCTGGTTAAGCTCAGTGTCTTGTTATTTCGTGATTCGTCTAAATTTTCTAATTCCTTATTGACAAACAAAAAAATCCTTCACACTTTTTCTCTATGAAAAGGGAACTCCCAAGACTCGAGAGAAATGTTGCAATGTTTACTCATAATATTATTCTTCCTTCACACTCCATCTCCCTTTTATTCTACTGTGACTAATGATTTATATTTCACAACACAAAATGAATCATTACTTTTCAAGTTTCATCTTATTCCACCTTAACAGATAACACTTCATCTCCCTAATTTTTTTTCCTTTTACTGTCAATGTGTTTGGTTGGCTGTTTGCCCATTCCAAACCCAAACTTAAGTTAGCACTTACATAATTATATTTGGCAAGAAATATATTTGTTAATGTCTAACGTGATTTTACCTTGAAATCAAGGTTTAAGTAAAAAGCAAATTTCTGTTACTCTTCCATTAATTAAAATTATGTCATATTTTATCTTCTTTATATGAAATATAAAATAGAAAATTCTTAATATAACTTTTTTTCCAGTTATACTTTTTGTTTTATTTTACTAAATTTTTAAATGTTTAATTTAATTTTTTTTGTAACTTATAATTCTCATATTTTATTTTATAATTTATTTCTACTGTATCTTCCATAAAAAATTGCTATATAACAAATTAGTCGTTATATAAATTAAATAATTATGTTGATTTATGTATATTACTTCTCATTATATAAGAATATCTAAACTTAGTGAATTAAGAATTTTAATTAAATGAAAATTTTTTATAAGTATTTTTTTTATGTTAAATTTAATACTAGACCCAAAAGTTTTGAAATAAAATAATATGTATACAATTTGTTTAAGTATAATTAAAAAATAATGAAATGCAAAAATTTGACAACATTAGCATTGTAATATATGCTTTTTTTTAGTAATTTAACAAATAAAAGTAAATTTTATTAATATTTATTTTATCAAATTCATTTCTAAGATAAAAGTTTTCAAATATAAATCACGTGATAATAATATCATTTTTAATTAAAATCAATTTTACAAAATCAAATTAATTTAAAATTAAGTTTACAAGCTCAAAAAAATACACATTGTCTAATAATTTATAGAGTAAAACTCCATTTTGGTCTTTGACAAAAATTATCAATGATAAATTAATCTTGCAGAATTTAAAAGTCAAATAATAGTTCCTCAACATTTAAAAAATAGGGACACATTGGTCCCTTCGTTAATTTGCTGTTATAACACTTAACGAAAAATCTCACGTGGCATGTTAAGTCTCTGAGTTTCGAGTTCTGAGTTTTGAATTCCAATTTTCTTATTTGTGTTTTGAGTTTCGTTTCATTTATCATTAAAAACTCCTCTCTTCAAGTTCTAAGTTTCAAGTTCTTAATTCAATCAAATAGAGAGAGTTCAAAGCTTCCGAGTTTAACAAGAGAAAGATTGAGTGAGTTCAATGATGCCATTTTAATGAGAGAGGAGTTTTTAACGGAGAATTAACTTATCACGTATGCCTCTTTGTTAAGTGTGGTAATGACGAGTTTATGAAAAAATTAACGTGTTCCTTTTTTTGAATGGTGAGGAACTATAATTAGACTTTTAAAATTTGAGAAACTATTTTATCTCCAACCATTTTTGTCATGGACTAAAATGAGGTTTTACTCTAATTTGTATTATACTTCATCAATTTCTTTTTATTTGCCACTTTAACCATATGTCTAGAAATTTAAAAAGTTCAAATTCAATGTTTAAGTACAAAATATTTTACTAAAATATCATTCCTCAATTTTTATTATCTAATAAATTCATTCTATTAATAGTTTTATATATTTATTGATTGTTGATGGGCTTAAAATATTGTAAGTAGTAAAATAGAAAGTGAATCATAGAATACTTCATTGGCATATAAGAGTTACATATATTTTAAAAAGACTAATTTTGATGTACGGTTAATATAAAAGAGTTTTATAACTGTCATCGAATTATATATTTTTATTTGTAAAATTTTTAAAATAATAAATAATTAAATTAAATATATTATTTTTTAATATTAATAATATATTCAAATTAAATTATATTTTATTTTTCTTCAAAGTAATAAATAAAAAGAAATTAAGGGGGCTTTTATCCCCGATACATAAAGACTAAAAATCGTTGCTTTTCAATTTTCATGAACAATTCTTTATCAGCATTTTTCACTCAAATTTAGCTGAAAAAATCCCTCTCCAAGAGGTATGGAGAATTACGTGTTAAGTTGGAGAAAGATTTTTGTATAATATTCAAACATGCAATACAAAAGATTTTTTTTTTAATAAAAAATTTACTAAGAAAGCATTATTCACTTGAGAAAGCTTGAAGTCGGTTGTTCGGTTCTACAGATGCACCGAAATTTTATGCAATAATAGAAAGTGCAAAAACAATAATAATGCAACTTGCACAGAGAGAGAGAGAGAGAGAGAGAGAGAGAGGGTGGGGCCGTGGGGTGTGGGGTGGTGAGTGATAACGTGGGGTACAGTTATGCGCTGGTATAGTTGGTGCCCGTACCACACCATGGCTGTCACCCTTGAAGGATGAACGGCACAGGACAACACACTTGAAAACAAAATATCCCGCCCTCCCATTATTACCATCCTAACCCCCGATTTTCCCTCACCCTCTCTCTCCCCCTCCCATTCCATTAAATCTCTACCCTCTCTTGCATCTCATCATTCATTTCCCCCGAACACCGCGCCACACCAAACCCTAAATCTTACCTTCCCACAACACTAACAGCAGCCAGCCATGAGAGAGATCTTGCACGTGCAGGGAGGCCAATGCGGCAACCAAATCGGCTCCAAGTTCTGGGAGGTCATCTGCGACGAGCACGGCATCGATCCCACCGGAAAGTACAGCGGCACAGCCTCCTCCGATATCCAGCTCGAGAGGATCAATGTTTACTACAATGAGGCTTCTGGCGGAAGGTACGTTCCCAGGGCTGTGCTCATGGATCTTGAGCCCGGCACCATGGACAGCATCAGATCTGGTCCCTACGGTAAGATCTTCCGCCCTGATAACTTCGTCTTTGGCCAGTCCGGTGCTGGAAACAATTGGGCCAAAGGTCATTATACCGAAGGAGCTGAGTTGATCGACGCCGTTCTCGACGTCGTCCGCAAAGAGGCTGAGAACTGTGACTGCTTGCAAGGTACTTTGCTTGCTTCTCTGTTTTTTTTTTTTTTTTTAAAGTTCGATTCTTTTTGTTGATATTTGTTTTTAGCTTAGTTTCGGCGTCTGGTGTTTGATCGATCTGCACGATTAAGCTCCGTTGAATGCGATTCGTTTGAGTAATGCTTGTGCTACAATGCACTTGTAGATCCGTTAAAGTTCGATGTGGATGTTTTACTCTCTCTTTCTATGTCATTGATATCGATGGTTCTTTTGATGTTGAAGTTTGATTTATGAGTGTAGTGGATAAGAATTGATTTGCAAGTTTCTCTCAGTGGCATGGAATGGATGATGACGACTAAACACATCCATTTTCACCCTTGGGATAGACACTGAAATTGGACTCCTAAGTTCAACTCAACATAGATAGAAACTGCTTAATTGCTGATACACCATGAGCCATATTTTATATTTGATTTGGCTCAGCTGTACCTGTTTGTTAGAACACTATTTAAGCGATCCCTTTCGCTTTTGTAGAATAATTGTATTTTAAGCAATATGAATTCTATCAGGATCTTGATAAACGGATTCCAGTAATTGAAGGTAAATGTTTTACAGATCACATCTCACTTAGCTTACTGATATCCAGGAAAAAAAAAGCACAGTGATACATCCACACACCTTGTTTTCCAGATGGTTTATTCTCTTTGTTATCCGTAGATCTACCAAGATAAAGAAGAAAGAGAGAGAGAGAAAGAATGATAGTAGATCTGGAACAGTTAAAATGAGGATTTTCTTCCCGACAGCTTTCCACTGCAATAATTGCTGTCTCAATTATTTTTCTCGAGTTGACAAAAGCCACTATTTTGCTTGCTTTTGGAGATATTGACCGGGTTTAGCTGTTAACATGGTCCCTGTTGTCTGGAGTGAAGACAGGGACCACGTTATCTTTTTATGCTGGTTCATGATTAATTTTTTCCAAAACAAAAAAAAAAACTATAAATATCTGGTTCTTTTCCTTTTTATTTTTTTATTTTTATTTTTATTTTTATTTTTATTTTTTTGGGTGCACATCTGGTTCTTTTCCTACTACCATTTTTTTCAATTCCATTGGCAAAACTTCCTTTAACATGGCACCAAGGTTTTGCTTTTCCTTTTAACCAGTTTACAAAACTAAATTTAAGACACGTGATATTGTTACGACTAATAGGCCGAGGCTTAGCCCCTTGAAGTTATTGCCTTGCAATGAGCAGTACTCCTCCCCAATTGTGTAAATAAACCTTGGAAGCTTGAGGAAAAATCAAAATATGAAATTGGCAGTCGCAAAAAAAAAATACAAAGTACATCTGATCAAAGTTTGAAAATGAACAAGTTACTCCAGTATATTGATTTACTAATTTACCTTCTGCATCTGAATTCAGAGTTAGAATCGGAATCGGAATCCACTTGGATCCATATGCTAAAGCAACCTAGATTTATGACTTGTTACTTGGGCAATATCTGATAATGGTGGTCTAGGAGTAGCTAGCTGGAACTATGTATTAGTCAGAAACAACGTGAATGGTCTCTGTTGAATTGTGCTATATAGTAGCATTTGTGATCATGGTCATGGATCCATAACGGGGTGCAGAATGCAACGGGATTGATATGCTTTCTTGGTCGTTAATGTGCCTTATATTAGAGGGGTGAATTTTATTAAAATGCCTCCATGTGGGATGTGGCTCACACTTTGAACCTGCTGCCGGAAATCTGATTTTTCATAGTCCATTTGTCTTGAGGCTTCAATATCATTTGTTAACAACTTGCATATTTATCATTTTTTATTCTGAAAATTACATTTAATTTTGTCAGGTTTTCAAGTTTGCCACTCGCTCGGAGGAGGCACTGGTTCTGGCATGGGAACACTGTTGATATCAAAGATTAGGGAGGAATACCCAGATAGAATGATGCTCACTTTCTCTGTTTTCCCATCTCCAAAGGTTTCAGACACTGTTGTGGAGCCATACAATGCCACTTTATCCGTACACCAGCTGGTGGAAAATGCAGATGAGTGCATGGTTCTTGATAATGAAGCACTTTATGACATTTGCTTCAGGACTTTAAAACTCAGCACCCCAAGCTGTAAGTATTTCGTCTCCTCTGCCCCAATGCTCTCACAGATTATGCATATAACCATTAACCAAATAATAACCTCTGTTAATTTCTTTCCTCATGGTCTAATTGCAGTTGGTGATCTGAACCATCTGATTTCTGCAACTATGAGTGGGGTTACGTGCTGCTTAAGGTTTCCTGGTCAACTGAACTCTGACCTCAGGAAGCTGGCTGTCAACCTGATCCCATTCCCACGTCTCCACTTCTTCATGGTGGGGTTTGCACCTCTCACATCTCGTGGGTCTCAGCAGTACGTCTCCCTTACTGTCCCGGAACTGACTCAGCAAATGTGGGACGCCAAAAATATGATGTGTGCTGCTGATCCTCGACATGGCCGATACTTGACGGCATCTGCAATGTTCAGGGGAAAGATGAGCACCAAAGAAGTGGATGAACAAATGATCAATGTGCAGAACAAGAACTCGTCATACTTTGTTGAATGGATTCCCAACAATGTGAAGTCCAGCGTGTGTGATATTCCACCCAAGAATTTGAAGATGTCGTCCACTTTTATTGGCAACTCGACATCAATTCAGGAGATGTTTAGGAGGGTGAGTGAGCAGTTCACTGCCATGTTCCGACGCAAGGCCTTCTTGCACTGGTACACTGGGGAAGGAATGGACGAGATGGAGTTCACAGAGGCAGAGAGTAACATGAATGATTTGGTGGCAGAGTACCAGCAATACCAGGACGCAACCGCGGATGATGAGGAGGACTACGAAGAGGACGGTGAAGAGGCTTATAACGAGTAGATGGCACTAGCTGGAACAACGTTTGGTAATAATGCCCCAATGGTAACTACCTAAATTGATCCAGTTTCGCTGCTACTCGTGTATCTCGGCCATATGCACTTTTTCTTCATATTGCTCCCTCTTCTTATATTTTGCTCATTTTCTCTTTTAAATGTATTACTTTTGAATTGTTTGAGATGTCGCCCATCAGACAATAGTTGATTCTTCTATACTTCTTTTCATATTATGCATGTATGTCTATGAATAAGTTTGGTATCCTTCCAATTCGCATTGCATTAACTGAACGGCTGGGTTTCTGTCATGGGCAAATTGAAAGACACGAAACTGGGGGGCTTTTCCTTACGTCCCCGCGGTCCGGAGGAAATAAGCTGAAAGTGGGGCGGATGAGTTCTGGAGAAACCCATCAGCTACCCCTGAATAATCAAGAGAAGGAAATTGGGCATTATGTATGGTTTTTGATCTTTTACCAACCTCCCTCATGTTTGGTTACCCGCTTTTCTACTGTATAATAAGTTAATTCGTAAAATGTAAGATGTCGTATTAAATCGCTTTGCACCAAATAGAAGTGCTCAAACGGAAAAGAAGGTAGTTTCTTCTAGTAATTACTTGAATTTGAAACAATGTTGCTGATAAAGACAGGAATCCGTTCCAGTAAAAATTAATTTGTTATGCTGAAAATGTTTTAAAATATATATTGAAGACTTGTGAATAAAACCTAACTGAATTATGCCCATAAAAATTACTGCTTTTATGAATTGAGGACAACTCGTGCTAAAAAGCATTTCTTGATCCTTTGTCATTATGATTTGCAAACCATTAGGTTCATCATTGATTCGACATTGGAAACATTCAAGCCATAATTTGAAGAGTGTAAATTAAGTGTCAACTTATTTTTACATGTTAAGCTACATTTTAATATGATTTTCAGTTTCAAAACATAATTTAGACAAAAGTAAAATAAACTAGTTTTCCATTAGACCAATCTATAATTTCAAACTATAAACCCCTACACTAGTCTGCGATTGACAGCCTGGAGGTTGGCCGAACCAATTGAAGACTGATGAAAAATTAGCAGCTTGGAATCGTCAGCTTTTTAATATGATTGATCTACGATAGTGATCTTGACAGCAAGATAGTTTTATAATCCGAACTATTGGAACTCGGAAACGATTAGAAGATTGAGCGTTAAAAAATTAAAATCCAATTTAAAAGCAAAAATATAGAGAGATGGGGGAGGGGGTGTTTGAGAGAGAGATTTCGGCGAAGGCGAATTAACCGAGTGTAAGAACAAGAAATTAAAAAATTGTGAAAGCGCATCAGAGTCATGGAAGTATGAGGATAAACATCGCTCGCACATGGACGGGCTTCTCATAATCCCAAATAAATTCTCATCACTTGCTTAACATTAAAAATCGATCCACTTGTAAGTGAAAAAAACAAAAAGTCGATCCACTTGTATATATAAAATAATAACATGCTGAGTAGGTGACCGAAAAAGAATATGCTGTCATTTGATCAACACCAACCAGACCTCAGACACAGAGCAACAGAGCGACAGAGCATGTGCCAGTGGCACCGGTGCCGCTGGAGGCCTATTGGAGTTCGGCCTTCATTAGCTTTTAAAGTCAGGACGACGAAAAGCCTAGGGTTTCCTCATTGGGCCATGGTGGGCAACGGACTGCTCTCATGACCCATGTGTTTTTATGGGCTTGCTCAGTTTCTGATTAACTAATGACGTTAAAATCCCCGACCAAAAAAAAAATGAAGTTAAAATCGAATATGCTAGCTGAGAAAATATTGATTTATATGCAAGGAGTGAAACGAAATGCTAACTTTACCCATTAAAAAAAAAAATACCAACTCTTAACAAATCAAACGATTGGCAGCGTATAATATGTACTTCGGGAGTCAAGGTGTACGACGCACCGTGCAATCTAAAAGTGCAGGCTATATGGATGTGCTAAACACTTCTAATTCACTCTAAAATTATTATGGATTCTATTACCCCACCACCTCCCACTTCACACCTCCTTCCCCAGTGGTCCACCTCGCCCCTCTCCTTGACGACGCCAAGATCCCCACCATGTTCACCGGCCAGTCCCTTGTCACTGCCTCGCCCTCCATTCACATTACCTAATAGTTTTAGAACTCTTCATAAACCCAACAGCACATAAAAATAAATAAATAAATAAATTTTTTTCTTCAATTAAAAAAAAAAAATACAAAAGGTTTAATTTCACTAAGAATGACAGCTTTGTTACCTAGTATTTGTTGCTCCATCAGAGGCTTAATTGATGTTGGGAAGGGGTTGCAATTTTTTGTGTTGTTTGTTAGGGGGGTTGAATTTTGAAGTTTGAACACCCCATCCATAACTAGAACTAGTTTGTATCATTGTTCAAGTTAAGGATTTCATTATGGAAAAGTACAAGGTCGTGAAGGATTTGCAACCCACATATACCCAGTATTTGTTGTTCCATCGGAGGCTCAATTAACGTGGGGAAGGGGTAGCAATGGAGTGGGGGCAGAACAAGCCAAGCCTTGCACATGCGCATGAGCACGTCCTCGGTGAAAGCGAGCTTGTTGCACACCAACGACTTGAACTATTGTCGCGATAGGTTGCGGTCGCCAATGTCCGTGTGGTAGAGCTGTAGGATAGTGAGATAGTCGAGGTGGCATCTTTTGGTGTTGGGCTCGGTGGTGCTCAGAACATTGGTGATGGCAAGGATCTTAAATTCAAAGCAAAATAACAGAGAGAGATAGACCACTGTTACTGTGTACTGCAGGTGGGGAAGCATCGATACTCATCTACATATGCTCTGTCAAATTAAAGCAGTGTGTGGTGCACCTTTGACCACGAGATGCACCATAGCACAATTTGCATGTTGAGCATGATAAAAGTTAGCTTAGCACGACAGATACTGTGAGTCTATAGCATCAGACTCCACCAAAGTTAATTTATATCATTAATTCATAATTTGCCATATCTTTCCTGATGTTTTGAGATCATTAAACTCTACATTACTCTTCACATGATGTAAGCCTCTTCTTTCTTCGTGCTTTACTCTTTCTATTCCAGCATTGGTTTCTTTGTTTTTAGTTTTGTTGTTACCTCCACATTGTATAAGTCTCTCATTTGTTAAACTCACCATTGTACACTAACTTTACTCATGTTTAATATTTTCATCTATTCAAACAAGCACTTGTACGTTTTTGTAACTTTTTTAACACTAAATTTTCATTATAATTAGAACTGTTAAAATGGTTCAAATTAGTAGCTCTATAGCTCACTGGTGCGTTTATCTTTTTGTTGGTCATAGAAATTCATTTTAGTGCATAAAAACATGAATAGGATCTAGCTCATTTACAATAAGAGGAAGCTAGGTGTGTTTTTCCCTTTTTCTTATTCTTTATTTTTTGGTCAGAAAGCTAAGGTGTGATGAAGTCTTGAAGCTCAGGTTTGGTCATAGTTATAGCTTAGGTGTGTTGAAGCTTCATGTTACGGATTATGCCAAAGGCCCAAGGCCCAAAATCTTTAAGGGACCAAGCCCAACTGCTCAAGGCATAAAGGCCCAAGTCGAAAGCCTATGGAAGAACTCCACTGAAACCATTATTAGTTACGAAGGCATTAATTTTGGATTCTGTAATGTACCAAACCGAATTCCATAATGTACGTTAATCTGAGACTGTTACTCAAGAATCTCTGAAATCCGTTATTAGTTATAATTCCTATAAAAAGATTCACTCTTGAATAAGGTATTTTTTTTACTTTTCTAGAATACTTATACCTTTACTCTGACTAACTTGACTGTTGAAGTCCCTGTAGGTATCCCCCATTCCTCTACTGTGTGCAACCGTCTAACCACCGTGTATGATGACTTAAGTGTCCCAAGTTTAGTTCAAAAACTCACCTCCCAAGGAATTGGAGCCTCACTTCATATCCTTGACCCAAAAACACAAGTTCAATGGGCTGTTAAAATTTAGAGTCGTATCACTATGTAAAAAACCAATTTCATAGTATACCAAATGTTACCTATCAAGCAAAGACCAACATTTTGGGAGACTAAAAAACAAACTGAACAAAAAAAAAAAAAGACTATCGAGGGATTTGAATTCTTTAAAATGAGAGTAATTGTAAAATGAGCAAATGAAGAACCATTTATCTTTGGATAATTTTGATGGGATCCACACAGAATAAAAGTTATTAATTTAAAGATAAATAATCCTTTACTTTCTCATTTTACAATTATCTTCACTTTAAAGGATTATATTCCTTAACGAAAATGAAAAAAAAAAAGAATAAATAAAAGACTAAAAGCCAGTTACAATGAAATATATTTATTAGCTTAAAACTAAAAAGAAATGTATTTACCAGCGAATGGTCATGCTGATACAAGATCGACAGTAGAAGTAATTTTTACCTTAGGTAATTCGAATTTCCAAATTCCCTGAAAATTCGGAATTAGGGACGTTATTATCACGATCCTTGGAACATAAATCCCACAAAATCTCCCATGACTCCTTAATATACACTCTGTCAACACATATCAAATCCCCTTACACAAAAAAAAAAAAGACTACCGAAAAATTTGAATTCTCTAAAATAATAATAGTTGTAAAATGAGTAAATGAATAACCATTCATCTTTGGATAATTTTGATAGGATCTACACAAAATGAAAGTTATTAATTTAAAAATAAATAATTCCTTACTTTCTCATTTTATATTCATCCTCACTTTAAAGGATTATATTCCCTAACGAAAATGGAAAGAAGAATAAATAAAAGACTAAAAGCCAATTACAATGAAATATATTTGTTAGCTTAAAACTAAAAAAAAAAATGTATTTACCAGCAAATGGTCATGCTAATATAAGATCGGCCGTAGAAGTGATTTCTACCTTAAGTAATTCGAATTTCCAAATTCCCTGAAAACTTGAAATCAGGGGCGTTATTATCACGATCCTTGGAACATAAATCCCACAAAATCTCCCATAACTCCCTAATATACACTCTGTGAACACATATCAAATCCCCTTACACAAAAAAAAAAAAAAAATATCGAGAGATTTATATGCTCTAAAATGAAGGTAATTGTAAAGTGAGCAAATAAAGAATTATTCATCTTTAGATAATTTTAATAGAATCCACACATAATAAAAGTTATCAATTTAAAAATAAATAATCTTTTACTTTCTTATTTTATATTCATCCTCACTTTAAAAGATTCTATCCCCTAACAAATATGAAAAAAAGGATAAATAAAAGACTAAAAGCTAGTTACAATGAAATATACTTATTAACTAAAAACTAAAAAAAATGTGTTTACTAGCGAACGGTCACGCTGATACAAGATCGGTAGCAGAAATGATTTCTATCTCAGATAATTTGAATTTCCAAATTCCCTGAAAGCTCGGAATCATGGATATTATTATCACAATCCTTGGAATATAAATCCCACAAAATCTCCCATAACTCACTAATATACACTCTATCAACACCTGTCAAATCCCCTAACATTAAAAAAAAAAAAAATTCTTCAGCATCAGGTAATATAGGCTAATAGCCGTAAAGTTAAAAGGGGGAAGCCAAATAAAAAGAAAGAAAAAAGGCAGAAGAATGTATACATAACGATGTATAAGAGTCTAAAAGCATCATCTACAAGAGGTACGGGGATTCTTGAGCCTACAAATCTGAATCCTCTTCTGCCGGGCCTGGGCTGCCAAGGCCCTACTCGCATTATTCTTGTTATCCGACGCTTCACAACACTCCACTCCCTCTCCCATGAACTCCTCCTCTTCCTCTTCAAGGGGCAAGTTCAGATCCGGAATTCCAAATGTGCCCACATCATTACTGTTTCTGTTGCCTATGTCCAATGCACTCCCACTGCCATTCCCACTGGGGGGAGCCACTCCAAACGACGTCGTTGGTTGGCCACACGACGCCTCATCATGATTTTGAAACCGAGCATCAGCAACGCCCTCACTCTCACGGATTTGGGGTGAAGGAAGAGCCCTCTGATTTGGGCCATTACTTAGCTGGTAAAAATGGCAATTTAATAAATCAAAATAAAGGATTGGGCCCACAACAGAAAAAGTGATAAAAGCAACATAAAATATAACCTTAAAAAAGAAATCTCCACATGGAATTTTATTTTTTTCTTTTTTAAAAAAAAACAAAAAACAAAAGATAAGCACGAAAGACACGACGGTGTTATTTTAGGAGTACAGTACCTCCTGTTTTCTTGCTTTCAACTTCAAATTGAAATCGTTGACTTGCTCATAATAACGCTTGACATTCTTTATCTCCTGTTACGATTCACACAGATCAACCAGTAAGCAATAAATATTATTTTTCTTCCAGAAAGTCGGGGGGGGGGGATATTCTAACTAGTGCCACTATTCACAAAACAAACAGATAAAGAAGAAGAAGAAGAAGAAGAAAAACTTACTCCAGCGAGCAAATCGTTGTCTTTCTTGATGTCTTGTATAATCTTGAGATAATGTTCTCTCCTCTGAAAGTTTTGAAAGAACAACCGAAAATCCAGAAGTTAGATACGGACGGATAAAAGAAAGAAAGAGCCATAGAAACGAATATAAAATTTTAACGATTGGCTCAAAACATTAAAAAAGAAAAAAAGAAAAAATGAATTGATATTGAGAGGGAGATAAGAGGAGAGGGAGAAGAGGGAAGATAGATATGATACCCTTTTGAGAGAGAGGTAAGATGGGAGGTTGAGGGTACGATTGTGTTTGTCCTTGTCGTCAGATTCGCTGGGGGAGAAGGAGAGAGGGGTTGCTGGACTCGACGCCTCTGCTTTTGGCAGCGGCTGAGGATGACTTTTGGTCCAAGATGGGTTTGGCTTTGGGTGATGGCGGGGCCAGGATACAGGAACAGCAATCGCAGATCTCCTCCTCCTGCGGCCCCACCTGAACAACGGTAATCCAAAGCATTTAGATGATGATGATGAACATGAACATGAACATGATGCGTTTTTGTTGGTCCTCTTGCTCCCTCCCAATTCCAACCATGTGGCTCTTTCCGGAAGGAGGCTAGTAAGCACTTCAGCAGCAATTCTCTCCGAAGCATCGTAGCTGCTGCTCTCTTCTTCCATCTCTTCCTCTTCGTTTCCTCTCTCTCTCTCTGCTCTGGAAAATGCAAAGACGGAGAATTTATAACTTAGAGAGAGGGAGTTAAGTGAGTCACAGAGAGAGAGAGAGATGAATAAGAGATAAGGAAAGAGAGAGAAAGAGTTTTGGGGTTGCTTGGTCGCTTGAAAGGGAGGGTGTTTGTGTTTGTGTTTGTGTTTGTGTGTGCCTGCTTTTGGAAATCCATGCCGAGGTTTTATCTCTTGACACGTGTCCTCTCCAGAAGGATTGACGTCACTACTCGCTAGGGTTTATGCCATGCCTGCACAACCCCTTCAACTCCCTCTTCTTTATGCTCACTCCTTTTTCCTTATTTTTGAAAAATACAGCTTATTTTCAATTGTACTAGAGTGGATTGAAGAGTGCGTGGGTGTGCACGGTGCATCCACCACTGCGTCTGTGGGTGTATATTATTATTATTATCATTATGATTATGATATGATGGGATAGATGAGTTACCATTTCCGTCAGACGTTTCTTTAAATGTCAGAATTCATTTTTTTAACTGGTTTTATATACAAATATATTGTGTTTCAATGTTTTATCAAAATAAGAGTCGGTATGACTTTTTTTTATGATTTTTTTTATAATAATATTACTCTTTATTTGTATTTAGACATTAATTATTTAACATTCGAGGAAATTCAAAGGATACTAAATGGAGAAGAATCCCCTACCTATAGAGTGCGACTTTCTCTCTTAAATAAACTTAATTTGGTTATTGTAAAAATTATATAAAACAATGCATTTATAATAAGGGAAACCGTTAATTTCAAAATAATTATTTGGTCATTTGAGCTGTTAATTCATGTCTTTTTTGTTTTTGGTTAAATACCATCCTACTTTTATTTAATCTTTATATAGAGAAAGAAGAATGATGTACTAATTTAATATATTTGAATAGAAAATTATTTCAAATGCCTAATTTTTTGAACATTTAATTTAATTACACCAAAAGAATATGTGTTTTATTTTTCTCAATACATAAAGCGAAATAATAATAATAATTTATGTAGATTTTTATAATTGAGGAATCTAAAATACAAGGACAGAGCCAATATCGCTCTTTCCTTTAATATAAAAAGTAGTGATTATTTTATGAATTTGCCTTTTGTATCGAATCTTTATTCCAGTCGATTTTGATAAACCTCAATGGTTAGAGGTCTTACAATTTTTAAGTAGTCCCGCTTAGAAAACCAGAAATATTTTGTAAGATGACACCAAAAATCCTGTTAAGCAGAATCTGCTAAAAACAAAAAACCGATCGGCGTGAAAAATGAGTGGGTGCTCTTTGTTCAAAATTAGCCTACCACAGACCCAGGACAAAAGTTAAAAGTATCTGGCGAACGTTAACGTGGCGCAACCATGTTTTTCCGATTTAGGAGTGAAGCGAAAAAAGATCAAGGCGATAATTAAGAAAGGATCAAGAAAGGACCTCGGAGAGTGTTGACACGTCATGTCCTTCTTGAAAATGAAATGAAATGCTATTGCCCGATAAGCTGAAACACCATAAGGATCTTGGGAGAGTCTTGAAACATCATCTCCAAATCTTGTGTACCAAAATTTTGTAGCATAAACCAACACGAGAACTGAACATAGAAGCACCCTACTCAACTTGGGAACTGGCTTAAAATGCCATCTTTTGCGTCACAGACAATTTATAAGAAGCTTGCTTAAATAATGTTATTAACAGTTTACGATGCATAAACACGATGTATGACGCTCGCTAATAATAAACAGTGGATGAATTCCACCATATTGTGCTCGCTATAAGGATTTACATTCCAACATAATTATTAATTAATTTGCTTTTGCTGTCTGTTCCTAACTCCCTATACCCGCGTGAAACTAGCTTGAGGGAATTTTGAGGTCTTTTGTCGGTAGGCTGGCCATAGTGTGAGAACTTTCCCATTGGCTACTTCTGTTTTGACCTGACATATGATTGACAAAATGAAACAGAATTTCCTCACATCACCCCGCTAAGATAGAAATCTCTGTATAAAAGGGCATGATGAGAAATCTTCATATGATTGATGTACATCCAAAACAGTTTTGGCGTTTGACCATAAAGACCAATCATTAGTTTCCAGCAATAATTCCAAAATTAATTTTGGCTTTATCCTACCAACCCAGCAAGTGCAGTCAGGGCAAAGGCTATAAACTTGGTGAGTTGGTGCCCTTAAAAAGGTTATATATAACATCATCCCGTCAAATACCTTACAAGTCTGGGGTCAACAGCAATCAATGGTAGTAAAACAATGCAAGAATTTAATTAAATTCAATGAAGAGCAAAATTAAGCTGTCTTTATCCTCTTTGTCTTTGATAAAACAAACTCATCATCAGAGTCATCCTCGGAGCTTACATCCTCAGCTTTCCGCTTCTTGGACTGCTTGGATGTGGAGTTCGTGGTCTTCGTTTTAGCAGAAGGTACGGGGGAGGTTGGGCTTTTATTCTTGACCGTAACAGTCCGAGTGCCGCCCTTCGCCGCAGATACGGCTTTAACTGGAGAACTGAGCTTCTGCTGCAGACCTTTCTTTTGCTTCTTTTCATATATTTTCATTGCCACCACTTTAGGAAGCAAGCCCGATTCCATCAACCTGCAGTTACATTCAATAATGGAAATAAACGATCTTCTAAGCTTTGTTAACTAGGGGAGAGGTACCTTTTATTGCATGGCAGCCAGCAGCTAAACAACTTCTATTTTTATCCCGTTTCAAACAGGCATATCTTGCTTAATATTTCTTTCACAATTTTCTTTTAAATATAAGTGGTTTGATAGCTTTTACTCCTCCATTTCACAGGATTAAAAAGAGTGGAAAGAAATTTCCAGCTGCAGCACATATTGCCTGTTCTATATAGTAAGGGTTTACACTTGATCCATAGTAAGTGTTAATCATTGCAGTAACCTAAGCTTTGTCACTTTAGAGTGAAATTTTTCAACAGGTTTTTATATATATATATATATATATATATACACGCGCGCGCGCGCGCGCACACACAAAAACTTATCAAACAAAAGAAAGAGGAAGCAGGGGAACTAAACATGTGCAGCCAGTCCAACTGGATGAAAACTCTGGATATTGCAACTTCAGGGAACGGTTTATAAATCTATGGAATTAGTGAATCAGACAAAAGAAAAGGAGAAGCCTGAAATAATTCTTGACATAATACATGAAAGCAAGAAAGTATCAATTTCTGATGATTGCAATGGTGAAAAAGAATATACATTAGTATATGACAAAATAAATACAATAAATAATTACAGATCTAGCAGCCCGAAGTAGTCAACAAAATGAGCACACTACTAATCGAATGTAGACAGCAAGGGCGGGTAAGGTTATATGAAAAGGTTTGAGAAAGGAGCATGTCATGCATTAAGCTTTAAATCCTCAAGCATAATATACAGCACTTCCATTTATGTTCCCTCACAAATGCCAATAGGCAGATGTAGCAGCATGCTACATCCATTTTACAACCACTTATTGGTTTTGGGGTCACAAATTAAAGGAGCATTGCAGGTTTATAAAATGTTAACACATCCTCCAAGGCTAAAAAAAAAAAAAAAAAATCGGATCCTCAATCATCTCTCTTATAATTCAACATGATTATACTTTGCCTTTGAACCAACAAATGCTCCTTTGCCCAACCCTCACTTATTTTGCTTTCAGGTCAGGAATCAAAGTTTGTCCATCACAATGACCCTCTTGAGAGATGAATGATTACTCAGTCACAAGATGGGAGGGAAAAAAAGGTCTATTTCTGCCTTTAAAATGGATTCTTGTTAGAATTTTAAATTATATTTTATATAAAATTATAATAATATTAAGTACTTCTGCCTTTCAAATGGCGTATTTTTTTCCTTAAGAGAGGCCTTTATTCAAGCACCTAAGAGTAAAAACAGGATCCTTGCCAGAAAAATAATAGCATGCATAACCTTCACTTCAGCACAAACAATTTGATGAATTGCTAGGCATAGCCTGAGATGTTATAAAAGCATCAAAAGTAACATTGAGCCTAATGCTCACATCTTAACAAGAAGGAACCCATTCAATTGAGCTTAAGGTTACACGCAAAACATTAAGAGCATTCTGTCACACGTACAAACTCCACTTGATTGGCAAGGAGGGATCTCATATTTAGCCTTATTGTATATCACTTTGACAATGCTAAAACCATATAGGAGATTTAGGTTCATGAGGCCCTAAATAAACTTAATGTTTTAGGATGCTGAGACATTGCTGTATATTCCAAATATGCATTGTGGTAAGAGATTTTAGAACAGAAGCCTTCTAATTTTTCTTGCATTCACAGTTGACTTGTCATTCATCTCTATGCTCATTCCGAACTCAAAGGGCGAAAACTATTCTATAATTCTATTTATAATGTATCACAGGTGCTTATAAACGGTAATGTGTTCTGATCAAAGTGCACAGGAGAAAGAAATACATTAACAATAGCTCCCTTAATAAGGAGATGGATAGGAAAACTCACCAGATTTGTGACATCTCGCTAGTCGGAATTTGATTATATAAACTCTCGTAGAAAATCCTCAGAGGGTCTTTCTGAAATATTAGAAAGGCACAAACACACTGATTACTCAGAACTCGAAAATGAGGCAGAATAGTTAGCATGAAGAGAAGGTAGCATACCTCCACAGGAGGATCTCGTTTCTGGCCAGGCAAATCATAAACCTTCTTTTCTTTCTTCTTCTGCTGAGCCTGTGCAGCAGCAGCAGCAGCATCTTCCCCCTTCTTCTTCTTCTTCACCTTTTCTTCCTCCTTTACCTTCTTCTTTTTCTTCACTACTTCCTTCACCCCCTACAAACAGTACAGCACAGTAGAGTCCACATTATGAAAAAGGAAAACACCAAATCCATTCTACAAACGAAGTAGTTTGAAAAGGAGAAAGAAAAGTGGGTAAGAGAAACCTAACCTTGGAATTGTTGGAGGCCCTTTTGGCGAGGGGCATGTCATCGTCGCCGTCGCTGTACTCTTCCTTCTTCACTTTGGAGCGAGACGCTGAAGCAGCAGCCTTGAGGGGTCCGGGAGAATCATCGTCGGGGTCTTCCTTCTTGACTTTTGGAACCTTGGAGGGAGGTTTAGCGTTGGAGCTTGTCACTTTTTTGGAACCCGAACTCTTGTTGTTGTTGTTGATGTCGTCCTCTTTCTTCTTCACGGGCTTCGATTCTTCCGAAGGCATTTCCTTCTCACAAACAGATTAGCTGCAGTGCACAACAGAATAAGAAGAAAGGAAACGCCCCCGGGTGAAGGGGAGAAGTGCAGTGCAGTGCTGCACTTTCCCTTTGGTGTCGCTGCAGAGAGAAGAAGCTCTGGTCACTGCAGTTGGAGTTGGGGTTTCGAGCTCCATGGCTTTGCGTTTTGAACAGGTTTCACTATTACAGATAATTGGGCCCCTAACGAGGCCCACCCTGTGACCCACAGACCCACGACACTTGGCTCAGGGGCTGGGCTTTAAAGTCTTCATTCAAATTGACCCAAGAAAAAGTTTTCAGTCAACGACCAAAGTAAAAAGTCATTCACCCCGATTCTCTTCGACCCCCCCCCCAAAAAAAAAAAAAAGAAACAAAAAAAATGGATTCTCTTGCTTGTTCCAAAATATATAAAGAGACCTCCACAAAGAACTCCATTACGGACTGTCGCAGTAAATCGTAAATTGCAATATTCAGAAGCATGTTTTAAATCTAAACTAGGGTAAGTTTTTCTCTCAATCTAAAAATAAAAATACAAAATACTTTTTATATAGTACAACTTTTTATTTTTTTGATTCATTATTCGGTGTTTCTACTACGGCTATTTGACTGTGATCAAATTGCTATTCAACTTCTAGTTTAAGTTATATAACTAAAATTTAGGATAATATTACAAAATAAATTAAAGAGAATTTTTTTTAATATTTTTAGATTAAGAAAAAGAATTTACTTATTATTCAGTAAGTAATATTCCAATTGTAAAATAAAATTAGTAAATATTAAAATGTAGAGAGTATAAATTTTTCTAAAGTGATATACTATGTGGTTTAGCCTCGCTTAGGGATGGTTAACAGGGTTCATACATTTAGGAGGTAGTTTAGAGTACGAAAATATTTTCTATGCAAAATAAATCCTTAGAATGGAGGCACAATGCATAAATGTGTAGACTAAGATGAACATGTCCATTGCACAATTATTTATGAGCAGTCCATAAATGACCGAACGAAAGGGGTAATAATATTCCTACTAATCGTAAATAACTTCGAATGGTAACAGTATTGATTGGTCGGACTCGATCGAGTATTGGGCCGATCCTCTATGATTAATCCGATACATATTTTCGGACTTTAAGAAGTTCATCTTCCAAACTTTTTAAGTGCACTTTCATATGAAGCTTTGCATGAAAGCAATCATATTTGAATATATTCTGGTTATCCTTCTGTGGACACAGGCGGCGCATCTTCTTTGGCATCAATCCCAAGTGCAAACGCGGTGGGCATGAAAGCTCAAAGAGAAAGGTGGGTTCGGGTGGAGGTAGAATCTGCGCCTCACCAACCTAAGAATTTATGCTAAAGCGAGCACAAATCACAAAATGACGTACGGACGAATTCTGATCATCTTCCGCACTGTATCGCGTTACTTTTTCTTTTCCCCTGCATTATAAATGCTCTAATAACCGAAAAGTATGCGCTAGACCCACAACAAGCCAATAGAAGCCGAGAGAGAGAAAAAAATGGTGTGGCCATTCAAGGAGAGAAGGGGTCCAACATGGAAGCAAGGGTGGACAATAAACACCTTGTCCTCCATATCCGCACCTCCTTTGCAACTATTGGCCGTGGTTGGCATTGTCATGTTTTTGCTGTTTGTCCCATCTTACATAAAGTTCAAGTCAACCATGCAGACAGCCACCATCAACCTCAGCTTTTTGCTCCTGTTTTTGCCCCTTGTGTTGATATTCATGGCCCGTTCCATCTCTAGGCATGGATCACGGGTTGTGGTTCCGGTGCCGCTATTATCCCTTGGTCGAGCACTAGCACGAACACGAACACGAACAGCAGGAGCGGGGGGGTCGCCTTGGGGCGTGGCGGCGCTGGTGGTGTTACTCTTGGTTCTGGCCTTCTTCCGTTCCAATTTCAGGTCTATGTGGTCGCCACTGGTTTGGAGATCCTACTAGTTGCTATCATATGTAAGTCATAACGTCTGTGAAATCGAATTTTATTTCTTAGGCCCTGGCCAATTTTTGTGTATGTCATCACATCATACTAGTTGGTTTCTGCTTGTATACACTCGTGTTAGTATCTTATTTGATGAGTTCCTCCGTCCATAGTTTCTTTTATTGGGGGTTGATGCATATAATAGTTGGTCACATCGGTCTAATTACAACCCTGAAATTTTCGTTCCTTTGAATCGGGCTTCTGAGATCAACTTTTAATTATCGTTACCGCCGTGTTGGATCTGATCAAACGACTAGAAGCCTCGCTTTGATAGAATGGATATAAACCATAGCCAAATAATCAAAATTCCATATCACTTAGCGTGCGTTTGAAATAGTACAAAACAGAAGGAAAGAAAAGGAGGGAAGAGAAAACACAATAATCGAAATATTTTCTCTTATTTGGATTGAAGGAAAAATATAAATAAAATAAAATAGTAATTATGGGTTCCGCACATATATTTTTTGCGCTCATTTGCATAGAAAATCTTTAACTCAACAGTTTGACATTTTTATCTTGGTGCTAGACTATAAAATGCTAGCGGAAGGTGTTGCAATCTGAAGTTGGATAAGGACAATTTTTATTTAATATATATTATAAAATATATTTATTTACATAAAAGAATTTATAAAGAATATGTTTATTTATGAGATAAATAAAATAAAATAATATACTTGTATTTTATTGTATCATTTTATTTAAAAAATATATTTATCTTTATTAAGAATATTTATATCATTTTATATTCACATAATTTTTCTTTCTTTTCATTTTCTTTACATCAAATAATAGAAGAGAAATAAAAAAAAATATATATATATATATATATATATATATATATATATATATATATATATATATATATATATATATATATATATTATTCTCTCTTCTCTTCTTTTTCTTCCCTCTTATTTTCTTTCCTTTCATTTTCTATTCTCATCCAAATAAAGCATTAGCGAGCAAGAAGGGGAGATGCAAAAGAAATTGCTCTCTAGTTGAACCATCATTTCATCAAGTGGTGCTTAATATGCTTAGATTTCTTAATTTATATGTCATGATAATATAAAATAATTTTATACAATTAATCAATAGAAATTTATGAACCTATTATATAATTTCTCTCTTTTTTCGACAATTTCTACAAGAAAGGGATAAAAAATATGGTCTTGTATGTATCATCAAAACAGAGCATTAAACTAATTATAAAACTTAAACGGACACATCCTTATATATGGTGAAGACCTAACATATGGGAGTTAATGAAAATATTTTTTTTTTTTTGTTTTCCATAAATATCCTCTCACAGAAGGCAATCCTATTCAAGCTGGTCATATCTTGGTAATGAAAAGACTACTTTGTTATAATATATTTAACTTTTATAGATGAAAATGTTATCAATTCTTTTTTCAAGGACTAATATGCTAAATCCTTATTTTTTTAGAGATAAAAATATATATTAACTATTTTCCTTATATCTCTCTATGGTACATTAATATCTATGTTCACAGCGAATAATCTTACTGATATGAATTGTAAAAAGTACAAATTGCATAAATAACAATAGATAAATCTTTTTACTTTTTTTTCCCCTACCCATACAAATGTATCTACATACTCTCTTATTATTCTTCAGATCATAACCCCTTGACATACTAACCAGAAAAGGAGACTTCACTTAGTAGTTGATTTTGTAACCTAGTAATTGTCTCCTATATATTTTATGCAGTTGAGTCTACAGTTTAGTGGTTATTTTTGTATGTTTCATTTGAATCTAGAATATCCCGTATTTGACTTCCATCATTCTCCTCCTAAAAATATCCCTGATGAATTATCCCTAGCCTCACTGCTTTCAATAAAAAAAAAAAAAGATGTCACTTGAGTTACAAGCCATTAGCATTGGCCTTATTGTTTAGAAAAAGACTCCACTTTACTTTTTTTAATTATAAGTCATATGTATTTTAGTTTTTGAATTAAAAAAATGTGCAACATGATCTTTTAAACATTCTTGAATATACACTAGTCTTTCTATTGTATTATTGCAATTGTTAATGGAAATAGTATATGTTTATGAAAATTTAAGAGATAGGATTACACTTAAATTTTATTTTAGGAATTAAAATACACATAATTCCAAAATTTAAGAAGTAAAGTATATTTATTTTTTTGTTGATAATGGATAAAAACTTAATAGAAATATTAAAGTACACTATTGAGGAGAGGAAAGTTCAGAGATGACATTACACACTTTTTTTGATTTAGAGATTAAAGTGTATATAACTTATAATTAAAAGGAGAAAAAATGAAAATTTTCTTATTATTTGTTAATCTCTTTCTCACACTGGTTTGATGTGATCATTCATCTTGGCCTTCCGCTTATTAAAATAAAAATGGGCCATGTTTGTGAGTGGGCTTTGTAACTATGAGCTCCAAAATGCAGATGAGAAGAAGAGACGTGGCAGTACAGAGGTCCTATAGTTCAGACAAAAATTTTGTTGCATAGTTGAGCAACCCACCCGTCACATTTTTCAACCGAGAAACATGCAGCTCTAACCAAAATCCCACGTGTCCCGCAAACTCCAGAGTGCAAACCGGGCTTGTTCTTGTTGGGTGGAGCGGACAAGACAATACAACAACAATCGAACTAGTTTTAGTCTCAATTAAGAAAGAATGAAGGGAAACAGGAAGCCGATCCACGCCGTGACGACATGGGTTCGGCGCCAACCCCCCAGAATGAAGGCCTTTCTGGCGGTGGTTTCGGGCCTTGCAGCGTTGCTCTTTCTCAGAATGGTGGTTCACGACCACGACAGCCTCTTCGTCGCAGCCGAGGCTGTCCATGCGTTAGGAATCTCCGTCCTCATTTTCAAGCTCACCAAGGAAAGAACTTGTGCTGGTAGGTACATTTACAGTACACATTCTTTTTTCATTTCCCAATCCCTTGCTTTCTAGTTATCTCATCTAATTGTAAGCCTTCTCTTTTCCAAAAATTTATAAGAAAAATGAAAATGATGAGCATTTTAGATTAGCGTTCCGTTGAATTGGACTTGTGGCTCATCATTTCTCATTGATGGAAATCAATGAGGTCCTAAACGGTCATGGTTATGGCATCCCCAATCCAGCTTCAATAATAGTATTGTGGTCGTGGGAGTCACAATGGGAGATTTTCGTTGCACTCTCAGCTCCACTTGTCTTTATTATGGTCTAGTGTCTTCACTGTATTGAATAGCTATTTACCAATCCATTATGAAATGTAGAAATTTTCTTTCTGGATTTTGGGATTCGAAAATTTGTGTCAAATTTAGTTCATTTTTGTGTGGCACACGGCTGGATGTCTTCGTTGTCTTCCTTTGGATTGCAAACGTTTCCTTGCTTATTGTTGTACATTCTTCCCATTGAGATAAAATTAGAGAACAAGGCACAAGTAGCTTTATGTGATTTTTGTGCTGTTCGACCTCATTATGATTTTCATAAATAGTAATAATACTATTACTACTTAAACCAAAATATAGCTTTTTGTTTTACGGCAAATGAGAAGAAAATAATCTTTGAACCAGCTTTTTCACTATGTTTTAAATCTTTGCAGGACTTTCGCTTAAGTCACAGGAGCTGACAGCTCTGTTTCTAGCTGTTAGACTCTACTGCAGTTTTGTCATGGAATATGATATACACACCATTCTCGATTTGGCAACATTGGGGACGACCCTCTGGGTTGTTTATATGATACGCTTCAAACTGAAATCCAGTTATATGGATGATAAAGACAACCTTGCAATATACTATGTGGTAAGTGCTTTGGCTTCTGTATAAGGTATGCATTTTCTTGTGTTTTAGCTATTTGATACTCTTGATTTGTTATTTGGTAACATAGCTTTATGTTCTGGCTTCCTGTTAAGCACCTCATTCTCGTGCCAAATTTTTCCAACAATCAAACGCCTACCCCTAAACGAGAAACTTGTTCAGGGTAGCAATTGGTGTGAGACTGCAGTTGATGAAAATGAGGTGTCTTTTACAAAATTTTGGAGTAGGATGTTATAAACAGTTTCGGAGGTTTTCAAATTTATAAACTTCTTTTATTTATATATTTATACTTAGTTGGATTTAATTACGAATATGGATTCAACATCTCTACTTAAAAGTTTAGTTTATAGTACTTATTGCTGATTCCTCCTGAATTGCAACCCCCTTCAATGGAACATGTTTTGCTAGAGAGGGGGGAGACAGGGCATTGTTTGAATGCTTGTTCTGTAATTCCTGCGATCTTGTTTAGCTTGATTACCTGTTCAAAAAACAGAGTGCCTTATTTTTTAATGTGAGAAAGGCATTTTGGAGGACTGCTTACTCCAAGTTTTTTGTTTTTTTAAAAAAAAAAAATTATAGAAGAATAACATTTTGAAATCTCGAGATGAGTTCAAGGTGACAGAAATTTCACCTATCTTTTCATTTTGTTACTTTTGTTCTCACTTTTCCTTTTACCTGTGAATTTCTGAGATGAAAATGTTCATTTCATAGTCAACGACCTAAATTTAGCTTTGAAATGAATGTGTTGTGACTATTGTCCTAAGAATTAAGACATATTTATCTTTCACGAGTCTAAATGAATGTTCGATTTGCTTGCTCTGAGTGTGGATTGTGTTGATCTTCTTTGCTGAATTGCAGGTGATACCTTGTGCTGTGCTGTCCTTGTTTATTCATCCAACAACCCAGCATCAGATTGTGAACAGGATTCTCTGGGCCTTTTGTGTTTACCTTGAAGCTGTGTCTGTTCTCCCTCAGCTGCGGGTTATGCAGAACACTAAGGTCTCAGGAATATATTTCTGCCTGTTACTTTTTCTTCATATCTATTTGTTTGAAACAATGATTATGATGTATGTTGCTGGTACTTCTTCCTTTAGTGTTTATAAATATAATTGCAGTCAATTCTTTATTTAAACTTTCAGATTGTTGAACCATTCACAGCACACTATGTTTTTGCACTCGGAGTTGCAAGGTTCTTGAGTTGTGCACATTGGGTCCTCCAGGTTTGTCAAAATAATATGTTTGTCATCTAATTCTGGAAATATTTAAAGACATTATCATAAGAATATGTTTTCATATTTAAGACCTTGGATTATGCATATTTGATCAGAAATCCTTGCTCTAGTGATGTTCCTACTTTAAACTATTTTACCACATTATGATGAGTTCTGTTCATGGCTACTTAGAGATGCATAAGAATTTTGGCATCAATACCTTTGGCTTACCAGTTATATTTTTTGGTCATGTCGACCTTCCATATCTATTGATGGATGACCAATTATGTACATTATCTAAGAGCACACGGCATGTTGCCTTCCTCAGGTATTAGATACTCGTGGACGTCTACTAATAGCTTTGGGTTATGGATTGTGGCCTTCTATGGTACTTATATCAGAAATAGTCCAAACTTTCATCCTGGCAGACTTTTGCTACTACTACGTCATGAGGTGGATGATAAACTCTCAGTTATGCAACATACATCTTAATATGCTCTTGTTGACTTTCTAACAATTTTATTTTATTTTTTTCCCTTGGCTGCAGCATTGTTGACGGACAACTTGTTCTTCGGCTTCCTTCAGGAGTGGTGTAAAACCTGAAACATTCACGTTCAGATTCTGAAGTTGGACTTTCCTTCAGCAATCAGCACTCATGATAGCTAGAGAAGTTTGATATGTAATCTTTAAGCGGTTATTAGGTTAACGGATTTGGGAATGTAATATATAACATGTAACTTAAAAGAAATTTAATTTGGCTTTGACGAGTTTAGTATTAATAATTGACTGATATAAAATATCTTTTCTTCTAAGCTGATGTGTGCTGTAGAAACTAAAATGAGTAGTACACGTTTTGGCATGCCTTGCAAATAGTCAGTATCCGTCTGTCGAGTCGATATAATGAGGGATGATTGGACGAATGAGAAGTCAATTTACCTAAGAATGAAAAGAAAGGGATTTAAAAACGTTGTGATTGAACCTTGAGGTAGATTGCGGGGAAGAGAAGCAATTAAATAAAAGGGACTTGTTTTGTTTTGCTTGTGCGGTGGCGTTGCTTTTGGTCTTTTAAGAACTCTCTTTCGATATACATTTTGAATGGGTTTTTATTATATTTTCCTCCTTTCAGGGAATCTCAAAATTCTTTTTGTACATTGAAAATGCTTTTGTATTTTATATTATTCACTATCCCATATTACCATGTTAAAGCTGTGAATGGAAGGTGAAAAAAATGTTGAAAGAGTTTTATCTTGTAATGGAGCCGATTCAGTTTAAGTTAGATTATTTAGAGTTCATTGAATCCACATATGGCTGCAAAGTTTGGCCTCGGTAGCTCTTTTCCTAGATGAGTGAAAATGAACAAGATTTTTTTGTCCCCTTGTTTAAAGAGCATTCAGGAATCTATTCATTTCCTAAATAGGCTTACTTCACTTTCTAGTTTGGCTTCCTACTCCACAAAGTTATTGCATGATCCAAATCGATATATCTCCATCTCCGAAAGCCTAATGTGGCGGCAGCCACTTAGCAAACTTTTGGCTGTTACGATAATAATTCAGCAATTGTAATTTTCCATGTATCCAAAAAACGAACCTTTTCTTTATCCATTATTTCGCCTCCCCAATAATGCAACTTAGTCCCATAATTTGACCCTCCTTGGGTCGGCCATATTCATATCATTAAGCTGTATTAGATGGCACTACATTTAGCTCCAATGACATGACCAGGAAAATACGCACCATGATCCAACGGATCCTTGAAATGGCATGACATGTTCACTCGCTTCAATTACAGCCACAAGCGTAGTTAATAACTTAAGACTCTTCCATTATCACACACTTCGTATTTCCTAACTTCACACACTTCGTATTTCCTAACTTGTTTTCCCTTACTTTTCGTCGAATGGCCAACCATTTTAGTAAATCAAATTTCAAAATTTTATCTTTGGAAATTTAAAAAAAAAAAAAAAAAAGATTACCATATTAATAGTGCTGAAAATGTTAAGGTTCTCACTTTATTCGTGATTATAAGGAATAATATAAAAATTTAAGATTGGATAAGACCATATGTTCGGCAGTAGACAAAGATTAAGAAAAGTCCCTTGGAGTTATGACATAATGTATGAGGATTAACCTTTGGAAGAAAGAAGCCATGCGCCACTTGTGTTTTGAAAGCCATCTGAATAGTTAATCCATCCATCAAGCAATAGTAGTTTGTCGCTTGGTCTGCCTCCCATCGATGCTTCCCAAAACCTTTTCTACCAACAATCCTCGTCAGTCACTACCACGAACTCTCAGGATCAGGTCTCTTCCTTGTGAGCACCATCACAATTATGAAAAATTATTAGGTGCCCGCACAGTAATAAAAAGTTTGTGGTCTAAATCATGTGATGTTCAATACTTCAGCGATTATACCTCAGAAGTGGAATTAAAGTGATGCACAACAATAACCCTAGAACATATAGTCACAAGTTATAATCAATTATCTTAACCGTGTATGACACTGGTAATTAACATAAATTTGAATTATAAAGTAATCCATTTATTACACCAAGTAAGATAAATAGTAAATTCTTTTCATGGAACATTTTTATTTTATTTTTAATGAAATTATTCTGACATGTATTCATGTGAGATTAGTTTTTCAAACAATATCGCAATTTAAAAATCCTCGCAACAATTGCCTTAAAAAGGAATTCAAAAGCTAAGATGAAATGTAAAAGACACCTTTTATCCAAGAAAAAAAAAAGTAAAAGACACATTAATTATCTTAAAGCATGAAGTGGTAAGACTACTTACGAGAGATTTTCAAAATGTGAACTTATCATCTCGATGAGGTTTCAATTTGACTAAGAAGTGGGAAATGCATAAATAAACGATTGCATTGTTTGGATAACAAAAGAAAATAAGCGGAAAGAAGATGAGAGAAAAAAAAAAAAGAGAAAAGAAAATTAAAAAGAAAGTGTATTTTTTTTAATATATTTGAATGAAAAAAAAATGGAAGAAAAGAAAATGAGATTTATATTAAAATACGGAAGAAATAAATTGTAAGCACATAAAATGACGTATATGACCTTATAATAATAGAGTATAAACATGCTATTTTTATTTATTTTCTAAAAATTATAAATTACACAAATAAATAATTTTATAATAAATACTAATTAAAAAAATTTAATTTAGTAATATTGAAATTAAAAAATTATTTTTAAATTATTTGTTTGAATAAAAATAAATTCAGCATAAACTTAATCGATGATATTTTTAGATAAAAAAACTATCTAAATTTTAATATTCAACTTTTGTTTTCCTTTTTACTAAAAACAGTTTCTTATTTTTATACCAAATATTAAAAATTATTTTCTGCAACGTTTTCTTCTGTTCGATGTCATAGTATCTGAAAACTTCTTTGTTTATTTTCAAAGGGTATGAATATCATTTTAGCGTTTTCTTTCTACGGTTCAATTTTCTTTGCTGGTCTGAAAATAAATTTTCAAACATAGGCCCCATATACTTTTTAACATTTCTCTCCATTTTCTGCTCTCTGCCAAACGGGGGAAGGAAAATTAGCTTTTCACCTTATTTTCTTCTCCGACATTGTCTATCTCCTCATTTTCTGCATATCCAAACAGAGGGGAAATGTTGAACATTAATTTCATTTTTCAAATGATATTATTTTATGATAATAATATGTTATTTCTAACTCTACTTTTAATGATACTAATAATTACTTTTTAAGATGATTTTTATAGCATACAGCCGCAGATAAGACACCCGTACTTTAAAGGGATTAATAAGGATGAAGAAAAAACTGCAGAGAACTTCAACTGCAGCTTTACTTTTAATGGATGGTAATTTTAATGAAAGGATAAAGAATTTTTTATTTGAAATGCTGGGGTTCCATATCCGTTTAATTAGCCAGCACTCTTCTTTTGTTTTACAGCCTTCTCCTTTAACTATAAATACAGGTTCCTTGTTTTGCATTTTGCGCACTTGTCAAGGACAATATATAATTGTTCAAGCTTTTCTTTAATTTGCTATAACCACAAGCCATGGCTCTTTCTAAGCTTCTAGCTGCTTCCCTCTTTGTATCTCTTCTCCTCCTCCATCTCAGTGATGCTGATCAATCGGTAACTAATTAAAGATGTTGTTCCTTGATTTCTGCATTACTTATTCATTCCTTAGGGATGACTAGCTACTATTCCTGCACGTCTTCTCCATTCATTTAATTTATGATTCATAAGCTCCAAGTGATTCTAACCAGCAAGTTATTCAACTAACTGATTTACACGTGCTTGTATATGTGTAGCCGCAGGTACCCGCACAGACACTGCCGGGTTCTCTAACTCAGCAGATAGGTACAATTTTAATTAAACACAACTCCATCAGCACCTGTAGTGGCGTTAATTTATTTAAATTTCTATTTATTTGATTAATCAACTTAGATGTAAGTTGAAATATCGAAATATAAACGTGACACGTACATACATATATATGTTATATATGGAGGGGGGGTTTAATTAATTGATAGCTTAAATTAAATTTCAGATTGCAACGGAGCATGTGCTGTGAGATGCAGCAAAGCATCTCGTCAGCACATGTGCAAGAGAGCGTGCGGAACATGCTGCAGAAGATGCAATTGCGTTCCACCAGGCACTTCAGGCAACCAAAAAGTGTGCCCCTGCTATTACAACCAAACCACTCATGGCGGCAAACGCAAGTGCCCTTAGACTTCCACGCCAATCCCATGCAAATTAATTAATATTATATATTCAGAGAGATTATTTGCTATCGCATATATAGTATGTTGGACTTGGATCCGATGAGAAAGTGCATGAATGTGGTCCCAGGACCAACGTCCTGGAACATAAACTGTGATTGTGTTAATAATCATCGTGAGTGAGTGTTTGGGAATATAAAACCAATAATCTTATATTGTGATAATCTTGCTCTTTTCCGGTCCATTACTCTGAGTTTTGTACCTCTGTGCTCTCAAATCAAAATGTCAAGAATTGTTCATGAGTTTTGTCCGTGCCTTTTTTTTTTTTTTTCGATAAGTTCAAAAAGCTCCAACCACTCCTCATAGGAGGGGAGCATAGAGAGGTTCTGATACAAAGCAGAGCAAAACACAAAAAGAAGCATCAACACAGCAGCAACATACACGCTGCCAAACAGCAATCACAAGTAGCTCTTTCATACATCAGCATAGCATCAAGCAATAAAGACACAAGAGCCCATGAAGCAGAAGAGAAGATATCACACGGATATAAGCACAAACCAGTAAATGCAGATCGCTTACTGATGCATCGGGTTTCCATTATGTTCTTCTGCATAACCATCTCCATTTTTGCAGGCTTGCTGGATTAGAACTTAACTCTTCAACCATTTGATTTTTGTCCTTCATCCATGCTTTTAGCCAAAATCCCCCCCTCAGCCTGATTTGCCTTCTTTCAAGATCACAATTCGGCTTAAAATCTTCAAATGTTAAATGGTACCAGATTCCATGGAAGAGAGGAACTCCTTGAGAGTTCTCACACAGAAAAGAAAAGGCACATTGAAGAAAATGAATGAATGATTCAATCTAATTCACTACTGGTACTGTTCAGTGTTTTATACTATGTACAAGAGCTATGCCAGAATACACATGTGCCATAAATTAGTAACAAACTAAAACAGATCAGCAACTAACTAATCAGCAACATAACTAACAAATTAAGTGATGAACTAACCAACATACTAGCTACCTAACTAATTCCTGACTCCTCCTCAGTGTGTGGCAACAGCCCCCCGCAAGCTGGAGCATGGATGTCCAGCATGCCCAGCTTGGACATGTTAGCAGCAAATGGTGCTGGAGTTAGAGGCTTAGTGAAAATATCAGCTACCTAGTTCTTGGTGGAAATCGGTAAGAGATGGATGACACCCGCCTGAATCTTATCACGTACAATGTGGCAGTCCATTTCTATATGCTTAGTCCGCTCATGGAAGATCGGGTTAGAGGCTATATGAAGAGCAGATTTACTGTCACAGAAAATAACAGCAGGCTGAGGATGTGGAATCTGGAGATCATGCAGTAAGTAAAGCAACCATTGCACCTCACAAGTGGCATGAGCAAGTGACCGGTATTCGGCCTCAGATGAAGACCGAGACACGGTGACCTGCTTTTTGCTCTTCCAAGAGATAAGTGAGGACCCAAGAAAGAAGCAAAAACCAGTAACTGAACGCCTCGTATCAGGGCAAGCCCCCCAGTTAGAATCAGCGTATCCTTGGAGCTTAAAATTAGAATGAGTTGGAAAGAATAAGCCTAAGGCAGGGGAGCTCTTAAGGTATTTGAGGACCCTGACAGCTGCTGAATAGTGAAGGTCAGTAGCATAATCTAGATACCGACTAAGTTTACTCACAGCAAAAGATAAGTCTGGTCTTGTATTGGTGAGGTACAATAAGCGTCCAATGAGCCTTCGATAGGATGAAGAATCAGCAAGTGGAGTCCCTGAAGTCTTGGACAACTTTGATGTGTAATCCATGGGAGTGGACACTGGCTTGGCACCCAATAGTCCAGCATCTTGAAGGAGGTCCAAGGCATATTTTCGTTGGTACAATGTAATGCCATGCTTGGATCTGGCCACCTCCATTCCGAGGAAGAATTTCAGTGGGCCAAGGTCCTTGATCTTGAAGCGGTCATCCAAGAGCTTCTTTATGGAATTGATTTCATCTAAGTCATCACTTGCCAAGACTAAGTCATCAACATAAACCAATATCACAGTGAAAGAACCAGTTGAGGACTTAGTAAATAATGAGTAATCTGCTTTGGATTGAAAGTACCCGGACTCCACAAGAACACTAGTAAGTTTGGCATTCCATTGCCTACTTGCTTGCTTTAGGCCGTATAGAGACTTTTGCAATTTACACACAATGTTAGGGTGCTAATTGTCAATTTCAGGAGGCAGGGACATATAAACCTCCTCATTTAACTCTCCATGAAGGAATGTCGTATTGACGTCAAGCTGGTGCAAGAACCACCCTTTTGCAGAGGCAATGGAGAGCAAAAGCCGAATGGTTGTGTGTTTGACCACTGGACTAAAAGTGTCCAAGTAGTCAATGCCTGCTGTTTGAGTGTATCCCTTTGCCACAAGCCTAGCCTTGTAGCGTTCTATAGACCCATCCGGTTTGTATTTGAGCTTGAAAACCCACTTGCACCCTATCGGCTTCTTCCCACGTGGCAATTCAGTGAGAACCCAAGTGTCATTTCGCTCCAAGGCAGCCAATTCATCCCTAATTGCTTGCTTCCAACAATTATTTGTGATAGCCTCATGGTAAGTGGTTGGTTCAATTTGAGAGGAAATGGCAAAAGAAAAACGCTTATGGGACTGTGAAAGAGAAGAATAAGAGAGGTAATGGGAAAGTGGGCACCTGATGATATTGGATGCAGTTGGCACTGAGGAATGGTGCATTGTAGAATGGTATTCCTGCAGGTAGGAGGGCCTTTGTCTGTTGCAGTTGGACCTTCTGAGGTTTGGGGTGGGCTGTGGAGCAGGTTGGTTTTGCGGTGAAGGTAGAGGAGGTTCAGGTTCGTGTATAGGCATAAGATTAAAGGGGTTTGGTGTGGTGTTAGTAAGGTAAGTGGGGAAAGAGTCATCTAGGAAAGGGAGGTGAATTGTGGTGATGGTGCATCGGAAGGATCAGAAACTGAATGCAAATGCATGTAAGGAAAAATATGTTCAAAGAACAAAACATCTCTAGACAAGAAGAGTTCTTTAGAATGCAGGTCATATAGCAAATATCCTTTTGTTCCATTACGAGAACCCAAGTGAACACATTTTCGAGACCTAGGATCCAGTTTATTTCTGTTTGCAGATTTACTACATGCAAATGCAAGGCACCCAAATACTCGAAGTGCAGAAAAATCAGGAGTTTTATGATGCAAAATTTGATATGGAATGGCATTATCCAAGTATAGACTAGGGAGTCTATTTATTAAATGTACAGCATGTGCAACAGCTAAATTCCAGAAATGTTTGGGAATGTGAGATTGAAACATGAGAGCCCTAGCCATACCCAAAATGTGTTGGTGTTTTCTCTCCACCACACCATTTTGCTGGGGTCGTTCTACGCATGAAGTTTGATGCAAAATGCCTTTTGAGGCATAAAACGAAGGTAAATTGAACTCCACCCCATTATCTGACCAAATGCATTGAATGGTTTTATTAAATTGTGTTTCTATTAATTGAACAAAATTCTGAATAAGCCTTTTTACTTCAGATTTGGACCGCATGAAATATAACCATGTAAATCTACTCCTATCATCTACTAGTGTCAGAAAATACTTATGGCCCGAACTGGAAGGAATAGAAATGGGACCCCATATATCAGCATGTATTAATGCAAAAACAGAATCAGACTTTGTATTACTAACAGAAAAGGGTAACCGCCTCTGTTTGGCCAAAAGGCAAGGTTCACAAGGTTCTTTATTGAGTGTACATGAAATGAAAGGAAATTGTGAGTGTAAAATAGAAAATTTTTTGTAAGAAGGGTGTCCTAATCTACAATGCCAAACAAGAGAGTCATTACAAGAAAGATTGTTTACAGAAGCAACCTTAGCAGAACTAAAATTGGGCACCCCCTTGGCAGCCGCTTCCATTGTATAGAGTCCATTCCTAAGCTCAGCTACACCAATCATCTTCATAGTATCCTGATCCTGAATTTCACATTTAGAGGTAGAAAATTTGAGTTGGCAGTGGAGAGAATTAGTAAGCCGTGAAACCGAAATGAGATTAAAAGAAAAGCTAGGAATATAAAGCACATTGGTAAGGAAAAGAAAATTGGTAAACATAATGGTACCTGATAGGTTTGTACTTATTTGGTTCCCATTAGGCAATTTAATTACAACTGGTCTAATTTTGGTGAGGAATTGGAATTTTGATATGGAGTTACATACATGATCTGTAGCTCCAGTATCAAGAATCCAGGATATGGGTTTGGTGATAGGGTAGGCTAGGACAATACCTGTGTGTGGTTGTTGTTGGCAGGGGATAGATGTAATCTGGTTGGTGCTGTGAGATGAGGCTGATTGTTGTTGCAACAAAGCAAGAAGGGTTTTATGCTGCTCTGGAGTGAATGACAAACAAGAGTCTTCACGAATTTCCTTGTGAGAGGAAGTCACACTGCAGTTATCATCCAAATCATCATCTGCAGTCACATTATTAACATTGCCACCTCTGCGCTTATTAGTAAGCGGATACCCATGTTTCTTATAACACATGTCAACTAAGTGTCCAGTCTTTCTACAATATGAACAAACTATTTTGGAGGATTGACCTCTACCTCCATGACCTCTACCTAAATTGGTTTTGCCTCTTCCTCGCATACCCCTGCCACGGCCAGCAAAATTACTTCCTTGACTACTATCTGCCAAGCTAACTATAGATTGGGGTTCCTCTACATACATCTGTCTCTCTTGTTGGGAAAGGAGAGAAAAAAACTTTATTTATGCTAGGCATGGGTTCCATCAACATAATCTGAGATCTCACTCCACTATAACTATCATTGAGACCTCTCAAGAAGCGTACAACATAGTCTGCCTGTCTATATTTCCTAACAGTATCAAGACCACAAGTGCAAACATCTCCACATGCAATAAAATCAGGTATAGGCCTAAAATCATCAAGCTCTTCCCAAATACTCTGCAACTTAGTGTAGTATGTGGTAACAGATGGCTCACCTTGCTTGTGTGCAAACAACTCCTCCTGAAGTTGAGTAATGCGAAATTGATCTCCTTCATAGTATTTTTCTTTCAACTCATGCCAAACATCTGCAGCTACATTTCACCACATGACACTCTCCCTGATTTCATCACACAGTGAGTGTGTGAGCCAAGATAGGACCATGGTGTTGCATCTGTCCCAAGCCGGAAACAACGCATCATCTCTATTCAGCTTTGCAATTGTTCCATCAATGAACTGAAGTTTGGTCTTGGCTTTCAAAGCCATTCTCATAGACCGAGACCAAGAGTGATAATTTCTTCCATTTAGAATTGGTGACACCATAAGAGCACCAGGCATCTTGTTAGGATGCAGATAATATGGACTAGTCGGATCCATGGTAGGATTCACATTTTGAGCAGCAACTCGAACTAATTGTGGATTTTGATTCAGAACCTGAATAGGTGGAATCGGTGAAACTTGCTCCTCCATAATAAGATGTGTGAAGAAACCAAGCGATCTCAACTCGACTCTCAAATACAAACCAGTAACAACACCAATCAAAACAAAGAAAGTATATCGCAGAACCTGGATTGACGAAGGACACAGCGAAACAGAGCCGATTCCAGAGATAGAGTAGGTGAGGGGTAAACAAATCACGATAATCGCGAAAGACAATCAGCAAGATCACAAACCCTAAATCAGCGATAAAAAAAAAATGAACGAAATACGAGATTGATTGTTCAACGGAGATTGAATCAGCAATTCTTGAGACAAACGATGAGTGCGCAGTGGAGTTCCATCAACTAGGCTTTGATACCATGTTAAATGGTACCAGATTCCATGGAAGAGAAGAACTCCTTGAGAGTTCTCACACGGAAAAGAAAAGGCACATTGAAGAAAATGAATGAATGATTCAATCTAATTCACTGCTGGTACTATTTAGTGTTTTATACTATGTACAAGAGCTATGCTAGAATACACATGTGCCATAAATTAGTAACAAACTAAAACAGATCAGCAACTAACTAATCAATAACATAACTAACTAATTAAGTGATGAACTAACCAACATACTAGCTACCTAACTAATTCCTGACTCCTCCTCAGTGTGTGGCAACATCAAACACAATCCTATTTCTGATATTCCATAAAGACGCGATTACGACATAGAACAAGGAGACCCACATTTTCCTCTCAAGACCAGAAAGTCGGGCACCACACGACGCCTTAAAAAAAAGCAATGGATTGGTTTGGACAACACCATGGTAATTCCCACCAAAGAAAGCAATCAGACCATATACGTCGTGACCTCATGCATTCAAAAAAAAGGTGCTTCACAGTCTCATTCTCCAATGAACATAGAGGGCAAAGAACAGCTGACAAAGAAATGATATTCAGCCTCGCTAGTCTTTCTTTCTTATTCAATCTTCTGTGAAGGACAAACCACACCAAAATTTCTACTCTTGGTGGTGCTAGACCTTTCCAAGCTAAGCTTGCAGCCATGGTTCCATTATTGTTATTTGCTCTTAAGGCATAAACCTGCATACACAGAGTTGACAGAAAATAATTATGATGCATGATGTCACCAGGCTATGTTATCATTTTCCTCAAGTTGAGGTTCATGCTGCTGTAGCAATGTTTGCAATTGTTCAAACAGCTCCATTTCCCATTGTAGAAACTCCCTTCTCCAACTAAAAGACCAGCACCAATGTTGTCCATCCCAAAAGCCCATGTCTATTGTGAAATTCTCCTTTTGGTTGAAAATTTGATACAATCTGGGAAACTGTTCTTTCAGAGGTGTTTGCCCAATCCAAATATGCTCCCAGAGGAGAGTAGAGTTGCCACTGCTTACCTTTCTCCATATTCCTGTGGAAAAGACTTCCAAAGCCTGATTGTTTACCTTTGACATCTCCATAATTTGCCCCCACAGCCCTCTTTTATCCCCTTCGTTTATCTCTACAACTCTGTTGCTTTTTTGTTTATAGTGGTTAGAGTATACAACTCTTTTCCAAAATGAATTATTTCCTTCAAGGAACCCCCACCACCATTTGAATAAAAGCACCGCATTTTTAATAATTATATCCCCTACTCCAAGTCCACCAAGATGCTTTGGTTGTTGAATAACTTCCCATGCCGCTAATGGAATGCCCCTTTCACTTCCTTTTCAGCCCACAAGAAATTCCTTTGTAGCTGGATGATCTTCTTTGCTACTGAATTCAGGATCTTGAATAGGCTCAGGTAATAATTCGAAAGGTTGTTTATAACAGCCTTAACGAGGATCAATCTTTCTGCCCTTGTCCGTGCCCTTATTAACATCAAATTGATTGAAACATAAAATGCAAAAAAATAAAAAAAAACTTTGTTTTTCTGTATTTCTTGTTAATCAACATCTTAAAGGTGTCAATTAAAAAATTTTATTTTTTTTATGAGTTTAATTTTCATCTATTGTTACATCAGTAAAAATATTGAGCTCAACTATCTATTATATTAAAAATTTACAAATAAAAACATATAATTAGATGATAATATAAAATTATTTTATATTAATAAATAATGTATCAAAAATAATTTCTTCATTATATTTGTGGAAGTTAAAAAGAGGAACTTCAAATATTATGGAGGGCTTATAGTACTGCTAATTTTCGAAAGTCGTGCTTCGTTTCTAACACGTTAGATGAAATTAATACTAACATCAATATTTAGTCTTCAATCATTGATCTTATTTGCCCTAGTGCTGCTAAGCAAAACCAACATGTCCTAAAGTCACTAATGGAGATACAAAAGAAGAACTCATGAATTGAAAAAAATCGTTGTGTAATATTTAATGTTTACCAGTAAAATTTTATAAGTACAGGTGATTAAGTATCCATGCAATCCACGAAATAATTTAAAAGTAATATACAATAATTTGTTTTTCAATTATTTTACATTAATTCATGAAATATTTACTCATACATATATTTAGTGTGACTTATCACAGAAAGTTTGAAATAATAAATTTTTTTAGAAAATCACAATCTTAATATTCTATAAATCAAACAAAAAATATAGAGATTAATTTTGATTCATGTTTGTGTAAATATTTTTCTAGTTGTCATCTAATCATATATTGTGAGTTAAGACATTATTGAAAATGTTTCACTCCTATAATGATTATCTCAAAAATTAGAAGATATAGTGTAAAAAAAACCATATTGCTAATGTTTTAAAATTAAAATTAAAATATAATTAGATTTTATCATTTAGACCGTAATAATAAGGATTACGAAAAAATTATACATAATGTTAGTGTTGTATAATTCATCAAATAGCAGTATGTTATTCTGTGATTTTATTATTAAATTCATTAATTTAAAAATTTTATACATATTAGGGTTTAGATATTAGCATATTACTTAAAATAATTTTTAGATATAACAGAGATGTTTTATTTAAAAATCTATTTTCGATCATTATTATTTAGATAACCTTTTCTTTTTTTTTTTGCAACATCTAAATTCATTAATTGGACAGATCAAGAACAAGAGCTTGGAGCAAGAAGCTAGGAGGGTTTAGGGGATTTTCAAAACTGTAGAATCAAGATATATATGCATATATATAGCTAAAATAAATTAATATAATTTTTTATATCATTCTAACAAAATATTTTGTATACCATTCTAACAAAATCACTGGTCAAAACATAAAAGTTAATATTATGACAAAAAATTGAAAATTAAATTTCCAATATATTGGATACTATATGTCCAACATTAATATTTCGAATGTCAAAATATTACATATAAAAATATCAATTTTTTTATAAACGTAAAAAAATTATTCTAGTGCTAATATGTATAAAATTTTATTATTTAGATATACTTTATGTCTTTAAGTATTTTAAATTTGAATTTGTTTATTGATTAGCACGAAGCAGAGAATACTTTTAAAATGAAAGAATTATTTGTACCTTACTTTCACAAACTTTTAAAAAACTTAAACATTGTCATTTAAATTAAATAGTTACATGACAATATGTCTTTTTAAAATTTTATAAGCACGCTCTCTATTTATATATTAATTTTTGTTCTTTGTTAAAAAAAAATTATGATGGTATATAAATTTATATCATTTTACGTTTGTTATATTTAAATATAACATATATTTTCTATTGTCGTTATTTAGATAATCTTTTAATAATTTAAATTTTTGTTGTTGATTAAAAAAATGGAAGCTTTTAAAATTAAAAAAAATCGCACATAACTTTTACAAAGTTCTAGAAGACTTACCCGTGTTGCTGATTCAAGCTGCCAAATGATCCAGCATCTTCATTTAGAATTTTATAAGCGAATCTATTGGTAGTATTTGAAATGATTAAAATTAGAATTTGAATTGATTTAATTTATAAATTAAATTTTATATTTAAAATGATAATATAAAATAGGATTTGAATTGTTTTAGAAATTAGTTCTTATTATTATTTTTTTTTTTGTGCTTCAACTTTTATATTTAAAATACATTAGATAGTATTTGAAATGATTAAAAATAGAATTAATTTAATTTAATTTATATTAAAACTCTAAAATCAAATTAAATTCTATCAAATTTTTTTAATTTTGATAGGATTTTATATATAAAGCAATTAAATCTATAAGATTTAACAAAAAAAATCATTTTTTATTTTTAAAACATCTATACACAGAATTTGATTTACAAATCAAAATTCAAATCAATATTTTTTCCCATTTTAAACACACTCTATAGGAGTTAATTTTTATGCATTATTAATGTTAAAAGTTTTATATTGTTATCTCTAATTATATATTATTATATAATTTTTGAGATAATTATCAAAATAATCAAATACTGTTATTGGTATGATAATATATATTTAGATAATTGTGTGAAAATATTTGATAGTGACAATGTGCCAAAATAAAATTAATAAGAATATATATAAATATGTTATTTCTGACTCTATTTTTAATCATAATAATAATAATTGTCCTTTAAGATAATTTTTACAATGTACAGCCACAGATGAAACACCTGTAAATTTAAGAGATTAATAAGTATCAAGAAAAACTTCAGAGAGCTTCAATTGCAACTTTACTTTAAAAGGATGATAATTTTAATGAACGGAGAGAGAATTTTTATTTGATACGTTGGGGGTTCCATATCCATTTTATTAGCCAGCTCCCAATTCCCATATTTGGTTTGTATTTGGATGTTTTAAATATAAGAAATGATTTTATTTGTCAAAATAATTGGATAGGAGTTGATTTGATTTTAAAATTTAAACTATAAATCAAATAAAATCAATTATATATTTTATTATTTTAAATACTATCTAATATATCTTAAATATAAAAATTAATTTCTAAATCAATCCAAACCTTATTTTATATAATTATTCCAAACATTAAATTTAACTTACAAATTAAATTAATTCAAATCAAATCCTAATTTTAATCATTCCAGACCCTATCGAACTTTTAACTATAAATATTGGCTCCCTGCTTTTCATTCTGCGAACTTGCCAAGGACAATTCTTGTTCAAGCTCTTCTTTAATTTACTATAACCGTAATAGCGATGGCTCTGTCTAAGCTTCTAGTTGCTTCTTCGCTTTTTGCATCTTTTCTCATCCTCCATCTAAGCGATGCTGATCAATCGGTAACTAAAGATGCTTATTCGTCCCTATTTACTATTCCCGTCACGCCTTCTCCATGCCTTTAATTTATGATTCATAAGCTCCAAGTGTGTCTATTTGAATAAACAGTGAGCCATTCAATTAACTGATTTATACGTGCTTATGTGTAACCGCAGGAACCCGCACAGACTCTGCAGGATTCTCTTGTTCAGCAGATAGGTACACATTTATTTTGTTAATGAACTTAGATTTAAATTGAAATTGAAATTGAAATGTAAACGTGACGTATGTATATATGAATGTGGAGGGGGGTTTAATTAATTGATAGCTTAAATTAAATTTCAGATTGCAATGGAGCATGTGCTGTGAGATAGAGCAAATCATCTCGTCCGCACCTGGGCAAGAGAGCGTGCGGAACATGCTGTAGAAGATGCAACTGCGTACCACCAGGCACTTCAGGCAACTATGAACTATGCCCCTGCTATTACAACCAAACCACCCATGGCGGCAAACGCAAGTGCCCTTAGAAGTTGGAGTTCCACACCAACCCCGTGAAAATTAATTCATATTATATATGACAAATGTTTCTTTTCTTTTTCTTCTTTTTTTAAAGGTCATTTTTAGATGTTATACCCTCTTTCATATAGCTATTTGATGTTGAAATAGCAATTTTGTTACTATATATAAAGATTATCCTCGGTTTGCTATCGCATAACACGTTGCATACGACGAGAAAGTTAATGTGTTTCCAAGGCCAACTTCATGGAACATAAACTGTGTTTGATTTAAACGCATGTTGAATCACTGTAAGTGTTTTTTAAAAATAGCAATATCAAATCGTAATCATTTTTTAATGTTAGCATAAGATGTGTAAGCTTTTCATAAACATGTGTAAGATAAGATGATGAACTAAGGTGTTCCACAGTACTTATTTAAGAAAAAAAAAGTTATCAAAATATAATTAATATTGAGTTAAACATTACGTACTTTATATGAAAAGAAAAAAATGAGGAGTAACAAGTATAAAGGTTTTAACCATCCTGAAAATAATTCGCTTAAAGTATAAAAATAAATATATTGATTTTTCATTTAATTTATCTTTGTAAATTTAAAAAGTACCTAAAAATATTAAAATTCAACCAAATAATGGTTAAATTTTAAATGTAAATGTTTCCATTATACTTTAAAGTATTATAATTGTATTTATATCAATTTATTTTTACTAAATAAAATTTTAACTATAATTTTATGAAAGAATTTAATATAATAAATGCTTATTTTAAAATAAAAACTAGTATAAAAACTATTTAATCTATATAAATATAAAATAAGTCATACAATTTATATATAAAATAAGTGGTTTCTTTTATACTTTTTGTTAGACCACGAGAAAAAAGAGAAATTAGGAATATTACGGAGGGCATATTGTACTGCTACAGCGCTACATATCCAGAACAAATGTAAATGCTAGTTTTTGGTTCTCTTCATATCAGTTTTTCCCCCATATACGGCTGTATTTTATTTTTTTGGTATGAACTATCAGTATCTAAAAGTCCGTTGTATTTAAACTAATCTGGTTTAGTCTGAGTAAAGTTCTCTCATCACTAATTTTTTTTTTCCATCTAATAGATTTGAACTCGAAATCTTGTTTAAGAGACACAAGTGCTGAATTACGTGGACCAACTAAACATCGGTGCTATAGTTTAAATTCGGTTCCCCAGTTCTTTCTTTGTTAGGTTATTAATTTGTTAATACTTTTATAAGTGCTTTGTGTGATTGACAATATTAAATATGTCTAAAACCTAAATTAAAGCAAATCTTTCCTTTTACCTAAATTTACATGCACAAAAAATTGAACCTAAAGTCTCTAAGTATGTAGTTCTAAACATTAATTTTATTTTTTACATGCTATTATTTTATGATCATGGCCATAAAGGAATACATGAATATGTTATTTCTAACTCTATTTTTAATTATGTTAATAATTGCTTTTTAAGATGATTTTTATAACATATAGCAATAGATAAAACACCCGTCTTTTTAAGGGACTAATAAGGATCAAGAGAACACAGCAGAGAACTTCAACTGCAGCTTTAGTTTTAATGGATGGTAACAATTTTAATGAAAGGAGAGAGAATTTTCAGTTGAAATGCCTCTATATCCGTTTTTATTAATTAAGCAACGCCCGCCTTTTAATTTTGTTTATAGCCTTCTATTTTAAGTTTTAACTATAAATACAGGGTCTTTGTTTTTCATTCTGCGCACTTGTCAAGGATGATACTCGTTCTCGTTCAAGCTCTTCTTTAATTTGCTATAACCATAAGCCATGGCTCTCTCTAAGCTTCTAGTTGCTTCCCTTTGTGTATCTTTTCTCCTCCTTCATCTAAGTGATGCTGATCAACCGGTAACTAAAGATGCTGTTTTCCATTCCTTTAATTTATGATTCATAAGCTCCACGTGTTACTTTTAATTTTAATAACCAGCAAGCTAGTCATTTACACATGCTTTTGTGTAACCGCATGCAGGAACCCGCACAGATTCTGCAGGATTCGGCTGTTCACAAGAAGGGTACACATTTATTTGATTAACGAAGTTAGACTTAAATTGGAGTTGACATGTATACTTGACGAATATATTAATAGAGGGGGTTTAATTAATTGATAACTTAAATTAAATTTCAGATTGCAATAGAGCATGTAGCGTTAGATGCAGTAAATCATCTCGTCGGCACCAGTGCCAGAAAGCGCGTGGGAGATGCTGCAGAAGATGCAACTGTGTACCACCACCACCACCACCCGTGAGGAGGCCAGATATACAGATCTTACCTGTTAGAGATTGAGATTTTTTTCAGTAGTATATAGGTAATGGATCTCACTTAAAAAGTGGAAATGGATATTCTTATAAAATGAATTACATTATTAATAATGAATTATTATATAGAGTTAGTACCAATAGCAGGAAACAGGGAGGCAGAAATTAATAAATATATTTTTCTGAGTTGTTTAATCCTCATTTGAAATTAGAAGTATATATATTTTATAAAATGAATTATACTTTTAAGAATTAGTTGTTATATGAAATGCTTATATAATAGTACAATCATGTAAAACATGAAGAGAAGTTTCGTGAACAAGTAAATCACACCTATAATAAGTGGGATCATCTGAAATATGTCTAGAATACCTATAATAGTTAGTGGAGAGCGCACCAATAGCAACTTGTCATAAAAAAACACGAAATTTAGTTTTAGTTTTATGATTAATATATATATTTTTAGTTTCGTTTTAATAAATTGTTATTAGGAGATTGAATAAAGTGAAGAGGAGTAAAATGAAATAATTTTTTAATAACGAGGAGGAAGATAAAAATCTTTTTTTTTTTTTCAGTTTTTCCATCCTTACTTTGAAACTGAATTTTATATATATATATAGAGAGAGAGAGAGAGAGAGAGAGAGAATATACAACAAATTATACTTCCAATAATGAGAATATATAATGAATTATACTTTCAATCATAAGTTGTTATATGAAATTGATTTATATAAATATTCTTTGTAATAACTTAGTTTATTCAATAAAAATTTCATTACTATACTTTTTGTTTAGAATTTAATTTTGATAATTGTTAGTATAAAAAAAGTTTTAACATAAATATTAAATCATGTATTGTTATATCAATAAAAGTGTTTGATTTAACAACACATTATTTTAAAAGTATTATAAATTAAAGCACCGACATTGCATCAAAATCTCTTATATATGTGTGTGTGTGTAAAAGAGTTTTATATTATTATCTAATTATATGCTTCTATTTATAAGACTTTTAAAATAGTAGATGATTGAGTTAGATAATTTTAATGATGTGATAATACATGATTAAATATACATATATAAAACTCTTATATATTGACAATATATTAAAATTAAATTTATTTTGTTCTTAGTATTTTAAATTTTACAATATTTTAATTAATTTATATAATTATATCCTAATTCAAATTTTATATTTCTCTATGAAATTAATATAATATTTATAGTGAAATTCCAACCATAAATTACTACATTGAATTATATTATAAATATTCATACGATTTATATCCCGTGCATTGCACCAGTTAAATATGAGTTTTATTAAATTTAATCTCATATTAATATAAAAATTATATAAATTTTTTTGTTATACTTGTATATTATTTTTGCACTCCACCAATGCCCATGCTATTGCCATGTAACCCCTACCCCCCATGACGTCAAATGCAAGTGCCCTTAGACTTCCATAACAAACCCATGCAAATTAATTAAAGTTATCTACAGATAGATTATCCTCGGGTTGCTATCGCTTAATATGTTAGATATGATGTGAAAGTCATGAATGTGGTTCCAAGACCAGCGTAATGAAACATAAACTGTGTTTTAATTTCAATGCATGTTGAATCACTGTGACAATCTTGTTTTTTTCCGGTCACTACCGTGATAGTCTTTCCCTTTACTATCTTATGTATACCCGTCAAAAAAAAGAAAAGAAAAAAATAACTATCTTATGTATAACAAAGAGAAATCCTTCTTACAGAGTTGATTAAATGCTCAAGTGGCACGTGATTCCCGCAACGAAGATTTCTTACAACAAGCTACTATAACATTCAACTTTTTATACTCAATCAACATTTTTCAAAAAATAAAAAATAAAGTCACATATCTTTATAATTTTTACTTAATTTATTGGTTATTCGAGTTTACTTAAGCACAGTCCTTTGATATATTTTATAACATATTTTAAATTATTTAAAAATTTACATTAATTATAGATATATGAATATTTTTAATTTAATATTTAATGTTTTATTTTACAATAATGTATTTAAATTAATTGTATCTAATTTCTGCAATATTGATTTTTTCGTTTGCAAAACTTCAAACCATTATTATATTTGAGCAAAAGCTATAAGACAAACTAGAGTTTGGGAGTTACAAACGAAAATCCATACACTACGTTTTTTTTTTTTTTACGATAGTTACATAACCGAGCTCAAGTAACTCCCTAATAAAAGAGAGGAGCCAAGAGTACAATCATAAATAGCAAAAGAAATAAAATATAAAACACCAACTAATTAATAATAACAAGACACACCCCTATCCAGATCAACACCTCATGCATACCCCACAAAAGTCTAGTCTTTAATGCATCCAAAAAGAAATACCGCATCTCCACCACTTTAAAGAGGAAATCACCCTGGACATTTTGTAACACCCCACAACTCCACCGCTTCACAAATGAAAACGCCCATGAGTCTGCAAAATTCAGCCCCACTCCATACACTACGTTTTTGGGATAAATAGTTCACACCACTAGTGCTAGTTTCTTTCTTAAAAATAAGCTTCGGGTTATTAGAATTATTTAAAACAAATTACTACCTCCAGTTCATAATAGTTATCAATTTAGTCATTTTTATACAAATTAAGAAATCTAAAGTCAATAAATGATTATTATATAAATTTATTAAAATACTCTTATTAAATTTTATTATGTGGTGGAAGATATGATTTTATTATGTGATAGAAAGTAGCTAGTTACTTCAACCAATAAAAATGGAGGATAAAATTTAAAAACTAACAATAAATATTATATTGATATGTGAGAATAATAAATATTGTGAATCAAAAAAATTTACCCAAATTGACAATTATTATGAACCGGAAGTAGTATCACATAAAAAATTGTAAATATTTAATATTTAAATAGATTTAATTTATATGTACTGATAGTGTAAAATTATTTTATACTGTCATCCAATCACATTCTCCTATTTACATGACTTTTGGAGTAATAGGAGTGAGGATTATGCATATTTGCTTATGTAACAGCATATGATTAGATGATAATATAAATAAATTTTACACTATCAGTACGTACAAATTAAATCCTATTTATAAATAAAAACATTTAATAATTTCTATTAAGGTAAGTAAGAGAATTGTCCAATTCATTATATATATATATATATATATATATATATATATATATATATATATATATATATATATATATCAATACTGATATGTTAATGACAGCATCGTATGAATGCAACTGTCTCCGAGGTTGTTTTTTCTATTTAAATGATAACTTTCAGTTTTGCTTGTTTCACCTTAAAGTAGTCAAAGTAACTAATATAACCATTGTTCGGTGGCTATGATCAAAAGCAAAGGAAAGAAATTTTAAAATGAATATCCGCGTTCCACCAAGCAAAGTACAAATTCAGATGTTACACTCCACATCTCATTGAAGTTTCATGAAAAATGCTCTCGCTTTCGTCTTTGTTTTGTAGTAAATTATACTGTACAATACGTTATAGATATATCACTGTGGGCCTATGGCTGATGCCGGTCGGGACCTTATCATGAAACAAAAACAATGGCGCTATAAATGCCGGAGTAATATTTATATGGTTCAGGAGTATTATATAATTGTGCTCTCAAATTAATTATATAAATATATTTTATATGGGATCTATTATTAATATATAATTTTATACTAAATATTATGATTGATCGAGAGTACAATTATGTGATACTCCCGGATCGTGTAAGTGTTTCACATAAATGGCGTAAGCGTTTCTTCCGAAATAGATGGGGAGAAATTTTGGTTAGGATAGTCGGATTGAATTTATTACTATTATCTATGGCCCACAGAACGCTAACATATTGCATATTTTTTTTATCTCAATTTCTAATAAATATACTCCCAGAAAATTAGGAAAAGAAAGATTAATTAACGCATGCCTTCGTATTTTTTCATTCAAAGAAATCATAAATTAAAGCCTGTCATAAATAAGAGAATTAAAATCATATTCTTTTTCGACGTAGAATTAAAGTCACATTAAAGCTTGATAAATGCTGAATTCTAATATTCTTGAAAGAATGCTGCATGCGAAAACATTTATGTCCACATGTTCACACTTACCCAACTTCTTTTTATTTATGCATCGATAGGTTTTGATTATAAATACAACAATTTTTTTCCTCCTCACCGCAAGAGGTTCTTGAACCTTCAAACAAAACACCCGGCTTCAAATCCAAGCCATGGCCATCTCCAAGACCCTACTCGCTCCACTCCTCGTTTCTCTGATTCTTCTTCTGTACCTTGCCGAATCTGACGCCACAGTAGATGTGCCATCTTTTTGTTAATTTAATTCAATTTTATAATGAAATTTTTATTATGTACGTTTAATTTGTGTCAGCCTCATATCTTACATATCAATTCTAAAGATAGACTCTTTGTATGCTTTTCTTTTTTATTTTAATCAGGTGATCAAAACTTTTCTAGAGAATTCGAGCATGAGCCCGAGCCCGAGCCCGGGCCCATCCCCACCAAAGATGGGTACCAATTACTTTAAGCTTCAGCAAAATCCTTATTATGCCTGATTTTTAATTTAAGATTTTGAGCTGAAGTTAGTGGATTATTGTGAGGGATGCTTAATGAACTAGGTGAGTTATTACGAATTATTTTTGTGATTGAGCTGTGGTAGATTGTGATGCTGCATGCGATGGGAGGTGCCAGTCATCGGGGAGGCCTCGACTATGCAAACGGGCTTGTGGAACGTGCTGCAATCGCTGCAATTGTGTTCCTTCGGGAACATACGGTCACTATGAAGAATGCCCATGCTATGCCAACATGACAACCCGTCACGGCCAACACAAATGCCCTTAATTACATTTACATGTTGTTATCAAAGTGGCTAGTTAATTCCAGTAAAATATATAAAAAATAAAAATAAAAATGGTTAATTAATTGAGAATGGGGACTCTCTTTCATTAATCACATTTTCTAGGGTTTTTTAATTGAGCAAAATACTCGTGAACTGTGCGAGTTCTCATGCTCGAATGAATCCAATCAAATTGCAGTGGGAATCAGTGAAATGCGCATAGTTTGCAAAACATCGTTGGCGTTTGTGACGAGACGAGACTGTTTGAAAACGCATGACATGGGATCACACAAATAATGGCCGACTGTCATCCCGTCGGAAGGTGTGAACTGTGGAGTTTGTGTTTGATGGTATTGCATTTGCGTTTTTTGTTAGCGCTTAATCTTTAAAGGTATATTTACGGTGTTATGAGGGGAAAAAAAAAGTTTGACTGAATAGTTCTGGTAGCATTACAATCTACTGTATTTTTTTGAGAAATTATTAAGTCTTCTTAAAATATTATATGAGTTTAATTGGAGTGCACTGGCAGTGTAAAATTCTTTTACACTGTTATTCAATCAAAACATTCAATTTGCATGACCATTTAAGTAGTGGGTGATTATGTCAAAAACTTTTACTAATGTGATAATATATGATTAAATATCTGTATAAAAATTTTTTATACTGACAGTATATTCAAATTAAATTCATATTATATAAGATTATGTTTATTTCATTTAAAACATACAATATTATGATAAAATTTATTACTAATTTATATATTTGTTATTTTTTATATTTTAAAAATTAAATAATAAAATTCAAATACTATATATATATTTGTGGTAAATTTCCCCCAATGTGTATGCACAATCTTTGTTGTGCTCCATGAATGTGCAGTACTTTCTCTGTCTCTTCCTCCATGTAAACTATGTTTTTCTTCCTCCTATTTTTTCTATTTTGGGTCATTCGAATCTCCAATTCCTGTCACCTATTTTTGGCTAATGGCACTCCTCTTTCCTTCCCGGTGGCCCTGGGTTTGTGGCTCTCCTTGCTGTGACCGCTGAACCCACGGTGGGTTTAGTATTGCACAGCTTCACTCTAAATGTGCTCGGGCCCATTAATGTGTCACTCAGTTTTGCAAAAGTGGATCGTTTGTTGTCTTTGGATTTGGACCACTAGAGATGTTTTACAGTTGCAAGTGGTTTCTCTTGTTCCCAAAAACATCCAAAAGAAAAGGTGCCTTCTTTTTTTTTCCCTTTAATGGTGAGCAGAATAAGAAAATGCTGAAATAGAAAATATTATTTGTATATAAATTTTAAACACATCTTTGGTTGCTTGAGGCATGAGGCGTAATGGTAATTTGGTGGAACCTAATTGTACTACACTTAGGTTCGAATCTAAACCCATCCCCATCCTCCTCCCACTCCCCCCCTCCCCCAAAAAAAAAAAGAAATATCTTTCTAAATATTTGGGAATCGATATGTAGTTAATTGGAAATTTTAGTTAATATGGTGAATATAGTAAAATAATTGATAATGTATAAAAAATCCTTTTAATGATCCATCTCGTATATAACTTAAATTCATAATTATTAATATATAGTTTCATATATTTTTTTTTATAAACAAATTCATTGCTTACAAAATTGAAATCCCCCACTTATTATACATGACTCCACATATGTTGAAAAATGTGCCCACCATTAGTATGTATGAATAATAGTACTCTATTGACACCTTCTCAATTGGTAAAACTGACTCATTGATGAGGAAAAAAATATTAGCAAATTTTCTTTTTGTCGTTAAAAATTGCTCATGTAAACTCGAGTCAAGTGAGAGTTAGATAACTAATTCCATAAAGCAATGGCTTTAGAATTTAAATATTTAATATTAAAAGTAAAATTCACTTAGGGTTAGAATTTATGTTCAATGTGAATAATTGTTTTTTGGTATTAGTGAATCATTTGATAAATTGTTTTTGATATGAGAAAATTAAAATGAAAACAAAGATGAAAAGGGATGTTCATGGATCAGATTGACTACATAAACCCAAAAATTTCAAATCAAACCAATTTAAGGTATTAGCCTTTTCATACAATTATTAAATATCTCATGACCAAACTTTACACTATTATCTATTGTTATAAGAATAAAAACTTAAAAAAGACATATATGTTTATTTTTTACTTTAACCCAATAATTCCAACCAACCGAACTGATTTTAGTCAGGCTGACTTAGTTCAAATTTATTGAGAAGAGTTTTTTTAAAAAATAAAATTAAACAAACCTAATTAAATTTGATGGATTCATATTTTATTTTTCTCTAAATCCAAACTAAATCAACATTTTTACACTCTAGGAAAATTAATGCTTTTGGAGGGGAATTTTTTGTTGCTTTTTATATTTTAATACTCTTAGAAGGCCAATTTTGGATCAATCAAATTATGACACACAACAGAACATTTTTGAAATTTTCAATTTCCTGATGCCCCATGGAAGAGACAAGGAGAAGCTGTATCACTTTGGTGTGGTGTTGAGCTTGTGATGTATTATTTATGTATTAGAACAAAGACAAGTAGTAAAGTTTTTAGTACAAAACGGCCACGGGTGAAAGAGGGCTACACAAGTTTAGCCTCTTCATATAAGTCCATTCCCTCCTTGTGGTTCACCCACAAGAACATTTTTTTTTTTTTAAAAGGGCTAAAATATACAAAATAAGGCACATACTTTTTCCGCTAACTCCTTTCAAGTTCAATACGGCGGGGTGGCGAAGGTTGAGGAAGGCTTGAATGTTGAAAGATGAAACGTTAGGAAACTTCCACATTGCCCACTGAACTTCCATAATTGGCACATGGCAACACAGCCTTTCAAGTAAAGTTCCATAAAAAACCAAAATATGGGCCCTAAGTTGCTTTATTGAATCAAAGTAGTTTTGGTTTAGTAAATATTTTTTGAGTTTATTTGGTATGCGTATAAAATTATTTTATATTGTCAACTAATAAAAATAGGAAAAAATAAAAAATTATGGTGAGTCCTCATTATAATGGTTAGTTATTTGTGTGAATTGGCACATTTTACTATTTCTATTGGCTGATAATATAAAATTATTTTACATTATTAGTACATTTAAATTAAATTTATATTTTTTAAATTAAAAAAGATGTATACAGAATTTGAGATAAATAAATATTTTTAAACATTTGAAATCTAAAATAACGTTTCAATAATTTTTTAAGCTGTAAAAATATAATTTCTGAGCAAAATCTTAAAAAGAACTAAAAAAATTTAAACAAGCACACATATAAATTGGAGATGTTTCTATCTTATTATTCACAAATAGTACAGCAAAAATATTTAGATATATCCATAACTTGAAAATTAATATTCAAAAAGGAAAATATTAGTGACAAGTAATTAGCAATGAGAAGTTGAAGATGAGGAATACGAGCGAAGAGTGAATAGATGATGTGGGAGTCACGCAGGAAACATGAGTCCTGCCGCCGATAAGGAAAGCATCATAAATGGCGCTTCAGCTTTGAATTCGAAGGCAGAAGACTTGAACCAACGAACCAACCAATTCATCGACGAGGAGTGTTTCAACCCCAACCTAACATAATTTAGGATCCGTATATTTGTGATTTTTTTTTTGTTAAATTTTTTATTGTTATTAAAAAAATTAATTTTTATATATTGGATTTAATTTATATATATTAGTAATATAAAATTTTTTATACTATTATCTAATTATATATTACTATATAAATAAACATACATGATTAAGGAAGTCAATGGGGTGGGACAGGCGAGGATAAGCCCCGTCCCTACTCATGAGTCAATACCCGCCTGCCTCCAGCTTCATATTCATGGCATCTATTTTTTACTTACTTGCAGGTTTATGAGTATCCGTGGATATCCATAAATACCCGTTAGAATATTAAAAATTTTAAAAATTTAAATTAAATATAAAAATTCTAATATCATAAAATATTTAAAATAACTATAAATAATAATCTAATTTAATAATTAAAATTCTAATAATTTAATATACTTAATATAAAAATAAACACATAAAATAAACAAAAAATAAGTATAATAATTCAATTCTACAATCTAAATTCTAACAATTTAAAATATTTAAAATAAAAATAAACATATAATAGTAATCCAATCATCAGTCTAATATATAATAAATATAAATAAATTTAACTTATAAATTTAAATCTTAGTCTAATCAATTTAAATAACAATAATATTAGTTTAACTAAGTTAATAATTTAAGAATAAAATAATAATTTCATGATGGATACCCGCAGATATAGAGATAGTGATCCCTGCCCTCGCTCCATTTAATATGCAAATATTTAAAATTTCCGTCCCCATTACCAGCTGGAGGCAAAATCTTCCCCCCATACCCATGAGTGCGAGTTTTTTTATACCCCTATACATGATCCTCCTTTTTATTATTTCAAAAATCATATAAATTAAAAAATATAATTAAATAATAATATAAAATAATTTTATATTATTAATGATATAAATTAAATTTTTATATATTTAGATAATTTTTAAAAATAATTAAAATTTTTAAGAAAATTATTTTTAATTATATATAAAAATTAAATTATATATATATTTTTTCTAAATTTGAAATAAACGCAATCCTAATCTATCACACCAGTGGCGCTAATAGCAGTGACACAAGATTAATTTCACCAATCCGCACGTGTACCCAAGAAACTTATTTTAATATTTTCACAATAACAACTCAACATGAACATCCACCTGACCTGAACCCTAGCCCCTAGTAGTACGTGCTTCTCACACACACTCACACACACACTTGTAAAGAGAGACAACGGACACTCTTGAAATAAGAACAAGCTTTCCATGCTGCACGGAGTAACAGATGCCATCTCACTTTGACTCTGACATCCTTATCTTCTCTTCTGCAACTTTGCCCCTACAATTCATCATGGAGAATGGGCGCATTCCCTTGAGAAGGGAACAAAAAAAAAAATCAAGCTGTGGCTTTGTTTATTTACTTTTTGACAAAAGCTGGGGCTTTGCCTTTCCTTTTTTTTTTTTTTTCAGTAATAATAATAGTAATAGTAATAAATAAAATAACAAGGACCAAGGAATTTGTCTGATGTGGACGACACGTTATGTATTTGATGTGTTGGTGTCGGGGCGGTAATCCAACGGCGCGCAGGCTGCGGAGGAAGAAGCATGACCGTTGATGGGATTTAGGAGCAAAAATGGAGTGAGTGATGGATGGAGGGCGGGCGTTTCGCGTTGCATTCAGCCATTCAATTCAGTTCAAAGCGCGACTCAACCGAGGCTAAGGCTTTGTGTTTTTGCCGATTGGACTGAGCATTTAATTGAGAGATAAGAGGATAATGTTCGGCTCAAAAGTGGAAGGTGAACGCATTTTGAAACTCCACTCCCAGCACAGCAGCTGTGCTTCAATTCAATGCCACTCCCATCCCATCACTTAAAATATATAGTAGTGGTTCAATGCCACTCCCATCCCATCACTTAAAATATATAGTAGTAGTAGTCCAAGGTTGATATTAACTGTTGGATTCCTTACCTTTCATTTCATTTCACCCTCCTTCGTAACATTCAATCTTGAATTTGAAGAGAAAGAATGCAAATTATAAATTTAATATAAATAATTGCAAGTGTTGACAAAGAAATACTTGGTACCCAACAAATTCTCACGGACAATTGAGAGGCTTCCTTTTTCTTTTTCTCGCTTCTTATCTCGTGAGTACGGTATTTAGTTACCTCCGTCTTTCTCTCTCTCTCTCTCTCTCTCTCTCTCTTCTGTTTTGGGTCGGCTCAGTGTTGTAGTCTATTAGTACTTTTTATCTCAGAAAGAACCTGATTCTCTGCACCAATTACTTTTCTTTTTCTTCCTTGCTTGCTTTTACGCACAATCTCATTCTCATTGCTACCTACCTTTTTTTTTTTTCTGGGTTTTGTCCTTGGTAGTGGCAACTCTGAATTTCATTTGATCTGATGTGTGTGAAGAGTGAATGAATGAATGGGAAAGCCATGAAAAGTGGTGGAATTGGAATGGGTGAGGAGAGGCATGGATGAGTGAGGAAGAATAGAAATGGAGAAAGGAGGAGTGGTGAGGCGTGGAGGTGGAGGTGGAGGGAGTCGGTTGTCAACCGCCAACAACGCCAAGCGTTCTGTTTCATCTGGTAACTAATTTCACTCAAACAATGCCCACTCATTTCTGCGCTAACGGATAAAACACTTGCTTACACATTACTTCTTCTTCTTGTCCTTATATCCTTTCTGATAAGTGTGTTCCCTTTCCAGATAATGCCCTTTCTCTTCCCCTTCCCCTTGTTCTCTTCTTCTTTATTCTTCGCCTTAAATAAATAAATAAATATCTATTACTCTCTCTCTCTCTCTCTTTCACACACTCTGAGTCTGAGTGATAGGTTTAAATGGTATTCGGGGGGACCTTCAGTTTTCGGAGAAATCAAAGAAGGAGAAGGTGAGAAGCTTGAGTGCTGTTGCCAAAGAATTATCAAGCTACCAAATGGGTTGCCATCTCGCTCACAAACCCAATGGCTCCCCTTCCTCTGCCAAGAGATTCAAGCTTCCCAGAAAGGTATCTACTTATTCGCTTCTTTTCATTTTGGGGATTATTTCTATGGGATTTTTTTTTCCCAATATTAAAAGTTGTCCTTAAAATGATTTTTCAGAGGCAGTTTTTAAATGGCTGCAATGGCGTTGATCATGCTTCTGTTCCCCGGAAGATACGTTCAGGTGCGCCACTTTCAAATCCACGTTCAAAGATGTCGCACTTATCGTTTCATAATTATTTTATTTTCAATTTCCTCTCTATCTTCTCCTGAAGAAAATTCTACTCATCGCTGGTAATTTTGGACTAGAATTGAAGCAAGCCAAATTCTGGCCCTTTTGCTTTTTCTTTACAATAATTTACGGAAGGGACACTGAAACTGTCACGTTTCCTTCTGTTCTCCAATTTAAAGTATATATGTGATACTTTCTGAAAATAATGATATATTTGGGAGATATTTCCACGGTCGATTCGATTTGTAGCTAACTGTGCACTCAGATACTGTAGGTTTTTTTTTTTTTTTTTTATAATAAAAATCTGAGTTAATTTTTCTTCTGTGCCATATCTTGCGGGGAAGGAAAAAGATTGTAAATTTATTTACTCTTTTTATTATTTTCTTAAAAAGTTTGATTTTTATTTTTTCCTACGTTAAAATTATAGCTATGAAGAAGCGCAGTCGCGAATCTATCTTAAGTGATTCAGAAAAGGTGAACCACAATATCAATGGAATAGAATCTCCCGAAAAAGCTGGCATAAAGAAATCCAAAGTGCGTATTGTAAGACGTCTTTGTTTGTGTTTTCAAAACTCAACCTTTTGCTTCGTTGTTTTCTAAGCATTTCCTATTTCACTTTTACTTGTAATTTTGCTTTTGTAGAAACAAGGAAGCCCAGGCTGGTCCACGAGACATGCTGTATGTGGGGCCATCACAAAAGATGAGGAAGAGGTTGTGGAGACTCTCTATGCCTTGGCTGGAATGTTCCCTGACAATGGCTCCAGTGCTAAGACTGAACTAGAGTGCGAATCCTTACCAGAGAAGCCCTTGGCTTTGCAGGACCCGGAGGAGAGTGCTAATGCTACTTTTGAAGGTTCCTCTTATTCTCTTCCTCATAATGCTTGCCACTGTTATTAATTTATGTATTCTAACTTTCTTATTTTGGGGTTCATGTATGTTAGCCTCGGGAGCTACTCAGGATGCAAGTCCTTGTCCAGAAAGATCACCAAAAGGAGCTGCAAAAACCAATTCATCAAATGAAACCACTGGTCCAGAGCAGACTGATTTTCCTGAGAGTGCAAAGTTCTTGGTGGCATCTCACACTCACAGCAATGCTCCGAATACAAATCTGCAGGCCATGCCTACGATGGTTAGGAGTGAAAATGGCAGCGAAGTTGCATTGCATGACTCGGAGTTGTGTCTGGCAATGGGGTGCGTGGTTTGTCAGTTGCAATCTGAGTTTCTATACTTTTCAATACCGTCATTATCTATTTACGTAGTTTTTCATCATATTGCAGATTAAATATGCCCAGACAATCTCGGATTTCACATATTGGGAGGAAATCAGATGGGGAATTTCATATGGTAGGCACTTCAACTTTTACAGTTTGCACTAAAATTCTTATCTTTTGACCGGGTGCTAGTACTATTGGTATTATTGGTTCACATTTCAGACCGGAGACATTGATTGTAAGCAAGAGCAAAATATGATCAAGAACCAAAAGGAGACTGGTATGCTTCAAAATAGAATGTCATTATCAATAGCAGTGAATTTATTTTGGTGACTAAAGGATAGGTTAAATCATTTCATCAATTGGTTGATACCAGGACATCTTTGTTTGTTTTGTCAGAAGGTCCAGCATGGTGGCCAGGCTTGTCTCCACAGGCATCTGCTGGGGTTAATGCTTCTTATTTGCAGTAATTTTCTTTTATTCCACTTCATTTTTTTGACCTTGTTAGGCAGCTTAATTTTTCCCCTGCCCTCCTTCCAGTAAGTTTGTCCAAATTTGATGTATTTTTTCTTCCTAAGGTCTTCTGATGCTAAAGCTCCAGATTGGCTGAATGCTGCTCTTTGTGCCTCCAAGCAGTATTTCATGGAAAGTTGTTCTTCTGGTGGAAAGGTAAGGAATAAAAAATAAACTAATGCTGTTTTGCATGATTGACCTCAATAATGGCAAAATATCTTCATCCTAATCATTCACTTCACTCAAAACACTTATTGGTTGTTTTCAATAACTAACGATGCAGATCTCCGAAGTTGGTGTTCATAAAAAGTCATGGAAGAGGTGCGCAGCTCATGTTCACATCAGTCATCTCATTCGGAGTTTAGAAGTGTCAAGAAGACAGGTCACCAAAGATCCTGAGCTTAATGAATGTCAACATATGGGAGTACATCCAAGATCAAAATGTGGAGTTTTAATGGAAGTACACAGCTTGAATGGGATGAGAAATGGAATTAGTTCTGCAGCTGGAACAGTTCATTCTGCTACTGTGAGGAATTCCCATGAAACCAAGAATGGTATTCTTCAGCAGCTGTGCCATTATCAAGGCATGTCTCAGGGTCCACCAACACCTGTGGTGGACGGTCCTCAAAAGCAAGTAAGCTTATGGATACAATTTTTTTTTTTTTTAAAAAATTAAAGGTGCCTTTGCTTGCCTCTTCTTCCTCGCGCCCTGATGACTATCCATATTCTGCAGAGTTTCAACTTCTTGTCCTTGTCAGCTGGAGGTAATGGGTTAAAGGTCAACGATAGTTTTAATAAAGTTGGAAGTAGGTCGGAACCTTTGTCAAAATTGGAAGTGCCCTATTTTCAATCACTACAACAGCAGCATGGGCTCATGCGAATTCCTACACCTCAAGTTCAGTATACCTCCACTTCTTACCTTGATCGGCTTCCAGTTGCGGGACCACAGGTTTTAATCTTTCTTTGTTACTAGACTCCTATCATTGTCATATTGATGAAGTTAGCTATGTTGTTAAACATGACATGATTGAACCTGAAGCTTATATCCTTAGAATAACAATACCCTTTGTCATGTTGTCATGTTGTCATATTACGTATTGTTTGGTAATGCTTTTATTGACTGCAGGTTCGGTTGCAGCAACCCCATTATTATGGTAGCCCGTCATCATCATGTGGATCTCATTATAGGTCGACAGTTTCAAATAAACAACAGCACCCAAGTTTTTGGGCGGTGCAAGTAGCATCTCAAGGTAGGTCTGTTGAGAATCACAATATTGTGAGGGCCCAATATCATCCTAATTGGCAAAGTGGAAGGCATGACTCTTCTGCAGCCCAAGTCATCCTTCCTCTGCATTCCCCTGCATCGCTAGAAGCATTGGGATCCAAGATCACTGCAATCTCTGAGCAACATCTCTTTGCCCTTGCTTCGTCCAGGACAAATGGGCTAGACATTCATCTTCCTTCTGCATGTGAAGAAGGCAGGCTCCGCGGTGCTGGTTCCCCATCATTGCAATTGCTATGTGATGAGCGTATCTGAAATTGAGCACGAGTGTCACCACTTTCTGTTTTGAAAACGCATGGGAAGATATTTAATTGTTTTATCTATGCATAGCTGGTTTTAGTGCTACACCTGTCACGTTGATCAACGTTCAAGTGGCACAGCACTTGCGAGGTTCTATAACTCAGGCCCAGGGGTAATTTAGTGCTGAGCATGTGGCGAAAGGGAAACGCGAATGCTGCTATCTTTCTGGATCTCAAATGATAACGCTTGTAGCGACATCTTCTCATCTGCCACTGCCGGGGAATCTGGGGCACTCCCAAACATCAAATAAAAAGAAATAGACAAGTCGTTTAGTGCTAGTTGTTCTGTACCTTCCAAGTTATTAATCTTTTGAATTGCTCATACTTCGGGCTTGTACTTGCTCATATTACTATTTCCTTGGAGTGTTATGTAATGTAACAACCCAGAAGATGAACGAAATTGCCACAAACAAAAAAGGAAAGACACAGGTTGCGAATGAACGTGATCCTTATTCTTTATGAATGTCATCATTTATAAGGAGCGCATGCCAATCAAGATTCCTTGTGATTTTCAAAATTCTCAGTCAAAATTGTATTACAAGAATTAAAAGAAGCGCATGAGCAGAATCATTAGGTCGCAACTGCCACACCATTCTGCTGTAAGATGATGTTTACTCTACGTACAAGCATAAAATCAGGTTTGTCTATGGCATAGAACTAAGCTGAAAATAAATTTGCTGGAAGATGCTGCAAAAGTGACGCAACTGAAGGCCCCGAGTCATACGGCAACTTGTGAAGTTTAAGATAACATTAATGGGGCAACAAGGAGAAAAACAAAGTCACATGCTAGCAATCCCAGCCAATGATGATAATTACAGTAACTCTAAAAGAATGCATACCTTCTTGCCCGTTTCTTGCACTTAGCCCACTAGAATTTATTCATCAAGCATAAGATAGACCTTCAAGATAGGATTTGGATCCTATAAAGCGAGAAAGATTTGTAAAATGAAAAAGTGAGGGATTAATAATTTTCGGATCAATAACTTCTATTGTGAGTATAGATAACTACAGGAACAAAGAATCATTAAAAGATAGTACAACTCTCATCTATCGTGAAAAATTATTTATAAACAACTAATGTAAATATAGTGCTTTCTGCTGCGCATATGGACATCTGCATCTGCAGTCACAGTTATTGTTCTCGAAAAATATGTTAAGAAACTTGCAAAAAAGAACGCGTTTTAATAATCATGTCATGTACAATTCTCGAAAACGGGTCGAATATATACACCATTGTGGAAGAGAGATATGACCTAAATAACAAACCTTGTGGGAGTTAAAAACCAAACCCAATTCACAGACGTTGCTGACGTAGTGATCCAATCTTTCCGCAAATAAATGGATGCACTCTAAATATGCTAACTCGTTACCAGTGATGTAACATAGAGTCAGAAGAAGAAGCCAACGGGTTTGCCCCTGCCTATTCTGCAACAGATCGAATCGGATCTGAAAAGGGGAAGAAATTGACGGAATGTCAAAACCAAAATGTGGGTTCAAGAAACAATGACGTTAGGAGTGTGTTTTTGAGAATACAGAAATTGATTAGATCTATATATTAAATGATGTATTTGGATGTTTTAAAAATAAAAAATAATTTTATGTGTAAAATATTATGAATTTAACTTTTTATATTTTAAATTCTATCAAAATTAAAAGTTTGCTAAAAATTAATTTAATTTTAAAATTTAAATATAAATTAAATTAATTTTATTTTTAATTATTTTAAATATTATTTAATATATTTTAAATATACAAATTGATTTATTTAATATATTTTAAATATAAAAATTAATTTTTAAATTCATTTAGCTCCTATTTTATATAATTATTTTAAATATAAGATTTAACTTATAAATCAAATCAAATCAAATTTTAAATCAAACAAATTAATCACCATCTAGAGCTCGTGAATAAGGGTTTGTTTGGATTGCAGTTTACATCCACTAGAAAGTCTTTTAGGAAAAGAAAAATGACTTTATATAGTAAATAGTAGTGTTTACTTTAATTTCTAACTTTTTAGAAGGCCTTTTAAAATTTCAAAAGGCATCTAGAAGAAGTATCTTTGAGGTTATTTTTTATTCTAGAAAAAAATCTTTTAAAAAGGAAACTTACTATTACTCTCACGTCAACAACTAAAAATAATTTTTACTTT